>OY740717.1:205827124-207173790 GCA_963513945.1 Hydrotaea diabolus
TTAACTTAACCGTTCCATCAACGCAATCTTCTAAGATTTACCTAACGGCTACTCACAAGAACGTCGTCGTTGGCCCTTAAAATAATATCTGCAAACAATGAAACTTGCTTGTCGATCGTTAGCCCAGCAAATTATCAAGGGGACAAATAAAAATCGCTCCGTGATGTCCTGGTCATAGAATTCCCAGTTAACACCACAGGTTCGCCCTCATTCTGATTATAAGTGACCACAAGTTTGATTGTCACCAACTATGACCCAATCATCTGTAACCGTCCACGCATATTTTAAACAGAAGAATATAAAAATGCCCATTTACAATATTCTTTTTAAATTTTTAACTTAAACGGAACGAAGTTGACAAATTCGGGTTCGCCATTTATGCAATTATAATAAACTCCTCGTAATTGTCGAACCTTGTCTACGAGTAAAGTGCTATGACCTTAAAGTAAAATAATTTTTGTATTTGGGATTTATCGACACATAGAAAAATTTTACAATATCAGGAAATTGCGGAAGTTGTCAAGGTTTCCCCCACAGAGAATAGTTTGCTTTAATTTGGAGCGGTCAGAAAAATTTATTTAACAAAAGAAAAAGAGCCTCAAGAACGTTTGCCATTTGAAGAATGCACAAAGGATATTCAAATACATCTAAATTTCTCTTAAAATTGTACAAGAAATTTATTAATATCCTTTTAATTTTGTTAAGCACATAAGCTAATAAAGAGACCAGTCTCTTAGATTCGGCTAAGCCGAAACTTTTTTCACTTTTCCGACTAATTGTCCACTTCTTAAAATTACATGTGCTTTTTAAACCTTTCACAATGTATTGCGCATAAGATTCCTCATAGTAGAGAGCCGAATTTGAGAAATTCCTTACTCTTTTGCCAGGTATTTGGCCTGAACTATTTCCATTTTCTTTTTGTGTTATCGGTTTGACCAGTGGCGAAATTAAACTTTGAAATGCGAACAATCTGTTAAATAATGAAATGTTGTGGACAAAGTCAAAGTCGACAACATTGACCGAAATATCTGTCTTAACCCACACACACACACGCACATATACACAAAGCACTCTCAATCACTTGCATACACATACAAACGTATAATCACATATACACGTGTATCAAATTCCAGAAATAACTAAACGCAGGGGAATTTTGTCATCCGACAAGCATTTACTTGTCAGTCACTTTGTCCGTCTGTCGTGGCCAATTTTACTCAGAAATTTCAGTTTCCTTGAACAAGAGTTTCCACAGCTTCTTCTTTGACGTACATATGCTTGAGTCTATCATTTCGGGCTGCCCAGCATACCAAGTGGATGATATGAAACATGTCTGCATAATTTCTGTGACATCTTAACAAAATCTGTTCTGTACGATCGGAATCGTCTCATTTATTTTTAAATGAAATAAAACAATTTGTATAGTAAATTAGTAGTCCAGTCCCACCACAGCCGGTTCTATGTACCGTATTGACCCGATGCAGCAATACTTAGGCCAAAGGTTGTCACCCCGGTTAGGTATTAAAATCGCTTATCGAATTAATACTTAAGCCCCGCTTCGTTCCACTAAGGAACAAGGGAAAACGTTTCTCCAATCAGTCAGCTGTACAAGATTCAGTTCTTATACTCTCAGACCGGGACCTTATATTTAACGCCGTCTCCGCATGCATTTAAAATGCATTCTATAGTGAAGTTTTTAGATGGCTTGGAGATAAATCACTTATTTCTAAAGTCGCTGACATTACCGAGGAGAAAAACCTGCCGCTGAAATATATTAAGAGTTCTTACCTTCAAACCCTTGGTTTACTGACATGATAGTCTTGCACACTTCCATCATACCACGGCGGCCTATCCTCTTAATTTTAAAATTTTAAACCAATTCCTTGCATCATGTAACATGATAGTGCCCAGCACACATCCACCGGATTTTAAGACGAACCCCAAGGAAAACAGAACGTCGCTATCGCAGAACCTATAGTGCGACGGTGACTGCAGAGTGCTACAGAAACAAAAAATCCTGCCCATAATGCAACGCAGCAGAGCGTAGCGAAATCAACTGATGTGAGCTTTTTCAGAAGGTTAAAAAAACAAAAAATTAAAAAAAACAAGCAAGTTAAAAAGATTGAGATGAACATGAGGAGAAATGAAATAATGCTATTAAATAGTTTAACATTATACGGAGAGCACAATTAATAAAACATAGTAAACCATTTAAAGATAAAGGCCTACGATTAGTTTGCAGTGGACTCAGCGGATGAAGTAATGACCCTATTGCAAATAAAGATCCAGGATTGACAGAGGAGTGGTGTCTGTTAAGAAGCCTGAGCTAAAGAACAAACCTGAGATGTTAGAAACAGAATGACTATTTTAATATATACTCCATCCTCTGATAGATGGTATATACAGTTCCTTTTATTTTGAATAATATTGGTATGTTTCAATTATAATAGATAACACTGTGGAACATTTTTGGGGTTATTGTCTGGGGGGTGAGAAATTCCAAGTCAGGGTGATGGTACTAGGTCAGTATATTAAAACCCTCAAAGGGTTTTGCGTATGTATGTGTGAAGTTACTTAATTGTAAATAAAAGCAGAACGCGTTAATCGATTTCTATGATCTATGTCGCATTTTGTTTATAGGTTATGTGACTTTACGTGAAAGTTATAAGACTCTACACGTTTTTCCGTTAGGGATTTATATGTTTTTAAAAAAAAAAAATTTTTTTTGGCAAAATTTTCTTCATAAATTTATTTCTAATTGCAAAAATGTTGATTTGGTAGAGAAACAGTATATTAATGGATTAAAGAAAATGTAATTATTAATTTTTCTCAATTTATTTCAGCAAAATCGAACTAGTCGTTCTCGAGTTATGTCAAACTACGTTTTTGCCAACATTTTACAACTAAGCGAAAAAACATCAAGATAAGGAAAAAATGTTAAAAAGGTCATAAAAAAAAACTGGCACATATGAACGCAAAACCCTTTGAGGGTTTTAATATACTGACCTAGAACAATCACCCTGACTTGGAATTTCTTACCCCCAGATTGGCTGTTGTACTGTGTAATTAGCGGTTTTATTGAATCATTTTTAAAAGAACGGTCAAAGTTGCTAATGCTATGCTCCTGCCAAACTATCTGGCAATTTCATCATGCATAGCTGTTTACCTTTAAAATGTTTAAAGCGACTTTTAAAAAATTTAATGGAAATTCTGGCATCGGCAAGTAGGCTTCGAAAATTTTGCCATGAGTTCGGTCGTTTTCATGATCTTAGAGTGTTAACAATTCGTCGCTCCTTGAAATCTTTGCACTCACAGTGATTAGCGCCTTATCCCATCTGCTCATATAGTTGATCTCTCCGCTGAGGCCAGATAAGACACCCAGGTATATTAAGGAAGTTAAATCTCTTATAGACCTTCTGTCGAAAACTATTTCAGCAATGAATACTCCTCTGGATTTTAAAATTTTAAACCATTTCCTTGCATCACGTAACACGATAGTGCCCAGCACACATTTCCAGTAAATGTCCGACAAAACACAAGGAATAAGTAGGGTGCTGAACATAGCTATCACTTAGCCTATAGTACGACAATTACTACAGAGTGCTACATAAGCAAACAATGCTGCCCATAACACAAGGCAGCAGGGCGTCTGCTAATAAATTTGATCCGGACGCTAAGGCCAGAGGAGACAACCGGGTATATTTTGCTGCAGAATTTAAGCCTTACTAATGTAAGAATTGATATAAAACGATCTTTGAGAAAGACGCCATTTTGCTAATTGTGCGCTGGAAATCAAATGTTGATATAGCCGAAAAATTATAGTTTTTGGCTCAGAGACTATTTTACGAATCATAATTGCCGAACAACATCCGTAAATATACGATCATGTATCACTAAACAATTCACAAGAGTTGACTATTTGGACTGAATTAAATAGCTTCAGTCGGTTTAGCCGACTTACTCAAATAGGAATTTACGACTTTACTCATATAGGGATTTTAAATTTTCGACCTTTCCGTCCTACAAGGCATAAAGCTTACTGGTTTTATTGAAATCTCGTGAAATATTGTTTGTGTGAAAGGCACTAGAATGGGGCGTGGCATCCACTTTTTTCTTATGCGTATACAAAGAAAAAGTTAACATGAGTATTGCGGAAAATAAAATTCAAGTGAATTGCATATGGGTTTCTAATCAACGAGGGTCGTGGCTAAGGCTCCAAACTTTCGTTTGCCAGTCTAGTTCAAAATCAATTTTTTTACTTATTTTCAGCAGAATCGTATAAATATTATTTAAATTGTTATGCGAATACCAAAAGTGGGCGGAATGGTGAATTTGCACTGGAGCTACCAGAATTTAGAGTGTCTTCTTCCCTTTTCGTTCGATTCGTTTCGTTCAAGTGAATTGCATATGGGTTTCTAATCAACGAGGGGCGTGGCTAAGGCTCCAAGCTTTCGTTTGCCAGTCTAGTTCAAAATCTATTTTCTTATTAATTATTTTCAGCAGAATTGTATAAATATTATTAAAATTGTTATGCGAATGCCAAAAGTGGGCGAAATGGTGAATTTGCACTTGAGCTACCAGAATTTGGAGTGTCTTCCTCCCTTTTAGTTTACGTTTATAAAGCTGTTTTCATGGAGTGCACAATTTAAGCGTATTTCTTGCGATTGCACTAAACAGGCTCATTTGTGTGGAAGGTTTCAGAAGGGCGTGGCTAGGAATCCTATTATTTGTCACTAAGGTGATCTTAGTGATTTTGTGTTAGATCGTATGAATAGCATTAAAGATATTACTAGAAGACAAGTGTGTTTGGAATGGTGCATTTGCATGGGATCTACCCAAATGGGGCATGCCAACCATTTGTTTTATTTGCCAGTACTAAATCGTTTCTAAAATATTAAAGAGTTCACAATTAAGTCGAATTTTACACACAGGTCAAAAATTTATGTTGGTTCTAATCTGCACTGAAACAGTGTCATTGTAAGGACCAGAAGGGGCTTGGCTAGGAATCAAAGTATTTGTTACCAACTTAAGCTTATAAACTTGTTCTTAAGTAATAATTTTGCATTAAGTCGCTTTAGAAATTAGCTTTAAAGATATTTGTTGTAGGTACATTTGTTTGGGAGGTACCAGAGGGGGTGTAGAAACACGAAGAAAAAAAGTATGGTCGGGGTAACAATATTCGAAGAGCATTATACTATTGTAGGTTAAATGGTTGTGGAAAAACAGTATTATGATCTTCATAACTATAGTATGATTCACAGACAACCATACCAAGATTCCCACAGCTATACTCAGGTTCACAATCAACCATTCTATCATCCTCACAACCATATTATGATTCACACTCATCCATTCTGTGATCCAAAACAATATTATGAATCACACTCAACCATGCTATTATTCCCACAACCATATTATGATCCTCACAACCTAGTACGTTTCAAATGCAACCTTAGTATGATTCTGACAAACTTAGTTACTAACTACAACAATAGAATGATTCCACTTAACTATACTCTGATCACTTTAATTATTTATTACGAATGGGGTAAGTTGGTTTGCAAGAATCGTTACTTTTAATACTCGTAAGTAAAAAAATCCGTTGGAAAAACCTAAATGTTTCATTTATTAAAAATATTTTAGTTAAACAAATCCAAAGCAGTTGGTTAGAATTTTGACTGCATTCAATCTGTAACAATAACACCGTTCTAAAAAACCATATACAAATTCATAAAAATTACAGTAGTACGGTATGATTACCGTAGTCATGTTATTGTTAACATAAAACCCCTAAAACAATACTATTGTCACACTAAATATTTATAATGTTGTTTATCTAAGTGACTGATTTATGGTTAAAAAAACATTAATCATTATTATTACGATCCCTGATAAAAATAATTATTAGCGCCTTTCAGAGTTATTGCACACACCAGCCGCACAGACGGGCGTGTGTCAATTGAGTTGTCTAAAATGATTTTTTCGATGCGTTACACTTTTTGTCGGTATAAACAGGTTTTATATTTTCCATTAGGATGACAGCATATTAAGATTAAGAGCGTTTATTTTCAATTAATCAATAAACCCTTTGCATCGATTTTACGTAGTAGATCGTCCAAATACTTCGTCAAGACTGATTTGGAAAAAAAGTTTTAGATAAATCGGACACTTATTCGGTCCGCCAGTAGGTCGAAGCTAATGTCCTCTGGAGTGCTTAATAACGTCTTCAATAGTTCTCAGTCTTAATAGCATGCGGAGCTTAGTTTCTCTACTGAGTTCCCTTTACTTTATATCTAAAAAAAAATAGAGTAGGTGCTGCTATTTTTAATATACTTGTAGCATAATCAATCCCAATATGGATCATATTCCACGTACTAGGTGTCTTCACACTTGCCAATCGTAATTTATACTCCCTTAGGAGTCATCTAGGAGAATGGAAAATTGCACATCTGCTTTGGACTTCCCACCAGTGAATCGGAGTACTAAAAAAGGTCACCCTAGCTGTTCGTCTGGAAAGCGTTTACTGCGAAGTACTTTTCCATCCATATCTATAACTTTAAGAGAACATTTTCTCTTAATCACACGTTAGACATGTTTCTTACTCATAAAGCGTGGTTAAATTTTAAGGGCTGATGTTGAATGTGTACCACACCTAAACGTCGAATTTTTTTCCGCATTTCATTTGATATTTATCAATTTCAGGCTAACTCAAATTTAACCGTGGAAAGATACACAAGCGATCAACTCGTTAATGTTATTCAGGCTTGTTATGAAAATAAAAATAAATTTTCGAAGAAAATCATCTTTAGTGATAGGCTCGTTTTCACCTCAGTGGTCGAAAAAACAATACACCCACAAATAGTGACTGTTTGGTGCGGTTTATGGGCTGGCGGCATGATCGGCCCGTATTTTTTCAAAAATGAGGCCGATCAGGCAGTTACTGTGAATGGTGTTCGCTATCGTGAGATGATGACGAACTTTTTATTATCCGAATTGGAAAATATGGATGTGGATGATATGTGGTTTCAATAGTACGGAACCACTTGCCTCACAGCTAACGAAACAATGCCTCTTTTGCGCGACAAATTCAATGGCCGTGTTATCTAACGTGACACCGTTGGACTTCTTTCTTTGGAGTTATTTGAAAGAAATGGTGTACGTCGATAAGCCAGCAACAATTAAAGAGCTAAAGGATGAGATAATTCGGCACATTAACGACATAGAACCTCAATTATACCTCAGCGTCAAAATTTGGACCATTGGATGTAGGTGTGCCGGCGGCGGCCATTTGGCCGATATTTTGTTCCATACATAATTGAACTATATATATCATAATAAACAGAAATGACAAGAATTTCCTAAATAATTTGTGTTTTATTCAAAATCAACATCGTCCCTTAACATTTAACCACCATTTACTTTGCACCGACACAGCACCCAGTAGGGAGAATGCAAATATTTACACAGAATTCGCTTCAAAACGTCGGAATCTTTTATGACATGATTTCAAAGTTATTTTCGAACTCTAACGTATGCTATTTGAATGAGGTTTGTAACCGGTTTCACAATCACTGAATTTTTTTCCCATAATTTTATTAGAAAATTCTGAATAAAATCATTACTCTTAGATTTCCCACTAATATTAAGTGCAAAGACCACCTCAATTCCTCCATATTTTTATGCAAAGATTCAGTCCGTTTTCGGTTCAAAAAACCTACTTCAATACATTTTGTTTGCTGGGTTTCTTTAATGAAACAGTGTGTATGTGTGCATCCAGCTGTGTTTGTTTATTTGCCTAAATGTATGCGTGTGCATTGCGTTAGTGTACGTATTGTATCATTTGTCCGAGTCATTGGGGTCTAATTAATAAATACGCCAGCCATTTTCATTAAACCAAATAATCTGAAGGAGTCAGGCCCGGGGTGGCCCGGCCTGGCCTGTTCTCTGGCAACAATTGTCGTCTTGATTGTCAGTACCAAAGCATCAACCAGAGCCCAGTCCTCGTAAGTGCTGTATGCCTTGTGTGCGGTAGGATGGGGTTGACGTTTCGCAAATGATGAACATCCGGATGTTGTCGGGTTCGTGTGACGTGCATGCGTGTTTGTGTGAAATGTCCATAAATATTTGAGTGTAGAAAGTCTATTGAAAACGGTTTCGTTGGTGTTTGTGCCACCATCCTCATTATCACCTCCAGCGGAGTGAGTGGTCATCGCACCATTGTTGACACTGTTACCGAAATTCATCGTCATCGCCATTGTTGTGTCACAGTGGTCGCTCATTTAAACATTGATGTCGGTGATGGTGCCAAAACACGCTGTTGAATAATTTCTTCCAATTAACTCAAATTGTACCAGCGCGTATAGCTGCAGCGCAACGCAGCGCAGCGTGACTTTGACGGGAGTTCCTCGGTAATTGAACCGCAATTCTTAAGAAGACAATCACCGATGTTTCCCGGTTTTATCAACACGAGAGTCATTTGGCTAAAAGTTCGCAATGCTCTTGGTAATTGTTGTTATACGGCAAAGTTCAGTTTACGACTTGTTGAACAAATTAACCGAAGTGACGTCAATGAGACACGTGGTGGTGGTTTTGGCATACAATTAATCTTAAACTCATACTGGCTCTCGGAATTATTTAACGTTTTGGCTATTTAATACTTGTCGATGGAGAATTGTAATAAGCTTTTAAAAAAATTTTTCCTATTTTAAAGTTTACACTTCAAGATTAAAATGTGTGACATGCCTATTCCAATCTGCGGATTAGGAAACTCTATATCAAATTATCTTACCAAATTATTATGGACAAAATTTCATTCACACTTTCGGAATGATTGTTACGAAATTAAATGTGGATTTATTTTGAAGATTTTGTATTGTTTGGGATCGGACCCAAGGGGCCCAAAAAATGGACCACTTTAATTCATAGTGGGGGTTATAAAAGTTTCGACCAGATTAAACTTAACGACGTTTTAAATTGTTGTTGGTTGTTTGGTTTTGATTAAATATTTTTAAAACAAGTCTTTAATTTCTGTTGTTATAGATCCATATAATTGCATACAAATATAGGAAAATTAGAGTAAACCATAATTTTTTTAGTCCCAGCCTTAATATGTCTTATGTAGATGTGTTCTGAAGAAGGCAACCTCGTATGTGAAAAAACCTATAATCTTCGTCAATACCAATGTTTCTATTTGATTTGGATACCATTTGACTTTTCGAAAAGCTCTAGTCACGTGTTAAGATATTTTTTAGTATCTCCATTAGTCAAATAGATAGGTTTAATCTAAAAGATTTTATCTTAACAATTCATTCGACAGTTCTCAAAATAATCTCATTTTATTTGTAGGCGAATTCCACATAAAACGGGTCATAAGGTACAAGGCGAGCATAACGCATTACGCTGAACGTGAACAGAATCGAATTTGATTTGTTTTTCTTTCAATGGCGTTGTGATTTCTCCTTAAGAACATGGAAATATATAGTGTATTAACATAACCAAGATCGGATTAGTCACTTAGACTTCTATAGCGATAGGCCTCTAATTGAAAAGGACCTTTATATTTTAAAAGAGAAGTTTTAGATGACTTTGTGATAAATCTTGGGTCTTGAGGCTTTCATAAGACTTGGGACTTGAGGCTTTCATAAGACTTGGGACTTGAAGCTTTCACGTACCGCAGCTTTAAACAAAAATGGTATTGAAAATGCAAACGTTTTTTGGTGAAGCACGCTGATAACGCTGATAACCGATGAAAAAATTGTTACCGTTCAGGAAAAATTTAACAAGCAAAATAATAGAGTGTATGCGCGGTCATCTAAGGAAGCATCTGAACTGATCCCAAAGGTGGAAAAGGGTCAGCACCCAGCTTCAGTCATGGTTTTGTCATGGTTACGATGGGGTCACTGATCTGCATTTCTGCGAACAAGGAGTCAAAACATCAGCCATGGACTTTCCAGCAGAATTCTGCGCCGGCCTGGCTTCGAAGCAATTTGCGTTCATTTCCTCTGAAGAATGGCCCTCAGGCAGTCCAGATGTTAACCCACTGGATTACAAATTGTGGACGGTTTTAAAGGACAAGGTTTGTCACAAAAGATACCCCAACATTGGATCTCTTAAGACTGCTTTGGTTCGAGCTGTGGCCAATTTTCCAATGGACGGGGTTCGTGCAGCTATTGACTATTGTAAAGCTGGTTTCATTACGAATCTGAATTTGTGGATTTGGATTAATTTTGCAGATTAGTTGGTGTTTTGGGTTGGACTTCAGTAACAAGTTCACGGCGGAGGGTATTTACAAATGAGGTTATTTTAAAATGAGGCCATGGTTGCTTTGACCGCATCTGAGTATGGCCATGTGCTTTGAAGTCGCCATGTATGCCGATAAAGGAATTAAGTCAAATGCTGTACTTAATTGAGCACTTAACGTTTCTTATACTAGATGATAATCCATGTAGATGTATCAAGCTCAGACCGTCCGAATAACTTATATGCGGGAAAAAATATGTTCTCAGACCTAATTGCCTAGTATTACAAATCCCTAGGAGTAACTGCCGTAACGGGACTAATGTATCCTTTATTGGTACTCAAAGAACATGTAGTGAGCATAACAAATAAAAATAGAAAATGACGTTGAAATGGGTTTTCAATATAATTAGCGACAAGGTTACAAAAAAAAAAGAAAGCTTTAGTAAATATTGACAAATTAATCATATCGTTAATATGTTGCCAGTATCCTTTCAACAATACATGATATTGCTTATATCACTGACTTAGCACGCGTTTTCACTGCGAGAAATATTAAATATCAGCCTCCAAATCATCAGCCACACTGTTTACTGCATGGACCGCAGAGGTGCGGTTGTCACTCAATGTGAAAATCGATGACGTCAACATCCCGACTACTAACTACCCCAAATCCTTGGGGTCACATTGGACAGCCTTTTTCGATCCTCTCCACATGCTACAGCTATCTGCGATAAACTTAAAAGTAGGACCAAGGTCCTCAAGTCACTTGCCGGCAGTACTTGGGGAGCCGACAAAGAAACCTTGTTGACCTTATATAAAGCGGTAGGTCGGTCTGTAGCAAACTACGCGGCACCTGAATGTTCGGCGAACATGAGTACGACGCAGTGCAAGAAACTTCAGACTTTCCAGAATGCCGCCCTCAGAACTTCAACAGGGTTTCAGCTTATGTATTCTGAGGAACATCTACATGAGGAGATGAAGGTTACAATTTCCTGCTGTCTAAGCAGTACCTGCTAGGGTGTTTTCGCAGCAGTCATCCTAACCACCGCCTCTTGGACAGGACGCCTCCGCCCAGGCAGATCAGGTACGATCTTCATGATCTAGAGAGAGAGGTCCAGCGGTATAAGAGAGAACCTTTAGATCATCGAAACTATCAGGTAGGTTTGAACAACATTCACGCCGATGAAGTCGCAGCAGCAGTATCCAGCTACCGTTTGAATGTAGTACTGGCGGAGCATCCCCCGGAGATTTCTCCTGAGGAGAAGGTACTACCTCGGCAGACGCGCGCGTTTCTGGTGCAGCTGAGATCTGGATGGTGCAGCCGCTTCAATTCTTACTTGGCACGAATTGATGCTTACCTTCCGGACATCTGCCCCGTCTGCCATCAGGGACCACATGATGTGCTGCACCTCTTTAAATGTCCGGCCAAGCCCACTCAGCTGACCCCCAGGTCTCTGTGGACGCATCCAGTTCGCGTTTCCTCCACTTGAATATCGAAGCACATCCCCCATAGACGAACAAGACTTCACAATAAATATACTGTTGCTACAACAACAAGAACTTTCTAATAATTTAGCAATAGCATGTGGAATGTAATGGCATGTTTTTCAACGAACTCTTCACCTTAGCTGAAAAGGCAGCCATTTAATTGAAATAAATTCGGTAAACATTTTTTTCATTCCTGGAAACTGAAGGTAGTTAAAATACCAAAAAAATACCCACAAAAAAATGTATCAATAAAAACTTATTTTAAATTCTCTTCAAATTATTTTTGCAAATATTTTTTACGCATAAATTTTTATTTAAGCAAAAGTACCCACAAGTATTCACAGAAATTTCCAAAAATACAAAAAAGAACATTTATTTCCAAAAGTACTCAACCGCAAATAAATTTCTGACATTTCGGCCGTAAGTTCAACATAAAAGTTTATGGCCCCAGCATAAGCGGCAACAGCAGCATATGCTGGAGCTACATGAGGAAGCACACACATCGTGTCTGGGGCATTGTTCTGGTCACTCGTATCCAAAACACACACACATACACACTCGACCAAATAGGAACATATGCACGTCTGTCAGGATGATCGAAACAGGAGGCAGTGGACGGGCTTGCCAGCATGACACAATACGCATACATGACTAAAACACACCGAATATATCCTGTGTGTAGGTGTGTACGAGTACATACGAATGTATAGCAACCAAAGGCAAATTATAGGTGATTAATGTGATATGTTTAAATATAACATTAACTTTTATGGAGCTACATAAAGACTGCCTCAACAACAAACAAAACATCTGTTTTTTAATTATCATGACATTTTAAGTACACACATTACAGCCCTTTTTTGAGAGGAAACACACATGGCAAACAAAATTTGCATATACGGGGAATTTGGACATTAGAAACATTTTAGCGCCAAATGTAAGAGTGATGGTGGCTGGCTTCTTTTCCCCTGGAAACTAGAAGTGACAAAATACAGATGTCAAAGGGACTTGCAGGCTACTATGAAAATTTTATTAAACACATAAGCCATTACTTATTTAAGTATGGGGAAATATTTGGGATCGTCCAAGGGCAGTATACAAATAGAATAATCTTGGATAATTTTTGGGAACCACCTGAAATTTTTAGAAAAAGGCTGACTTTTTGTTGGTATAAACATTGCCACAATTTTACATTGTCTGCAACAAAAACGTAGTATCGATATAAAGTATAGTTTATAAGGAACCTGGATTATGGCTTTTTGGTTCACGCCAAAGTTCTGTACATTTTTACACCGTTCGCTATATGATGGAGTTTATAAGTATACTAAATTTTACAATTCGTGTGCAACACTTCGACATAACAATCAAAGATCCCATTAAATTTTTTGGATAACGAACCCTCTTACTTCTATAGGTATGTTAAAAGCACGTTGTTTTGACCTAGGAGAGCTATTGGGTGATCATTCTAGAGGTATTTTTTCAAATTAAAAAAAAAATATAAAAAAAAATATAAAAAATGAAATCTTTATTATTCATTTGAAAGGATATTTTATGCCATTTATTTTTTGAATATAATTTCCTTCAAATGTTGTCAACTGTATTATGGAAATGAGCGTTCGGTGAAAAACGGGAAGGTCCGCTGTTTTCGACCAAAATTTTGTTCAGTGATGAGGCCCATTCTGGTGCAACGGCAACTTCAGTAAACACAATTGCCGCATTTCGGCTAAAGGGCTACCAGAAGAGGTTCAAGAGGTGCCATTGTACCCAAAGAAAATCACGGTTTGGTGCGGCTTATATTTTTTCTAAAATGATGATGGCCGGAACGTTACCGTGAATGGAGTTCGCTAATGCGCCATGACATCGGACTTTTTGCTACCAGAAATTAAAGCCCGCAATCTTGCCGACATGGTTCCAACAAGTGCTGCTGTTGAGTATAAGTACATGTCATACAGTGAACGAAACAATCAATTTATTGAAAGAAACTTCTGGTGAGCACATTATCTCGTGTCGTGGGCCTGTGGCGTGGCCTCCAACATTGTGCGACTTAACACAAGCCTGCACGCAGAGAAAAGATATGGTTACTATATGGTCACCGCAACAATAATATGTTTTCTACAATAAAAGCATGTTCATCGCAGCCATATTATTGGTTTTTGAATTTCATTTTGACAACAGTATGATTGCGTCAATATTACTATTGTTGAAATGTAACAATAGTATTATTGCCAAATTTAGAAATGAAAATATGGTTGTAACAACCATATAAACATTGTTGGTGCAACAAAAGTATTGTTGATTTAAATTTAAATTTAAACAATAACATGATTAAGGCAATCATACAGTATGGTGGCGATTATGAATATAACAGAACAGGTTTTATAGAGCATCCATGTGTGTTTGTGTGCGTATAACTTTTTTGAGATACCAAAATTAAACATACACATTGCATGGTTGTTGTCTATTATAAAAAACAACAACAATTGAAAGGTAGTTCGAGGGATTTATTGTGTTTACTTTGTTCGGTGAAATACTCGACTACCGACTGGTTCTCGTTTATTTAAAATCTGCCTGCATTTAAGTATACAGTCATTGATCATGGTTTAATCACATTCGTTACTTGGTTTCTACGGATGGTGAAGTAGCATTCACCCCTGCTGGCAACTAAAAGTATTTTCGACTGCCGTTGGAATATATATTTTTGTTTTTTGAATGAAATGTTCAATAAAAACATGGCCTCTTATCTGGCTATGAACTTATTGTAATGCAATTTAAAATAACTTGCTTGATAAAAATCTCTATTTTTGAATAACAACACCCAATCCAAATAAATAATTTTGGTGATCATAGTATGGTTGATTGAATCACGGATATTAGCATGGTTGCGTGTGAATCATACTATGGTTGTGAGGATCATTCTACGGTTGTATAAGAAAAAATCTATGGTTGTTAGAATCATAATATGGTTGTGGATATAATAGTATGGTTGAGTGTGAATCATACTATTGTTGTGGAGATCATAGTATGGTTGAGTGTGAGTCCTAAGATGGTTGTGGAGATATTGTTGTGCCGCAACCATATACCTAATAATAGTATGATCCTCTTCGAATATTGTCACCCCAACCATACTTTTTTTCTGCGTGTGGAGTATGTTTTTGTGGGTCTATGTGAAGACGCTTGTCTACGCATATAAGCCCGACAGGTAGTGCTGCGACATCGACATCGATGTTTTCGAAACATCGATGTTTTTCTAAAATATCGAGTACTTTTTACATCGATGTTTTAGTTCCGATGTTTCATCGACATCGATGTTTTTTATCGATGTTTTGAATCGATGTTTTTCTCTCTGACTGCGATATCTAACGTTATTTCGTCAGTGTCATCACTGTGTTTATTTGTGGATATTTTACTTTGAACATTTTTACTTTGTGAATTTTTTAATTATTAAAATGCCTCCAAAAAGTGACATATGGAAACATTTCACAAAAACAAACAGTAATTTTGCTTTATGCAAGTTATGTGGAAAAAATTTAAAGAGTTGTGGAAATACTACTAATTTAATTGGTCATTTAAAGGCTAAACACAATAGCATATATGCGAAACATTTTGCCGCCTCTAAAACCAAAACAGCATCACGTTCGGAAGATATACCAAATACGGAAGAAATGCCTAGTACGAGTTCAACACAACCAGAACAACCAACGGGATCAACAGGTAATAATATTAAAAACTTAATTTTTATTCTAATATGACTTAAAATTTTTCAGGTCTTGCAAGGCAACAGTCCTTGGAAAATTGTTTTAATACAATTTCATCCTTCAAAGATGGGGGACATAAATTTAATAGAATAACAACTGCAATATTGTACATGATTTGCAGAGACAGTCAACCCATCTCCATAGTTGATGACGATGGATTGAAATATCTTTTAAAGGTTGCAGCACCTATGTACAAAGTTCCCTCGAGACGCACCATCGACAATCTGCTTGATACAAAATACGAATATATATCAAGTTTAGTGAAAGCAGAATTGCAGAAAGTGCCTCATGTATGTCTAACTAGGGATATATGGACCGAAACCCATAAGTCGAGAAGCTTCCTCGGAATAACTGCTCATTTCATCTCGGATAGCTATATTGACTCGAAGGGAAGTTTTCACATGGAAAATGTTACTATTGGAGCCTTTGAGTTAAATGAACGTCACACTGGAGAAAATTTAGCCGTTGAGATAAGCAAAAAATGCTCAGAATGGGGTATCAGTAAAGAGAGGGTGATAACCGTTGTGACGGACGGAGGAGCAAACATGATAAAGGCTGTTGAAATAGCATATGGAAAAAAACATACATACTGTTTTGCTCATTTATTAAACCTTCTTGCCGACAAAACAATGTCTATTTTTAAAGATGGCACGGCAGTTATAGAGAAGGTAAAGTCTATCGTAACTTGGTTCAAGCGAAGTGTAATTGGAAGTGATGAGCTACGAAAAAAAACCGCAGATTTAGACGCAAAGGTGCTTATACAATCTGTGGAAACCAGGTGGAATTCCACATTTTATATGGTGGAACGATTTTTGTTGTTGCGTGAAATTGTCAACAACATAATAACATTTAACGCAACTGCCCCACCTATGATTACTGCATCCGAGGTAGATTATTTAAAGGATTTTGTTGTGTTGTTTCAACCGATTGAAAGGGCAACAAAAGAGCTATGCGGCGAGAAGTTTGTCACCTCAAGTGTCGTTATACCTGTTTTAAGGCTGATGAAAAAACAAATATACGAGGCCGTTGTAACTTCCAGCTTTGGCAAAGAAACAAAACAAATTTTAAAGGCTCAGTTTCAAAAAAGGTTTGATGGCATAGAAAACAATCCCTTTTTTTCCATAGCTACGCTACTAGATCCTAGATTTAAAAACCTCCATTTTGAAGATAGTCTAGCCCTAGCGACAGCGATAAGAAAATTAAGTGCAGAAATAAAGGAAAATGAGGAATATTCATCAGAATCTGATGGACAGTCATCTAGCACAAATAGTCCAAGAAAAACTCCTTCAGGTATATATTTTGCACTAACAACATGTTAAAATATTTAAAAAAAAATTGTGTAATTTTACAGGTTTCAACTTTTGGGACGACCATCACAAATTGGTGCTAGAAAATTGGAAGGCCAAAAAAAGATCTAGAGTTATAGATCAACTGGAGACTGCTCAAATGCCCGCAGAACTGGCTATGTATTTAAAAAGCCCAGTATCTAGATTAAATGAAAACCCCCTTGAGGGATGGCAACAGTGCTATATGCCCAAAAATTCGGCGTTGATGAAGACTGCTATGAAGTATTTATCAATTATGGCCACTTCAGTCCCTTCTGAAAGGTTGTTCTCAGCTGCGGGCTACATTACTTCTAACAGAAGAAGCTCTATTTCGGGGGACAAGCTTCAAAAAGTACTGTTTTTACAGACAGTCGACTCAAAATTCTGGAATCTTGAATAAGAACCTATTATTTAATTACAATAAACACAATTTCATTTAATTATAATAAAATTAATTTTAAAACTTTTATTAATAAAGTATCGTCTTTGAATTTCTATCAGAATTTCGAAAGCGCAAAAACATCGATGTTACTAAACATCGATGTTTTTTGATCGATTTTTCATCGACATCGATGTTTCAAATTTTAAACATCGATGTTGAAAACATCGATGTTTTTCTATCGATGTCGCAGCACTACCGACAGGACTGACGCCTTGGAAGAGAATATTCGTTGCATAGTTGCTAAAATACGGCCCCAAATACTGCAAAAAGTGGATGTAAATTGGACCTCTCGGCTGGAATTAATTTAACCAAGCTGCGGCGGCCACTTGCCCAAAACCATTTTTAAAAAATAATGGCAAACACTTCTCTGTATAATAATGTTAAATTCTTGGCCATAGCAATAAATTATATGCGTTATATTTCCTAGTAGTCATATTATAGTCATAAACAGTTAAGTATTGGAAATTTGCGAAATCTGCCAGAGTAATAAAACGTGTCTTTTATGGGACTCCATAAGTAAGCTTCTGTGTTGAGTATTTGCTCAACATATCGTTCTTGTCCAAAAAAGGGGTATTATCTAACTTTTTTTCTTAATATTTGCAGGAGGCAAAAAAAAACTGATGACTTTTGCATTTGAAATATTCTAAAATATTGAAAGTGAGAAGACAATTTTTTTACTTAAAGTGTAAAAATAGTAATTTAAGAGTTTATAGTGGCTAGATACGGTCCATATGTGGTCAGGCATCCATAAAACTACAAATTAAACTAGTGGTATAAGGTAATACGACTAAGTTCTGATGATTTTAGCTTCTCTATGTAAATATAGCCAGCTTCCCTGTTTATTGTTCCGATCGTTTTAAAATTACTATCTGAATTTATAAGCAAAGTCCGTCTTTCCGGCCTGTCATAAGTCCATCTTCCTTTGAATTTAAAGTAAAGGTCGCAGATATGAAAGGATGCCTATGCAACTTTTAGTTAAGGGCCAACGACGAAGTTTGTTTATCGGTACTTGTGCATATACAACAAAGGCTTTTTAACACTAATTTTTAAAGCTCCGTATAAGATTGCTTCCTGATTTGAGTCCCAGCCACTCTTGGACTCAAATATTTAATTCGATTTTGCTGAAATTTTGATAGTCCATTGTAAAAGATCTGCAGCTAACCCTGCTATAATTGGGCGATACCTGTAAATGGTTTCAAATGGCCCCTTTCAAAGGTGCGAAGGGTCGATTGTGCCCAATGTTCGGTTGTTCTAAAGAAAACAACAACAGTGTGTCAACTAACAATTACAGTGTGTCAATTAACGAGATACTCGCCGTTCATCTTCAACCACCGTGCTCCATAGCATTAGGGTAGGTTACGATGCGACTATCAGCACTCCCCAGATATGTACTGGATGCTTTAAATTTACCAATCTGCAGTGTGGGCATGTCCCACATCTTGGTAAGGCCTTGATGACTTGATTTAACACTTCAACTGCTTTATAGTACCCGGTTAAAAAACGCAAGTCCACGCCAAACATTTGCTTTAAGTACTCAAGTTTTGGGTGTTAAATCACAGAAACCGCCAAACTTCCCAACTTTTTTAGGGGCTCCTGAATTCACACATTAGCAAAGTTACGTCTCTAGTCAGACCTGGCAACACTCAATTTTTTCTAGTTCGAGGTTCCGTACTTTAACTGGTAGAATCAGTGAACATTTTGAATTGGATCTGGTAGAATTTAAGCTTAATAAATGATGTTCGACCTATAACCAACCTTGCTATAATTTGAACATATCCTTCTTTCCTTGTCATTTCTTATTGTATCGCTTACAGTCTACCTATCTAAAGGCCTATGCTGATCTGATGTTAGACTTAATCTACGTAAAAGTTAAGCGGTTGCTTAGTCTGAAATATGAAGGCTGTAATACCGCTGGGGTTTAGACATATTGCCTTTTTTCGGCTGCACCTAACATCGGCTTTGTAAAATGATTTTGTAAAGTCTGCATGCATTGGTATATATACTTACGAGGGCGGTTCGGAAAGTTCTTAGCCTATCAATGAAAGAGAATAGTTAGTTTTTCAAAACTTCAATACACTTAGTCCAACGCTTATCTAGCAATTCTATCCCTTGATTAAAATAGTTTACCTCAAGGTCTTCAAAATAGTGGTTTATAACTGTAATTGCATCTTCATTTGAGGTAAAACGCATGCCAGCAAGGATTTTTTTTTAGATTTGGGAACAGGTAAAAGTCACTGGGAGCTAAACCAGGAGAATAAGGTGGGTGGTCAAGCAACTCGTACTTTAATTCGTTTATTTTAGCCATTCTTAAAACACTCTTGTGCGCTGGTGCGTTGTCTTGATGAAAATTTATTTTTTTGTGTTGTAAGCCAGGACGTTTTTCTCGAATTTGTACATTTATTTGATCTAAAAGGTTGCAATAGTACTCTGAATTTATTGTTTTACCCTTTTGCAGATAGTCAATCAATAAAATACCTTTGAAGTCCCAAAAAACCGTTGCCATAACCTTACCAGCCGATTGAATTATTGTTGCCTTCTTTGGGGCACTTCCTGCAGCTTCAGTCCATTGTTTGGATTGTTCTTTTGTCTCTGGAGTATAGTGGTGGATCCATGTCTCATCAACAGTTATGAAACGACGCTTAAAATCCATTTTGTTTCGCTGAAAACGATCCAAACAAGCTTGAGAAATGTTCATTCTTATGCGTTTTTGGTCGACTGTTAACAAGTCCGGCACCCATCTTGCAGAAAGCTTTTTCACCTGTAGTTCTTCATCCAAATTAAATGGACTCGATCATTTGAGATGCCCATAATATTAGCTATTTCACGCACTTTTATTCGTCGATCATTTAATACCATATCATGCACTTTGGCTACAATTTCTGTTGTTGTTGCTGTTTTTGGACGTCCACTACGTGGTTCATCTTCAATGCTTGTACGACCACGTTTAAATTCAGCAACCCAATTTTTTACTGTTGCATATGAAGGAGCACTTTCACCTAACACATTCACCATATCATTATGAATTTCTTGTCCCGATAAACCTTTTTTATGTAAATATTTAATGACACCACGCAATTCTAATTTTTCCATTGTAAAAAAATCGCGGATGCGTCTTTTGTGAACACCTGTTTCTATATGAAGGAGTTGCCAGATCGAAACAATTTATTTCGAATTTAACATGTGAGATGGCAGTTTCCAAAACACTTAACTTTTTTCTGTTTATACCGCGCTTTTTGTGCTAGGCTAAGAAGTTTCCGAACCGCCCTCGTATATATATATTGAACACACCCATTTCAATAGTGGAACTGAACATACTCCGTTAATGTCATATGGGTTTTGAAAGCTAAACTCAATAGCGTTTGTCTGTAACGGGATTTTAAAATTGTTTCAACTTTCATTATGGAGTGGTCAGATAATGAGAACCGTATCGCTGAAATAGCGCATTTCAAGTGTGAAATGAAAAAAAACGATATTTTCAAAACGCTCCGGCCACTAGGGATTAGTCGCATGTTCGTCTACCGATGCATTAAACTGTTTGAGGAGACTGGAGATGTAAAAGACCGCTACCGGTCGGGCCGCCCACGCTCTGTTTGAACACCGCATGTCATCAAAGCCGTTAAATCAAGAATTCACAAGTATCCGCTACGAAAACAGAAAATCATGGCCCGTGAGATGAATATCACGCAAAAGTTCATTAGTCGAATCATTAAAAAAGACTTGGGACTTGGGGCTTTCAAACGACGTCCGGGCATTTATTGACTGCAGTTTAAAAAAAAAATATTTTAATATAGAAGCAAGAGGTCTTGAGCCGTTTGATCCCTGTTCAATGTGTAAAAGCAACAGACCGAAATAAAACAAACGAGCTAAACATACGTACATGCACGGCACGGCACACAAGTTGACATAGTCAACTAAACTCTTTTTACAACACACACACACACGTTGTAAAAGAAATCTATTGATGGCTCTCGATGTGGAGTCTCTTTAGAGGTGGCAAGAGTGAGTTGTATTTTCGTAGGCAGTTGTGTGAAGAAAACTTGAAAAGTAAGGTTTACAACAGTAGTTCTCATTCGTTTGGCGAGAACCTGGCCTTATAGAGTTCGGTTTTACATTCAACAATTGCAGCAAAGCTTTCTGAAGAGGATTGTCACGGTCCCGAAATCTTGATAAAAGCAGTGTGCAGTCACGAAAATCAATGTCACTTTGCCATTTTGTTAAAAAACTAGTCTTCTATTTAAATATAGAAGCAAGAGGTCTTGAGCCGGTTAATCCCTGTTCAATGAAAAAAATAGGATTGAAAAATGCAAACGTCTTTTGGCGAAGCACGCTGATAACTTGCACAGAAAAATTTTGTTCACCGATGAAAAAATGTTTACTGTTCCGGAAAATTTAACAAGCAAAATGATAGAGTGTATGCGCGGTCATCTAAAGAAGCATCTGAACCGATCCCAAGGGTGGAAAAAGGTCATCACCCAACTTCAGTCATGGTTTGGTGCGGTGTCTCTTACAATGGGGTCACTGACCTGCATTTCTGCGAACAAGGAGTCAAAACATCGGCCAAAGTTTACCAAGAAACCGTTTTGGAAGCTGTTGTGCAGCCTCTTCACAATTCCCTGTTCCAAAACCAGCCACGGACTTTACAGCAGGATTCTGCGCCGGCCTATAAGGCCAAAATGTCCCAGACCTGGCTTCGAAACATTTTGCCAGCGTTAATTTCCTATGAAGTTTGGCCCTCAGGCAGTCCAGATTTGAACCCTTTGGATTACAAATTGTGGACGGTTTTGGAGAACAAGGTTTGTCACAAAAGATACCCCACCATTGGATCTCTTAAGACTGCTTTGGTTCGAGCTGTGGCCAATTTTCCAATGGACGAGGTTCGTGCAGCTATTGACGATTGGCCAGTGCGTGTGTAAAGGCAAAAGGCGGACATTTCGAAAAGGTTGATTCTTTTTGGATACAATATCCATCAATAAAATAAAATATTTAAAATATATTTGGTCCAAAAACATTCATCCTTTTTATTTTAAAGCATAAACCGTGTGTAAAAGTATTTATGTCCCTACTAAGTACAACTCCGACTATACAAATCAGTTTTTTATGCAGCCAACCTTAGATACTTTTATATTAAGGGTGCTTCCAATAATATGAGTTATTTTAATGTTTTATCTCCGTAACTGAGTATTGAGTATAAAGTTTTTTGGAAAGTACAGCCTTTCTTTGCAGATGGATTTTTATGCTCTGGTGCTTGTTCTGAAAAGGTTGTCTTTGGTCGGACTTAAATATTTCCTTTTCTAGAGTATGTCTACAGCGGGTCAGTGAACAACAAATCGCTATACGCTCTGTAACATGGAGACACATTTATCAATATTAGCAGAAGCTCAGCATAAATTGCCAGGGTGCTATTTCTATTTTCTGCTTCATACTTTAGGTGAAATTTAGGCTTGTAGTACCTCGGGAGAGATCGATACACATATCATTTTGTTTGTTATATCTTTAAAAATTAACCTGCGTCCTGCAAAGTATACAATTTTGCTATAGAACTTCATCAAATTCCCAACCAATTCAGACATATTCTTAATTAATTTTGATTATCATTAATTGGAACTGTATCCTTAAAACCGTACATTTCGTAAAACATAAGTGCAATATACCAAATTTAGCGAAAGTTGCTCAAATTGCTGCAAAGATAATAGATAAACTGATTATCGGTTTCTGAATATACTACGTGTAATGGGAATGTAGGAACTAACCAACATGAAACGTATAAAATTTTACCAGCGCTTTAAATATCCTCCATGAGTTCTGCAACATACAAATGTCCTTTTGACTAAACTTTGGGTATTTTTTTCTCATTTCTTTTGTGATGTAAATTTTATGGTCTCACGGGCTGGTGGCTTGCAACTTTTCTTCTGGGCTGTACTGCAATGTCACTGTCATGCCACAAAGTAAACTTATTAAAATAACATTCGAGTTGTTACGGTTCCACACAACAACGGCAAGGAACCTGCCCTCTCCAAAACAAAAAAGCCAGAGACATTTAAAGTCAAAGGGAAGCAGACGCTAAATGTAGTACATCCTTGGCTTGGCTGCTCTAGAAAAGTGTAGCTGCAATAAAGTTTTGCCTGCAGAATACCAATGAAATGCAGAAGAGTGTTGACAAAAGTTTTAGGGTTTTTTTTCCCATAAAGTTTTTTCCTATTGTGTAGACTGGAGTAAAAGGGGTTGATGCTCTTTGGCATATAAATTTTGCTGGTGCATGAGAACAGTAGTTTGTATGGGCACGATGGGGTTTTCTTTGAACAGGAAATTGAAAATTTTAATACGCATTATATGCTAGATGTTGGGAGAATAAAAGGTTTTTTTTGATTAAAATATGCATTAATAGAATAATAAATAAGAAGACATCGTGCTCCGGGTGGGGATCATATTGCTTATTCATCTTAAAGCATAAAACAAGTAAGGAAGTTTCAGTCGGTTGATCCTACTAACATACGCCCTTATGCATGAATGGATTTTAAATTGTCCATCGTTCCTTCCTCCACTGCCTTAATCACTCCGATTTTATTTTATCCTCGTAAACTTCGTATGTTAAGAAGGTACCACAATGGGACTGCCATTTCCCACGCGAATACCAAATGTGGTCGGGATGCTGCATTTGCACCAAAAGTACTCGTACCAGAATGGGCGTGGTAGCGACTCTTTTTGTACGCCATTAGAAAAATGTTATTGAGTTCGCAAATTTAGCGAATTTCATGTACTTATACTAGGAGACAAGTTATGTAGGTTCTAATCTGCACTGAAACAAGGTTGATTTGTGTCTGAGGGACCAGAAAGGGCGTGGCTAGGAATCCAATTATTTGCCGCCAAGTTAATCTTGAAACTGCGTTCTAAAGTTGTCATTTTGAAATAGATTATATGAATAACGTGAATGATACTTCCTAAATACCAATAGTGGACGGAATGGCACGTGTGTATGGCACGAAGCAGAATGGGGCGTGTCAACCACTGTTTTCATATGTAAGAACAAAACCGATTTTTACACAATTTAATCCAGTTTTAAGCATTGGATAACAATTTATATGTGTTATTATCTACACTAAATCATTGTAATTTGTGTGGAAGATACCAAAAAGGGCGAGACTAGGAGTCCAATTTATTGGTACTAAACTTGCTGTTTAACTTCATTCTTAGTTTTTGATTTTTAGTGAGATCGTGCAAACGGTACTGACGATATTACAAGAGTTACAAAAGTGGGCGCTATGGTATTGGAGCTATTAGAAAGGGTGGGACGATAAGACTTATTTACAAATCCTACGACAGCTTTTGCAACATATTTATTATGCAAAATTATAAACCGATTGGTAGCACAGCGTCGCGCTCATTTTCAATCCCACAGGTATTTTTGAAATAATATTAAGACATGCTTAATTTAAAAACGATTGGTAGATCCTTTTGAGATTTTGTCGTTCAAAACAGCTGCACAGACGGACAGGCAACAAGCATGGCTCAAACGACTTAAAAATTCTTGAAATGGTCTTGGTCCAAACATGTGTAGGGTCTGCATTTAACGCGATTTCAGGTCGGCATTGTGTAGCCGCGAAAATAAATGTCAAAACTTGTTTTCTCATAAAATGTAAGAGGTCTCGAAATGGTAAGTCCCAGTAAAATTAGTTAAAACAAAAGACCATACGAACGAGCTAAACATTTGTTAAGAAGTTTTTATGAATTTAAGAACCGACATCTGTGGTTTATTCGAAAAGTCATGGAATAAACACGTTGACTGCCAACTACGAGATAACTCGTAGATTGATTTCCCCTCCAGGAAGCCAACTACGAGTTATCTCGTACTATCTAACACTGCCACTTTTTGTGTAGTTATGTACGAGTAAAACCGTATTATATCAGTGCTAGTATCGATAAATGGCTTCTGGGAAAAGAAAAAAAAGTTAGTTTTTTTTATTAAAAAAAAAATTATGGAAAAATTCATTCAATATAATTTAAAAATACATTCAATATAATGGAAAAATTTACTCAAATAGAAGAAGAATAGAAATTATAATAACATTAAAACAAAATATTATAGGAAGCAAAAATGATGTTTTTTAGGGGGAAAGGACCTACGAATTAACTCGTATTTGGCTTCTGCGTAGCGATTTCTGTCACAGAAGCCGACTACGAGAAAATTCGTAGGTCCTTTTTCTCCTAAAAACCCATCATATTTGCTTTTTCATGATACCTATCATCTAGAAATAGAGTTTTTAGTAATATAATGTGAAAAAATCAAAATGTCATTTTTGGACAGTTTTCTGAAAATGGCCTTGGCAGTCAACGTGTTAATGATTGCCCTCGTATTAACTAAAGCGCGTTAAGAAAGATCTATATTCTACCCATGTGAAATTGGGCAATATTCGCCGATGTTGCCATATACTTATGATCCACAAAGACCGACGATTTAAGCCGTTCTAATCGAAAAGCAACATTTCAAATTCAATTTTGTGAAAGAAAACATAAATAACTCTCGTAAAATATAATCATATCAATTTTTTATACTTTTATAAGTATACCGTATTTAAATGATCTATTTATATTTAAGGGCCTGGTTTTTTTGAAGTCACATTAGATCTTTGTGACATTCGTCACAGAAGTGATGACCATTATATGTGACAGCGCATAGAGAAAGGGACCTAAGGGTAAATCAATTTTCACCTTTTTTTTGATGTGGACAACATCTGAGCATCGAATGAGACCGATCCCATGCCCCAAAAGTGTTCCCTCCCAGAGATATGCGCGTTTTATGAAAGTAATGGTACACCAAAGATACACGTATTTAAATCTTTAAAATGGCTCTCCTGAACAAAACTGGTTTTTACCCTTTCTATTTTGCGCGTCACATATAGGGTGAGGTATTTTTTTAGGACAAAAAAAATATAGAAATTCAAATCAAGTGTGGAATTTTTATTGGTAATTTGAAAGGACATTTTATGTCATTTATTTTTTGAAAATAATTACCTTCAAATGTTGGCAACTGTATTATGAAAATGAGCGTTCGTTGAGAAACGGAAAGATCCGCTGTTTTCGACCAAAATTTTGTTCAGTGATGAGGCCTACTTCTGACTCAACGGCAAAGTCAATAAACAAAATTGCCGCATTTGGGCTAAAGAGCAACAAGAAGAGGTTCATGAAGTGCCATTATTCCCAGAAAAAAACACGATTTGGTGCGGTTTATGGGCTGGTGGAATCATCATTTCATATTGTTTCAAAAATGATAATGGCCGGAATGTAACCGTGAATGGCGTTCGCAATCGCGACATGATATCGGACTTGTTGTTAGCTGCAATTGAAGCCCGTAATCTTGACAACATTTGGTTTCAACAGAATGGTGCCTCTTTTCATACAGCTGGATCTATTGAGAGGCCATTTCGAAAAGTAGCTAATTTCACGTTTTGGACAGGTGATTTGGCCGCCTAGATCGAGCGATATCACACCTTTAGACACTTTTCTTTGGGGTTATGTAAAGTCCAATGTCTATGCTGACAAACCAGCTAGGACTCAGGTTTTGGAAGCCAACATTACGCGTGCCATTAAAGCCATACCGGTCGAAATGCTCGAACCAGTCATCCGAAATTGGACCCTCAGTATGGAAACCTTGAGGCGTAGTTGCGGCCAACATTTGAAGGAAATTATATTCAATAAATAAATGCCATAAAATGTGCATTCAAATTACCAATAAAGATTCCATACTTGATTTGAATTTCTATATTTTCTTTTTGTTCTAAAAAAATACCTCTAGATGGATCACCCTATATATGCCACAGTAGTGTCCGCCCTGTCCTGTAGACGTTTTTTTTGTCTGATTTAAATTTTTGAAAATTCTAAATTTAAAAACTCAATGAACAGAGATGGTCTGTTCGTTATAGAAAATTTTTCAATTTTAGTTTTAAATACAGTTTTTTATGGAAGTCTATAAGTTTCAAGTCCGAAATCCCAAAATATGCAACCACCAACAAGTTAAGGAATTTTTCGCCAGACTTTCCACAACTTCTAATTTCAACAGTCAAATAAAAGCATTCAACTATACACCACTGTGCAACTGCTTTACTGCACTTGTCTGCTTTCTGCCGCATGCTTTCTAGTACTTTTTTAATGAAATTTTCTATTCCCTTGTTTCTGTCCTTTAGAGTCGGCATTGCTAAAATATGTTGCAGTAATATTATTTGTGGTCAGTGTCGGACGGACATTCGGACTCGGCCCGGTCAACGTCAAGTTTATACCCTTGTGGCATGCATACACGTATGTACTGGTTTTTTTTATGGGACAGAGGGTGCGAGATGGTCTGATGTCTGGTGCGTGGAGGATTTATTTCACCCTTACGGTGGGGGGGGTTGTGTAAATCACCCTTAATTGAAAAAAAGCTTTAATTAAAACTGCATTTGTTTTGCCATTTACAAGCATTTACAAGAGGTAACCGCATTTTATGGTGTTCATTACTTAATAATCAGGACCAGTCAAGGTTTTCCTATTTTCACTTCAGTCGGTTTTAGTGGTTTTTGTGCTGTACGCAAATCCAATATTGATACAATAATGACGACCGCATTAGATAAACCCTCAATTAAATGATATTCATAATAAATACAAATAGGTGTGGTAATTGCGATTACGTGTAGTTTGCCAAGGCCAGAATGAAATTTTAATAATTAACCAAAGTAAGCGGAAGTGGTTTTTCTAAAAAATAAATTGCTTTAACAGGTTTTAAAAACAAAATAGAGTAATGCATTTAGTAATTTCGCAGCCCATTATGACTTAGGGCAGATAACAAACTAAAAATAGGGCAGATAACTCACCCTGATTGTTTGGATAAGAACACAAAGGTAAAATCGATCGAGCAAATTTCGAAATAGAAAAATTCGCCATTTGTTCCTTATATACAGGAGCCCGTTTGAAATTTAAATGTTTAAAAAATTATAGGTTTACAAAACAAAATAGAGTAATGCATTTAGTAATTTCGAAGCCCATTATGACGTAGGGCAGATAGCAAGCTAAAAATAGGGCAGATAACTTACCCTGAGTGTTTGGATAAGAACACAAAGGTAAGATCGATCGAACAAATTTCGAGATAGAAAAATTCACCATTTGAGCCCGTTTGAAATTTAAATGTCTAAAATATGTGTCCTTCCTTAATTTATCTTTTTATCGTCGAGTTAATTTTGAAAGCCACCCATTTTCTTAACGATTGTCTGAATGGTACTGATATCAGAATAGGGCCTGTCAACCCTAGAGATTAAATAGGCATTAACACATTATTTAAACCTATAAAAAAGTTTTATAGGTTTCCATTTAAGCATCTGTATTGTCATTTTCAATCAAGTACGAGGGCGACCGCAAAACTAACTGGCCTGGCACATTTTCTGTTTTACTAGCAACTTTTTTTTTGTTTTTTTAAAAGCAATCTTTTATAAACCATCTGTCAAAATTTCCGAAATATTTAATGATTATTTTCTTTGTTACAGGTGATTGAAGTAAACAAGTTTTATAATTTTTGAAAAATGGAAAATAAAGAGTTTCGTGCGGTAATTAAACACTTTTATATGAAAGGTTATACGCCACAATTAATCAAAAATGAATTGGATTCTGTTCATGGTGATAATGCACCATCATACTCCACCGTGAAATCCTGGGTTCAACAATTTAAAATGTGTCGTTTAAGTACGGAAGATGAACAACGCTCTGGAAGACCGAAAACTGCTACTACTATTGAAAACATTAGAAAAATATTTAATGACGTGACTTAAGATAGACGAATAAAGCTCAAAGAACTTGCTGATATTGTTAAAATACACGAAAAACAAGTTTGGAGTATTTTACATGATGAACATGAAAAAGCTATCTGCAAGATGGGTGTCGCGTTTGTTGACTTTGCCCCAAAAAATCGTCCGTTGGACCAATTCCGAGGAGCTTTTAGCGATTTATCAGCGTAATCCAATAGAGTTCTTGCGCCGATTCATAACTGTTGATGAAACGTGGATCCATCACTACATCCCAAAATGCAAAGAACAGTCAAAACAATGGATAGAAGCTGGTAAAAGTGGTCCCAAGAAGGCGAAAACTGTTAAGTCAGCAGGAAAAGTAATGGCCACAGTATTTTGGGATGCAAGGGGTATAATATTTATTGATTATCTTGAGAACGGAAAAACTATAAATAGTGAATATTATTGTGCATTATTGGATCGGTTGAGTGAAGAAATCAAGATAAAACGATCGCATTTAGATAATGCTCCTTCACACACTGCATTTTTAACTCAACAAAAACTGGCCGAATTACAATTTGAAATTGCTCCGCATCCACCATATAGTCCAGATTTAGCTCCTTCTGATTATTTCTTGTTTCGAAATTAAAAAAAAAATTCTCGGTGGCAAAACATTTTCGTCCAACAGCGAGGTTATTGCTGAAACTGAGGCATATTTTGAAGGTCTTGAAAAATCTTATTTTTCGGATCGAATTAAAAAACTTGAAAAACGTTTGATGAAGTGTATTGAGTTGGAAGGAGATTATGTTGAAAAATAAATAATAATAATTCCAAAAAAACGGTTCTTTGTATGTCAGGCCAGTTACTTTTGCGTTCGCCCTCGTATATAGCTTTGAAAAAAATATAACGACATGCAAAGTTTCAAGTATAAATATGCGTAACTACTTTTCTCAGAATATATTTGGAATCAAGGCTCAAAGTTTTGGGCAGAATTATGTGTAGGGTCCAAAACGCTTGCACTTTTTGTTCGTACCCAGTCGGACGAAGGTATAAATATGTTGTCTTACAATTAAATGAGATCCGTGAGGTTGTTTAAATAAAAGTAACAAATTTCGGGTCCTCAAATGAAAGGAAATTTGCAGCATCTCATAATGTGAGAAAAAATTGTGGTCAGGGCCCTCAAAAGTATTTGGAACCAAAAAAATTGATTCCAAATATATGAGGTGATCAATCTTAGGTAAAGTTCGGCCTCACATGTACTTAGACAAGTAAAAAAAATCGGGCGCGGCCGACTGTGAGATGCTCTATACCATTCTGCTATTAATAAATTCACCAATACTCAGGGGTTTTCTTCTATCCATGCAATGCATTGCGATGGTGGGTGGAAGGGATCGGAGAGGGGAAAGCGGGAGTAATGTTTGTTGACATTTGTCTTGAATTTCTGGATGTCGTAATTGGTGGGAAATACATTGCCGGAAGTCGATTTTGCATACGGACAGTACGGGCAAAAACGAATTCGATCTGTAGTGCATAGTGCGGTAAACCGGCAAATCGACCACAAATGGGTGTGACTTCGAGTATCCCTGCCAAACACCCTCACGTCAGGAATAAAAACACAAATGTCTGAAGAACACACACCATGAAAGTAACGCTAAAACAGTGAAACACAACCCACATTTCGACGATGCTCCTAGGATACAATAGAGTTGGATACTCTACTGTCACCTATTAGCACTATCGCTCTCCGTTGAACGCGATCAAGAAGCTCCAAGAAATATTTTGGAGCACCTGCCCAAATGTGGGAGTTCTACTCCATGGCCTTATGTAGGTTGTATAGATACCGAAGAGGTCGGAAGGATTACATCTTTTGAAATATTTCTAGCACCGCTTTAGGAATTCTATACACTTGGGTGCTTTTTTGACATTTTGAATACATGCCTCGCTCCACGAGCTCCACTTTGTATTTTTATGCTTAGATCATCAAGAGCTTCAGTTTGTTCGATATCCATGCCATCGATAGATAATGACTACACTGCTAGGTCAATAAATTGATTGTAAGCCAACAAGCAGCACTTTGTCTTACGTTCATTAAAATCTACTCTATTCACTCGACCTCAATCGCAAACGGCCAGTAAAACCCGACTAAGTGTCTCATTCAAAATTCGCCTTTTAACTTCAATATCTTGAAGACTCGGCCTACGGCCGTATGCATATAAATGACAGAGGTTGCTGTTATTTGCGAAAGCGTAGATTGGATTCACGGTCTGACCCTAAAAATCGTCAGTGAAAAAATGAAATAAAGAGGGAGAATGGACAGAGCACTGTGGTACAAATGCGGTCAATACTGCGATACTAAAGAACGTTAGTAGCGCTCAGTGCGAAATTTGTTAGAAATCAGAAGTTATATGTGGCTTCTAAAGCTGCAGTTTCCAAAATAAGGAGGGGCCTTTGTATGTGGCCCAGTTTCACCATAGTTAATTATATGTCATAATGTAGGTGGCATTTAATTGCACTACGAAAATATGGACGCAAAAGGTCCAGTTTAAACATAGTAAATTGCATGTCACTCATCGGAAATCGGATTGATTTGTGGCTTTCCGAGCTGCACTACAGCATATTGGGTGGGACCGTTGTGTGGGAGCTAATCAACAACATGGTCCAATAGATTTCACCAGATTTCACTGTTGGGCGTCGTTATGCTCGATTGGAACTACAATGATGCGGTTGAAAAAGAGGAATTTCGGTTGCAATCACCAAATGTTTATAATCGTAATGGATTCGCTTCGAGGTACCACATAATGACAAAATGATCATCGTTCTGTATTTACATCTTAATAATCGGTCAAAGCAATGAAACGCGAAATATTTTTTTTGAACATGTGGATTTTAGATTCAAAAATTCTTTTCGGGAGACCCCTGTGTACGGTGTCGAAACAGGAACCGATGTGGTCCAATTTTAAAAGGGCTGGTTCTAGGCCTTACAGAATGGACCAAATTTCATTAATATGGGTTTATAACTGCGAACTGTAGTTTAATTACAACTACTCGTATAGACGGACAGAAGGACGAACACTGCTCAATGGAATAATATTGTGATTCTGACTCAATCGGTATACATAATGTGAGGGCTATCTATATTCCTTTAAACACCACACGCAGAAAAAAGTATGGTTGGGGTGACAATATTCGAAGAGGATCATACTATTGTTGGTTATATGGTTCTGACACAACAATATTATGATCCTCACAACAATAGTATGATTCACACATAACCATTCTATGATCCCCACAATCATAGTATGATTCACACACAACCATACTACGATCCCCACAACCATAGTATGATTCACACTCAACCATACTATGATCTCCGCAACCATACTATGATCCTCACAACAATAGTATGATTCAGACTCAACCATACTTTTATCTTCACAACCATATTATGATCCTCACAACAATAGTATGATTCACACATAACCATACTATGATCCCCACAACAATAGTATGATTCACTCACAACCAAACTATGATCCTCACAACAATAGTATGATTCACACTCAACCATACTATTATCTCCACAACCATATTATGATCCTCACAACCATAGTATGTTTCTCATACAACCATAGTATGATCCTCTCAACCATAGTATGATTCACACGCAACCATACTATGATCCCCACAACCATAGTATGATTCACACTAAACACTCTAAATGATCCCCAAAATTATTTATTAGGATTGGTTATTGTTGTTATTCAAAAATAGAGATTTTTATTAAGTATGTTATTTTTAATTGCATTACTATAAGTTCATAGCCAGATTTGAGGCCATGTTTTTATTGAACATTTCATTCAAGAAACAAAAATATATATTCCAACGGTCAAAAATACTTTTAGTTGCCAGCAGGGGTGAATTCTACTTCACCATCCGTTGACCCCAAGTAACGAATGTGATTAAGTGCAGGCAGATTTAAAAAAACGAGAACCAATAGATATTCGAGTATTTCACCGAACAAAGTAGATAAAAATCCCTCGGACTACCTTCCGATTGTTGTTATTTTATTAATGGACAACAACCATTCACTGTATCGTGTGTATATATTTTTTTTGTATATCCAAAAAACATACGCACACACATCCATGTATGCTCTAAAAACCTGTTCTGTTCATAGTCGCAACCATACTGTATGATTGCCGATATCAAATTATTGTTAACGTAAATTTTAAACAACAATACTTTTGTTGCACCAACCATGTTTATTTTTTTTCATTTCTAAAATTGGCAATAATACTATTGTTACATTTTAACAATAGCAATATTGTTGCAATCATACTATTGTCAAAATGAAATTCAAAAAACAATACTATGGTTGCGACGAACATGCTTGTATTGTAGAGAACATATTATTGTTGCGGTGACCATAGTGTAACCATATCTTTTCTCTGCGTGCAGCACTAAATTACAATAACATGTAACACAGTATAGTACAGGGTATAATCTGAACTGGGCAGGCTTTACTTTTTGGGAACTGTTGGGACCCACAGACACGGTTTTTGTATGTTACACCAAAGGATAGCATGTATAATTAATCTATCAAACCGTTGAAAAAATTCAAAATATTGATAGGAGATCTTATCAAGTAAATTCTGTTGATTGTCGAAAAAATAAAAGGTAATCAAACCATGTCCGCCGTCCGTCTACGTGTCAGTTGATATCACAATATAGATCATACGAAAGCGTTCAAACCCTGAAGTGACCACGATAGTGGCTTTTAGAAAAAATCTGTGAGAGATTGAAAAAGAGATAAAATGGTTAGAATGAAATAAAGTTTATCTTTAAGGGTAGAAAGGTACCTCAGTAAAATGTAGTCTTCAGCTCCCATAATTATGAATAATTGTAGCTTTTTGGCCTATTCTGATGGACGTAATTTTTGTTCTCGATTCTCGGCAATTTAACTCATCGACGATATAAGTGATTCTAAGCATATGTACCGTTTATAATTCGATCCGCGTCAAATCGGCGTTGAAAGCATCACTTGCTGTTGACCTTATCAACTTTTTTTTACAGAAATACGAGCCCTTTGGTCCAATTATAGTTTTATAAGTTGTCGGTGTTGTCTGGGAAAAAAATTACCCAAAAGGTCTTAAGCAGAAAAGTGTTGCTTTCAAAATATACCCATTATACTTAGTAGGCACATAAATACTGTTACACACATTTTATGCTGTAAAATAAAAAGTACTGAATGTTTTTGGACCAAATATTTTTTAATATATTTACTGATGTTTAGCTCGTTTGTTTTGTTTCGGTCTGTTGCTTTTACACGTTGAACAGGAATTAACCGGCCCAAGATCTCTTGTTTCTATATTTAAATAGAAGACAAGTTTTTAACAAAATTTCAAAGTGACATTGAGTGTGTGGCTGCACTCTGATTTTATCGTGATTTCAGGTCCGTGACAACCCTCTTTAGAAAGCCTTGCTGCAATTGTTGAAAGTAAAACCGAACTCTATAAGGCCAGGCTCTCCCCAAACGAAAGAGAACTACTGTTGTAAACCTTACTTTTCAAGTTTTCTTCACACATTTGCCCACGAAAATACAACTCACTCTTGCCACCTCTAAAGAGACTCCACATCAAGATTGTGTAAAGAAATCTTGAAAAGTAAGGTCACTTTGCTATTTTGTTAAAAACTTGTCTTCTTTTTAAATATAGAAGCAAGAGGTCTTGAGCCGGTTAATCCATATTTATTGATGTATATTATATCCAAAAAGAATCTACTTATTCGAAATATCCGCCTTTTGCCTTTACACACGCCTTAATTCGCACTGGCCAATCGTCAATAGTTGCACGAACCTCGTCCATTGGAAAATTGGCCACAGCTTCAACCAAAGCAGTCTTAAGAGATCCAATGTTGGGGTATCTTTTGTGACATACATCGTCCTCTAAAACCGTCCACAATTTGTAATCCAATGGGTTCAAATCTGGACTGCCTGAGGGCCATTCTTTAGAGAAAACGAGCGCTGGCAAATTGTTTCGTATCCAGGCCTGGGACGTTTTAGCCTTATGGGCCGGAGCAGAATCCTGCTGGAAAGTCCATGGCTGGTTTTGGAATAGGGAGTTGTTAAGATTTTTCACAACAGCTTCCACAACGGTTTCTTGGTAAACTTTGGCCGATGTTTTGACTCCCTGTTCGCAGAAATGCAGGTTAGTCACCCCATCGTAAGAGACACCCCACCAAACCTTGACTGAAGCTGGGTGATGACCCTTTTCCACCCTTGGAATCAGTTCAGATGCTTCCTTAGATGACAGCGCATACACTCTATCATTTTGCTTTTTAAATTTTTCCTGGACGGTAAAAAATTTTTCTTCGGTGAACAAAACTTTTCTGTTCAAGTAATCAGCGTGCTTCACCAAAAGACGTTTGCATTTTTTAATCCTTTTTTTTAAAGCTGCAGTCAATAAATTTCCGGTACGTCGTTTGAAAGCCCTAAGTGCCAAGTCTTTTTTAATGATTCGACTCATGGACTTTTACGTGATATTCATCTCACGGGCCATGATTTTTTGTTTTCGGAGCGGATTTTTGTGAATTTTTGATTTAACGGCTTTGATGACATATGGTGTTCGAACAGAGAGTGGGCGGCTCGACCGTAGGCGGTCTTTTACATCTCCAGTCTCCTCGAACAGTTTTATGCATTGGTAGACGAACATGCTAATCCCTAGTGGCCGAAGCGTTTTGAAAATATCGCTTTTTTCATTTCACACTTGAAAAGCGCTATTACAGCAATACGGTTATCATTATCTGACCACTCCATAATGAAATTTGAAACAATTTTAAAATCCCGTTACAGACTAACGCTATTAAGGTAAGCTTTCAAAACCCATAACACATTAACGGGGTATGTTCAGTTCTACTTTTGAAATGGGTGTGTTCAATGTTGTAACAGTATTTATGTCCCTACCCAGTAAACCAAATTTGCCGACAATGTCTGATATCAGACAATTCTGAACAATATCTAAACTCTATCGAGAATTCTTACGAAATCGTTACAAATTCTGTTCGATTTGTCTGAGGATTTTGTATTTATTATGTTAAGAAATATCTGAACGAATTCCGCCCGAATTCTGTTAGACTCGTCTGTGGGATTTTTATTAATTTTTTGTTCAGACTTCTCTTATCGAACTCGCAACGAACTCTGAACTAATTATCTGAGGTAGTCTATTCGTTTAAAATTTTTGTTAATTGCTTTATATTTTACAGTTGTTGTTCTTGTGTTCAGACATGTCGAAACTAATTCTGAACGAATTCTTAACTGTTTGTCTGAGGTATTTTTATATTTCAAATTCAAGTTCTGAACGTTTGGTTAGCTTAGCTGTGCGAGGGATTTTTATTGTGTGCGGAGGAAAACTCTACTGCCGGCAGTTCTCGTTAAATGCAAAACTGATTGCATTTAAGTGTATAGCCACTGAACATAGTTACAGCACAATTATTGCTTGCGAAACTGCAGACACTTAAAGACTTTTCGAACGTAGAACAAAAATATGTTCTTCTTTTTGATTATTTACATTCAGAATTTACCATGACATAAGCTCAGAATTCAGTTCGTAATGTCGGTAAAAACATCAGAATTTAATAAGACTTAAGCCAGAATTCTGACGGAAGTCGTTCAGAATTAGTTCAGAATTCGATACGACAAATCGAAATTTCCTTTCGAATTTCCCAAGACTACAGTTCAGAATTCGGTTCGAAATGTCTGCAAAAACATCAGAATTCCCTCAGAGAAGTAGTTCAGAATTCGTGTCAACCCTCTAACATGTTTTTCGTTACGAACTCGCTAAGAATTCTGATCCGAAATCGGAACATTTTGCCGATTGTCGTACAGAATACTTAATTCCGAATTCTAAAGGTTTTGTTTGCTGGGTACTAAGTTAATAAATACAACCTCATTTTAAGGTTCGTCACAATTTGGCTTGACAGACCACTTTAGATTTTAATATTCCCACAGTCATCGAACATACATTTTGTAAGGATATTTCATCTAGAATTTTTTTGTTTATCCAAAACAGTTTAATGAATATGCTTAGTTTTCTTTATGTGAATTTCTGAGGAATGCAATGACGACTACTTTTTAATATAAATTTTTTACACACAAATTTACCCTCAACAATTCTTTGAGCGTACTTTTTGGAAAAAACTGTCATAGTTGTCCCTCTCTTCAGTTGTTGTTTTTCGATAAAAATTTTATTGTTCTTTTGTTTGCCTTTTTATGCTTGGTTGGAGTCCTTCGATAAGGAAAAGTGATTGATTATTACAAATTTATCTAAATGAGTAATTTAAAAATTGTTTGCACTATCCTCTTTGTTCAAATAAGATACATTTCATTCGAGCCCTTATTTGAAGAGTTTACAACTATTATATGGTGGCACAAATCGATGTAGTTGTAAGTATTGAGAAACATTTTGGCAGACATAACGTATGATTACTTTTTTAGAGTCTAAAAATTGACGAAACTGATACGAATATTGGAGGGCACTCAATGTTTTTTTCTGTATTGAGCTAATATATTTTTTTGCCAAAACGACTATTGGAGCTGCATTCATTTTGTCAGCGATTTATGCCATTTAGTTTTCACGAGAGTTTTTATTTTGTAGCTAAATAACTCCTTGAAAATAAAGCTATTAAGTCGTTTTTTTATATGTAAAGCATGTTAGTTATATATTTTTAAAGACTGATAAATCAGCTTTAATTTAGATTAGATTTGAAGTGAAACGCATGCATTCTCTTTTTTTTATGAGATTGCGGCAGATCAATAATTCCGTGACTTTTCGGATAAAATACAGTTTTTTTTTCGCAAAAAAAAATATTTTACAACATAATCTCCTTTTAGCTTAATATGCTTAGTCCAACGTTTCTCCAATTTTTGTATCCCTTCTTAAATTAATAATTTCATCGTTGGCGCAGAATCTCTTTCTAGCGTGCCATTTCTTTAGGTTTAAAAATAGGAAATAGTCACAGCGGGCTTGATCCGGAGAACATTGCGGATGAAGTACCAATTCGTAACCTAATTCATGCAATTTTGCCATTAAGACTGCACACGAGTGCACACGTGCATTTTCTTGATGGAATGGTAATCATGGCACGCTTCTTGGAGACAGCTTCCTTAAACACAACTGGTCATGTCAAATCGAAACCACACTGCCATATGAAATGAACATGGCATCAATAATCTTACGCACTTTAACTCTTCGATCAGCCAACACAATATCGTAGAGTTGTTCAAAGTTATCGGGTGTATTGACCTCAATTCGCCATCCAGAACGTTCAGCGTTATTTATATTTGTGCGGTCACAACGAAAGACAGTAAACTACTTTTTACCGTTAAAATTGATGGTGCGTAGCACCCATAGTATTTATCAAGCATTTCCTTGGTTTGACTGACGGTTTTAAACCGGGTATTGAAAGTTAGTTTCATGGCAAATTTTTGTAACTACCAACGATATTTAAGCTAGAACTGCCTTTAAGTATACCGATCGAAGTATAATTACCTGCTGATTTCATTTAGCGATATCTGTCTTTCCGGCCGTCTGTCCGCCCCTCGATTCGTCCGCCTTTCCGTCCATCTAAAGACTGCAATCAATTGTCTGATTTTCAGGAAATTTTGCAAGGGTATTTTTTTGATCTACGACGGACGTTATTTTATTCAGATTTTTTAATGACCAATTTGTTGTTTATTTCTTTCGTTGTATTTTTTTTATATATATATGGGCTGTGATGGTCAAGTTATATGTTTTGATGTAAATAAAACTAAATTAATTCATCTTTTTCTGAACGTTTCGTTGGTTTGCTTCCAACTTCATCAGGAGAATTTTTAATAAATATGCTGTAGACGAAAATAAGTTAAGTTACATTACATTAGTTTTTCTTTTTGCTATACTATTAGTAAATAGTTTACCCAACTTACGATTTAGTTTACATCACGAACAATTACTTACAGTATGTCAAGAATGACTTTACACAAAGAAAATAAATATAAAAATTTATCTTTGTAAGCAAGAAAGTAATTTGTTTTATTCTATCAAGTATTTTTTTTTGATTTATTATAATTATATACATTATTTACATCAGGTTAACAAAAAAATAAAGCAAATTCCATGCTAAAGAAACTAAACGTAAAACAAAATCAAGTAGAGTTCAATTTTGCTAGTGTCAATAAACTCTTTTCACAAAAGTGTTTGTATTAAATTTAAGACGTGTTACGATGTTTTTTAATTGATTTAGTATTTCGTATGACCACCCTTTGCATCCACCACGCATTGTAATCGCCTTTTCACAGAATGGATCAACTTTATGAGGTCATAATTGCTCGGTATATTTTCCCACTCTTCCAATATAGCGGATTTGAGTGCTGTCATGTTTTTGGGTTGGCGTTTGGCGACATTTTTCTTTAAATGCACCCACAAATTTTCAATAGGGTTTAGGTCAGGACTTTGAGGAGGTGTATCTATAACTTTTCCGCAATTATAAAGTAGCCACATCCGCACCATATGCGACTTATGCTTAGGGTCATTATCCTGATAATATTTGAATTTTGGTGTGTTGCCTCTGAAGAACTCAAATTTCCTAGCGCTGCTTACCAATTTGCTCTTCAGAATGTCTAAATACTGCTTAGCGTCCATGGTAGTTTCTATAAAGGCTAAGTCTCCCACTCCTTTGCTTGAGATGCACCCCGAAATCATAACCGACATTTTTCCAAATTTGACAGTTGGAATGATTTTGCGATTTTCTAGCGATGTTAATGGCTTTCGCCACACTCTAGACGGCCCATCGTTGTAATACAGCATCATTTTGGTCTCATCGCAGAATATGACGTCGTCCCAATAGTCGGCCGTTAGGGAAACATTCATTACAGCGAAGGAAAAGCGCTTATCTACATTGACTGAAGAAAGGAGTGGTTTTTTTCGTGCAGCTCTTGATGAATATTTGTTCTTTAGAATCGCCTGTCTAACTGTTTCATGAGAAACAACTACTCCACACTCTTTCTCGAGCTCCCTTGCAAGGGTTCTGGTCGAAATTTGGGGGTTTCGACTAATTTTCCGTATCATTAGGCGCTCCGCACGTTCAGTTATTTTTGGCTTCGGTCCTCCACCACGTTTTGGCTCCAATCTACCCTCATTTTCAGCTCGATTTATTACATTATAAATTGTCTTTCGTGTTACTGAAAACATTTCCGACAATTCTTTCACACTTTCTCCCAATTGGTGATTGTAGTAAATCAGCTGAATTACATCGAACGATAATTTTTTGCCTGGCATTTTGCAAACTCAATATGTTACGTTGTGATACGCGCACAACAAAAACTGATCACTAACTGACAACCACAATCATATACAAAAGCAATGTAAATCGCAAATAACTGTAAAGTACCGTTGGCCGTTAAGTGAGTGTCAAAAGGAATAACAAATGCGAGTTGTGAAAAGAGTTTCTTGACAGTAAAAAAAATATTGATAATTCTTTAAGTCCTATTTTTTGTTTTTTACACATTGGATTAACGTTCTTTTTATTTATCCCCTTTGCGAATACTGTATGTAATCATAATAAATAAAAAAAAATAAGTTAAAAACCAAAAACTTACATTTTCATACAAATTAAGTTGAAAATTATAATTTTTTTGTAATGTGTAAAGTGATTCTTGACATACTGTATATTATTAAAAAAACTGGACTTCACGACACAAGTAATAAATAATAAAATAAATAATTATACAATGTAAAAATCACAGAAGGAGTAAACTTAAATACTAATATCACAGAACTGTATGCTTCAAAATAACGCAACGGAATACTGCAGCTTAGTGTTGTCTTTATCTTCTTTGGTGTTTAAAGATTTGTTTGGATTCTTAGGCTCTCCAGTGTATATCTTTTGTTTTCGTTTCTCTCTCTGTCAAGTATTTTGACGTTTTTAAAGTTTACTTTATGTCCGCTCTCTTTTGCATGTTGTGCAAGTGCAGTTGTCTCCTTGTCTTTTCGAATGTCTGTTTCGTGTTCTGAGATTCTAATCATTAGAATCTAATGCCTAATGTTCGCTTTGTTGTTCCAACGTACACTCTTTGGCAGTCTTCGTTGTCATTGCCACTGCAAGTGATCTCATATACAACGTTGTCTGTGTTGAGTTTGTGAGTTGTTGTTGTTTTTGTTGTGAATATGTTGCGAAGTGTTTGGTTGGATTTGTACGCTATTGTCGTGTTCTCATTATGTAGTGTATTTTGTAGCTGCTTACCATCAGTCAGATATGGTATAAAGGGTACACTGTAAAAAGTTTTTGGTTTTTCCTTCGAATTTCTTTTCTTGCTCGGATTTAATGTGTTTCCTATTAGGTTGTTTATAATGGAATTTGGGTAGTTGTTTAGCTTTAGCGTCAGCATTATTTTGTATATGTTGTCCTTTTTAAATTTTTCGTCGCTAAGTAGTAACACTTTTTTTTATAAAGTTTATTGCACAATTTATCTTCATTGTCTTTGGTTGTGTAGAGTTGTAATTAATCATTCTTCCTGATGCCGTCTCCTTTGTGTACCAATTTGTAATTAGTTTTCCATTCTTTCTGATGATTTTCATGTCTAGGTAGGCAATCTCTTGATTCTGAGATTCTTTCTCACTGGTAAATTGAATTTTCTTGTGGTAGGAATTAAGAAGATGCATTATGCTTTCTTCGTCATATTTGCGAATAACTGCAAATAGGTCATTCACGTACTTTGCAATGAATTTCATTTGTATGTTTTTTGTCGTTAGTTCATTAAAAACGTCGTCTAAAAGTGTATCTAACACAATGTCAGCAATCGTCGGGGAGAGAGGGTTCCCCATAGACATACCATACGTTTGATGGCAAGTTTTGTTGTCAAATATGAAATAGTTGTTCTCATTAAGACAAAATTGAAGAATTTTGAGAAATTTCTGTCGTGGTATATTTGTGATGTCTTTGAGGGTTTGCCATTTGTCCAGAATGTTCTTAATTGCTAAGTGTTTAGGTATATTAGTAAATAATGATACCACGTCAAACGAAACTAGTATATCGTCCTTATGTAGTTCTATGTCTTCTATTCTTTGTTTAAGTTCAATTGAGTTCTTATTGTTGTACTTGGTGGATGTTATTTGTCTGAGTATAGACCCAATGTATTTGGATAATCTATAGCAAGGGACTTTCATTGAGGACGATATGGGTCTTAGTGGGGTACCTACTTTGTGTATTTTTGGAAGTCCATATAACACAGGTGCTGCTACTGAGTGACATGTTAATCTTCCTTTTTCCCATTTTGAAATGTATTTGTTTTTGTATAGATCTTGTATTATGCTGTTGTTAGTATTCTGGAGTTTTTGCGTTAGATCCGTTTTGATTGTTTTATATGTAGATTTGTCCTCTAGAAGTCTGTGCATTTTGTTCATGTAATCACCTTTATCCGCAGTGGTAACCATTATTTTGTCCTCGTATTCCTTTACAAATTTCCTTGTCTCGTCGTATATGCCTAAAATAAACTTTTCTCGTTCATTGTTTCTTGAATTCCTCTTATAAAGTGCTATGCTATTTGCTATTTTTGCCCTGGTCATCTCTTTCTGATGATCATCATTTATTCTTTGAATCCATTGCTCAATATCTGCGATTAGTGGAATCGGCGCAAAATTGTGTTTATTGACTGGAAGTGCAAATTTATTTCCTAACGAAAGAATCCATTTGTTTTCCTTCTTGAATTTTACTTCCGTATAATTTACAAATTGAATATAATTTACAATCGATTTAGATATTACTTCTTCAAATATGTACATCCGATTTTTATATATTTATATTTGCCACGAGTCAGGTTTTGGACAATCAAAGTTTTTAAAGTTGAAGAAAATCGACTGAAATTTCGATATAGCTTCCACAAATATTGTCACCCGATTTTATACCTTTTGACCTAGTAGCTACATATTAAATCCAATATTGATTGATTTTAGCACCTGTAAGAAAACCGGTTCAGATTTAGATATAGCTCTCATACATATAGGTTCATCCGATTTTTAAGTTTTCTTTTCTCTAAAAGCCACATTTTACATCAATCTTGATGAAATTCAGCACGAGTAAGTTTTCTGGCCTAAAAATGGACATGGTTCAAATTGGAGAAAATCAGTTCAGATAAAGATATAGCTCCCACATGTATGTTCATCCGATTTTACCAAAAACATGAAATTCTCTCACAAATTCGAATATAACATATGCTTAAAATCTAGGTTAATTTAGAGCTGTCTAACGGAGTCCAAAAACCTATTTGAAGTTGGCTTCTCTGAACATCCAGAAGTGTAAAGAATAATATAGTCGTCCACGTTCGACTTTAGCTTTTTTACTTGTTTTACCTACCTTTATACACCCGAGTATAATTTAACGCCCGTCTTTATTTGCGCGTGAGTTCCAGTGGTCTATGGCGAGAAGCCTAATTTTTGTCCACTTTTGGCAGCATTTGGGGTCGTATGCAACAGCATTAGCAACAACGCTCCGAGTATTATCTTCCAAGGCGTTAATCGTGTCGGGCTTATCTGCGTAGACATGCGACTTCACATAACCCCACAAAAAATAATCCTGCGGTATTAAATCGCACGATCTTGGAAGCCATACCACAGGCGAGATAAAGCGTGCCCCAAAAGTTTTCTTCAATAAATTGATTGTTTCGTTGGCTGTCATCCACATCAACATCCTCCAATTCAGGCACGAAAAATTAGCGTACCCCATTGACTGTAACATTATGACAGGCTTAATTTTTGAAAAACTATGGACCAAGGATTCCCTCTGCCCGAAGAGCACACCAAACAGTGACTCTTCGAGGATGTAACGGCGTCTCAGAAATAGCTTGTGGATTTTCATAACTCCAAATGCGACAATTTTGGATATTAACGTACCCACCCATTCAACCAAAAATGACCCAAAAGTGAGCTGAAAAACACCCTTTAGAACTTAGACACTTTAGTGTGTTTATCCTTGAACTCACCGTCGATCAACGGCTCAGTGCCGAATTATTAACATTCATTCGCTCAACATATTTTTTAAGCACAATAATTAAAATCATTGCTGTCTGTGTCGGATACAGTGTTAACATTGCTCTAATGGAAATCGAGTTTGGGCTTGGGGTATATATTCCTTAATCTTGGCCAAATGTATTTATTCGACCAGATGACACGCATGCAAACAAGATTAACATATACCAGGGTACTCGTACTTTGGTGAAAGAAGATTTCACTCTAACTGCGTCAGCATTCCTATTTTTATCTGAGCTGATTACTGATCGATCGTAGTAAACTACAATTTCATCAATATTGGATGGGTTTTTATAGTAATACGAGTACATAAGATCGGTTGAACATATGTGTGGTAGCTCAGTCTAACTTTTAACGGATTTTCACAAAAGTCAACGGCCTTTGTCCAAAAAACTTACTTTTGCCAAATTTTATTAAGACAACAATTGCGACCTGAAGTTGGAAAACTAGATTTATAAAGACAGCCGATAGACGGATGGATGGACAGAAGATCGTCAAACAAACTGATGATTCTGACTCGAGCGCTGCACTCAAAGGTGGTTCTAGCTTAAATATTTCTGATATTTACTTTTTTCGTACTTAAATATTATGAATTTTTTTCGCTTTTACATTCTACAACCAACTAACCAAAAACCGGAAAACGCGACAGCAAAAAACCGGTTAAACGACATGGCGGGTTTTATTTATTTTTGAAAAACCGACTGTCTGGACATAGAAACCATTGTTGGTTTTCGGTTTTGGACACTCTAACTATGAATACATTTATGGTATTTTGGTATTGTAAATATCGGGTGATCAATCTACAGGTATTTTTTCAAAATAAAAATAAATGCAAAAAATCAAATAAAATGTGAAATATTAAAGGTTCTTTCGAAAGAACATTTTATGCCATTTATTTTTTTTAATATAATTTCCTTTAAATGTTGGCCGCAACTACGCTTCAGGGTGTCCATTCTGGGGGTCCAATTTTGGACGACTCGTTTGAGCATTTCGACCGGTATGGCTTTAATGACAAGAGTAATGTTGGCTTCTAAAAGCTGAATCGTAGCTGGTTTGTCAGCATAAATTTGGACTTTGCATAGCCCAAAGAAAAAACTCTAAAGGTGTGATATCCCACGATCTAGGCGGCTAATTCACCAGTTCAAAATGTGAAATTGGCTGCTCTTTTTTATTACCTCTTAATACTTATAGATCCATTGCTTGAGCAGCTTAGGCAAGTGAAGCCGTTTTGTAAAATCCAAATGTCGTCAAGATTACGGGCAAAAAGTCCGATATCAAGGCGCGACAGCGAGCTCCATTCCCGGTTACTTTCTGACCATCATCATTTATGAAAAAATATGGACCAATTATTCCACCAGCCGACCGTGGTTTTCTCTGGGTATACTGGCACCTCTTGAACCTCTTATGGTTGCTCTTCAGCCAAAATTCGGCAATTAGGTTTTATCACGTTGGCGTTGAGCCAGAAATGTGCCTTATCACTGAACAAAATTGTGGTCGAAAACAGTTTCTCACCGAACGCTCATTTCCATTATACAGTTGCACAATTTTGAGACGTTGTTTCGGTGTTAGTATTTCCATGATGAAATGGCAAACAATACTGAAAAGAAAAAAAATAAAGTTGAACACAACTCACGCGAAATCTGTGAAAAAATGCTATTGAAAAAATACCTCAAGATGGATCATCCTATATTTATCGGTTTTAGACCTTGCTTGGCAGACACTTTGAAAGAATGGCACAGTCGTTAAGGGATTGGAGTCCTTTAATGTTGAGGTATGGCACTTCAATGTGATATTTTCAAATTGTAAAGTATTATAAATGTATGTGGATTTAAAATCAAAATAATACTTGATTCCAAGTCCTCTGCAGATATTTCCCCCACATTTGGCCAAAGCTTAAGCTTAGATAGATAGTGTAGAATTTGACAATGGTTTACATACGCCAGACCCATTTTTATAGTGAAACGGCTAATACAAAATGGCGTAAGTACATGAAGAAACTACATGGTTACTACATGGTCACGGCAATAATAATATGTTCTCCGCAATAAAATTATGTTCGTCGCAACCATAGCATTGTTAACTGAATTTATTTTTGACAATAGTATAATTGCTGCAATATAAATATTGTTAAAATGTAACAATAGTATTATTGCCAAATTTAAAAATGAAAATATGGTAATGGCAACAATATATATATGGTTGGTGCGACAAAAGTATTGTGTTTTGCGTTTTATGTTAACAATAATTTGATTACGGCAATCATACTGTATGATAGTAATTTTTCTTCATTTAAATATGCTTTTAAGAACAACTGTTATTGGTACGGATCTAAAGCAATAATAGTACTTTTTTATCGAAATTAAAATTTTTTAAACAAGAACTGAAATATTTTTAATTAAAACGCTTACGTTTATATAAACTTATTTTTTCTACTGTGAAATAAATCACTCCTGTTATTTTGAATTTAATGTATTTTTGAATAATTTTCATAATTCAAATCTATTTTAGACAACTTAAACCAATTATAATAAATGATATTTGGAATCAAATCTATTGTCGACAACTTAAACAAATTCTAATAAATTATATTGCGGATCATAGTATAATTGTGTGTGATCATACTATGGTTGTAGGTGTGATCATAACATGGTTGCGTTTGAATCATACTATGGTTGTGGAGATCAAAGTATGGTTGAGTGTGAATCATACTATGGTTGTGGGGATCATAGTATGGCTATGTGTGAATCATATTATTGCTGTGCGGATCATAGTATGGTTGTATTTGAATCATACTATTGTTGTGAGGATCATAATATTGTTGTAGCACATATACCCAACCATAGTATTATCCTCTTCGAATATTGTCAACACAACCATACTTTTTTCAGCGTGCATATGCCATATTCAATTCCAAGAAATTTTGGCCACCTCGTGTAAGTCACCGGCGTTATGGTTAAGACGTTTCCAGTTTTTATAAGATGCAATGAATTTTTCTTCCGTTAAGGCGTGTATAACTTTTTCGGAATAAAATTATCGCCTTGCAAATCAAGTCATATGTGTAGTATTTCCACGCACGAACGTGCTTTGGCGAAATTCAAACGCCATTTTTTGCTGTCACATCCTCTATAAAAGAATTTAATTGAAAATTAAATTACTTTGCGCGCGTGTGTGTGTGGTTTTTGTTTAAGGATCAACTTGAAGTAGCTTAAGTTGCAGGTTTGAGATGATTAATGTCGGCGGTTAGTGAAACGACAAGAATATGACGCCATAGGTAGCAATTTACGTAATTAATTTCAAAAGTGGATAAAAATATTAAAAGGAAGGAACACACTTTTTTGGCAACGTCTGCTTGGTTAACAGTGGTTTTTAAAACGAGGCCTGGATTGATTCTTTTAAAAAATACTTAAGGATTATAAAGTTAAATTGTAGGTAAGAATTCGTAGGAATTATAGCATGCATGGTTAATTGATTTTTTTCTGGATTCCCCTTTGATATCTATAGCTTAGTGACAGGGAAAAAGTATCGATCATTTCATGTATCGATTTAAGGCTGATAATGGATGACTCAATGGAATACCATGAAGTTCTCTTCAGTGTCGAGTACCACAACATCAGTATTGATACCGAACGCATTCAGAAGAATATCGCATTTTTTCTACGCTTTTGCTTAATTTTTGAAAAAACATATTCAATATTTTAATATGTCTCACAAATCTTTTAATTTAAAAAGGGCTTTTAAATTGTGGAATTTTCCCTTACAGTCTTCTTGATGCCTATACTTTTGGTTTCGAGTACTCTTGTTTCGATACTGAAGGGTATTTTATTATCAATTTTCAATCGAGTAATTTAAAATGAACAGTATCGACACTTTTCATTTAATATCGAAGAAACATATTCAATATTTTAATATGTCTCATAAATCTTTAAATTTGAAAAGGGCTTTAAAATTGTGGCATTCTCCCTTACAGTCTTCTTGCTGCCTATACTTTTGGTTTCGAGTACTCCAGTTTCGATACCGAAGGGTATTTTATTTTTAATTTTCAATCGAGTACTTTAACATGAACAGTATCGACACTTTGCATTTAATATCGACACATGTTCAGGGAATGAAGTAACATTGGTTAATTACTTGATCAAGAACGTATTTAATTTGTGGTTCCAAATCACCACCTACTATAGGGCGACATTTTTATAGACTCAGATTCAAACCTTTTGCAATCCGAATGAAGCTAGTGTTAATTGTAGAGAAATGTATCATTTATACCCTTTTAAAAGTTATTTCTCTTCTTTTTTCGATTATGTGGTTCGCCGTTTCGCCATTAGTATGTATTTGTATCGGTGTTATCTTTACAAAGTGTTAAAAGTTAATGTAAAATTGCTGATTTGACGTTAACTATTTAATTAAGGCCTCAATTTCTTTTTTTAGTGTTTTATCTTGTTTTCACTAATAGCAGTGATACATATTTACGCAATTAATTTTAATTATGTTAGTATAGTGTTTTTTCTGTTAGCGATTTGCCGGGAAATTAACGAACACTGTTTCCAGATGTGAGCTGCTTAGCACATTCGCTGATTCTGTACATATTTGGCAGTTATAAAACATTAACTTGAGATGGACTACTCTACACCACTGCATAGGAGATATATTTCAGGTGAAGCTCATTTTCATATTATTCTTACAGGTAGGTCACCTATTCTGAACTTCTAGTTATGAGGTAGCAAACCTAATTCCGAAAAAGTATTTTGATGTTCTTACTCGCATTTGGGGCCGGGTTGAGTTGTTTAACAGTTGTGTCGTTTTTAAATGTTGCGTCATCTTAAAGTAACCAACACAAAATCGCAAATTACAAATAACCAAATTATAATTAGTTTGAAATGAATTTGAATCTGTTAGTTTAGTTCACGATCAATTGTATTCCTCAGTGAAATGATATTTTTATGCACACCGAATCTGGAGTATTGTGAAGAAAACAACCTAATTTTCTTGCCAATGTTGCACTAACAATTTTACTACTTAATTTATACTTATATTTCTCGCCATTTTGAAACGGTGTTTATACGAAATGGAGTTTTTGTCAACTTTGTCCACACTTCATGGAACGAAGATTTTTTTTATTTGCTATCACATGTTAATAAAATATTCAAGCAAATGCAATAAAAAAACCACAAATTGATTTTATTCTCTCTCCCACCATCACCGGCGGTGGGTAACATGTGTACGATATTTTAGTCAGTCAATAAAATTAGTCATGCTGGTATTTAGCGATGGCGGAAAAAAAAAGATCATAAATAACATTTTTTATAAACCCAATTTATAGACATGTTGTTGGTCTTTGTTTATTTAAACTTAACAAAAAGTACACATGTATGCGTTTGTAAATATGAATATGTATCAATATGTAGAAAACAGGGTTTTTTGTGCTTTATTTAAATTAAAGCAAAATCATAACGTCAATTATGCTTCAGAATTTCATGGGTATGGGTTAATGTTTTATTTTGTAGAGTATGCAGAAGTTATCAGTGGAAAAGAGCCTAAACCTCATACTCTAATCCCTCGTATAGTTGGGGATGGTGGCTACCAAGTCAGGTCTTTTACCAAGTGGTCCCTGAGAGTTCACCAAAAGAACGTTAAAAGTGGTAAAAAATATGTCCCTGTGAGTCAACTCTATCAAAGGAATACTTTGGGCACGGAAAAAATGATCTGCAGTAGTCGATGCTATAAAGAAAATTTGTCACGAAGTTTGAGCAAGATCGAATTTAATATATAATAAGTAACAACGTGGTTAAGTATATCTGGCCACATTATATATACTTAACACCCTTGAGTATTATACTCAAAAAGGCTTACGTTTCCCGAGGTACCTTCAGTCCCTTTATCGCCCTGGGTCGATTTCGACCATTTTCATACACTGCAAATAAGCTTTAAGCCTTAATCGTCACAATTTTAGTTTCGTAGTTTAATTCATTTGTCCGACATCGTGTTTTAAACACACTGACGGACATTGCTAGATCGTCTAATATAGTTACGACGATCAATAATATATCAATAATATACATATGTCACTGCAAACACAATGACAAATTAAGCACACACTTGATCCATGATCCAAATTTGATTAATCTTGGACCCGATATGTGATGTTCTAGAGAGACAGGACCTCAAATCAGGAGCGTCCTGTATATGTGACAGCGCATAGAGAAAGGGACCTAAGGGTAAAAAAAAAATCAATTTTCACTTTTTTTTTTTGATGTGGACAACATCTGAGCATCGAATGAGACCGATCCCATGCCCCAAAAGTGTTCCCTCCCAGAGATATGCGCGATTTATGAATGTGATGGTACACCAAAGATACACGTATTTAAATCTTTAAAATGCCTCTCCTGAACAAAACTGGTTTTTACCCTTAGGTCCCTTTCTATTTTGCGCGTCACATATGGCAACTATATCAAAATATTAACTGATAAAGCCACATAAAAATAAAAAGACGTAGCTTTTTTTGCGAGCTCGGATGATAGGTGGTTTTCGGTAAGATTGAAAATCGTGGAAAACGTTTGTATGCACACTGAGAAAAAACAGGTTGGAAATCGGCCCGAGCTGCAAAAATTCGTTTGGATAAATACACTTTTTGTTGTAATCACCAAAATGCTATGGAATTGATGGATATATGGCTACAATTATCATTAAAAAAGTAGCTACGATAATATTACAGTACTCGCAACCAATAAATCGGTTATACCAACCAATCAGTAAAACTGTTGGTTGTCATAGCAACAAACCAATTATAAAATACATGACAATAGATAAGTTCTTCTTAGTAACCCCGTTTAGTTCACTGTTTTATTGGTTATCCCAACATCAAAATCTAATCCCCATAATAATTAGCCGACTCTAGTCACTACTGATTTTATTTTTTCCACATTTTATTGGTTGTCCCAACATAATCCCTTTAATAATTAGTTGGTTCTAGTCATAACAAATCTTTTCTTCCAACATTTTATTGGTTATCCTTATATCAAAACATAATCCCTATAGTAATTAACCGGTTCTAGTCCCTACAAAACTTTTTTTTTATAGGATTCAAGAGTTTCTAAAACATAGTGTTTTTTTTAATTTTTTGAATTTTGGCCAGCAATCTATTGCAGATTGTACTAGATTTTTGTATAGATAATCTAGAAATACAATGGTACAACTAGGCAAATTTACAAACTATGAGATTTTATCACCGAAATTTTATTAGTTTTATAAAAACAACCTTATCAAATCAAAAACTCGGGACTTACTCGTATGTGATCAAATAAAGCGATTTTATTAAATATTTACATTCGAAAAGAATTAAGAGCTATAGTTCTCATACTAAATAAATTGTTGTGCTGAATTGATCGTTATATAAAAGGGGGTTTCCCTCCATCTTAATTGGGGTTAGCAATCGACCTCAAACAGTACCTGAAACCATTAATCAGTAAGAACAACCAATAAATATAAAACTTCAATCCCAATAATCACATCTCAATTAGTTAGGGGTATCGATATTTTGTCTTTTCATCCGATAGCGTCAGTTTCCTTTACTGAAATTGCCGTGTACCCAATTAACATTCGGTTGTAAAATATATGGATAGTACATATAACCACAAACACTCGGTTGGCTAAAAATTCAGTTGTGGCGAAAAATCTGTTCTCTGTGTGGGTACGGTTCTCTGTGTGGGTACTGGTAACCCTATATTTTTTGGAAATGGTAACGCTCTTAAACCGAAGCTACACAATGTTCAAAGTTTCTTTGACATAGTTCCTTATTTGCCTTAATGTCCCAACAGACTGGCCGACGGACATCGCTTAATCGACTCAGGATGTTGTACTTCCCCAGATAGAAGAAATAAAAAACAGTGATTTTCAACCAATTTCAGGCCCCTGTTAAGATATCGGGTCCATGAGACCGAATTCTGTTTCCTTTAAATCTGAAATAAAAATCTTTATATGGAATTTTTTTGATGTTTCCATTAGTTCGTAAATCCATATAACGCGTCATCCAATTCGAGGTTCCCTACTTTTTTAAAGAAAAAAACACAGAAAATTCAAATTGAATGGGGAATGTTTATTATCATTTTAAAAAACATTCTTTGGCATTTATTTTTTGAAGATTATGTCTATCTAATGTTGGCCCCGGCTACGTCTCAAATGGTCCATCCGTTGAGTCAAATTTTCGATGACTCGTTCGAGCAACCTTTTTTTTTTTTAAAATAACCAACACTTTTAACTGGTAACTGGCGAATGACAAGCGTGATGTTTTGCTCCAAGGCCTAAATCTAAGCGAGTTTGTCCGCATAAACTTTAGACTTTACATATCCCCACAGGAAAAACTCTAACGGTGTGATATTACACCATCTTGGTGGCAATCGACCGGCCCAAAACGTGAACTTATCTGCACACCGAAGTGTTCTCTCAATAAATCCATTGATTGAGGCGATGTGTAGGAAGTGGCGCCGTCTTGTTAAAACCAAATGTCGCGAGATCACGAGCTTCAATTTCATGGCACGATAACGGTCGACTTAACGGTAACGTTCTCACCGGCATTGTTTTTGAAGAAATATGGACCGATGATTCCCCCGGCCCACAAACCTTACCAAACCGTTGTTTTTTTCTGGATGAAGTGGCAGCTCTTGAACCTCTTTATGTTGCTCTTCGTCCCAAATGCGGCAATTATGCTTGTTGACATACCCATTGAGCCAGAAATGGGCCTCATCGCTGAACAAAATTTGGCTCGAAAACGTCGGATCTTCTTGGAACTTTTCAAGAGCCCATAGAGCTAAGTGATGTCGATGTAAGTCTTTCTATGATGAGATGTCAAACAATTCTAAACAAAAACAAGTAACAAATGTTAAGTTTGGCTGTGCCGAACTTTGGATACCCTCCACCTGATTCCCAAATAAAACCAAATTTGGTGCAGAAGTGTGTTCTATATCAAAATCTTTATGTGCAAAATTTCATTTCGATTGGTCAAGCTTGTGGTGAGTTATCGTCATATTATTTCTCAAAGCCCATGAGACCGTTTGTGTGGGAGGTACCAGTAGGACTTTTTCGATCTCAACAGTATGCTATATGTGTTCTATATAAAAATTTTTAAGTAGCAAATTTCGTCTCGATAGGTCAAGTTTGTAGTGACTTATTGCCATATTATTTGTCAAGGCCCATGAGACCGTTTGTGTGGGAGGTACCAGTATGGCCTTTCCGATCTTAGCCAAATTTAGCGCAAAAGTCTGTTCTATAAATTAATCTTTATGCCGAAAATTTCGTCTCGATAGGTCAAGTGTATGGTGAGTTATTGTCATATTATTTTTCAAGGCCCATGAGACCGTTAGTGTGGGAGGTACCAGTAGGACTTTTCCGATCTCAACCAAATTCAGCGTAGAAGTATGCCGTATATGGAAATCTAGATGTGTAAAATTTGATTTCGATAGGTCAAGTTTGTGGTGAGTTATAGTCATATTATTTCTCAAGGCCCATAAGGCCGTTTGTATAGGAGGTACAAGATATGGTGGCCCAATCAAAACCATTTTTACATAGATGACTGCGCCTATATAGAGATTATTATTTGCAAAATTTCAGTGAAACTGGACGGATATTTCCAAATAAAAAACAAATTTTTATGAGGAAGTGTCGGTTGAGGGTCTCAAACACCAAGTTCCCGTAGAACTATATAGCCTATTATCAATACCAACCATGCAAGGTTATCTACACATGTTTGTGCCAAATTTCAGCTCCCTAGCTGTTTTCATACAGGCTCTATCTTGTTTTTAACAGACGGACAGCCGGACAACATGTCTAGATGGTCTTAGAATTTTACGAGGATCAAGAATATATATATTTTGTTGGGTCTTCGATGATTCTTTCAAGGTGTTACAGACAGAATGACAAAACTAATATACCCTTCATTGTATGGTGGAGGGTACAATAACATGACAGCATGACACGACTCACACGTGATCTGTCAAAAAAAGTCTATTGAAAAAAGTATCTCTGCTTGGATCACCCATTAATAATACATAAATGGATATTTTTATTTGGTGGCTAAAATCCGGCTATTTTTGGGCCCCTAGAATCAATCTTAATGACATTTTATGTTAAATCTTAAAAATAATTCCATATTTAGATTAGTACGAGTAGCAAAATGTGCTTTAATTTGAGTGCTCCTATATTACAATTGGTCGCTTATTTAAAGGGCCGAAGGGTTTATGAGTCCAACACTAAATCTTAGTTAAGTTATAAGAATAAATTCATGTATTGGTTATTTGTAAAGTTTGCTTTAATTTTAGTATTACGCATATGTCGCGTAGAGAAAGGGGCCTAAGGGTAAAAATATTAATTGTCATTTTTTTATTTTTTGATGTGGACAACATTTGAGCATCGAATGAGACCGATGCTATGCTCCAAAAGTGTTCCCTCCCAGAGATATGCGCGTTGTATGAAAGTGAAGTCGACGATTCTAAGCGCAAATAGAAAGGGACCTAATCTTTAAAATGACTCTCCTGAAGAAAACTGGTTTTTAACCTTAGGTCCCTTTCTATTTTGCGCGTCACATATGTCTATATTTAATTTTATTTAGGTAAAGAAAATAAATTTAAAATATTTGCACCCTTAAGTTTACTCGTCTAACAACTTTTTATTTGTCTCTTCGCACGGAGAGGGTACCAGTCGCGGTATGTATATTCAATTAATTTCAACTAAATGCATCTATCGCAACAATTTCTAAAATTGCGACTTGATATTGTGCTCGGCTCGGCAGCAAGCTACCATCAGTTTATATTCCTCACAACATATGAACGGTGACAAATTGTTTAAAAGCATTTTGTAAGTGTCTACTTTTACTCCCAAACAACACACATACATACACACTTGCATTAGAATTTCCACAAACTCACACACACATGCATTGACGTGCAGGTGATAAGTACAGGCATCTGTGTCAATATCCGTTTTCCATTTCAGTAAACATCCGTAGGATAGATAAGAGCGTAGCATATGCATATGAACGTGGCATATGGGGAAGGTTGGCTGAACTACTTTCACTTTGATTAATCATTGTATGGAGCAGAAGTAGAGGAAAAATAAAAACGAGAGAAAATAGAACTGGAACAGGTATTGAAAGGCAATATTTATTCATGTACTCGTACACATAACTCACACGGCAATAACACGCCCCGGTTTGTGGTTACACATATACACACACACACATATATGCACACACTCAAGAATCAATCAATCACAATAAATGCGAATGATATCGAAACCACGATGTGTGAATTGATAATTGATCGATCGATGCGAACGATGATGATTGGCTTTTTAATACATCGCACAGGTTATCGCATGTCAGCATTTCTTTCTACAGTCGTCCGTAGTGCAAAGTCATATTTCTCGAAAAAAAGGGGGAAATACAAACAGAATATGGCAATTAAAACGAAGATTTTTATACTTGGAAATATGTGACATCAAAAAGTACTTAAGCTAGCACTTAACTGAAGGGAATTTGGAAAAATGCTGTAAAAAATTGATATCTTTCGCTTGTAAGGATTAGTATAGGAAGCAGTTTTATTCAGGAGAGCCATTTTAAAGATTAGGTCCCTTTCTATTTACACTTAGAATCGTCGACTTCACTTTCATAAAACGCGCATATCTCTGGGAGGGAACACTTTTGGGGCATGAGATCGGTCTCATTCGTTGCTCAGATGTTGTCCACATCAAAAAAGAAAACAAATGAAAATTATTTTTTTTACCCTTAGGTCCCTTTCTCTATGCGCTGTCACATATTATCGTGGGCCAATTATCCCACTTAAAGTATACAATTTAATTAACATGAGTAGTATAGGGCTAAGGAAAAAACAGTGTCAAGTGTTCCCAAAACATGAAATGATTATTTTTGACATTTCGATAAAAAATTTGTAAAATTTCCAAACTTAAGTGGCAAACCTAATTAAATTCTCTGACCGGTAACAACAATGGAAAGACTATAATTAATTTTGGGAACCCTTAAGTTTTTTGTCCAGCATTACTTTCAAAAGAATGTAGGCCTCATTATTATTCGGTTATGATAAATTGGTTTTGGTACAACTCAGGTTAACGTCATACGAAACTGTAGTGTTTTTATCTTCCCTAATAAATGTAATAATATTTGTTTTTTTTCGAAAGAAGTTTCTTTACATTTTATTTTCATGTAGTATGCATATAAGAGTGTCAAAAACTGGGGTTTTCCGAAAACCGAAATTTTAGGTTTTTTTTAAAAACCGTGGTTTGAAAAAACCGACGTCGGGTTTTTTAAAATTGAAAAAGCCGACTTTAGCCGACATTCCTGTTCGAACCTTCTGAATAGGAATGGAATTTTTTTTCCGAATTAAAAGTGAAGTAATAGTGCCCTGGAACAGCTCTATATGTGACAGCGCATAGAGAAAGAGACCTAAGGATAAAAAAAAACAATTTTCAATTTTTTTTTTGATGTGAGCATCGAATGAGACCTATCTCATGCCCAAAAGTTTTCAGAGATATGCGCGTTTTATGAAAGTGATGGTACACCAAAGATACACGTATTAAAATCTTTAAAATGGCTCTCCTGAACAAAACTGGTTTTTACCCATAGGTCCCTTTGTATTTTGCGCGACACATATATACCCAGATTTTATTTTGTTTTGTCATATTTTGTACATACACGTAGAGGAAAAATATGGTTACTACGAGTATATGGTCACAAGAATATGTTCTCCGCAATAAAAGTATGTTCGTCGCAACCATAGTATTGTTTATTGAATTTAATTCAAATAATAGTATGATTGCAGCAATATTAATATTGTTGAAATGTAACAATAGTATTGCTGAAATGTAACAATAGTATTGTTGCCAAATTTAAAATGGAAAATATGGTTGTAGCAGCAATATAAATATGGTTGGATGCGTCAAAAGTATTGTTATTAGGGTTCTATGTTAACAATAATATGATTACGATACTGTATGATTGTTATTTTTCTTCATTTAAATATGCTTTAAAGAACAATGTTATTGTTACGAAAGTAATGCAATAATAGAACTTTTTATATAGAAATTAAATTATTTTAACAAACTGCTTTGGCTTTGTTTAACTGAAATATTTTTTAATAAAATTGCTTAGGTTTTTTTAAAGTGATTTTCTACTGCTGACTAAATCACTCCTATTACTTTGAATTTGAGTTCTAAAAATAATTCTAATAAATACTTTTGGGGTAGCGTGTGAATCATACTATGGTTGTGAGGATCATAACATTGTTGCATGTGAATCATACTATGGTTGTGAGGATCATACTATGGTTATATGTGAAACATACTATGGTTGTGAGGACCTTAATATGGCTGTGAAGATCATAGTATTGTTGAGTATGAATCATACTACGATTGTGGGGATCATAGTATGGTTGTATGTGAAACATACTATGGTTGTGAGGACCATAGTATGGTTGTATCTGAATCATTCTATTGTTGTGAGGCTCATAATATTGTTGTACCACAACCATATACCCAACAATATTCGAATATTGTTATCACAACCATACTTTAGCCAAATTTAGCCAAACTGCAAAAATAATTTTATTTCTTTATGTGACAGCGCATAGAGAAAGGGACCTAAGGGTCCTAAAAAAATCAATTTTCATTTTTTCTTCTGTTTTTGATGTGGACAACATCTGAGCCTAGAATGAGATCGATCCCATGCCCCAAAAGTGTTCCCTCCCAGAGATAGGCCCTCGATGATTCTAAGCGCAAATTAAAAAGGGACCTAATCTTTAAAATGGCTCTCCTGAACAAAACTGGGTTTTAAGCTTAGGCCCCTTTCTATTTTGCGCGTCACATATACTTTATAACTTTATACAGTTATTCTATAGTATTTTAAAAGCCATTTATCCATGTATATGGGTAGCCATCTATTAGGCCCCTAGACAATTTTTACGGGGACTATATCAAAAATAAAGCTTATATGACTCAAATGAGACCATACCATATTTGACTAAAATCGAAATTAAAATGGACGTTCTTCTGGGTGGGTCATTGAAAATTTTAAATTTATTTTATAGGAACTTGGAACTTTTTCATTCAATAATGGAACACAATATCATTCATAGGACTACCACAACTGGTTCGGTACTACTTCTTTCCACTAACTCAATTTTTCTGTACAGTTTCGATTACGAGGGCGACCGCAAAACTAGCTGGCCTGGCACATTTTCTGTTTTACTAGCAACTTTTTTTTTTTAAAAGCAATCTTTTATAAGCCATCTGTCAAAATTTCCGAAATATTTAATGATTATTTTCTTTGTTACAGGTGATTGAAGTAAACAAGTATTATAATTTTTGAAAAATGGAAAATAAGGTTTCGTGCGGTAATTAAACACTTTTATATGGAGGTTATACGCCACAATTAATCAAAGATGAAATGGATTCTGTTCATGGTGATAATGCACCATCATACTCCACCGTGAAATCCTGGGTTCAGCAATTTAAAATGGGTCGTTCAAGAACGGAAGATAAACAACGCTCTGGAAGACCGAAAACTGCTACTACTATTAAAAATATTAGAAAAATATTTAATGAAGTGACTAAAGATAGACGAATAAAGCTCAGAGAACTTGCTGATATTGTTAAAATAAACAAAAAACAAGTTTGGAGTATTTTACATGATGAACTCCACATGAAAAAGCTATCCGCAAGATATGTGCCGCGTTTGTTGACTTTGCCCCAAAAAATCGTCCGTTGGACAAATTCCGAGGAGCTTTTAGCAATTTATTAGCGTAATCCAATAGAGTTCTTGTGCCGATTCAAAACTGTTGATGAAACATGGATCCATCAATCACTAAATCCCAGAGTGCAAAGAACAGTCAAAACAATGGATAGAAGCTGTTAAAAGTGGTCCCAAGAAGGCTTAAACTGTTAAGTCAGCAGGAAAAGTAATGGCCACAGTATATTGGGATGCAAGGGGTATAATATTTATTGATTATCTTAAGAAAGGAAAAACTATAAATAGTGAATATTATTGTGCATTATTGGACCGGTTGAGTGAAGAAATCAAGATAAAACGACCGCATTTAGAAAAAAAATTATTTTTCATCAAGGTAATGCTCCTTCACACACTGCAGTTTTAACTCAACAATTTGAAATTGCCCCGCATCCACCATATAGTCCAGATTTAGCTCCTTCTGATTATTTCTTATTTCCAAATTTAAAAAAAATTCTCGGTCGCAAAAAATGTTCGTCCAATAGCGAGGTTATTGCTGAAACTGAGGCATATTTTGAAGGTCTTAAAAAATCTTATTTTTCGGATGGAATTAAAAAACTTGAAAAACGTTTTATGAAGTGTATTGAGTTGGAAGGAGATTGTGTTGAAAAATAAATAATAATAATTTCAAAAAAAAACGGTTCTTTTTATGTTAGGCCAGTTACTTTTGAGGTCGTCCTCGTATTTCGGGTTGAACCTCTTTAAAGGCAACATTTATTTCAGCGCAATTCGGGCCATAAAAAGTTACGATAGCGAACGATATTCAAAGTAACTGCCTGACTGGCCTCATTTTGGAAAAAGTAAGGCCCGATGATGCCGCCAGCACGAATCCACTGAGGTGATATCATGCCTCATCATTTTCTTCAAAAATTGATTTTCATTTTCATAATAAGCCGGAATAACTTTAACGCGTTGCTCGCTTGTGTATCTTTCCATGGTTCAAAGTCAGTAAGTCTGAAATTGAGAAATGTCAAATGAAATGCAGAAAAAAAATTGGCATTAAGTGGTGGTTTACAATCAACATCGGCCCTTAAAATTTAACCACCCTTTATAATCGTTATTTATATACAATTTTTTTTATATCCCTTTGAACTTTAAAATCAATAAGAGTCTTTATCTTTGGAGATGTGTCACCAGAAGGAACCCTAGTTACCGGAAAAAATGCATTACTACAAAAACACACAATCATTCGTGGCCACAATGAGATATCTTCCCGTCTATCCGCACACAATGACAATAGCATATGCATGTTTACACCGCATGCACACTTTGTCATTTTCCTGTAAGGACCAAGGATTTCTGCGGTGATGGAAGCTGGCTGTAAACATGCATATATAGGCAGAAAGCCAAACTTTTTACATTTCGAGAATTTCTTTCTTTGATTGTTTTAAATATAATTTTGTTAGAGCGAAAGAAACGGCACCTCAGGCGTGCTACTCTAGAAGCCACATTTAATATCAAATTTTTCATAAAAGCGGTTCAGAAGGAATGTGATCCCGTAAAGCACTGTTGTATTGGATGACATATAGACGTATCCGTCCGATTAGCGATTTTTCCCTCGTTTAACCAAAGTTAGGTGCACGTTTCATACATCATTGGATACATAATTATTTTAAAGAATATTGTGAGCCATAACAATAAAAAAAATCTGAAAGTATTACAAGTGAAAAGAAAAACATAATAATACGTATAACATAGTAAGCGGTAGGAACGCACATGTCGTTTTCCCAATGCCATTGTTTGACTGCTACAACAAAAGACAAATACAACCCGGAAACATAAGTTTCTTTTACTTTCTACGGTTCTTAAATATACGAACATTTGCCGCAGTCTTTGGCTATTGTCTGAACTTTTGAAGTCTTGTGTCTCGAACTGGTACTAACACTTCCTTCTCCGTCATGTGACACCAATAAAGCTTCAACCAGAAAATATACACACACACATACACATACTATCCTTAGGCAAGGACTCAACTCGGTTTCTTTGTAGACTGCATTTGTGCTTGAAAGTCGCTCAGCAGGCGTTGAGTGTATGGGTGAACTACTTTTTTACATGTGTGAGTGCATATATTTTTTTGCTTTCCTTGCATCTGGGAGCTCGGTTTCCCTTTCTCTTCCTTCATCTTGATGATGAATAAAAATTCACTTTTGAAAGAATTTCGCATTCCACATATTGGAGTATATGAGGTTTTGCTTTCGAGTTTGCGGTATAAAGAATGCCATACTTACTAGATGTGTTTAAGAAGGATTGTAAATGTAAAAAATCGATGACGTTTAAGGAGATATGCAGCAATTGTTAAACAAAAAGGGAATAACTCAAAATTGCAAATTTAAAATTTTGCTAGAGACCATTTCTAACCATTGTACGATTTTTCAAACGTGCTTTGTACTTATATTTTCGACAAAAGTAAGACTCGATGTTAGCAAATACCATAACAAATATTTTTTGTCTTCTTGGAAAATTAAAATCTTTTAACTTAATATCCTTTTGATGTCCCAAAAGAATATTTTCGTAAAAACATGTTTTTTCTTTCTTCGGAAAAATTGCGTTTATCAATTTTCAGGAAATGGTATTTCGTATCCTTTAACTGGAAATTGTCTTGTATCCAAACAAGTATGAAACCATAAGCCATCAATTGATTTTTGTAAATTCTACGAAATGGGGTAGAGAGAGATTAAATCAATCAGTAAAATAAATAAAAGTATAAAAATCCAATTAAAGCAATTTTATCTTATTTTCAAACTAAAAAGTGCAGGAAGAAAAACCAATTGGTCTTCTATAAACATCGGTGTTGGATTCTGATAAAATAATAGTCTAATAAGAAAGTCTACACCCACAAATTGATGAACAGGTAATCACTGTTTTGGAGAAGATACAGGGCTTCGGTTTTAAAGCACATATGTAGATAACCTTGACAGTGTTTAATACGAGATGTGGGTGCTATGGGGTGATGAAAGAATTTTTGCTTTTTGCTGCTGATTTCAGAGAAGTTTTCGGCCTTTTTCAAAGTGTGTTGTTTGGAAAAATACGGATGTAGTTTTCTATTTTTTAGACAACAATTTAGTTAGAGTTAGGTTGAAAGAGTAGCTCGCCTATTGTGGAACCCTGCTGAATGGAGTGAGAAAGAGAGGGAGGGGAAGTTGAAAAAATATAGGAAGAAGAGAAGGTGTATACGAAGGTTGCTACGTTGCTACGGGTCCGGCAATAAAAACACAATAATTTATCATTAGAAATGGTTTTATTGTTTTTCAAAATATTCCCATTTAAGATCAATACACTTTTGCATGCGCACAAACCAATTTTCGAAACACTTTTTCCACTCCGATTGAGACACCTCCAAAACATGATTTTTGAACGCCTCAACAGCTGCTTTAGGTGATGAAAAACGTTGACCATGCACCATGCACTACGTTTCACAAAACGTTATCATTTGCTTCGATGTACTTCTTCCACGAACAACTTTTGGTGGATTAGGCACGTCTTGAAAGACCCATACGGTCGATTACTGTTTTGTTTCGGCTTCATATGCATAGATTCATGATTCGTCACCTGTGACAATGCCTTTGAGCTACCGTAGTTATACTTTTTCAAAATCCCATTGCACCAATCCATACGAGCCTTTTTTGAGCATTCGTCAAATTATGTGGGAAAACAATTTTTTTTTCACGGCCAAATGAACATGCAATATTAACATGAGGCCCAAGGATGCCTCAATCTCACGGTATGTCACATGTCGGTCTTGCTTAATCAGTTCACACACAGCATCTATGGTTTCTGGCTAAGTGACCAAAGTTGGACGTTCTTCACGAAATGTTCACGGAATAATTCCAGTTTTTGATTGAGATGAATTTTTCAACACACTGTAAACAAAACAATTATGCTAAAAAAGTTTCTAATGGAAACTTGTAAACACTAGTATTGTTCGAAATATAAATAGCAACCCTCATATTTATTAAAAGAAGATGTGTTTTCAGCTGTCCGATTTGGTATACTGTCATCCTTTAAAGTTTTTAGCTGGTTCGAGTGGCATGCCGACATTGAAACAAATAATTCCCCGCTTAAGCAGTGCCCCGTTGAGGATTGTCATCGATCTTTTTAAAATGCCAATTGTCCTCTGGTCCTTTTTGGTCTATTATCGGCCAAAGAGTCCGGCATATTCTGCAGTTGTGTACTGACCCAGCATGCAAGCCAATTTCTTCTATTGAATTCATTAGTTGCGACGAGGTAATTTGTGTGTCTGCGGTTGTTGGCCCATTAGCTGCCCCTCAGCTAATTCTGGCACATAAGTCATCCTGTCATCTCTGTTAGATGTCCACATATATTCGGATATTGGACAGTGATGTGCCACAATCTGGTCTGCTGCTATGATGATTGCAAAAATCTCTGTAGCGTGCATTTGTCCGGTAGTCATCATGATATGTTTAGGTTGTGGGATTCCGAGTAAACATCTGATCCCGTACCTGCTTTGATTTTCGAAGCATATCTTTTCTTTTTTGGGTCAACCTCGATATTAGAAAGTCTGTCGGTCCTTACTGCTGATCTTAGTGATCTTAGTACCATGTCCGTGTCTCGCACCTCAAACGTTGGGCGACTCTTGAAGTACATCCATGCAGAGAAAAAATATGGTTACTATATGGTCACGACAATAATAATATGTTCGCCGCAATAAAAGTATGTTCGTCGCAACCATAGCATTGTTTTCTGAATTTTATTTTGGCAATAGTATGATTGCTGCTATATTAATATTGTTGAAATGTAATTATAGTATAATTGTCAAATGTAAAAATGAAAATATGGTTGTAGCAACTATATAAATATGGTTGGTGCGACAAAAGTATTGTTTTTGGGATTTATGTTAACAATAATATGATAACGGCAATCAACTTGTAGGATTGTTTTATTGATTCATTTGAATATGCTTTTTAGAACAATGTTATTTTTACGAATCTAATGCAACAATAATTTGTGTAAATTAAAGTTTTCAAACACACTGCTTTGGCTTTGTTAACTGAAATATATTTAATAAAAACGCTTACGTCTTTTTAAACTGATTTTTTCTTCTGTTAAATAAATCACTCCTATTATTTTTAATTTAATGTATTTTTTAACAATTTTCATAATTCAAATCTTTTGTTGAAAACTTGACCCAATTCTAATGAATAACTTTGGGGATCATAGTAAAATTGCGTGTAATCATACTATGGTTGTAGGTATAATAATATGGTTGTGTGTGAATCATACTATGGTCGTATGTAAAACATACTATAGGTGTGAGGAACGTAATAATGTTGTGGGGATCAAAGTATGGTTATGTGTAAATTACATTATTGTTGTGAGGATCATGGTATGGTGGTGTGGAATATAGTGTAGTTGTATTTGAATCCTACTATTGTTGCGAGGATCATAATATTGTTGTACCACAGCCACATACCCAACAATAGTATGATGCATATTATAGTCCCAACAATACTTTTTTTCTACGTGTCTCTTTGGGTAGTCGTCTATGGGTTGAATGTTTAGTTTAGTTAATGCAAGAGTTTTGATCTTGGAAAGTCTATTGAGGCTTGTCTTCCTTTAAACAGCTGGTATGGGGAAACCAGTGCTTCATTTCATCATATTAATATAAGTCCATGTTATAAAAAGGGTAATTCTATTATTACAAGAGAATACTGCGGTTTCTAACATCTACTACGAAAGAAGATTAACCTCAAGGATGTAACGACGTGTTTCCACGTATGCTAGGGGAGGCTCAGCCAGGCCCAAGGTCGTTACAAACTATTTATTTTAGACTGAGAATGAGAGAGGTGTGTTAGGACTCATATAACTATAATCCTTTATTTAATTAATAATTTCTGACATAAAAACTACAAACTACTGGACGAATAGGTTACACGCGATGACGGCTGAGAGAAAGGGAAGACCAATCAGTCTCTCAGGGATTTTGGCACTCTGGGGAGCAATGGCTTCACTGGAGAACGGCGGCGGCGTCACTGGAGAACGACGGCGACGTCACTGTAGATCGACGGCGTAATTGGCGCCGTTACTGTAGATCGGCGGCGTCGCTGGAGAACGGCGGCGGCGTCACTGAAAATCGACGGCGGCGTCACTGTAAATCGGCGGCGTCACTGGAGAACGACGGCGTAAGGTGGCGGCGCTAACACTAACCCAAAGGGCCGAAAAAATGGACTGGGCAGACCAAACAGTCTCCTTTCGAAGCCCGAAAGCTATAAACGCGTTTGCTTCTGTGGCAGCGGGGATGTGACGTTAGAGATCGGGAAGGCCAAGCTATCTCTATTCCATCCAGCAGCGCCCACAACAAACAACTTTACTACAGCAGGGGAAATAGAGATCGGAAAGCCAGCCTATCTTTAGCCCTCTCAACCTATTCTTCTACAAGGATAATTTCCAAAGAGAAGAGGGAAGACCAGACTTTCTCTTGTTAAAACCCTTGCGCATGCATTAACTACCTTTAGCTACTGTCACTCTTACCTGTCGCCGTCCAATGACCAACTGTCTCGAACTCGTCCGCCCATGCTCTTTGTATACTCTGTTGCGTTTCACACACACACCAATACCTTCACATTCCCGCCTGACCGTTTTGGTATGTAGCTATTGGCTGCATGTGATCATATGATTCACGTTCAAGGCCCGAATTTCCGTTAAATTTGAATTTGAAATTCGGAGGCCTGTTTGCAAGCTACCACTACTACATGTATCATATGTATATGTATTTTTTATAATACTCAATTTTTACTTCATTTTCTTTGTACATAAATTCGTAAAAAACTAAATAAATTCTTAAAGGTAAACCGAATGAGATCCAAAACAACAAAATACTCGTATAATAAAAATTGAATAATATAATAAAATAATAGTTTATCTAATGTTGACAAAAACGAGGGAATCGACTTTTGTCGTTACAAGGATAAATAATACAAGGTTTGTTTTAACATATATATTTTTTTACGATTTCAGATGCTGCTGCTTTGGAACATGTATCCGGGTTTGCTTACATTCAGTAAATAACGTTTTAAGTGGCCACCAATTTCATGTATTCTTCAGTCAAATCGATACCCCTACCGATTTGCTGTACATACGCTCAGGAGACACAATTTAAATCCGATGGTGGTCCAATATCGCGAGGTATGTTATTAGCGATATGTATCTAATTCACACAAAGTTCAGTCTTGTTTGCAGACAAAGGTCCCTCCCGCCTTTAAATCTTGCCATATTTTAATATTGACCTTCCTTAAACTTTGCATATCCGGGTTTCGCATAGTTCCCCTAAAATGGTATCTATCGATTTGAGGCCCTGCCGCTACAACAGGGACATATTAAATCCGACTGGGTTAACATTTCGCATCATTTTCTACGAATGGCTTTTAACAGACCATTAGAAAGATCGACTATACTTATAGTGGTTGACGTTTCCATATCTATCGACAAAAAGCCCTGACGCTTTACAAGCCACATTTTAGTTCTGGTTGGCTAACTTGATTATAAGTGACCCATTACCACCCTTGTAAAACTAGACCGTATCGTTCCATGTTTTCATTTTACCGCCATACAAAAGCTATCTTCCAATGTATAGCCGTGAGGCTCTGGATGCCTCATTTTTAAACCGATCATGACCAAAATTTGCACAATAAGTTTGAGTGACCTATAACTAACCACGATGGAATTAGGCCAAACCCATGTTTTCATACCGCATACAAACATACAAAAATCCCGCCCGATGTTAGGTCAAGCTGATATAGAATTTTATTTTAACTACGATCTTGCTTAAATGTGATATAGAACGATAAAAGCGACTTCTACACATAGAAAAAAGTATGGTTGGGATAACATTATTCGAAGAGCATCATACTAATGTTGGATATATGGTTTTGGTACAACAATATTATGAATCTCACAACAATAGTATGCATCAAATACAACCATATTATAATCGTCACAACCATTCTATGATCCTCACAACAAAAGTATGATTCACACATAACCATACTATGATCCCCACAACCATATTATGATTCATACTGAACCATACTATGATCTTCACAACCATATTAGGATCCTCACAACCAAAGTATGTTTCACATACAACCATAGTATGATCCTCACAATCAAAGTATGATTCACACGCAACCATACTATGATCCCCACAACCATAGTATGATTCACACTCAACCATATATGATCCTTAAAATTATTTATTAGGATTGGGTAATGTTGTTTTTTTCAAAAGAGATTTTTATCAAGTAAGTTATTTTAAATTGCATTACTAGTAGTTCGTAGCCATTTTAGAGGCTATGTTTTTATAGAACATTACATTCATGAAACAAAAATAAATTATCCAACGGCAGTCGAAAATACTTTCAGTTGCCATTAGGAGTGAATGCTACTTCACCATCCGTAGACCCCAAGAAACGAATGTGATACGTAAAACCATGATCAATGGCTATATACTTAATTGCAGGCAGATTTTAAATAAACGAGAACCAGTCGTTAGTCGAGTATTCCACCGAAGAAAGTGAACACAATAAAAATCCCTCGAACTAACTTTCAGTTGTTGTTGTTTTTTTATAATGGACAACAACCATGCACTGTAATAGCCTTTTCACATTTACTGCGTTTCAGCTAAAACGCCGGCGTTTCGCTCTCTTGAAATCATTTTGAAATCATGGTGTTCACATTATGCTTTTTTAAACTACTGTGGTTTCATGTGACATTTCTCATTTCTCTTTTGTGTTTTCTGTACTGAGTGTAAACAAAACAAACAAACAAAGATAAAATAATATCAAAAAATGAATTTAATTTGTACAATATTAGAGTTTATATCATTGTATGATAAAGCAGCGAATGCATTTAAAGAAATAAATGATTATTACATTTATAGTCATAGATCCCATTGCAATAAGTACTTACCACCACAAAGCAAACTAGAAATGTAAACAAACAGATGTTTTTTTCCCTCATTTTTCTGACATTTGCTTTGAACCAGCAATGGAAATTTTTTCATTTTACTGCTTTTTTTTAACTACTATTGGAGTACAACACTGGGCTCTCTCTCATTTTTACTGTGGTTTCAAACAAACTACAGCAAAATGAGCATAATGCCTGCGTTTTGTTTTGTATGGAAATTTAAGTGTGTTTCGCGGAATTCATCGAAAGAGACTGAAACGCCGGCGTTTCAGCTGAAACGCAGTAAATGTGAAAAGGCTATAACGTGTGTATGTCTTTTTTTGGTATATCAAAAAAATCATACACGCACACATACGTGTATGCTCTATAAAACCTGTTTTTTTATGTTCATAGTCGCAACCATACTGTATGATTGCCGTAATCATGTTATTGTTTAAATTTTAAGCAACATTACTTTTGTTGCACCAACCATATTTATATGGTTTCTACAACCATATTTTCATTTCTAAATTTGGCAATAATACTATTGTTACATTTCAACAATATTAATATTGCCGCAATCATACTGTTGTCAAAATGAAATTCAAAAAACAATACTATGGTTGGGACGAACATACTTTTATTGTAGAGTGTAACCATATCTTTTCTCTGCATGTAGAAGATTATTGGAAAATCAGTACAATCTGTGACTGCTCCCTTTTGCCAGTATAGAAAACATGACTTCATAGATGTCATTGGTGGTAAATGCAGAGAATATTTATCGGGAAGTTTATGGATTAGATAATTTTATAACACTTAAATCAACTTACATATTTCAGCAAAAGAAACCCTAACATTATATAGCATCTGTTATTGCTCGTGAGATGGGTCAAGTACGAGTATAACTTCAAAAAACATGTCTTTAAATAATCAAAGATAATTGACCTATTTTTTTTAAAAGTGGGGCTCAAACTCTGTTCCGAACAGTGATAAATTTCAAAAAAAAAGGGGTTCAATTTTTGGCTAAGTGGTCTTTACACCATTGGAATTTGAAGCTTTATGCTGCCTTTAAGCTTTTTTGAAAATATTTGTAAAAATATGGTCGCTGGGCACATCTTTTAATTTTAATAAACTGTAATGTTCAGTAAATTCCAGTATTAAGTAAAAAATAATAACAATTGCTTAAATAAACTAGTTATAAAGAAAATATAACTTGTACAAGGACAACTGTTTTGGCCAACGAACAAAAACTTTAAGTTATGCAAAAGTTTCATTATTAAAACCAAATTGTAAATACTTTTAAACAATTTGTGGCTAAGAACAAAAAACATATCCGAAATAAATGGACAAGGTCACCAAAATCCACGATGACAAAAACTGGAAATGCGGAATAAAATTAAATCGCCAACATCAACAACAACATATAATGAGAAAAAGTGAAATGAAAATGCAAAACAAAAAGTTAAATCAATTTAAAACATTCAACAACATTCAACAATAAAATGTGTTCCGCCACTGTTTGAAGGACCTGCCATTCATTGCGTTCACCTGGAGGTCGCAAATTGTTACCGTTCGTAGCTGTCTTCGATGGTAGCGTGTCGCTGATTGAATTAAATTACGAGTATTTCGCTTTTTGCACATTCCAACGCGGCAAAATGTATATCTGGGCCACCATGTATTAGTTTTAAATGGAATGCTACGTGTCAATAAATGGCCTTCAACAAAAGACACCCCGGTGGCAGCTCAAAGCGAGAATGTGACAAATTTAATAATAACCAGCAAGAAAAGTCGTAAGTGTGGCGTGGCCGACAGTAAGATAAACTACACCACTGTAATACTTAGAGAATTAAAAACCTTGAGCAAGGTCGGACTTTATATGTAAAAGTTAATTTTTTGTCTATAATTACACAACATACAAAGTTTGAGCGCGATCGGGTATAATTTGTGGCTTCTTGACCTGCAGGTTCTCACATGTTGTTGGTCGCTCGTAAAGCTCTACTCTTATGCGAAATTTGGTAGTAATGGGACGTAAAGTGTGGGTTGTATCGGAAAGGACCATTGTTTGGGAGCTATACGAAAAAGTGGTCCATTTTTATCACAGTAAATAAAGGGTCGCTCACAACTTATTATGCAAAATTAGGGCGTGATCAGGTGTTATATATGGCTTTTATAGCTACAGAACCTAAAATCGGGAGGGACCTTTGTGTGGGACCTATGCGACAACAGGGACTGATATGTTTTAATTTTACCAGATATATGCTTTGGTCACTGGTAACGCTTTTTGCGAACTTTAGTCGAAATCAGCTGTAATATGGGGTTTTAAGAACTGTAGGTTCTGAATGCGGAAATGAACTTTGTATGGAAGCTATACGAAAATAAGGACCTATTTGATTCTGTTTCACCACCGGTAATTAATGGCCGCTCATAACATACCAAGAACAATTTGGATGTGATCGGGTGTAATTATGGCTTCTAGAGCTCCGGAACCTGAAATCAGGAGGGACATTTTTGTGGGACCTGCTCGAAAACATGGACCGATATGGTAGTTTTTTACTACAGCTATGTGTTGGCTACTCGTTATGCTCTGTGCAAAAAATTGGTCGGAATGGGGGGGGGGGTATTTGGCTTTTAGAGCTGTAGGTTCTGAAATCGTGAAGGATTTTTGTAGGAGGCTTTAGGAAAATATGGAACTATGTGCTTTATTCTCAAAATGTACAATGCAAAAATAGGGCGTAATCGGGTGTTATTCTTGACTTTTAAAGCTGCAGGACCTCAAAACGGGAAGGATCTCTGAGAAGGACTTATTTTAAAACTTGTAACGATATGGAAAAATTTCACTAGACATGGGTCTTGGTCACTCAAAATGCTTCGAGCGAAATTAGGTTGACTCAGATGGCTTTAGAACTGTAGGGTTCTGAAATTGAGAAAAGGCTGTGTATGATATCAATATGGACCGATTTGGGCCAGTTGCAATAGGGTTCGTCCTTGGTCCAAACTTGAAGAATCTAAGTTTCGTCGAAATCGGTTCGTATTTACGACTTGTACTTTGAGATCAACGATAAATGGACTGACGGATAGGCGATTGGAAGGGGGACTGGCAGACGGATAGGCGCCCGGAAGGAGGGATAGACGGACGGAGATAGGTGTTGGTTACTCAAAATACTCTAAGCGAAATTTGTTTGATTCGGATGTCTTTAAAGCTGTAGGTTCTGAAATCGATGTCCTATGTCTGATATCAAAATATGGACCAAATATGGCCTTGATCCAAACTTGAAGAATCTTAGTTTCATCGAAATCGGTTTAAAATTTCGACCTGTACTTTGATTAGACAGATAGATGAAAAGACAGAGTCAGAAGCAATCAATGGAGTCTGATGGTGATTCTGAGTCCATCGGTACACTTAACATTGGGTCTACCTCCATTACTCGAAGGTGTTTCAAACATCAGCACAAAGTCATTTTACACAGTGTGGTGTAGGGTATATAAATCCTCCGACTGGCGTCTCGCCCTCCCACCTACACATTGGCAGAACTCAGTTTCAATTTCAACTTCGTTGACAACTGTTAAAATGTTATAATACTTGAAACAAATTGTATATGCCAACCATTGAGATTGCTTAGGGAATACAAAGTTTGAACAGAATATCTTTTAGCAGATTGTTCAATAGAATGGGGGAAGTTAGCGGAAGGTTGATAGGAAGGCGATGATTCCAGGCAATTGCTATGAACCTTTTAAACTTGCTGGAAGTTTCGAGTTGCTGCGACTAAAATGTGCGTGCGTTACAAAAAAACACACAAGTTTCACAAATTCACCATTCATATTAGCCTGATTAATAGTAGTCCTGGGAGTTTTTAATCCCACCTCCCCAAACAGCTTCGGCTTTCTCTCCATTTTTCCCTTGTTTCTGAGAAAATCCACAATATCCTCTCAAACCGACGTGTAGTGATTGTGATTGAATTTTATGCTTTTAAAGAGCAAAGCGAAAAACGAAATAAATTTTACAATTCCAATCAATTGTTGGAGATGAAGGTGTTGCTGTGGCAAACATCACATCGTCTAGCGTAGACTACATCGATAAGGAAACCCTGTGGAGTCGCCGCACCAGCATGTTATTGATTGACAGGGACACATGTGTATGTGGTCTTTAAAATTTGTTTTAACATAATCGTGTCAATCATTTTCAAAATATGCCAATATAAAAAATGTAAAGGGTTCTTCTTATGGAGTTCTCAATACTATTGTGTTGTTATCCCTGGTATACAGGGTGAATCATTACGACTGGACAAATTTCACCAGCGTGTTCCTTGGCTTATTTCATGAAAATATGTCCATCTACGACCATGCCCGAAAACGCAAGGTGACGAAATGGTAGCGGAACAGTAGGACCTCTGGGCTTCGTTTAGGTAATTTTGAAAAGGTAAGAGGTAGGTCTATCTCTTAAGAAAAAAAAAAACAAAAAAATCCGACCACTGGTTCAGAACTTAGCAATTTTACCCTAGTACCCTCTTAACACCAATACGAAATTTTTCAAACCCCTGCATTTTCGGTCATGGTCGTAGGTGGACATATTTTCATGAAATGAGCCAAGGAATACGCTGGTGAAATTTGTCCAGTCGTGAGTGTATCACCCTATACTTATATAATTGTTTTAGTTTACTGACTGCTACTTATAAAAATTGATCGCTTAAGCTTAGAGCATAACATATGGTTAGGTTCGGATAAAATAAAGGCTTGCAAGTATGTCCAGGGACTTCGTTTATGTCCTTGAACTCTGTGGAATATTACTTTGATGTTGATCAATCAAACTATCAAGAGGTTGTTTTATTGAGGAGACTCTAAAGCAGAATTCATTCCACCTGAGAGTTGCGTAGTTTAGTATTATTTGCATGAGAGATGACCAGGGACACCAATCCGAGTCTGCATTGCGAAATCCAAATTAATTGGCCATAAAATAGGTATGTATATATAAATATTATGGCCCTTTGTTCCACACTGGAACGACGGGAATAAATATATGTGACGCGCAAAATAGAAAGGGACCTAAGGGTAAAAACCAGTTTTGTTCAGGAGAGCCATTTTAAAGATTTAAATACGTGTATCTTTGGTGTACCATCACTTTCATAAAACGCGCATATCACTGGGAGGGAACACTTTTGGGGCATGGTCTCATTCGATGCTCAGATGTTGTCCACATCAAAAAAAAAGTACAAATTGATTTTTTTACCCTTAGGTCCCTTTCTCTATGCGCTGTCACATATACTCGTTTATAAAATATATATGAGTGAAGAATCCAATCGACTTAGTAGAGAGGACGAGAGTGACTGTTAACCTATGATTGGGCTCGACCAAGAGGATTTAATGTGAACCTGAACAAATATTTGTCCGTTCACAAGGAAAACGAAGTAGGTCGTTTTGGTGAACCAAGCTTCCTTGAAAACACAATTTCGATGACCGACACGGTCAAGTATTTGGGAGTGATTTTAAACAGGAAACTAAGGTGGAAGCGCTACATACAAAAACGAGTAAACAAGGCTCAAAGGTTTTTGATACTTTGTAGAAGAGCTATTGGCTGGAAATGGAGGCATAACCCAATGATCACATACTGGCTCTACAAAAGCGTACTTAGTCCTGTTCTAGCCTAGCCATCGGTAGTAAGGTGGACAACGAAGGAGATTAACTACAACTAATAATAATGAAAGAGGACCAACAAAAGAATTGTCACGGCGTTATACGAGGGCGACCGCAAAAGTAACTGGCCTAACATAACAGGAACCGTTTTTTTGTAATTATTATTATATATTTTTCAACATAATCTCCTTCCAACTCCATACACTTCATCAAACGTTTTTCAAGTTTTTTAATTCCATCCGAAATATAAGATTTTTCAAGACCTTCAAAATATGCCTCAGTTTCAGCAATAACCTCGCTATTGGACGAAAATTTTTTGCCACCGAGAAATTTTTTTAAATTTGGAAACAAGAAACAATCGGAAGGAGCTAAATCTGGACCATATAGGTGGATGCGGAGCAATTTCAAATCGTAATTCGGCCAGTTTTTGTTGAGTTAAAAATGCAGTGTGTGAATGAGTATTATCTTGATGAAAAAGAACTTTTTTTTTAAATGCGGTCGTTTTATCTTGATTTCTTCACTCAACCGATCCAATAATGCACAATAATATTCACTATTTATAGTTTTTCCTTTCTCAAGATAATCAATAAATATTATACCCCTTGCATCCCAAAATACTGTGGCCATTACTTTTCCTGCTGACTTAACAGTTTTCGCCTTCTTGGGACCACTTTTACCAGCTTCTATCCATTGTTTTGACTGTTCTTTGCATTCTGGGATGTAGTGATGGATCCACGTTTCATCAACAGTTATGAATCGGCGCAAGAACTCTTTTGTATTGCGCTGATAAATCGCTAAAAGCTCCTCGGAATTGGTCCAACGGACGATTTTTTGGGGCAAAGTCAACAAACGCGGCACCCTTCTTGCGGATAGCTTTTTCATGTGGAGTTCATCATGTAAAATACTCCAAACTTGTTTTTCGTGTATTTTAACAATATCAGCAAGTTCTCTGAGCTTTATTCGTCTATCTTTAGTCACTTCATTAAATATGTTTCTAATGTTTTCAATAGTAGTAGCAGTTTTCGGTCTTCCAGAGCGTTGTTCATCTTCCGTACTTGAACGACCCATTTTAAATTGTTGAACCCAGGATTTCACGGTGGAGTATGATGGTGCATTATCACCATGAACAGAATCCAATTCATCTTTGATTAATTGTGGCGTATAACCTTTCATATAAAAGTGTTTAATTACCACACGAACATCTTTATTTTCCATTTTTCAAAAATTATGAAACTTGTTTACTTCAATCACCTGTAACAAAGAAAATAATCATTAAATATTTCGGAAATTTTGACAGATGGCTTATAAAAGATTGCTTTTAAAAAACAAAAAAAAGTTGCTAGTTAAACAGAAAATGTGCCAGGCCAGTTAGTTTTGCGGTCGCTCTCGTATGAGCAATGAGGACCCCGTGCACTAGGGCAATGGAGAACATGTTGAATGTCCGGACCACAAAGAAACTTATTAGATTAAAGGAGGCCCTCATGTCACTGAGACTTGAAGTGATAAGCGAAGGGTATAAAGCGCACTCGAATCATATCAACAGAGAATAATTAAGTTGACCATAGGGCTATTGGCTGATACGTCGATAGTTTACGAACGGATACTAGAGACGTCAATACTTGGCGAGTGTAAAACCCGTATAACTTTGTCAGTACTCGTATGTGAGTTAAAAGCATGATAGCTGTCCAGCAAATAAATTTATGACCTGAATTAGTCACGATGATGGCTAATATGTTTTCTTAAGATATTTCTGATTGTAAATGGGAGTTATCGACCGAGGTGAAAAAAGTTTACCTTTAAGGGACTTTAGGTACCCGGCAATGGTAATTTTTGTGAAGGAACCGTTACTTTAATGAGGACTCGGTCAGGCCAAAAGGATTGATAAAACCCGAGTGCTAAACCCGCACTCGGATTTCATCTCGCTGTTATACCGACAACTCGAAGCTAAGGGGAAAAACAAGACTGGCTTTTTACAACGAGTAACCGAACACCTAGCTTTTATTCCGCTTAACCATAACAGGGTCCTACAGGCATAATTATGAACAATTACAGAGTGTATGAGCTGACTTAGGGCTAACACTAGGCTGACAATTGTAGATGTAAATAATTTCACTTAAACCTAAATGAAAGTCTTGGCTATAAAGTCGGAACGGCAAGATCTAGGGCCGTTTTAGATTGTAAAATAGAGATTTGCGCTAACTTTTTTCATGACACATTTTCCTTTGGAGGGGTTTTGGCCATCCAGGAGTAAAAGGAAATAAGAGAGCAAATACCTTGTTCCTAAGAATCAGGGAATTGTGAATAGTAAACATAGAAAATGCGAGGCTTACCAGTATTACATATGGAATATTGAAACCGTTGGGAATACAATGAAGACTCTGAAGGGCGGGCGACCCGGACAATGATAAGATTTTACCTTTGCTGAACTTGAGCCAAATGCCGATTAGTAAGATCCTTGGTATCCCTACAGGATACTTAGACTTACAGGCGCCTTTAGACACGCGTTTAAATTTTAAGGGCAGATGCTGATTTTGAATAAAACACAAATTATTTAGAAAATTATTGTCATTTCTTTTTTTATGATAATATTGGTATAGTTCAATTATGTATAGAACAAAATGTCGGCCAAATGGCCGCCGCGACCTCGGCGGCACACCTCCATCCATTTTCGATGACGCTGAGGCATAATTGAGGATCTATGCCGGTAATGTGCCGAATTATCTCTTCTATCAGCTTTTGAATTGTTGCTGGCTTATTCACGCACACCTTTTCTTTCAAATAACCCCAACGAAAGAAGTCCAACGGTGTCAAATCACATGATCTTGGCGGCCAATTAACATCGCCACGACGTGAGATAATACGGCCATTGAATTTGTCGCGCAAAAGAGCCATTGTTTCGTTAGCTATGTGGCAAGTGGCACCGTCCACATATCGTTTACATTCATATCTAATAGTTCGGGCCATAAAAAGTTCGTTATTATCTCACGATAGCGAACACCATTCACAGTCACTGTCTGACCGGCCTCAAAAATACGGCCCGATGATACCGCCAGTCCATTAACCCACCAAACAATCACTCTTTGTGGATGCATTGTTTTTTTCGAAAATCACTCTTGGATTATCATGCGCCCAAATGCGGCAATTCTGCTAATTGACGAATCCACTGAGGAGAAGATGATTTTCTTCGAAAACTGATTTTCATTTTCGTAATAAGCCTAAATATGGTTCAAATTCAGTTAGTCTGAAATTGAGAAATATTAAATGAAATGCAGAAAAAAACTTTAGTTTTGGTGTGGTTCACATTCAACATCGGTCCTTAAAATTTAACCACCCTTTATAAAGTTTGGAAGCTATAGAAAACGTCACCTGCATGGCATGCGTGATGTATGACGAACTTCTTTGAAACTGCCCTTTTCCAATTTAACAGACTTGACCTAGTTCAGCGACATTAAATGGAAGACACTAAGGACCTATGTCGGCGACCCGTGGTGTAAAGGACTGTGCACGACTGTCAAACCAAACAACCCAGGTTCAACCCTGTGTAAGAACACCTATCTATTTTTTAGCGGCGACTTAACGGGTAAGAGATTTATCTGTAAGCCATGTAAAAACTTCTCTATAAAGTGCATAAATCGTTCGGAGCCGACGTTAAACATTTGGCTTTATCCGGTCGGTGTATAAAAATTGAATCGTACGCAGCTTACTAATTTAAGAGAAGTTCACCCTTGTTCCTTAATGGGATGTTGTGGGACTTAAGTAATTAAGACCTATGTCAAAAGTACGGAGATCCCTAAATTAAGTAATTAAGACCTGTGTCAAAAGTACGGAGTTCCTTAAATTATCTCTAATCATCCTTATTATTTTATGACCATAAAATAATAAGGATGCACAACAGACCGATAGCTGACTTCAGTGTATGGCCAAGGATAAAGGATAGAATAAATCTGCGTCCACCTTTTTCAAACTTAATAACTGAGTATTTTACCCAGATTTGACTTGTTAGATTCTTTCAGATTGTATTTGTATTATTTTGCCAACTTCCCTCATCAGAGAAAAAGTACATTTCGATACCAGGGATACCTTGGGAGAAGATCCCAGCGACAAATGTTCCCTTTCGGAAACTATTGTTTAAATCATTCTCCGAACGTCTCATTTAAAAGATTTTAACGTATGTTTATTGTTCCTATTCCGCTTTGAGCCTGGTTTACTTGTGTGATAGTCACGCATTTGACTTATAACAAATAGGCGGGCCACCAGAAAAGAAATCGGGTTGGTCGAATCTTCTTTCTAAAGCCTCAAGTTATTTCTTGTGTCTTAGAGTATATTTTGACGATGTTCTTGTCAATTTTAAATACGCATTAATGTAGCTTTGGGGACTTTACAATGAAGATTCCAGGGCCTTTATCACCGTTGAACTTACGTTAATGAACTTTTACAATGCTGTATTGTATGATCGTCTCTCTTTTAGAATGGAATGCATTTTACCATATTGGATCAGAAAGTTTTGTTTGGTGCTTCTGCTGAACGTATCAGTTACAGTGGCCCAAAAAACGACCTTATAATCCTAAGAAATTTTTACTAACAAACACATCCTTACGTCCTGCTCTTGAAAATAGACTTGAGATGTGGTTTTAGCCGGACGGAGCCACTGCCAACACGGCCCGAGACACAATGGCACTTTTAAGTCAAATTTTGGTAGAACAAATAATTTCCAGAAATTCGGGAATTATGTGGCCAGCGCGATCGCTAGATTTGTCAATACCCGACTACTTTCTTTGGCATTATTTCAAGGAGCGAGTATATGTGAACAAGCCCGAGACAATCCTTCAACTCAAGGCCAACATTATTGCAGAAATTCGAACGCTTCAGCCACAAATTTTAAAAGATGTTATGGTAAAGGAGCCCGTCATTGCGTAGCTGAAAACGGAGGCATTAAAGGGATATTATTTTTCATATTTAGTTGAAAAAAAATTCCATGTTGTACTTAGTAGGGACATAAATACTGTGACAACATTGAACACACTTATTTTAATAGTAGATCTGAATATACCCCGTTAATGTCATATGGGTTTTGACAGCTAACCTCAATAGCGTTAGTCTGAAATGGGATTTTAAAATTGTTTCAACTAATTCTTCGAGTGGCTTTTCAAGTGTGAAATGAAAAAAAACGTTATTTTCAAAACGCTCCGGCCACTAAGGATGTTCGTCTACCGATGCATAAAACTGTTAGAGGAGACTGGAGATGTAAAAGACCGCCACCGGTCGGGCCGCCATGCCCTGTTCGAACACCGCATGTCATCAAAGCCGTTAAATCAAGAATTTGCAGAAATCCGCTCCGAAAACAGAAAATCGTGGCCCGTGAGATGAATATCACGCAAAAGTCCATGAGTCGAATCATTAAAACAGACTGGGGACTTGGGGCTTTCAAACGACGTACCGGGAATTTATTGACTGCAGCTTTAAAAAGAAATGGATTGAAAAATGCAAACGTCTTTTGGTGAAGCACGCTGATAACTTGCACAGAAAAATTTTGTTCAATGATGAAAAAATTTTTACCGTTCAGGAAAAAGTTAACAAGCAAAATTATAGAGTGTATGCGCGGTCATCTAAGGAAGCATCTGAACTGATCCCAAGGGAGGAAAAGGGTCATCACACAGCTTCAGTCATGGTTTGGTGGGGTGTATTTTACGATGGGATCACTGACTTACATTTCTGCGAACAAGGAGTCAAAACATCGGCCAAATTTTACCAAGAAACCGTTTTGGAAGCTGTTGTGAACCTCTTAATAATTCACTGTTCCAAAGCCAGCCATGGACTTTCCAGCAGTATTCTGCGCCGGCCCATAAGGCTTAAACGTCCCAGGCATGGCTTCGAAACAATTTTCCAGCGTTCATTTCCTCTGAAGAATGGCCCTCAGGCAGTCCAGACCCTATGGATTACATATTGTGGACGGTTTTAGAGGACTTGGTTTGTCACAAAAGATACCCCAACGTTGGATCTCTTAAGATTGCATTGGTTCGAGCTGTGGTCAATTTTCCAATGGACGAGGTTCGTGCAGCTATTGACGATTGGCCATTTCGACTTGAGGCGTGTGTAAAGGCAAAAGGCGGACATTTCGAATAAGTAGATTCTTTTTGGATACAATATACATCAATAAATATACGTATTAAAAAATATTTGGTCCAAAAACATTCAGTACTTTTTATTTTACAGCGTAAAACGTTTGTAACAGTATTATGAAAGCAAGGCTTTTCTGCATAAGACCTTTTGGGAATTTTTTTTCGTATTATTATCCTACTATTTATGTCCCTACTAAGTATATCTCGGTAATTCGAACGGAATATTGTTAAAGTGCTTGTTGTAATGTTGAAGGAAATAAAGTAAAATATAAAAAGACAACATATTGCGTATTATTGACCAGTTATTGACCAAAAAAGGTAAACAAATGGAAAAATAGCATTTTTATCATTTTGAGTTAAAAGGTGCAATTTTTTCAGGTAAGTAAGTATTGCATTTTTTTCTTCCATTCAATAGCTACAACTTTGTTTAAGACACTATAGCCATATTCAGGGTTACCGAAATATAGGCATCTCAAAGTATCAAAAAAGTGCTATAAATCCACTCTGAAGCAAAAAATGTACGATAAGGTACCTCAAAACCATGAGCCTAATTGTCAAATCATTTTTTTTAAAAAATATAAAGTTTTGTGCTGTTCTTTTAGCCGCTATTGACTTAACTTATGCCCGAGACCAAAAAATGTTGCACAGTTTTATGGAAAGCATATGCTGTCCAACTTCTTAGATCTACTGGATTGGCGATCCACATATGAGTCATTCCATGCCAAACGGTACGCATTTTTTACATCACAAGCTTGGATTGCTTAGCTAGTTTGTGTATGCATTCTTCTCTTAAAAATATTATATACGTGTTTCAAGAAAAAAAATTTAAAATTTTTTTTTAAATGTTATGACCAATTGAACTTTGGTGAAATGAAGATTTTATCAAAGAGGTGTGTTCATTCAGTCGCATGTAACTCCGGAAATACTTGACCGATTTTACTCTGCTATACCTTATTTTGAAGGTAATTTTAAGCACTTCTAAAATAACGAAACGGTATGGCATAACGCCATAGAATTTTTTAAGTTTGTATCATTTTAATCCTTTTATTTCGATTTTGAAAATGATTACATCTTTTTTTATTTTTGAAATTTTGCAGGCGTATTCTTACAGGTCTGTTTTACCGACTGTGTAAGTTTTAAAGTGGTGAAATAATGCGTTCTATTTTTAAAAATTTTTTTTTACCTTATACCTTTTTCACTTCCATGAATATAGAAAATATAATATAGAAAAAAAAATACTTTTTAATAGTTTATTGACACAAGATATAACAACAACAAAAAAACAAAGAAAAAAAGAAATAAAAACATGATACAATAGCCGTGCACGTATTCCAGGAGGGGCTTGTAAATTTTTTAAAGAAAACCTTAGGACCTGTAAGTAAAATATTTTACTTTTCTGATGGCGCAAGCGCACAATACAAAAACAAGAAAAACTTTTTAAATCTGACGTTCCACGTAGAAGATTTTGGAATACCAGCGGAATGGCATTTTTTTGCAACGTCTCATGGCAAATGGCCCTGCGATGGTCTGGGAGGAACAGTCAAAAGACTAGCAGCACGTGCAAGCTTGTCCAGCCTCATAAATCCCATTAATAGTGCCGTCAAATTTTATGATTGGGTGAATAAAAACGTGAAGAATATTCATACAGAATTCTTCAATAACTATCAATATCAAGATAGGGCGAAACACCTGAAGGAGCGTTTTGAAAAAGCGAAAACAATTTCTGGAACTCTTGGCTACCATGCATTCATTCCACAACCCGATAAAATAATGAAAGTCCAGACAACATCATCTTCTGAGCAGTACTGTATGAAGATGGTATACAAGGCATAACATTTATTTCATTACTCATTTTTTTATTTCTTTTTTTCTTTGTTTTTTTGTTGTTGTTATATCTTGTGTCAATAAACTATTAAAAAGTATTTTTTTTTCTATATTATATTTTCTATATTCATGGAAGTGAAAAAGGTATAAGGTAAAAAAAATTTTTTAAAAATAGAACGCATTATTTCACCACTTTAAAACTTACACAGTCGGTAAAACAGACCTGTAAGAATACGCCTGCAAAATTTCAAAAATAAAAAAAGATGTAATCATTTTCAAAATCGAAATAAAAGGATTAAAATGATACAAACTTAAAAAATTCTATGGCGTTATGCCATACCGTTTCGTTATTTTAGAAGTGCTTAAAATTACCTTCAAAATAAGGTATAGCAGAGTAAAATCGGTCAAGTATTTCCGGAGTTACATGCGACTGAATGAACACACCTCCTTGATAAAATCTCCATTTTACCAAAGTTCAATTGGTCATAACTTTTGAAAAAAAAAATTATATTTTTTTTTTCTAATCGCGGATTAAATAGAATTGCTAGAGGACCAAATCTGCAAATTTTCATAAAAATCGGAATCATTGCGTTAAATTTTTGCCCAAAATCGTACCGTTTGGCATGGAATGACTCATATGTGACAGCGCATAGAGAAAGGAAACTAAGGGTAAAAAAATCAATTTTCATTTTTTTTCTTTATTTGATGTGGAAAACTTCTGAGCATCGAATGAGACCGATCCCATGCCCCAAAAGTGTTCCCTCCCAGAGATATGCGCGTTTTATGAAAGTGAAGTCGACGATTCTAAGCGCAAATAGATAGGGACATAATCTTTAAAATGGCTCTACTGAACAAAACTGGTTTTTAACATTATTTTAGCACTATTTTGCGCATCACATATACAACTTGTTCATCAAGAGGGCGTTATTTCAAAATTTTACCCACAGGGGTCATTTTCACATACTGTAAAAATCTTACGTCGATATTTCCGCTCTTTTATTGTCATGACACTCTCAATGTTTCAGAGTCCGTCAAAGGCATATCGAAACAGTGTTTTGCTTCTACTTAAAATAAGCAAATTTTAGTTCATACCCTTTAGCTAAAGAAGTCTGATATTTTTAAAGCAGGTTAGGTGGAGATCCCGACTAGGCTGCAAGCGTGTTAGAGACTTTAGTAGTGCGATTTGTCGACAGCTCCATTAAGCCTCACTCATCCTCATCTCTTCTTTCTGTTTTATAAAATGCCGCACTGTTATAAGTAAAACATCCATTGTCCAACCGCCTTGATCTATTGGAATGACGACTCACATATGTCAATTTTTCAACAAGAGGGCATTATTTTAAAATTTCACCCAAAGTGGTCATACAGCAAAAATCTTACATTGCTAATTTCCCTCATTTATCGAATAAAAAAAACATCATGACAATCTCAATATTTTACAGCTGAAGTGCTCAGAAACATTTTCGAAACAGTGCATCGCTTCTACTAAAAATAAACAAATTTGAGTTGATATCTTTAAAGCTGGTTTGTTGATAATCTCGACCTAAACTGCATGCAGTGTGCAAGTGTTGCAGACTTTCAAAGCGAGACTTATCGAAAGTAACATAAATCCTTACCCATTCTCATCACTTCTTTCTCTTTTACCCATTCTCATTACTTCTTTCTCTTTTTGTTTACTCTGCCAAGAGTATTACAATGGATCTCTTTATGGCCGCCAAGTTAATCTCTTTAACCTTGAATCGGATTGTAGTCAGTAGTTTATCTTCTAATGTAAATCTACTAGAGACAAGATGTCTAAGCCTCTTGTTCGCCATGAATTCATAGTTTTTTCTTCAATTCTAGTTTGGCGTCATAGCATCCGATGACATCCGCCAAATATTCTATTCAAATATTTTGCCCTTATTAACATATGTGCCCCAGATCGTGTTCCTGTTGGCTTAAAGTTAATCTGTCAGTGACATTTATAGATTTACATATACAAAATTCACACAAATCAACTTTGAAACTCAACCATTGACAGTTGACTAAGTCAACTTCATTTGTTTTACAAGCGCCACTACGTATCATCACAAATCCGAGTAATCTCCATTATTGCCATCATATTCAAGTAAATGCCGACAGACATGCTACATACTCGCGTACATCGGGTTTAAATTTGTAGAGTTGGTCCTATTCAAATCAAGTACAATCCTCTATCGAATATGTAAGTGTGTGTTTATGTATTACTATCACTTTATATATGTAGATGCGAATATGTACGCTGGAAGTATTTTGCCATGGTTTCAAAGCGAATACAACAATACAACAACACTTGCCATAACTGCCGATGTCGTTGTCAGAAAACTGAGTTTTCATTCAAACAACTTGAGGACAGTTGGTGCTGCTGTTGTTGTTGTTGTTGCACTACACATACAAAAAAAACATTGGAACAAATTTCCATAAATATGCAATAAGTAGATTTCGAAAAAGGAAAAAGTTATGGTAGAACATTCACATATACTCACTTAGACGCAGACCCATAACAGAACACAACTACACTGCAGTAGCGTACAGGGATTCATGATTCTGGAAGGGATTTTATTCAAATATACAATGTTCAGTGACTTATGGTCGACCCTGTACAATTTACGGTCAAGCCCTATGCATCCTTAGATATGCAGGTTCTCAAAGGCAATGAAATAATACTTCGCCACAAACCCAAATATGGCTTTTACTTTTCGATTTGACTAAATTCAATGACTTGGCCCAAGTGATTGAAAAATAATTGGATGCATATTCAATGACATCTCCTTACTAATTCAATTTTTCACCTGTTTTCTAGGTACGAGTATGTACCAAATGTGTGTCGCGAAAGCACCTGTAAGCTGCGGAGACATTTCAGTAGTTGGTACTGGGTGGCCCAAATAAGAGTAAAGGGTTCACCAAAAGGTTACGAAGTAGTTCCATTGTGGCTCTTGCTGTATGCGCACCGGCTCCACCTTGCTGGAACCATATAATATGATTATTTTCAACCTGCGGACGCAAAAGTGTTCAATCATAGTCCTTTGCAGAGAGTCGTTATTGGTTTCTGGTAAATCCTTCTCATTTTCCAAAAAAATATGGACCGATAACTTTATTAACCATAACACCGCACCAAAAAATACATCTGGAGGGGTGTAATTGAAGCTGATGGTATACCCTAGGATTCTGAGACCCTGATCCCCGATCTTTAAAACTGGAGGCTAAGTTTCTAATGATGTTGTTACTGGGATACTAGACTTACCAAAAGAATAATATAAAACAACAACTTTGACGCGTTGCTGTACCCCATAGGTAGCCCACATATATCTCCATAAATATCTACAAAACTTGAAAAACTAAATCATAAGCAATAAAGTTGTAAATTTTTTTAAACCATCAGTCTTCATTGGGCCACCCTGTATATGAAAAAATTAACCCATAAGGTCTCATGTCATTAGGGGTTGTTTAAGGACGTGTTTAGCGCTCATGAACAAACTGGAACGGGTGTGGCTTGTAGTTCATCTTGCAGTATAGCGTGTCATTGTATGAAAACAGATATATATATAGATATAAAGGGTGATCCATCTAGAGGTATTTTTTCAGAACAAAAAAAATATAAAAATTCAAATCAAGCGTGGAATCTTTATTGGTAATTTGAAAGGACATTTTATGGCATTTATTTTTTGAATAGAATTTCCTTCAAATGTTGGCAACTGTATTATGGAATTGAGCCTTCCGTGAGAAACGGGAAGATCCGCTGTTTTCGATCAAAATTTTGTTTAGTGATGAGGCCCATATCTGGCTCAACGGCAAAGTCAATAAACAAAATTGCCGCATTTGGTCTGAAGAGCAACAAGCAGAGGTTCAAGAGGTGCCATTATACCCAGAGAAAACCACGATTTGGTTCACTTTATAAGCTGGTGGAATCATCGGTGCATATTTAAACAAAAATGGTAATGGCCGGAACGTAACCGTGAATGGTGCTCGCTATCGCGCCATGATATCGATCTTTGTTGAAGACCTGAAATTTTAGCCCGTAATCTTGACGGCACTTGGTTTCAACAGGACGGTGTCACTTGCCATACAGCTGCCCAAACAATGGATCTATTGAGAGGTCATTTCGAAAACCAGCTAATTTCACGTTTTGGACAGGTGAGTTCGACGCCTAGATCGAGTGATATCACACCTTTATACATATTTCTTTGGGGTTACGTAAAGTCCAAAGTCTATGCTGACAAACCAGCTACGATTTAGGTTTTGGAAGCCAACATTACGCGTGTCATTAAAGCCATACCGGTCGAAATGCAAGTCACAAGTCATCCAAAATTGTAGCCTCAGTATGGAAACCCTGAGGCGTAGTTGCGGCCAATATTGAAGGAAATTATATTCAAAAAATAAATGCCATAAAATGTCCTTTCAAATTACCAAGAACGACTCCACACTTGATTTGAATTTTTATATTTATTTTGTTCTGAAAAAATGCCTCTAGATGGATCACCCTGTATAACAGCATAGCCCAATCTAAATAAACAATTATAGGGATAAGTGGGACTATAGTACTTAGTAGGGATATAAATACTGTTACAACATTGAACACACCCATTTCAATAGTACAACTGAACATACCCCGTTAATGTCATATGGGTTTTGAAAGCTAACCTCAATAGCGTTAGTCTGTATCGGGATTTTAAAATTGTTTCAACTTTCATCATGGAGTGGTCAGATAATGAGAACCGTATCGCTGTACTAGCGCTTTTTAAGTGTAAAATGAAAAAAGCGATATGTTCAAAACGCTCCGGCCACTAGGGGTTAGCCGCACGTTTGTCTACCGATGCATAAAACTGTTTGAGGAGACTAGAGATGTAAAAGACCGCCACCGGTCGGGCCGCCCACGCTCGGTTCGAACACCGCATATCATCAAAGCCGTTAAATCAATAATTCACAGAAATCCGCTCCGAAAACAGAAAATCGTGGCCCGCGAGATGAATATCACAGCAAAAGTCCATGAGTCGAATCATTAAAAAAGACTTGGGACTTGGGGCTTTCAAACGACGTACCGGACATTTATTGACTGCAGCTTTAAAAAAAATAGGACTGAAAAAAACGTCTTTTAGTGAAACACGCTGATAACTTGCACAGAAAGATTTTGTTCACCGATGAAGAAATTTTTACCGTTCAGGAAAAATTTAACAAGCAAAATGATAGAGTGTATGCGCGGTCATCTAAGGAAGCATCTGAACTGATCCCAAGGGTGGAAAAGGGTCATCATCCAGCTTCAGTCATGGTTTGGTGAGGTGTCTCTTACGGTGGGGTCTCTGATCTGCATTTCTTCGAACAAGGAGTCAAAACCTCGGCCAAAGTTTACCAAGAAACCGTTTTGGAAGCTGTTGTAAAGCCTCTTAACAATTCCCTGTTCCAAAACCAGCCATGGACTTTCCAGCAGGATTCTGCGCCGGCCCATAAGGCAAGAACTTCCCTGGCCTGGCTTCGAAGCAATTTTCCAGCGTTAATTTCCTCTGAAAAATTACCCTCAGGCAGTCTAGATTTTAACCCATTGGACTACAAATTGTGGACGATTTTAGAGGACAAGCTTTGTCACAAAAGATACCCCAACATGGGACCTCTTAAGACTGCTTTGGTTCGAGCAGTGGCCAATTTGCCAATGGACGAGGTTCGTGCAGCTATTGACGATTGGCCAGTGCGACTGAAGGCGTGTGTAAAGGCAAAAGGCGGACATTTTGAATAAGTAGATTCTTTTTGGATACAATATACATCAATAGATACATATATTAAAAAATATTTGGTCCAAGAACATTCAGTACTTTTTATTTTACAGCATAAAACGTGTCTAACAGTATTTATGTCTCTACTAAGTATAGTTGTAGGGATCATATCATGATTGCGTGTAAATAATACTGATGCAATGGTTGTATGTGAAACACACTACGATTGTTTGGATCATACTAAGGTTGTATGTGAAACATACAATGCTTATAAGGACCAGAATAAGGTTGTAAGGATCAAAGTATAGTTGGGTCGAATCAAAAGATTGTTGTGGGGATCATAGCAAGGTTATGTGTTAATCATACTACTGTTGTAAGGATCAAACTTTTGGCGGTACGAACTAAGTCCCCAATGAACTAAGTCCCCAAAACGAAAATGAACTAACCCCCAGGAGGAAACAACAACGATTTTTGGGGACTTAGTTCATTATTTGGGGATTTATTTCAGTTTCAAATTTAGGGAGTTAGTTCATAATGAACCAACTCCCCAATTCCAAGGAACGAAATAAATCCCCAAAATTATTTTTGGGGCGTTAGTTCATTTTCACTAAATACCAAAATTATTAAAAATTCCATTATAAGAACCGTTACAATTTCTGTACGCATTCTCTTCTTTGATTGTGAACATAGTGTATTCATTGAAAAAAATAATTAGTTTGTGCTATTACGTCGTGGAGTGAACATTAAAAGTAAAAAAAACAAGATGAGTTTTGAAATTATCTCTGGAAATCGCAGAAATAGTGAGCTTTTGTACCATTTCGATCAAAAAATTAAATATATATAAGAAAAAGTCTACGTATAAAAATGTAATTAAATATGAATGCCGACAAAAAACTTGCAAAGCTAGAATGAATCTTTTTTTTTAATTTGTTATTATCGAATATGTGTCTGTTGCTCAGTTATAATATATTAATAAAATATATCAAAAAAATTGGGGACTTATTTCATTTTAAAAATGCGGAATAAATTCATTATGAACTAACTCCCCAGAAAATGGGGAGTTAGTTCATTTTTATTTTGGGGATTTATTTCATTTCATTGGGGGTTTATTTCATTTTCTAAATTGGGGATTTATTTCATTATGAAATAAATCCCCAATTTTGGGGGGTTAGTTCATTTTCATTTTGGGAACTTAGTTCATTGGGGACTTAGTTCGTACCGCCCAAACTTTTGCTATGCCACACCGTTTATACAACACTAGTATGATCCTCATCGAATACGGTTACCCAACCATATTTTTTTCTTCGTGTAAATGGATAGTCAGACAAACGAACAGATACCGCTCAATTGAATCTGTAAGTGATTCTGAATCGACATCATCCGTTCTTTAGGACTAGCATTGTAAATTTCCCTTGCCGCAAATTTTTAAATATTTCTAAAAGGATTTTTCAAAGACACTTTCCGCCCTTTTTTTTACAACACCTCTGACTTTCAATTCCATGTTTTTGTTCTTTTTTTGTTTTGCAACAATTTCACGTTACACATGTGTCAGAGTCCACATGTAAACTGCAGAATGTACGCAAGTAGGACCATGGAATACAATATCTTGTAGTAAGTAATACTCTGCCATCATGGCAATAATACTACAAGTCCACAAACAACAGCGAGTAACTTTTGTTCTCTCGTCTTGTTTTTTGTCCCAGCAAATAAAATTGTGTAAACATTTCATATGCCACAACAAATGGCAAAATGTTCAACATAGCAAAGGAAGCATAACATAAAAATGACAACAGCAAAAAAAAAACCTCCCGACCTCTCAATAAAAGGAGGAAGTTAAATACGAATAGCCAGTGTAGAAAAATTTCCCAGGAAGCACAACTGAAGTTGTGAACTTTACGGAATACTCGTATTATTAGATCGATAATGGCAAATGCCATATGTAGCGATGCTTGCAACACTTTGGGGATATGGTTATATCTCCCCTGATTGAATTGCTTTCGAGCTTTCACCTACTTTGGCAACAAGATATTCCAGAGAATCGGCATGTAAAAAAAACTATGTCATTATCGTCAGTTGTTGTTCAGTATAACGAAAAAAATACGCAAATGCCGGATGTAACAACGAAAAAAAGAACAACTTCTTGAAATCACCATAGTGTAGCAATTGATGAGGATAGTTTGAACGGTGATGACAGCGATGAAAGCGACAAGAAAAATAATAGTATTAGAGAACAAGGGCAATGGCAAAAACAATGACTTTATGTTAGAGATAGGGACTTTGCAAAGCAATTAAATTAATACGATAATCAAGAAATCATGGTTCCGTTTAATATAAGTAGTTCAAATTCGATTTTTGCTCGGTATAAAGTACACTTTTTGGAGTATTGGCTTAAAAAATCATAACTTATTGTGGACGGACAATGGTTAAAATCGATACTGTTATTTGTACTAAATGCTCAATAAAGGACGTAGTGCTCAGTAAACGTCACGCATGGCCTAAAGGGCGATTAATTGTCAATGTGGACATTTGGTTGGGTATTAACATTTTTCTACGAATTGACCTATAAATTTATTTTGAAGTTTTGCCTAAGAATATGATTGGAAACATAGGCCGAATGGTTCTGAAAACCGGACCACTTTTTAGCGCTTTAGTAGCATAGAGGCAAGCTAATCAACCTACTTTGTGATTTCACCTAATTTGAAGCCTTGACCAATAGGGTTATAGATCCCAAGGGCCGAACACTATTTACCTTCAAACATGAATGTCCCAAATACAGGCCAAGCCATTTAAAATTTTAAAATTGAATCGGCTGCAAAAAATGTACTGATATTTTTTTTTAAATTTCTGGTTTTATTGCAAAAGCTTGAACACCATCCGATGCGTTTTCGCTTCGCACCATGGGCTGAAGATAAGAAAAAAACTGTTTTAACTTCAATAAGTCCGGCCAGGCCGAACCTTTTATTATGTACTCCAGGCGCATAATTAGATTCATTCAGAATTTTGTTGTACTTGGGATATACGTTTTTGAAGGAAATTAACGTGTGACCTTTAGAATCTATAACATTATTGGTAGATTTGTTTGTTTGAAGTAGAGAACGGCGTTAACTGTTCCATGACACGAGGACATACACTTAATCAAGTTAGAAGAACCTGAGGGCCTCCAAACTAGTGTTAGCTAAATCACCTAAATCCAGCAAAAAATCCACAAGTTGGAGCATCGTTCTCCATAATCCTAGACTCTAAGTCAGCCAAACATTAAATGTCCTTTTTTTCTGAGTACCAGTACACATGTTTGAGATGACCCACGCTTTAACTAGTATGGTTCAGGGGCCCGAACTTAGAGAAGACGTGGCAATAATGGCATAATTGGATTGGAAGATTTAAAGTGGCATATTTGGTTTTGAGGGTCAAAGTTCAAAGAAGATGTCGAAAAATTTAAAGTGGCATATTTGGTTTTGAGGGTCAAAGTTCAAAGAAGAATTCGAAAAAATTGCTAATTTGGTTTTTTGATGAAAAATCACCTAAATCCAGAAAAAAATCCCTAAGTTGGTGCGTCGTTCTCCATTATCCTAGACTCTAAGTAAGCCAAACCTTAAAAGTCCTTATTTTCTAAGTATCCGTACACATGTTTGAGATGACCCACGCTTTAACTAGTATGGTTCAGTAACTAGTATGGTTCGAACATAGAGAAGACGTGGCAATAATGACATATTTGGATTGGAAGATTTAAAGTGGCATATTTGGTTTTGAAGGTCAAAGTTGAAAGAAGTTGTCGAAAAATTTGATAATTTGTTTTTTTTGATAAAATTTTTGAAGCATATTTCATGGCACAATTGACCACGTTAGAAGGCCCTAAGTTTCAGGACCAAAAGCCATAAAATTCTGGCCCAAAATTTAGAGAAATTTTAAAAGTAAGTGTACGTGTGTGTATATTTATATTCGTTGTTTCTGTGAACCCTTGTGTTTAAGTTACTTAACACTAATATCATGTCATTTTAAGCACGTGGTCCATGAAATTTAGCTTAATTTTAGATAAGCAACATAATTGGATTTGTAAGTAAATTTAGTTGTAGTTACGTACATATTTGCCCATATTTGAAAGTATGTATTTTGCGGCCATAATCGTCTTCGACTTGAGTAAATACTTAGTAAGGACATAAATACTGTTACACACGCTTTATGCTGTAAAATCCAAAGAACTGAATGTTTTTGGACCAAATATTTTTTAATATATTTATTGATGTATATTGTATCCTAAAAGAATCTACTTATTCGAAATGTCCGCCTTTTGCCTTTACACACGCCTTAGGTCGCACTGGCCAATCGTCAATAGCTGCACGAACCTCGTCCATTGGAAAATTGGCCACAGCTCGAACCAAAGCAGTCTTAAGAGATCTAATGTTGGGGTATCTTTTGTGACAAAGCTTGTCCTCTAAAACCGTCCACAATTTGTAAAACAATGGGTTCAAATCTGGACTGCCTGAGGGTAATTTTTCAGAGGAAATGAACGCTGACAAGCTGCTTCGAAGCCAGGCCTTGGACGTTTTAGCCTTATGGACCGGCGCATAATCCTGCTGTAATCCTGCTAATTGTTCGCCGAAGTGCAGGTCAGTGACCCCATCGTAAGAGACACCGCACCAAACCGTAACTGAAGCTGGGTGATGACCCTTTTCCACTCTTGGGATCAGTTCAGATGCTTCCTTAGTTGACCGCGCATACACTCTATCATTTTGCTTGTTAAATTTTTTTCTGAACGGTAAAAATTTTTTCATCGGTGAACAAAATTTTTCTGTGCAAGTTATCAACGTGCTTCACCAAAAGACGTTTGCATTTTTCAATCCTATTTTTTTTTAAAGCAGCAGTCAATAAATGTCCGGTACGTCGTTTGAAAGCCCCAAGTCCCAAGTCTTTTTTAATGATTCGACTCATGGACTTTTGCGTGATATTCATCTCACGGGCCATGATTTTCTGTTTTCGGAGCAGATTTCTGTGGATTATTGATTAAACGGCTTTGATGACATGCGGTGTTCGAACAGAGCGTGGGCGGCCCGACCGGTGGTGTTTTTTTACGTCTCCAGTTTTCCCAAAGAGTTTTATGCATCGGTAGACGAACATGCGGCTAATCCCTAGTGGCCGGAGCGTTTTGAAATATCGCTTTTTTTCATTTCTCACTTGAAAAGCGCTATTACAGCGATACGGTTCTCATTATCTGACCACTCCATGATGCAAGTTGAAACAATTTTAAAATCCCGTTACAGACTAACGCTATTGAGGTTAGCTTTCAAAACCCATATGACATTAACGTGGTATGTTCAGTTCTAATATTGAAATGGGTGTGTTCAATGTTGTTACAGTATTTATGTCCCTACTAAGTAGTAAAATGAAGTTTGGTTATAAAAATCGATAATCATCGACACATGTTAAGAGATTCCATTCTATACAGAGTAGACGTCATTGGGACAGACGGCGAATTTAACCAATCTCAATATAACTCACTTCTTCTATAAGAGGTTAAAATAAAAAGGCTCAATGTGCCAAATACTAAAACACTTTTCAACTGAAAAAAAATTATAACTAATAAAATAACTAAGGGCAATTTAATACCACTCAGTAACTCAAAATCGAACTGTTTTTAACCCAAAAAAGTCAAAATAATATCCTCCTGTGAATTTGGGTTTCGACCCATAACCAAATCCCTAGTTTAAAAAGGTTTTTAAAATTCTTAAGGCAGTAATATTTATGTAGTTGATTTTGTTTAGCTCGTTTGTTTCAATTTCGGTCTGTTCAAACCCTCTTCCCAAAGCTTTGCTGCAATTGTGGAAAGTAAAACCGAAATCTATAAGGCCAGGCTATCACCTAACGAATGAGAACTACTGTTGTAAACCTTACTTTTCAAGTTTTCTTCACACAATTGACCACGAAAATGCAACTCACTGGGCATTTGTGTGAAGAAAACTTGAAAAGTACGGTTTACATCAGTAATTCTCATTCTCTTGAGGAGAGCCTGGCCTTATAAAGTTCGGTTTTACTTTCAACAATTGCAGCAAAGCTTTCTGAATAGGGTTGTCACGGACCCGAAATCACGATAAAAGCAGTGTACAGCCACGAAGATCAATGTCAATTCGTCATTTTGTTCAAAACTTGTCTTCTATTTAAATATAGATGCAAGAGGTCTTGAGCGGTTAATCCCTGTTCAAAATAGTTGATTTTTTATAAATTTTATATTTCTAAGTTAACCTTATTATTAAAATATTTATTAACAACAAAGAAATAAAACTCAATCGTGGCATACATATTCGAGCTTAACAATATCCTCTAACATCATTTTGTCTCATCTCATCCTCGGATCTATTAAAACAGATGTTAGATAAATTTCCCATAAAAAAACTAAACTCCAGTTTCTGTTATTCCCCACAAATCACAAAAAACAAAAAAAAATTTAGAACCATAAGTAATGGTTATTGTTGTGGTTTTTTATTCGACGAAAACATCAAGTTTTCATCGAATCCTTTTCCCTGCTTCCTAATAGTCATCCTGCAAACTACAAAATCGAAGTGCAAAAACTTCCAATTCCATTAAATAAAGTATTTTTCTAATAACACAAACTAAGGGAATCGCAGAGTTTTTGTAGTACCTTCTGCTTCTTTTTGCGAAGGATAGGTAATTTTACTTCATCATCCTCATATTTTCTTGGCGTTGAGTGTTTTTACTTCACTTGCGTGGCGCTTAAACTTTGTAAGTGTACTTAATAATACTTCGAGGCATTCGATTGGGAATATTGGGTTAATTTTTGTAAATAATTGGTGTGATGGATTCTTAAATCGATGTGTAATAGTACATTGTCATGTGCGTCTAAAACGGTTAATTGCGCTTGCGCAAAAATGAAAAGCGCAAGCATTTGGTAGAACTTGGCAGCACTTTTCAAACAGCTGTAGAGGGGTAGGAAAACAAAGTATATAAAAGGAAAAAAGAAAATTAGGAAGAGCAAAACAAAAAGTTTTTGAGAAAAAAATGGAAACTTTCTTTTTTTCCTCCTCTTTGATATTGAATCCTGAGAAAGAAGGTTAGTCTGGCGAGAATACATCAAGTTTTTATTTAAAAATCATACGACATTCAGCAAAACTACGCATAAACAATCAAACACAAAGCAACAAAATTTGTCGGAAATAAATATTCTAAAACAAATATTTGAACGAATAGTTCAACAAATTTATACATTTTTCCCATCTCCGCCACCAACTGAGACCAATCCACCGAGGGAGCAGCAGAGTTACAGCGCCTGGTAGCTGCAAGGTATTTTCCGCCGACACCAAACGCGACAGTAAAAAATAACGTGAGAAAAAAGGTTAATTAAATAATTTATATTTTTTTTTTATTATTTAAAGAGTTGATTAATAAATTAAAAAGAAATATCGGTGCAGAAACGTGATTATCATACCTTTCAAAGATCGAAAAATGCGCGTTAAGTATCGTTAGGGTTGAGCTCAAGCCTAGGGAAATCTTTAGTTAGGCAGGGTTTTTGCCAAGAAATTCACCCCTATTTCTTTCCCAAGAAAAAAACATTAGTTCTTTTTCTCTGAAAAAAATACATTTATTGTAATTAATAAGCCGGACGAGACGGACGACAAGTTACTCCATACTTACATTGAACAATACTGCTTACTGCGGATTACCAAAAAACCACACAAACTCATCAGCTACATCAGATCCACTTCAGGGCCTGCCACAAGGTTTCCTGCAGTTGCTTTAGAGGTGCCGTCACGAGGCTAAAATAAGCAGAAATATAATTGGATAATTTTCTAAAACTTCTCTGATTTAATTCAAAATTACACTTTTTCATTTTGTTTTTGGAAAGAAAAATGAAAAAGTGTAATTTTGAATTAAATCAGAGAAGTTTTAGAAAATTACGATTAATTTTTTTTAACATTAATTTTTTTGAACATTAACGAATATTTTATAATAAATGGATTCTTTTGTGAAACTAAATATAAAGAAAACTTTTTAATATGAACTTCTAGTTCATAAAAGGCAAGGGGTAGTAGGGAAAGGCAAGGAGTAAGTAGAGGTATTGGAGATGGGATACCTCAGAAATTATTGGAGGTATTACGGTGGGGTTTTGTTTCCGACTCCAAGAGGGAGGGTAATTTCCTTGGCACAACAGCCGCCAAGAAGTTGAGTGTCCGTGATTGATTTTCTTTACCTTTTGCTTGCTTCAGGTCCGTGTCTTTCGTGTTGCCCCCTGCGTGTTTTATATCAATTCATGTCTGGTATGACTTTGTGTTTATTGTACCTGTCTTCATGTCCAGATTGCTGGCAAGAACCAAGCCCATCCGGCGAGCTTAGCCGCTAAACGCCAGCATACCAGCAAATACCGACAATCTGGCAAAAATAAATCTTTTGTTTGGAGTAAGATCCAAAATAACCAGAGACAGCATCTACAACATAAAATGCCTTACTAGTAGTGAAGGCTGTGCTATAATCGGTATAAGTTAAACTTAGCTTTTGCACAACACGCTTTAGTAAAGATAATTCACAGGCTGTAAAGTTCAGCCGGGCTCAATCAATGTATTAGGTGTATTTGATTGTCGTAGAAAGAAATCGGTCCAAACTTTATCTCGGCAAAATATGCATTGGTTAAATCAAGGATCTATTCACAGTTACATTTTCAAAATACGTATCCATATTACTATTCATTTTTGGGCCCTAGGAACCTTGGATATTGGTTTTAATTTAAGCAAAATTTTTAAAATTTGTAGGTTATTTTTAGTTCATATTGGAAACGACTTTTTCTCCTGCCCCTAGTAGACATGCAAGTACTTGATAAAAAAATTGATTCATTTATGCATCTGTGAACTACGCGATACTGGCAAACGACCTAAACGAAAATTGTTTAATTGATACTTTACTATTCGATTTTAGAGGAGAGTAATAAATTTTTCATAGTTACAAATAATTGGAGCCCTAGCCAAGCTCCTTCAGGTACCTTATACACAAATGAAACTGTTTCAGTGCAGTAAATGCCATATTTTGCCAAAACGTGAAGTGTATACCATATTATAATACTAAACGATTTTGTTATTAATATTTGATTTTATATTTATAGTTCGAATAATGTTATAGTGGGATAAGCTGCAGTTTTAAATTTACATATCAACTAGGGCATGTATTTGGGTTGTTACGGCCCGTCGTTGAGCACCCGCATAAAGCCAAGTACACAGAATAGGTGTACAATTAGATTTTTTATAATATATCGTCACATTTTGCTACATATACGTTATATTTCTATCTTCAAAGGCAGGTCAATAATTCCGTGACTTTTCGCATAAAACACAGTTTTTTTTTTTGAAAAAAAATTAGTTTTCAACATAGTCTTCTTTTAGCTCAATACGAGGACACACCAATAATTGCGTTACTTTCCGAATAAAACGCAGTTTTATTTTGCAAAAAAAATTAGTTTTCAACATAGTCTTCTTTTAGCTCAATACGAGGACAGACCAATAATTGCTTTTCATAACCCAATGCATGCCATTGAGACTGCACACGTGTACATCCGTGCATTATCTGGATGTAATGATAATAGCGGCACGCATCTTGCAGACAGCTTTCTTAAACCCAACTGAAAATGTAAAATCGAAACCACACTGTCTTATAAAATGCGTATGGCATCAATAATCCAACGCTCTTTTCTCTACGATTAGCCAATGTCATATCGTGGACTTTTTCGACATTGACCTCAATTGGCCGTCCAGAGCGTGCAGCGCGATCACAACGAAAGTCAGTAAACCACTTTTTAAGCATTGAAATCGATAGTGCAGAGTAGTGTTTATCAAGCTTTTTCTTGATTTGCTTGATAGGATTTTCCGCAAAAAAATAATGTCTAATTAGCACTCGAAATTCACTTTTTTCCATTTTTAACAAAATCCACGATGTTGAATTTTTTGAACAGCTGTTAAACTCAAACTAAAATTTACCAGTAGTCTATTAAAAAATGGTGCATGATGGGAGCAGTGTTTCATTTCATATAACCACGATGGAAGTTGGAAAAGTCACGGAATTATTGATCTTCCCTCGTATACTTCGTTTGACCACATGGCTTATGGGGTCAAAGACGTTCATAATTCCTGCATACGGAGAACAGATTCGTTGCCACAACCGTTTTATTTGTCAACAGCAGTGCAAACGAATGTTAGTTGGCACTCTTGAGTTTTCAGTTATAGAAACTGTTGTATCGGTGCAACTTACCTAGTATTCGAACATTTTTGGATCTAAAAATCAGCGTACCACACTTGTTCAACGATAAAAATTAAAATTCTTTAAGTTTTTGATTTGTTGTAATCATTTGGGTTATAACTTTTTAAAAGAGGAATTACAACACAAGCTTATGATATCAGGTATGTTGTTGTTTGTCATAGAGGGAAGGAAAATTATGACAAAAAAACAACAAACCTGATCTCATTAGCTTGTCTCCTTCAAAAATTAATAACCATAAATGATCATAACCCAAATTAAATTAAAATTTAACCCAAAGGAAAAAAACTGTGATTACGAGGGTTACTATTCAGTTGGGTTTAAGAAAGCTGTCTGCAAGATGCCTTACATCCAGATAATGCACGGATGTACACGTGTATTTCGGGCCTAGGCAACACTTAGTATAGCCTGGCGCCATCTGACATTTTCATTGGAAATTTTCACGTTTTTTTAGCATAAACGTACTCAGAACGTTTTGACGTACGACCATCGTTTGTGTTGTTTACAGTGACTTAAAGAAATCAATTTGGCAAAAAATGGAATTAACTCGTGAACCTTTTCGTGCGATAAATTTTCACAACTTTCGACGTGGATTATTACGACAAGAGTGCATCGATAAAATTAAATCTTTGTATGGAGATGAAGCACCATCCTATAGCACTGTGAAAAACTTGTTTAATGCATTCAACCGTGGCCGACACTCGCTCAAGGACGAAGGTCGTCCAAAAACGGCCGTTGTGCCGTGCATGAACTGATAATGCAAGATCGTCATGTGAGATAGAGGCATCCTTGGACATTACATCCACCAGCATACATTCGCTATTGCATGAACACCTGGCCGTAAAATTGGTTTGTTCTCGTTGGATCCGGCACAATTCGGCAATCGATCAAAAAAAGGTTCGTGTCGATTGGTGCAAAGACATTTTGAAAAAAATCTATCGCGGTGCTTCAAAAGACGTTTATAAGATCGCCACAGGTGACGAATCATGGATCTATGCGTATGAGCGCGAAACAAACCAGCAATAGACCGTGTGGGGCTTCGAAGACGAGCCAAATCCAACGAAAGTTGTTTTGGGAAGAAGCACTTCGAAGCAAAAGGTCGCCTGTTTCTTTGGCAAAACTGGTCATGTGGCGACTGTTCCGCTTAAGCATCGTAGGACGGTGATAATGATCTAAGTGATACACCACAATTTGTTTGCCTGATCTCTTCGGAGAAATTTGAAAAATGAACAAGAGAAGACGAATCATTGTGCACCATGCGTCTTAAACCAGCGCCTTTTTGACCGGCCAAAACCTCGAATTAATGGGTCATCCGCCGCACAGCCCTGACTTGGCATCCAAGGACTTCTTTTTATTCCCGCACGTCATGAGAAGAATGCGTGGTCAACGATTTTCGTCGCCAGAAAATGCTGTTGAAGCGTTCAAAATCCGTGTTTTGGAGGTTTCTCAATCGCAGTGGAAAAACTTCGACAATTGGTTTGAGCGCGTGCAAAAGTGTATAAATCATGCTGAAGGATACTTTGAAAAACAATAAAACCTTTTTTGATGATAAATATTCGCATTTTCATTATTAGGCCAGAAATATATATAGCAGCTCTCGTACACAATGAAGTATTTGAAGTACTTTTGAGAGGTATAATGAGAAAAAGTGGAAAAGATGATGGCTGAGTATTTTGTATAAAAATTTGGTTAATCGATTTGCTTCAATAATCAAATTATTTTATTTCTTAAAAAAATACCATTAAAAAGGCCGTTTTGGTTATGATGAGGTTTTAGTTATCATCACTAATGATTATTTACTACAACAAAATATTAACATGCCACAACTTCTTCGCGTTTCATTGGTATGACCGATCAATTAGTTATGAGTACAGTATAAAGATCATATTTATCATCTTGTGGTATTCCGAACCGAATATCCAATACGAGTATAAACATTTGGTGATTACAACCAAAATTCCTCTTTTGCAACCGAATAATTCTAGTTCCAACCGATTTCCAAATAATTACTTCTCTGTGTGTATTTAACTAACGACCAAAATCAAATAGCCTATCACCCCTATATGATGTTCTCTTTTAATAGAAATTCTAGTGAATGCAATATTAGCACAATTTCTACCGCCCCCCCCCCCCTCGTCCTCTCGCTCTACAGACTCCTCAAGGAAAAACGAAAAAATCTATTGAAAAAGTTTTCTTTTTCTCAATCGAAGTCATCACTCGTATTTTACACATTTCACCAATTGCAATGATTGTGGAAAAATTGCAAAGGACTGGCACAAATGGAAGAAAAGCCTGAACATAACCATGTAAAATAAGTTGCCGTAACAAATACACACAATCTTTCCAGGAAACCTTTTACAGCTGTAAGACTTTAATATCATCGTTGTCGATTGAGGGACAAAATGGAAAAATAACAACTTTTAATCCAATTTGTCACGGGTCTGCATAAGAGAAATGCTGTTGCATTTCAGCGTAGCTCAGATGCTATGGTTACGTGCATTGAGGTGTTGTGGTGCGGAAAGATTTTTCAAAAAACGGCTAAAAAACAATATAATTAAAAGTATTACATAAACATCTTGTGATATTTATGACCAATTTATTTCAAAAAATATTATTTACACTTCACCATGGCCAAGCTTTAATTGCAGCATTACCAGCTCAAAAATTGGCACGTTAATATCATGAAAAAATGTCTCATGACGAAGTTCAGTCAATAAATATAACCGAAATTTAGGTCTTTTGTTCCTGAATTATTTTATATTTCTTTTTAGTATTTCAAATTTTGCTCACACCTCCTCTAACATTTTTGTAGAACAGCTGCCCAAACTTTTTATCACATCTTATGAAAGTAATAATTGCCAACAACAGATGTAAGGCCACACTTGTCTATCAGTTACTGCCACAGAAGTTTTTCTCCACTTCACCTTTTCAAAAGACAGTTTGATATAACTTTGCAGATTCGTTGCCAACCATTAGGAACAGGAAAAAACAACTTAAAGTTATAGTTACTGCAGGCAAAAGACGCAGCATGAACTTATTCATTCCCTTTGTCAACAAATAAATGCGAATTTAAACAAATAACAATGAAGTGCGATGTAATTCCTTTTGAATCTTTTGTTTTTTTTTTTCTTTTTGTTTCAGATCCGTTTCCTTTCAATAAATTTACGATTTCCTGTGCTTTGAGACGCCATTTTTTCAAAGATTTCTCTTTCTCACGCTTCTTCTTCGGTATGCAGTTCTTACAACTTCCGCCATCGCGGCGTTTATGTGGCAACAGGAGGAATTTCATCAAAAGGAAATAAGGCCTCCGCAGCAATCATCACTACGGCTGTTCTCAGTCAAAGCAACACCTCTTCCGTTGTGTTAAGTGAACACTGCCCCGCCACAAGTTTGCAATCATTCGCGTTAAGCCAACACAGAAAAAAACCCACCGCTATTCTGCCGCAATAGCAATTTTCACCAGAATTGCAGAGGGAAGACAAGAGGGCGGAGACATTGAATACACGCTTCTAGTAGTTATCGAATACTTCAGTCGGAAAACAAAAACTATGACATCCACTGCTGCAACAGTTGCAGTACGCAAAGCGGCTTAAGGAGTGACGTTCAATCAGAATGAAGTGACCTTTAAAAGCAATTACACCAGCACTAAAAGGTGTTGTTCAATATCTGTTGACACCACCAACCTGTAACAGCTAAAGGAACAGCGATAAGAAAACCTTTTCGCTTCTACGAAACACAGTGGGGGAGTAAAATTTCGCAGAAAAAGCTGATATTATATGGGGTAAGTTCTTTTGCGAAATTCGGAATATGTGAACCCTATTGAATGAACCTTATCGTATTTCGATGTGGACTTTTCAAGCAAGGGAACTACGTATACCTTTTGAAAAATTCAGATATGAACCCTTTCACTGAGTATACGAATTGCATTGTTTCGTGGAGATACCCCTTTTGTTAGTTAAAACTATGTTGGGATGATGTAGTAAATAAACCTAAAGTCGGACATGGTCGACTATATTATATCGTACATTTTTTGATGTTTAAAAAAACCAATTTAAACAAGTAAAAATGTCGTTACGTTCGACCAGGCCGATTCTTATACACCCTCCAACGTCCATATGCTACCAAAGCGCGAAACAAAAGTCCGTTATGTGCACCCTTTCTGCTCATGTGACTGTCCGTTGTGTGGTGTGGGTGACCAGTCCCATGTTGTATGGAACAAAAACTGGGAGTAGCCTTTTGGTTACGAGGTCTGACCGGAGACTTAAATCTGGTACCACGGGTAGTCAGGAGCCCCCAGAACTTGTTCTGGCCTAACTATATGGTGCGGCCCCTCGGGGAGTATCGTGGTGGCTGTGGTTTATACCCAAATCGCGGGGAGAACTTCGGTTCGATGTGGAGTTGCATTGCGACCGGGTGCTGTGACCCATAGAACAGTAGAGGCTTAGATAGTCCTCGACCCCTAACCAAGAGGGAAGTTATGACCCATAACTGTCATGCTTCGAATTGGTACCGGCGGAATCAATCCAATGGGGCCTTGACCGTCGCATTGTTACGGCCCCAGTGTGATGGCACACCGTGGTTCAGGCCATTTCGGCGATAATCACGTTAAATCCGACATCTTCTGTCCGTTGTGTGGACCCTTTCTGCTCATGTGGCCGTCCTTTACTTTTAGACAACTGCAAAATTATCAATATATGTGACACGCAAACTAGAAAGGGACCTAAGGTTAAAAACCAGTTTTGTTCAGGAGAGCCATTTTTAAGATTAGGTCCCTTTCTATTTGCGCTTAGAATCGTCGCTTTCACGTTCATTAAACGCGCATATCTCTGGGAGGGAACACTTTTGGGGCAGGGGATCGGTCTCATTCGATGCTCAGATGTTGTCCACATCAAAAAAAAAATGAAAAGTTGATGGAAAGTTTTGTTCAGGAGAGCCATTTTAAAGATAGGTCCCTTTCTATTTGCGCTTAGAATCGTCGACTTCACTTTCATAAAACGCGCATATCTCTGGGAGGGAACACTTTTGGTGCATTGGATCGGTCTCATTCGATGCTCAGATGTTGTCCAAACCAAAAAAAAAAATGAAAAGTTGATGAAAAGTTTTGTTCAGGAGAGCCATTTTAAAGATAGGTCCCTTTCTATTTGCGCTTAGAATCGTCGACTTCACTTTCATAAAACGTGCATATCTCTGGGAGGGAACACTTTTGGGGCATGGGATCGGTCTCATTCGATCCACATCAAAAAAAGAAAAAAATGAAAATTGATTTTTTACCCTTAGGTCCCTTTCTCTATGCGCTGTCACATATGCATTCGTAGCAAAATTTGCTTTAATATGAGTACCCACAAGTGCATACTGTATATAAATCGCACATTTTGACCATGCGGGATGTTTTTAGGACCACATGAGATAAAAGTCCAGCAAACTGTGCCCTTTTTGAGGTATTAAGAGCGTCCTAACTAACAGTTGCCAGTTGCCATTTACCAATGGCTGTCCACAAAATATTATTATTTCTTAAACAAATACTCAAAAAAAGTCAAATATGTTTTCCGGGGTATCTTTAGTCCCTTAAAGGGAAACTGTTTTCCCCTTTTGCCGATTTCGCCCATTTACACTCCCAAACATCTAATGAGCATAAGCCACAAGCTTATTTCTCACCGTCCCGGTCGGACGGAGGGACAAGTCTATATCGTCTTAGAATTTTATGACGATCAAGATTATATACTTATACTTCATGAGGCCTCCAATAAATATTTTTTATAAATGCAAACGGAATGACAATTTAAATATACCCTCCGAACTTTGGTGGAGAATATAAAATGGTCATTGGCTGAACTGTAAATTTTCGTAGATTTATAAAGAAATGTCAAATTTGAATTTGAAAATTTTATTGGTTTATGGTACCAGTATGTCGCTATTGCATGTCCGTCACCCATGTGTATTTTTTTGGCTTAGTGTAATTTTTTCTTGTTATTTGGAAAACATTCTTTATATTTTCTAGCTGTTTCTTGGGATCCCAAACCACTTCTAAAGGGGCTTTATCAGAATAAGCATATATGGTTTGAATTCGTCTAAGATTGGTTGTTTTTCCATCGTCATATTCTTTAACAAATATAATTGAAATCGCAATTAGAACGGGTGTTTTCGAGCGGTTGTATAAAAATCGGGAGGGGACTTTTGGACTGGAGCTATATCAAAACGTAGACCGATAACAGCCATTTTTGTTCGAGCTGGTAACTAATCAATCATTATGAACTGCTCCAAATTTCATTAATGTTTGATGCTTATGTGGGGGGTTAATCCAGAGACATAAAACTAGTTTAGATAAATGCTAAAGCTATAGGGTCAGGCCACCAGAAGTGTGACATAGTGGGTCAGGAATTTTGACCTTTGGTTAAAATAACGAAAGTTGTCAATGAATAAACATTAGAGCGCCGTTGAAATACATAGAAAAATGGAAAAGTGTTATTCCTTCCGCTCCCCTCTCATTTTCTAGTATATTGGGCATCCAAATAATATCCGCCAAAAATTTTTTTCAATCGGATGGAAACCGGCAAACCTTCACTACTTTTAGCCCTAAAAATGGAGCAAAACTAGTTGCAAGCTTTGATGAGCTATAACTCGTAAGCCAGATGACTTTCGGAAAATACACCTTAAGCATTTGTGTTGCAAATATACAGGCAAACATTTTTCTCCTGTACAATTTTTGAACTAGCTATGACCCTTTATGGTGATTTCAGCGGTCGAACTTAAAATTAGAGTTAAAATTAAATTAGTAATTAACGTTTGAAAAAAATTTTGACTCAAATTTGAAGTTTGACCTCTGAAAATACCATGAAGGGTCATAGCTAGGTCAAAAATTGTGTAAGAAAAAAATGTTTGCTTGTATATATGCAACACAAATGCTTAAGGTGTATTTTCCGAATGTCCCCTGGCTTACGAGTTATAGCTCATCAAAGCTTGAAACTAGTTTAACTCCATTTTAAAGGCTAAAAGCCATGACGGACCGGCCGGTTTCTATCCGATTAAGAACATTTTTGCACGGATATTATTTTTGATACCCAATATGCTAGAAAATGAGTGGGGGAGCGGAAAAAGAAACACTTTTTGTTTTATGGGCGCTATAATAAACATGTACAAAAATTGAAGTTGTTGTTGCAATTTCAATATTAAAAACTTCACAAATTTAGTATTTTTCTGAATTATTTAAAAGTATACGTCTTGAAACGATTTGATATGCAGGGTGATTCTTTCACGACTGGAACAATTTCACCAGTTTTTTCCTTAGCTCATTTCATGCCCAAAAATGCAAGGGAGCAAAATGGCAGCGGTTTGAAATTTTTATATCTTTTTTCTTAGATGCGCCCTACCTCTTACCTTTCCGAAATTACTTAAACGAAGCCTAGAATTCCTGCCGTTTTTTTGTTTTGGAATCAAAAAACAGCACACATTTATTTGATTTTGTAAATTAACACAAACAAAATTGCATTTTAGTCAAATAGTCATAACATTGGAATGGTTTATTTTTTTTAGATTTTTAAGAATGGTTAAGGAAAAAATCTAAAAATCGGAATGTAGTTTAAATAAAACAATAGCATTTTAAGCAAAGACCATCAGCAAGAAAAATAGTCAATGATTTATGAGAACTTAGGACATTAAAGTATCTTTCAGAAACAGAAAAAAATAATTATTCTCAAGTAGTTTCTGAGATACACCATTTTTATTAAGACAACCTTTACGCCTAAAAAGCCAAAATGCAATGTTGACAACTGTTTTACTTTCTTACTTGAACTTTACGTTAACTACATAAATGATGTTTTGTGTTTTCATTCTGTTTTCGACGCTTCGCTCATTGTTGTTATTGTCTTTTGCTTGCATTATTCGGGAATGATTAAATTTTTGCATTGTTCTGGCTATTAGAAGGATGAATCCTTGTTTTTGATATACATTGCCAACTGAATATTTTTCACAACTAAAGATTTCTTAAAAAGCTTACGACAAATGTGAACATGGCTTGTTTAATAAACTTTATTGCAAAATTTATTTTCTTTAGAAAAAGGACTCACCCAACTAAAATGAATTAAACAAAAATTTTGTAGAACATAAGAGTACACTCATACCTCGTTATACGGCCTAGATGCGTTCCAAAAAAATTGGCTGTAAACCAAAAAAGCCGTATAAGGAATTGCTTTTTTTCATACAAACCCACACAAAACGCAGGGGATTGGTTCTGTTTAAAAACTAAAAATAGTTTCAGTCAAAATAGCAAGTTTAACTAATTTAATGCATAACGAAACATATTTATTTATAACAAGTAAAAAATGTTAAGTTCGGCTGTGCCGAACTTTGGTTACCCTCCACCAGATTCCCAAATAAAACCAAATTTGGTGCGGAAGTGTGTTCTATATAGAAATCTTTATGTGCAAAATTTCATTTCGATAGGTCAAGCTTGTGGTGAGTTATCGTCATATTATTTCTCAAAGCCCATGAGACCGTTTGTGTGGGAGGTACCAGTAGGACTTTTCCGATCTCAACAGAATTTGGCGCAGCGGTGTGTTCTATATAAAAATCTTTATGTAGAAAATTTCATCTCAATAGATCAAGTGTGTGGTGAGTTATTGTCATATTATTTTTCAAGGTCCATGAGACCGTTAGTGTGGGAGGTACCAGTAGGACTTTTCCGATCTCAACCGAATTAAGCGTAGAAGTGTGTTGTATATAGAAATCTTGATGTGTAAAATTTCATTTCGATAGGTCAAGTTTGTGGTGAGTTATAGTCATATTATTTCTCAAGGCCCATAAGGCCGTTTGTATGGGAGGTACAAGAAACGGTGGCCCAATCTAAACCATTTTTACATTGATCATTTCGCCTATATAGAGATTATTATTTGCAAAATTTCAGTGATTTTTCTCAAGAAACTGGACGGATATTTCCAAATAAAAAACTAAATTTGTCGGTTAAGGGTCTCCAACACCAACTTCCCGTAGAGCTATATAGCCCATTTTCAATACCAACCATGCTTGGTTAACTACACATGTTTGTGCCAAATTTTCCTAGCTGTTTTCATGCATGCTCTATCTTGTTATCAACAGACGGACAGCCGGACATTATGGCTAGATCGTCTTAGAATTTTACGAGGATCAAGAATATATATATATATATATATATATATATATATATATATATATATATATATATATATATATATATATATATATATATATATATATATATATATATATATATATATATATATATATATATATATATATATATATATATATATATATATATATATATATATATACGTTGTTGGGTCTCCGATGATTAATTGAAGGTGTTACAGACAGAATGACAAAACTAATATACCCTCCATTGTATGGTGGTGGGTATTAAGAGTAACATTACAAATATATTTTATAATTGTTAAGAAAACATGAGTAACTCAATGTGTAGAAAGAAGTTATCACTGCTCTTGAACTTTGGGCTGAAGAAACTTACTTAATTTTTGTTGCTTTGATGTGTATTTTAGGTTCATCTGAAGCTGTTTGTAGCAGCCAAGAGAGTAATTTATTGATTGTGCAACTTGGGGTCTATGTTCTTCTCGCGGATCATTACCAATAACAACACTAATGCCCTGTGCAAAAAAAAAATCAAGAGCTTCTTTAATATTTTTTGTAGTTAAATTTTCAATAGACTCTGGCTCCTCTTCACTGTCTGATGGTTCGAAAGAATCAAGTTGCATTACCTCTTCAGTGGTAAGAGGACTTCGTTGAGATCGCAGCAAATCAATTAAATCATTTTCTTATAAATTGTCAAATCCGACATTATTGGCCATTCCCAAAATACTTTGGCAAATGACAGGCACGGAAATTAATGACTCGGATGCTAGAACACATTCCGGCCATATATTTCTCCAAACTTTGTTCAAAGTTTCCGGTTTGACCTCGTTCCAAGCTTCGCCGATATTCACTACAGATTTTTTTATATCATAAACTTTCCAAAAAGTTTTTACTGTAGTTTTCTATTAAACATCAGTTTCGTCAGTCAACTCCTGGAATGCTTTAAGCAAATAAAGCGCCTTAAATGTGGCGATTGCACCCTGATTCATGGGTTGAAATAGAGCTGTGGTTTGTTTTGGGAGGAACTCCACTTCTACTCCTTCCACTCATTCAGACAAGTTTACAGGATGTCCAGGAGCATTATCCAATAGAAGCAATATTTTGCTGCTCGATTTTTTTTTTGTTTAAATGTTTTTTTTTTTACATTTTCAGGACAAAAATAATTTTTAAACCAATCTTAAAACATAGCTTTTAACATCTAAGCCTATTTATTGGATTTCCAAATGACCGGCAGTTTTGACATATCGACTCCTTTAAAAGCTATGGAATTTTTTGATAAGTAAACAAGCAATGGTTTCAATTTTAAGTCACCCGCAATATATATGTACTAAAGAAACCAAATATGTGAAGGGCAAAAACAGAGTAAGTAATTTTTTTTGGCCGTACAACGAAAAAAATTTGAAAATCAAGCCATAATTTGAAATGGCCGTAAAAGCGAAAAAACATGCACTTAAGCTCACGTCAAGGAATCATTTGTTCAAAAAAAGGGGCAAAAAGAAAACTTCAATAGGATGTTAAACTTTTCTACGAAATTAAACTCCAAACGATTTCATTAAAGTTACCTTATCACCAAAATTTGCTAAAACGAAGGAATATTTACTATTTTTTAAGTTATTGCATATAGTATAGAGTTGCAAAATGAAAATTTCCTCGGCCAATAAAAAAATAGCTGGGACCTACCGGGGATGTCCTCCTTTCAATTTACTGTAATCACCTCAGTCTCATTTTCATAAGAAATCATTCATCCCCCGAAAAAGTCCGAACAGGAAACTAAACGGGGTTTGGTTACTACAAAGAATTTATCTGTTATCACTGCCAATTATTGGTACCAAAGTAACATGTACTTTATAATTGGTTTGTTGTCATAACTACCAGTTTAGGCAACCGATAGGCTTATTGAATACGGTTGGTATAACCGACTGTTTAGTCTCTCCACCGGTGTCTCAGCCTTCTCCGCCTAAGCTTTATGTGGCATTTCTCGTATACAACCTTTATAGTTAGAGCGTAATTTTTCCAATAGTCCCACATTACATAGAATGAACAATGTTTTACTTCCAATATACTTATATTTGTTACACCACCCAATGTGCACGGGTGATAATGGTGGTCATTCGGCTATTGTCAACGAATGTTGCGCTTCCTTAGGCGACATTCAATAGCCGTCTTTGACAAGCCACGCAATATGTTTGAAGACACGTCCTGGTCACATGTAGGCCATAATTAAATGTCGTGTCGAAAGGCTCGATGATAGATTGCGTGGCTAAACATAGCAGTGTCATTATAGGTATCCTTGTAGGACATCCTCAGCTGTGTGCGTGTCGGTTTGTATTCGTGTGCGTGAAATATGAATTTGTATTGTTTGCAACGCTACACGTGGAAGGTGTCAGCGTGTTTTTCCATTTACCGGATTATCATATCCTCTGTATCATTCATTTCCTCCTTCTATACCCTTTCATTATTTTTACGCGTCATCATCACTTTTCACTCGCATTGCTTCTGGAAAGATAATCTTTCAGCGGAAGTTCGGTTTTTTTGCCAGCTGATGAAGAATTATTAATCAACTTTATTATGCGACATTTCTTGTTGATGTGTTGGATTGGGATTTTGGGATAGGTCGCACACTTTTACGGGTATGAATAAAAGACATACATTGCGGGTGGTGTTTTCATTTGTTAAGGAATTATTTCAATTTATACCAAGAAGCGGTACTTGGGTATTAAATTATATTCCTAAGGAGTTTTGGGGCGCTAAATCATGAAGATTCAACTTTGTATTGGAGGTTGCTCAAATTTATTATGGTTTTTAGTCGCTTGGATCATTGGGGCCAACCATACCTAAGGAAATCTTTAAAATTAGTGGTTACGCGTAGTCTTTAGGCAATTTCCGTGATATTGTACTTAGTAGGGACATAAATACTGTTACATCATTGAACACACCCATTTTAATAGTAGAACTGAACTTGTCTCGTTAATGTCAAATGGGTTTTGAAAGCTAACCTCAATAGCGTTAGTCCTTAACGAGTGGTCAGATAATGAGAACCGTATCGCTGTAATAGCGCTTTTCAAGTGTGAAATGAAAAAAGTGATATTTTCAAAACGCTCCGGCCACTAGGGACTAGCCGCATGTTCGTCTCTCGATGCATAAAACTGTTTGAGGAGACTGGAGATGTAAAATACCGCCACCGGTCGGGCAGCCCACTCTCTGTTCGAACACCGCATGTCATCAAAGCCGTTAAATTAAGAATTCACAGAAATTCGCTCCGAAAACAGAAAATCATGACCCGTGAGATGAATATCACTCAAAAGTCCATGAGTCGAATCATTAACGACGTACCGGGCATTTATTGACTGCAGCTTTAAAATAAAATTGGATTTAAAAATGCAAACGTTTTTTGGTGAAGCACGCTGATAACTTGCACAGAAAAATGTTGATTACCGATGAAAAAATTTGCACCGTTCAGGAAAAATTAAACAAGCAAAATGATAGAGTGTATGCGCGGTCATCTAAGGAAGCATCTGAACTGGTCCCAAGGGTGGAAAAAGGTCATCACCCAGCTTCAGGCATGGTTTGGTGGGTGTCTCTTACGATGGGGTCACTGACCTGCATTTCGGCGAATAAGTTGATCTAAATCTAAAAAGTAATGCCATATTTGAATCCTTAAGGACATTGCAATGTTTTAAAAGCTTTTCTACAACGTGAGGTACCTTCAGTGTTTAATGAGATACGATTATCGGGTTAAATGTGTCCTTAAGCGGTCTCCTAAATTACGTATGTCTTAAAAATAATTACCTTTTTAGATTTGCCAGGAAATGTCAAGGCTTTCGATAATTGTTCAACCAACTCCGTATATGTTCTATATTATTAAAACATACCTCTACGTCCCTTTTCCTCCACGAGTTCTATAACCAACTGAATATTCATCAATTGTGTACATGACAATATCGATTGATTCATTACACAAATTGTGAACGATATTAAATACTACAAGGTTCCCTGAAGTCAGAAACGTGATCTACATACAAACTGTCTGTTTGTACAGCCATTGCAGATAACGATTTGCATGTAAGCGAATAATAAATTTCGTTCGGTGAACATTTTTCACAGCCTTTGTTATCACACAATTCATTTACTTTTTCTCTTGTTGGAGCATTTTTCTTTTGTAGTCGATAACGATACTGCTTCTTTGCGGTGCACTTGAATTTAAGATGCTGTCTGTACATTAGAATATGTGTTCGTTTATGGTGAAAAATATCTTTAAACCGAGAAGAAAAGAAAGAGAGTCATCGTCTACAGCTTTATGTTGCATACAAATACAGAGGATACGAGAACACATGTACCTGCTGACTGCCGACTTGGTTTTACAACAGCTTGATATGTGGGTGATATATTTTATCAACGATGACAAAGACCTTGAAGACAAAGGTAACGTCGATTGTGATGAAGTTTATGCAGCTGCTGACGATAGCGCTGTTGATATGTGCAGACGTGTCGATATTACAAGATAGACGATCATTGTAATAGCAATGAATATATCCTTGGTGTTTTGAGACCATTAACTTTATGTTCTAATACCCTGCTCACACCGGGTTCCTATTTGAACTTGATGTGCTCCACCATGAAAAGGAGATAGAGTCCAAAGCAATCGATATGTAATCATTTTTTGATTTTATTAAGCGATTTCCGTCCGTCCGTTTGTTCGTCTATACACGCAGAGAAAAGATATGGTTACCCTATGGTCACCGCAACAATAATATGTTCTCTACAATGAAAGCATGTTCGTCGCAACCATAGTATTGTTTATTGAATTTCATTCTCACAATAGTATGATTGCGACAATATTGCTATTGTTGAAATGTAACAATAGTATTATTGCCAAGTTTATAAATGAAAATAGGGTTGTAGCAACCCTATAAACATGGTTGGTGCAACAAAAGTATTGTTCTTTAAAATTTACGCTAACAATAATTTGCTTACGACAATCATACAGTATGGTTGCGACTATGAACATAACAAAACAGGTTTTATAGAGCATACATATATGTGTGTGCGTATGTTTTTTTGATTACAAAGAAACACATACACACGATACAGTGAATGGTTGCTGTCCATTAAAAAAAAACAACACAATCGGAAGGTAGTTCGAGGGATTTTTATTGTGTTTAATTTGTTCGGTGAAATACTCTAATACCGACTGGTTCTCGTTTATTTAAAATGGCCTGCACTTAAGTATATAGCAATTGATCATGGTTTATTCACATTCGTTAGTTGGTGTCTACGGATGGTGAAGTAGCATTCACCCCTGCTGGCAACTAAAAGTATTTTTGACCGTTGGAATATATATTTTTGTTTCTTGAATGAAATGTTCAATAAAAACATGGCCTAAAATCTGGCTGTGAACTAATAGTAATGCAATTAAAAATAACATACTTAAAAATCTCTATTTTTGAATAACAACAATAACCAATCCTAATAAATAATTTTGGGGATCATAGTATGGTTGAGTGTAAATCATACTATGGTTGTGGGGATCATAGTATGGTTGAATGTGAACCATGGTTGCATAGTATGGTTGTGAGGATCATACTATGGTTGTGACGATCATAATATGGTTGTGGAGATAATATTATGGTTGAGTGCGAATCATGCTATGGTTGTGTAGATCATAGTATGGTTGCGTGTGAATCATACTATAGTTGTAAGGATCATACTATGGTTTTATGACAAACATACTATGGTTGTGAGGATCATAATATGGTTGTGAAGATAATAGTAGGGTTGAGTGTAAATTATACTATTGTTGTGAGGATCATAGTATGGTTGTGGAGATCATAGTATGGTTGAGTGTGAATCATACTATGATTGTGGAGATCATGGTATGGTTATGTGTGAATCATACTATTGTTGTGAGGATCATAATATTGTTGTGTCACAACCATATACCCAACAATAGTATGATCCTCTTCGAATATTGTTACCCCAACCATACTTTTTTCTGCGTGTAGTTATTTCAAAATACGAATATCGAGAACACTTGCCTCATTTTTATGTATCATGGGTCATGGACGAACGTATCAAGTTTTGAGTAAGTACACACAGAGAACAACTTTGTTGCCACAACCGAATTTGTTACCAACCGAATGTTGGTGGTTGCGCATACTATCCATGAATTCCTTAGCTAAAACCGAATATGGATTGTGGACAGGACAATTTTCAGTAGTTGCATTATCTTGTAAATATTTTTATTTTAATTTTGTGTTTTTTTTAGCTAATATGACCTAAGATTTGTAAATAAAAATTCCTTTTTATCCCATTCTTCCCGACGTTAAGTCAATGTTTTGTTGACTTCTTTTGGGATACTTAAGAAAGTAAACAGTTACCTTGTTGCATTATAAGCTTCTGTGATATTCAGTTTAAGTTGTCATTATTGACGTTATGTGTCTGAAATTGTGTTTTTATGAAAAACATTTACTGTAATAAGAGTCCTATATTACATATCCCTGAAGAAGGCAACAAAACATTGGCGAAACGCCGGGAAGAATGGAATCAAAGGGAATTTTTATTTACCAATGTTAGGTCATATTAGCTTAAAAAAAAACAAAAAAATTCTACAAATGCTTGACCAAGAGCAACATTACTCATTCTGATTTTATTTTAGACAATCTAAACTTAAATGATAACAGTAAAAATTTAATTCAACATTATACCAACAACTAAAATTTTTAAAAACATTTATACAATTTCATTAAAAAAAGGACAAATCCTAACTGAAACCACATTTTTGTAAAACATAAAAATACTCAAACTTCGGTTAAAGATTTCACTTTTATGAAAAAGAGCGAATGGAAACTCCAATCTGAGTGATAGGATGTTTACATGTTCACCGAAAATAAACTCCGATTTCGTTAAAGGCAGATCATCACGATTATTCGCTTAAACTAAGGAATATTAATAAGTCTTTAACTTATTTCATACAGTAGAGGGTTCTAAAATGAAAATTTCTTCGGCCCATAAAAATTACTGAGATCAACCAGGACCGGCCTTTTGGGAGTTTACTATGTATAATCACCTGTCTTTCCTTTTCAGAAAAAATCATTTTTCCCCCCAGAAAGTCCGAAATTTTGTTGCCTAGTGTAATTTGTTACAACAGCGAACTAAACGGGGTTTGGTTACCACAAAGAATATATCTCTTGTCACCGCCAATTATTGGTGCCAAAGTAACATGCACTTCATAACTGGTTAGTTGTCATAACCAGCAATTTTGGAAACAAACACTTTTACTGAATTCGGTTGGTATATCCGACTTATTGGTTGTAAGTACCGTAATATTATGGTAGATACCATCTTATGGTTTGTCAAAGGCTGTAACCATCAATACCATGGAATGTTGTTGATTGCAACAGAAAGTTGGTTTATCCAACCGAGTATGTGCAGTTCGGACCGGTTTCCACCATTGATCCTGTACGACAAAAGCCAATGTCGATTTCAAAATCGTCAGATGTAAAAGCCAGCTGTAGGTTCTGAAATCGGCATTGGTATATCGGACTTATTGGTTGTTAGTATCGAAATATTATGGTAGCTACCATCTTATGGTATGTAAAGCCCAGTAACCATCAATACCATGGTATGTTACGACAAATATCAATGGCGATTTCAGAGCCTACAGCTGTAAAAGCCACATTATAAATCAGTTTCTCATTAAATTTTTTTAAAATGCTTTACGAATGACCAATATCCAGCTTATGTAAAATTGGGTCTTAGCTAGGCTAGTTTTAAATAGCCCTGCTACAACTAACCACAGTGCATTGTACGAGGCCTCTACACGAAGAAAAAATATGGTCGAGGTGACAATATTTGAAGAGCATTATATTATTGGTTATACAGGGTGGAGCGCGGAATTTGGCTTATTTGGGAATGAAATAAAAACATTATGAAGCTTAGAAAAATTTATTTTATATTTTAATTATATTGAACAGTAAGGGAATTTTTAAATTACATGGTTTTAAATAGTGTATCTAGCAAATGTCGACCTTAGCTATCCACACGCTGCTGCATACGTTTTCTGAAGTTTTCATGAACTCTAAGAAGCATGTCGACTGGTATTCTGGCAATTTCAGCCTCAATATTGTTAATTAGGTCTTCCAAGGTGTTATGACGGTTGATACTCGTATACACCTTCGACTTCGAGTAGGGCTAAGTCTGGTGAGCGTGCCGGCCAGTTCACATCACCCCTCAAAGAGATATGCCGTCCTGGAAACATTTGCCTCAAACAATTCATGGAAACTTGTGTGTGCAGTGACATTATCCTGTTGGAACCATGTATCCTATAATTGCAGTGCCTCAAGAGCCGTCTGAAAAAAAAAACTGGAGATGCTAAGAGCAAGTGATTGCTTCCGGGCAGAGCGTTTCGGAGATTGCAGTACTGCTGCTCTAACTTTTTCGATGTTTTGTGTTGTTATAATCCTTCTCTCAGGTCCTCATCGTACACATGACACATTCCCTGCTGTTCGCAATTTAAAATTGATTGCCGTCCACGAACACGTCCGCATGAGGGAACAGCGAATCGCGAAATGAAAAGCACGCTGCACTGCAATGATCGGGTGATCATTTGAAAAATACGCTTCCACACAAAATGAGCTCTCCTCGCGTGTCCAATGCATGATGTCAACAAAAGGCAGACGAATGCAAATCTCCCATCAGCCACAATAAGCCACGTACACTCTCAACTCTCTTCGTCCAACAGTGCCGCAACAACCTACAGTGCAAAAAAGTAAATAGCTCTGCTCAACCCTGTATAATAGTGGCCATATTGTAATTTACTCTTAACCATACTAAGATCTGTAGATCAGTTTTATGCTCCACAAGCAACCACAATGTGATCCCCACAACCATATTACGATTCACATTCAACCATAGTATGATCCTCAGAACCATAGTATAGTTCAGACGCAATCATGTTATGACCCCTACAACCATAGTATGATCCCACTCAACCATTCTAAAATCTGCATAATTATTTATTAGGATTGGATTACGTTCTTACTCAACTATAGATATTTTTATTAAGTTATTCAAAAATACATTAAACTCAAAATAAAAGGAGTGGCTCTTTTAAAAATTGATAAAGAAAAAACCGTTTAGGAAACGAGCGTATTTTATTGAATACGCTTTATTTTTATACAAATTTAAAGCAGTTTGTTTTAAAAAAAATTGGTTTAAAAAAAATTAATTTTTGGCTCACGTTTTGGGTCTGTATTTTGACCACCAAGATCGTGTGATATCACACTGTTAGACTTTTTCCTGTGGGGATATGTTAAGTCTAAAGTTTATGCGGACAAACCCGCTTCGATTCAGGCCTTGAAGCAAAACATCGCGCGTGTCAATTGCCAGTTACCAGTTGAAATGCTTAAACGAGTCATCGAAAATTGGACTCAACGGATGGACTATCTGAGGCGTAGCCGTGGCCAGCATTTGATAGACATAATCTTCAAAAAATAAGAGCCAAAGAATGTTAATGTCAATGATAGTAAACACTGCCCGTTCAATTTGAATTTTCTGAGTTTTTTTTCTTTAAAAAAGTAGGGAGCTTAAAAATAAATCACCATATGTGACAGCGCATAGAGAAAAATTTTAATTTTTTTTCTTTTTTTTGATGTGGACAACATCTGAGCATCGAATGAGACCGATCCGATGACCCAAAAGTGTTCCCTCCCAGAGATATGCGCGTTTTATGAAAGTGAAGTCGACGATTCTAAGCGAAAATAGAAAGGGACCTAATCTTTAAAATGGCTCTCCTGAACAAAACTGGTTTTTTCCCTTAGGTCCCTTGCTATTTTGCGCGTCACATGTACTATTGTTGCATACGATTCGTAACAATAACATTGTTCCAAAAACCATATTTAAATTTGTCAAATTACAATTACAAGGTATGATTGCCGTAATCATCTCATTGCTAACATTAAATCGAAAAAAAACATTCCTTTTCTCAGCAACCATATTATATATTGCTATATTATATTGCTGCCACAACCATAGTTTAATTGCTAAATTTGCCAACAATTGTACTGTTAAATTTCAACAATGTTATTATTGCCGCTATCATACTATTGAAAAAACTAAAGTAAAAAACAATATTACGAGGGCGGTTCGGAAACTTCTTAGCCTAGCACAAAAAGCGCGGTATTCCATCTCTGATATGAACACATGTTAAATTTTGTTTCAATCTGGCAACTCCTTCATATAGAAACAGGTGTTCTGACGCATCCGCGATTTTTTTACAATGGAAAGATTAGAAATGCGTGGTGTCATTAAATATTTACATAAAAAAGGTTTATCGGGACAAGAAATTCATAATGATATGGTGAATGTGTTAGGTGAAAGTGCTCCTTCATATGCAACAGTAAAAAATTGGGTTGCTGAATTTAAACGTGGTAGTACAAGCATTGAATATGAACCACGTAGTAGACGTCCAAAAACAGCAACAACAACAGAAATTGTAGCCGAAGTGCATGATATGGTATTAAATGATCGACGAATAAAAGTGCGTGAAATAGCTAATATCATGGGCATCTCAAATAATCGAGTCCATTTAATTTTGCATGAAGAACTACAGATGAAAAAGCTTTCTGCAAGATGGGTGCCACACTTGTTAACAGTCGACCGAAAACGCATAAGAATGAACATTTCTCAAGCTTGTTTGGATCGTTTTCAGCGAAATAAAATGGATTTTAAGCGTCGTTTCATAACTGTTGATGAGCCATGGATCCACCACTATACTCCAGAGACAAAAGAACAATGCAAACAATGGACTGAAGCTGCAGGAAGTGCCCCAAAGAAGGCAAAAACAATTCAATCGGCTGGTAAGGTTATGGCAATGGTTTTTTGGGACTTCAAAGGTATTTTATTGATTGAGTATCTGCAAAAGGGTAAAACAATAAATTCAGAGTACTATTGCAACCTTTTAGATCAATTAAATGTACAAATTCGAGAAAAACGTCCTGGTTTACAACATAAAAAAATCGTTTTTCATCAAGACATTGCACCAGCGCACAAAAGTGTTTTAACAATGGCTAAAATCAACGAATTAACGTACGAGTTGATTGACCACCCACCTTATTCTCCTCATTTAGCTCCCAGTGACTTTTACCTGTTCCCAAATCTAAAAAAATTCCTTGCTGGCAAGCGTTTTACCTCAAATGAAGATGCAATTACAGTTGTAAACCGCTATTTTGAAGACCTTGAGGAAAACTATTTTAATCAAGTTATAGAATTGCTAGATAAGCGTTGGACGAAGTGTATTGAAGTTTCAGATTATATTGAAAAATAAAAATATTTTTGAAAAGGGAATAGTTACCCTTTTATTGATAGGCTAAGAACTTTCCGAACCGCCCTCGTATGTCTGCGACGAATATAGTTTCATTGTTGAGAACATGTTTTTTTTATATCATGAACAAAATTTTTTCTGCGTGTAATCTAAAAGGCGGTCTAACTAATTATTGTAGGGCTTCTCAAAGTCGGCCCAATCCGACTTTAACTCTTTGTACCCTGTTCCACTCTGTCTAACTGGTTTTTCAAGCTAGTTTTATTGAAAATGCTTGTACCAAAAAAAAGAAAACATTAGCTAGACCCCCCTTCAAATGTAAACATCTACTCAAAATAATGATCTGATTTAACAACGTCCGGCCTTTCGTCTGTGCTCATCTAAAGCTAGTTCAAACTACTAGTCGCAATTGTGGTTGGTAGTTGTATGTACACGGATTTGGTTGGAAAAAAATTCGGTTGTGGCAACAAATTTGTTCTCTGAGTGCATAGTCATAGGCTCAGCAGCGAAATGCTATAAATTATTCAAGAGAGAGCAACAAAAGTAATCTATAAAATTATTGATATACAAGTTGTACTTGACCTATACTCTTATGGTAAATACTCGTACCAACATGTACTTCAACAATATATTTTTTCTTGCAAAAGAAATGCAAATCTCAATAGGGTTATATAGATACTTCGTTCTACCTCATTCGTTGAATTCTGATTTTTAAGTGCCTCTTGATAAATAAAATAAAACAATGAGAATCATAAACAAACATTGGCTCTTCTCTAAAGAAAAAACATGCATCAAATTAATTAGAGACGTAAGTTTTTATAATACGAGTATACTCGTATACTCGTATAAAAAAACAATGGCTTATAGAATATATTTTATATTTATATTAATTGATTGTAAAACTAATAAAAAAATAAAGTTACTAAGAATTAATTTAGCTTTAGAACACACGCCCGGGTACAAATGTATCCACTAGCAACTTTTCAGTGCTGGAACTCAGGAACGGCTTCATTTAGGGCATAGAGATTTCGGATCTAGGAAATAACAGTAATTTCTAAAAAGGTTTAGGAGCTACGACCTTCCAAAGTCGGCACCTACGTAACTACGTAACACACACCCGGAATACGTTTTTAGCTATGAGGGTTGCTATATATATTTCTGGCCTATGCAACACTAAGTTTTGCCTGGCGCCATCTGACATTTCTTTTGAAAAGTTTGACATTTTTGAGCATAAACGCACTTAGAACGACGTACGACCATCATTTGTGTTGTTTACAGTGACTTAAAAAATCAATTTGGCAAAAAAATGGAATAAGCTCGTGAACATTTTCGTGCGATCATTTTCCACAACTTTCTACATGGATTATCACGATAAGAGTGCATCGATGAACTTTGAAAATCTTTGTATGGCGATGAAGCACCATCAATTCAATCGTGGCCGACGCTCGCTCAAAGACGAAGGTCGTGACGGTCGTCCAAAAACGGCCGTTGTGCCAGAGAACATTGAGGCCGTGCGTGAACTGATAATGCAAGATCGTCATGTGACCTACCGTGAAATAGAGGCATCATTGGGATATACTTCCACCAATATATATTCGATACTGCATGAACACCTGACCCTAAGCTTTGTTCTCGTTAGATCCCGCACAATTTGACAGCCACTCAAAAAAAGGCTCGTGTCGATTGGTGCAAAGAAATTTAAAAAAATACGATCGCGGTGGTGCAAAGGACATTTATAAGATCGTCACAGGGGACGAATCATGGATCTATGCGTATAAGCCCGAAACAAAACAGCAATCAACCGTGTGGGTCTTCCCAGACGAGCCAAATCCAACGAAAGTTGTTCGCAAATGGCCACCTGTTTCTTCGTCAAAACTCGTCTTGTGACGTCTGGTCCGCTTGAGCAACGTATGTCGTTTAATTATGAGTGGTAGACAATAATTTGTTTGCCTGAAGTCTTCGGAAAAATTCGAAAAACGAACAAGAGAAGACGAATCATTGTGCACCATGACAATGCGAGCTCTCACATATCGGCTCAAACCAGCGCCTTTTTGACCGGCCAAAACGTCGAATTGATGGGCCTTCCGCCGTACAGCCCTGACTTGGCACCCAATGGCTTCTTTTTATTCCCGCACATCAAGAAAAAAACGTGTGGTCAACGATTTTCGTCGACAGAAGATGCTTCAAAAATCATGTTTTCGAGCTGTCTCAATCGAAGTGGAAAAAGTGCTTCGACAATTGTTTTGAACGCATGCAAAAGTGTATAAATCGTGCTGGAGAATACTTTGAAAAACAATAAAACTATTTTTGATGATAAATATTCGCATTTTCATTATTAGGCCAGAAATATAAGTAGCAGCCCTCGTATGACTACCACAACTGGCTCAGCTGTACCTTATCCGATCAACCAAACTTTTAGTAAATTTTTAATTGTTTCGGTTCGAATCCCGTCAATGGCAGCATCGATTTCATGTTTCAACCCCTTAATTATCTCTGGTCGCTTGGCGCAAATTTTATCCTTAATGGCTCCAAACATAAAAGTATCCAAGGGCTCAAATCATAGCTCCGATGCGGCCAATTGACATCAATTTCGACTAATTATATGATGTTCAAAAACAGTACGTAAAATATCGATGACTGCCTTGGCTGTTTAATATGTGTCATTCTCTTGATTGTTTGGAAACAAAAATTTGTTAGGTCTGGCGCTTTTACGCTCACTCTTGACAGTAACTGCGGCTTCTTGCTCATTTTCAAAGAAAGATGGCCCAATGATGCCGCCAGCCCAAAATCCACACCAAACAGTGACTCGATGTGGATGCATTGGCTTCTCAATAGACACGTGTGGATTCTCTGAACCCATATGCGGCAATTTTGCCACCGAGATGAAAACGAGCTTCACCTGAAATCACGATATTTCGGTGAAATTTTTCATCTTCTGCCAAACAATATTCAGCCCATTGGGCAAAGCGAAAACGCATCGGATAGTGTTCCATTATTAAATGACAAAGTTCAAACTTTCCAAAAAAACCAAAAATTTTAAAAAATTATCAGTACTTTAATTTTTACTGCCGATTTAAATTTAAAATTGCCCACCCTTTACTTGGCCCACGTTGTCTTAACCCCATGCCAGAATCGATCTTTGGATCATCATGGAAATATTGGAGAAATACTTGTTTTCCGCCTTGTCGGCGGAAAATGTGGTCTTTTTTCCGCTCGCCGCTCATTTTCTAGTAAATTGGGCATCAAAAATAATATTCGTGCAAATTTCAATCGGATGGAAACCGGCCATTCCGTCACGACTTTTAGCCCTTAAAATGGAGTAAAATTAGTTGCAAGCTACTTTCGGAAATACACCTTAAGCATTTGTGTTGCAAATATACAGGCAAACATTTTTCTCTTACACAATTTTTGACCTAGCTATAACCCTTCATGGTATTTTCAGAGGTCAAACTTCAAATTTGAGTCGACAGTTTTTTCAAACTAAAATTAGTAATTTTATTTTTAAACGTTTGAAAAAATTTTTGACTCAAATTTGAAGTTTCACCTTTAAAAACACCATGAAGGGTCATAGCTAGACCAAAAATTGTGCAAGAGAAAAGTGTCAGCCTGTAAATTTGCAAATGCTTAAGGTGTATTTTCCGAAAGTCGTCTGGCTTACGAGTTATAGCTCATCATAGCTTGCAACTAGTTTTACTCCATTTTTAGGGCTAAAAGTCGCGACGGACTGGCCGGTTTCCATTCGATCGAAAAAGTTTTTGCACGGATATTATTTTTGAATAACACTTTTCCATTTTTCTATGTACGTCATGGGCGCTCTACTACATACATTATACATTTTTGTGGGGTGCCATAAAGGACACATGAGAACAATCCATTAATGAAGCAGATTCCCAAGACGAATATTGAGCCATCCAATAATTGTATAGGACCAGAAAACTTCTCCAAGTCCAGGGAAGTTATTTTGATAGCATGTGCTACTGTATGGCCAGCCGAGGCAATGAAATTCTGTTTCATAAATAAGAGGAATGTTTGCTTTTTCGGATAAACCAAAGCGACGTTAAAAAAAAATTTCTAAATATTTGAAAAATTTTTTGTATTAGGATCGAACTATATGTTATCCTAACCTCATTCACTGTCAAACACACTTTTGTGCGTATTTTGCAAAACCCTGTATAATCAGAATTCCACACTCTGTCTACAATATCTTCTTTGCATTGTCTACAGTACTGCCGTGAATTTAATCAAGAATGTGTATTTTTAAAATTCAATACAAAATTTAAATATATTCAGGACAAATACTCGTAACACAACGTTTTATGTGATCCGTGTACCCGCTGTATCATATTGAGACGACCCCTTACAGGCAGCAGCATGTGACATTTATTCGTATGCATTTTTATCGTTTATAACACTTACTTCGAAAGCGAGCGTGCAATAATTGAGGCTTGAGTTTCCCGCTAATTGCTTTTTACAAATTGCATATGCATAAACAGTAATGGGAGCCACCAAATGTCTTTGGCAACAACAATAAAAAACGATGGGAATAATATGGAATTTTTATGCGAAAATGCTCATAACATTGGGTCACACATTTTCATTTTATTTTTATACCCTTTAGTACGGTATGGTGTCATTTTGTAAAATATACCAGGCGTAAAAATTGGAGATACTTCAAAGTGCATAAATAATGTGAATGAAAGTAAACATGGAAATGTTTGATACAAAAAGTAAAACATGTACCTCACTAAGGCATTTTTTTATATTGATTTTAAATAAAGTGGTCGTCCTAATAGGACGATCATTTGAATATTAACAGTTCTTTCGATTTCTTTAGCACTAGAGATTAAAGAAACAATTGGAGCCATAATTCGCTGCGAATGACAGACTATGAGACAGCTAGGGAAGGGTTTTACGTTTAACTCCTGTAAATAATTTTGTACATTTTCCTGTGTTCTTCCCCCTCATGACCTTTAAGGCAGAAGTAAGCCATTCTGATTCAACTTTAAACTACGATTTCCCATCTGCAAGTATGGTAGTTGTACTAAGCACTTTTCGAGTTTTAGATTCTTTTCGGTTGCTTCATAGGAGGTAGAGGAAAATAGGCCTGTACCCGTACAAGTAAAAATTAATTTACGAAATAATCTGCTTAGACATTGTATTCGGATAATAATGATAATGCAAATCGGTAGGCCGCCGTAGTGTGTTGAAAGTATTCATGTTTAAGGCCAGTAAGAACATTTAACAATTTTTCAGCGGCGGATTTCCACCACGCAAATTCCGCCGGCTTTACGAGTAAAATACTTATCTCTAAGCCATTTTTAAGACTTCTCTTTAAAATGCATTAGCCATTCGGAGCCGTGTTAAGTAGAAGGTCCCGGTCAGGAAGTTTAAGAATTGAATCGTGCACAGCTCTTTGATTTGAGAAAAGTTCTCCTTGTTCTTCAGTGTGAGGTTGCAGATGACAGAATAAAATTGGCACTCATAAATGAGAGTTGCCACTGAGACATAACAGTTGATACTGACAGATGATACTGACAGATGATACTGACAGATGACAGTTGATACTGACATTTGACAGTTGATACTGACAGATGACAGTTGATACCGACAGATGACAGTTGATATTGACAGATGACAGTTGATACCGACAGATGACAGTTGATATTGACAGATGCCAGTTGATACTGACAGATGACAGTTGATACTGACAGATGACAGTTGATACTGACAGATGACAGTAGATACTGACAGATGACAGTTGATAATGATAGATGGCAGTTGATACTGGCAGATGACAGTTGATAGTGACAGATGACAGTTGATAATGATAGATGACAGTTGATACTGACAGATGACAGTTGATACTGACAGATGACAGTTGATACTGGCAGATGACAGTTGATACTGACAGATGACAGTTGATACTGACAGATGATACTGACAGATGACAGTTGATACTGACATTTGACAGTTGATTGATACTGACATATGACAGTTGATACTGACAGATGACAGATGATACTGACAGATGACAGTTGATAGTGACAGATGACAGTTGATAGTGATAGATGACAGTTGATACTGACAGATGATAGTTGATACTAACAGATGACAGTTGATACTGACAGATGGCAGTTGACACTGACATATGACAGTTGATACTCACATATAACAGTTGACGTTGACGCTGACAGATTACAATTGATACTAATAGGTGAAAGTAGACATAAGACGTTGACACTGACAGATGCCAGTTAATACTCACAAATAACAGCTGACGTTGACACTGACACTAACAGATGGCAGTTGGTACTGACAGATGACAGTTGATACTAACAGATGACAGTTGATACTCCCAAATAACAGTTGACGTTGACACTGACAGATACTTATAGGTGATACAAATAGGTGAAAGTAGACATATGGCGTTGACACTGACAGGTACCAGTGCATACATATGCCAGTGCATACAGTTTGCAGTGACAGATACAAGTGAGCAAGGAAAGTTGATACCCAACAGACGTCATTGAGATATCACATACTCGTACAACAGACGGCAGTTGACTTAGACAGATGATATTGACAGTTACCAACAATAGTTAAAATTACGGAAAGCAGTAAAAACAGATAGATAATCAAAGATGCATTTTTACTAGAAGCTATCAGTTGATCTAGGCAGATGACAGTCATTAACAGTGGACTCTAAGAGATGACGGCTGACCCTGAGGGAAGACAGTTGATAGACGACAGCTTATACGTAACGTTAAGAGTAGAAACACAACATTGCGGCTGCGGTAGCGGTTGTCATATTTATATAGAAAATTGAGAGGCAAAACCACAATGAATTAAATCTATTTCTATTTTCTCTGCGGTTTTTCTTGCGCTCTCAATTTTTGCTACTGCCTCTCTCTTTGTGTTGCCATATTTTCATGTTTTTTGTAAACAAAAACCGTATGGTCTAATAGTTTTTGTGCATATTTGTAGTAAGAAGAAGAAATCATAAATTTTAAAAGTTAATAAAATGGACCAAACTAAGAAAATTATAATAAAATAAAAATAATTTGATAGTGCATGCAATTTTAAATTGAACATTTCAAAATAATTTTTGGTTAGTTTGCAAATTATTTTATTGTATTTTTTTAAAATCACTCAAGGCCAAATAATAAATAAAAACAGCTGAGAAATGACAATAAAACCCTCGCCGCACCTGTCGTCACTTAATTAACATTTTCTTGCCGCACCGGTTTCCGTCGCCGCAGCCGCAGTGTTCTGTTTCTACTCTTACACTGGCAAATGACAGCTGATACTGACAGATAACTTACAGATGACACGGACAATTGACATTGGTAGTTAACACCGACAGAAGATAATTAGTTAGATGCTGATAGATAGTAGTTCTCTGATATATATTAGATGACTCTTGACTCCGTTTTTTAAAATGACAGTTGATGCAGCTATATGAGTGTTAACACCGAAAGATGTCAGTTGGTACTAACAGGTGGTTTTCATAGTTAACACTGATAGCTGCAAGGCAGTCGACGGCAGATGACGCTGAACGATAACTGTTGTTATTGCGCGCTGACACTAGCAGATGACGGCCGACACTTTAAGGTAGCTGTTAGAAATGACAGTTGTTATTTGGACGTTGACATTGACAGGTGACAATCGTGCTGAAAGATGACAGTTAACGGTGACATATGACTTAAAACACAGTTAACAGTTGACTTCGACTTAAAAATGGCACTTACAGTTAATATTGGCTGTTTTAATAGAATGCCAAAAACTTATAAATGGACCATTCGGGTTGTTTCTCCAAAAAGATTTGGACAAATACTACTAAGGTTATACGATTTTTCCTTTTTCTGACTATCAGGAACTTCAAAATAAATATACTGCACCTTTAAAAAAACGCCTCTTCGATTTTGATGAAACTTGACACAGACATTCTCCTGGCTTATTGTTGGTCATGTGACACCAGTCTTGTGTTCTGGTACGGCTTGGTTCGAATCTCCAGCATCTCAAAGTTGGCCTAACGATATTTTTTTAGAAAATATGTAAAAGAACGACTATATTGGGAACGTGGAATCGCAAATAAACAAATGAGGTGCCTCCAATTGGCATATAAGGTGTTACTGTCCTCACTACGGTAGTGTAAAAGTTGCGTATTGTTGTTGGACAAAACCCCTAATATTTTTAAAATTTACTTATGACAAAAACTATCCGTAAAATCTTTGGTACAATAACAATTGCTAAATCGACCTACCCTAATATATAGGGTGATCCCACTAGAGTTATTTTTCCAGAACAAAAAAAAATATAAAAATTCAAATCAAGTGTGGAATCTTTATTGGTGATTTGAAAGGACATTTTATGGATTTTTTTTGAATATAATTTAATTGGAATATTGGCCGCAACTACGCCTCAGGATGTCCATTCTGAGGGTCCAATTTCGGATGACTCGTTCGAGCATTTCGACCGGTATGGCTTTAATGATACGCATAACGTTTGGTTCCAAAAAATGAATCGTAGCTGGTTCGTTAGCATAGACTTTGGACTTTACGTAACCCCAAAGAAAAATGTCTAAAGGTGTGATATCACTCGATCTAGGCGACCAACTCACCTGTTCGAAACGTGAAATTAGCTTCTTTTCGAAATGACCTCTCAACAGATCCATTGTTTGAGCAGCTGTATGACAAGTGGCACCGTCCTGTTGAAACCAAGTGTCGTCAAGATTACGGGGTTCAATTGCAGGTAGCATAAAGATCGATATCATGGCCCGAAAGCGAGCACCATTCACGGTTACGTTCCGGCCATCATCATTTTTGAGAAAATATGCACCGGTGATTCTACCGTGGTTTTCTCTGGGTATAATGGCACCTCTTGAACCCCTTCTTGTTGCTCTTCAGCCCAAATGCGGCAATTTTTTTATTGACCTTGCCGTTGAGCCAGAAATGGGCCTCATCACTGAACTGAAATTTTGGTCGAAAAGAGCGGATCTTCCCTTTCTCACCGAACGCTCATTTCCATACTACAGTTGCCAACATTTGAAGTTAATTATTTTCCAAAAAATGACATAAAATGTCCTTTCAAATTACCAATAAAGATTCCACACTTGATTTGAATTTTTATATTTTTTTTGTTCTGAAAAAAATACCTCTAGATGAATAACCCTTTATATTTTATTAAGATAAAACAATTTGGGACTAATGCCACTGACGTTAATATTTTCTTTATTTTCCCACCATAACTTGACAACAAAAATAACATTTTGTGTAATGTCCTTTTTTATGCTTAATTTTTTTTTTTTTTTATTGCCCTCACATTATTCTCGATTTGTTGTTTATTCGTTCTGATTGTAGTTTTTCACATGAAGCATTGCAAAGGCTCCAAAGCCTGATTCTAGTGATTACCCATGTCATCTGGCATACAGGTCAGCGCTGTGTGTGTGGTTCATGTGATTAATTAGGACTATCAGACAGGAATTTTCAAGGACTCGGACTTTATACATTAAAATAGATGCGTCTGCAATTCGACACGCAAACACACTCGAAACTCAGAGGTTGATGTACATTTATATACAACAAACATACGTTTGTGTTCGTAACTATCCTTTGTCTTGGGGTTGAGTTCGGTAAACGTGTCTCGCCTGACTATACAAAATCTATTATGTTTTATGTCCTTCTATGCCTGATGCGAAATCTTAAGTAGTTTATTAGTTTCTCTTAAGGATTTTTATGTCTGAGCCAAAGATTGTATTGTATTGCTCTGCTAAGTCTATATCAATTCTTGAAAAAGGGCATTAAGGTTAAGGTTTAAAGGCTCAATTTTGTTAGGCGGCTTCACTGTACATTTGAAGGCAAGGCACAATGAGGTAAAATGTGTTTCTTTTCGTTTCACAGGAAAATATGTCAAAGTTGGTAAATTTTAACATGTATTTCTAAAAAGCTGGTAAAATATTAATAACATTTCACAGAGGTTTGAGCGAATTTATTATTTGCATAAATTAGAATAATGGGTATTGAATCTTATGTTCCGATTAAGGGGCTATACCCGTATTCATCAAATCAGCCGGCTCAGCACGATTTAATTCACGTTTTTTATACTCTCCAGCATAGGGTGGAGTGTATAAAGTAAGTACATATAAGTTTATATTATTTTTGTACTTATAAATGTTTAGCTCGTTTGTTTTTTTTTCGGTCTGTTGCTTTTATACATTTGACAAGTTAGACAAGTTTTTAACAAAATGGCAAAGTGACATTGATTTTCGTGGCTGCGCACTGCTTTTATCATGATTTCGGGTCCGTGACAACCCTCTTCAGAAAGCTTTGCTGCAATTGTTGAAATTAAAATCGAACTCTATAAGGCCAGGCTCTCCCCAAACGAATGAGCACTACTGTTGTAAACCTTACTTTACAAGTTTTCTTCACACAATTGCCCACGAAAATACAACTCACTCTTGCCACCTCTAAAGAGACTCCACATCGAGAGCCATCAATAGATTCCTTTTAAATTCTACAATTCTATTCCCCCCAAAAACTGTTTTGCATTTACAATCTTGGCTAGCTGCCTTGGTTAGCTGCTCCACTTAATCACTTGTTGTACATCCGTTCACCTGCCAGCTTCCGTCCATGCTGGTATGTTTGTGGCACTGTTGATTTATCTCCAAAACACAAATCTTCTGCACGTGAAGCAAATTTATAATTAGGCATTCCCGTGGTTTCTTCCAAACAGCCGCCAGCGGCATTTTATGTATTTGTATTTCATGTCCTTCGATACGCTATTTCAAAATCAATTTATTATGACGAGGAAGGAGCTGAAATAAAATTCAATTACAATTGACAACAAATTTCCATATGCTTCAATTTTTTTTGGTTATTTTGTTTTGGGGCGTTCGGTTATTTGAGAGTATAAAATCACATAACGATAGACGCTAAACCTGGGGAATATAAAATATTTTTGGTTACAAAATTCATCATTTCCGGCCTTGAATGTGATGGAAAAATGTTGGCTTTCATAACTGATAGCGGAAATTAGGGGAAGATTTATTGTTGAGACATTTAAATTATGATGTCCTGAACAATTTTAAATTGGTAGGACAAATTATTTAAGAACAATTCATTATTTATGTTAATTTATACTAAAAAGGCCGGAGGAAAAATGTATAAAGATGATTAGTTGAAGAACTTTATTACTATAAGGCAAATTGATTTTTATACGGTCCGCATATGGTGATGATTGTCATTCCAAAAAGTTATCCTTCTCATCTACAGCGAATCCTTGCTGATTTTAGGCTGCGTAATATCCTATGGGCTTAGCCAACTCCAACTTCTGGGTATAGAAGGACGACCAGGAAGCCAATCCTGAAAAATGTAAGTTTTTTATTTTCCTAGCATTTGCGCACCGAAATAGTTGCAGTTAGAGCGAGAAGATTTCAGGTCTTGATGTGATTCAGGATAAGATAAGAACTAATGCAGCTGCCACCGAAATGCCACATGGAATTAAAGAAAACACTGATCTGGCTAGCAGTTTCCAAATATTGAATGTATTTTTAGACCACGTCCTCGCCTTTTATAAAAAGTTTTGTATCAACACTGAATTCAAAACAGAAAAACAGCTAAGGAACCACGCTGTCTCTCGACAGACAATATGCAACGTTCTCATCCTACCTTAGATTCTTATTTTGATAAAATACGAGGGCATATCAATAAGTCCGTGACTTTTACAACTTCCCTCGTAGTTATATGAAATGCAACACTGCTCCCATAAGGTATCATCTATTAATAGACTACTGTCAAATTTGGAAAAAGTTCAAAACATTGTCAACGTCATTGTTTAAAACTTTGGTTTTGTTAAAAATGGAAATAATGAATTTCGACTGCTTTTTAAATATTATTTATTCCGGAAAGTAAAACTTCAATCAAACCATGGAAAAGCTAGATTCGGAAAGATGCGGAAAGTAAAACTTCAATTAAACCATGGAGGAGCTAGATTCGGAAAGATGCGGAAAGTAAAACTTCAATCAAACCATGGAAAAGCTAGATTCGTAAAGATGCGGAAAGTAAAACTTCAATTAAACCATGGAGAAGCTAGATTCGGAAAGATGCGGAAAGTAAAACTTCAGTCAAACCATGGAAAAGCTAGATAAATACTATAGGGACTCTGCACTATCTGCACAGTGGTTTACAGACTTTCGTTATAGTCGCAGAAGATCAAATGACGCTGAACGTTCTGGACGGACAATTGAGGTCAATTCACCTGAAAATGTCGAAAAAATTCACGCTATGTTGGCCGATCGAAGAGTAAAAGTGCGAGATTTTTTTTTTTTGGAAAAAAAACTTTTGCTTTCGACAAGTTTCGGAATTATTGATATGCCCTCGAATTGTAATGAGGACCTAGGGGAGATGATATACAAATCGATGGAACCATGTGTTTCATTTTTTTTTGGAAAATGCTTACACTCACACAGATTGGATAATTCTGAAAAAAAAAACAGATATTTTTCGATTTTGACGGCGTTCAAAGTGGGCCATTTAAAATTTTAAATAAGTGTTTTTAATAAGTGTTCAGGCTTTATTGAAAGGGTTGAACTTTGTCATTTCACAATGAAACACAATATCATTCCTATGACTCTCTACTGGCTCTGCAGTACCTCATATGATCAATCCTGTGTTTCAGTAGATTTTCGTTTGTTTCGGGTCGAATCCCTTCGATGGCAACTTTGATTTCATGTTTCAAGGCTTCAATTTTCTCTGGATGCGTAACATTTAACTTTAAAAAAAGCTCCCCACAGAAAATACTCCAAAAGGCTTAAATCACAACTCTGAGGCGGCCAATTAACATCACAATTTCGGCTGATTATTCGATTTTCAAAAACAGTGCGTATATATCGATGGTTGCGTTGGCTGTGTGACATGTGGCCCCGTCTTGTTGAATAAAAATGTCGCCCATGTCATTCTCTTAAATTTTTGGAAACGAAAGATTGTTGAGCATGGCGCGGTAACGCTTACTGTTGACGGAAACGGCGGCTCCTTGCTCATATTCGAAGGCAAATGGCCTAATGATACCGCCAGCCCAAAATCCACACCAAACAGTGAATCGTGGTGGATGCATTGACTTCTCAATAACCACGAGTGTTTTCTCTGAACTCCATATGCGCAATTTTGCTTGTTGACATAGCCACCGAGATGAAATGAGCTTCATCTGAAAAGGCGATTCTTCGGTAAAATTCTTCTTCTCCTGTCAAACAATATTCAGCCTTTTAAACGAAGCAAAAACGCATAGAATGGTGTTCTATTATTAAATGACACAGTTCAACCAATTCAATAAAGCCAGAAATTTGAAAAAATTATCAGTACTTATTTTGCAGCTGATTCCAATTTAAGATTTTAAATGGCATACCCTATACTTAGTAGGGACATAAATACTGTTACACACGTTTTATTCTAAAAAAAGTACTGAATGTTTTTGGACCCAATATTTTTTAATTTTTATTGTTGTTTATTGTATCCATAAAGAATCTACTTATTCGAAATGTCCGCCTTTTGCCTTTACACACACCTTAAGACGCACTGGCCAATCGTCAATAGCTGCACGAACCTCGTCCATTGGAAAATTGGCCACAGCTCGAACCAAATCAGTCTCAAGAGATCCAATGTTGGGGTATCTTTTGTGACAAACCTTGTCCTCTAAAACCGTCCACAATTTGTAATCCAATGGGTTCAAATCTGGACTGCCTGAGGGCCATTCTTCAGAGGAAGTGAACGCTGACAAATTGTTTCGAAGCCAGGCCTGGGACGTTTTAGCCTTATGGGCCGGCGCAGAATCCTGCTGGCAAGTCCATGGCTGGTTTTGGAATAGGGAATTGTTAAGAGGCTTCACAACAGCTTCCAAAACGGTTTCTTGGTAAACTTTGGCCGATGTTTTGACTCCTTGTTCGCAGAAATGCAGGTCAGTGACCTTATCGTAAGAGACACCCTTATCCACCCTTGGGATCAGTTCAGATGGTCCTTAGATGACCGCGCATACACTCTATCATTTGCTTGTAAAATTTTTCCTGAACGGTAAAATTTTTTTCATCGGTGAACAAAATTTTTCTGTGCAAGTTATAAGCGTGCTTCACCAAAAGACGTTTGCATTTTTCAATCCTATTTTTTTTAAAGCTGCAGTCAATAAATGTCCGGTACGTCGTTTGAAAGCCCCAAGTCCCAAGTCTTTTTTAATGATTCGACTCATGGACTTTTGCGTGATATTTATCTCACGGGCCATGATTTTCTGTTTTCAGAGCGGATTTCTGTGAATTCTTGATTTAACGGACATTGATGACATGCGGTGTTCGAACAGAGCGTGGGAGGCCCGACCGGTAGCGGTCTTTTACATCTCCAGTCTTCTCAAACAGTTTTATGCATCGGTAGACGAACATGCGGCCCTAGTGACCGGAGCATTTTGAAAATATTGCTTTTTTTCATTTCACACTTGAAAAGCGCTATTACAGCTATACGGTTCTCATTATCTGACCACTCCATGATGAAAGTCGAATTTTAAAATCCCGTTACAGACTAACGCTATTGAGGTAAGCTTTCAAAACCCATATAACATTAACGGGGTATATTCAGTTCTACCATTAAAATGGGTGTGTTCAATGTTGTAACAGTCTTTATGTCCCTACTTAGTATATAAACACAGAGGAACTCTTCGGTGGAAATCGGTTTGAACTACAATGCTTCTGTTGCAAAAGATGAATTTAAATTGCAATCACCTAATGGATATTCCTTTGAAGTGATCGTACTGCCTTCACAACTTATTGATCCGACTTACCCATGAAACGCGAAAGATTTTCTTAGTTGCCACTAATGGCGGTTGTGGCAGCGAATAACTTTGCAAGCAGTTTGTTGTTGTAACTAGTTATTAGTGAAGACTATAGCCCAAAACAGGTTGTTTAATGGTGTTTTTTTTTAAATAAAATAATCCAATTATGACTGACTAAGCCTATCGATTAATTCATTTTGTTTAAATTAAAAATCATCTATCCTCTTTTTCACTTTTTCTGGGTTAAGACCGTACCTACACATAGAGAATATGTCAGTTGAAAATCAGTCCAAACTACAGAATTTTTGTTGATCGAAAAGATTTTCAGTTCTAATCACCAAATGTTAATAATCATGACGAAAATTCGTTTAGAACTACCATAAGATGATCGATATGACAATATTATGGTGCAGAGAACTTAGTATTCGGTAGCATAAACCGCATGAAGTTCAAAATATTGATTGCCAGAACCGCCTGTTATTACAGCTAATAGATTGATAACGACAACATTTTTTTCTTTCTTATAACCAAAAAACAGGTACATCTAAGAAACAATTAATATGTGAAAATCAAATATATAAACGAATAATAAAAGAAGGTAGCACGGCGAAATTTGAAGGTTTCGCTGAAACTTATATCGTCGGAATGTAAATAAATGACTAATTTCTTTTTATTGGACTTTCGAATTGTAATTTGAAGCTTCAAATTCTGATAACATCATTTATTTTAAACTGAAATTCAAATATCATTTCATAATTTATAGCTAGCTACTTTGTTACATCAACCGATATATTTTGTTACATTTACAGAACATTTCATTATATTAACTAACATTCGGTTGCAATAATAGAAACTATATGTGAGGCGCAAAATAGAAAGGGAGCTAAGGTTAAAAACCAGTTTTCTTCAGGAGAGCCATTTTAAAGATTAGGTCCCTTTCTATTTGCGCTTAGAATCGTCGACTTCACTTTCATAAAACGCGCATATCTCTGGGAGGGAACGCTTTTGGGGCATGGGATCGGTCTCATTCGATTCTAAGATGTTGTCCACATCAAAAAAAGAAAAAAAATGAAAATTGATTTTTTTACCCTTAGGTCTATGCCCTGTAACATATAGTAAATGCAACCTCAATTATTCGATTGGCAAACAAATTCAGTGGCGGCAACGAATCTGTTATCTATGCGTACGAGTACTTTAAGAACGTCAGTTGTGTAAGCAAAAAGTTTATTTTCTCTGACTAAAATTTAGTTTTTTTTTGTTGAACTAGTGTGGCATGTGGACTCTTAGATCCAAAAATATTAACTAGGTAATAACTTTTGGGCAAAACACATATTTCTTTTTTAAGTCATTGGTCATTTTGACAGTGACAGCTCTAAATCTTGACAGAAAGTCAGTATCAAACCTCCGCAAAACAAAATTAGTCGCTTTACGCTTCGTTATCACTACCGATTTGGGTCTTAGAGCAGCTTTCATTGAACAACGATTTTGGACGAAAAACCATAATTTCTGACGAGTGATATTTTCATCTCGGCGTCAATGTGAACATACACAACGTTCACATCAGGGGCTCGGAAAACCAGCATGCTATTGCCTAGAAGCCAATGCATCCACAGAAATTGACAGTTTGGTACGGATTGTGGAGTGGTGGCACAATTGTCCATTTTTCCTAGGACAAGGAATAAGGTTTAGGGCATCAGTGGGCATTACAGAGCCTTTTATCCGACTTTTTTTTTTTATCGAAATTGAAGACATGGATTTGGACGAACTCTTATTCAGGCAGGCTGGCGCGCTATGCCACAATCGATCATTTGCGCCAACAATTCCTAAAGCCGTCTTGTTGGTGCTACGTCAGAGCTGCGATTTGTCTCCTTTGGACTTTTTTGAGGGGAACTGAAAAGGACCTATGTTGTAAACGATTCAAGCACTTTGGCCAATATCATCCAAGAAATCCGTATGCTATAGCCCGGAACTATCCACAAGGTATAGGAAAATTGGAGTGACAATACGCGCTATTGCGAAGCCAGCATAGGCAGCTACTAGAACGATGTTGTATTCTATAATAAATGCGAATATTTGTTCTTATTAATAAATAATACGTATACGTATTTAATGATTATTTTCTTTGTTACAGGTGATTGAAGTAAACAAGTTTTATAATTTTTGAAAAATGGTAAATAAAAACTTTCGTGCGGTAATTAAACACGTTTATATGAAAGGTTATACGCCACAATTAATCAAAGATGAATTGGATTCTGTTCATGGTGATAATGCTCCACCGTGAAATCCTGGGTTCAACAACTTAAAATGGGTCGTTCAAGTACGGAAGATGAACAACGCTCTGGAAGACCGAAAACTGCTACTACTATTGAAAACATTAGAAAAATATTTAATGAAGTGACTAAAGATAGACGAATATAGCTCAGATAACTTGCTGATATTGTTAAACTACACGAAAAACAAGTTTGGAGTATTTTACATGATGAACTCCACATGGAAAGTTATCCGCAAGATGGGTGCCGTGTTTGTTGACTTTGCCCAAAAAATCGTCCGTTGGACCAATTCCGAGGAGCTTTTAGCGATTTATCAGCGTAATCCAATAGAGTTCTTGCGCCGATTCATAACTGTTAATGAAACATGGATCCATCACTATATCCCAGAGTGCAAAGAACAGTCAAAACAATGGATAGAAGCTGGTAAAAGTGGTCCCAAGAAGGCGAAAACTGTTAAGTGAGCAGGAAAAGTAATGGCCACAGTATTTTGGGATGCAATTGGGATTGAAAGGAAAAACTATAAATAGTGAATATTATTGGATCGGTTGAGTGAAGAAATCAAGATAAAACGACCGCATTTAGAAAAAAAAAGTTCTTTTTCATCAAGATAATGCTCCTTCACACACTGCATTTTTAACTCAACAAAAACTGGCCGAATTACGATTTGAAATTGCTCCGCATCCACCATATAGTCCAGATTTAGCTCCTTCTGATTATTTCTTGTTTCCAAATTTAAAAAAAATTGTCGGTGGCAAACAATTTTCGTTAATAGCGAGGTTATTGCTGAAACTGAGGCATATTTTGAAGGTCTTAAAAAATCTTATTTTTCGGATGGAAGTAAAAAAATTGAAAAACGTTTGATGAAGTGTATTGAGTTGGGAGGAGATTATGTTGAAAAATAAATAATAATAATTCAAAAAACTAACGGTTCTTTTTATGTTAGGCCAGTTACTTTTACAGTCGCCCTCGTAGTATTATTAGCCCGTTAGTGCCTGCCCAAAGATCGGCTCGTACGATTTTTATGAAATTTGAAAATGTATGTCCAAAAGACCATAGAAGTTGAAAGGAAAGAAAAACTTAATTTTTACCTGAGATATGACATGGGTATTTAAATACCCATTCAAGGTGTTTATTTGAAGTCCAAGGTGAATTTGCAACCCGCTTCTTGCTTCCTGGATTATCACAACGGTGTTACACCAGATCAGAAGGAAATTGCTAAGACTAAGTGATTTATTACTTTTAAGTACCACATTTCTTAATAAAATTACCCATTTGCATTTGACCGGATCTGGAGATCAGGTGGGTTGACGTATCGCTGCCTGATGTTTTTCATTACATATAAAACAACTTAAGTTATTCGGTAAAGACTTTTTTTGACATTTGTAGCATTTTCCTATGTTTGACAGAACATTTCCGGAGCATTTTCCGAAAAAAAAATCTTGGATTCGCCAAATCTTTCCTCTTTTCTTTAAAAGAAAATACCGCGATATCGCTCACCTGGCCCATTTTTTCATTACATACAAGACAACTTAAGCTATTCGGTAAAATTAGACATTTTTAATTTGTACCATTTTCCTATGTTTGACAGACCTTTTCCGGAGCATAATCCGAAAAAAAATCTTGGATTAGCCAAATCTTTCCTCTTTTCTAAAAAAAAAATTACCGCGATATCGCTCACCTGGCCTACGCTAAAATTATTTATGTATCAACACTTTCTTGGGTATTCAAATATCCATTAGACAGGAATGGGTTAGTAGTCCATAATAGTTGGAAAATAATTATCTTTGTTTATTTTATTGCACTTTTAAATGAAACTTGCGTTAGACCTAAGTTACCTTCCTTTGAGTCATCTTTTGGAGCTTGGCTACATTTTGAACTGCCTCTAAATCAAAAGCTTATCCCATTTGTCGAGTTAATTCTTTATTGTACAATCATTTGTAATGGTTCACATGGTTGGGTCTAGGTATAGCCATTCTACAAGCAACTTAAGAGTTTTGTTCCATATGAAATAAGGAAATTTTCTTCATGTATAATTAACATCTTCAACTTTAGGAATAAACTAGGGAACACAGGGGTCAGTAAACTCTAAATTCATTATGACACACCCCCGGCCCTTGAAAATATCTCTTATTATTATTATTACTGACATCTGGTAGCGAACGATTCAACTGGTATACCACTCACCTCCCTGCTTACGACAATATGTCAATTTTAATCATTTGTTATTTTTGATAAAGAACAATTTACTGTTGACCCTGCTGACGACAGCATCCAGAACAATGACGGTGACTGATTTACTTGATAACCAACAGCGAGGTGGGGCGGGCAAAAAGAAATGCTGATTTCATATGAGTATTTGTGGATGGAAAAAGTCACTGCTGGTGTTGGTTGGCAAATTGATTATGTTTTTGTCGTCGCCAAGGATAACCACAATACAAATGCTTTTGATACGTTTGATTTGTCGTCAACATCAACCACATGAAATCTAGCATGAAAAGGAAAACGAAAATTTCCCTTTAAGCATTTGAATGTGAGAAAACGTGTTCTATGCTTGCTTGTCCTGGAAAAACTATTCAATTAAATGTACTTGATGGATGAAATGAATCTTGCCAAGGCGAAATTCATGAAATATTTGACTGCTAAATACATAAAATACAATAGCTGTTTTCATAATCAAATCAAATGGTTATGATGGATACTGGGCACTTTGTTTTCTATTTGTTGGTCATTTTGTTACTTCCCCACCTCATATCAGGTACGAGTAATTCTTGAATATTTCTAGAATTGAAATGCTTTAACATGACATGTGATAGAAATTGTTCGAAACCCCATGAGGCAAGCCGAAGTAATAATTGGTCAGAACAAGTTAATATTAGATATGTGGTGTAATTAATGTCTAACATAACAGGGAAAATTACTTAGGAAATACTCATACAAGGAATGTAAATTATTTTATATTTGGTCTCACGAATATGTAAGACGCGTCCCAAAGGAATACCTTTCAAATAGTTTTTGTTTGAAAGACCGCTGTCAATCGTGAAACTTTAATTACTGGAGGGTAACATTTATTGACACCAGCATATTAGTGCTTAGAATATATTTGCCAATGTACTTATATACTGAAATAAGCAAAAACGTCGTCAAGTTCCGCCAGCCCGAACCGTTTATATCCTCCATCATAATAAAAAGTAGTCCAACTAAAACGTACGATGTTAATTGTAATTAAAACAAAAACTTTTCAGAGAGTTATCTTAATTTTTTTTTTATTATGATAGAAAAAATATCAGCGAAATGCTCGCCACGGCTTAGGTGACATACATCTATACGATGGTCAAAATTTTCAATGACTCTGAGACAAAATTGAGGCTCATTGTCGTTTATGTCCAAAATTATCTCATCCTTAAGCTTTTAACTTCTTGGTTTATTGATGTACACTTTTTATTTAAATATCCCCAAGGGTAGAAGTCCAACGTTGTCCAATCACATGATTGTGGCAACCAATTAACACCGCCACGACGAGGCCGGTCAGGCAGTTACTGTAAATGGTGTTCGCTATCGTTAGATGATATCGAACTTTTTATGCCCCGAATTGGATATGGATGTGGACGATATGTGGTTTCAACAGGACGGTGCCACTTGCCACACAGCTAACGAAACGTCGTGGCTCTGTTAATTGGCCGCCATGATCATGTGATTTGACACCGTTGGACTTCTTTCTTTGTGGTTATTTGAAGAAAAGGCCAGCAACAATTCAAGAGCTAAAGGATGAGATAATTCGGCACATTAACGGCATAGAACCTCAATTAACCCTCAGCGTGATCGAAAATTTACACCATCGGATGGAGGCCGCAGCGGCCTTTTGGCCGATATTTTGTTCCACATATAATTGAACCATACCAATTTTATCATGCGATAATAAAAAGAAATGACAATAATTTCTTAAATAATTTGTGTTATATTTAAAATCAACATCGGCCCTTAATATATAACCACCCTTTATATCATTATTGCGACCTGTATTTGACTACAACGATAGTGTAGTAGTATAGTGTAATAGATTACAACAAGAGTATTCCGATCGACTCAGAATCACAATCTGATTACCTTGAGCGATGTGCGACCATACGTCTGTATATCTGCCCGCCTGTCCATCTGTTATGGTAATCAAAGTTTAAGTCACAAGTATGAACAGATTTCGGTACATTCTTTAAGTTTGGACCAAGGATGAACCCCATTGAAATTAGTCCACGCCGCTTTATATTTTGATACCATTTATAGTTTTTTCCCGATTTTAAAATCTTTAACTGTAACAGACACAAATTACACCCGATTCCGACCATATTTCGCACAGACCGTTTAGAGTGACAAGCACATACCTCTGAAGCGATTGCATTGTTATCATTCGAAGGAAATTGTATGCCATTTTTTTCCCTTCAAATGTTGGCCGCAGCTACGCCTCATGCTGTCCATTCTGAGGGTGCAATTTTGGATGACTTATTCGAGCATTTCGACCGGTATGGCGTGAATGACACGCGTAATGTTGGCTTCCAAGACTTGAATCATAGCTGGTTTGTCAGCATAGACTTTAGACTTTCCGTAGCTCCAAAGAAAAAAGTCTATAGGTGTGATATCACACGATCCGGTCCAAAATGTGAAAGTAGCTGCTCTTCGAAATTACCTCTCACAAGATCCATTGTTTGACCAGCTGCATGGCAAGTGGCACCGTCCTGTTGAAACAAAATGTCGTGAAGAATATGGGCTTCCATTTCAGGTAGTAAACAGTCCGATATGATAGAGCAATAGCAAGTACCATTGAAAGTTACGTTTCGACCATCATCATTTTTGAAAAAATATGGACCGATAATTCCACTAGCCCATAAACCACACTAAACCGCGGTTTTCTCTGGATATAATGGCACCTCTTAAATCTCTTTTGGTTCCTTCTCAGCCCAAATGCGGCAATTTTGTTTATTGACGTTGCCAGAAATGGACCTCATCACTGAACGCAATTTTAGTCGAAATCAGCGGATCGTCTTGTTTTTCGCCGACCGCCTATTTCCATAATACTGTTGCCAACATTTGCAGGAAATGATATTAAAAAAATAAGTTGCATAAAATGTCATTTCGCATGAACAATAAAGATTCCACACTTGATTTAAATTTTAGTATTTTATTATTCTGGAGGATCACTAATTACATTATGTTTTACATTTTCACATTGCCTGAATTTTGAACTTCAATATTTGTTTTTGCTTGATTTTAGCTTCAAGACATTAAAAAAATATTTTTTCATTACCTTTTTTGATTTTAAATTTAGATTTTTAATATTTATGGGTCACAGCATTTCTTTCGAGTAAAAGAAATATTGCATTCATACAAAAGGGTCTCCATGGAAAAATAGCTAATCTCTTCGTAGAGTAGATGATCATAACCTTAAACTTTAGATGTTCTGTTCCGAATTTGATCACATATTCACTAATCATTTGAACACGGTTCTTTAAATTGAACTTGCATTTCCCGTTGATATGCACTCTTTAGAACCATTTGTGTTACTTTTCTTATTTTCTCTTTTATTCATTAGTTTTCAACAACTTGTTGGTCCTCTTTGTTTGTTTTAATTAGCATTGCATTTTCAGGAGTTTTCCTTCAGCATCAATATCACACTCCGAATCAAATTAGCGCGAAAAGTTTTTAAATAATTAATTTGTCGAGCATTAGCTAAATTCAATGCGGCCATATACACCTGACATATTTCAGCTGTTATGCAAGAGTGTATTAACTCACAAATATTAAGGTTTTAGTTTAGTTTGCTCCGCTACTTGAAGTACATAGTCAACTATTTTTATATCCTCACTAGGTAAGACGGTATATATGATTTGCTACGGACAAAAAATGTAACGCATCCAAAAAAACTATTTGGTTTGACCAAATCCGTTTTATGACTTTTTTAAGTCTTTTGAGCTATGTCCATTTGTGTGGCTGACTCGCACCATAACTCTAGAAAGGAGCTACAAATCGTTTTAAAAGTTTGAAGGTCCCTATTTTTTCTAAAAATTCGTTATGGGATTACAAATTGGCAATACTGCACACAGAAAAAAATCAGTTGAAGATCGGTTCGAACTACAAATATTCGGTTGAATAAACCGACTTTCTGTTGCAATCACCAACATTCCATAGTATTGATGGAAAAATGGTTCGAGATAACGTACGATGGTTGCTACAATCGTATCACAGTATCACTGCCAATAACAGAGTTATACCTGCTGAATTCAGTTAATATATTGGTTGCTACAACTGACGGTTATGACAACAAATCAATTGCAATGTAAATATCACTTTGGTATCGATAATTGGTGGTGACAATAGATAAGTTATTCGTAGTGACCAATCCCTGTTTAGTTGGCTATTGTAACAAAATATTGGTTATTCCAACATCAACAAATAAATCAAACAATATTTTATCGGTTCTAGTCACAACAAAACCGTTGTTTAAGACGAAAACGTATATCGAAATCAACAAAAAAAATAGGTCGACAGTTTTACTTTCCTGGGTTAGACGGTGAATGCTTCCAAGCGATACTGATCAAAAAAATATACGAACTTTAATTAATAAAAAAAAATTCAGAATATAGAAACAGGCTTAACTGTTATTTAGTGACATTACTCAGACTTGATCAGATAGACCTCCATAGATAGACCTCCTTATTATTTAAAACAATAACCAATTTTTTGGTGGCGACACATTTTTCCCAAGCTACAGCTACCCAACGCTTGACAATAAATATTGTTATCGACCTTAAATAATTTGTTTCAGTTGGCTCATTGCAAGGCGTTAAAATATTAAATTCTATTTAAATATAGAAGCAAGAGGTCTTGAGCCGGTTTAATTCCTGTTCAATATATTAAATTTTTTCAAAAAGTAATTATACCCAACTATCTATAACAACAACCAATGTATGTACAAATTCAGTTCAAATAATAATCTTAGTCTATATATATATCCCAAAAATGTATAAAAACAAAAAAAGTTTTAACCGTATTCAATAAGTACTTTTAACCAACAACCTATAACTACAACCAGTAAATGTACAAATTCAGTTCTAATAATCATCCTAATAAGTTAGGGTTACCGATACGGAAAGTAAGAAAATATAAAATTCATATTAATTTTATTTGTTTACAGAACGGTGATCATTTTTACAGTTGTTACAACTGTATGTTTTTTTCGCAAAATTATTATTATTAATATAATTTGCAAATTTTGATTTAGTACATTGTGTTGAACAAGTGGTATAAGTCAATGAAGTAGCGACGTACAATGTACATTTTACAAATCCCTTGTATTTAGAAATCATGGAAAGTGCTTATTGACGATATTGTAGAAAAATATGACACAGTGATTTGAAACTAAAACTAGTAAGTTAAGAGTATAACAGAGCGTAGTTGGAAATATTACTTATATATTTATATATACAGCGTACAATTCTTACAAGAAATATAAACCCCATACTAAGAGCGTATTTCATTAATTGCAGTTTGGCCAATTGGAAATGAAAAAAGCGATATTTTCAAAACGCTCCGGCCACTAGGGATTAGCCGCATGTTCGATGCATAAAACTGTTTGAGGAGACTACAGATGTAAAAGACCGCCAACGGTCGGGCCGCCCACGCTCTGTTCGAACACCGCATGTCATTAAAGCCGTTAAATCAAGAATTCACAGAAATCCGCTCCTAAAACAGAAAATCATGGCCCGTGAGATGAATATCACGCAAAAGTCAATGAGTCGATTCAATAAAAAAGACTTGGGACTTTCAAACGACGTACCGCAGCTTTAAAAAAAATAGGATTGAAAAATGCAAACCTCTTTTGGTGAAGCACGCTGATAACTTCCACAGAAAAATATTGTTCATCGATGAAAAAATGTTTACCGTTCAGGAAAAATTTAACAAGCAAAATGTTAGAGTGTATGCGCGGTCATCTAAGGAAGCAGCTGAACTGGTCCCAAGGGTGGAAAAAGGTCATCACCCAGCTTCAGACATGGTTTGGTGGGATATGTCTTACGATGGGGTCACTGACCTGCATTTCTGCGAACAAGGAGTCAAAACATCGGCCAAGAAACCGTTTTGGAAGCTGTTGTGAAGCCTCTTAACAATTCCCTGTTCCAAAACCAGACATGGACTTTCCAGTAGGATTCTGCGCCGGCCCATAAGGCTAAAACGTCCCAGGCCGGGCTTCGAAACAATTTGCCAGCGTTCATTTCCACTGAAGAATGGCCCTCAGGCAGTCCAGATTTGAATCCTTTGGATTACAATTTGTGGACGGATTTAGAGGACAAGGTTTGTCACAAAAGATAACCCAACATTGGATCTCTTAAGACTGCTTTGGTTTGAGCTGTGGCCAATTTTGCAATGGACGAGGTTCGTGCAACTATTGACGATTGGCCAGTGCGACATTTCGAATAAGTAAACTCTTTTTGAATACAATATACATCAATAAATATATTAAAAAATATTTGGTCCAAAAACATTCAGTACTTTTTATTTTACAGCATAAAACGTGTGTAACAGTAATTATGTCCCTACTAAGTATGATGATTTTCTTATCAGTAATTTCATTCTGGTAGAAATGTATAGCGAACAAAGTGATGGTGGGGACATACGAGGGTTGCTATTTATATTTCGGGTCCGGCAATAAAAACACAATATTTTATCATTGGAAATGGTTTTATTGTTTTTCAAAATATTTTTCTTTAAGATCAATACACTTTTGCATGCGCACAAACCAATTTTCGAAGCTCTTTTTCCACTCCGATTGAGACACCTCCAAAACATGATTTTTGAACGCTTCAACAGCTGTTTCAGTCGACCACACATTTTTTCTTGATGTTAGGGAATAAAGAGAAGAAAAAGTCATTGGGGGGTCAAATCAGGGCTGTACGATGGATGGCCCATCAATTCGACATCTTGAGTGATCAAATAGCGCATCGTTTCAGCTGATGTGTGAGAGCTCGCATTGTCGTTATGCAAATTAACCGTCTTTTCTTTTTATCTTTCCTCATTTCTTCGAACTCTGTTGGCACACAGATGGTTGTATATCACTAAGAATTGACTAAAGGCACTGTGGCAACATGGCCGGTTATAGCGAAAACACCGCAATCATTGGTTCAATATGCTTCTTCCACGAACAACTTTTGTTGGATTTGGCTCGTCTTGAAAGACCCATACGGTTCATTGTTGTTTTGTTTCGGGTTTATATGTATAGATCCATGATTCGTCACCTGTGGCAATGTTATACACTTCCCTTGAGCTACCTCAGTTATACTTTTTCAACATCTCTTTTCACCAATCCATACGAGCCTTTTTTGAGCATTCGCCAAATTATGTGGGATCCAACGAGAACAAATTTTGTTCACGGCCAAATGAACCTGCAATATCTTATTGATGGTTGTCATACTAATGTCGAAGGATGTCTCAATCCCAAGGTATGTCACTTGTCGGTCTTACTTAATCAGTTCACGCACAGCATCGATGGTTTCTGGCGAAGAGCCCGAAGTTGAACGTTCTTCACGAAATTTATCCTGGAGCGACCGGCGTCCGAGACTGAACTCTTGGTACTAGCGATTAACAATGGTTTTTGATGGAGCTTCATCGCCAAAAGTCGAAATATGTTGATTTAAACACTCTTGTCTTGATAACCCACTCCAAACATCGTAAAAAATCATCGCACGAAAATGTTCACGGGATAATTCCATTTTTTGACAGAGATGAATTTTTCAACACACTGTAAACAAAACAGTTCGTCCTCAAATGACAAAACGTTCTGAGTGAAGTTATACCAAAAAAGTTTCCAATGGAAGTACCAGTTTGCATCTGGGAACACTAGTATTGTCAGGACCCGAAATATAAATAGCAACCCTCGTATAACGATTTAGCTGAAGTGGACACCTTGACGGTGACCACTATGTCGTTCTATATTGCTATGTTAACATCGACATATTCGTTGAGCTTAATTTAAACCCCAGATCCAAGGTTTCTCAGCAGAATTGTTGCCCTTCTAACATGGACTTGAATTCTAACATATACACATTTTTCACTTTGATTAATTCCCCTTTACAACCAATGCCATATTTGACTGAAAATAGGCTTTGGATAAATAACACTTTCCCACCAACGACCATATTGCCCAATACGAGTACTGTCCATGCCATACTGGAACGCAATCCAAGGTGGAAAGCATCGTCCCGGCCGCACTTGACCAGTTGTCTACTTTTATTAATTCACTTAAAAATCTTGGATATAATTTTAAATTTTTGCCAATTGAAGTTTTGTAAAATTCCGTGGAACTTTGTTAATTTTCAGCAACAAGGTTAATTTAATAATGCATTTATTTCGAACACACGTGAGTTTTTTTGCGCAATAGATTAAAAGTGAAATTTAATTTTAAACATTTCAACAACATCTACCACACAAAAAATTAAAAGTTTCATTTTCCTATTGTTTTGCCAGTTCCAAAAGTAACTGACCATGAACAAGTGTTGAAAATATTGTTCGCTTTCGGACTTTTAATTTAATGTTAAAGGATTTTTACCTTTACAAAATGAAATCCATGTCATGATGATTCTCATATTTTTCAGTTGATTATCAGCATTTGTTTTTGCACATACCGATTTGGTTTTTGTTTCCTTTCAGGCTCTGACCAGGTATCATCATTGTGCAATCTCCACTGACCATGATGACGGGTATAATAAATTATGGCATCGCTGTTTCGAACACAGGGAACATTACAAACTATGGAATTACACTCATATTCCTAAGTTCATTACAGTCTCTGGTTGACTTTGTTTTCGCGTGCCACGTATGCTGGGCAATCAATTATTTAATATTTTGTTACCACCAAAGGGTTTATTATTAGTCGACTGTAGTGGGAGTAGGGCTGTCAGTTTTCTCCTTGTTTTTTGTCCAATGAAATTAATTTTAATTATGACAATATTTTCGCTATATATAAGCGGTGGAAATGAAATAATTGCGAATATTTGAATAAAAAAAAGATTATGAACGATATGGAGAGTAAATTTGGTTTAAGAGACTGTATACGAGGGTTGCTATATATGTGACGCGCAAAATTGAAAGGCACCAAAGGTCAAAAACCAGTTTTGTTCAGGAGAGCCATTTTAAAGATTAGGTCCCTTTCTATTTGCGCTTAGAATCGTCGATTACACTTTCATAAAACGCGTATATCTCTGGAAGGGAACACTTTTGGGGCATGGGAATCGGTCTCATTCGATGCTCAGATGTTGTCCACATGAAAAAAAGAAAAAAAATGAAAATTGATTTTTTTTACCCTTAGGTCCCTTTCTTTATGCGCTGTCACATATATTTCTGGGCTAGGCAACACTAAGTATTGCGTGGGGCCATCTGACATTTCCATTGGAAATTTTGGCATTTTTTAGCATAAACGTGCTCAGAACGTTTAGACGTACGATCATCATTTGTGCTGTTTACAGTGACTTGAAAAATCAATTTGGCAAAAAAAGGAATTAACTTGTGAACATTTTCGTGCGATAATTTTTCACAACTTTCGACTTGGATTATCATGACAAGAGTTAATCGATGAACATAAATCTTTGTATGGCGATGAATCACCATCCTATAGCATTGTGAAAAACCGGTTTAATGAATTCAATCGTGGCCGACGCTCGCTCCAAGACGAAGGCCGTGAAGGTCCTCCAAAAACGGACGTTGTGCCAGATAACATTGATGCCGTGCGTGAACTGATAATGCAAGATCGTCATGTGACATACCGTGCGATAGAGGCATCCTTGGGCTTTTCTTCCACCAGCATACATTCGATATTGCATAAACACCTGGCCGTAAAAAATCGCTTAAAAAAAGGCTCGGTGCTTCAAAAGACGTTTATAAGATCGTCACATGTGACGAATCATGGATCTATGCGTATGAGCCCGAAACAAAACAGCAATCGACCGTGTGGGTCTTCGAAGACGAGCCAAATCCAACGAAAGTTGTTCGTGGATGAAGCACTTCGAAGCAAATGGTCGCCAGGTTCTTCGGCAAAACTGGTCATGTGGCGACTGTTCCGATTGAGCAACGTAGGATGGTCAATTCTAAGTAGTACAGCACCATTTTTTTTTTGCCTGAAGTCTTCGGAGAAATTCGAAAAACGAAAAAGAGAAGACGAATCATTGTGCACCATGACAATGGTAGCTCTCACACATCGGCTCAAACCAGCGCCTGTTTCATTTCATTTCTTTATTGACATGTAATTTGAAGCCCATTGGGGCCTATTAAAGCTAAATTACAATATGCGTCAAAATTTTAAATAGAACATCATAAACTGCTAGAAAAAATTCAGTATAAAATCAAAAAAATAATATAAATTAAAATAATCCTAATATTTCCTAATAAAAGAGAAAAAAACCTGATGAAAGCATATAAGTGATTATCAAGAAACCGAAGAAAAAAAACATATAAATAAAAGCATTACTCTGTACTTGAACGAAAATGTTCCACTAAATGTTTACGAAATGTCATGGAAGACAAATTAAACGTTTTTAAACTGCTTGGCAAAATGTTAAATGGTCGGGCTACTCTTACGAGGAATGATCGAGGAATGAATGATTGTCCGGCCAAAACGTCGATATTATGCGTCATCCACTGAACAGCCCTGACTTGGCACCCACTGACTTTTTTTAATTCCCACACATCAAGAAAAAAATGCGTGGTCAACGATTTTCGTCGCCAGAAGATGCTGTTGAAGCGTTCAAAAGCCATGTTTTGGAGGTGTCTCAATCAAAGTGGAAAAAGTGCTTCGACAATTAGTTTGAGCGCTTGCAAAAGTGTATAAATCATGCAGGAGAATACTTTGAAAAACAATAAAACTATTTTTGATGATAAATATTCGCATTTTCATTATATGGACAGATATATATATATATATATATATATGGCAGCCCTCGTATAAATATGGTTATTAACAATATGGAGAGTAAATTTAGTGTAAACGACGTATACAAAAATATAAATATTTCTTTAAAAAAATATAATTTAAATTTTCTTTAAATATTTTTGAATAAGAAAGTAATTATTGGGTAATACACATAATATTCTCAATATTTACTGAACATCGCATAGAAATAATTTCATTTTCTTTCGACTTAGGTCAAATTAATTACATGTTCTAAATTTAATATTTTTGTACCATTTTCGAAATAAATTATTTCATTGGAAATTCTATGAAATAATTCAATATTTTCAAAGTTTCTATAACCCACTGCCTGTGAATAAAATATTTAATTTCTATTGAGCTTATGAGTGAGCAAAACAATATGAATTACAATTTGTATAACATTGATAATGTAAAACAATACCCTTTTCGAAATAATTTATTTTGTTCTTCGAATATCATGAATTTCCATTGAATTTAAGTGAAATGAAATACTGCAAATATTATTTTACAGATACAGGAAATAAAAATCTTGTTCCAGAAAGGTCATGCTTAAAACTATTATGTGTAAGGATATTTGCGCATAGAGAGAACTGATTCATTGTCGACTTGTTTTGGCCATTCTACATTAGAGATAAGAAATAATGGTCGGCAAAAGTGACAAAGTCTACTACCCTTCATCATAAGATGGATTTTTTTGTAGATTTAGTTTTTCTGTTCGCAGAACTTGTAAAATATACGAGTAAGAAATTCGAATCTGTCGAATTTTTATTATCACGCTCTCATATGTTATATTATATTGTATGCGGCAATGTATTTTTTTATGCATTGCATGTCACATTGGATACGTTATATTAAAAAAATAATAATTTTTTATTACCTGCTAAAAAAAACCTTAAAAATAAAAGCTAAAAAAAGGTGAAAAAATTTAAATTTGTGCTTCTTGAAAATGATTTTTTTATATGTCGTAATGAAACTCTTCTTCTCCTCATGACAAAAGCTATCGAAAAAATAACTGAGCAGCGCGTTAATTTTGAAACCTTTTACAAAAACGGACGTTTAAGTCAATATGCATTTCGTGCACTTCGTGATCTTTTGGTCAGCATAATCGACCAAATGTGTCCACAATCGGGAGAATTTTAAACGATTTTCGGCAAACCGGGTCTGATGTTGTTCGCGGTACATTCTTCACACTTTCACCTCAATGAATTTTCTAACAAGCAGAATTGCCACATTTGGGCAATTAAGAATCTACGAATGATTGTTGAAAAGAGTGACAGTTTGGTGCGGTTGATGGGCTGGCTGCGTCACCGAGTTGAACTTCTTGGGAATGAGGTCAGCCAAGCAGTTATCGTCAATGATGGCCAGATCTTGTGGCCAAAAATTGAGTATATGGACTTGGGCGAAATTTTTTTCCGACAGAAAGGTGCCACAGCCAACAAAACAATGGCTCTTTTGCTCGAGAACTTTAATGGCCATGTTATTTAACGTCGTGGCGATGATGATTGGCCGCCACGATCATGTGATTTGACACCGTTAGACATTTTTCTTTGGGGATATTTAAAAGAAAATGAGTACTTCAATAAGCCAGGTACAATTCAACAGATAGTGTATGACACAATTTAGCACATTAACGACATTGAACCTCCATTATGTCTCAGAGTCATTAAAATATCGAACATCAGATAGAGGTATGCCACGGAAGAATTGGCTAGGTTTTAAACGATATTTTGTTTTACAGGTAGTTGTCATATATCCTTCTACAAGTATCATTCTCTGAAAACTTTTAATTTCATTTACAGTTGACATCGTGCATTTTGTTTGGAACACCCTTTATATTGCCATATCTGTCCGCCTGTTTGAAATAACGATTTTGAAGTTTGACACCATTATAGTTTCTAATGAAAAGTTGCTTAAAACTATAAATTTCCTATAATTTTTAGTAATAAACATGGACACCTGGTCACATAAATTGATTAAAGGCTCGGGCGCACTGAAGCTTTTTTTTCCTACGTTGCGTATTTTCCAACTTCCTGTAGTGTAAAAACCATTGAAACAAGTGTCAAAAATTTACAACCAATATATGGGAGGGATTTTATACGCCGACACTGCAATAACATGCAATTTTTATATGTTTTTATCAAATCAATATTTCAATGGTTTTTGGACAACCGCAGCGTTAAGAAAAACATCTTCTGTGTGCCCGGACCTTAATATTTAATAATGTTCTGAAAAAGGCATGAACTTTTAATATCTTCCTGAAATATGCTACCAAAATTTAACTTAAATAAATGCAAACTTCAGCAACGTAGACCGACTCCAGCGCTCCGATAAGAAAGTCATCAGGTCTCCCGTAGAGCTATTTCTACGGAAGCCATACGGTCGATCGCTAAAACGGTCGTTGGTCTCCAGATATCCTACAAGATGGTGGTTAACCATGCTCTCCATTACCTTGGAGAGTGCAGAGCAAACCGCGATTAGCCGATAATTCGCAGGTTTCTTGTCTTCACCCTTTTTAGGGATTGGCTGCACGTTCGCAGCCTTCCAACACGCTGGGAAGACTCTCGCACGATAAGCAAGGTTTAAAAGGTTGCACATAGGACGGCCTAGCGTCGAGGAGCACTTACATAGTACAAGTGCCGAGTTACCATCCGGGCCCGGGGACTTACTATGATCGAGATTCGCAAGAACCCTTTTAACTCCACGAGTTCGAAAAAATATCATAGGCATAGAACTAGATACGTTTTCGCTCTCGAGGAGTGGTTAATTAATTTTCGGCAGGTATGAATTTCCTGCAAACATTTCAGCCAATAGGTCAGCTTTTTCAACCGGGTCAGTGAATGCCTAATCGTCTTTAACAAGAGTTGGGATGGATGAAGAACTATCCTTTACTCGCCTTACAAACGACCAAAAGCTCTTACTTACCACGGGAGAAGAAAAAACCTTTGTGCGTAGATTTTGTTCATGAAGAAACTTTTCACATCTAAGCACACGAAGTTCATGCCTTTTACGTAGCATTTTAGTACTGCCGTTTTTGTTTAAACGCCAATTTCTAACCGCCTCCTCTTTGGATCTGACAGCATCCTTGCATGCCTGACTAAACCAACTATTTTTGGCTGGTTTAAACGACATACTTTTAATTGGAATAAACGTCTTCATTCCAAATTAAATTATATTTTCGATCATTTCAGCCGCATCATTAATATTATTATCGAGAAAGCATAGCTTCCAATTAAAATGCTGGAAAAATTAGTTGAGATCAGCCCATTTTCGTGCATTTTCGTATATAAAAATTGTTTGCTTTAAAGCTGGTCTCGAAGTGGCACGAAGGGCGGGATACAAAAAAGATGCTAAAACAATGCAGTGACTGGAATTACCAAGAGGTACAAGGACATTAACTTTATACCTTTCAGGCTGTGAAGTTAAGAAAAGGTCAAGAATATTGTGTTGGTGCCTTCGACACACGGAATAAGTGTCGGTTTATTCACTAAATGCGTTAAGTCATTTTGCGCGGCGAAGGGCTCGACGTATTGGCCCTCTGGAGTTGTGTGACTCGAATGGAAAAGCCAGGCAGAATTATGGACATTAAAAAACCAGAAACGACAATTTCACTGTCCGGATAACTTTCCAGAACTTTTGTTATTGAATCAGAAAGGCGTCGAAGTTGAGGAAAGGCTCTCTTTCTGAATTTGGGCTTCTATAAACAAACCCAAAATGTAAAACTCAATTTAACCCAAAAAGAGTTAAATTCTGGATCTTGTGACAGTTTTTAGGCGAATTTTTTTCTTTTATATTTCAAATTTTTTTGTTGAGGTGTTCGTATCAACATATGACCATTTAAAGGGTGGGTTAATTTTAAGGGCCAATTAAGTTTGTCGCGCAAAAGAGCAATTGTTTCGTTTTCTGTGTGGCAAGTGGTACCATCCTGTTGAAACCACATATCGTCCACATCTATATCTTCCAATTCGGGCCATAAAAAGTTCGTTATCATCTCACGGTAGCGAACACTATTCACAGTAACTGCCTGATCGGCCTCATTTTAGAAAAAATACGGCCCGGTGATGCCGCCAGCCCATAGACCGCACCAAACAGTCACTCCTTGTGAGTGCATTGTTTTTTCGACAATCACTCTTGGAGTATCATTCGCCCCAATGCGGCATTGACAAATCCGAATTATCCGAATCCGTTTATTGACGAATCCGCTGAGGGGAAAAAGTGTCTCATCACTGAAGACGATTTTTTTTTCGAAAATTGATCATCCCACTGTTGCCATTCTTGCCGCCAAGCCTGAATAACTTTAAAACGTTGTTAGCTTATGTATCTTTTCATGGGTTTATCATTGAGTTTGTCTTAAAAGATATCAAATGAAATGCAGAAAAAAACTTGAGGTTTAGGCGTGGTTCACATTCAACATCGGCCCTTAACATTTAACCATCCTTTATAAATAAATAAAAAAGATGAAAAATATCCCGACATTTCCACGCTAAATTTAAAAAAAAAAACATAAGTTTAACTTTCACCTTGAATTCCTCAATATCTACTGTAACCGATATTATTAAAATTTAAACTTGAGAAATGTTTAAGGAGGCATCTACCGAATAAAACAAAAGTACTCAAATATTTCTATCAGTTCAAAAGTTACGGAGTTTTGGCTAGTAAAAAACGATTCTAAACTACTGTGGACCCCTCTCGACTTGAGGCCCATCTTCTCCAGAAATTAGGCAATGTACTTTACGATCGAACTGTAAAAATCACTTGTGATTTCATAAAGCCGCTCGATTTGACATTTTTACATGTTTTTAATAAGAACAATTCATTACACGTGAAATTTCATATGCACAAAGTAATATTATGCCGTATTGTAAAAACTTTTTTTCGATTTTGAAAACATTATTTCACAAATATTGCAAATGTCACTTGGCAGCTTACGAAGAGTTTGTCTTTGTATTTATCCCTAATCCCATGGCAATATTTTAACTTGATTACTTTTAATGACCGCCTTTTTTATTGTCATAAACGCAAAATGTTTTTTTTGAATTATAATCTAAGGTAAACACAGCCGGTCACTCAATCTGGAAGCAGTACACGTGACAGTCACCGACATGGCCGCCTGTGCTGTAAATTATAATTAAGAAGTAATCTCATGCTTTTCAGCATTGTCCAATATTTTCACCAAGGACAATGCAGTAAAGAACACAACGCTTTGGGATATTCCAGAGAATAAGAAGATTAAATAATAAATTCAATTATAAAAAATTATTGAGAAAAACATAATGGAAGTATCACTCAGAGCAGAGCAGCATTAAAAATAATGTGAATGTACATAATGTTTAATTCAAAAAGTAGTACTATTTTTGATGACTTTTTCTGGCCACAGCCTTAATGGTGGCAATAAAGACAAGTTTTATGTATGAAGTAAGTTTAGAAAAAAATATGAGTACAGCTCAACAGAACAGTGACGCACTTTATGTCTCATCGCAGTCTTGTACATTCAGTAATAAGATGACAAACACCTTTTCTCCCGATCACCTTACATTGCACTAGACATATATATACGAGTATATACTGAATACTTCTCCCATGGAACCGAGGTTATGACGTGAGCAAAACAGCTATAAATGCAAGCAACGCTGTTCACAACTCAAACTGCAGGATATAGCCACATGAGGTACATGGGAGATATATAGGAAGAAGTTGGGACAATTCCCGAAAATTCTTTCAAAATGTCAAAAGTCAGACTGAGGGTCTAAGGTTATGAAGTAATTGGTGAAATGATGAAAAAGAAACAACATAAAGGTCTCGAACCAGAATAAAAAACTGCTCAAGTCATAATAATGATAAAAGACCGAATAAATAACAAAAAAACGAAAAAACTGTTATGAAGTAACTTTAGGAAAAAGTTACGATCGTATTTTTTTCAAAATTTCTTTACAGCAATCGACACGAGCCTTATTTTGAGCGATTGTCAAATTGTGCGGAATCCAACGAAAATAAACCGATTTTACGGCCAGGTGTTCTTGCATTATCGAATATATGCTAGTGAAAAAAATGCCCAAGGATGCCTCTATCTCACGGTATGTCACATGACGATCTTGCATTATCAGTTCACGAACGGCATCAATGGTCTCTATCACAACGGCCGTTTTTGGACGACCTTCGTCTTTGAGCCAGCGTCGGCCACAATTGAATTCATAAGACCAGTTATTCGCAGTGCTATAGGAGGGTGCTTCATCGCCATACAAAGATTTAAGTTCATCGATGCACTCTTGTCGTGATAATCTACGTCGAAAGTTGTGAAAAATTATCGCAAGAAAGTGTTCACGAGTTAATACCAGGTTTTCCCGAATTTAAATAAATATTAATATTTTAATAAATGACGGTCGTACGTTAAAACGTTCTGAGTACGTTATAAGGTCAAACTTTCCAATGGAAATGTCAGAAGGCGCCAGGCAACGCTTAGTGTTGCTTAGGTCAGAAATATATAAAGCAACCTCCGTATTTAGGAATTTATGATACTTATAAATACATTTTGAAAATAAGAAATAAATCAAGCCTTTTATTAAGCTGGTGTATTTTATTCAAAATCCCATAGGAACTACTAGCCTGGCCGATTGCCATTTCAAAAGTCATTTTTTTGTTGACATTAATTGTTCGTTTTTTTTATTAAAAATATGTAAATTTTATATTCTTTGCAAGCAGTCCTTTGGCGTGGGAATGCCCATACATCAATCAATTTTATATAAAATAAGTTCTTATTTAAAGTATTTAAACTGTGTTGCTTTAACATTTTATAATAAACCAGTTATCACACACACAAATGTACTTATGAATGCTGGCGTAATTGCGGCGAACTGTTGGTTAACAGTTCTGGGGAGCCACACAACATTTCGCAAGTGACTGGAATGTTAACACTTGTGTTGGCGTAACAGGCAACTCCGAAAAACGAATGACCCCCTAAAACACAACAAACACAAAACGAACGCCTACAGTGAAAAACAGTTCAGTGTAAACTCTCAAACAGTGCAGTCGTTAAACGGTACAAAGTGAAATTCTAAACAAACGGGTCGTTTTGTATGCAGATAAAAGAAAATAAAAAAACAACATTTTCTGATTTATGGCATAGTGAAGACATAACGGAGTCTATGTTGGAAACGTGAAAACCAAAAAACAAAGCCTTTAAAGGAATAAAAATAAAAGAATTGTAAATATAAGGAGGAAGGAATTTTATGAAAAAGTGTAAGTTAAAAAAACTCAATTTAATCTAAGAACAGATAAATTTTGGTGAAATTTCTGTGATTACCATATAATTTTACTTAAATCTTTTTTACAATGTGTGTGTAAGAGCTCATGACGGCATACCAAGTTCTAGTCCGTGTGACTACGAATTTATTGTCTTCTTGACCCGTAAGAGTTTTCACAGTGTATGTGTGTGTGTAAAAACGACAGTAACTTGCACAAAAAATGGGCAGATAAAACACAGCTTCTGATTTCACTTCAACGGCCCCAGGAAAAGCATGTTTGGACAATAAAAAGATTTATGACATTCGTTAGTGTTTTCGACAGCCGGGACTAGTTGTCTGGATAGCCCAGAAGATGTAGTTTTAAAAAAACAACAAAAACAGAAAAAATGCTTTTAATGAGAAAAGTTTCAAAACGTGCGTTCTCGCAAAAACAATTTTATTCAAAAACGGAATTAATAAAAAGTGATTTTAAAATGTTAATAAAACAAAAGAAAAACTTAAAGATTACATTTTTAAACGAAATACCAATTTAAAAAGTTTCTGCCGTGAATTGCAAAACGTTGCTTTTTCCAGAGAAATAAATTAAAAAAAAAATGATGAACAAATTGGATAAAATAAAGTGCATTGAACGGAAAACAATGTGAACGCAAGCCTGAAATTTTTTTTAGAACTTCATATATGTTGTAACAAATGTTGTCAGTTTCCACTTGAATCGAGATAATTATGGAATACAGTTCAATACGACTAATAAACTGTTCATGTCTACAATGGATTCCGGCATTAAGAAAAATATAAAAACAATTTAAATTATTTTGTTTTTACAGACAAGCGGTTTTCAACAAGAAATAAAACGCATTTGCGACGCGCAAAATAGAAAGGGACCTAAGGGTAAAAACCAGTTTTGTTCAGGAGAGCCATTTTAAAGATTTAAATACGTGTATCTTTGGTGTACCATCACTTTCATAAAATGCGCATATCCCTGGGAGGGAACACTTTTGGCGCATTGGACCGGTTTCATTCGATGCTCAGATTTTGTCCACATCAAAAAAAAGTGAAAATTGATTTTTTTTTACCCTTAGGTCCCTTTCTCTATGCGCTGTCACATATAGTTTAATGGCATGGTCAATAATTTAGCTTTATTATAAAAATAAGGGTTAGCGCTGATGTTGTAAAAATTATTTGTGCAAGTGGCCGCCGCGGCTGGCTCGAGAGGCCTCTCTTGCCGAGAGGCCAAATTTTCGACCACTTTTTGCAGCATTTGGAGCCGTATTTCAGCAATAACGCGCCGATTATTCACATTACCCCACAAAAAATAGTTTAGCGGCACGTGCCCACGACGCAAGATAATGAGCACACCAAAAGTTCCCTTAAATAATTCGATTGTTTCGTTGGCTGTATGCAACGTAGCGCCGCCTTGTTGAAACCAAAGGTCGTCACATTAACATCCTCCAATTTAGGTACGAAAAAGTCATTAATCATGGCTCTATAGCGTTTCCCATTGACTGTATCATTATGGCCGGCTTCATTTTCAAAGAAATAAGCCCATAGAGCACACCAGATAGTGACTTTTTGGGGATACAACGGTGTCTCCACAATGGCTGATGGTTTTTTAATACTCTCAATGCGAAAATTTTAATACAATGCAACAATTAACGTAAACCAAAAGTGAGCTTCATCGCTGAACACAATTTTCTTGTAAAGGGTGTTTTTTATTGAGGTATATAACTTCGAATTGAAATAAAACACAAGAAAATCGTTTTAATGTTCATCAATTTGGCTTTATTGGAAGGATAATTTTATGCCATTAATGTTTAAATATGATTTCGGGCATGTGGCCGCCGCGGCTGGCTCGAATAAAGCCAATTCTACAGGTCCAATTTTCAACCAATTTTTCGAGCATATGGGGCCGTATGTTGGCAATAACGCCACGAATGTTGGCTTCCAAGTCCCCTAACGTGTTTCTGGTTTGTTGGCGTAGACGAGCGACTTCACATATCCCCAAAGAAAATAATCCAATGGTCCATGTTAACCGATCCATGGTTAACCGAATTAATTGCTCTGATGGACGATTATGTCGACCATAAAATGGACGGAGCTTGCGGTGAACTTCTCGAACTGAACCATTACTTTCGAAATAAATTTGCACGATTTGCAAGCGTTGTTCTTTTGTCAACCTGTTCATGATAAAATGGCAAACCAAACTAAATATTAATCACTTGACAGCTGACAAAATGGCCGCCAGTTAAAAAAGTGATGCCAACTTAAAGTTCTATACCCCAATAAAAAACACCCCTTATAAATCTAGATCGGTGGCCATCTCGTTTTGGGCCAATTCACCACGATTTGCAAACGTTGTTCCGGAATAAGTCTATTCATTATGAAATTGCAAACCAAAATGACCATAAATCAAATGACAAAAAGACCAAGTCCGAAAAAAATGTGGCCAGATTGAAAACCATTTTTTTTGTTCAATCACTTGAAGTACTCCAACACATAGGGTGAGTAAAAACTTTATTTGATGGTAGACAGTACCCACAAACTCTTCTAGAGAACAATTGACGTTTCAACGATGGAAAACCTTCTCTTTTAATTGCTTAGCCGTTCGGCACAGGGACTCAATAGTGTAGATGTCAGTAAGTATTCGAATAGTGCACTTCTTATCCACAAAATTTTACACAGTATAAAGTAGTGATGATGCTTTCGTGTTTACAGAAAATTTTTTAGGCCTCTAGTTATAATAGGTGTCGTGTATCACGGAGCTGAATTTGGCAACCTCGGGTATAAAAAAGTTATAATAGTACAAAAGTAGATACATAATTTTAAGTATCTTCTATAGGTTAAGAGTTTTGTACATTAAAAAGATAGTATTTCTAGTAGTTTTCCATCGCCATTCGATTTGTAGAAAAATTCTGTGTAAAACAGTTTTAACTTTGGAGTACAAATATTAATGCAGTCAAAACTTACTTTTAACATTTTAAAACAATTTTTTTTTTTATAAAGAAAAAAACATTTTTGTTTTTGGATTGTGTCGTTGGTCTATGAAAACTGCCACGCTTTGGTCATAGTCAGATTTAAGACTTAAATCTGTTTCTATCGTAAATTTTGTTTAAAGAGAAACCAAAAAGTTATTCAAAAGACAGTCAAAAATAACCTTAGTCGCAACTTCATCCTCAAAAGAGAAAATCAATTTTTTCAAGACAAAAAAGGCTTGTCAGGCCACAAAGTTAATACGTCACAAAAAGACGACTTTAAAGAAATTAATATTGATTGAACAGGGATTAACCGACTCAAAACCTCTTAAATCTTAATTTTAATATATGACAAGTTCTTAACAAAATGGCAAAGCGACATTGATCGTGGCTGCACACTGCTTTTATCGCGATTTCGAGTCCGTGATGACCTTATCAGAAAGCTTCGCAGCAATTGTTGAAAGGAAATCTGAACTCTTTAAGACCAGGTTCTCATCAAACGTACAATAACTTCTGTTGTTCACTTCTCAAGTTTTCTTCTAACAATTGCCCACGAAAATGCAATTCATCTTTACCACCTCTCCCGAGAAGTGGTACAGGTCGCAAGTATGACTCCATAACAACTTTACACATAATGCAACTTTGACCCAAGATGATACCCTATTGAAACTGGTCCATACCGATTCAATAGGGTTTTGGTATTGTCCCCACCCAAGGGACGCTCATTAATACGACTCTACTGCTTGTCAGATATTTCTCAAGTTCGGAATATTTTATAAGCAGTAAGTAAAAACGTCTTTAACCCTATATAAACTCCAACGTGACTTCGCTCTGAAGCATAAAGAAAATATAAAAAATTTTGGTTTCGTTGCTAAATCGGCTGAAATTTGAGTACACTTTTGAGAACTCTACTTATCGGTGGTATCTTCTTTTGAACATAATGACCGGTTTTTAGGTCTTTCGGCACATTTTTCCGATCCTAATCTGAGCCAGAATTTCATAATAAACTTTTAGTAGCCCGTTTGGACCTTAAGGGCCAAATACTCAAAAACGTGTGTTATTTTCTAGTTACTATTAGTCCGTAAAAGGAAAACTTTTCTTTCGCACTGGTCCGATTTCTCCCATTTACAAGAAAAAAACGTATGAAACATAAGCTATTATCTTACAAATTTATATGGCCTTCAAGGTGTTCAAATTACAGCGAAATCTATTCTGATACACCAATAAGTAACCCCGGAATGTCAGGACCATATGGGTTCATGTTTTCACATAGGCCTCATGCGTGGGCTCTTACCAGTTTAAAGCTCTGCCACTTTAGTAGTCAAAATGACGTCTTTTGCTGAAAATTGGGATGAGACTTTCAAAAGGCAGAACCCACTGCTCCATTTGCTTATTACGATGACGAATCAAATCAATTTTGTTTGGTGAGTACTATACGTCACCTCGGCGAAAGCTTATTATTTGAGTTTACGTTGTATTGTGAATCGTGTTTTCGCCCGGATATATCAGTTCGTCATCAATAAGTCCTGAAGTAATACATGATATTTAAAATAAAATTGCCATTTTTCTGGCAATCGAAACGCAGCGCAATTGATACATGTTCTGGCAGATCTGATCATGGTTTGTGTGTGTTACATCGATTTCGAAAAAAGACATCTCTAAAAGCTTTATTTTCATATGGTTTATTGTATCACATTCAGACGTCCTATTTAATTCTGATTAAACGTCTTTACATTATTACTTAAGTCCATCATCACCCCATTAAGGAACAAAGGGAAACTTTTCTTAAATCAGTAAGTGATATAATTCTTATACTCACCGACCGGTTCCTACCGGCTTTGAACGGCAAATGCATTTTACAGAGTAGTTTTTAATAGCTGAAAGAGTCATCTATTTATCGAAAAATCTGTAGCAAGTTCTAGGTAGGAAACGCCTCTGAAATTTTGTTGGTTGTTCTTTAAGCCCGGAATTGAACCTGGGTTTACCTGCATGATAGTCGTGCGCACTAACCGTGGTGTGGTCTTTAGATATGTTAAAGCATGAAAAAACTTACTGCCATTTTCGTTTCTCGTAAGTCTACATTTAGCAGCATTTGAATATTTTCCCCAGTGTCGTAATATTGATTTTGTTATGCGCCTACAGTTTATTGAATTAATCCTCAGAAGAAATGCCAATACACGCCAAAAGAAAACAAACTTAAATACAATTCACTGGTGGTGGTCTTGGCGTTAAATTTCGAAGATTTCTTCCTCCTACCAACGGTGATTGAACACAGGCCAAGCTACAAGCGTGTGCGTGTATTTGTGTGTGGTATAGTAGACACAAACATGTACAAGCCGACATATCCACACATGTGTGTGTTTATAAGATTTCCTTTTTTTGCTTGGAAAAATCTCTAACACATATACAAATTCTATTTACACAATGCATAGGTAATCAGAATGGGAAAAAAGTGTCTGGACCAGTCGGAAAAAAGTAAATAAGCTCCAAGAAAAACGTTTGTCTATGGCAACCAAGAAGAGTGAATACTCGTACATGCTGGTACTCAAATTCACTCGTTTATATGAGAGTGCTTACTCACAGCTGAATCATAGCGTGCTACATATGTGTGAATATACATTGATTTACTGTGGATCTATAAAAATAACGTTGTGGCATTATGTATACCAGTAGACTTTGAATACCCTGCATTAGGGGTGGAATAGTGCACGAGTTTTCGATTTTGATACGGCTAAAATAAGGGGGTGCCCTTATTTTGTGGGTATTGGAAAAAATGCAGGGGCCAAAAAAACGGGGGAGGTGGGATCGGGTTAAGTGACGACTCATCGAGGTCAAAAGTCGTGGGAAATATTCACAAAAAGCCCGCAACTAACTAGGAGTCGCACCTAGAGGGGTAAAATGTATGACCGACCCCCATTAATTTTTTCCTCCCAATATTTTTTCCAAACATAACTTCCCTGTCTTCACCCCCTAAAGGGGCTTTCCTACAAAAAACTAATTTTTATTAAAATTTTCGGCGACGACCTCAAGTAATATAAATATGCCCTAACGATGATGAAAAAATAGGTTCTTGAGGTCGTCGCCGAAAGTCGGAAGAAATATCCATCACATGAAAAAATTAAATTAATTTGACTAACATTTTCGAACTATAAAAAGTTTCGAATTTTAAATACATATATTTTTACTTTTAATAAAAACGAAAATAATTTACAATCAAAACAACACAAAATTTAAACGAAAATATTATTTTATGGGGAATTTTGTTTGGTCGTTTTAAGTGCTTTTTGCATTGGACTTTTCTTATGGATCCCCCATACACATTTTTGTGTATGGGGGATCCCTTAACGGTTGAAGATAGAGCGTGGATTTGTTCTGAGAATCTGTTGGAATTGCAGAAATATTGGCAGTTGGCCTTACATTAAACTCCTCTAGGGGCACTTTTAGGGTATTTAAGCAGTGGAAGCAAAATTTAAAAAAAAATATTTTTTGTACCCCCTTAGTGGGTGAAGATAGGGGGAAGTTACGTTTGGAAAAAGATTTGGGAGGGAAAAATTAATGGGGGTCGGTCATATATTTTACCCCTCTAGGTGCGACTCCTAGGTAGTTGCGGGGCTTTTAGTGAATATTTTCCCCCATCCCACGACCTTTGACCTCCATGAGCTGTCACTTGCCCCAATCCCACCTTCCCCATTTTTCGGCCCACGCACTTTTTTCCAAATCCCACAAAATAGACTACATTTTTCCCTCACCCTACTGGGTAAATCATTTCGCATGGAAGATAAGTGAACGCATTGGGAAAATCACTTTAAAGAGAGATCCGAAAACAGAGAGGTGTAAGGTTTTGTATGGTCGACTCCGTCCGACTTTAACTTTTGTTACTTGTTTGGTTTCGAAACCACTGCTAAGGTTACATTTGGAAAAAGGTTATAGTGCATGGCCGGCTTATTGAGCATTTGTCATTCGTAGCTACTTGCACACACACTGTACATGTAGGTTCGTACGTCTATGTTTTATTATCCTTGTCGTGTTTCTTTCACTGGAATTTGTGTGATTTGCAAAGCATTTTCATTTATTTTTTTCCTGTGCTTTGCCTTCTCTTCAGAATGGGGTGGCACCTTACTATAATAAAGAAACATATACAGCGAGCCAGTTATAGAGTGTATCGGTTTTGCGACCATTGCGTTGGATTTAGTTCAGTTTATCGCAATTAAGCGAAAAACCTTTTTAAAGACCAGATTTTTTGTGAAATCTTTTTCTCTCCTTGCAACTGTATTAATGAAATGTAATATGATATATTTTCCCCCCCGCACTCTATTTTTACGAAATTTTATCAATATGCGATTACAATGTATTCCTCCTTTGATATATTCAAAATTAATTGACTAGATTCCTGCTTTAATTCCTAAAGAATGTGGAGAGGAATAATGAGTAATTAAGAAAATGAGATTCGTTTGAAGGAATCAAATTCATGCAAAATAAAACCAAGATACATCATAATTAGTTATTATGTTAAATAAATAGTGTTTACAGTGCTCGACTATCGTATAAGGTAACCCAGTCACATATATGGGTATGAACATTTTACGTTTCTCAGAGGGTTTTCCACTTCGTAAATACCTGAGATTTCGTCATGTAAAAGCCTTTCTATAAAATGTATCACCTGTTCGTAACCGCTAGTAGACTCTGGTTTTCCAGACAGTTGTGTAGAGATTTTTTATATTTACTTTTTTGATTTACCAGTTACACTGAAGCCTCAGTAGTCACCTTTTGTGAACTGCCCTTTACCTGCTACGAAGGATTCTAAAGGCCATTCTTATGCTATCCATTATCCCCACATGTCCCAGCTAACATAACGGGAGATAAAATATTTAAAAACAGCCTCATTTATCTGCGTCTACTGTAGATACACTAACACTATAAACCAAATCTCACTAAAAAAACCAAATAAAAATAAATTAAAATTGGCCGTCTTATGTTCATTTGGTCGCAACTGTGGAGATATTACGGAAATTGTTCAAAAACATGGGCCGATCCAGTAATCATAATACTATATAAGAGCATGGACAGAATTTGCCAAGATTTAATAACAGCTGTCATCTGCAACGTTTAATCGAGAACGCTTCACATTTGCGACTTGCCTTTTGGCTACAAGAAGAAGCAATTTTTTTGCATGCGAAATACCACCTAATTTATTTTTTTTGTAAATTAACACAAATTTTTTTATCATTTCAGTCAAATACGAGGGATGCTATATATATTTCTGGCCTAAAAATGAACATGCGAATATTTATCATCAAGAATGGTTTTATTGTTTTTTAAAGTATTCTCCAGCATGATTTATACACTTTTGCATGCGCTCAAACCAATTGTCGAAGCACTTTTCCCACCCTGCTTGAAACACCACCAAGACATGGTTTTTGAACGCTTTAACAGCATCTTCTGGCGCTAAAGTCAGGGCTGTACGGCAGATGCCACATCAATTCGACGTTTTGGCAGGTCAAAAAGGCTCTGGTTTGATCCGATGTGTGAGAGCTTGCATTGTCATGGTGCACAATGATTCGTCTTCTCTTGTTCGTTTTTCGAATATCTCTGAAGACTTTAGGCAAACAAATTGTGGTGTACCACTCAGAATTGATCGTCCTACGTTGCTCAAGCGGAACAGTCGCCACATGACCAGTTTTGCCGAAGAAACAGGCGACCATTTGCTTCGAAGTGCTTCATCCACGAACAACTTACGTTGGATTTGGTTCATCTTCGGAGACCCACACGGTCGATTGCTGCATTTTTCGGGCTTATATGCATAGATCTATGTTTCTTCACCTGTGACAATCTTACAAACGTCTTTTGAAGCACCGCGATAGTGTTTTTTCAAAAAAATGTTGTACCTTTTGACACGAGCCTTTTTTTAGAGCGATTGTCAAAGTCTGCGCGATCCAACGAGAACAAACCTTTTTTACGGCCAGGTGTTTATGCAATATCGAAAGTATGCTTGTGGAAGACATGTCCAAGGATGCCTCTATCTCACGGTATATCACGTGACGATCTTTCATTATCAGTTCACGCACGGCATCAATGTTCTCTGGCACAATGGCCGTTTTTGGACGTCCTTCACGATCTTTGTCTTTGAGCAATGATTCGTCTTCTCTTGTTCTTTTTCGAATATCTCTGAAGACTTTGGGCAAACAAATTGTGGTGTACCACTCAGAATTGACCGCCCTATGTTGCTCAAGCGGAACAGTCGCCACATGACCAGTTTTGCCGAAGAAACAGGCGACCTTTTGCTTCGAAATGCTTCTTCCACAAACAACTTTCGTTGGATTTGGCTCATCTTCGAAGACCCACACGGACAATTGCTGTTTTTCGGGCTCATATGCATAGATCCATGATTCGTCACCTGTGACAATCTTACAAACGTCTTTTGAAGCACCGCGATCGTGTTTTTTCAAAATTTTTTTGCACCATTTGACACGAGCCTTTTTTTTGAGCGAATGTCAAATTGTCCGGGATCCAACAAGAACAAACCTTTTTCACGGCCAGGTGTTTATGCTTTATCGAATGTATGCTGGTGGAAGACATTCCCAAGGATGCCCCTATCTCACTGTATATCACACGACGATCTTTCATTATCAGTTCACGCACGGCATCAATGTTTCCTGGCACAACAGCCGTTTTTGGACGTCCTGTACGATCTTCGTCTTTGAGCGAGCGTCGGCCACGATTGAATTCATTAAACCAGTTTTTCACAGTGCTATAGGATGTTGCTTCATCGCCATACAAAGATTTAAGTTCATCGATGCACTCTTGTCGTGATAATTCACGTCGAAAATTGTGAAAAATGATCGCACGAAAAGTTCACCATATTTTTGCCAAATTGATTTTTTCAAGACACTGTAAACAACACAAATGATGGCCGTACGTCAAAACGTTCTAAGTACGTTCATGCTAAAAAATGTCAAACTTTCCAATGGATATGTCAGATAGCGCCAGAAAACACTTAATGTTGCCTAGGCCAGAAATATATATAGCAACCCTCGTATAACATCGACATATGAGTTTCAGAAATAGTGGCATTTCCTCAAGTATCTGGATGTGATTTGCATTTTACCATTTAGCAGAATTGAAGGCCTTCCCGTAAGGCTAGGTCTGTTAGCTCTAGGGTAAAAAACCATCCTTTAGTATACGGGGTCATATGAGTACATAGAAACAGCGACAGTAATTCACAAATCCAATTATGCAATAAATTAAAGACTTCAACCAATTAGGAACTTGGACCTAACGTCCTATTGTCATAAGTTTGAAATATCATTAATTCTCTGTTTCGACTATATTTGAGGGCTTGGGCTGTAAGTAAAAGGTCCCAAGAGCGTCGAAAATGAGATCATTGCGAACACCGCAAAAAGCATAAGCTTTTAAGATTTGTCTAAATACGAATTTACAGGCTCCCTAGGGCCTCTTAGGCCCTCTTTAACAAAAGAAATTTGGTTTCTCCAAAACAATAAACTTTTCTTATCAAATTTAAATAGGACAATATATAGGGCCGCAATAATTGGGCTCTGGCAAACATAGATCTATGTATGATCGAAAACCTTCTCTCTTAATACTGTTAATCTTACACAACAACGCAATTCATGGTGGAGATTATAAAAGCTTCGGCCTGACAGAACTTACGAGTTATACACTTGTTCATGTGTGGCTGTCTTTGGCCGGGCTTAAATGATTTTTATCAAGGGGCTTAGGGCGCTAACGTCTTCTGCAATTGATGACACCCTATTGGGTAAGAGGGTATATATCATTTGGTATGTACAAAAAGTGTAGAAGTTTAGAGCCGGAAAAGTTCTTGACCAAATTCGTTTCATGACTTTTAAATGTATTTAAGTCAAGTCGGTTTAGAGAGGAGCTACCTATTGATTTTAAAATTTGTGTGTCATAAAATTTTTCCAAAACTGCCTATGTGATTAAAAATGGTCCTTATCGCCCCACACCATCTGGAACCTCCCACACGAACAAACTAGCGTTAATTACGCCCACTAGTTGTATTCTTGTTGAATCTTTAATACAGTCCAAAACAAAGGTCCTTATCGATTCAAAGTACCGCCACTTTAGAGCAAACACACAATGTGCGTGTTTGCCCAAATTTTGCTTGCTGTGTTGTGAGCGATCTATAACCCACCATACCTATGCCGGACAATATCGAAACGTTTTGTCATATTGAACCTATACTAAAGTCCCTCCCGCTACAGAAGCCACAAATTAAATTTGATCTGATCGAAGAAGGTCTTATTGGTCCATCTTTTTATATTACCCCCTATTCAATGGAAAGGACATTCAATTTAAAGTCTTGCCGCCCAACAGGCCACATTTTTAATTTGACTTAGTGCTTAGTGTTAAATTAAACTTCACCGGTCTACGGTTTCATATAACCGTCATTAAATTAGTGCATGCAGATTATAAGGTGATCCATTTAGAGTTATTTTTTCAATACAAAAAAAATATATAATTTCAAATGAAGTGTGGAATCTTTATTTGTAATTTGAAAGGACATATTATGGCATTTTTTTTTTAATACAATTTCCTTCAAATGTTGGCCGCAACTACGCCTCAGGGTTTCCATTCTGAGGGTTCAAATTTGGATGAACTTTAATGACACTCGTAATGTTGGCTTCCAAAGCCTTAATCGTAACTGAAGCGTAGACTTCGCACTTTACGTTATCCCAAAGAAATTTGTCTAAAGGTGTGATATCACTCGATGTAGGCGGCCAACTCACCTGTCCAAAACTTGAAATTAGCTGCTTTTGACCCCTCAATAGATCCATTGTTTGATCAAGTGTATGGCAAGTGCCCTGTTGAAACCAAGTGTCTTCAAGATTACGGGCTTCAATTTCAGGTAGCATAAAGATCGATATCATGGCTCGATAGCGAGCACCATTCACGGTTACGTTCCGGCCATCATCATTTCTGAAAAAATATGCGCTGATGATTTCACCAGCATATAAACCGCACAAAACCGTGGTTTTGTCTGGGTATACTTACTGGCACCTCTTGAACCTCTTCCTTTTGCTTTTTAGCCCAAATGCGGCAATTTTGTTTATTGACTTTGCCTTTGAGCCAGAAATGGCCCTCATCACTAAACAAAATATTGGTCGAAAACAGCGGATCTCCCCGTTTCTCACCGAACGCTCATTCCCATAATACAGTTGCCAACATTTGATGGTAATTATTTTCAAAAAATAAATGCCATAAAATGTCCTTTCAAATTACCAATAAATTTTCCACATTTGATTTGAATTTTTATATTTTTGTTTGTACTGAAAAAATTCCTACAGTTGGATCACCCTATATAAATCCGACCATTTAAAGTCCCTTAGGGAGTCTTTTCAGCAGCAGGTAATCGCACTGCTACCGCACCTCATTTGGTAGCTATTCTTCGATACTACGAATGCCATTATTAGCAAAATTTATACTTGGATCCACGTCGTACTATACTGGCAATAATATATTGGAACTCAATCTGTGGCTAAGGTTTTAGTAGATTTACGCAATTATCGACAAATTGTCCACTTGACCATTGAGAAATTATATTCGACAAATGATGGTCGAGACATGCTGTCCGAATCACGTTTCTCGGTAAAAAAAAAAAAACTATATTTTTTTTAAGATTGAAACAAATTGATGCTTTTCAAAATTCTTATGATTAGAATGAGAAAACAAAAAATGATATAGCAATTTTGGGATAACCGATCTATTATTGTAGATGATAAATGTATATAATGGAAATTGGTAAAGAAACTCAGGTGTAAATGGGCTTTCTTGCCAAACTTTCACCGCTGTGCGCTCTACACTAAACGACGTAGTGTGGAATGAAATACCACAACCCTACACTTGTTACATACTTTAGGTAATCTGCATGATGATTACCACATTTGACAATTTCCCATTAAACTTCTGAATGAGATAATTAAATATGAATGTCGGAACCATATTTCCAGTGTGCTATAGAAAATTGCCATAACGTTCTTTTGCGGTTGTGCGGCTTTAAAGTGTAATTTCAGTTCTATTATTTATTGCGGTGACTACGTAAACAAATCACTCACTAAAATACCATTAAGAAAATGCTGTGGCTTTTATGGTTATTTAACGTGATTTTCGCGGCAGTCATAAAATTAATACAATTTGCATATTCTATGGAAACTACACAACGAACAGGCCTGTTCGTTTAAGTTATTAAAATTTAGCTCTCTAGCATAGTTGTTAAATTTCATTATAAATAACACAAACTAAAATTAAACTCAGTTTTATGTAAACATTAAAATCAGATTAAAAATCGAATATAGAGGGTTTAGAAAAAAACTGAAATTCACTATAAAACTGTTCAAAAAATCTAAACATTTAATGGCAACACAATATTAAATAATAGGTCACAACACTTACGTAATTACATGACGTAATAAATAATTACAATAAACAGTTCAATTGGAATATGAACACTATCCTTGTAAGCCTCTTTCGGCTTGTAACAAAATACCCTTTACAATGCCATAAATCATTTTGGTTTATGGTCAATGGCAGTCCATAGTAGACTATCAAAAATTGTGCTGGCAAAATTTATTACACAAAGTCACACATTTTTATTAACGCCGCAATACCCAAGGGTTGGCTGATAAATCAGTTGCCAAAATTGGTAACCAAAAAAAAACACACACACAAATCAGTGAAGGAAATTTAAATAAAATTTTGTTGGCCCCAAAAATGCATAATTAAGTTTAAAGTCTATCGAAAAAATCATTTTGAATATTGCTTTGTTGGCAGGAATTTGTATACCCTATTCCAAACTATAAAAAGCCGTGGTGTGCTAATATAGGCACGGCTGTCACACAGTAAACTGTAATTCAAAAGATGGTTAATATGTGAAAAGATTCTCTACGAGGGCGGTTCGGAAACTTCTTAGCCTAGCACAAAAAGCGCGGTATAAACAGAAAAACTTCCATCTCTGCTATGAACACATGTTAAATTTTGTTTCGATCTGGCAACTCCTTTATATAGAAACAGGTGTTCACAAAAGACGCATCCGCGATTTTTTTAAAATCAAAAAATTAGAAATGCGTAGTGCCATTAAATATTTACATAAAAAAGGTTTATCGGGACAAGAAATTCATAATGATATGGTGAATCTGTTAGGTGAAAGTGCTCCTTCATATGCAACAGTAAAAAATTGGGTTGCTGAATTTAAACGTGGTCGTACAAGCATTGAAGATGCAACAACAACAGAAGGCAACCGTGGAAGCCAATCAACATCACCATTTCTTGAAATAATTGTTGTAGAAAGAGTTGTGGCAGTAATTTCATTGTATTATTGGCAGTATGCGATGTGGCAACGTCTTGTTGATACAACATGTTAAAATGTTTTCAATCATGTCACGATATCGCTCCCCATTGACCGTTACCGCTACGCCGTTTTCATTTGTATAAAAGTAAGGTCCAATGATTTCTCCTGAACAAATTGCACACCAGACTGTCAATTTTAATGGATGCAAAGATGACTGATGAATAATTTAAGGGTTTGACCTTGTCCAGAACCGAGTATTCTGTTTGTGCCGGATTGTCATGGGCGATCTGTTACATCCTATTGGCATATGTATGGCGGCGTAAATGGTCTTGTGGAATAATTTTCAACTGAATCTTAAATGGAGAAAAAGCAAATCCTTGTGCAAAATTGTGGCCAAAGTTGTTCTTTGAAGACCAAGCTCCTGAGCACGGTGCGAGTTGATGTTGATGAATTGTTTTGAACACTTTCTTGAGCAGCAGTAATGTTTTCAGTGGATCTTGCAGTACGCAGTGGCCCATGCTTGGGCCTATCAGCTACAGACCCTCTTTCTTTGAAATCACTCACTACACGATAGTGCGAATAGTGCGTTTTGTTGGCACGTTGATCCTCCCAAAAACTACACGTAACTTTCTCATCGTCACAGTAATCGATGCTGATTTTGATAAAATGTTTTAACGATTAAAATACGTTAGTTTATCGAATATTTGTCCATAATTAATTTGCCACGTCTCTACATCACGACTGCCAAATTTGAACGGTCAGGACTAATGTTTAACAAAATGGCATCAAAACAAAGTAGTATAGCTTTTCGGCGGACACCCTGTATTATGAAATTATTATGTTTAGATTTTTAGCATACATGCATCATCCATATCGGGGATAATAATAGATGTGATAACAGTTGAATCGCGAAGTTTGGTAAAAGAATTATGTTGAGAATAGAATGACAAATTTATGTATATGTGACGCGCAAAATAGAAAGGGACCTAAGGGTAAGACCCAGTTTTGTTCAGGAGAGCCATTTTAAAGATTTAAATACGTGTAACTTTGGTGTACCATCACTTTCGTAAAACGCGCATATCAATGGAAGAGAACACTTTTGGGGCATGGAATCGGTCTCATTCGAAGCTCAGAGGTTGTCCACATCAAAAAAAGTGAAAATTGATTTTTTTTTACCCTTAGGTCAGTTTCTCTATGCGCCACAAATAAGTATTTAACGAAATAACTGCAGATTGTTACACTTTAAATTTCAGAAAACCTTAATATTTTTTTTGACTTACAAATTCATAACACATTTACTACTGAAGGGTGGCGGAGGAAATATAAAATCTAACTAGCCTGCATATTAAAATCCCTACCTACATATGTTAAAAAAACCTTTTATATAAAGTGTTATGTCCAAATACTTGTCTGTTTGTCAAATCTTGTTAATTGAATGCGGTTTCATGCGTAACAATGATTAAAATTAAATTTTTAATAAAAACTGCTTACATTGCTTATCTACCCGTATGTCGACACCTGCAGCACACCCTGAAACGTATTTAAAATGCACAAATTGTATTCGATAAAAGTAAATGGCCATCAGTGCCACGGCTTTATTATGTGGGCCATACATACGAGTATGTATAAATAGAGACAGTATTGTTGTTTGGCATGAAATGCAATTAGTAAATTGATTAATATTTAAAAATGTAACATATCAACACAATAAAAACCACATCATCCGAGTAATGGCACTGCGTAAACAAACGTTTCTAGTGGACGTTGACTTATTTTATTTGCTATATGAAATTGAAATGAATTTAAGTGAACGTCTGGTCCATAGTATTATTTACATAACTACTTTTAAACGGGGTATTTTATGGTTATATTTTACTATAGCGATTTAAAGATTACATTTTATTCGGAGCTATTGTCCATTGGACTAATCTTGGTTTATCATTTCACCGTGAAAGACTTGTGACCCTACAATGCCTGCAAATGCATTTCCCATAAAGACATTAAGTTAAAAAGTTTTGCTTTCGTTATTTTCATTTAATGGTTGTCAATTTTTTTTAGATAAGCGACTTATTACTAATACGAACAAACTGTTTAAAAAGTAGCATAATAAAGCTTTTAAAATGCGCCACATGCGAGCCAACCGCGCCTTTCATATGCCAGAATCCTAATGCAGCACTGTACTCGTATATCTGATTTAATAAAATTAATAATTAAACTGTAATCTTTGATGTGAGATATGATGTGTCATTCATGGTGACCAGATAAAAACAACATGCAAAACAATTTAAATTGATAATAAAATTAAAAGCTGTACACAGTTGTCCGAAAAAAACATTTGGGAAATAAATATCTTATTTCAGTAGTGTTTTTCCATAGCATTAATTTTTAGCTCTATTGGGCGTGCTCGATTGGCAACTCGCTTACAAGGTCGATAAGCTAATATTCTTTAGGTTATTCTATTTTTTTTATATGTAAATATAAATAGCAATAAGTATTCAAATCTTAAACCTAGTTGATTCTAAAGGGTCTTACTAGTGTAAACAACCCTGCTAGATTTGCACATGTGATTTTTAGAAAAATACAGTATTCAAATTGTTGTCATAAACATATTTACGGCAAAAGAATAATAAGCAATACATTTTATTTAAAATTATTAATATTTTAGTTAGCGGCGATTGTCCTCAAGTTTCTATATCTGGTCCAAGGTATTTCTTCTTCTGAGGTGTTCGGGAATAATCTCGGATTTCGTCTGTGACGGTTTTAATATTAAGATCCTTATGAATATTCGCATTCCTTATATATCATGGAGCTTCGACGATCATTTACAGGATACTGGATTGTCTTCTTTGTAGCTTATGGATATTGGTCGCGCAAGCTGTCCCCCAGAGTTGGATTCCGCATGCCCAAATAGGTTTAATAATCGCTTTATATAATAAAACTTTATATTCTAGTTGTATAGTTGTATTTGACCAAAATTTTGTTCAGTGATGAGGCCCATTTCTGGCTCAACGGCAAATTCAATAAACACAATTACCCCATTTGGGCTGAAGAGAAACAAGAAGAGGTTCAAGAGAAAACCACGGTTTGGTGCGGCTTTGAGTGCATATTGGTGCATTTTTTTCAAATATGATGATGGCCGGAATGTAACCGTGAATAGTGCTCGCTATCGCGCCATGATATTGATCTCTATGCTACCTGAAATTGAAGCCCGTAATCTTGACGACACTTGGTTTCTACAGGACGGTGTCACTTGCCATACAGCTCCTCGAATAATGGAGCTATTGAGAGGTAATTTCGAAAAGCAGCTAATTTCACGTTTTGGACAGGTGAGTTGTCCGCCTAGATCGAAAAGCAGCTAATTTCACGTTTTGTCATCCAAAATTGGACTCTCAGAATGGAAACGCAGAGGCGTAGTAGCGGCCAACATTTGAAGGAAATTATATTAAAAATATAAATGCCATAAAATGTCCTTTCAAATGACCAATAAAGAATTCACACTTGATTTAAATTTTTGTAAAAATACCTTATTTTGAAAAAAATACCTCTAGATAGATCACCATATACATCTAGAAAGTTCACATTCAAGTAGTTGGCCTGTAAGCGTACACCTTTAACTTCGTATTGTTCCTAAAAAATAATCGACGTTTCTTAAATCGAGTCATCGCAGCAGTTAATTGATCAACGGTCATCTTAAATTATTCCTTCACAACTAAAAACGTTGTGTTGCATGCACAGTTTACCCTTTACTCAGGGCCATAGAGCCGAATGTGATCGCTTCAATAAGGAATATTTTGTTTTTTACCAACAAAATTAGTCTCTCCGAAAATATATTTTTTCCAAAACTCCGCTTCGCCTGCAAACATTTACAGCATCTCAAAAGCAAGCTCTTTACTTGCATATACTTAAACATAAATAGTTTGAGGTCCAATTCCAACCGAGTTTACTCATTGGCAATACTCTTTTGAGCTGATCCGCCAAATAGACATTTCTGGTCTTCTTAGGCAGTAACCGGTTTGGGTGGTTTCCCTCAAGATTTGAATTCCCTGCTGTGCCATTAATTTCTAAACTTTAATTTATATTGAACGATCAATAATTGCACGCCTTACTAAATATTTTGATGTATGTACTTCAAAAACCGTACACTACGAGTACTTAGTAGGGACATAAATACTGTTACACACGTTTTATGCTGTAAAATAAAAAGTAATAAATGTTTTTGGACCAAATATTTTTTAATTCTCGTTTTATTGATGTTTATTGTATTCAAAAAGAATCTACGTATTTGAAATGTCCGCCTTTTGCCTTTACATACGCCTTAAGTCGCACTGGCCAATCGTAAATAGCTGCACGAACCTCGTCCATTGGAAAATTGACCACAGCTAAAACCAAAGCAGTCTTAAGAGATCCAATGTTGGGGTATCTTTTGTGGAAAACCTTGTCTTCTAAAGCCGTCCACAATTTGTAATCGAATTTTTTTCTGAACGGTAAAATTTTTTTCATCGGTGAACAAAATTTTTGTGTGCAAGTTATCAACGTGCTTCACCAAAAGACGTTTGCATTTTTCAATCCTATTTTTTTATAAGCTGCAGTCAATAAATGTCCGGTACGTCGTCAGAAAGCCCCAAGTCCCAAGCCTATTTTAATGATTTGACTCATGGACTTTTGTGTGATATTCATCTCACGGGCCATAGTTTTCTGTTTTCGGAGCGGATTTCTGTGAATTCTTGATTTAACGGCTTTGATGACATATGGTGTTCGAACAAAGCGTGGGCGGCCCGACCGGTGGCGGTCTTTTTTATGTCCAGTCTCCTCAAACAGTTTGATGCATCGGTAGACGAACATGCGGCTAATCCCTAGTGGCCGGAGCGTTTTGAAATATCACTTTTTTTCATTTCACACTTGAAAAGCTATTACAGTAATACGGTTCTCATTATCTGACCACTCCATGATGAAAGTTGAAACAATTTTAAAATCCCGTTACAGACTAACGCTATTGGGGTTAGCTTTCAAAACCCATATGACATTAACGGGGTATGTTCAGTTTTACTATTGAAATGGGTGTGTTCAATGTTGTAACAGTATTTATGTCCCTACTAAGTACTATCTGGTAACAATTTTTACAAACATTTAAAAACTTATATAATTATTTCATTTCCTTATTTTCTTCCACTCTTTAATAAAGTTCACTACAAATCCAAATATGCATTTTGCAATAAACGCATCAACATGAATGAAGCACACACCCTCTAACAATACGAGTATTTTTTAATATATGCTTTAAAGAGTGGTGGGGCCAACATTGTATCAGCTGTACGGCTGCAGTTATGCGCTTAGACGTACTCTGTACTTATGTTCGAATATTCGCCTACTGATATTCTATCGATTATTTTGGCAGGTTAGAATTTCGGTTGGCGCAACAAACAATACTTGTTAGAATTTATCGCACCATCACCGTTGACAGCGACAGAGTCACTGATGCTGCCGCGAACAATGAAATTACGACATTTGTATCGTTGTACGCTTAGATGAGCATTTCCTATGTGCCAAACGTTAGTGTTCAGTTATCAGCTTAAATTATTTAATTAGCACTTAAACCACGAGGTTTACAACTTGGGGATTTTGTTCATGTTTATCGGTTTATCCGGGATCAAGCAGCTAATGCTGCAGTGGCGAATGTTAAATACTGTCATTTGCCTATTGCTGTTCCGTTGTTTGGTAGTGTGAACGAAATTTGAATAAATTATTGTATTCTTGTTTGTTTGTTTGTAATGTGGGTGGAAATCCTAAAACAAAGCAAAACAATTAAAAAATGTTGTACATAAATTGGCGTACAAACTGTTTTTGGAGTTCACCAAAGCTTTTTATATCGTTAAAGATGTGTTAAGCTGGAAGTTAAGCTAGGTTTTTTTTCACAACCTCGGTTGCCTTATCAGCAGCAACTTTCTACCATATAACTTGAATTTTTAGGTACTTTGGATGAAGGTTCCGTCGCGAATGGCAGGTACTTTGGATGAATTCTAAGTACGACATAAGAATTAAACTTCCAGCTATTATACTCACTTTAATGTCATCTGTGGTATAAGAAACGTCAAAAATGGCAATATTGTGGTTTGCGCTTTATATCATTTGAATGAATGCCCCAGCGTAAATGAGCCATCGTGGTATGATAGAAGTGCGTGTGACTATCAATCCCGGGTAAGAATATCTAATAATTTTTTAGTGGGGGGTTTCTACCTAGTCAATGCCGGCGACATAACGAGTAACTGGTCTCTAAGCCATGTACAAACTTCTCGGTCGATTACACAAGCCTTTCAGAGCCGGCATTAAACAGTAGGTCCCGGGCAGTGAGTATAAGAATTGATTCGTCTTCGGCTCACTGAGTTGCGAGATGTTCCCACTTGTTCCTTAATTGTTGGTCCTTAAAGTAAGTTAGTACCCAGTGTGAATATTGATGTTTTCATTCCGTTTAAAAAGTTTAATCCTATTCTATTTGGTAATTCTGGATCAAAGATTAAAAGTAAGAAATTTACCAATGCCCATATGCGTGTTCTCTTAGGTTAGTATTCTTTTGGGTGCGGAAGAAAAACGGACTAGGTGTTGTTTTTTACCTCTCCCTGAGGTACTGACATTCTACGCACTCTCCATTGCATACACCGACTCAAATTCCTGTCTGCTTTATTTCATCTTTCAAGTTCCCCCAACATTAACTTCACATTTACCGGTCTACAGAAGTTAGTTTAAGCATTCCTTTTAGGGATATTTTCTCGGGAATTCCCGTCTCGGGATTTTCGGCCAATTTGAGTTTTTATGTTTCCTCTTTTCCGGGAATTTTATGCCGGTATCCTGGGAATTTTTTAAGTGCTACAAAACCGATTTATTAAAAATATTAATGGTATAAGAACATCAAACAAAGCGAATTTTATACAAGACATTAAAGCTTCTTGGAATTGGCCATTTAAACTTTATGTGGATAATTTTCGAGCTTTATTTATTGTTGGAAATATGACTATAATTTTAAACAATATTGATGGAGGTGAAAGAAGCAAAAGAAGTTGTAAATGAATTTGTTCCTTACGTTAATTTATACTGTGAATTTTAGTTCTAAAGTATCCCATGTATTCCACGAGGTAATAATGAAAATATATTTACGGATGTGACACTTAATTATATTAATTATTTATTAAAATATTGATTGACCGAAGTTAATGAAATTTTAATAAGGAACAAAAATAAAACTTAGCAACAAAGTACGAGTATTCATTTGCTGGGATTAAATCAAAAACTTTATTGAGATCGAATAGGTTTTTTAAATTTCTGCAACACGTTTCATTTTGAGGAAATTTGGATTTTGTGTTATATTGCCGTATTTCTACGTTTGTTTTAGAAACTACGGCAACGCAACTGGGTGCGTTGGTAGAAGAAATATCATGTTCTTATACCCAATAATAGGATCGAATAGAATGTAGGCAGAATGGCTTCCTTAAAAAATACAGTTTTACAACATAATCATATTACTCTGTATGTCTGTTAAGCAGATGCAGATGCAAAGCAGAAACATGGTTACTTTTCGCAAACTGATAACTGTCAAATAGGCCTAATGGGTCCAGAGATTATTTTCTTATTCAAGATTCGTCGAAATATCGGTTAATCATTATATGTGACGCGCAAAATAGAAAGTGACCTAAGGTTAAAAACCAGTTTTGTTCAGGAGAGCCATTTTAAAGATTAGGTCCCTTTCTATTTGCGCTTAGAATCACTTTCATAAAATGCGCATATCTCAGTGAGGGAACACTTTTGGGGCATGGGATCGGTCTCATTCGATGCTCAGATGTTGTCCACATCAAAAAAAAAGTGAAAAGTTGATGAAGAGTTTTGTTCAGGAGAGCCATTTTAAAGATTAGGTCCCTCTCTATTTGCGCTTAGAATCGTCGACTTCACTTTCATAAAACGCGCATATCACTGGGAGGAAACACTTTTGGGGCATGGGATCGGTCTCATTCGATGCTCAGATGTTGTCCAAATCAAAAAAAGAAAAAAAATGAAAATTGATTTTTTTCCCTTAGGTCCCTTTCTCTATGCTCTGTCACATATAGAGGGGGAAAACAACGTACTGTGAAACAACATAAGAGTAAATATGTTTGCAATATACTATTTGTTTTCAATGTGAAAAAACGATTTTCTTTTTGAAATCTACAAGCTTAATACGTAGGCCGGAACTGCTCTTTCTTCGCTAATGTCAGTACCAGACGGATAGGATACCTCTTAAAAACTTCAGATTTAAGTGCAAAATAATATTAATCGGATTTGTGCTTGAGACATAAAAATTAACAATTTCCGGAGAATTTTATAGTGCTGAACAGTGCACTTTAAGTTCCTATTTTGGTGAGAAGTGTGTTTACTAGCCATATGGATAGTTTTCTTTACTTTTTCTACTAAAAATTCGTTAAATGTCAACCAAATGTAGCATTTGCTATTATACCGGTCCGGGATCACGGAAAATTTAAACAATTTTCCCACTTTCCTGGGAAACAAAAAAAAACTTTAATATAATATTTGATTTATCAGGCTATTTGGTCAAACTACGATGATGAAAATAAACTACTGTAATTAATTTTTTCACTCAACGTTTCGTTGGTTTCTTCAGAAGTGTTTTATTTTACATCCTCAACAGTGAGTAAACAAATTTTTTATCAAAAACTAGAATGTTTTTGACATTGACAATATTTGTGTACCCTCCACCATACAATGGAGGGTATATTAGTTTTGTCATTCTGTCTGTAACACCTTGAAATAATCATCGGCGACCCAACAAAGTATATATATTCTTGATCCTCGTAAAATTCTAAGACGATCTAGCCATGTTGTCCGGCTGTCCGTCTGTTGAAAACTGCATGAAAACAGCTAGGGAGCTGAAATTTGGCACAGACATGTGTAGTTAACCTAGCATGGTTGGTATTGAAAATGGGCTATATAGCTCTATGGGAAATTGGTGTTGGAGACCCTCAACCGACACTACCTCATAAAAATTAGTTTTTTATTTGGAAATATCCGTCCAGTTTCTGGAGCAAAATCACTGAAATTTTGCAAATAATAATCTCTATATTGGCGCAATCATCTCTGTAAAAATGGCTTAGATTGGGTCATCATCTCTTGTACCTCCCATACAAACGGCCTTATGGGCCTTGAGAAATAATATGGCTATAACTCACCACAAACTTGACCTATCGAAATGAAATTGTACACATCAAGATTTCTATATACAACACATTTCTGCGCTGAGTTCGGTTGAGAGCGGAAAAGTCCTACTGGTACCTCCCACACAATCGGTCTCATGGGCCTTGAAAAAATAATATGACAATAACTAACTACAAACTTGTCCTATTGAGATGAAATTTTCTACATAAAGATTTTTATATGGAACACACTTGCGCACTAAATTTGGTTGAGATTAGGTAGTCCCTTCTGGTACCTCCCATACAAACGGTCTTATGGGCCTTGAGAAATAATATGACAATAACTCACCACAAACTTGACCTATCGATATGAATTTTTCACTTCTGCACCAAATTGAGTTGATATTGGGTAGCCTCTTTTGATACCTACCATGCAAACGGTCTTAAGGGCCTTGAGAAATAATATGACGATAATTCATCACTAACTTGACCTATCGAAATAAAATTTTACACATACACAAAAATTAAAAAAATAGTTTTTTATTTGGGAATCTGGTGAAGGGTATCCAAAGTTCGGCACAGCCAAACTTAACATTTTTTACTTGTTTTACTTACAATTAGTTTCACAACCGTCTCGTATTACTTATTTCTATTATAAAACTCGACTTTACGATATATATGTTAAAAAATAATTACGGTAAAAATTAAAACTAATATCACAAAACTTTCTTAAAGAATAGGTATAGAATACTGAAGTTTTGTATTGTCTTTATCTTCCTTGGTGTTGATGGACTTTCTAATCCTCTGTCGTATGCGTAGATTTGGTATGTTTTTTCATTAAAATACAGCTCCACCTCATTAATGCGACATATTTTGGTTGTGCAACTTTGCTTAATATTATGGCTATGCTAAAATATTTTGCAGGATGCTTACTCAAAATTCCCATACTTTAATTTTGTATACGTAATCGGCATGCAAAGTTCATCTCTATCCACTCTAAAATCTTGTTTGAATTTATCCAAACACTGCACCCTTTCTTTGTTTTAAAGTAATGCATCTACCTAGAAAACAGTTGATTGCTTCTGCAAAAATTTTCAAATATTAGAGTTAAACCTATGTTGCCGTGAACAAGCTTTATTACGGGTGGTTAAATGTTAAGGGACGATGTCGATTTGTTGCGCAAAGAGCCATTGTTTCGTTAGCTGTGTGACAAGTGGCACCGTCCTGTTGAAACCACATATCGTTCACATGCATATCTTCCAATTAGGGCCATAAAAAGTTACGATAGCGACCATGCACAGTAACTGCCTGACCGGCCTTATTTTGGAAAAAATACGTTGGGTGCATTGTTTTTTCGACAATCACTCTTGGATTATCATTCGCCCAATTGCGTCAATTCTGCTTAATCACCAAACCACTGAGGTGAAAATGTGAATCATCACTGAAGATGATTTTCTTCGAAAATTGATTTTCATTTTCATAACAAGCCTGAATAACTTTAACGCTTTGCTCGCTTGTGGTTCAAATTGAGTTAGTTTGAAATTGAAAAATATCAAATGAAATGCAGAAAAATCGTGACGTTTAGGCGTGGTTCACATTCAACACCGGCCCTTAAAAATTAACCACCTTTTATTATTTTGAGGCATTTTAAGGGCTTGCTCGTCATACAACTGTGCAACTACGCATTAGTTCATACTACTTAACAATTTGTTCTACACACATTCATCTGTCTATTTCTTAACTCTTTCTTGTAGGCGTGATTCATACATGTTGCGTACAGCTTGACCTAGTGTTCGATATGTGCTTAAGTGACATATTCTGCAAATTGTACTCGTACTTTTTGATGTTATAGTCATACTCATCATTATAAGTTGTTACCAATTAGATTGAAAGTGGATACAGAGTATTTTGACAAACCCTCACCACGAAAAGGAAAATTCCATTATCTTGTAGATTTTACAATAACTTACTTACATACATTTAGCGAGCAGGGCTCGATCGTTGTACGCCTGTTGTAGAATTAACCAACAATTTTATGGTTCCACTAAATACCTAAAAGTGTTCAGTAATGCCTACACTCACACAGCGTTAAAAGCGTTTGCTCACATTTACACCGCGTTAAAAGCATTGGTGTGAATGTGGTTTTATACAGTCGAAATGGTTTGTATTTATGCATGCGGCACATTCGGGATGTTTTTACTGTACAGGGTATTTCAGATACAAGTTTATTTTTTTGTAATTCAAAAAATGGGTTTATTCCATAAAGCAAACATTTCCATTTATTTATGCAACAAAATTTCGGACTTTCTTCTGGGGGGTGTATCCCCTTACCGAATTTAAAGTCTTCATAGTCTGTTTCTGGATGTCGAAAGCAAGCATTCGGTCGCTTCGTAAGCAAAAATACTCCGATTTGAGTTTCACTAACTCAATTTTACACGAACGATGACTCAAAAGACAAGTCGAAAGAAAATTTTACAAAAGTATTAACGCCTTCATAAAAATTAGCTGCGAATAGAAATGTCAAATTCAATTGCATAATTTGACAAACTCGAACGAAATCATTTGAGATAGCGAAACCCAAATATATTCGAATTCGAGTGACTATCATTCGTTTACTTATGTTTTCATCATGTTTTTATTCGATAAACAGACTTTTATTTTAGTGTAGTAAATACACAAAAGCATAGGGTCCTAGTAAGTCTCCGCTATTTTTTTATAGGCCAAGGATATTATTTTTTGCAATTTAAGAGCTTATTTAATTAAATTATTATTTTTAAAAATTTTCATGATGGTTATTTTAAGTAAAATCGTATGTAAATTATTTTCTAACAAAAATTGTTAGACGTTCTCAACCGGTATTTATCCTGGCTTTATCTGTCCGATAGCCTTGCATACTAACCATCATAATACGGCAGCCTGTCAAAATATCATCTGATCTGTCAACATTTTATATGATTCAAAAAAAGGCAACCTACTGTTGGACCACCCTGTACATTTTTGTACGTGTGGATATGTAAGCAAGTATTTTATGGGCTGGTCCATAAGTATTGTATGTTTGTTCGGTCGCACACGTTAAAAGCCAAACATGTAACATTCAAACCATTTATTTAAACAACAACAATAAGTATATGGTCTTGTTCCAATACTCATTTTGTTGCTTTTGTTTGTGGGTCCGTGTCTCTGGTGGTATTGGTGTGGGTGTGCGCCATTCGAAATTTTTAAATACTTTTTCGTACAATTGTACACGTTTCAGTTGTCGCTGTTGTTCCTGCTGCCGGTTTAGTGTTGTTCTCTTTTACGATGACATTTATGGTTTCAGGTGCGTGATGCCATATTTTCCGTCCCCATATTCTCGTATTGGTGAGGCTTTTCGATGTGAACTTACTTGATGTACTCGTATTGTTAAGGATAAAAACACATGTCTATGGGAAGCAATAATGAATGGCAAAGGACGGAACGACATTCGCTTGTAGATGTTTCATAAATGTCTTTGTGCCTTTAAGTGCGATGATGAAGTGACATTTCGTGTTTCAGACGTGTTGTAATTTGATAGCTTGTTTGTTGTTTTGCATTTTTGTTTGCTTTTAATTTTCATCTCGAAGGTGGGCAGGGATGTAATATTTGGCTATTTAATACTGGTAACCGGAAAGGATAAGGAAAAGTGTGATGCCACATTAAAAAGGGGTTGCAATTAAAAACTCCAAAAAAATAACAATGATTTTTTTTGTAGCTGATTCAGAAAGTATCAGGATCACATATAGCTTTGTAGTTATGAATGAGAAGCCTTTGGACATATTTTAAACTTAGATAGACTTTCTGCTCCACATCCACTGAATGTAAAATTTGTAAATTTAAATTGGAAGAGAATCCAACTACAAGAGATTTCATGGGCGAATTAGAGCCTTGTGGATATTTCGTCAATGTAAGACATAGGAATAAAATAATAAACAAAATATCTTTAATCAATATATCGCTTCCGTCTATTATCTGTATGAGTTAATTTAAATGTTGACATATCCCTACACATGAACCTCGGAAATAGAGCGGATAGAACCTTTTTAGAAAAATTAAAACATATTATTTAGAGCATTTAAATAAATATGAATTGACTACCAATTAACAGAACAACCTTCCACTGCGACTTCTCTATCGAAGTTTACAAAGCGGCCAGGTTATCTTGCCTCTTGGATTCATAATTCCGACTACAAGACCGTTGTACAATTTTTAAAAAATATTGTGACACATGAACCAAATCATATACCTTTGAAAGTAGGTACCATTTGAAGTAAAATATCGTTTACAGTTTTTCATTTCGTATTCCAGTGTCCTTTTTACAGGACCTAAGAGTTAAAATATTTTTTATTGAGAATTATATACAGGGTGGCTGATGAAAGCCGCTATCAAAAGAAAATGTTATAACTTTTTTTCTATTTAATGATTCCGGTTAATTTATTGTTTATTTTGCAGATTGATTTTTAGATTTTAAGATACAAGAATTTGGACTATCCGCCGCTACCACGGACTGGTTCAAAAGAGGATAGGCGCAAGTTAAGCGGCAATCCTCGGAGTAGATGGACTTGTTAACAATTTTGCCGTGCATAATGCGGGTCAACAGAAGACCTTACCATCGAAACCCTTCAGTTCGGACGGAGGAAACAATCGCTGCTATAGCTGCTGCCGTACAAAATAATCCATGATTTTCGCCAAGAAGCTTAATTGCTTAAATGGGTATAAGAAGACAAAGATTTGGACTTATTCCCATATAAAATTCGAATGGCATGAATAAAAGAAAACTGAACTCCATACACTGAAAAAAAGTTATTAGCTTAATTGCTTAAATGGGTATAAGAAGACAAAGATTTGGACGTATTCCCATATAAAATTCAAATGGCATGAATAAAAGAAAACTGAACTCCATACACTGAAAAAAGTTATTTTAGTTTCTTAATGTAGCAATATTCATCAACCACCCTGTATACAATTCGTATGTTTTCCAACAAAGTCGACTTTAGTATCACTTTAAATAGGAGAATAAGGGCTTTTATTTGTTTATATGTGACAGCGCATAGACAAAGGGACCTAAGGGTAAAAAAAATCAATTTTCACTTTTTTTTTTGGTGTGGACAACATCTGAGCATCGAATGAGAGCGATCCAATGCCTCAAAAGTGTTCCATCCCAGAGATATGCGAGGTTTATGAAAGTGATGGTACACCAAAGATACACGTATTTAAATCTTTAAAATGGCTCTCCTGAACAAAACTGGTTTTTACCCTTAGGTCCCTTTCTATTTTGCGCGTCACATATTTACTTTTTTTTATTTCTGAATAAATTACATGAAAAATGTCCTTTCAAAAATGTATCCTGCAAAATTATTCTTCGAAAAATTATATGTTAAAGGCCTAAACAAGGAGAAACTCATGGTAAAATTTCTTTTCTATTTATTCTTTTATTCTATCTATTATTTACGGAGAAAAAATTTCATCCTGACATCAAAAAATTGTTAATTAACCATAAGAGCTAACCATTATCTTTTACGAGGAATGAGTATAACCCTGATATTTCATTGTCACCAATGACGACGAAATATCAGTTCGCCAATTTCCGTATTTCTGAGCCGCTTCTCTTTATTTTAAAGGATATGAAAAGTGTCCTTCAAAAATGTTTCCCTCAAATTTATCGCAAAAATACAAAATGTTATGCTTTGATAAGCAATTACTATTTAAGGTTTACATTTTTTATTTAGTCTCTTAAAGACAAACTTTTATTCCCTTAGCCGATTTCGGCCATATAGAAATCAAAATAGCTTATGACTATAGACCATTATAAAGCTGAATGTTACGATCCTATACTAATTCATTTGAAGACAACATTACTGAGTTTTTAACAGACACACTGGCGGACGGACGGATATTGCTAGATCGTCATAGTACAATTCTAAGAGGTTCTTCTGTTCTTTCTAGTTATTGTTAACAGAATGATAAATTTACTACACACTGCATGCTACGGTGGGGGGTAAAGAATACCGGGCAAGGTTCTTAACCACTCTATTATTTAGAAGATTTCGCGCCTCTGTCTAGAGTTGGAGCAAAGACAGTAAATCAAATCGGAAAGCTCACTTGCTCAAAGCTAATATATGCTAATTAGAACCATAGGGCATGGAATTGGGAGGGACCTTTATCAGTTGGCTATTCGAAAACATGCACAGATATGATGCAATTTCGCCAGAGATACTTGTTGGTCGCTTATAACTTACTTTGCGAAATTTAAATATGATTAAAGGCTTCTAGAGCTGCAGGACCTCAAACTGGGGGGGGGCGGTAAAGTAAAATTGTATCCAAGTGGTATATTGACAACGCCTTATCGGAGTTTTGGTCTGAATTGTATGCAACATGGTGCTTTTAAAAGTGCAGGTCCTGAAACAGGGAAATACCTTTGCATTATAAAAAAACTTGAACAAATATCGACCGATTTCAAGAGGATTATTCCTTGATCAACATCTGAACAATTTGTCAAGTCTCTACAAAATTTCTCTTCCTATGGCTTTAACACTTTAAGATGATGTGTTACAAACATGAGCAATAAGCCATAATACCCTCACCACCGTGTGCCGAAGGGTATATAAATATTGTAGGAATACTAAAAGTGGTTGAAAAGGTGAATCGGCATGAGAGGTACTACTAAGGGGCTTATCCAGTAATAGTTTTGTTTACAAAATCCCTTCTTCAAATCTAAGCGAACATTATAAAAATTTGATCTATACTAGAAGTGATTTCTTTATGTGAATAAAAGATGTATAAAAAAGGGACGTGCTCAGAAACCCATTTTCAGTCACTTGGTCTATGTAATGTAGGCCGACGAGGTGCAATGGTGCCAAAGATGCACAATAGTTGATGCAATCGCAATGAAAACCATTTCCTGAGCTTTACTTTCAAACTAACTACGGATTCAATTCTTGCATCGAAAGTCCCTAATGCGACTGTGAAGCCGGATATATTTTTCCAAATCAATTTTTATGAACCTACTTAGGTACTGGCCACTGCTGTGGCTATGACTTCAGTTCGCACCAATCTCTTTTAGTTAGTGGCTAAAGGTCCTGAATAACTTTTTCAACGTTCGACTTGAATTGCTAGAGCATTGACGCCTGATAATGACCGACCACATTATACAAATATATCCTTTCTTTCTGGCAATTTTATGTATACCGTGAGATTGTGGAAAATATTTCTCGGTTCAACTTAGAAAGGTAATATTTAAAAATATATATATATTTTTTTACCTGCAAAAAAAGCTTAAAAATAAAAGTAGAGAAAAAGTAAAAAAATTGAAATTTGGGCGTCTTTATTGAAAAATCGATAGCACAATCTCGATTGCTATATCGACCCACCCTATTATACATATAAGTTTTAAATTGCCTCGGCTCATGCTATTAATATTCAAAATGATTTGCATCGTCTAGTTATATTTGCCTTTTATTTAATTATTCCACTCAAGTGCGTAATGAGCAATGGAATCTATGCTAATGAGACCGAAATTAAGAATATTTCTCTAAAATTTCACCAACTCTAACCAAACAAAAAAAGTATTGCACGTAGGCGTTTTAGAATACAAATCCTAACTAGACAGCATTAGTTAATTTGGATTTTATTTGAATGTATGCATATCACTAAATTCATGATTTTGGTATTAGCATACAAATATAGAGCAAATTTACTTATTGGAATATATTGAATAACATATGCCCTGAAGTATGTCGAATATATTAAAATTGTTGGCATATTTTCATACTGTGAATTTTTTCTCTCTCTCAAATTAGACATGTCTGTGACGTATGTTATTTAAAATATTCAAATTCATTTATATCGCAGAAGTTTTTAAAACTACAAGGGAGGAGATAAGAGTCTAAGTAGCGAAACAAAATGTATAATGAATTGAATAAAAACCGAAAAACTGTGTTAGTTATGGCCTAAGAAATACTTACTTAACTACCCTTTTATTCCATTTCCAATAGTCAATGACTTGCACCTACTATTTGTTAATATTTGTTAGGCTCAAACGACTAGTACATTGAATTGATACATTTTTGACCTAGGGATTAACCTCTTGCTTGTAAAACTGGCGACATTTGAGAGGTGGAAGATCGGTTTAATATGGGTTGACTGGGTGCGCACGACCGTTGTACAAGTAAACTCAAATTTAAATCCGAATAAGAAGATCTTAACTTATTTTTTTTGGTTGGGGATCCACCTTGTGAACGCCACTCCTTTATAAATAAGAGACTAATCTCTAAGCCGTGAAAAAATAACTTCCCATAACATACATTCTCAACGGGCTTTGTGATGTTTTTTTCCTGATAACAGGTCTCCGGAAATCTCCATTCTTTTTAACATTAGGTTATTTTCCATACACAGAAAAAACAACCCTTTAATTGCAACACAAAAATTGGTATGTAAATTTTATCACTACTCAATTAAAACTTTTGTAAAAATTATTTAAAAATTGCAACGATATTTTATGAATGAAAACAACAACGCGTTTGGTTGTATGTGTCTTAGTATGTATGCAGTGCAAGGGATTTTAAGCGTATTCGGTGGAAAACTTTATTGCCGACAGTTCTCATTTAATAAGAATATGCCTGCCATTAAGTGCGAAGCCGCTAAACATAGTTACAGCACATTTGTTGCTTAGGGTCTTATAATGGTGAAGCTGCGCTTACCGAAACTGCAGTCACCTCTGCTTTTAAAATAAAGTCTTTCCTCATAACGGAAATATTTTCAGCAAACGACTGACAACTTTTTTTTGTAAATATGAAAAGATTTACATCAGGTTGATTCTGAGATTATGGGCCGGCCACTTTGTTGTCCTTGGTTGTTTCAAGCGGGAAAAATAAAATATATTATACATTATTTTTTACTATATTACAATAAATCTTTTTAGGACCTTTAAAGGCTTTAAAATTGTATTTTAAAAAAAATTATTTGTTCTTAAAAAAATTTCCTACCAAAGTGTTCAAATACGAGTATCATTACCCTGGTTGTTCCTAGCACTACACACAATTGAAATTTTCTCATTTTTTTTACAAAAATATTTATTATTTATTTAATAAAACCAGTACATAGTAAAAAATAATATTCAATTAATTTTGTTGCTATTGACGATTATAATTTTTTATACAATTTATATTTTTATGGATGTTTATTTTCTGTCCCAAAAATTACACATTATTCCCCTGTAAAATCTAATATTCGCTAAAATTAGAATTTCCAACCCAATCCTGATTTCAAGCAACTCAAACATGATTGAACATTACTTGAAGTGGGTGCAACTCTAATAGTTTTTTCGTCAACAGTCTTATTAAAATAAAGTAAGTCGTGTTTTGTCACTCGTTACGGACGTTCACACTTAAGTGGGTCATTCCCCTGTGTTGTTTTTTAAAAAGACATTTAATACTTTTTATAATTTTGCAAGTGCTTTTTGTGTTCATTGCAAGTATAAACTTCCAGTTCAAGTCAATTTTGTAAGGGTAAGTACTTAAATAAACATTTCAGGGGGTTTGTAGAAATTCTTCATTGCCCTGCCATGATGACGACTAACAGTTTTTCTTTTATTATTTTTACAAAAGAACTGAATTAAAATGAATTGTTGATTTTAAAGAAAAAATACTATATACTCGTATATTGTTGTCTTCGTCATTTCTATGTTCAATGAGTCATTACCCTGGAGGTCATATTTTTAAATTGTTGCATGATTCCGTTAAAAATTAAATTATGATGTGTACCTTTCGTAGAACTAAGACATCTACCTGAATGAAAAATAAAATCCTGCAAAAAAATCGAATTCCAAAAATGACGTCGAAATCGGCCCATAATCTCAGAATCACCCATCAGCTGACGTCATTTTTTCATCACCTCATAAAGAAAATATTTTCGATAAACGACATACCTATATATTTTTTATGTTATTTTGTGAATTTGTTTATTACTTAAAATCGAAAATATTTTCGATAAACAACGAATTAATATTTAAGTTATTATCAAAAATCTTTTATCACAGGTTTCCTAATAAGTTTTTAGTTTTAGAACATTTGAATTCTTTTAATTGACTCCAAAAAAAACTTTTTAACGGTTTGCTAATGTCACAGGATTCATAATAAGTTTTTTATTTTAAGAATATTTGAATTCTTTTAATTGACTCCAAAAAACTTTTTTAACGGTTTGCTAATGTCATATAAAGGTAACTATAACGCACTATATTAATTGTATATAAAACAAATATATTTTTTAAGAATTAACCTAATATTTTTTATAATGATAGAAGGGCCTATGACAATTATGCGAGAAAGAACATATTGGCCGAATTATCAAGTACTCTGGGAAATAATGGAGGTTCAATGTCGTTAATGTGCCGAATTATTTTATTTTTTAGCTCTTGAATTATTTTTCCATACATTTTTACTTTTAAATATTCCTAAAGAAAGAAGCCAAACTGTGTCACATGATCGTGATTATTACATTGTATTACAACGTAAGTTTACACAACCATTGAATTTTCGCGCAAGGGAGCCATTGTTTCGTTTGCTATCTGCAGTATGGCAAGTGGTTCCTGTTGGATGCACATACAATATGTTTGTTTAATGGTCTAATTCTCTATTTTTGGGCACAAGAAGTCCACTATTATCTGGCGATAACGACTATCACCTACGGTTTCTGCTTGGCCGACCACTTTTTCGAAGAAGCACGACCCGATGAGAGAACTATGGCAGAACAAACTGGGCGAGCAATAACAGGTGTTTTCAGATGTCCCACAGCCCCTGTTTGTTGTAATTTTGCGCACGATTCTCCCGATTGTTCACGCATTAGATTGATTGTGGTGTCCAAAACGATCACGAAGTGCATGAAATTCATTTTGATTGAAGGTCTATTTTCGTAAATGGATTTAACAATCTTAACGCGCAGCTCAGTTGTACACCTCTCCATTGTAAATTTTATCAAACATTGAAAAAAAAGCATTGTCAAATTAAGTTGGTCAAAAAAGTGGACCATAAGCTGTGACTAACAATTAACATCGTTAATTATGTTTGGACCACCCTTTATAATAACTCAACGACATTAGTTCGCAATAGATGGGCGCTCAAATTTTACGATTATATTAAAGGTACCACGCCCTTATGTCTAATTTTACCATATTGACGTATAATTTTACCATATTGTAGTCTCGTATTATAAGTAGCAAGTATTAAATTTCATTTTCATAAAATTTTATAACGATTGGTCCATTGTTTTGTCTATTACGACGATTTTATAGGTGGTGTCTTGGCAACGCCCACTTTTCACCAGGATGTGTTTTGTTGTATACCAGTTCTATATGTTTTACATATTTCTATGTTCTCTGTAGCAGATCATGAGATATGGTATTTCCAAGTTGTGAGATATATGGGCGATAACACGACCTTTTCTCTAGTCATGATTTGTGATAGTTCGTAGCGAGCGGAGTGTAAAGTAATGATATATATGCGAAAACCCTCTAAAAATACTACAAATAAATGGATTTATTTGAGGTTGACTCAGTCCTGCAATTACGATGCAAAATTTGCTTTTCAGAGACAGACGGGCAGACAGCATGGCTTGATCGTCTTAGATTTTCACTACTTTATAATCCAACATATATGTACCTTATTGGCTGTCTGATTAGTATTTTGGGTGGAGTAAACGAAATGACGAAGTGGATATGCTTGCCATTCTATGATAGAGTATTTACAAAATTTAGACTTAATATTTAACTTACTTAGTCCATATTTTAAAGTTATAAAATATGTTTGGATTTACGGAACAATTAGTTTCAAGTTATTTAAAAATAATTGGTTTTTCATGTCGTGCCAGCAAACATGTTCCTTTCTCAAAGTGTCTTACATATCAACGACAGCAGTATTTATTCTCTGAAACGTACGTTAAATGTTTATCCCAAATCATTCACTTGTACATCACGGCGTACTAGTGATTTAATACAGAAAACATATTACTTATACGGCACATTGAACCGAGAACAAATATACATGTTGTTTTCAATCAGAAGTAAATGGTTGAATAGATATTCCTCTTAATATACACAACTCGCTACGATATTGATTTAAAATTATCACTTGTCGATTACAAATCTCATTATTCTGTACGATTTTTATATAGCTGAGTTTAGCCTTAATTCATCAACCAAATTGCTTGAACTCACGCAATTAACGTTTTTTCCTTTGCAATTTTTGTTTCTTATATGGAAGTAGAATGAATATAATATAATTCGTGTAACTAATCCCATTTGATTGTCCACATCTTATTTAGTTTGGAAATCAAATATCAGGTTTTTGTAACTTTTTCCTATTGAAACTAATATATGTTCGCTACTTTACATGAAATTGAAGTGTAAGTTGCGTGAAGTGCTACAAATTTTCTTGTGAATTAATACATCTAATTACAGTATACAATTACTTATAAACACTGTTTTATGTGTATGTGCTCATGAAAATGAGCCACGATAAAGAAATCTCTAGTGGCAATATAACTATTGACTTGAATTACAGCAGATTGCATGTAAGTACATACTTGAATTCTAGGAAAATCATGAAGTAATCATAATGAATATTATTAGTTGGAAAAACACAACAAAAAAGATTTCACAACGTGTACTTGGAACCGCAGCTACGTTCCCTGTCACTACAACCCATAGCCTGGGACAATGTTCAAGCCTTAGCAATTCTGAGCCCTTCTATAACTACTGTCTACGATTATGACGATGAACATTAAAAACATCATCAGTGGTTTGTCATCAGTGGACAAACGACTTGCGTTAGATTTGCTAACGTTAAGTAATTGTATCCTTTTCGAGCACATATACTTAGTAGGGACATAAATACTGTTACAACATTGAACACACCCATTTCAATAGTAGAACTGAACATACCCCGTTAATATCATATGGATTTTGAAAGCTAACCTCAATTGCGTTAGTCCGTAACGGGAGTTTAAAATTGTTTTAACTTTCATCATGGAGTGGTCAGATAATGAGAACCGTTTCGCTGTAAAAGCGCTTTTCAAGTGTGAAATGAAAAAAAACAAAACTCTCCGGCCACTAGGGACTAGCCGCATGTTCGTCTACTGATGCATAAAACTGTTTGAGGAGACTGTAGATGTAAAAGACCGCCACCGGTCGGGACGCCCAAGCTCTGTTCGAACACTGCATGTCATCAAAGTCGTTAAATCAAGAATTAACGGAAATCCGCTCCGAAAACAGAAAATCATTGTCCGTGAGATGAATATCACGGAAAAGTCGTTGAGTGGAATCATTAAAAAAGACTTGGAACTTGGGGTTTTCAAACGACGTACCGGACATTTATTGACTGCAGCTTTAAAAAAATAGAATTGACAAAATGCAAACGACTTCTGGTGAAGCACGCTAATAACTTGCACAGAAAAATTTTGTTCACCGATGAACAAATTTTTACCGTTCAAGAAAAATTTAGCAAGCAAAATGATAGAGTGTATGCGCGGTCATCTTAGGAAGCATCTGAACTGATCCCAAGGGTGAATAAGGGTCATCACCCAGCTTCAGTCATGGTTTGGTGGGGTGTCTCTTATGATGGGATCACTTACCTGCATTTCTGCGAACAAGGAGTGAAAACATCGGCCAAAGTTTACCAAGAAACCGTTTTGGAAGCTGTTGTGAAGCCTTTAAACAATTGTCTGTTTCAAAACCAGCCATGGACTTTCCAGCAGGATTCTGCGCCGGCCCATAATGCTGAAACGTCCAGGTCTGGCTTCGAAACAATTTTCCAGCCTTCATTTCCTCTGAAGATGGACCCTCAGGCAGTCCAGATTTGAACCTATTGGATAACAAATTGTGGACGGTTTTAGAGGACAAAGTTTGTCACTAAAGATATCCCAGCATTAGATCTCTTAAGACTGCTTTAGTTCGAGCTGTGGCCAATTTTCCAATGGACGAGGTTCGAGCAGCCTCATCACACAAAACCATCACAGACCTACTAAACAAATGGAAATCAAAATCCAATTCCTCAGCTGTCATCGCAGAACCTGTAACAAAAAAAAATTTATAACCCAACAACATATATACCGGGTTTTTCAGAAAGGCTTAGCCATTCCAACATTTATAACAAAGACAAATATCAACTTGCACTAAAGACACACAGTACAGTAAAGAGGTTATTTAGCAGGACAAAATCTCGAATAAATAACGAAGATAAATCAAATAAAGTACAATGGTGACAAGTCCGACATATACCAAAAGGTATATGTCGGCACTACTACAACTAAACTAAAGACAAGAATTTCGTCCCACAAATCTGACCTAAAAGCCGTAAATAGGCCCATAGAACAAAAGACCGCACTTGCGGCCCACTGTACATTGACTGGACATAAGCCTGACTTTACCTACGTTAAAATTGTAGCGCAAGAGAGAAATTATAGAGGAAGATACACTCTCGAAATGCTTAACATTATTGACGTACCTAATGAGAGGAGAATTAATTACAAAACGGACAAAGATGTGATCGCACACATATATAGAAATGTGGTTCATAAGCACAGACGCAAGCTGAAGAGTAACACAAAAATCAGTTGACAGCGATAATCAGACGGACGACATTGTTTTGTTAATGTAATTATTTTTAAATATTGTGTTAATGTTTTGTTTATTAAATGTAATCATGTTTTGTATTTTGTCAGTGACAACCCCTGAAGATGATTGACGAAGTCAATCGAAATATTGGGATTAATAAAAATTAAACAACACATAGAACAACGAGTTTAAATAAATGACCTCAAGCCGAAAAATAATTTTATAAAATAGGAACATACTCGTATTTTTAAATTAATACTCTAAGACTACAAACAAACTTACACCTTAACTTCTCTATTTATTTTCTTCTTTATTACAGGCAAATAAATGGAAAACAGAAAAAAAATATTTTACTTATATTGGAAATAAAAAATGTCAGTCTGCATGCAATGGTACATATACAAGTGATTTAAAGGATATTAGCTAAAAAATGTGAAAATAATAATGGAAATTTCGGGTATAATACTTCCAAATTAATAAGTTTTTATGTACACCTTAAATACAATTTCCTGGTATTAATCTTCGAAAACGCTCAAAATATTAAATGATAAAAAATCAATTATAAACTTTTTAAGTTTGGATACTTATAAAAATCAAAAAAATTTCATTTACTGCAACTAATACATGATTTGATGTGAATAAATTATACACATTTTTAAATTTCGTCATCTATAAAGTACCATTTCTAAAATGTCTCTGGAAACGTGGCCGAGCCTTTCAAAGATGTTAAACAAAGCATTGGCACTGCGTAGACAAATACGAAAAACTTCAAGACGGAAGTTAAGATTTTCCGGAAACGGAAATCGTTATGCAGACATTACAAATATAAAACAGAGAACGACACTAAAGGCAACTTGCTTCAGCAAGACAACGTCTGGGCTTCAGACAGTCACCGGTTCCACCAAAACGGCAGCTGGTATAAAGCATATGCCGCCACATAAAACAAGTGTAAATAATATAAGCAACCAAACATTAAGACAAATTTGTGTAAATAGATTAAACCAAAAGGAATGTTGCAAACTAAGTCCAAGTTTCTATAAAGTAAGACGGTATCACCAAAACACAAAAAGTTATTCCAAGCGAGCAAAAAGTAATTTCTTAATTCGAAATAATAAATTGGCATCCGTCTTATCCGCAACAGTAAAGCCGATAAATTCAACGGCTTTTAAATATAACAGAACTATTCAACAAAGTATAAAATATACACAAAGTAAACAGCGTCTGGACCACAACTCTTTAAATACGGCGGCAAAAGTTATAAAAATAGCAAAAAGTAGAAGCCAAGCAGACTCCGACACGATTACTACAGAAAATACAACAGCAACACGTAACCCTGCCACCGTTGGAAGGAAAAGAAAGTTGGAGAACATGGCGCCAACACAAGAGGTATCACCATCATCAGCAATTAATCCGACCGCAACTGCCGTTGACAGGGACTGCACAGCTACAAAAATCCTCCTGTCAATGACCAGTGCAACCAAATTGCCTCATGCCTCTAACACACCAGCAGCGTTACATGCAACATTAAGGACGTCTTCAATATCTGCGGATTTTTGGCCACAAAAACGTCGGCTGCATTTAAACGAATCCTTAAGGAATACATCGTTTTGTGGAAGATTCATAACATTGCTATTGATCACCAGCCTATGTCACAATAATGGTAAGTTTTTCTTTAACCTTTAATTTTTTATTAATATTTCGATTTACTCTATTGAGAAAGATGGGGTATTGCATCAGGCGTATTTTTAAATTTCTTGTTTGCACTTGTTGCGACCTGATGTTGTAAATTAAATTAGCTTTTAGTTTTTAGTCTGTTTTTGAAGTAAATGAAGTCTTGTCGTTTTTGGTGCACTAGTAAGGCTTTTTGTACAAAGCCTTAGGTAGTCCTAGTCGAATATAATGTGAGGCTTCTGTAGCTGCTGGAATTAAAAAATGTAGGGAATTCTGTACGAAGATTATACCAAATAATATAAAGCTGTTACAAATAAGGCTGTACATTAGAGTAGGCAGATTTGTGAGGAAAACAATTATTACTGACTTTTTCACGATATTGTGCCATCGCTCTTTCAATAGGTTTTGGCATTAGGAAAAAGTTCCACTACGACATACCAAAATATTTTTTTTCGAAGTGCCTAAACTTCATTTTTGTTATTAAAAATTGGCTGACTTAAATGATTATTTAAATATTACCTTTTCAAGGTGACACACAATACATGCAAATATACATTGCCACATACAATACATAGCAACACATGAGTGCACAAAATTAGAAATACGACTGAGACTACTCTTTTCTTGATGCGGTCTTATATGTATGATTCTCTTAGTCGTATTTATATTTTCACGAGCTCATATGCTACATGTGACGCGCAAAATAGAAAGGGACCTAAGGTTAAAAAACAGTTTTGTTCAGGAGAGCCATTTTAAAGATTAGTTCCCTTTCTATTTGCGCAGAGAATCGTCGACTTCACTTTCATAAAACGCGCATATCTCTGGGAGGGAACACTTTTGGGGCATGGGATCATTCTTATTCGATGCTCAGATGTTGTCCACATCAAAAAAAAGTGAAAAGTTGATGAAATGTTTTGTTCAGGAGAGCCATTTTGAAGATTAGGTCCCTTTCTATTTGCGCTGAGAATCGTCGACTTCACTTTCATAAAACACGCATATCTGTGGGAGGGAACACTTTTGGGGCATGGGATCGGTCTTATTCGATGCTCAGATGTTGTCCACATCAAAAAAAGAAAAAAAATGAAAATAGATTTTTTACCTTTAGGACCTTTTCTCTAAGCGCTGTCACATATATATAAAAAAAAGTTATTGAATTTTTAAACCCCATTGTTACTTTTGGCCCACCCTGTACATCTTTTCTACTGGATAAATAAAAGTCTTATATCGAAAGTGCTAAAAATCTGGCTCAAATTAAGCTATGCTAATGCATTAGATATTTTTTGTCTTTCGGTGGCATTTGGCAATTGCAGCGAGTTTGTATTTAACATAAGGCTTTCATGGCGTCTTGATTACATTTTCTCAGCGCGCTTTGCGTGGGAACATAATGAATACAAGGACCTAAATGTGACAGCGCATAGAGAAAGGGACCTAAGGCTAAAAAATCAATTTTCACTTTTTTTGATGTAGACAACATCTGAGCATCGAATGAGACCGATCCCATGCCCCAAAAGTGTTCCCTCTCAGAGATATAAGCGTTTTATGAAAGTGATGGTTCACCAAAGATACACGTATTTAAATCGTTAAAATGGCTCTACTGAACAAAACTAGTTTTTACCCTTAGGTCCCTTTCTATTGTGCGCGTCACATATGGATTAATTTTAATAAGGCTCGTTAGACCTGAGTATATTATCATAAAATTTGACTTCTGTTGTAGAAATCCCAAGTCTTTAAATCAGTTGCCTCAGAGGGCATAATTTAATCAACTGATTTTGACATTTGATCGCCATATATAGGGTGATCCATCTAGAGGTATTTTTTCAGAACAAAAAAATAAAAAATAAAATCAACTGTGGAATCTTTATTGGTAATTTGAAAGGACATTTTATGGCATTTATTTTTTTAAAAATAATTACCTTTAAATGTTGGCAGCTGTATTATGGAAATGAGCGTTCGGTGAGAAACGGGAAAAGTCAATAAACAAAATTGCCGCATTTGGGCTGAAGAGCAACAAGAAGTGGTTCAAGAGGTGCCATTACACCCAGAAAAAACCATGGTGTGGTTTTTAAGCTGGTGGAATCATCGGTGCATATTTTTTTCAAAAATAATGATGGCCGGAACGTAACCCTGAATTGAGCTCGCTATCCTGCCATGATATTAATCTTTATGCTACCTGAAATTGAAGCCCGTAATCGTGACGACACTTGGTTTCAGGACGGTGACACTTACCATGCAGCTGCTCAAACAATGGATCTATTGAGTGGTAAAATTAAAAAAGCAGCTAATTTCACTGTTTGGACAGGTGAGTTGGCCGCTTAGATCGAGTGATATCACACCTTTAGACATTTTTCTTTGGGGCTTCGTAAAGTCCAAAGTCTATGCTGGCAAACCAGCTACGATTCAGGTTTTGGAAGCCAACATTACGAGTGTCATTAAAGCCATACCGGTCGAAATGCTCAAACGAGTCATCCAAAATTGGACCCTCAGAATGGAAACCCTGAGGCGTTGTTGCGGTCAACATTTGAAGGAAATTGTATTCAAAAATTAATGCTTTAAAATGTCCTTTCAATTTACCAAAAAAGTTTCCACACTTGATTTGAATTTTAATAATTCTTTTTTGTTCTGAAAAAAACCTCTAGATGGATCACCCTATATATACTCGGTTGATCCATCTAGATCTACATGTACAATGTTAAGTACCATAGACTCGTAAAAAACGGAAAAGATAATTTCCGCTTCTTTCTATCTTATATTTGTATATTCAATCAATATATTTTTTATCAAAACATAATATAATTTTAATTCCAAAATGCCAGTAAAATAGTAATTAGCAGACGCAGCAAATAGAGGGATAAATTGGTTTATTCAACAAAGCCCATTTTACTTGTTAACCTTAACTTTTTGAGATTTCATGTTCCATTGTGAACACATAACTTGAGATTTGCAGATACATTTCGAGAAAGGAGAATGTGTTACTTTGCGATAACCCAAGAAAAGAACGACGAAACGCATAAATCACCGTTATTCATGGTGCTAAACAACAAACTTCAACAGATTCTTCACAATTTGCATTCATTCGAATAGCCAACAAGGCCAACAGCTTCCATTATTCCAAAATCAAGGCCAAGTATGTAAATGAATCGAATCTACATACAATATTTGATTGGTTTATCTGATGTCTTTGCGGGGGCTGCACGAGTCAAATTCGCTTCATCATCGATTCCTGACAAACAGAGGGCAAAAATGTTTAGCAAACAAAAGTCGACTTTAAATGCCATTGTTTCGTTTTCGTTGCTTGTTTTCGCTCACACCCCTGCCACCGAACCACAAATACAGATTATAGCGTCTGGGAAAACTCTTGTTTGAAATGCAAAAATATGTGTGACCTTCAAGATTCTGGTATCGTAACACTCACCCTATATGCCATACCTGTCCGCCGAGACTTTATTTCCTTACACGCAGTCAAATCTATTTATTTTTGTTCTTTGAGTTGTTTTTCTTTTGTAATATGAAACACTGGGTGGAAGTTTCACCAAGAAAAGTTTGGCCACAAGGCTATTTGTACTGAACACAATTCTGAAGTTTGCGATAATATAATTAGTTTTGATGTTTGTTACATGGCAGAGAAAGAAAGCTGGATCCAATGTATGTTATGCAAATCGACTGGAAATCTTGTTCGGCTATGTCCGTATATACGTTTTTAGTAGGTTACAACATTATACAGATCCCAACAAGGTATTCTTCCATTCGTATACACGAAAAACTTTATTGAAATTGAAAAAAGTTAAATAATTTTTTTTTGTTTGGACATAAACCAAATATGTGCTAAATTTGTCATTTCGTTGGCAACACCAGGAAATATTGATTAGAGACCATATAAAATATATATCTCTCGAAATTCTAAAACGATCTAGTTATGTCCGTCGGTCTATCCGTCGGTGTGTCAGTTGAATGCACCATAGCGATTAAACCAATCAACGTAGGATCCTAAAATTTAGCAAGATTATTGGGATTGTAAATGAGCGAAATCGGCGAAGGGGAAGACGATTACTTTTGGCGACTAAGGGTATTTTTTCAGTATAATTTTTTGTGAACAGGCAATAATAAAAAAGGCTACTGTTATAAAGAACGCACTTACATAGTTGATGGATTTTTGGCACAGTGGCCCAAAAACGTGCCGCACGGTCAAAATGGTCAATATATATTATAAAAATTTTTGCCTCCAATCCAAATAAAGAGTAATTTTAAAGTTTTGGTTCAGATTAGGTTGTCAGAAAGGGCCCAAAGACTATTTTTCCATCTTAAGTAGCATAGGGATGTTGGAGGGAATATAAGGTTCGGCCTGGTCGACTTAGATAAATGGTAACCTCTTTTTAACTCAGGGTGATACAGGATATGACGACTAGATCTGAGCTATATCCGCCCGCCAATTTATTGCTGTAATCAAAGTATGGGTCGCAGATTTGAAGCAGTTTCGAAAAAACTTTGCACATTGATCTGGTTTAGGTCAGGGATGAGCTCCAATAAATTTCATTCATATTCTAATATTATGTAAAGGGTCTTTTTTTGGTCGTGTGGCTTTAAATCTGGCGGCACTTTTTTCGGAGTTAAAATTTTTGCCTGCTGTCACTTGATTTATGCTCAGTTTGGTTTGCCATTTCATAATGAATAGACTAACTCCGGTACAACGTTTGCAAATCGAGATGAACGGTCCCAAATCGATCCTTATTTTTACAAGAAAATTTTGTTCAGCGTTGAAGCTCACTTTTGGTTGAATAGGTACGTTTATAACCAAAATATTCGCATTTGGAGTAATAAAAATCCACAAGCCATTATCGAGGCGCCCTTACATGTTTGTTACTGTTTTGTGTGCTGAGAAAATCATTGGTCCATATTTCTTCAAAAATTAGGCCGGCCATAATGTTACATTTAATGGGGAACGCAATATAAATAGAGCCATAGTTAACGATTTTTCGTGCCGGAATTGGAATATGCTGCTGTGAACGTTCTTTGGTTCCAACAAGACGGCGCTACATGCCATACAACCAACGAAACAATCATTTTATTGGAGGAAAATTATGGCGAGCGCATTAACCCATTAAAAGCCAACAGTCTTTAAAATTAAAAATCATAAATTTTTTTTATTTAGTATTAATGAAAGGAACATACAGAACTCACAAAATATGAAAAAATAAAAAAAACAGTTTACTTTGAAGATTTTTGAGGCTGTACCCAAGCAGGTACAATGGCTAAATGCATGTATACATATAATCTTATTTTTTCGTATGAAATTTTTTGAAGCACTCCTTTTCTACACATAGAGCTACGTCACATAGTTCACAAAGCCATCTTATTCGGTTGTGGCATTGACGACAGCGTAATGGTTTTTCAATTAGCTGTATCGTATCTGTAATCATAGAAACCTCGTTGTTCTTTTTTGAAGGCTGCTTTCGATTTCAGCGGACATTTCTTTGTTCTTGAATTGCGTGTCGTACCAATAGCTCGAAATCCTTTTAGTTTTAGCAGAACCAACAGATCATGAGAAGTAAAAAAATTATCAAAGAAAACAACGTGATCAGTTGGAATAGGAACACTGTCTAAAAAATCCAAAACGACTCTAGATCCTAGTGGCAGTTTTGATTTTTCCGTACTGACATTTTTGGCTCCACAATATGTATCAAACTGGTACACGTACCCACAACTGCTCGTTAGCATCCAATTTTTGAAGCCAAATCTTACGGGTTTGCCTCTGATGAATTGTTTTGAAGAGTGACTTCCAAAATATTTTACCATTGATTCGTCAATCGAAAGCTTTTCATGCATATATCCAAATTGGCAAAATTTGTGGCATAGTAGTGTTTGCAAAGGTCTAACTTTTGCCATTTTGTCAGTCAATATCAAATTATTGTTGTCAGCAAGATGAATAAATTTTTTGATTTCCTTGAATCTGTTTCGGGACATATTGTTAGAAACAAGTGCTAAATGGGTGTCTTTAGATAATTCCCAGTACATATTCTCTCTCGGCATAGAGTGATAACCACTTAACAACAGAATTCCCAAAAAAACCTTCAAATCGTTCTCTGTGAATGACAAATTATGCGCATTACACTGTGAAGCATAAAGGCGGGTTTGATCGACGATATAATCGACCACTTCAGAATCAAACAAAGTTTCAAACACTTCAAGCTCCGACTTTCCAGCTTACTTCGATATCATTTCCTTATTGCTGTGCATAAAAAAAGTTGTACTCGTCATTTCAATCGAACATTCTCTTTTTGACCATTTGGGAGAGTTTTGAATTGGTTTTGAGTGCTGGATTCTGCTACGTAGCTCTTGAAGGGGTACATCGTCATCGCTATCGCTGCTGCAAAACACTTCAATATCACCCGGAATATCTTGCGGCATGATGTTAGGGATCAGATCTTCAGCATCGCCGTCCTTCTCATCTGTATTGATATCTGCATCTGGTGGAATATACGCAACATCAAAAACATTATGATTTGAAGCCCCTTCAACAAACTCCAAAGCGCTTTCTAAATTATTAAATCTTCTGCCGTAAAAGATTGGTGGCTTGATGCTTTCATACGCCATGTCCATTTGAAAAAAAAATCTAGAAAAACAAAGTATAAAAAATATAATCAAAATATATACGCTATCAGCCATTGTACCCAAGCGAGTACATCGTTTTTCAAACTTACCTTTCACATGGAAAATTACTTTATTATGATTTTTTCTTTGTAAATTAGAAAATAACAAGCCTTTTCATTTGTAAATCAAGCAAAAAGTCTTTTAATTGTTATGCGACACACTTGTAACAGAGTCAAACGATCACTCACCTACCCAAAATGCTAAAATCTCGAATAAGCTAAACAAAACACAGCAAAATCCGAAATACCGTTATTTTCTGCCGCTGCTTTGTCAATGTGCTTTTATTAAGCAGAGTACACATAACACAAAAACAAAACAAACGTTGCAAAATTTTGTTTCTAAGTGGATTTATGGCATTTCAAATATCAATGTTTTTCTGTACCTGTGCGAGTACAATGGCCAGTAATGGGTTAACTCGCGTCTTGGCTATGTGGCGTTACCTCAAAGATTGTGCGATTTAACATGGCTGGACTATTTTTTTGTGGGCTTACGTGAAGTCGCTTGTCTAAGCAGATAAGACCGACACGATTCACGCCTTGCAAGAGAATATTCGGCGTGTTATTGCTGACATACGGTGCAAATGCTGAAAAAGTGTTCGAAAATTGGGACTGTCGAGCAAACCGCGGCGGCCACTTGCCCGAAATCGTTTTAAAAACATTGTGGTTAATCATTAGCTTTCTAATAAAGCTTAATTATTGGCCATTACATTAATTTGTATGCTTTTTTCTTCTTGAAAACTACACGTCTGAAAAAAACTTCCTTTTGATAATTCTTATAGGGGCATAAATACTGTTACACACGTTTTATGCTGTAAAATAAAAAGTACTGAATGTATTTGGACCAAATATTTTTTAATATATTTATTGATGTATATTGTATGCAAAAAGAATCGACTTGTTCGAAATGTCCGCTTTTTGCCTTTACACACGCCTTAAGTCGCACTGGCCAATCGTCAATAGCTGCACGAACCTCTTCCATTGGAAAATTGGCCACAGCTTGAACCAAAGCAGTCTTAAGATATCCAATATTGGGTCCTCTAAAACCATCCACAATTTATAATCCAAAGGGTTCAAATCTAGACTGCCGGAGGGCAATTCTTCAGAGGAAATGAACGCTGACAAATTGTTTCGAAGCCAGGCCTGGGAACGTTTTAGCCTTTTGGGCCGGCGCAGAATCCTGCTGGAAAGTCCTTGGCTAGTTTTTGGAGCAGGGAATTGCTTAAAGGCTTCACAACAGCTTCCAAAACGATGTCTTGATAAACTTTGGCCGATGTTTTGACTCCTTGTTCGCAGAAATGCAGGTCAGTGACACCGTCGTAAGAGACACCCCACCAAACCATGACTGAAGCTAGGTGATGACCTTTTCCACCCTTGGGATCAGTTCAGATGCTTCCTTAGATGACCGCGCATACACTCAATCATTTAGCTTGTTAAATTTTTTCATCGGCGAACAAAATTTTTCTGTGCAAGTTATGAGTGTGCTTCACCAAAAGACGTTTGCATTTTTCAATCCTATTATTTTTTAAAGCTGCAGTCAATAAATGTCCGATGCGTCCTTTGAAAGCCCCAAGTCTTTTTTAATGATTCGACTCATGGACTTCTGCGTGATATTCATCTCACTGGCCATGGTTTTCTGTTTTCGAAGCGTATTTCTGTGAATTCTTGATTTAACAGCTTTGCGGCTAATCCGTAGTGGTCGGAGCGTTTTGAAAATATCATTCATTTCACAATTAAAAAGCGCTATTACAGCGATACGGTTCTCATTATCTGACCACTTCATCATGAAAGTTGAAACAATTTTAAAATCCCGTTAAAGACTAACGCTATTGAGGTTAGCTTTCAAAACCCATATGACATTAACGGGGTATGTTCAGTTCTACTATTGAAATGGGTGTGTTCAATGTTGTAACAGTATTTATGTCCCTACTTAGTAGTATTCCGGCCAAGTTTGGCTCAAATGATCTAGCTCAAGCATAGCGTTTTCTGTGCGACCTATTACTAACCCTGGTGGATCATTTCTGTCTATGTTTTCATATAGTGCCTGTAACATTAGTCCCAGTCGTTGCAAGTTTTTTAACTAGCTGAGCGATTGGACATATAAGACAGTCGGACTATTCCTATTTAGCTTTTACACCCTTCACCACCCTGGGGAACAGGTATTATAAGTTAGAGTCATTGCAAAAGTTTGTAACTACCAAAAATAGTTGAGTTAGACGCACTTTTAAGCATAGCGACCGACTCAGAATCACTAGCTGGTACAATTTAACGTCAGCTGTCTGTCCGTCCGTTTATCTAAAGCATGTAATTAAACTACAGCTCGAAATTCGTATCCGATCTTCATGATAATTGACAGAAGTATTTTTAAAAATCGGTTCAGATTTGCATAAAGCTCCCATATAAATGTTTATCCGATTTTTATGGTTTTAGGTCTTTAAGCCACATACTAAAGTACATAAAATCTTGATGAAATTTCGAATGAGCTAGTTTTTTAGATCAAGGAAAGACGTTATTTAAATTCAGATTTAGATGTAGCTCCCACATATATGTTCATACGATAATCCTACAGTAGCTATAGAAGCCATATTTTACATTCAATCTTGATAAAACTTAGCACACGTTAGTTTTTTGGGCCAGGAAAAGGCGTTATTGACATGGAAGAAATTCGGTTTAGATTAAGATAATAAAGCATCCATAAAAATATGTTCATGCTATTTGATGTTTAAGACTCTTTTTTTCTGGAAGACGAATATTTGGCACAGGTTAGTTGTTTTGTTCTTAAAAACTGAAGAAAATCTGTTTAGATTTGGATAAAATTTTCACACACGTTTCTTTAACCGATTTTATGTTTTTAAATCTAACAGCTACATATTGCTTTCAATCTAGATATAATTTGACACAAGTCGGCTTTTTTTATATTTTGAGGTATAAAAGCCTCATCCAATTTTGATGAAATTTGGCACAAGTTAATTCTTTATGCCAAGGACGGACGCAGTTTAAATTAAAAACCCCGGTTTAGATTAAGATAAACCTCCCACGTATATATTCAACCGATTTTATCAAAAACAATACAAATTTTTCTTAAATACAGAGTGTCTGTCGGGAAGGTTGCTACTTTGTTTGTTTAAAATTTTTGATTAAATGAAAGAGAATGGATCTTTTATTGATAAATGTTTTATTTAATGCCGGCAATCATGTATGGAAAGCAAATTAGATAAATGTCCGCCTCTGCTAGAGCACATTTTTCATTACATTCAAATTGAGATCGATGGATGAATGGAGGACGGAAATTTTCTGAAGCAGCAGTAATGTTTTCAGCCGATCCTGCAGTACGTTGTGGTCTATGCTTAGGCCTATCAGCTTCAGATCCTCTTTCTTCGAAATCATTCACTACACGATAAATAGTGTGTTTTGTTGGCACGTTGTTTCTCGAATATTTTTTTGTTTATCGGTTTTACGTTGGTTTATCGAATATTTTTCCATAATAAATGTGCCACGTCTCTACTTCACGACTGCCAAATATGAGCTGTCACGGCTAATGTTGATGTTAAATGGCGGTAAAACAAAGTAGTATACCTTCCCGGCGGACACCCTGTAAAAATATGACAGAAGTTGTAAAATCTATGTAAATTTAAAGCCAGTTTAAGGAGTTAAAAAACATATTTTAAGTTGGCTTTTGTGAACACCCAGAAATGCAGCGTATAATATAGTCGGCCACGTCTGATTTTAACTTTTTTGTTTCTTAGTTGGATGCTGATTGACGTAAGGAAATCGGATAATATTCGGGATCAAGGGAATTGTGTGTTTGCCAGTTAGATGCTTTTCAGAATTCTTTTGAAGCACACTTTGCTGAAGTCATAAAACAAAGGCTATGAAGAATATCAATGTTCCTTCCATCGTTTTTTGTGTTTCTTTTATTATCGTACTATAAAGTTAATTAATTAGTTATGTTCACTTGTTTCTATTTTTTCTTCTTTGACTATGAACACATTAATTTAATGAATATTCATGAATGGAAAAAATATGAAACGTGTTTCCTACTTTTTCACAAAAAATGCTGGCTTTTTTATACTTTCTCCGTTATTTTCTGTGCACTTGGGAGAAGTTTGCTGAAAACTTTCCACGGTTAGGTGCAGAAAGTGTTGTCATAGGTTTGGCAAAGTTTGTTCGTTAAGAGAGCAGAAATTAAAACATGTTTTCGCTGATGGTAAATATGACGAGACTAGCTTTTATCCTAGTAACTTTCATCGTATTAAAGGGTGTTATGACATAGGGTTGATGTTTTTAACAACACATTTTAGTTGTAATCAAACTACAAATCAGAATAATAAGCCGATTACTTGGGACATTATTCAGACTTGGATTAAGCACAAACGAATTGCATTAAGTAAATGCCAAAAAAGATTCAGGATAAAGGTTTTACCCGATTTCAGAACCTGCCGCTCCAAAAGCCACGAATTAAATCCAGTTTCGGCCAGAAAACACGCATACAGCTTTACATGTGACGAACAACGATTTCTTCTGAAATTTGACAGAAGCCGCCATAAATAAGACTTGCACAAACTTAACCCTATCGTGCTGAAATTTTTGTTCTTGGTACGTAATAACCGCCAAAAATTAAATCTGGTAAAACTGGACTTCATAAGTCCATATTATTGTATAGTCCGCATAAAAAGTTCCTCTCCGCTTTCAAAACCTAAAGCTTTACATGTTACAACCGACTTAGACGAAATGTCACTTAAAGCATCAAAAGTGATAACTATGCAAACATTTTTATCTTATCGGTTGGAGGTCCTGCGTCTCTAAAAGTCTCATATTAACTACGATTGTGGTCAAATTTCACATGACAAGTTTTCTAAAAAATTATTAACTCTAATAAAACTGGATTATATTGGTTCATAATTTTATGCAGCCCCCATTACAGAAGTATTTTCCGATTTGAGACCTTTGCGCACTAGAAGAGGCATATTTACAAGTGACCCTGCTAAAATTGGTTAATACTTGTTTATGATTTCAAATAGTTCACATGTCCATGTTTTCATATAGCCCCACACAAAGGTACTTCTCGAAATCTTCTCAAGAGGTAACAAGTTAAATTTAGCATAATGCATTATCAGCTAGTTATAACCTTTTCCACCCAGTTGCGATGATGTTGAAGAAGTTCCTACGTGAATTTCATTCTGATTTAAAATTCTATTTATACTTAAATTAGCAGAAACCGTTTGTATACCCTTCATCATAGGTTAGACGGTCTTTTCACATGTAAATATTAGTCGAAGACCCCATAAAGCCCATATACTGAATCGTCGTAAAATTTGAAGATCATCTAGCCATTTCCGTCTCTTTGTCTGTGGAAAGCAAACTACATCTCGCACTATTAAAGATAGATAGTTAAAATTTTGCAGAAACTTAGGCTAATGGACGGAAATTGTTGGTATTGAAAATGTGTCATGAGGTCAGAATTTTATTGTCCCCTCACAGGGACTGGGTTAACCTCTGAAAAACTCAACAACTCTGGACTTAAAAACACAATATTTCCTAAACTATTAGAATTATGACAATGACATTTGGTGCCACGCCCCCTTCAAAAAAATGCATTTATCGCCAAAGTAATGGACAGATTGTTACAAAATTTAAAAGAATTAAATTATTTTAGACTATGTTGTAGTTAAATTCGACAAAAGGGCGTGGCACCGCCCTACAAAAAATAAATGTCTCAAAAACTACTAGAGATATGATGATGCTATTTGGAACAAATGATATTGGCATAGAAATATCCTGAAAGAAAAGTGGGCGGTTTCACACACCATTTAAAAAATCGCATATATGGCCAATGTAATGCACCCACCGATCATTGTAACATTTTAAAAAAATTAAATCAATGATAAGTACATAAAAAGGCTTGGCCCCGCCCATTCAAACCTGAACCTTGAATGGCTATATGTCGTAAACTCATATAGAATGAACATATATGAGCCCGTAGGGTGGTGGTATGGTTGGAAACAAACCCTGATAGAAAATGCTGGCGTCACGCGGAGGGTATATAGCTTCAGCACGGCAGAACTTAATTTGTCTACTTGTTTACTTTACAATGATATTTTCGATTCTAGAACATGTTGCTTTTGAGAGAGATTTATACCCAACTTTGGTAAATTTGGACCTTATCGGCCACTATTTCTCCCATAGTCCCCATATAAAGGTTCTTCCTTATTTATGGCCCTGCTGCCTTTTAAGTTACACATAAGACCCGATTTTGCTAATGACACATTATAGACCTGTACAATTATAGTCCTGCAAAGTTCCCTTAGGATATGAAGTCCTATAAGTTCACAGACCACATACTTTCGATAAAATGTCAATAAAACTAAAATGACGTTGGGCCAAATGGTCCCTAATTTTAGATATGTATCTTTTTGTTTTTCTAAGTCTCGCTTTGTGTCAGATCGAATTGTTGAAAGTACGACTGTTTTATAAAAACCCCAATCAATGGAGCAGAAAATTTAAGGCGATATCTATAACCAATCAAATGTTACAAAGCAATAGGGCCTATATAGCAGAATTAAGGTCCTGGTGGTCTAGAAGTCGCAATAAGATGGTGGTAAAGTTCCGTAAACAGGCTCTGAATCTTTTATCATTTTTTGATTTTTGTTTTCTTGTTACTGAATTCACCTTTTTTAACTTCCAACTTGTTTAAATTCTTCCATATTTAACCTGGACTTCTCAATTGTTTTGTTAAAATTATCATAACCCCCCCCCCCCCCATGGTCGTTTGCTGTTGCCTACGATATTATGTATACCTTTCCTTTGTTTTTCTTTCCTTCCTTTTTTTATTATTTATGCTTTTTTTCGCTTTCCTGTAGTACTCTTCTGCTTTTATTGTGCTTAAAGTCATCTTCCGATCCTAATTGCTATCGCTGCTAGTTTGAGCTGTTCTCTGTGTGAATGCGTGTTTAAATGAAAGCGTCAGCGTTTATGCGTTGGTGTTGTTAACACAGAAACACACATTCATATTAACCGGCTTGTTCCAATTTCTTCTTTCATCTCCGGCGCCCAAAGTGTTTTGTGCTTGTTTTCCCTTCTGCTCGGAATACCGGCTTCATTTTTTGCATATTTGCTTTTGAAATGTTATTTTTCTTGCTTTAAACACACCAAAGTGTGTTAAGACTTTAATTAAAAAGATAAAGAATAATCGATGCAAAAATCCTTTTAAAGACGCGCAGCTTAAAAATTTGACAAGATAAACGGCGGATGTTGTGGCAACGTTTCCTATACTGCGGGCTAGGAGGTTAGGTGCACATTGAAAGAGGAAATACGTCGGATGTTTAGACTAGGGGCAGATATGTTGTTTGTGATATCAGGAGTCAAGGGGCCTTGGTTTGTTTTGGAATAAAAGCATATATGTAGTAGATTCTGGAATAATGCAACAAATAACGAATGCAGAAATTGTACAAGTATCTGGATTGTGGAACTTTTGAGCGATTTTGCCTACCCACTTTCATTTTCTTTTTTAAATCTTTAAATGCACAGTCTACTACTTTTGATGTCTTCAAGTTCAAATTCCAACCACTTAACTTATCGAAACATACGAAACTTAGAGCCTTACCTGCTTAGTAAAATTGAGATTTTATGGCCTCAAACTTTATTTTTTTCATTAAACATGACATTTTATTCATGGCTATATCTTGGAAACCAGATGGACTGAATCGAGTGCCTAAAAATTTATAAAATGTCACTCAGATTATTATTTTGCTTTTCTGCGTATCCTGGGGTGCAGGATTTTTAATAGTTTATATTTTGCAAAATAAATATTTCGGAGTTTCCAACATTATTTGCTTATATTTTGTGAAAAAAAAATCTTTATACTGTTTTTGATTTCTGAGACAAAATTCTGCTATCTATGATCATTTAAAACAAAATAAATTTTAAAAACATTTACCGATCAACTTCAGTTTTTTGCCCATAAATTCGGAGAGGTTTAAATAATATATGCTTAGTAGGGACATAAATACTGTTACACACGTTTATGCTGTAAATAAAAAGTACTGAATGTTTTTGGGACAAATATTTCCCAAATATTTTGATGTATATTGTATCCAAAGAGAATCTACTTATTCGAAATGTCCGCCTTTTGCCTTTAAACACGCCTTAAGTCGTCAATAGCTGCACGAACCTCGTCCATTGGAAAATTGGCCTCAGCTCGAACCAAAGCAGTCTTAAGAGATTCAATGTTGGGGTATCTTTTGTTACAAACCTTGCCCTCTGAAACCGTCCACAATTTCTAATCTAATGGGTTCAAATGTGGACTGCCTTAGGGCCATTCTTCAGAACGCTGGAAAATTGTTTCGAAGCCAGTCCTAGGACGTTTTAGCTTTATGGGCCGGCGCAAAATCCTGCTGGAAAGTCCATGGTTGGTTTTGGAACAGGGAATTGTTAAGGGGCTTCACAACAGCTTCCAAAACGGTTTCTTGGTAAACTTTGGCCGATGTTTTTGACTCCTTGTTCGCAGCAATGCAGGTCAGTGACTCCATCATAAGAGACACCCCACCAAACCATGACTGAAGCTGGGTGATGACCCTTTTCCACCCTTGGGATCAGTTCAGATGCTTCCTTAAATGACCGTGCATACACTCTATCATTTTGCTTGTTAAATTTTCCTGAACGGTAAAAGATTTTTCATCGTGCTTTACCAAAACACGTTTGCATTTTTCAATCCTATTTTTTTAAGCTGCAGTCAATAAATGTCCGGTACGTCGTTTGAAAGCCCCAAGTTCCAAGTCTTTTTTAATGATTTGACTCATGGACTGTTGCATGATATTTATCTCACGGGCCATGATTTTCTGTTTTTGGAGCGGATTTTTGTGAATTCTTGATTTAACGGCTTTGATGACATGCGGTGTTCGAACAGAGCGTGGTCGGCACGACCGTAGGCGGTCTTTTACATCTCCAGTCTACTCAAACAGTTTTATGCATCCGTAGACGAACATGCGGCTAATTCCTAGTGGCCGGAGCGTTTTTAAAATATCGCTTTTGTTCATTTCACACTTGAAAAGCGCTATTACAGTTTTAAAATCCCGTTACAGACTAACGCTATTGAGGTTATCTTTCAAAACCCATATGACATTAACGGGGTATGTTCAGTTCTACTATTGAAATGAGTGTGTTCAATGTTTAACAGTATTTATGTTCCTACTAAGTAAAGAAGCGTTGTATAACATTTTCGAAAATTTGAGTTAAGTATTAAATCTTCTGAACTAGAAATGCGAAAATTTTGGGTCTGTAGTAATTGTCATAACAATTTTCAAATAGCTATCTCAGCTTACAACTGTGAGAATAAATACGTTTTTTGCTAATACATAACAAAATTATACTACAGATAGTATTTGGTATTATTGTAATAATTTTAATTGTTTACCAAGTACCACTTTTCATTTTATGGCAAAAAGTGTATTCGTGACTCTGCCTAAAATCAAATCAAGAACTACATTAACTTCCAATTTTTCTGAGTGATTTTTTTTATAATTCTTATTGTCAAATAAATTCAAAAATTATTCCGTACTGCAATTTCTTCAATCTTCCATTCGTATTTTCCTTGTAAAACATTTGCATAAATTGAAAATCAACAAATATTATAATACAGAGTGAAAATCAGAAGCTGATGACAAAATACATAAGCAATCACAGATAATTTATGCAGAAGTCAGCGACGAAATTTTTTTGTACGCAAATTAAATTCAATAGAAATAGTTTATAGCAAAAAGTCACAAAATTGTAGCGTTGTGTGCCATGACTTTAGCGTCGAAGCTTGGCTAATATACGGAGGATAAATCACACAGAAAAGTGAGGAAGAGTTTGCAGTCGAAAAAGGTGGTAGAACAATGAATAATTTAATTTGTTTATTTCTATGAAGTCAAGAATTAATTAATTCAATGGCCGTAGTTTTTCTAACTTTTATTTTTTGCATCGAGGACTTAGATTATTTAAATAAGAAATTGGCTTTGCTCTGGCATGGCAGACGTCGATAAGTAAAACAACTAGCATTGCAATAAACAAAATGTTTATAAGGATTATGAGAAAGTCGAAAACTTTGACATGAGTTCGAAAACAGATTGAAACAATTACAATTTTTAAAGTTTACTAAGAAAGCATCCTATCGTGATTAAATTTGGCGCAGCTTTACACTGATCGACTAGCTAGCAGCTCAGAAAGAAATAGGTGAGACGTTGTGATATATTCCCAGTGTTAAGAAATTACTTAAAATCGCTTTAAAGCACCCGTTTTAATTAGGATGTCGATAAAAAATTTTTTAGCACACGACGATGAACAAAAACGATTTTTGGACCAATTTAGACCATATAAGCTCAGTTTTAGATATGGTTCCGCTAAATATATATCTGACCTAATAATGAAAATGCGTATATTTATCATCAACAATGGTTTGATTATTTTTGAAAGTATTCTCCAGCATTATTTATACACTTTTGCATTCGCTCAAACCAATTGTCAAAGCACTTTTTGTACTCCGATTGAGGCACCTCCAAAACATGTTTTTTAAACGCTTCAACAGCATCTTCTGACGACGAAAATGTGAACCACTCTATTTTTCCTTGATGTGCGGAAATAAAAAGAAGTCATTGGGTGCCAAATCAGGGCTGTACGGCGGATGACCCATTAATTCGACGTTTTGGCCGGTCAAAAAGGCGCTGGTTTGATCCGATGTGTGAGAGCTCGTGAAATAGCTAATATCATGGGCATGGATCGAGTCCATTTAATTTTGCATGAAGAACTACAGATGAAAAAGCTTTCTGCAAGATGGGTGCCGCACTTGTTAACAGTCGACCAAACGCATAAGAATGAACATTTCTCAAGCTTGTTTGGATCGTTTTCAGCGAAATTAAATGGATTTTAAGCGTCGTTTCATAACTGTTGATGAGACATGGATCCACCACTATACTCCAGAGACAAAAGAACAATCCAAACAATGGACTGAAGCTGGAGGAAGTGTCCCAAAGAAGGCAAAAACAATCCAATCGGCTGGTAAGGTTATGGCAACGGTTTTTTGGGATTTCAAAGGTATTTTATTGATGAAAAAGGGTAAAACAATAAATTCAGAGTACTATTGCAAACTTTTAGATCAATTAAATGTACAAATTCGAGAAAAACGTCCTGGCTTACATCACAAAAACATAATTTTTCATCAAGACAACGCACTAGCGCACAAGAGTGTTTTAACAATGGCTAAAATCAACGAATTAAAGTACGAGTTGCTTGACCACCCACCTTATTCTCCTGATTTAGCTCCAAGTGACTTTTACCTGTTCCCAAATCTAAAAAAAATTCTTGCTGGCAAGCGTTTTACCTCAAATGAAGATGCAATTACAGTTGTAAACCACTATTTTGAAGACCTTAAGGAAAACTATTTTAATCAAGGGATAGAATTGCTAGATAAGCGTTGGACTAATTGTATTGAAGTTTCAGGAGATTATATTGAAAAATAAAAATATTTTTGAAAAACTAACTATTCTCTTTCATTGATAGGCTACGCACAACTTCTGTTATATAAGTACAACTTCTTTTTTATTTTAGCATGGCTAGGCTTATAATCGCAAAGAACCTTTATCTAGAATTTATATGAAGACATTGTTCTATACCTTCTATCACCGTGATGGTTTATATATTATGACGCACCAAACTTAATTTGAACATGATTTGATATAAAATGTGGCTCGTAAAACAGCAGAACCTTAATCGGCAGATTCGTTTGGTAAGAGGATATATTTGAACATGAGCCTACATGCTCTGAATTTGACAGTGGTGTCTGCTCTGTCTAAAAGTATTATGCGTAATTTTGCCACAATTGGAGTTAATATGTAAGTGACTCCTTGAGCAGCTACTTAAATATTCTTATTTGACCTTTACATGGGTTAAGGCATGGGATAAGGTCGAATTTTAGTAGAGTTAACTACCGTTTACTTATAAAGTACGTAATTTGTGCAGGATCTTGAATTAGGATACTGTATGAAAACATAAACTTTAATATAACCTGTATGGTTCTTCTTTAATGCCTTATGCTTATTTCCGAAGCAAAATAAAGGTTGTGGATCTTTAGTCCGTATTGACTTAGAAAGATTGGAAAGTTTAATTTCACCAGCGTTTATTAATCGTCGCTTTTAAAGTACCTTACACAATTTTAGCAAGATAATATTTTATTTGTGTCTTTCAGAACACCAGGGCTCAAATAGTAAGAGGTTTTTGTGAGGGGTCGATATGACATCATCGACCGATATGGTCAACTTTTCCACGCTTGTTTATATATATATATAACTACTTTAATATACTAAGCTTTATTTTCTTAAATCTTTATGAATATTCTGGGGTGGCCGCACCTTCAATTGGAAGAGACATCTGCTTTGTTTTTATCTGAGAAAAAAATAATAAACGAAAAAGTTATTAAAGTTTTTAACCCCATGGCAACTTTTGGCCCACCCTATACGAACCAATTTCAGTAGAGTTCTTCTTCTCAACCTAATGATTTCGAAATATAAGTCAATTCGATTGATATTTTATTGCAACTAAGAATGCATGGACAACACAAAGTAAGTCCATCTAACAGGTGATCAATATAGAGATATTTTTTTAAAATAAAAAAGTACATAAATACAAATCAAGTGTGGAATTGATATTGTTCATTCGTAAGGACATTTTATGACACTTATTTATATATATATTTTTGGATATAATTTCCTTCAAATGTTAGCCGCAACTAAGCGTCAGGGTCTTCATTCTGAGAGTCCAATCTTGGATAACTCGTTCCAACATTTTGACCGGTATGGCCTTAATGACACATGTACTGTTGGATTCCAAATCCTTAGTCGTAGCTGGTTTGTCAGTATAGACTTTGGACTTTACTCTCAAAAAACCCTATAGAAAAAATACCTCTAGATTGACCACCCATTACAAATTTGAAATAATATGGACCGATAACTCCAACACCCCATAATCTGCATCAAACCGTGGTTTTTGCGGAATAAGTCTTTTCATGATAATATGGGAAAAAATACTGAAAAGAAAAAAAAACAGAGTTTGACACAACACACGCGTAATCTGTAAGAAAGTCCCTATTGAAAAAAACACCTATAGATCACCCGTTACTTTTCTTTTAAATGAAAACGCCTTTTGGTTTGCTAGTGTTTTTACCCTGCACTACACTTTGGTTTAAGTGAAGGGTATAAACACTAGCAAACCAACAGGAATTTAATATTTATAGAAGCGGAGCAAAGGGGAACTGATAACACAGTACTTGATTAGCTGATGAATAGAAATTAAATGAAAAATGCTTTAAAGACATTTATGTATTAAAAGCGTTGTTTTTATTGTTTCTAATATTTTACAAAAATTTATTAAAATCCAGATAGACAATTTACAAATATAAAATAATTCATGCTTTCGGTGCCGCAGGTAGTCCGAAGTATGCGTTTTAACTTTTTATATTGTTTCCATAGATTAGACCCTCTACAGAAATGCATAGCCTTTCGGGGCCGTCCTGAAACAGTTGCTCCTCTTCTTCAGTAAATGTAAGAATTATATTATTCACAACCCACTGATGTCCGAGAAATGCCCCATTTGTACTTTAATGCAGAAATATCTTATTATCACAGTGTTACAACACCACCACAGTTAAATGATTTCCGTCATCTTCAAAGGCAAATTAGCCCAACATCATCATCAGCGTCAAAAGAAATGTGAATTGATTTCAATTAACGTCGAGCTGCGAATGTTGTAATGAAATTCCGCCAACGACAAGTAGGGTCATTAATCTTTCTGCGTTTCACTTTAGCAATTCATAGACATAAAGAAGTTTTTCTTTCGCATTTATAGGAAGCGCTGACAAGCAGCACGAAAGCGAATCAAAGGAACATTCCACTCGAATTGGTCATTCATAAAAATGTAAATTCTCGAATGGCTATGCAAAATGTCAACTAACTTTTAAGTGCATTTCAGCCACTTCCGCACCCGTGACCATCAACGATAAGAAGGAACTTAACGCCGGACTTGGTGTTAAGTTCGTTGACTCAGCGGCATAGTCATTATCGCCTTCAACGCTATGATTTCGTTTGCTATGAATGGCTAGTGAAATATAAAAGATACTTTTGTCAGTCGTTTTCATGGTAATACTGAATACAATCATAAACCAAAAAGGAAAAAAAACTATCTTGTTTGGAGATGGAATATTAATTAGAGGCGCCGTTAAGGTCGACTGGAATGAACGTATATGGGTGATTCTGAGATTATGGTCCAATTTCGACATCATTTTTAGAATTCGATTTTTTTGCAGAATTTAATAATTAATTCAGATAGATGTCTTAGTTCTAAGAGAGACTAGTCATTTTTAAAAGGTACACATCAGGATTTTAATTTTTAACGGAATCATGTAACAATTAAAAAATGTGACCTCCAGGGTAATGACTAATTAACCAGAGAAATAATGAAGACAATAAAATATATAGTATTTTTTCTTTAAAATCAACAAATTCATTTTAATTCAGTTCTTTTGTATAAATAATAAAAGAAAAAATCTCTTAATAGTAATTCTACTGTGAAAGATTTTGGCAGGGGAATGATTAATTTCTACAAAACCCCTGAAATGTTGATTTAAGTACCTACCCTTACAAAATTGACTTGAGCTGGAAGTTTATACTTCCAATAAACACAAAAAAACACTTGCAAAATTATAAAAAGTATTAATTATCTTTTTAAAAAACAACACAGGGGAATGACCAACTTAAGTGTAAACGTTCGTAACTAGTGACAAAACACGACTTACTTAATTTTAATAAGACTGTTGACGAAAAAACTATTAGATGTGCACCCACTTTAAGTAATGTTCAATCATATTTGAGTTGCTTGAAATCAGGATTAATTTGAAATTTGAATTTTAGCGAATATAAGATTTTACAGGGAAATGCTGTGTATTTTCAGGGACAGCAAATAGGCATGCATAAAAAGATAAATTGAATAAAAAACAAGTTAAAAATGTTAAGTTTGGCTGTGCCGAGCTTTGGATACCCTCAACCAGATTTCCAAATAAAACCAAAGTTTGGTACGGAAGTGTGTTCTATACAGAAATCTTTATGTGCAAAATTTCATTTCGATAGGTCAAGCTTGTGGTGAGTTATCGTCATATTATTTCTCAAAGCCCATGAGACCGTTTGTGTGGGAGGTACCAGTAGGACTTTTCCGATCTCAACAGAATTTAGCGCAGAGGTGTGTTCTATATAAAAATCTTTATGTAGGAAATTTCATCTCGATAGGTCAAGTTTGTAGTGAGTTATTGTCATATTATTTTTCAAGGCCCATGAGACCGTTAGTGTGGGAGGTAACAGTAGGACTTTTCCGATCTCAACCAAATTCAGCATAGAAGTGTGTTGTATATAGAAATATTGTTGTGTAAAATTTCATTTCGATAGGTCAAGTTTGTGGTGAGTTATAGTCTTATTATTTCTCAAGGCTCATAAGGACGTTTGTATGGGAGTTACAAGAAATTGTGGTCTAATCTAAACCATTTTTACATAGAAGATTACGTCTATATAGAGATTATTATTTGCAAAATTTCAGTGATTTTGCTCAAGAAACTGGACGGATATTTTCAAATAAAAAACTAATTTTTATGAGTGGTGTCGGTTGAGGGTCTCCAACACCAACTTTCCGTAGAGCTATATAGCCCATTTTCAATACCAAACATTCTAGGTTAACTACACATGTTTGTGCTAAATTTCAGCTCCCTAGCTGTTTTGATGCAGGCTCTATCTTGTTTTCAACAAACGGACAGCCGGACAACATGGCTAGATCGTCTAAGAATTTTACGAGGATCAAGACTATATATACTTTGTTGGGTCTCCGATGATTTTTCCAAGGTGTTACAGACAGAATGACAAAACTAATATACCCTCAATTGTATGTTGGAGGGTATAATTATAATCGTTAATAGCAACAAAATTAATTGAATATTATTTTTTACTATGGAATGGTTTTATTAAAAAAATAATTAATATTTTTGTTGAAAATTTCGACTGAAAGTAGTGCTAGGGACAACCAGGGTAATGATATTTGAACACTTTGGTAGGACATTTTTTGAAGAACAAATAATTTCTTTATAAAAAAACAATTTTAAAGACTTTAAAGGTCCTATAAAAATGTATTGTATAGTAAATAATAAAGTATAATATATTTTATTTTTCCGACTTGGAACAACCAAGGACAACAAAGTGGCCCATAATCTCAGAATCAACCATTTAATAATAACAGAGCCAAAGAATTAAGGATTATCATCTTGCCACACAAAAGCCGCCGAGATAGTAATGCACTTTGTCAGTAAAGATGAATTTTGTATCTAATAGTGCTCTAAGGCCCAAACTGAGAAGCTCGTTATGGCAAGAACCTTGGGAAATGGGCACTGTAAGTTATGAACCTCAGAATGGAAAATGATTACTAGAAATATTGCCTCTTGCAGCCAAATAATAAATAATAATGATCCACGAGTGATTGTTGAAAAGCCGATGCGCTCACAAAGAGTGACTGGCATCACGGGCCGTATTTCTTCGAAATTATGGTCGGCCAAGAAGTAACAGTGAATGTTCTTAATACGGACTTCTCGTGGCCAGCATTTGAGGATATGGACTTGAACGATACATGGTTCCAACAGGATGAAGCCATTTGCCGTACAGCCAATGAAAGAATGGTTGTTTTGCCAAAAAATCAATGGCCGTGTTATCTCACGATGTTAATTGGCCGCCACGATCATGCTATTTAACGCCATTTTGTGACATTTAAAAGAAAAAGTTTACGTCAAAAAGCGAAGAACAAACCGAGAGCTAAAGCATAAGATAATTTGGAACATTCACGACATTGAACCTCAATTATGCCTCAGTCATTGAAAATGTGGACCATCGGATAGAGGTATGCCACCGAAGCCGTGTCCAGCTTTTGGTCGATATTTTGTTTCACACGTAATTGTCGTAGATACTGCTTTCAAAATAATATTTATATTAAGATACTTCTCTGAAAACTGTTTGCTTTATTTACAACTTGCATCGTGCGATTTAGTTAAACCACCATTTACATATATATTTTTATTATTAATCGTCGTTAATTTTTAAAACTATCTAGCTATATCCGTCCGTCTGTTTTTTCGCCCGTGTGCCTGTTGAAATCACGATAGCGGTCAAACGAATCAACCTAGGCTCCTGTAATATTGCATGATAATGGCTTATGGTCATGAGCTGTTTTGGATTATATACTTAGGCAGGGTATTATAAGGTTTGACCTGACAGAACCTAAATACTAGTTTACTTGTTTAAAACTAAGTTTTTCTACGTATCCAAAATCTGACAGATGATCTTCTCCGATTGTAATTTTCACAGATGGTTAGGATATTCTCCTAAACAGTCGCTGCAAAGTGTTTGCATACCGGCTAAGAATTCAATATACCTTCTCAATTCCATCTGAGTTTCTTTGCCACTAATTAGCAAAACTTTAGGGAATATAAACTCGAAAAGAACGCCTGAAATGAGCCGAAAACTGAAATAATTCATCTTTGATTTTTAAGGTTTTCTTATCTAGCCGTTTATATGAAATCAGTTTCTCTTTCTTCCCTTTATTTCTTTTACATAAAAGACATGGTTTAGTTTACCACCTACAAAACTTCTTCGTTTGTAGAAAAGAGCCGGAGTAGCAGACACCTAATGAAACTTTCAGACAGTCTTAATATGGCACAACAATGTATTTCGAATGTTTAAAAATCACCTGCAGACAGCGAACTTGTGGCCCCATCCGCATGACCGCACTTTTGCGAGTAAAAGTAGCAGCTGAAGCTAAAGCGAAAAAACTGTACAAAAAACGTCTTTGGAAAACAGCATTTGTTTGTTTTTTTGCCACTTACTGAGGATTATACGTGACTGTCGGGCAGAAGGCAAAAGGGACGTAGTGACCATGTAAAGTCAGTAGAGGTGGTTTCCCTACGACTTTAATTTTTGTTATTGCTCGATAGTGTGTGTAAATATTTGGTATAAAAATACATACGCACCACATTTGGGTATATTTGAAGGGGATTGAAGTAGGTTAATCCCCCTCACATTCTTGCCCCTGTGCACAAAGCAAGCAGAAGATGGTGGTTATTAACTTAAGTTGAGCTTTATTCAATTTCCCTTCATCTTAAATGTCTGGCTCAGGATCATGTAGACATAAAAATCGAATATTGCCAATTATACCCAGCACCACGCTGTGAAACGGGGAAGCTGATCTGGAACAGGGTTGCCACTCTGGAATAGTAAGGGCGTACATGTTATCCTCAAAAGATTTTAGTACTAGGTGTACTACCTCATGGATTGCATTCTCAAATGACCTACTCATGACATAAGCTTTTTTTAATACCAATTTGGGTTCTCCATGTTAAACATTATACCTTCAATGGTTTGTAGGAGAAATAATGTCAGATTTATTGGTCGGTGTTCTTTTGCGCTTGCATAACTCGCCTTGTCCGGTTTTGGTATAAAGACCACTTCCGGTCTTTACCTTATCTCCAGTGTATACCTAGTAGGGTCATAAACACTGTTACAACATTCAACACACTCATTTCAACAGTAGAACTGAACATACCCCTTTAATATCATATGGGTTTTGAAAGCTAACCTCAATAGCGTTAGTCTGTAACGGAATTTTAAAATTGTTTTAACTGTCATCATGGAGTGGTCAGATAATGAAAACCGTATCGCTGTAATAGCGCTTTTCAAGTGTGGAATGAAAAAAGCGATATTTTCAAAATGCTCCGGCCACAGGGTTTAGCCGCATGTTCGTCGACTGATGCATAAAACTGTTTGAGGAGACTGGAGATGTAAAAGACAGTCACCGGTCGGGCCGCCCACGATCTGTTCGAACATCGTATGTCATCAAAGTCATTAAATCAAGAATTCACAGAAATCCGCTCCGAAAACAGAAAATCATGAATATCACGCAAACGTAAATGAGTCGAATCATTAAAAAAGACTTGGGGCTTTCAAACGAAGTACCGGGCATTTATGGACAGCAGCTTAAAAAAAAGATTGAAAAATGCAAACGTCTTTTGGTGAAGCACACTGATAACTTGCACAGAAAAATTTTGTTCACCGATGAAAAAATTTTTACCGTTCAGGAAAAATTAAACAAGCAAAATGATAGAGTGTATGCGCGGTCATCTAAGGAAGCATCTTAACTGATCCCAAGGGTGGAAAAGGGTCATTACCCAGCTTCAATCATGGTTTGGTTGTCTCTTACGATGGGGTCACTGACCTGCATTTCTGCGAACAAGGAGTCAAAACATCGGCCAAAGTTTACCAAGAAAACGTTTTGGAAGCTGTTGTGAAGCCTCTTAACAATTCCCTGTTCCAAACAATTCCCTGTTCCCTGTACAGCAGGATTCTGCGCCAGCCCATAATGCTAAAACGTCTCAGGCCTGGCTTCGAAACAATTTGCCAGCGTTAATTTCCCCTGAAGAATGGCCCTCAGGCAGTCCAGATTTGAACCCATTGGATTACAAATAGTGGACGGTTTTAGAGGACAAGGCTTGTCACAAATGGTACTCCAACATTGGATCTCTTAAGACTGCTTTGGTTCGAGCTGTGGCCAATTTTCCAATGTACGAGGTTTGTGCAGCTGTTGACGATTGGCCGGTGCGAGTTAGGGCGTGTGTAAAGGCAAAAGGCGGACATTTCGAATAAGTAGATCCTTTTTGGATACAACATGTATCAATAAATATTTGAACAAATATATTTAGTCCAAAAACATTCAGTACTTTTTATCATACAGCATTAAACGTGTGTAACAGCATTTATGCCCCTACCAAGTAGATGAGACATGCTGTGATGATGTGTGAAATATACTTTATTATCCCATCCAGCTATGTACTCGTACATATTGTTGTAGCAGGTCTGGGACAATTCCATCTGGTTCTAGTGCCTTAAACGGGAACTAGCTTTGTACTTCTCTCCAAATCATCATTTTTCATTAAAACTTTTTGCTGGTATGTCCTACGTAACTATTGTATACCGTTGTCGGAAAGCAGGTATCCACTCGAAGTCTTAGGATTTCTTCGGTTGTGTCCATCGGTCGAACAGTATTTCCGGCTGCATATGCGAGTTTTAGTTATGAAGTTCTCAAATTTTTAAAACGTCGTTTACACAGACTATCTTTTTACAAAACAACCTTCAGGATCTGTGATTCTTACAGTTTTGCTACTAAGTATTTTTTTACGTCGTTCACTACATTTTTTTTTTCGTCATGTCACATTAAAAAGTCTTCACACTAATTTGCTATGATTTCGATTCTGCTCTGATTCTGGAGTTTCTAGTCAATCTTGTCTAGTCCTTTGGGTGTGCCGCGCGGTGCAAGGTTAGATTTAAGCTTCCTAAGGAACTTTGCTTAGTTGGTTTTGACCTTGTTCCTAAACTGTATTAAGGGGCGGTTTCGAAAGGTAAACTAGTATGTAACGTTGGTCTGGGATGGCATGCGTGCGAGCATAAGACATATTTTCTCTGAAAGTCGTGTAGGAGTGTTTCGTGATATATCCTTATGTCTATGACCTCTTACCTAATTCTGTCAACAAACGTTGCCTTGTTACTCAAGAATTCTAGAAGGGCGAGGCCTCTTATGTTGCAATTACTTCTGCACTAAGCTTGATGGTGAGAGTTTCAATTACAACCTATAATAAATTTATTACCTGATATCGCGCCCTAACCAATCTTTGTAGTTCCAACGTGATTGGAAGTGTGTGGGCATCAGATGCCATATAAAATGAAGACAAGTACGATGGTTCATCGCTCTGCGTTTGACAAGGCTGCAGAAAACATGTGGGAGTTACAAATATAAGTGCTGACAACTCCATTGACATGTTCAAACAATTTATACAAATTATAAAGTACTTCATTTCATTGAACCTAAACACTCCCAATTGCAATGTCATTTCCATAATTAAAATCAATAAACATTTTATTTTCAAGGCTGCAGAAAACATGTGGGAGTTACAAATATAAGTGCTGACAACTCCATTAACATGTTCAAACATTTTATACAAATTATAAAGTACTTCATTTCATTGAACCTAAACACTCCCAATTGCAATGTCATTTCCATAATTAAAATCAATAAACATTTTATTTTCGTTAATATCTATGAATGTTGACATTGTCATGCCAATAAGTTAGTTGGTAAGCAAAAAGAAGAGTTCAGTTTGTAATTCATCTCTTAAAGACACTGTCGTGAATTAAAAAGTATCTTTTAACATTTGTTAAAAAGCATTTTATTTGAGTCTAGTATTTATTTTGATCGAGATACTGCGTTAGAAATTGGGGTTGGGCAGACCCGAAACCCTGTCGTTTTTCGTCCTAGGTTCCTGAATAAAAGTAACATGTACTTTACCTGTATTAATAAGCTTTATCAATGTTAATGTTGTCATATTGCTCCGATGATTGTTAATCAGAACAACGGAGTTCGTTTTTCGTTTCACAGGCGGTTATTTCGGGAGGTTGTCTGTTTTGACACCGCCTACTTATTTGGCTTGGACTTCTCAACTTCGGTCTTATCCGTGTTGCCTTGCCACATATTACATCAAATGCTTATGAAATTTGGCACAAGTATTTTTTTTTTGCCAAAATCTGACGCTGTTAAATTAGTTTTATTTATTGAGATTATTTATTATTTACAAATCATAATTTTGTATGGACATACAATTGTAAAAATGGATACTGTTTGTTTGGACGCATTAAATAACTAAAAAACTGTATTAGGGTGCAAAAATACGTATAAAGCTTTTAAAACATATGTGACAGCGCATAGAGAAAGGGACCTAAGGGTAAAAAAAATCAATTTTCACTTTTTTTTTGATGTGGACAACATCTGAGCATCGAGTGAGACCGATCTCATTCCCCAAAAGTGTTCCCTTCCAGAGATATGCGCGTTTTATGAAAGTGATGGTACACCAAAGATACACGTATTTAAATCTTTAAAATGGCTCTCCTGAAAAAAAATGATTTTTACCCTTAGGTCCCTTTCTATTTTGCGCGTCACATATGTTCAGTCGATTTCATGTCTTTAACTCTAGAAGCCTAAGAAATATGGCACAACTTAGTATTTTGGACAAAAAAAAAAACAAAATATTATTGAAATTGAAGTAAATCGGTTCTAATTTAGTTATAGCTTCAACACATATGTTTATGTCTTAAGCCCTAGAAGCCACATATTTCAATCTTGACCAAATTTGGAACAATATTTCGATCGATTAGTAATCAGCTTAGATAAAAATGGTCATACCGTCCACGTTTTGATAAAGCCCCAGTACTAAGATCCTAACTGGTCTAGAACACCCATTTTAATACCGATTTGATCAAATTTATTGTTATGATTATTTTAGTATATGGCGACGCCTAAACAATAAGTATTGTACGAGTGATATTATTTAATACAGGCCGTTATATTAATGGTCATGGGTGCCAAAAATCGGCTTCCTATATAAGTATAGTGGACATATGGGTAGAAAAAACCTATAAAATATTTTCACGATACAAAAATATTATTTTTTGCTGTTTGGCTAAATTTAGGTAGGACCGAAAATTAGACCCATTTAAACAGAGGCAGAAATTTTGACTCGAAATTTTCTTAAAAATTCAAAAGCGACATTTTATTTTAAATATTGGTAAATTTAAAGCCCGTTAAAGGTTTAATAATTCTATTTCAATCGTCTTTTCTGCACCGGGTATAATATAGTTGGCTAAGCCCAACTGTAGTCTTTTAACTAGTTTATTTTTTAATAAAAAACAAACCTACTTTAGCAGCAATTGATTTCATGCCTTCTTAGATTCTATAAATGTGGTCAATCGCTTAACTACTGATTGGGAAAATATTTTCAATTCTTAAAATAAAAGCTTAAACCGGGATGTCGGTCAATAACGGTTTTTTACTTACAAAAAAACCCAAAAGTCGGGTTTTTTAAAACACGGTTTTGAAATAAACCCGAAATGCCGTTTTTCTTAAAACCCCAGTATTTTGGACACTCTAATTTCGATCAACATCAAAGATCGTTCTCGAAGAATTAATCAAAACAATGGAATTTTTGCAACTGTTCAAAAAACTACAGTAATACTAACTATACTTTAAACTCTTTACCCATTTTAAATACAGGAGATGCTATCATGTGACCTCTCTACTTTTAAATCCGTTTATCGATGTGATAAACCAAAGCAATAACCATTTAATTGCATTCCTAATGCATGACTTAGTTTTGCTTATATATTTTTCGGAAAATCATTAATGTTTTGTGGCTGGTTTTACTGTGATTTTAACGATCGATTGTTATTTGGCTAGTACGATTGCCGCCAACCTTATCTCCTGACCACTAATTCGCAGTAATTTTAATAGCTCTACAGTCTATTGCACTTAAATAATATTATTATCGATGGGTGAGATGAATCTTTTGACAAGTTTGCCAGTCAATATTATTATTATGGCAGTTTTATGAGAAAAATATTATCGGGGTTCAACTTAAAAAAGAGTTTATAGTGTCTGATAGTCATAAATCGTTCATATGCCGTTAAGCGAGCACGCCTACTTAATGTTATTGCTTTAACAATTTACGTTAATGAGCTTTTTTAAGAAAGCTACTCACACTATTTAGACAAGTACTTATGGCCATTTTATCTTACTCAACTCCTATTGGCTGGCGATGTTTTTATTAGACGTAAACCTAATGCTTCAAATTCAGCTATAACTCATCAGCAGCAAAAATAAAAAGATTATTTTTTATTGAGAACATAATCCTTTAGAAACTTTCCTAAGCATATTTTAACTATAATTTCGGAAACAAAGGTGAAACAAATGTGAATCGTATTAAAGTATTATAAAATCAACGAAAAGATTGAACTCTGTGGAACAGAAGATAGAAATTTAGTAAAATGAGAATTATTTTTAACTACTAAAATAATATTATTGCTTATTAATTTATATTCTATATAATAATATTGAGCTGGACTCACGTTGAGGATTCAGAATAACTAGCTGATTCGATTTAACGATCTCTATCTATATTTCCGTCCTTAAGAAAACTTAGCAAAAAGCGACTCTATTGAATTGAAGAAATTCGGTTTTGATTAAAATACAGTTTTCACGCAGATCGTACATCGATTTTATGTCGTTAAGGTTATTAGCTTAAAAGGCACAAATTACATACAATTCTAATGAAATTTGACACCGCTCGTTATGCTCCAACCATATAGTAATCGGCTGTAAAAAAAGTATGGATAATTTTTTAAAATTTCTGGTTTTGTTAGATAGGTTTGATCGGCCAAGCCAGTTGTGGTAGTCACACGAGTATGAATGATATTGTGTTCCATTATTAAATGACACAGTTAAACCTATCTAATAAAACCAGAAATTTTAAAAAATTATCCATACTTTTTTGTTACAGCCGAATTTTTCAGTACATTTTCGACTCTTTCGGGTCGAATCTCTTCAATAGCATCTTCGATTTCTTGTTTCAACACTTCAATTATCTCTGAAGGCTTTGTGTAATATTTATCCTTAATGCTGCCCACAGAAAACAATCCAAACGATTCAAACCACAGCTCCGAGGCGGCCAATTGACATCACAATTTCGGCTGAAAATTCGATTTTCAAAATAAGTGGGTAAAATAGCGATGGTTGCGTTAACTGTGTGGCATTTGGCCTCGTGCTATGACATTCTCTTAAATTTTTGGAACCAATAATCGTTAAGCATGGCGCGGTAACGCTCACCGTTTACGGTAACGGCATCTCCACACTCATTTTCGAAGAAAAATCGCCCAATGATGCCGCCAGCCCAAAATCCACATCAAACAGTGCCTCGATGTGGATGCATTGGCTTCTCAGTAGTCACGTGTGGGTTTTCTGAACCTCATATGCGGCAATTTTGCTTTGACATAGCCACCAAGATGAAAATGAGCTTCATTTGAAAACACGATTTTTTGGAAAAGTTCCTTATCTTCGTTCATTATTAAATGAAAAAGTTCAACTTTTTTAATACTTATAAAACCAAAAATTTGAAACAAATTTTCGTAACCTTTTTTACAGTCGATTTAAATTCAAAATTTTAAATGGCCCACCCTATATTAAAAGAAATGTGCTTCGTTTTGTTCACCCTTTTAATTCTGACCAATGCTGCAAAATAAATTCATATTTGGATTCGTTCATTAATTTTCGTTGACTTGAGTGCCCATATTTGCTGATGCTGGCTTCTTTTGACCATAAATAAACTCATATTTTGTATTAAAACTACTTGGAGTATGCAACTTTATTTTAAGTTATTGTTATTGCGGGGTTGAAATCGGATATTTTTGCTTTTTAATTACAACTAACCCATTATCGGTGTGTGAAGCATCGCCCAAAGCCATTTACTCACGTATATGCAATAAATTATTTTGTTAGACTAACTAATTACAGTTTGTCGCTTAATATCATTTTATAAACACATTTTTTCATTGTTTTTTTAACCTTATGTGTTTAATGATTAAAATTAATTTGTTGAGTTGGCAATTATCGTTTTTTTATATTTTTTTCGTGTTTACTTATTGATTATGTAAATGTTCATTGATGTTGTCAATGTTTATAGAAAACTTAACTAAACACTGCATATTTTACATAATAATTTTTTGTACAGGGTTGTGCTACCCGTACAATATAAAAATCAAAACTTTTTTGTAATCAATGTAATTCAATTAATTTTTATTTATTGTATAAAAAAGTCAATTTAATTTTGTGTTTGAAGATGATAGGCCGCAGATGATCTCCATGTTCATCCACGCATATGCGACACCTGATAATTTTCTGAGTTGGAATCACTTTAATTATTGTTTTAATGGATTTCTTAAATTCAGTCGAATTTCTTGGTATCATTTTGTAAACCTCTTGCTTGACATAACCCCATAAAAACAGTGTGGTGCAGTCAGGTCTGGTGACCTTTGGGGCCAGCGGAAAGTGAAATTTCTGGAAATTAATTTGTCTGCCAAAACTGGTCTGGCTATATGTGCAGTTGCTCCATCTTGCTTTAACCAAATGCTGTTGAAGCGGATACGTCTTTGGCGCAATTCTAAATAAAAAAAAACTCCTTCAACATCGATCGCCATTGACAGTGACTGTAAAATCGTTTTATTCAAGAAGTATGGCACCATTTTCATTCGAATATTCTAATTTTTTCCATGTATGAAGAATAGATATTAAACCATATTAAACATCCACATGTAATTATTGTTCTAATTAGGAATTTAAACATGAATAGCTCTCATTTTTATATATTTCAAAAACAGTGCCTTATACATGAAAAAGGCTTCGTGGCCTTCTGAGTAACTCCTTGACAAGATTATTGAAATATATGAATTTATCCAAGCAAACCCCCAGGCATTTGACTGTTTCCTTCTTAGTTATTTTAGATTTATTTGTGGAAGATTTGGTACCAAATAATTTCCAGTATTTTCTCAAATTATAACTACACTTGCTGCGATAGAATGCGAGGCAATACTACTTATATTCAGTCTCACATTTTCGGATATTTATCCTTATATGTGATGCGCAAAATAGAAAGGTTCCTAAGGTTAAAAACCAGTTTTGTTCAGGAGAGCCATTTTAAAGATTAGGTCCCTTTCTATTTGCGCTTAGAATCGCCGACTTCACTTTCATAAAACGCGCCTCTCTCTGTGAGGGAACACTTTTGAGGCATGTGATGGGTCTCATTCGATGCTCAGATGTTGTCCACATCAAAAAAAAGTGAAAAGTTGGAGAAAAGTTTTGTTCAGGAGAGCCATTTTAAGGATTAGGTCACTTTCTATTTGCGCTTAGAATCGTCGACTTCACTTTTATAAAACGCACACATCTCTGGGAGGGAATACTTTTGGGGCATGGGATTGCTCTCATTCGATGCTCAGATGTTGTCCACATCAAAAAAAGGAAAAAAAAATAAAATTGATTTTTTTACCCTTAGGTCCCTTCCACTATGCGCTGTCACATATTCCGATATGTAGTATATTTTTCTATCTCTTTAAATGCTCCTTAAAGGGTATTGTTTATTCTATATATCGTATTGTTTGCGTGGTGTATAATAATATCATTCGAAAATGATGTTGTCGACCTTCTGTAGAATATCAAGTATAAATAAGTTAAAAAGTATGGGAGCTTAATCCGTTCTTAAGTGCAACCCATTTTTAATTCTTCACGTTTTTCGCTCCCTTTGATTTAGGTTTTATACTCTCACTAATCATACTTTGAATCAGTACATATTCCTTTAATGGAATTATTAAAATATTTGAAGCGGGCGCATCTTTGACCCATATGTCTTTGAAAAGAATTGTGTGCAGTTCAAGCATCTGGACACTTAACCCGATTGTGCTGAATTTTGCACTGTACGTAACGTCAAATCATTAGTTATCCACGATAGAACTGGATCACATTGTTTCATTCTTAGAGCCTTCAAGAAAAGGACATTCCCGATTTAAATATCTATTCCTATACAAGTCACACTTAAAATCTGTTCTTGCTCAACTTTACCGAATGATTTAAAAATTACCTATTTCTCTCCTTATTTAAAATTAAAAAATATCGCTCCATGTTTTTATGTATCCCTATGAAAAGTTCATTAGAATCATTATAGATATAAAATCACAACATACACATATTTAGTACTGTGCATTACCAGGGACTCCAGGGACTTATAACCATCATTACCTGAGCTGAACCATTATTCAATCTTTTGAAAAAGCCTTCGTAAAAAATTCATTTCCGATGTAAGGTCCTGTCGCTCTTCTGCTCACATATTAATTTAATCTAGCTCAAATAATGCGTTATGTGTGATTATTTACTTAACCTGGTGAATTATTTTGTTCTCTTTTTTAGCGAATAAAAGAAATTTGAATATATCGATTGCATCATATAGATACCCTGATGAAATTATGTCCCCCTCTTTTTATAGCATTCAACCCTTGATTAAATAACTATCAGATTCACGAGGCACTCTGAACAACATAGTTTTGTAGTACCCGCCAGACTTTTACTTAGATTTACTTGTCTTAGATCTTAACATCATCATGTATTTTATGTTTTCTATTACTACTGTGAAAGAAACAACTACAAATCTTTTTCATTTAATAACCTTTCTACACCATCACTAGTATAGACCAAAAGGCACGTACGAATATGTCCACATAATAGTTGCCTGTATGTATACTAAGTATGTAACATATATCTTCCTAGTTTTACTATAACCACAAGTCCTTGTAATTCCTAATCACAAAATTTAAGAGAAAAGTTAAACTGCAGTTAACTGCTACTTTGACAATTTCTCTGTACTTAAAAAACTAACTTTTTACCCCTGAGCATATCAACTACAAACCACATCATGCCCACAGATACGATTACAAAGTTTGTTGGATCACCTAATACGGGTATTCAGAGTAACTATGGCGAACGAGGGCAGGAAGCCAATATTTTTGGAAAGTCACAAGAAAGTCAACACATACGAGTATAAATGCATATGGACTTAAAAAAGTGCTGTAATGTTGTATGAAGATTAAAGTTTTTGCTTTTTAAATCGTTCTAAGATAAAGAGACAGAAGACAAGTATAAGAATACGCTTCTCTGACAGTAAAGTTACATTATGAATTAAGGCCCCAAGTTGTGAGAGGCCTCTGTGAGACGGCTACAGGAACGAATTTATTGTTAACCAGCTTCATGAGGAATGCTTGCTTTCGCCTATAAATCTAGAACGCATTATTAGGCGACTTCAGCAGCAGATCCTTAAAGCGGTTGAAACATTTTTAGGATGGTTTTTAGAAGCCTGGACCGATTCGGACCAGTTTTAGTTGTTGTTGTTACGGTACATAGTACCGGGGTGCCAGCCCTTTACCAAATAATTCTCTCTTCGGGTCGATCCGGTGCATAGAACCGGCTGTCGTGAGATTGACCAGTTTAGTAGTGTTCGTCGTTGGCTCCAGGATGAAGTATGTGGAGTTTGCCAAGATCGGCATATAATTACTGCCTGTCAATTTATTCTTTTATCTTTAATAGGGCAGAAGCATAATGATTTAAAGTCAATCTTCCTTTTTTGTTAGGTCTTACAAATATTAGCACTAACCTGTAATAGCCTTTACCATACGAACTTTGATTTTAGATAATTAATGCTAATTGATCATCCTCTTTATAGGTACTTGTAAGAAGAGTTTTACATTCAAAATTTTTGTGAATTGAAAAGAAAATTTTACCAGTTTAAAAAATTTTACCTTATTTAAAATTTTCGAACGCTTTCAAAGAACTCTAAAATATGGTCAACGGTATATGAATCAAAAGTATATGTGAAGCGCAAAGTAGAAAGGGACCTAAGGTTAAAAACCAGTTTTGTTCAGGAGAGCCATTTTAAAGATTAGGTCCCATTCTATTTGCGCTTAGAATCGTCGACTTCACTTTCATTAAACGCGCATATCTCTGGGAGGCAACACTTTTGGGGCAGGGGACCAGTCTCATTCGATGCTTAGATGTTGTCCACATCAAAAAAAAAGTGAAACCTTGATGAAAAGTTTTGTTCAGGAGAGCTATTATAACGATTAGCTCCCTTTCTATTTGCGCTTAGAATCGTCGACTTCACTTTCATAAAACGCACATATATCTGGGTGGGAACACATCAAAAAAAGAAAAAAATTAAAATTGATTTGTTTACCCTTAGGTCCCTTTCTCTATGCGCTGTTACATATGTGTATATCAAAGGAACAAAAAAAAAACAAAAAAAATAAAAAGTTCTTTCTTGGCAAGGATGAAAATAAATATTTGATTTGACAGCTGACAAAGCTACCAACGTTCTGTATTTTCAACAGTTCCTTAGCATTCTGAAATACAACGGACCAAGCGATTTTCGACTTCCAGTTGGGCGTTTTACCAGCTCCTTTTGTCAGTACTTGCATCACTAACAACATTACCATTGCTGGGCCAATGGTTATGTTGTTAGTTTTATTCTAGATAGATCTCAACCAAGCGATTATTGCCGTCATACTGGACGCTTTGTTAGTATTTGATTTTTTGAAATCTCTTAATTTCCCAGTATTTGCATCACTAAGTATATTGGAGTGCCAATGGTTGGTCGTAAATATTTTTTTTCTGAATAGATCCAAAATTTTACTTTTTATTGTTAATGTACTAAGTTCCTGCCACTTCTTTTTTCTAAGTCAATTTGCCTTCTCTTACGTAAAATAAGGATCATTTTGCGCTGTAGCCAATAAGCCAATGGAAATTTTGTTGTTCGCTGTAATTGCATATCCATCCTATGATAGATGTAAAAACATTTTATCAACAAGTTACTTTAATACAAGTACCATCTTCTCTTTCCGGAAATTGACCAAGATTGGATTTAATACAAAAACACTAGAGCGACGAGGCTCAATTCTGGAGAGAACCTTTCAAAGGTTAGTGTTCACGAGTCTCGTTCAAGTAAACTAAGGATCAAACACAGGTAAAAATTTCTAAAAAAAAAGTGTTCAGTGGAGAGTTTGCACCTTGCAAAGGCCGATGACTTTATGAGTAAGAGATTAATCTCTAAGCCATGTCAACACTTCTCTAAAAAGTATATTAGTCATTTCTACCCCGCATTGAAGAGTTAGGATAGGATTTATATCTTGCACAACTCGATGGTTTGGAAGAAAATTTGGCAATTAATCTTTATAGGAATTCTGAGGGAACAAAGTACGCATATTAAAACCTGGACCCATATGTTGGAATTTCACTAGGGTACAGGTCTCACATTAAGCACTATGTTTACATTGAGCTAGAATGGAATTCAAATATTGCTTCTTGTGGGATAGGGCACCATCGGAAAAGACACTTTTACACAGATTTAAAAGCTAGAGCGATATGTTGGTCTTCGATAGTATTAGCTACAAGTCGCTCATAACTCACACTTTGATTAATATCAATTGTGACAGATGATTTTAGAGCGGAAGGAAAGACTCTTGAGTGGGGGCTTATGGAAGCCATGGACTGTTATGTTCTAGCATCAGAAGGTTTGGTTTTAAATCGCTCATATAGATTTTGCTCATGTTAGATATTGTGCAAGATAATCAAAATATGGAACAATGTCCACCAATTCCAATAGAATTCGTCCTTGGTCCTAACTTGAACTATGGGCATATTGCCAATTTCGATTTATGCAATCTATACTTTGACTACAGCAGATGTTTATCGCTTAGTTAATTTAGATGGTGATTCTGAACAAACGGTAAAATGTATTTAGGTCTATCTCCTCAGGCAACGCTTTATTAGAAGATATTAATTTTAATCGATTTATCGTGAAAAGATAATCGTGTGTACTGGCCAGAGTTAAAATAAGGAACACTTCGATAGTTTTTTGTGTTGCAGGATGTTTTTACCTCTTTTAAGCAGAAATAGAAAACTTTCTTTAATGATCACAAATTTTTGCATAGTTTAAGTAACATCACCGATATCTTCGAGATTAAAACTCGCTGAAAGATTTCAGATATTATTACCAGGCTTTCATATTTGGTTGCTTTTGTTTGTTCTCCCAAAATGTAACACAATAATTTCGGCGAACTTTATTTGGAACCCTTTATTTGGATGGAACCTAAAATCATCCTCTTATTTCCATGAGATATGACCTGTCTGACAAATGAACTGGTTAAGGAATCGATCTAAGAGCCTAGTCACGCTGGCGAAAAGAAACAGTTTTCTCAATCACCCCATGCTTTACAAAAACACATAAAAAACCGACAAAAACCAGAACTTCATTCTGCATTATATAAACAGTAAACGTTTTCATAATGTATGTTGTCCTTCTAAAAGATTAAAACTAAAACAAACATAGAAATATTTATATTTTTCCCCTTTGAACATTATTAAAAAATATGGAAAAGAAATTGTTTGATGGTTTTATCTGTAACTCTACACAATTATATATTTTTTCCGTTAACAATTGTTGTTTCACATACTTATCCCTGTCCTCTGTTAAAGTGTTCTCTTCATGGTTTTTTCTGTTTGTTTACTTTTAGTACTTGAAACTTCCGCTGCAACTGTAAAAATGTCAAAAGAAGTAATAGCTTCAATGATCGACGACAATGACCAACTGTCACTATTACAAACCACAGGGACTACAATACTAAAACAAGCTACAACAAACAAAAACAATGATTCCCCTCTTATACTTGACGACCAACAAACAGAATTTCCAGCTAAGACAACACAGCAACATAACCATCTGCTACCGTCAACTTTACCTCAAGAAATTGTAAACGACAGGAATGTCATTCATGATGAGCAAGGAGAAATACCAACTGTAACTTCAAGGCAACCTAAGGTGACCGATCAAACTTTCCTACCGGTGAAACAGAAAAGGGGCCAGCAGTTGCAGCAGTATTTAACATCCACCCAGGAAACATCTTACAGTCCGAATGGTTTGGCCCAGGACACCATATCTAGAAAGGCCTTGGAAAGTTTGTCAATTGCCGAAGGTGGCTTAATGCTGCCCATCGACATATTAAGGCAACAGCAAGGGCGACAAGGTCAGGAAAAGAGCAAGCCAAGCGCCGACGCTAATGATTTAGCAGATGAATTGGCACCCTTTCAAAAACGCCACACGCAGCCGGTCTTTGATTTTGGCCTGCCCCAAAATATTACAGCGAGAACGGGTCATATGGAGGCGGCAATTAAATGTCGTGTCGATAGAATCGGAGATAAATCGGTAAGTTAGAGAAATTACATATGTGACGCGCAAAATAGAAAGGGACATAAGGGTAAAAACCAGTTTTGTTTAGGAGAGCCATTTTAAAGATTTAAAATCGTGTATGTTTGGTGTACTTCACTTTCATAAAACGCCCATATCTCTAGGAGGGAACACTTTTGGGGCATGGGATCGGTCTCATTCGATGCTCAATAATACCACATCAAAAAAAAAGAAAATTGGTTTTTTACCCTTAGGTTCCTTTCTCTATGCGCTGTCACATATGTGACGAATGAGACCGATCCCATGCCCGAAAAGTGTTCCCTCCCAGAGATATGCGCGTTTTATGAAAGTGAAGTCGACGATTCTAAGCGCAAATAGAAAGGGACCTAATCTTTAAAATGGCTCTCCTGAACAAAACTGGGTTTTAACCTTAGGTCCCTTTCTATTTTGCGCGTCACATAGAGAGTCAAAAAAAAAAAAAATACTGCCAAAAAATATTCACTCCAATCTTTTCAAATTCCGATGGAGTGAAAGATATAAACTTTCCAAAGTATTTAAAAAGAATTTGTGAAGGATAAATGCGAGACTTAGTCAAATAAAAATATAGTCTTCGTGAATAGATCTTCGTTACTTTTTACTTAAGTTCTTGACATCTCATTGAGAAAGAAGGGAAAACTATCCTCGAAGCCATAAGCTGTGTACGATTTAATTATTATATTTACTGAACGTGACATACTGTTTTACGCCAGCTTCTATCGGTAAAAGCATTTTATATCGACTTTTAAGATAGATTAGAGTGTCTCTTACTCGTGAAGTTGCCTGTGTTTACAAGGTGAAAATCGCCGCTGAAAACATGTTTCGAGTTTCTTACTCAGCGTTGAACCTGGATTTTTTTCTTGTAATATAGTCGTGCACATAAAACATCACACCACGGTAATCCACTAGTGATGCCTTAAGTTTACTAAAGAAACATAAAACGGTAGTCGGTGAGAACCTAACGCACCGCCGAAATGTATTGCTAAGACGGTTCTTCGTTGAAATCTAATTTCATTTATATGAATGTTGGTGATAAAGGGTACAATTCTCGCATTTCTGAACAATGAATTGGCACTCCTGGAACCATAAAAAGCGATGTTTGTAAATTTGTTCATTTGTTACGTCGATTAAATTAAATGACCTACTGAGAATTAATATCCATATTCCAGGGTTAAACCTTAAATTGTTCCCCTTAATGGAGAAAATATATAATTATTAGAAAGCTTTAAATAACATTTCATATAATTTACTTGAGTTTTCTTACTTATTTTGTAAAAAATCATGTGAAAATGAAGTTAAGGTCGGCCAGGCCGAATCTTGTACACCCTCCACCGTCACTAGGCTACCAATGCGCAAAAAAGCAACAAAAAAGGTAAATTTTTGAGCAACTCCGGCTCACGTGTCTGGCTGACTACTACTAATGCCTTAACGGGAAATGTGTCCCCCTCACCCACTTACAATTCCAATAGCCTATGGCCAGAAGCGTTCATAGTGCAAAACTTCGGGTTAATAGGATAAAACTGCTATCGTGGCAACATAATTTGGAAACATTTGCGGCAGAAAGTTTGATAGTGAACTAGTGGAATCTGGCCTCCGATTTGCCAGATTATCCCTAGTTTAAGACCAGTTACTGCTTTATTTGTGAAACAATCTATAAAAACTTAAGACCTGTGTTTAGAAATTGACCTTTTAAACGATATGCAGAGATTTTATTTCTGATAAGAATTGTTGAAGACAAGGACATAATTCAATAGAATCTTCAAATTTTCGTTACAAAAAAATAATTTGAGCTGCCTAAATATTTGAATTCTCTACCAGTGTTGTATTTTAATTTTCTGCGCCCAACAAGCTAATAAACTATACAATCCGATAAAATTTGTCTGAATTTTTCAAGATTTTGTCAGAAATGAGATTTTTAAAATTGGTTCACAAGTAAAGCCGATAAGTGTTCTTTTACTCAAAAAACCCGCAAATAGCAGTTTATGTGGATATCTCCTAAACAATAGCTAATCAGGCAAATCAGAAGAGAGATTAGCAGCTCCAAAAAAAATAAAGTTGACTTATAAATAGTTCGTTGTGTTGCAAACGCAATGACAAATTTAGTATACAACTAAAATGTAACAATTATTTTTTACAATTTATTTAAGGTTTCCTGGATCAGAAAACGAGATCTGCATATACTGTCTGTGGGTAAAACCACTTATACCTCGGATAAACGATATCATGTAAGTAAGCAATTAATTTCGTTACTGTAAAGTATAAAACCATTTTTTTAAGTTTAAGTTTTTAATTTGATAAAATTAGTTGCTAAAAAATGCTGCTTCTATTTAAAAGTATTGCCACAATATGAGGGTTGCTATTTATATATGTGACAGCGCATAGAGAAAGGGACCTAAGGGTAAAAAAAAATCAATTTTCATTTTTTTCTTTTTTTGATGTGGACAACATCTAAGCATCGAATGAGACCGATCCCAAGCCCCAAAAGTGTTCCCTCCCAGAGATATGCGCGTTTTATGAAAGTGAAGTCGACGATTCTACACCAAAGATACACGTATTTAAATCTTTAGAATGGCTCTCCTGAACAAAAATTGGGTTTTACCCTTAGGTCCCTTCCTTTTTTTCGCGTTACATATCGGGTACGGGAATAAAAACACAATAATTTATCATTGGAAATGGTTAATTGTTTTTCAAAATATTCTCCTTTAAGATCAATACACTTTTGCATGCAATTTTCGAGGCACTTTTTTCACTCCGATTGTGTACACCTCCAAGACATGATTTTTGAACGCTTCAACAGCTGTATCGGGCGATGAAAAACGTTTGCCACGCAATTTTTTCTTTATGCTAGGGATTAAGAAGAAGTCATTGGATCAATACACTTTTGCATGCAATTTTCGAGGCACTTTTTTCACTCCAATTGTTGACACCTCCAAGACATGATTTTTGAACGCTTCAACAGCTGCATCGGGCGATGAAAAACGTTGACTTGCTTGGGATTAAAAAGAAGTCATTGGGTGCCAAATCAGGGCTGTACGGTGGATGGCCCATCAATTCGACCTCTTGTTAGGTCAAATAGCTCAGCGTTTCAGCTGATGTGTGAGAGCTCGCATTGTCGTGATGCAATATGATCCGTCTTCTCTTATTATCTTTCCTCATTTCTTAAAAAACAGTTGGTTGTATTCCACTCAGAATTGACCGTCCTACGTTTCACTAAAGGTACTGTGGCAACATGGCCGGTTGTACCGAAAAAAATGCAATCTTTTGCTTTGATGTACCTCTTCTACGAACAACTTTTGAATTTGGCTTGTCTTGAAAGACCCATACGGTCGATTATTGTTTGTTTCAAAAAAACAATAATCGACCGTATCGGGTAATCGGGTCTTTCAAGACAAGCCAAATCCAAAAGTTGTTCGTAGAAGAGGTACATAAAAGCAAAAGATTGCATTTTTTTCGGTACAACCGGCTATGTTGCCACAGTACCTTTAGTGAAACGTAGGACGGTCAATTCTGAGTGGTATACAACCAACTGTTTTTTAAGAAATGAGGAAAGATAATAAGAGAAGACGAATCATTTTGCATCGCGACAATGTTTCAGGTTCATATGCATAGATCCATGATTCGTCAACTGTGACAATTTTATACACTGCCTTTGAGCTGCCGCAATTATATTTTTCAATATCTCTTTGCACCAACCCATACGATCCTTTTTTGAGCATTCGTCAAATTATGTGGGATCCAACGAAAACACATTTTTTTCACGTCCAAATGAACATGCAATATCTTATTGATACTTGTCATACTAATGCCCAAGGATGCCTCGATCTCACGGTATGTCACAAGTTGGTCTTGCTTATTCAGTTCACGCACAGCATTGATGGTTTCTGGTAAAGTGACCGAAGTTGGACGTCATTCACGAAATTCATCCTGGATCGAACGGCGTCCGAGACTGAACTCTTGGTACCAGCGATTAACAGTGCTTTTTGATGGTGCTTCATCTTCAAAAGTCGAAACAAGTTGATTGAAAAACTCTTGTCTCGATAATCCACTGCAAAAATCGTAAAGAAACATCGCACGCAAATTTTTACGGGATAATTCCATTTTTTGACTGAGATGAATTTTTCAACACATTGTAAACAAAAGAATTCACCCTCAAATGACAAAACGTTCTGAATGAAGTTATGCTAAAAATGTCAAAGTTTCCAATGGAAGATCCAGTTTGCATCTGGGAACACTAGTATTGTGAGGACCCGATATAAAAATATCAAAAATATATATTTACGTTTTGGAACAATTTAGGTATATAAAAATATCGGTTTGTACTCATATAACAAGCTATTTCCAGCTTTAGAAAGTCACTAATCTTGTTACAATATAATCCCGCTTAATTCGATTTTATGCAACTGTCCTTTACTTAGTGTTGGAGTTTGGATAGAACCCTCTTATGTGCTCCGTCGATCGAAGTCTTCCATTATTCATTCTATATAAAGAACGACTAAAAAGTATCAGCCGGATAATCCCTCTAACTAATACCATCACCCTGAGACGGAACATCTTACTAAATCTTATTTTCGTCTTTTGTTTTTCGTTTACACTGTGATCTGTGACCTTGGTTAAACATATCTCAATATACCTTCTTGAGTCGTTATCTTTCACATTCTGTTCATGTGAAGCATGATTTGCTTAATATAAACATATTTTGATGTGGGCTTTCTTTTGTTTTTCTTATTTTTCTGCCGTAGGTGACAGAATCTAAAGATTCCCGTGAATGGACACTACACGTGAGATCTCCGCAAGCACGTGACAGTGGCATTTATGAGTGTCAAGTGAATACTGAACCAAAAATGTCAATGGCATTTCAACTGAATATTATCGGTAAGTCGTACTTGTTTATTCATATATTACCATATATAAATATGATTACACGTGCGTGAAATAAAAGTATATACAAGCTAGAGTGTAAATATATACATGTGTGTTGATTTTTGTATTTTTATTCTATGGTAGTAAGAGGTGTGCAGTGATTTTATACGAGTACTTCTTAACACAAGACAATTGTCGTTTTTATTTTATACTAGACGATTCTAAATATTTAATATTATTATGCAAGTATTTAATATTTTGCACACCGGTAAACCGCAGTGCATGAAACAAAATATTAAAGCGTATACGTAATATTAATGTATAACTGGATACTCATTGAGTATACGCTCTGTGTGACTTGACGTCGCAGCTCAATTTGTATTTTTTCTGTAATTGGTGTAATTGATTTTAATTAAAGTATCTCCAGAGTAGTAGATTTCCGACATCACTGTGGACAGCTAAATGGCCAATTACAAGTATTCCTAAGTCACTGCACTGTGGAGGTTTGGTCTCAAAACCCTATTTTTCGATCATTCAATTTCAAAACTCTAATGTTAGATTTTGTTGAGAACTGCTTAAATATAAATTCGAATTTATAGATTTTTAGAAAAACTATATTTTATGTTTATTATATTTTATATTTATGAAGAATTGAAGTAAAGTGCTAAGCCAAAAATTTATTTATATATTCGCATAAAGTTCAGTAGTCCATATGTGTATAAATTCTTCATAATACCATTAAAATATAATATAATTGAAAAATATACAATTTTTCCGTAAATTAAAACAAATATTTTGGAGTTATTATAAATCATTATTAGAAATTTATAAGCCACGCAAAATTAACTTGTTTTTGTTATTTTTTTAGGCTAAAGGCGAAAATTATAGCTTTCAGAAATTTCGAAACGGGAATATAACTATAAATTTCTGGTCAAAGTCATGAATTTTTGATAAAATGTTTGTTTTGTTTACATTTATTCGGTCTATTATCATTATTATGACTTGAATAGTTTTTTATTCTGGTTTGAGACCTTTTCGTAGTTTCTTTTTCAGAATCAATGGTTGCCAGGTAGACTGTACAGCTGTTTCTAAACCCGCCAAGGTTTTTCTTCAGCAGTCTTTGGAAACGATTACTTCGGCTACAAATCACATGACTTATACTGGAGTCTCACTATGATTAATGAGAAGATGTCATACTTTTAGATCAGCTGTTTAATGAATGTAGCATTAATTTATTGGCAATTAGGGCGGATAGAGATTAGTAGAAATATGATATTTTATAATACTGCTTTTCGGGGAAAACTGTAATGCTTAGTTTAAAGTCAGATTTGAGACCACGTTTCTTTTGAACATTTATTCAAAGAAAAAACCAAAAAGTTATTCAAAAGGCAGTCGAAAAGACTTTAAGTTACATGCAGGGCTGAATGCAGTATCGGTGAACGCTACTTGGATGAAAAACGAACGACGATTTTTAGCGCAAAAAAGGAAACAATTTTTGCACGTTGTTGCAGAGTAATAAGATTCATGCCTTGTCTTCTTTCTTTACTTACAAATGGCAAAACCAAATTGACATTTTGCGCCATTTGTAAAAGTTATGGTTTTTTTTTGCTCTACCCTGGACATCATTAAAAGTAAATTTTCATTTGCAACACCTCCGAAGCGTGCACGCGGAAAACCACATGGTAATCAAGTGACAGAAGTAGTTTGAAATCCCGGTATATGTGACACCCTTTACATTTTAATTAAAGTAAAAAAAGCCAAGTCCATTTTTTAGAGAACATCTCAGGCCAAACGACTACTTTGAACGGCTAGCGCTACAGAGCACGATTACTGAATTGTCTTCTATTGCACGGATTGGGACTGGAGAATATGTGGGTCCAACAGGACTGTGCAAAGGCGCACACTGATGCAGCCACAACCGATTTGTTGAAAGAAGCATTTTCGATCCCTTAATCTCTCGTTTTGGCGATTTGCACTCGTCGGATAAATCCCCTGACTAGAACGTTCCAGACGGTGCGGTGTTTTTAGAGTTTTGAAGCTTTTAAGAATAATATTCGCCAGGTATACGAGAACCTGTCGCGAATTCTGTCAATAGTGTTAGAAATTGCTATACAACAAGCCCGTATAGCCATCAACTCTAGCGAAGGCCACGATATAATTTTCTCAACTTGATGTAATAAATTCTAATTCTAAAATTTTTGCTAAAGAACATTGGGTGATTACTTTTGCCCCACCTTGTAGATCGGGCGATTTTTTATCGTTAGACTTTCCGAAATTTGCTGACGCTTTTATACATGCAATACAAGTAAAAAAATCGTTTAGACCGAAACTTTTATACCCTCCACGCTACTAACGAACAAAAAAGGTCAATTTTTTGGGCCCATGTGCCCGTCCATAATCGCAGCCAAAACTTCAAAATAACTCTACTTAGTAGGGACATAAATACTGTTAAAACATTGAACACATCCATTTAAATAGTAGAACTGAACATATCCCGTTAATGTCATATGGGTTTTAAAAGCTAACCTCAATAGCGTTAGTCTGTAACGGCATTTTAAAATTGTTTCAACTTGCATCATGGAGTGGTCAGATAATGAGAACCGTATCGCTGTAATAGCGCTTTTCAAGTGTGAAATGAAAAAAGCGATATTTTCAAAACGCTCCGGCCACTAGGGATTAGCCACGTATTCGTCTACCGATGCATAAAACTATTTGAGGATACTGGAGATGTAAAAGACCGCCACCGGTCGGTCCGCCCACGTTCTGTTCGAACAACACATGCCATCAAAGCCGTTAAATCAAGACTTCACAAAAATCCGCTCCGAAAACAGAAAATCGTTGCCTGTGATTTGAATATTACGCAAAAGTCCATGAGTCGAATCATTAAACAAAATCTTGGAACTTGGGGCTTTCAAACGAAGTACGGTACATTTATTGACTGCAGCTTTAAAAAAAATTGGATTGAAAAATGCAAACGTCTTTTGGTGAAGCACGCTGATAACTTGTACAGAAAAATTTTGTTCACCAATGAAAAAATGTTTACATTTCAGGAAAAATTTAACAAGCAAAATGATAGAGTGTATGCGCGGTCATCTAAGGAAGCATCTGAACTGATCCCAAGGGTGGAAAAGAGTCATCACCCAGCTTCAGTCATGGTTTGGTGGGGTGTCTCTTGCGATGGGGTCAGTGATCTGCATTTCTGCGAACAAAGAGTTAAAACATCAGCCAAAGTTTACTAAGAAATTGTTTCGGAAGCTGTTGTAAAGCCTCTTAACAATTCCCTGTTCCGAAACCAGCCATGGACTTTCCAGCAGGATTCTGCGCCGGCTGATAAGGCTAAAACGTCCCAGGCCTGGCTACGAAACAATTTGCCAACGTTCATTTCCTCTGAAGAATGGCCCTCAGGCAGTCCAGATTTGAAGCCATTGGATTACAAATTGTGGACGGTTTTAGAGGACAAGGTTTGTCACAAAAGATATCCCAACATTGGATCTCTTAAGACTGCTTTGGTTCGAGCTGTGGCCAATTTTCCAATGGACGAGGTTCGTACAGCTATTGACGATTGGCCATTGGCGACTTAAGGCGTGTGTAAAGGCAAAAGGCGGACATTTCGAATAAGTAGATTCTTTTCGGATACAATATACATCAATAAATATATTAAAAAATAGTTGGTCCAAAAACGTTCAGTCCCTTTTTTTACAGCATAAAATGTGTGTAACAGCATTTATGTCCCTACTAAGTATATTGGAATTAGTACTCGTAGCATCTTGCTTTAAATAGAGGACTCATATGTCCATATTAACGTGAACCAAACCGTTCAGTAACTATGCAATTTTTTGTGGTATCTAGTGCGTCAATTCTAGCAGTAACCAATTGTAAAAAGATACTTAAAACAAGTGTTCTTTTAACCTAGTAACCTTTAATCCTCTAAAGGGAAATTTTTCCCCTCTGACCGATTTCGCCCATTTAAAATCCTTAAACAGCTTATGACCAAAAGTCATCATTAAGTACAATTGGTTGATTCGTTTTATTGCTAGTGTGAATTTCACGGACACGCGGAAGGGATGATATTGCTGGATCATCAATTTTACGGTGACCAGAGATCATTTTCTGTATTCATATTTTTGTATACTATATAGGGTTTCCGATCCATATTTGGAATGACAAATTAAGTATAGTTTCCACCTTCCACCTTTAAAAGATGCAAGCTTGTAAAAAAAATCCTTAGAGGACATTCAAATGGTGTTGTATTCCACAAGTCTTTAACCGAAATATTAAAATATATTCTTCTCAATCTAAGCCATAAGAATGTTCAATTGTCGCTTACTTTTACTTTAGAACCACAAAGTAGAACAAAATGAGTCTCCTGTTCAATAGAAACATGGTCTCAAATCTTACTATGAACTAAGCAGACCTGTTACGATACATACCAAAAGACATCTTATTCCTTATTTAAATATTTTAATCATTAATGTTAATTAAAATATCTTCTAAATAAGATTTTGTTTAATCTGATTCCAATTAAGATAATAAAGTGTTAAGTTAAGTGTCAAGTGTTAAGTCATAAAAAATCAATTTCATATTGTTCTACACCAAAATCAATACGTAACATACTTTCAAACATGTTTGTGCTTTCAATTTACTCCTGCTTAAAAAAGTTTATATATTGTTGCGAGCTGACTTAAAAAGTATTTGTAGTACGTATAATTAAATATTATATTCATTCTGTCGTTTATATCTCTTTCCAGAAATATCGGCAAATGCCAAAGCCATTATAACGGGGCCAACCGATTTGTACGTGAAAGTTGGCAGCGTCATCACTCTTACCTGCCTGGTGCGCCAGCCATCGATTAAGGATATCGGTCCCATTCACTGGTACCGCAGTGAACACCTGCTTACGCCGTTTGCTGCAAATGACGAGAAAATACAAGAGAATTACTTTGTCACAGCTGCGGCGCTGACAGGCAAATCCAATTTAGTTGATCATCATTCGGATATGGATATGTACGACAGCAACGCGGATGAAGACGAAAATGTGTCGCAAAATGTAGCGGAGGAAATCACACAGGATTTTAGGCAACGCGTAGCGATGGAACAGCAATTGTGTGATACAATAAAATCAAGGTGAATGAAGAATAAGCATAAAAATCCAATTTGAAATTTTATAGTGGATTACGTTTGGTCTAAAAAGTATAATAAAAGTTATTCCAAATTTGAATGCCTAAAAGATATACACAATTTTAATTATGTATAACAGTTGGTCAATAACTAAGAATGGAAGGGAAAAGGCTATAGCAAATTTTCCAAATGATCACATGATCCAAATTATCAATTTTTGTTAACATATGCTATAACCAAAGACGATTAATGAAATGCTACTTCTTTTCAAGATTAAACAAAAAAATCCTTTCAGTAACAGACAAATTCTAGGTTTATACTTCCACTTTAGTTTGTACTCAATCACAGTTACACAAAAAAGTAAAAATTGAAAACACAGAAGAATCTAAATTTACAAACTTTTAATACGTATAAACATTTTGTAAATTAATAAAATTTAATTTTGAATATTTTCAATAACTTTTCCTGACAACAATGTTATTTTCAAAAAAAAATATTTGAATTTTGCTGTTTTGCTCAATTCTTTGTGTTTCTATTTTTCTACGATATTGAAAGCTTTTTAGAGTGGCTCCCTCATGCCTGCTTCTTATCGAGTGTTTTTTAATTTCATGTAAAAGCTCATTTCGTCCGTCGTATATAGTTTATCGGCTTTGGCTGTAACTACTATAGTGTAGTACAATGGTTATCCTATCAAGTCTTAGTTATAAATACTTTACTTAAATCTCACTAATACGAGTATCACATTCTTTGCTTAGTAGTTTAATGGTCATTTATATTCAACGTTTTTTTTTTAATTTTTTTTCAGATTACGCATTTCGAATGCTCAAAAGTCGGATTCTGGCAACTATACTTGCCAGCCAACTACAGCCAGTAGTGCCAGTGTTATGGTACATGTAATCAATGGTGAGTATTGGAAAATGTCACTTCAATTATATTACAAATGTATGCAGCGTAAAACAAATAGAAAATTCTTAAGTTTGGCCGTACCGAGATGTTTTATACTCTCTATAGAGGATTGCCTAGCAGTCGTGTTGCCTGCAATTTATGACATGTTTAGTTTCGTGGGAACATTTTTTTTTAATATGAGGAAAAGCTGATTTTTGGTTCGCTTGGAATCCACGTGTGGTGTCTTTATTCCGATTTCTGGAACCCTAGGGTGACTACGCCCATTCATTGGATTTTTGACCTCCATAGAAGGCATATTTTAATAGTTAACTATTTAATATTAAATAATAATATGAACGCAATAACTCGCCGAACATACTCTTCAAAGGCGTCAATCGTGTCAGGCTCATCTGCGTACCCAAGCGACTTCTTATAACCTCACAAAAATTAGTCCAGCGGTGTTAAATCGCACGATTTTGAAAGCCACGCCACAGGCCCACGACGCTAGATAATGCGCTCACCAAAGGTTCATTCAATAAATCGATTTTTTCGTTGACTGTATGGCATGTAGCGCCGTTTGTTGAAACTAAAGGTCGACCGCAGAAACATCCTCTAATTCACGAAAAAGTCATAAATCATGGCTCTATAGCGTTCCCCATTGACTGTAACATTACGAGGGCGTCTCGGAAACTTCTTAGCCTAGCACAAAAAGCGCGGTATAAACAGAAAAAAGTTAAGTGTTTTGGAAACTTCCATCTCTGCTATGAACACATCTGGCGATCTGGCAACTCCTTCATATAGAAACAGGTGTTCACAAAAGACACATCCGCGATTTTTTTACAATGGAAAAATTAGAAATGCGTGGTGTCATTAAATATTTACATAAAAAAGGTTTATCGGGACAAGAAATTCATAATGATATGGTGAATGTGTTAGGTGAAAGTGCTCCTTCATATGCAACAGTAAAAAATTGGGTTGCTGAATTTAAACGTGGTCGTACAAGCATTGAATATGAACCACGTAGTAGACGTCCAAAAACAGCAACAACAACAGAAATTGTAGCCAAAGTGCATGATATGGTATTAAATGATCGACGAATAAAAGTGCGTGAAATAGCTAATATCATGGGCATCTCAAATGATCGAGTCCATTCAATTTTGCATGAAGAACTACAGATGAAAAAGCCTCTGCAAGATAGGTGCCGCACTTGTTAACAGTCGACCAAAAACGCATAAGAATGAACATTTCTCAACCTTGTTTGGATCGTTTTCAGCGAAATAAAATGGATTTTGAGCGTCGTTTCATAACTGTTGATGAGACATGGATCCACCACAATACTCGAGAGACAAAAGAACAATCCAAACAATGGACTAAAGCTGGAGGAAGTGCCCCAAAGAAGGTTAAAACAATTCAATCGGCTGGTAAGGTTATGGCAACGGTTTTTTGGGACTTCAAATGTATTTTATTGATTGACTATCTGCAAAAGGGTAAAACAATAAATTCAGAGTACTATTGCAACCTTTTAGATCAATTAAATGTACAAATTCGAGAAAAAACGTCCTGGCTTACAACACAAAAAAATAATTTTTCATCAAGACAACGCACCAGCGCACAAGAGTGTTTTAACAATGTCTAAAAGCAACGAATTAAAGTACGAGTTGCTTGACCACCCACCTTATTCTCCTGATTTAGCTCCCAGTGACTTTTACCTGTTCCCAAATCTAAAAAAATTCCTTGCTGGCAAGCGTTTTACCTCAAATGAAGATGCAATTAAAGTTGTAAACCACTATTTTGAAGACCTTGAGGAAAACTATTTTAATCAAGGGGTAGGCTAAGAACTTTCCGAACCGCCCTCGTATGGCCGGCTTCATTTTTGAAGAAATATGCCCCAATGATTCTCTCTGCCCATAGAGCACCCCAAACGGCGTCTCAGCAATGACTTGTTTATTTTCATGACTCCAAATGCGACAATTTTGGTTATTAACGTACCCATTCCACAAAAAGTGAGCATCATCGCCGATTAAAACTTTCTTGTAAAAATCAGGATCGGTGGCCATCTCGTTTTAAGTTCATTTATCACGATTTACAAACGTTGTTCCGGAGTGAGTTCATTCATTATAAAATGGCAAACCAAACTAGGCGTAAATCAAGCGACAGCTGTCAAAAAGACCAACTTCGAAAAAAGTGTGTCCAGATTGAAAACCCCACGTCAAAAAAAAATCCCTTTAGTTCAAGAGATGTACTTATAGTTTCCAAAATCCAAAAATAAAATAATATATCCGGCATACATTTTCTGACCGCACTTAACCAACTTTAAAAAATATCGTTAAGATTTGAGTTAAGGGTGACAATAAAGTTTTCATAAAATTAACTCAATATTTTACATTACGATAGAATTATCTATGACAATTATTTGTGAAGCAAAATATCGAACAAATGGTCGCATGGCTTCGGTGGGCATACCTCTATCCGATGGTCCCTTATAATCTGGCAATAGCAAAGACCATTCAAGCTAACTGCTTGGCCGATCTATTTTTCGAAAAAGTACGGTTGATGAAGCCACAAGCTCATTAACCACACCAAACAGTCATTCTTTGTGGATACATCTGCTTTTCAACAATCACTAATGGATTCTCACTTACTCAAATGCAGCAATTTTACGTGTTAAAGATCGACTGTGGTTACATTAAGTAGACTATGCTAACCAAAAAAATAACGAAGTGCATTTCGATTTGAACGCCATTTTTGTAAACTGTTTAAATGCTCTTAAAGCGCTGCTGATTAGTGTACCCCTCTGTGGTTAAATTGTTAAACACTGAAACAAAGAAAATGTTAAATTAAGTTGGGCAAAAAAATCTTGACGTTAATGTGAGACTCACAATTGACATCGTTCATTGTGAGAGGACCACCCTTTGTTATTCGATGTCTTTTCACACCGGAAGATGCCAAATAACTAAGGTCTTACATTTTTGTATGCATATTAACAGTCGGAAATTTTGCATCATAAACACAACATAATGTAGAGACTTGGTTGTTTGGTTTAAAGAAGAGGGAGCGGTTGCCAGTATCCCGGCCTGTTGTGCTTCAAATTGAGGATATTTCTGAAAGTGTGATAAATTAATTTAAATAGTGTCCCTGTAAAAAGCCCAGTGGCTTAGGTAGTGAAAGAGGATCTATTTTCGATCCGTAAGAGAGGAATAGCCCTTTGTCTCTTTCTTGTTAATGAGCTCTTGTTTTTATTTTGTCGAGGTATCCACAGAGTTTTGGTCATGTATCCTACCGTGGATGAGCCCTAGATTGTAGACGTGCTGTCTTAGCCCACTCTGCGAGTTCGGCTCCGGGGACCTGTTATGGTGCCGCGTTGTTAAGCTGCTTAGTCAATATATGCCGAGACACAAATAATACTAAGGTTACAAATGCAAAGATAGTATGTATCGTTTCATTCTCGAATTGTTCTTGTCTTCACAATGGTAGATGTCTGGATCTTTATTGCCACTTGACTGTCGTTGAAATTGTGACTGACTCTTTGTCTGTACGAAGATGTGAGATATGCAAGACACATTGTAGTTGCCTTAACCTCTGCCTGAATCACTATGATATTATCAGGCGGTCGGTGGTATTTAAATTTTTTTTGGATCTCTATTAAGTAGCCTATACTCTTTTAGGCATTTACTCTAGATCCTTTCGGAAAGCAGTGGGCACCTAGGGTGTCATTAATATCCGATCACCTTGTCTATGAATTTCTGTCTGACCTAACTAAGATACAATTTTTACCTAAAGAATCCGAGAAATGGTTTAATACCCATATTCCATTTCCTTCAGAATTTGTTGGTGTGTACTGTGCGATTGTCTTAAACCTGCTCCCCGAAGTTTGTAGGCGTACTGTCGCAAGGGCGGCGGTTGGACTTAGTATGAACGTCTATTGGGGTCCTATTTAGCTTAGTTCCCATGGTCACACATATGGCACCGCTAATGCGAAAGCAGCAGGTGTGTTGTAGTCTTTTCTTTTTTTTTTCTATTTCCAAAAGATTTTTCCAACCACTCTGTGACGCAGGGTAACCAAGAGCACGCTTCGAGGCTGCTTTAAAATTAAGCCCAAAGCATTTTCCTGACATTTCCCATTTTATTGCATTGAAAGTTGTTGCATCTCCATTTACAATGTCCTCTTTTTCAATGAATTCTATTTGCAGAAGAAAATCCAGCCGCGATGCAAAAAAGTGGAGCGACGAGTACGAGCCATTTATGAGCTGCTGGTGTTGTTGTATACTATTTATTCTATGGTTGTTGCTTTCTGTTGCACCTTTTTCGTCATCATCTACCTTCAGACCTTAAGTCAGACAAATGACTGCAAGTCTCATTTAGTGTGACCGTGCCAGTGTTTATGATGTTGTCGATGTCATTGCTTGCAGCGGATATGAATGTTGTAGCAACATGTTTCTACCCAAGAAGGGCAACTGAAATCAGCAGCAGTCTCTGTTCTGTTTTTTTTGTTCTTTAAAAGATTTCCATGTGACATAGATTTTATGAGCGGAGCCTTTAGAAAAATCCATTTCAGGGACGACAGATGATACAGTCGAGTGAGTGATTGTTTTGCTTCTGTATTTGGGGCACAATCTGCGCAGCGCTTGCAACCACATTGACAATATCATTTTCACTTGCCTTATTAGGAGGAGCTTCAAGAGCAATCAACACCAATGCAGCGGTATACGACGACATCAGCAGCTGTGACACAAATTACATCGAAGCCAGCAGTAACATCAATATTGTCAGCAGTAAATCCATGAAATCAGCGCCACTATCATTAGATGAAAAAAACATGTTTTCGTAAAATTAAACATCGACATGGATTTTGTATGAGGCGCACAGCATGGAGAACATAGCCTGGCGTTACAGAAAAAAATAAGCTGCATCAAAGGAATTTCTTTTTTTGAAGGATTTTGATTTTCTAACATTTATTGTAAAAAAGTTTCGCAACGTCATGAGTGCATCTTATGTTGATATTTAGGCTGCAATATTGCAAGATATTCGTCGGATCTATTCTTTACAACTCAATTTGACCTCAAAACAAAAATTAGATTTACTTTTAATATTAACTAAGCTAGGTATTGTTTATAAATATTTAATGATTTATGTTGAATAAAGTAAAGTCTTATTTAAATGTAACATTATAACTTGCTGGTCTCAGCTTATATTCATTTTTGGTTCCGGAAGGAATAATCATAAAAAAGAGACATTTTTTGCATACGGAGTTATTTACATTTAAAGTTATTCAAAATTTTTAAATCTTAATTGTAGAACTGTGAGTTTAACAACAAAAGTTTTCATGCGATCGTAAGAGACTGGTCTTAAAAGTTTAGGTGTCCTTCCAACAACTGCAGCCAATCATTTTGATGAATGTCGTCACGTACCAGAAATCTCGATAAAATCAGCTGACAGCCCCAATATTATATGCTTCTTTTTCATTTTGTAAACAATTTGTCTTTTATTTAAATGTAGAAACAATATAAACTAGAGATGCGGTTGGACCAACATTATTCGAAATCTGTATGCTGTGCATGATCTTTATTCTATTCTTACAACGCCCCCTATGGGATGCGGGCAACGTTTTTTTGTTTTACAAGTTTTTTGCTGATTTAGTTTCAACGCTACAATGCAATGAACGGCGACCGTTTGGGCCAATTCCGCAGGTCACAACTCAAAGCAACCCATGTATGGGCCATAACTTCCCTATTGCTGAGTAGTAAAGGGTACCCTTTTTTGGGTATTAGTGCTTGGTTGCAATGCAACTCCTCAGGATACTCCCTAAACTAACCAACCTACCAGCCAGGCCAAAACAACTGGGGGTTCCAGACTACCCGTTGTAACACACGCAATTATTCGGTGATACTTCGTAACCGACGGCTACTCCAACTTTTTATTCGACGCAACTTAGGGCAGATCGGCCGAAGTCAATTATTTAAACTCTGTTTGTTGAACTTTTCATGGCCTAAAGTTTGGCGGCACTAAGAAAACAACCACCATCGAGAGCATTAAATATTTTTGATCTGATTCTGAAGCTGGGTTTATATGGTGTAACCGCTAGATAAAATTACATCACGGCTGGTCGACTGTTCGATCTGTATCCGGAATAAAAAGGTAAGTTTAACTTAATACCATTTGTATTATCACCCAATGACATATCATTACTTCCACCACAGCTTTTAGAGTAAAAACTTTTAAATAAGAAAACAAGTGAACATTTTGTAGGGGGACGGTCCAAAGACAACGCCCTTTTATGGGACGCTTAGTGCGCCTACACAAAGAAAAAGTAATTTGAAAATCGATGCGTACTATCAAATGTCTGTTAGAGAAAACTTTCAGTTCCAATCACCAAAGGCTACAAATCAGTATGGATATTCGGTCCTACGTACCACAAGATGTTTGCTAGACCAATATAATGCTCCAGGCATCGGACTATTAGGTGTAAAGTGTTGGTTGCCAGAACAGTAATAAAAACAAACTAATTCACTCTTATAACCAAAATCTGTGCATCTTAGAAACAATATAATTGTAAAAATATTATATAAAAACAATAAATAAAAATTAGTTATGGTAGAATTTCAAAGTTTTCAAAGAATTATGTCGTTTAAAAGAAAATTAAAAAATTAATTCCCCCAATAACACAGCTGACCCGCAAAACTACATTAGTGTGTCCCACTATCTGGCTTTGACCAAATTTTTTAATTGGAATTTTAAATCTGTAGACACAGAGAATCGATTGGTTGCCAAAACCGAATTTCTAGCCAACCGAATATTGGTGGTTGTACGTACTATTCATGTATTCGCTACAACCAAATGTTGATTGAGTACAGTGCAATTTTCAATAGATTGAACTGTCGCTTTCAGTTGTAGAGACAAAATATCGGTAGCTCTAACTAAATAGGATTACTATTGAAACTTCTCTCTATGACATACAACAACAAACCTGATCTTATTAGCTTGTGGAGTAATTTCTTTTCCAATATGAATTTTTCATGTATTGAATGTTTGCGATAAGTACTCTTATAATTCAGGTATCATAACCATAACAAAATTTGTTAATTGAACCACCTGATGGTTAATTTTATGTACTCTGGTTTGACCGAAAAATTAACGTTTTTTGATTAAAATTTTGTATATAAAAATATTAAATGTAATTGGAATTATGTGCAATTATTTTAAAAGCTTGGTTTTTACTTTCGAATACACTTTCTATACAATTGGAATGATGTTGTTTATCGAATTGGTTTATGGGGTCATAAAATTAAATTTTGGTTTAAAAGTATCACAAGCAGTTTCAAGAGATAGCAGATGTACAAGTAAATATTTTTAAAATTTCTAAGAGAGTTAAAACTTTGAACCTCAATATTTTTGGCTTACAAACGTTTAGTCTGTCACAAAAGAATTCAAATGGAGGCTTAATTTCTTGGCTTGAATTATGTGATAAAAATATATTTCACACATCGGTAATATTTTAATACAATGGCCCTTTTTCGAGAAGTTATCATTACTCAAGTCTGAGTAATTTCGCTTAAATATAGTTAAGTCAGTTACACTAATCTGGAAAATATTTTTATATTTCTGATAGGTTTATATATAGGTCTGATTCTTTTGGATGCATTAACCGTCTGGCCCAAAAAGCTTTTATTGTCTGACATAAGTAGAATATAAAATGAAATAAATACATGTTTGTTGTGTCTAATCGTTATTTTTGGGATTTCTAAATGTGATTCGTCTTAGACAAAGATTTTGTAGCGGCCTGCCGCCATATAGGGAAAATGTTCCATTTGGATAACCAATAAACGGGATTTGGTTACTACAAATATTTTTCTTGTTTTCACCACCGATTACACAGTACAACAGCCAATCTGGGGGTGAGAAATTCCAAGTCAGGGTGATGGTACTAGGTCAGTATATTAAAACCCTCAAAGGGTTTTGCGTTCGTATATGCCAGTTTTTTTTATGACCTTTTACATTTTTTCCTTACCTTGATGTTTTTTCGCTTAGTTGTTAAATGTTGCCAAAAACGTAGTTTGACATAACTCGAGAACGACTAGTTCGATTTTGCTGAAATAAATTGAGAAAAATTAATAATTACATTTTCTTTAATCCATTAATATACTGTTTCTCTACCAAATCAACATTTTTGCAATTAGAAATAAATTTATGAAGAAAATTTTGCCAAAAAAAAATTTTTTTTTTTTTAAAAATATAAATCCCGAACGGAAAAACGTGTAGAGTCTTATAACTTTCGCGTTAAGTCACATAACCTATAAACAAAATGCGACATAGATCATAGAAATCGATTAACGTGTTCTGCTTTTATTTACAATTAAGTGAAGTTACACATACGAACGCTAAACCCTTTGAGGGTTTTAATATACTGACCTAGTACCATCACCCTGACTTGGAATTTCTCACCCCCCAGACAATAACCCCAAAAATGTTCCACAGTGTTATTGGTACTAAAGTACATGTACATTATAATTGGTTGGTCGCAAACAACCAGTTGTTGCATCTAATAGTTTTACTATTAGTCGGTTGTTATATCCAACATTTTAGCTGTACCGTGATATTATCCTACTAAACATCTTATGGTATGACGAACTATGTTATCATCGAAACCATATAATACTTGTGATTGCAACAGAAAGAAAGAATGCGAATCCAAGCTAATTTTTGTAGTTCCGACCGATTTCTAACTGAGTTATTCTCTATGTGTAATTTAAGATTTCAATACTTACTAAAATATATATATTATATTTTATATTTTGTAAATGAAATAAAATATCATACATTCACTACCACCGATATATTCACTTTCATTCTTAGGATGTGTCAGGGCATCAACTAAGATTCGGAAGCACTTATGAATTGCTCAGTTGTGGAAACGAATGTGTTCTCTGTCGGCAGGCCTAAACCTTCGAGAAACGCTAATAAGTAAACTCGAATGGAGTTTATTGTAGTACTACATTTTTACATCTTATCTCGAAGATTGATTGGAGTGTCCTTTTGGTCCTTTTTTGAAAAAGTGAAAAAATGTTGTTCAATTAATTTCAATTGGGGCGTATCCTTTTTTTAATTGAAATTCTATCAATGTTTGAAAAATTGTCTTTTTGGGTTAAAATGTTCTTTTAAATTACCACTATTATCCTTTTAGTATAGATCGTGAAACATAAAATCATAATATTTTCTAGATGAATTGGTTCCTCCCGTCCGTTTAAAAATAAAATATAATTTAGCTCTTTTGTTTTATTTCGATCGAGGCCTCTAGAATCTATATTTTAAATAGAAGAAAATTTTTAAACAAAATGGCAAAGTGATATTGATTTTGTGGCTGCACACTGCTTTTATCGCGATTTCGGGTCCGTGACGACCATCATCAGAAAGCTTCAATTGCTGCGAATCTTTCTGATGAAGGTTTAATTAAATGTTTATAAATAAGTTAAGTTCAGAATGGAAAACAAATTCAAAAGAAAGGGAGCAACTGGAATATAATAACCCACAAACTTATTTAGATAACCTACATAATCTGACCGATACGAAAGTTTAAATTTATTATTACAACCGTAGGCAAAACTTCAAACATTAATTTGAGTTATTTTGTCTTACATTAATCCTTAAGTAGCCGGAAATATTTAGGTTTAAATTCCACTTAATCCACTTAAAAATATACTATTTAGCTTAGCTTAAACTTCAATTGCGCATACAAACTTTATTCGATTCGAAAGTAAAAATTTAAGTTTAAAAAAAAACTGGTAATAATTCAAACAGCCGAATCAATATTTTTTAATCGCAAAACATAAAAATTAAATAAAAAATCTTTATTTTTTATGCATTAATATCGTGAATAGATTAAATTTAACTATCACTTGGTCCAGTTAACAATTGCTTGTGGTAATTACACCCAAATTAAATGAGTACTGACAATAATCTAAACCAATAAACAATACAAGTACATATTCAGTTTCAATAATCAGCCTTATTAGTTAGGGTCATTGACACTTTATCTCTTCAACCGATACTATCAGTTTGCAGTACTGAAAATGCCGTGTATCCAATCAACATTTGGTTGTTATAATGAAAAAGAAGAAAAGTACGTGCGACCCCCAACATTCGATTGGAATAAAATCGGTTGTGGCAAAAAATCTGTTCTCTGTGGAAATAGCACTCTAGTTCTTTTCTTTTTGGCAGTCAGATGTGGTAAAATCTTCTTATAGGGTTACAGCTAAGTCTTTCGAGACGTTATAAGTGTAAGGTCTAACATACGAGGGCGGTTCGGAAACTTCTTAGCCTAGAACAAAAAGCGCGGTATAAACAGAAAAAAGCGTTTCCATCTCTGCTATGAGCACATGTTAAATTTTGTTTCGATCTGGCAACTCCTTCATATATTTAGAAACAGGAGTTCACAAAAAACGCATCCGCGATTTTTTTACAATGAAAAAATTAGAAATGCGTGGTGTCATTAAATATTTACATAAAAAAGGTTTATCGGGACAAGAAATTTATAATGATATGGTGAATGTGTTAGGTGAAAGTGCTCCTTCATATGCAACAGTAAAAAATTGGGTTGCTGAATTTAAACGTGGTCGTAAAAGCATTGAAGATGAACCACGTAGTGGACTTCCAAAAATAGCAACAACAACAGAAATTGTAGCCAAAGTGCATGATATGGTATTAAATGATCGACGAATAAAAGTGCGTGAAATAGCTAATATCATGGGCATCTCAAATGATCGAGTCCATTTAATTTTGCATGAAGAACTACAGATGAAAAAGCTTTCTGCAAGATAGGTGCCGCACTTGTTAACAGTCGACCAAAAACGCATAAGAATGAACATTTCTCAAGCTTGTTTGGATCGTTTTTAGCGAAATAAAATGGATTTTAAGCGTCGTTTCATAACTGTTGGTGGTACATAGATCCACCACTATACTCCAGAGACAAAAGAACAATCCAAACAATGGACTGAAGCTGGAGGAAGTGCCCCAAAGAAGGCAAAAACAATTTAATCGGCTGGTAAGGTTATGGCAACGGTTTTTTGGGACTTCAAAGGTATTTTATTGATTGACTATCTGCAAAAGGGTAAAACAATAAATTCAGAGTACTATTGCAACCTTTTAGATCAATTAAATGTACAAATTCGAGAAAAACGTCCTGGCTTACAACACAAAAAAATAATTTTTCATCAAGACAACGCACCAGCGCACAAGAGTGTTTTAACAATGGCTAAAATCAACGAATTAAAGTACGAGTTGCTTGACCACCCAGCTTATTCTCCTGATTTAGCTCCCAATGACTTTTACCTGTTCCCAAATCTAAAAAAATGCCTTGCTGGCAAGCGTTTTACCGCAAATGAAGATGCAATTACAGTTGTAAACCACTATTTTGAAGACCTTGAGGAAAACTATTTTAATCAAGGGATAGAATTGCTAGATAAGCGTTGGACTAAGTGTATTGAAGTTTCAGGAGATTTTATTCAAAAATAAAAATATTTTTGAAAAACTAACTATTCTCTTTCATTGATAGGCTAAGAAGTTTCCGAACCGCCCTCGTATATTACATATACTTATACATATACATATATTACACTCCATACTGTGATGTGATAAATAGTTAAAAAAGGAGATTGAAAAATTTACCTTCTAATATGCATAACACAATTTCATTAAAATTCCAGACTTGACATGATACTCATATCTGCAAACATTTTCACATGTAAATGCCCTCATTATTTCTGGTGTTATTCCACGTACAAGTCATCGAGATATATCGCCAATCGGACATTGCTTATGAGACTACTCAGCATGGGAGCGTAGACGGACATTACACCAAACATAAAGCGAACAGAACGTTACCATATTACCGCCTTTAAAGGGAATTCAGCAAACTCGCAAAACATTTGTATGTTTCTTTTCTTGAGTTATCAAACCCAAGTAGAAGACTATAAAAGATTCTTGTGGGAATAAGAGTTTTAAACTCTGCTCTGCTTTTGTAGAACCACACTCCTTTTTATATGCAAAATGTGTGTAGCCATAAAAAAAGTACGAAATGTTCCCGAAACAACCAACAACAATTGCGGGAAATGGGAAATTGCTTTCGGGAATGTTGAAAGTTCTTTTGTCAGACATCAAAAGAATGCCATGAATATCGTAGAATTAGCATTTAAATATCTTTGAGTACGGAGAATTTTCAACACTTCGCCATAATCATTACTTTTATGACTTTCGTTGTTGTTCATTGCAAATGCCCTGTTGTAGGTGATACAATTTCCATGGTGTTCTTCGTTATGGTTCTGTCTGTTCTGGCTCGGTGTTTGTACCGCTTTTATATCAGATTATCACCCTATTAGACGAGAACAGCAATATAAGGTGTTGCTGTAGAATGTATTGTTAAAAAGGTATTTTTCTATAGAAATAATAATGGTAGCTTTTGTATTGAAAGGTATAAATCCCAAGTGAGCTGTCATATGCTGAATGAGAAACTTAATTATAAAAAGATAAAATCAAAGCTCGATTCTCCAAAAGCATTATAATTTTTAGAAACCAGAGATAGGGATATAGCTACAATCTGGTACACAAAAAATCATACTTTCTTAAATTAGAATTTCTAGTTGCCCTTTCTTGATGACTTGTACGACTTGATTTTTAGGATGTGGAAGTTAGGAAATTCTTATTCAATACACTTTTCATTACTAGTCCATAGCACACCTGAGTATGGAGAGAGGAATTATATGTTTTTCGCATGGTTCACACATCATTTCAAATCACTTGCAGCCAGCCTTGTGTCCTTATAGACTATGTCTGCAATCTGCATGTTGTAGTTTTAGCCTAATTTCTATGGTATCAGCAGATATAATTCGTGTTGTTCCAACGACGACTATTGGAAATTGGTTTAAATTTTAATTCGTTATACTTTATTATAAAGGGAAGGTTTCTATTGCAATCGAATAATATTCAATCAACAACAAACCTTGGTAAATATTTAATACTTGACATTTCTATTTAGGGTTTTTCTTGAGGGATGGCTGTAAGGGTTTTAGACGTTTTTCTAAAACGTTTTATTTCCTTTTTATCAGGCTATCAAGAACATCATTAGCTATTGATACCATATTCCTAATTAATAAGGACAAGGACTCGAGCGTTGCGACCTTTCTCTGGTTTACATGGTCGTCCAGCACAGAAGACTTTTTGTGGTGGTAAACTTAGAGTCAACGGATTTAGCGGACAAGGTAGTTGCCATTTTACTCTCCTCCATATCACTGAGTTGCGTCACAAGGCGATAACCAGTGCTCTTCTAGGTTTCGCTGGCGATTTCCAATTCAAGGTAAAAGGTTGATATCTATCACAAATAAGTGGTACTTTATGGGACATTGCACTCAGTTGATTTCCAAATCGACTTCAAATCGAAACTTTGCTTGCGGCTTTAGGTATAATATGCAGTCACCGCGTAACTCCCCGAATGGTCCGATACCAGTTGACCAAGATCTTGTTCTAGCCTGGTCAGCAGGTCAAAGGGGCTTCGGGTCCGCAGATTAACGACAACTGTTAGATTTCGGAATGACATTACTACTTTCAACTTGAGGGGCACGCATAAAAATGCGAAAGATATTGCCAGCAGCAAAGATTCGACCAATGTCACAATCTAGGTACAGAGGATAATCAGGAATATCTCATAGGAAATTGTATTCTGGGGACAGTCTGATTCCGTGTTTTGAAAGTCAGATGACCTTAAATACCTCTGTCCATAATTTAGAGAATAATGAGCTAGGAAAACTTAAGATCTTCGTTCGCAAGCATCACCGCGGCCCAAAACAGTGCGTGGAACGAAGCTAAAAGACTAGATCTTTTGCAAACATTAATTTGATGTTATTGTCTCTAAGCCCTCATGCATACAAAATCTGAATAGCAATTTAGCACATGCATTAAATACCTTTTCGTCGACGCATTGCAATTTTTTTTAGTATCTCGTATAGTGCTAGAGTCTTTACTTCGGGCAGGTATATTGTCACTAAACACCCAACCAAAGAAAGAAAAAAGATTAAGGCCTATATCCCTAACAGCTACCGCTTATTGCAGATTGGTCTGCGTTAACGAAGGCTATGACGAGTATAACAAATCGCAGTCTTATTAAAGTTCAACGGCCTACGACGTGAAACATATAAGGATCCCTTTCATCGACTTGGAAAAGTAAGATTTTGGCTGCTTATATTTCCGGGCGTTTAATAAAGTATGACCAAAGGTTTGGAGCCAACTTACCAGAGCGACCGACTTCTATTTACATTTCGAGCCGGCGCTCATAATTTACAGCTGATTTTTTTCTTTACTTAGCTGCGTTTGAAAAAAAACAAATGGGTCAAGCTACAAAATGTTTTTCAAAATTTTGCCTGATATAGGACTTGGGCAAGTTACATGGGCTATAGGGACCTTAAAACCTCGCCTTACTCAGAAACAATGAAATTTTCTCACTTATATAAAAATTCACTCTTTTTAAGATTTGTTTTAATTTTGAGCCGGATCCTCGATCCCTAGGGGTCATGTAAACTGATATGGGAAAGCAAATGCAATGATAATTGGTTGAAAATCCAAACATAAAATTCACTTAGATTTGGGTAAATTGGAGTACTAATAGGTGCTGACGACAGGTGTTTATTAATTATGAATAAAGCATAGTACAAGGTGAACCAAATAAAATGCACCAATAAATATCGTTTTTACTTTTCCTTTTTTAGGTTATATAGTTTTTTAAAGAGAACGCGTAAACATTTTTAAATGTTATTACTCTTCTAGTAAGTCCGTTATCTCAAGTCAACGAAATTATCATCGTAATTGTCAGAACTGCACCCGGTAACACCACGATTGAGAACTTTGTCCACCGTTTTAAGGAACAGGGATCATTGTCAGAATTCAAGGTTATTACATCAGAGTCACTTACACCCCTCCAGATGTACTGTTTAGTGCGGTGTTATGGTTGATAAGGTTATAGGTCCATATATTTTTTTGAAAAGTGGAGGGTCAAGCAGGGGCTCTGTAACGTACAATGATTAAATGCTTTGCTTCCGCAAGTTGAGAATAATCATAACATATGGTTTCAACAAGAAGAAAGACACTGTGCATACATCAAGAGCCACAATAAGTACTGTGTAACCATTTTTGGTGAACCCTTCAGTCTTGTTTGGGTCATATTGTATAATGCAACGCAATATCCATACGAATCCAATCACTTTTTTTAAGATTAGTTTCATTTAATTTAGAATGGGTCCTTGTAGCAAAATTACTGGCCAAGTCAATATGGGTACTTATTTGTTAGATTTGGCTTCTGCAATATTAGAACTAAGGATAATCAAGAATCAAAAAAATAATTCAAAAGGAATCAAAATGTGCCATGTGGTGTGAAGGACAGGTCCGTTCAAACATGCCCAAAGGGAGCTCGAAAACAAAATCATTTACTAAAGAATTCAATTAGGTACTTATTTCAAATAACTCTCGCCCAGAAGAATGTGACTTAAATGTGGCTATCAACGGACAACCATACCCCTAAACCACTCTATGCCAAATTTGAGCGTAATTTATAGTTGGGAGTATGAAAACTTCGGACCGGCTGAACTAGGTAAAATGTCAATTTGTTGCTATTAACTTCTTCGTTTTTGTTGTTATTAAGGAATAAAAATAGTTTCTAGTTTTGGCATTAATTCTGCTCTATTTGTTTGTAAAAAAAAACTTAATACAAAATTCCTAAATTTTTGCAAATCGTCGAGTTTGAGCAGCCGCCGGTTGGACCCCTCAATATGGCACAGTACCCGCCATATCGAACAGAACTGTTGGTGATGTCTTTTCACATCGAGTTTTCCTAGCTACCGAAAAACCTTCCTAGTTTGAATTTAGAACTATATCGTATATATTATTAATAGATAGTACTCGAATTACGAAAATGATTTTAGCTACACTTGAGACTATTTCTCTATTGCATTTTACAATAATGACGATTGCAGTCTGCCAATTTATTTATCGACGTCTGCATTAAGGGCTAAGTTTTTATATATGGATTAGGGGCTGCACCATGGCTCGCGAAGTCTACCAATTGGCAGTGCATTTGCAGAACGCTACTGTTTGGTGTGTATTTAAGTCCGTCTGTATCAATTTATTTTGAGCCGCACCGTTAAACTGTAACTGTTCCATGTGGCATATGAGTATATACCAATTACAGTGACACAAAATCGAACTTTCCCAATGCGAATGGGATGAAACCAATTGCAAATGAATGTTGACATTATCCATAACGTCATCTTTAGTTAATTTTTTTACATGCATTTGAAGTTGATGATATTAGATCGCTGCCTTACAAAAAGAGATCATTGAAAATTTGATAAAATAATGCTTATTAATTTTTATTAGCCTGGAAAATGTGGTATCTTATTTTTTTGGGGTCGAGGAATTAATTTTTGATATTTATTGTTACCTAAAACTCACGCTAGATGGTGCTTTCATACACATGGTGCAGCTTCTTGTAGATTTTCATAGAAAAAACGGTGTATTACAGTAACTACTGTCTATACAACACAAAGGAAGACAGTTAATCGTATTAGAGAACATTAAAATATATACAAACAAAAGACGATGAAGATGATACTGACGAAGAGCAAACCAGAAACATACAGAGATCCACAGCCAACTACTTCTGGAGCTTTTCCTACTTCAAACATGCAAATTATCAGTGATAGTGATGATGATTAAGTGGATCAAAATAAGATATAATAAGAAATAAAGAAAAAATTGTTTTTGTAAAAAAAAATTATTTTGTTAAATAAAAAACAATTTTTCCCAAAAAAAATTGCATTTTTGTAATAGTAACGTACTGAGATTAATAAAATGTACTTCGAAATATCATTAGAAATATGTTTTACAATGAAGCCAACATCAAATATGTATGTTTCAGCCAAAAAGTATATTTCAGTAAAAGTGAATACACCGTATTTTCTATGAAAATCTACAAGAAATAGCACCATTTGTATGTGAGGGCCATCTTGCGTGAGCTCTTGGTAAAAATAAATATCAAAAATGACTTCCTCGACCCCAAAAACAGTAAGAGATCACAACTTTCCAGGTAAATACAAATAAATAAGCATTATTTTTATCAAATTATCAATGAAATTTTCTTGTTTGACAACGTTCCAAAATCATTAACTCCAAATGGGTGTAAAAAAATCTCGCACTGAACTAAAAAAATCCTTGAAGGTTTTGCTGTGGATAATGTCAACATTCATTGATTTCAGCCCATTCGCATTTTGGTCGTTGCTCTGTGTTATCATTGTTGAAATGCTTGTATATGGCGTATGAGTAGTACTCGAGTTATCATACGCCACCTACGACCAATAAAAACTAAAATGCGTCAGAGTTGAACTTCTTAATTCCATCTTTCTTTCCCAAAAAAGTTATAAACATTTTTTGAAAAAATATTGTTCTGTTACATCATGAAAGCTTCTCCAAGCGAGCAGTGATTGTACGAATATATCCTATTTTTTCGTAATGGAATGCTTAGGTTTGAAAAATTTGAAATCATTGTAATACATATTAAAGTTCTAGTATAGATAGACAGTCAATTGTGTTGTATTTTCTTTTTTGGAGAAAAAAGTTTATTCCAAAATTGAAAAAAAGGTTTCATTTAACATTTGACTCCACCTATCACTTGATTTGCTTATCAACACATTTGCAGCATTCATTATATTTCATATTCATATACTTGTATCTGCCATCTCATTTGAGAAAAAAAACATTCATATGTCTGATAACGATGTCTCAGACGCCTGGTATTGAACATATCAAATTATGTCGATGGTAGCATTTACAATGGACAAACAATTCGAATAATTTGTTATTGGAGAGAAGCAAATGTTGATTTCGCCAGACGAGACAGTATTGTGGCACAGAGAGGGCGGGCGGAAGTTGGCTTTAATAAATTTATCAAGTAAAGCAAAATGTATACTTAGAAGAAGAAGAAGAACTTTGGAATAAAACTGAGCATCGATGTTGATATTGATGATATATGCATGCCTTTTGCATGTAGAAATGTCTGGAGTTGGTTGATACGTTCATTATGCTTATGTCGTTTTTCAGAGCGATGGACAAATTAAATTATGAGTATGCGTGTCTTTTATACGGGTGAGGACAATAGCCATCGCTAGCGAAGAAATAAAACCAAGAAACATGAATGTGTAACTTGTGTTTTGTTCTCGGTATTCCAAACAACAAATATTATCTTGTTTGATTGTTTACAATTAAATTGGTTTCGGAAGTTCATGTAGCTTTTTTTGTGGAGCAGTCCATAAATAGAATATTACAAAGTACAGTGAGATTTTAACATGAGTTCCACTTACTGAAGGGTCCACCAATTTGTTACGAGAATTGTGGCTATTGTTGTATGCTCAGAGGCTCCAGATTGTTATAACCATATGTTAGGATTATTATCAACTTGCAGACGCAAAAAATCTGCAATAATAGACCTATACAGGGCCCTCTTAATGGTTTATAGTTGACTATTCTCATTTTAAAATATAATATGGACGGATAACTTTATCAACAAAAACACCGCACCACACGCAGAGAAAAAATATGGTTATGGTCTGTGATTAAAGTATGTTCGTCGCAACCATAGTATTGTGTTTTTATAATTTCATTTTGACAATAGTATGATTGCAGCAATAATAATATTGTTGAAATGTAACAATAGTATTATTTCCAAACTTATAAATAATTATACGGTTGTATCAACAATATAAATAGTGTTGGTGCAACAAAAGTATTGTCTTTTTCTATTATATGTTAACAATAATATGATAACGGCAATCATACCGTATGATTGTAAGTTTTATAAATGTGTGTACGGTTTTTTGAACAATGATATTATTACAAATCTTACGCAATCATAGCACCTATTACCCCGAATTAAAGTTTTTCCAAACCGAATTTGACTTGTAGAACAGAAATACGAGTTTATTTAAAAATTACGAGAGCGACCGCAAAACTGGCCTGGCAAATTTTCTGTTTTACTAGCAACTTTTTTTGTTTTTTGTTTTTAAAAGCAATCTTTTATAAGCCATCTGTCAAAATTTCCGAAATATTTAATGATTATTTTCTTTGTTACAAGTGATTGAAGTAAACAAGTTTTATAATTTTTGAAAAATGCAAAATAAAGAGTTTCGTGCGGTAATTAAACACTTTTATATGAAAGGTTATACGCCACAATTAATCAAAGATGAATTGGATTCTGTTCATGGTGATAATGCACCAACATACTCCACCGTGAAATCCTGGGTTCAACAATTTAAAATGGGTCGTTCAAGTACGGAAGATGAACAACGCTCTGGAAGACCGAAAACTGCTACTACTATTGAAAACATTAGAAAAATATTTAATGAAGTGACTAAAAATAGACGAATAAAGCTCAGAGAACTTGTTAAAATACACGAAAAACAAGTTTGGAGTATTGTACATGATGAACTCCACATGAAAAAGCTATCCGCAAGATGGGTGCTGCGTTTGTTGACTTTTCCCAAAAAAATCGTCCGTTGGACCAATTCCGAGGAGCTTTTAGCGATTTATCAGCGTAATCCAATAGAGTTCTTGCGCCGATTCATAACTGTTGATGAAACATGGATCCATCACTACATCCCAGAATGCAAAGAACAGTCAAGCAATGGATGGAAGCTGGTAAAAGTGGTCCCATGAAGGCGAAAACTGTCAAGTCAGCAGGAAAAGTAATGGCCACAGTATTTTGGGATGCAAGGGGTATAATATTTATTTATTATCTTGAGAAAGGAAAAACTATAAATAATGAATATTTCAAATTTAAAAAAAATTCTCGGTGGCAAAAAATTTTCATCCAATAGCGAGGTTATTGCTGAAACTGAGGCATATTTTGAAGGTCTTGAAAAATTTTCTTTTTCGGATGGAATTCAAAAACTTGAAAAACGTTTGATAAAGTGTATTGAGTTGGAAGGAGATTATGTGTAAAAATAGATAATAATAATTCCAAAAAAAAAATTCTTTTTATGTTAGGCCAGCTACTTTTGCGGTCGCCCACGTAAACATATTTTTCAAATAATAAAAATCTATTGTTGAACAACAACATAACCCAATCCTTTAACATAAATTTGTGGTTCAAAGTGTGGTTGAATGTGAATCATACTATTGTTGTTAAGATCTTAATATTGTTGTGACACAACCATATACCCAACAATAGTATGACGCTCTTCGAGTATTGTTACCCCGACCATATTGTTTTTCTTCGTGCATACAGTACATCTGGAGGTGAGTAATTGACGATGATGTGATACCTCAGGTTACTGACACGAAATCTGTTCCTTTAAACGGGAGACTAAGTTCCTAATAAAATTATGTCGATAATCTCGTTGAGTTGAGTCTAGTCCAAAGAATAAAAAAACAACAATTTTGACGCTTTGCTTTATATCATATCATATATTTCCATAAAACTATATAACCTGCAAAAGAGAAAAAAAGTTAGAAATATTTTTACCCTTCAGTCTTATTAGTGTCATCCAGGTCTTCAGGGATTACAAATAGTACTCGCCTTTAAGGGTTATGTTATGTAGGGCCTAATATTAAAGGAAGCGGTGACTGCATTTTTCACTAACAACAGTATAATGGTATCTCAAGAATATTTTCGTGAGGCTCATCAGCCACATGGAAAATTCCACAATTTGTTTAAGAAATACAGACAGTTTGCACACGGCTAAATTATGGCTTTTTGAGATATTAGCACATAAAAACAGCTATTAACACATAAAAACTGCGTTTTGAGAACTTATTGATTCTCAAAATTTGATTTAAAAAATTGACCATTTTCTAGTGCACCGTGCGATCTAATTTTTAAAGTAATATACGAAATGTATTTTCTGTATTCATCTCATTAAATTGCTCTTTGATAAAGGTTAACATTTTATTTGCAAAATATACCAGAAAATTTTTTTTAAACATAATTGTTTATTTTTTTAAGTTCGAAATTCAAACGGTCATATCTGTTCATTTGGTGTCTATTCTTACTTTAAATTTGAATCTATTCTACGTAGAATTCTGCTCCAAATCGAATGAGATTGAAGGTCTGTCTTGTGTACTGCAGAGGCATTATAAGAAAATACATTTCAAAGGTCGGACAAAAATAAAACAATATTTTTGTCGATTGTGCATAACTCTTGAACTTTTTATTCAAATTCATCTTAATCGGATAACAATAGTGGTTTTGCAAAATTTATAATTTTTTCCACACCACAGAATACTATTTTCGGATATCGTGTAGCAAATATTCTGGCTAGGGGCCCAAAAATTAATCATACCTAGAGCTGTACAAAATATAATGGATCTACATATTTTTATTGCATTTTCTGTATTCATCTCAGTAATTTAGAAGCTATGCTATACGACACCTTTGCTGGCTATAGGTCTACGGTAAACACCGGCACTGACGACAACAACGCACTATGTGGATCTATAGACGCTGTCATACAAAACAGTACCATGTCGTATGAATAAATTCACATTAAGATTATTCTTGGCGGCGCCAAAGGTATTTAAATTATTTTTATTTACATCATTACAAAAAGGGAAAGAAGGCGAAAATGAAAACATACCCTGACTTGAAGATGTATGTGCATTTATGTCTGGTAAGGATTTGGCCTGGAGCGGGCCCATTTTGAAAAATGAAAATAAACCCCGATGTTTATGCACTTACATCTGGTAAGGATTCGGCTTTTATAGGGCCTGGAGCATACATATTCTAGACAATTTTGAACATAATTTTCATTCGAGCACATATAAGTATTTTCAATAAAATTTTTCTGAAATACTTAGTGCTTCCACACTGAAGGTAACTTCTGTTTTAACGTTTTGCAATGAGATAATTTTAAGGGTCAAAAAGCAGCAGGCCTTAAATACTTTTTAACTTGGCAAATGTCTAAATCGTCTCTGGTTGATATGCGTTAAAAGTACTGACACTGACGCATATAATAGATGTAAAAAACATGAGAATCTCAACAAAAAATTGTGTACCTTGTATGACACAACATTTTTCCGGCGAATTTACAGAGCTTAAATTGGAACATTTCACAGAAACCAACAGAAAAACAACAAAATGAGAATGCGAGAAAGCACTATAATAAGAGCGTAATTTAATTACATATATGGGTATTTCAGCCTTAAGAATTCCCCTCGGAATCGCCCCCTTTTGCCATCGTATTCTATTTTATTAAGTTAAGTGTGAGTAAAAGTATGTATTTGCACACATACTTTACATACAAACTGGAAAATGGAATAAGATGAAAGGAAGTATATGTGATGAGTCTCCATAGTCCCAGCTACGCAGATAGTATGTACAATAGACTGGGTTAGGATTATTGGTAAGAAATCTAGAAAATATCCAAGGCCCAGTTATAATTACTTTTGTATTCACCATTTTCAGGAACCAATAGGGGCATTTTTCTATATCACTGACCTTGAACTCACTGACAACCTACCTTATTTAATAAATAGCTACTGCATTTTACAGGAAAGCTTATTTTATATTATTTACCTTTGGTAAAGCTAAATTTTTCGATCATATTTTAATATAGCCGCTATACAAAGGTACTTCACGATTTGATGCCCAGCCGCCCTACGAGGGCTGCAATATATATTTCTGGCCTAATACTAAAAATGCGAATATTTACCATCAACAATCGTTTTATTGTTTTTCAAAGTATTCTCCAGTATGATTTATACACTTTTGCATGCGCTCAAACCAATTGTCGAAGCACTTTTTACACTCCGATTGAGACACCTCCAAACCATGCTTTTTGAACGCTTCAACAGCATCTTCTGGCAATGAAAATCGTTGACCACGCATTTTTTTCTTGATGTGCGGGAATAAAAATAAGTCATTGGGTGCCAAGTCAGGGCTGTACGGCAGATGAACCAACATAAGGACATTTTGGCCGTTCAAAAAGGCGCTAGTTTGAGCCGATGTGTAAGAGCTCGCATTGTCATGGTATACTTATACAATGATTCGTCTTCTCTTGATCGTTTTTCGAATTTCTCCGAAGACTTCAGGCAAAAAAATAGTGGTGAACCACTCAGAATTGACTGTCCTACGTTGCTCGAGCAGAACAGTCGCCATATGAGTTGTGCCAAAGAAACAGGCGACCATTTGCTTCGAAGTGCTTCTTCCACGACCAACTTTCGTTGGATTTGGCTCGTCTTCGATGACACACACGGCCGATTGCTGTTTTTTTCGGGCTCATACGCAAAGATCCATGATTCATCACCCGTGACGATCTTATGAACGTCTTTTGAAGCAATGCAATCGTATTTTTTCAAAATTTCTTTGCCCCAATCAACACGAGCTTTTTTTGAGAGATTGCCATATTGTACGGGATCCAAGTGTTCATGCAATATCGAATGTATGCTGGTGTAAGAAATGGCCAAGGATGTCACATGACGATCTTGCATTATCTGTTCACGTGCGGCATCAATGAGCTCTGGCACTACGATCGTTTTTGGACGACCTTCAGGACCTTCGTCTTTGAGCGAGCGTCGGCCACGATTGAATTCATTAAATCAGTTTTTCGCAGTACTATAGGATGGTGCTTCATCGCCATACAAAGATTTAAGTTCATCGATGCACTCTTGTCGTAATAATCCACGTCGAAATTTATGAAAAATGATCGGACGAAAATGTTCACGAGTTAATCCACTTTTTTTGCCAAATTGATTTTTTCAAGTCACTGTAAACAACACATTGATGAAAATTTATCAATGGAAAATTAAAACACGTTTTTTAGATAAGTGAGATTTTTGTAGATGCTGTGCGTGAACTGATTATCAGGACCGACATGTGGCATACTGTGAGATAAGGGCATCCTTGGACATCAGATGACAAGCATCAATAAGATATTGCATGTTCATTTGGCCGTGAAAAAAATTGTTCTCGTTGGATTCCACATAATTTGCGAATGCTCAAAAAAGGCTCGTATGGATTGCAGCAAAGAGATGTTGAAAAAGTATAACTGCGGTAGCCCAAAGGCAGTGTATAACATTGTCACAGGTGACGAATCATGGATCTATGCATATGAACCCGAAACAAAACAGCAATCGTTCGTATGGGTCTTTCAAGACGAGCCAAATCCAACAAAAAGTTGTTCGTGGCTGAAGTATATCGAAGCAAACGATTGCGTTTTTTTGGTATAACTGGCCATGTTGACATAGTGCCTTTAGTGGAACGTAGGATGGTCAATTCTGAGTGGTATACATTCATCTGTTTGCCAACAGTGTTCGACAAAATGAGAAAAGATAATAAAAGAAGACGGATGGTTTTGCATCACGACAATGCGAGCTCTCACACATCAGCTGAAACGATGAGGTATTTGACCACTTAAGATGTCGAATTGATGGGCGATCCACCGTACAGCCGACGAAAACAATCGTCATGTTACCGTCAATGGAGAGCGCTATCGAGACATAATAGAAAATTATTTTTGGTAAGAATTGGAAAAGCTTGACATCGCCGATATGTGGTTTCAAAAAAACAGTGCCATTAGCCACAGAGCACGCGTTACAATCTATTTACTGAAAGGCTAATTCGGTGAACGTGTTTTCTCGAGAAATGGTCCGGTCGAATGGTCAACTCGTTCATGCAATTAAACGCCATTGGATTTCCAAATCATTAGTCTATTCCAACAAGCCAGCAACTTTAGACGAGCTCAGAGACAACATCCAACTTGAAATTGCCAATGTTCCCGCCGAAATCTGTGCAAGGGTGTGGAAAATTGGGTCCAAAAAATAATCGATGTGCACAGGTTCGTAGTGGTCATAAGACCACAATCGAATTATATTCTTAAAATGTAACATTTGCACTACAATTTTAACTCTAAGGGCTGTTCGGAAACTTCTTAGCCTAGCACAAAAAGCGCGGTATAAACAAAAAAAAGTGTTTTGGAAACTTCCATCTCTGCTATGAACACATGTTAAATTTTGTTTCGATCTGGAAACTCCTTCATATAGAAACAGCTGTTCACAAAAGACGCATCCGCGATTTTTTTACAATGGAAAAATTAGAAATGTGTGGTGTTATTAAATATTTACATGAAAAAGTTTATCGGGACAAGAAATTCATAATGATATGGTGAATGTGTTAGGTGAAAGTGCTCCTTCATATGCAACAGTAAAAAATTTGGTTTCTGAATTTAAACGTGGTCGTACAAGCATTGAAGATGAACCACGAAGTGGACGTCCAAAAACAGCAACAACAACAGACATTGTAGCCAAAGTGCATGATATGGTATTAAATGATCGACGAATAAAAGTGCGTGAAATAGCTACTATCATGGGCATCTCAAATGATCGAGTCCATTTAATTTTGCATGAAGAACTACAGATGAAAAAGCTTTCTGCAAGATGTGTGCCGGACTTGTTAACAGTCGACCAAAAACGCATAAGAATGAACATTTCTCATGCTTGTTTGGATCGTTTTCAGCGAAATAAAATGGATTTTAAGCGTCGTTTCATAACTGTTGATGAGACATGGATCCACCACTATACTCCAGAGACAAAAGAACAATCCAAACAATGGACTGAAGCTGGAGGAAGTGCCCCAAAGAATGCAAAAACAATTCAATCGGCTGGTAAGGTTATGGCAACGGTCTTTTGGGACTTCAAAGGTATTTTATTGATTGACTATCTGCAAAAGGATAAAACAATAAATTTTGTACAAATTCGAGAACAACGTCCTGTCTTACAACACAAAAAATAATTTTTCATCAAGGCAACGCAACAGCGCACAAGAGTGTTTTAACAATGGCTAAAATCAACGAATTAAAGTACGAGTTGCTTGACCACCCACCTTATTCTCCTGATTTAGCTCCCAGTGACTTTTACCTGTTCCCAAATCTAAAAAAATTCCTTGCTAGCAAGCGTTTTACCTCAAATGAAGATGCAATTACAGTTGTAAACCACTATTTTGAAGACCTTGAGGAAAATTATTTTAATCAAGGGATAGAATTGCTAGATAAGCGTTGGACTAAGTGTATTGAAGTTTCAGGAGATTATATTGAAAAATAAAAATATTTTTGAAAAACTAACTATTCTCTTTCATTGATAGACTAAGAAATTTCCGAACCGCCCGCATATCTTAAATATTCTGTGTTTTATTTACATAGAAAATTCTTAGGCCTTAATGAAAAACCCTAAATGTGGCGTCACTTTATATAATTCGCTCGCGACCTGTGTTTTGAAATCGACTTAAAATATGTGTGGTTTTCGCTACTAGAAAAAGGTCAGTTTAAACTAATGCGGACCCCATCAACATTTTAAGTAACCCACCTAACCATTAATATACCTGAGAAAATAATTTACATACGCACGATGCCGCCAAACTTTCATTTAAAATATTATAACGATGTTTTTGATCTGTTTATATATTTCTATTTAAGTATATGTGCCAAAAGTCTTTGAGACTACTTGAAAACATTGACCCAAATCAACCAACCGCCAAGAAGGTCATTATGGTACACTTCACTAAGTTTCAATATAAAAGTCTCTGCGTAGTTTTTTAGTGTTTTGCTCCGACGTATATCCGAAATAAATCAATTTTTAATATGTTGGGTGCGGCGAATATAAACATTAACTCATACGATTCTGTAACAGCGTGTGTGGTTTTGGGTATTAAAACACACTCCGCACTATAAAAATTTGCCGCACTACACTTATGGAGGGGTTTCGATATGCGGATGAATGAAATGTTGATGTTGGAAAGGGAAACTACGAATGCAAAGACTTCCATGGATGGATGTGTTTGTATGGGTTCGTGGCGGCCAAAACGTGTAATGTGTATTGACCTTAACAGATCTCTTTTTTGAAATGTATGTTTGCCGAGAAGCCAAAAAAATTGAGGGCAATGAACGAGAGTAAATTGGAGTGTTCGCATCTGGTGGTGTATGCGAGCCTTTTACTGGTACGTATGTGTGTATTTTATTGTTATTTTATTGTGTGTAATTTATGTTGGTTGGGGCCTTTACACATTTGTTTCATGTGTGGCTGCGTTTATACTTATTCGTATGTATGAATGTGTTTATGTATTTTATTGTCTGCCCTTGATTTTTGTTATACGAATGTGTACTCATATGACATAAATACATTAGGAAATTAATATTGATACGTACGAAGTCGAGACGGCTTGTATGAAAGAAATCTACAGGAGTTCTACAAAACCTTCGCCAATCTAAAATGTATAGTCTTTTGGCGATAAAAAAAAAACAAAGTTCATATAAAGGATTAATTGCTTATTGTAAAAAATTTATTATAAAATATCAACTACTCTTACTTACCTACTTAAGTCCTACATCATCCCATTAACGAACAAGGGAATCTTCTCTCAAATCAATGAGCTGTGCACAATTTAATTCTTATACTCACTGACCGAGACCTAATGTTTAACGCCGGATTTAAATGGCGAATACATTTCAAAGAGATATTTTAGAGATAAATCTCTTACTTATAAAGTCGCCGGCATTAACTTTGGAAACACTCCGCTGAAAATTTTTAATATGGTTTAACCGGATTTGAACCTGGGCTAACTGTACTTATAGTATTGCACACTTCCATCACAACGCGGTAGTCCTCAATCACCTACTCTAATACCAGCATATTTATGACAATAGTAGTCATTCTACCGGACAAAAGAAGTTATTGGGCTTAAATTTTTTGAAAATCTTATGAAATATTGTTTCAATAATACAACCTATTAGAGGGCTGCTATATATTTCTGGCCTAAAAGTGAAAATGCCAATATTTTTTATCAAAAATGGTTTTATTTGTTTTCAAAGTGTTCTTCAGCATGATTATACATTTTTGCATGCGCTCAAACCAAGTGTCGCAGCACTTTTTCCACTCCGATTGAGACACCTCCAGAACATGGTTTTTAAACGCTTCAACAGCATCTTCTGGCGACGAAAATCGTTGACCACGCATTTTTTTCTTGATGTGCGGGAATAAAAGAAAGTCATTGGGTGGCAAGTCTCGGCTGTACGGCGGATGACTTATCAATTCGACGTTTTGGCCGGTTAAAAATGCGCTGGTTTGAGCCGATGTGTGAGAGCTCGCATTGTCATGGTATACTTATACAATGATTCGTCTTCTCTTTTTCGTTTTTCGAATTTCTTCGAAGACTTCAGGCAAACAAATTGTGATGTACCAATCAAAATTGACCGCCCTACGTTGCTCACGCGGAACAGTCGCCACATGACCAGTTGTGCCGAAGAAACAGGTGACCATTTGCTTCGAAGTGCTTTTTCCACGAACAACTTTCGTTGGATTTGGTTTGTCTTCGAAGACCATCATGGTCGATTGCTGTTTTGTTTCTGGCTCATACTTATATATCCACGACTCGTCACCTGTGACGATCTTATTAAAGTTTTTTGAAGTAGCGCGATCGTATTTTTTCAAAATTTCTTTGCACCAATCGATACGAGCCTTTTTGAGCGATGATCCGGATACAACGATCCTTTACCAGGTGTTCACGCAATATCGAATGTATGCTGGTGGAAGAAATGCAAAAAGATGCTTCTATCTCACGGTGTGTCACATGACGATCTTGCATTATCAGTTCATGCACTGCCGTTTTTGGACGACCTTGACGACCTTCGACTTTAAGCGAGCGCTGGCTACAAGTGAGTTCATTAAACCAGTTTTTTACAGTACTATAGGATGATGATTCACCGCCATACATAGTTTTAAGTTCATCGATGCACTCTTATCGTGATAATCTACGTCAAAAGTTGTGAAAGACGATCGCACGAATATGTTCACGAGTTAATTACATTTTTTTGGCAAATTGATTTTTTGAAGTCACTGTAAAGAACACAAATGATGGTCGTACGTCAGAAATACGTTTATGCTAAAAAATGTCAATCTTTCCTATCGTTCATTCCATGTCAAACCGGACACCTTTTTTATACGACCGTTTCAGATTTTTATGAAACTTGGCAATATTGCACTACTATTAGCACTGGTTAATTCGTGGTTGTCAGAAAAAAAAGAAAAATTTTTTTTAATGAGTTATATGCTTTTTAAAATGTTCAAAATCATGAAAAATGTGCCGAGGAGGCTATATTGAAACGGGTGTAGAATCAAAACGCGACGGTGGATTTTAAAAAGCTATACCTTATTTTAAAGGTCTTGACGCATAGTTTCTGCCGATTTAGTTTAATTTTGTTATACAGGGTGCCGAACATTTGTATATTTGTGAAATTAATTTTGTAACGTGATTTTCACTATTTTTGCACCAATATTCCAAATTAACAAAAATACACGCATACTCCTCAATCGATTCTAAACAAACCCTGAAAGTTTTAGCTTGGAGAAATAATGCGTTATATTTTAAAAAAATTATTTACTTAATGTAGTCCTCGAAAATATATGTACCAAAAGTACTACAACTCTGCAAATCTATAGTGTTTGTTACAATATATTGTTTTTTTTTTTATTAAAGCAAAACACTTGAGATCAATCAAAAAACACAACACGTCCGTTCTTTACAATGCAAAACACTGAATAACTCTCATTTCATTGCGTGCCTCAATCAGAGAAGATAATGTTGGTATAATTGTACATTTCTGGTACCAATGACATAATTGGTACAATTAATGAATATATAGGTACAATTTATGAATTGTAATTTTAGTGTGATTGTAAAAATTGTTAAGGTCAATAATTTAATAGTAATTTTAAGACAACGACAGCAATGACCAATGTGATGAAAATATAATCTAGTTAATATTAGGGAAATCAAACGCTTACACTACTGAAATTGAGTGATGAAGGAAAGAAATGACAACATAAGAAGTGTATAAAAGTGAACTTTTATAAATTATTTTTCCATTTTTTTTTTTAAATAAAATGTTATAAAAACTCAAAACTATCTATTTTACATATTTGGTACAATTACCAATAAAATAGTATAATTTTTGAAGCTTGATGGTACAATTTAAGGAAATCTATTTCTCATCTCTGCCCTCAACCAAGCTCATATTATGAAGTGCGCGAAATGACTCATGCGTTTTTTGCTTTTTGTTTTATTTCTGTTTGCAATGTGCCATGTGTTGTTGGTGTTTTTTTTGTTATCTCTTATTCGGTGTAACTGTTTCTTATTTGTCTTATGTAGCATTTGTTGTTGGTTGCTTTGTTGACACTACCTTACAAACTACCAATGAGTACTAATGTAATCGGCGATGTAGTCAATGAAAAATCAATGGCGATGTAGTCGATGAAATGTTGCCAGCCACTACTTGTGAAACTGCAGGGTAGTTACACACACACATACACTCACACGTACACACACTTTAACTAAATCAGCAGAAGTGTAATTTTATGACTACAAATCGGAATTTATATACAATCAAATGATTATAAGTTTAACAAAAATTTATGAACCTATTAATAACGCCCATGTATTCTTTTCCTGGGTTAAAACTAATGTAAAGAATGTTAATACAGAATTTTTTACCTCAGCACAATATAATCAAAATTTTATTAAACTTCAAGATAGATTTAACAAAGCTAAACCTAGGATATCACTCATTTATTCCACAAGAAAACAAGCAAATCCAAGTCAAAATTACATCAAACGCTTCTTATTCATTCACTAAAGATATTATTAAACATTAGTTCTTTTTACGATACATTTTTCATTATTATTAATTCTGTATAACATATGTAGCGCTTCTTTAATTTTGCAATTAGTCTTGCATTATTTTTAAAATTGCAATAAAACTTTTACAGATGAATTAAATGGGTTCTGTACTTTGTTTTAATTATTTCTGTTTTATATAATCATTTGATTGTATATAAATTCCGATTTGTAGTCATAAAATTACACTTCTGCTGATTTAGTTAAAGTGTGTGTGCGTGTGTGTGTATGTGTGTGTGTAACTATTGTACAACACTATAGATTTGCAGAGTTGTAGTACTTTTGGTACATATATTTTCGAGGACTACATTAAGTAAATATTTTTTTTAAAATATAACGCATTATTTCTCCAAGCCAAAATTTTCAGAGTTTGTTTAGAATCGATTGAGGAGTATGCGTGTATTTTTGTTAATTTGGAATATTGGTGCAAAAATAGTGAAAATCACGTTACAAAATTAATTTCACAACTATACAAATGTTCGGCACCCTGTATAACAAAATTAAATTAGATCGGCAGAAACTATGCGTCAAGACCTTTAAAATAAGGTATAGTTTTTTAAAATCCACCGTCGCGTTTTGATCCTACACTCGTTTCAATATAGCCTCCTAGGCACATTTTTCATGATTTTGAACATTTTAAAAAGCATATAACTCATTAAAAAATTTTTTTTCTTTTTTTTCAGACAACCAAAAATTAACCAGTGCTAAAGTAGTGTAATATTGCCAAGTTTCAAAAAAATCGGAATCATCGATGTAAATTTTTTCAGAAAATCGTCCGGTTTGACATGGAATGAACGCTATGGAAATGTCAGATGGCGAAAGGCAACACTTAGTGTTGCCTAGGCCAGAAATATATATAGCAACCCTCGTATAGTTATTCGGAAACATTGGTATTTAATCACTGCTCTCAATGTACATTTACTTTTAAGATTTGTTTAAATTTAAGACTCGAATCAACTGGTTCCCTACGGCCCTTTCGGCCACCTCAACAATAGACATAATGGTTTGCTAAAAAAATGAAAATGACGTATCTGGCAACGGTTCGTAGGATCACTAAAAGTTAGCTTCGTCAAACATGGACCCAGCAACAGCCCTCAATACTATCAATGCCATACTATCCATGGCGGGCAGTATCAAAGCTTCGACCTGGTCGAATTTTCCACTTTCTTTTATATAAGACTTTTTTGTCTTAAATACTAATGTCACGCAATTATTTATGGAATCATTAATTGCCTTTGTTAGATCAGTGACTCTACCAGCATTGATTGAAATGGAAGGTCGACTGAAATCAAAAAATTCACTTGTTGAAACATTGTTGTCAAAGTTTTGATTATTGCGGTGCCATCAGAGCTGGGTTATTTCAATATTTTATATATTAATTCCATCAAATTGATTATCAGTTGTACGGTTCGGTTTACGTATGTTTGAGTCATGTAAAATCCTTTTTGGTTATGTAGCGGTATTCCCTGAAAGAAAATCAGCCAAAATGTTTCAAAGTTTTGTACGAATCAATCTCATAACCAATGAAATAAGGAACACTTTCACTGCTTCGTCAATAGTATTAAGCAGCTGCTGTGTTGGTTCGGTCATATTTATGCAAAGCACTTTGATCTCATTGCCATCTTCGTCTTAACTTAAGATTGAATGCCCCGTGTATGGAACGATAAGCCGCTAACGTCAGACATAAAACAGAACTCTATTATAGATATCTTTAAGTCGTTCCCTATCTCCTGTTAGGTTTCTTGTATTTCTCTCCGATAAATATTTTTTATCTTTGCCACCACATACTTTTTTTAGTTGACGGCCCAAAATTTTCCAAACGCAATTTGCGCTGAAGTAAGAAATTAATTTTTGTGAATTTGTTTCAAAGAGTAACATAAATATGACAAATGTAAATACATAGAAGACAGCGCCACCGATCGGAATGAAGGTTAAGAAAAAGCTTGCGACAAATAAAGCTAACATATTGTCCAAGTTTGGTGTTAATAGGTCAAGCGGTTCGCGAGCTTAAGGCTTTAGTACATCGAACATTAATTTTTTATATAATAAAGATAGAATCGAGTTAAGAATTTTTTAATAAAAGTTTTAGAGTGTCTTTTTGATGTTTAATGCCAGTAGTTGGAGATGATTAGAACAATTGGTGTTTCCTGTTAATGTGGCTAGGAAAATCCACACACTTAGCTGGAGTTGTGTTCCTACACTGAGCTGGAGTTGTGTTCTTAGTGGAAGTTTGTCTCGGTCGATATTAATGTTACTGTTGATATAAGTTTGCTATGATGACATTTAAAGATGTTGGACTTTGGCGTACAGTTTTCCCGCCTTCAGTTTGTGGTATGGTGCTGCATGTGGGTTTGTAGTGTTTCAATAAACCAGCACGTGGCAAGAGGCAAAGGCGTCATACAGACAGACAAACAGACCTACGAGTACTGACAGTCAGTCATTCGTTGAACTAATAGATTCCCTCGCTGCTTTCAGGGATGATGAAGTGGAATTTCATGTTTTAAATGTACGTGTTGTAATTTGAAAACTTGTTCAGTTTGCCGTTGCGTCTGCTGTGGCTTCTGCTTTGGGGTTGCCTTCTGTCCTTGCCCAGAACAAGGATATCATTTGTGTGCTCTGTAATCAAAACAAATAGCGAAATAAAACTGTACAGCGAGGAGCAGTAAAAACAACAGCAAACCAGCAAAGTCTTCTCATCAAAAATTTTTATACTATCTCGGGAGGGAAACTAATAAAAAAAGCGTAAACATCAACTAAGCAGAAAAAAGTATGTCGAAAAAGTATGTAGGAAGACAAATTGAATTAGTAAGTGAATTCTTATGAGCCGAGCACAAAACTGGGTTGTAAAAACTTTATTCAGATATTTGAAATTTAGATTTAATTTTTCGAGGGCTGAATAAGACATTTTATTGAAAATTCCTTTGAAATGAATGTTTTTAATTCGGTTAACAATATTAAGAGTATTAAAAAATAAAAAACTTATTTTGAAGACAACAACTATAAACTGACTCGAGAAAAGTTCACCGTTCGTTCCTTAATGTAATGTTGGAAGAATTATATATGCATGCACTTTGGAGATTATCACACAATTAATGTTTTTGCCTGAAACATCTTCCAGATTTTAGCTCCGGGGGATTTGTTACTCATAAATTCCGGCGATGAAAGAAATTACCATTTATTTACCATCGCTATAAAATGCATTTGCCGTACGTCGCTCCCAGTAAGCAAATAATTAGGTCATGTATAGCTCAGTGCTTTCAAAGAATGTGTTATTAAGGAAAGTGAGCACGTTTATTTGGAATTATCACCTTGTGCAGGCCAATCACATGTGGAATTAAATCATTTAAAGGGTGGTTAAGTTTTAAGGGCCAATGTTTAATGTTAACCACGCCTAAACGTAAAGTTTTTTTCTGCATTTCATTTGATATTACTTAATTTCAGACTAATGCAATTTGAACCATGGAAAGATACACAAGCGAGCTACGCGTTAAAGTTATTCAGGCTTATTATGAAGTTTTTTGAATAAAACCATCTTCAGTGACGAGGCACATTTTCACCTCAGTGGATTCGTCAATAAGCAGAATTGCCGCATTTGGGCGAATGATAATCTAAGAGTGATTGTCGAAAAAACAATGCACCCACAAAGAGTGACTGTTTGTGCGGTTTATGGGCTGGCGGCATCTTCGGGCGTTATTTTTCCAAAATGAGGCCGGTCAGGTAGTTACTGTGAATGGTGTTCGCTATCGTGAGATGATAACGAACTTTTTATTTCCCGAATTGGAAGATATGAATGTGGACGATATGTGGTTTGAACAGGACGGTGCCACTTGCCACACAGCTAACGAAACAATGGCTCTACTGCGTGACAAATTCAATGGCCGTGTTATATCACGTCGTGGTGATGTTGATTGGCCGCCAAGATCATGTGATTTGACACTGTTGGACTTCTTTCATTGGGGTTATTTGAAAGATAAGGTATACGTCGATAAGCAACAATTAAAGAGCTAAAGAATGAGATAACAATATGTAGAACCTCAATTATGCCTCAGCGTCATCGAAAATTTGGACCATCGGATGAAGCTGTGCCGCTGAGGTCGCGGCGGCCATTTGGCCGATATTTTGATCCATACAAAATTGAACCATAATAAGATTACCATAAAAAAAAATGAAAATAATTTCCTAAATAATTTTCAAATGTTGTGTTGATGTTTTGTTTATTTAATGTAATCATGTTTTGTATTTAATCAGTGGCAAGCCCTGAAGATGATTGACTAAGTCAAAATATTGAGAAAAATAAAAATTATACAATACATAGAACAACGAGTTTAAATGAATGACCTCAAGCCGAAAAATAATTTGATAAGATAAATTGTGTTTTATTCAAAATCAACATCGGCCCTTAAAATTTAACCACCCTTTATTTGTAAAGAAAATAACAAAATCGAAATGCTGGAAAAATAATAGGACTGTCATCGGGAGATTATGGTGCACGACGATGGTGCACGATTATAACACAAAGCCCTAGACGCCAGTCATCCTATCAAAATATGTTTCGCAAATATTTTTTTTTTATTATTTATTTACAAATGTATTACAATTAAAAATTAAGTATAATAAATAGAGTTAAAGGCACTACCATCGAATTTTATCGGCCGAATTCGTAAATTATATTTGCAATAATATTTCAATAATTATATAAATATTACAAGCCAGGTTTTAATCTTATTATTAGCTGGAACTGGATTAAAATAGTAGGTCGCGGTCAGTAAATATACCGTGCACAGCTCACTGATGTAAAAATATGTACGTTTAATATCCTCCACCATAGGGTGGATCGTATATTAATTTTTTTATTCCGTTTGCAACATCACGAAATATTGATCTATACGCTATTTATATTCTTAATCGTCGTAAAATTCTTATCCGACAGTTTGTGTGTCCGTCCGATCATCCGTCCCTGTGGTTCCGTTCGTCAGTCCGTGTGTCTTTAGCACGATAGAAGTCAAACGTATCAACCTAGAATCCTGAAATTTTGCAAGATGAAGGCTAATGCTCATAATCTGTTTGGAATTGTAAAAGGGTGAGATCGGCCTCAGGGTGGAAAAAGTTTCCCTTAAAGAGACTAGAAGTATTTTTTTGTTATCATTTTTTTGTGAGAGGACAATGATTTAAAATGATACTGCTAGATTTGTGGCCGCTTGGTAACAACGGGCAATTAAAAGTCAATATGTTCATACGTACAAATTATAGCAAATTCGATTAAGAATCCAAATATAGGCCAAAAGGGCCTGAAAAACGTACAATATTTTTGCGCTTTAGTTGCAGAGAGACAGTAGAGGGGTTTAAAAGAGTCTACCTGGAGAAGCTAACGACATGTTAACTTTTTCTTAATGGAATGCTAAGGGAAATAAGTACGAGTAAATAAGTGGTAGTCACTGAATTTTGTAAGACCCAGAACATAAACCACATATGGACTAAAATCAAAACCATTTAACGACATTGAATCGAGCTCTTTCTTAAGTTCTTCCTTAATTTGTTGATTTCTTAGTTAGCGGTCATAGATATTATTATATAAGAACAAAAACTCACATTTTAAATTAGTTAATCGATAAATTTTTAAAGTGATAAGAATTTCAAATTCAAAACTGTAAAAAAATGCCATGAAAAATTATGTAGCGTCCAAGGTCTCTGACTTTGAAACTGCTCCCGCTTTAAGAAACAAATCTATGCACTTGGGTCATTAACCTAGTATGTATTTTAGGGTGGGTCGATTAAGCAATTGGTATTGTGTCGTTTATATAGCTATTGGCATAAAAAAATGTTTCACTGCAACATTTCTATTCTCGAGCGCTCATTTTTCACCTTGGAGAGGTAATATTTAAAAAAAAAATATTTTCTAGTACCTACTAGAAACCCATAAAAATAAAATATTGCAAAATTATATCAAATTGGGCAGATTATTGAGTATGTCAGGTTTTTTCTATTTACCAGCGGCGATACGCGGACGCCATAATACTTTAAATATGAATGTCGTGCACTATGCGAAATATTTGCATTTTGCTTTCTAATTTTTTATAGGGTAGTAAATAAATTTGTTGTTGTAACAACAATATATTTTATTTTGAAATCTTGTTCGTCTTTGGGGGATCTGCTTCGATATCCAGGTGGGTATCGAACTATATGAACTGGATGCGTCCACAGAGACCTGTGGGTCAGCTGAGTGGGCTTGGACGGACAATTAAAGAGGTGCAGCACGTCATGTGGTCCCTGATGGCAGGCGAAACAGATGTCCGTAAGAATTGAGGCGGCTGCACCATCCAGAATTTAGGTACGCCAGAACCACGAGCGTCTGTCTAGGTAGTACCTTCTCCACAGGGGAAATCTCCGAGGGATGCTCCCCTAGCACTATATTCACACGGTAGCTAGATAGTGCTGATGCGACTTCATTGACGTGACTGTTGTTCAGTCCTGCCTGATAGTTTCAATAATCTAAAGGTTATCTCTTATACCTCTGAACTTCTCTCTCTAGATTATGAAGATCGTATCTGATCTGCCTGGGCGAAGGCATCCTGTCCAAGAGAATGTGTTTGGGGTGATTACTGCGAAGGTATTGCTTAGACAGCAGGAAATTGTGTCTGCGCACGGTAAGGACCTTCGTCTCTGCATGTCGATGGTCCTCAGAAGACATAAGAAGACACCCTGTTGAATTTCTGAGGGCGGCATTATGGCAAGTGTGAATTTTCTTCCACTGCATCGTACTCACGTTCGCCGACCATACAGGTGCTGCGTAGTTTAGTAATCGCTTTGAAAGAGGTCAACAAGTTTTTATGTAGGCTCCCCAGGTACGGTCTTCAAGTGATTTGAGGACATTGTTCCTACTTTTGAGTTTATCGCAGATAGCTGTAGCATGTGCATGTCCAGTTGATCGAAAAAGTCTGTCTAATGTGACCCCAAGGATTTTGGGGAAGTTGATAGTCGGGATGTTTATGTTATCAACTTTCACATTGAGAGACAACCGCACCTCTGCGGTCCATGCAGTAAACAGTATGGCTGATGATTTGGAGGCGTATATTTTCATATTTCTCACAGTGAAACAACGTGCTAAGTCAGAGAGTTAAGACTTTATATTCTCGCATATGCTATCCACTTTAGGTTCTGACGCCAGAAATGTGCAATCATCAGCGTACAACACAATTTCAATGCCGTCTGGTGGTGCAGAAGTTTTAGAGAGGTAAAAGTTAAACAGAGCCGGGGATATCACTCCACCCTAGGGAGCTCCTTGTTTAACTCTTCGGGGCTTCGACTTCCTGTCACAAAATTCTACATACGTATGACCATTTTATTTTAATAAATTCGTCATTCCGTTTGCAGTACCAAGTATTGCTAATCGTACACCATTCTTTAATGAATAAAAATATTATGTTCCGAGAATATAAAACTGGAGAACTGCTGAGCGACAATAAACGAAGTTGAAATTGAAATTTCTACCAATGTTTAGGAAAGACAGTCGAAGGATTTATATACCCTACACCATACTGTGTTATGGATTAGTGCTGATATTTGCAACATTTTACGGGAATAGATAAATACCCTATCGACTCAGAAACACTATCTGATTCCATTGAGCGAAGTCCGCCGTCCGTCGTCTATCCATCTATCGTTGTAATCAAATTAATTAGTATGTTTGGGCCATAGTCGAATCTTGTTGCAATTGGTCAACATCGGTCCATTATTTGATATCATACATATGTGTTTCACGTTTTTAGAACCTTTAGCTCTAAAAGCTAACCGATTTAACCAAATTTTGCAGTGAGCATTATGTGTGACCAACACCCATCTGTGGTGAAATTTGGCCAAATCGGTCCAAGTTTTCGAATAGCTCCCTTACAAAGCTCCCCACCTGATTTGAGGCCCAGCAGTTCTAGAGGCCACGATCTACACCCCGAACTATACAACAGAGCGACAAAGAAAACACCAAATAAATTATAATGCAAATTGGGTTTTGTGGCTCATTAAACCAAAGTTGGTGTTATAGCTTCTGTATAGTTTCACTTTTGTTAGATGCAACAGGTGATCCGCCTACAATGTGCCAATTGTTTAAAAAAAAAGTTTTGAAAACTAACAAAACGTATCTTCTTTTTCCGAAAATATCGACGATAAAGTCTCTGCTGAGGATCCAGAAAAATTAGAGTATGTCTCATTACCAAAAAATTACAAGACGATTTTTATATCGAGTGAACTCAAACTGAAATTGATTGAAATCCTTTATTGGAAGGTAACTATATTATTTTCATTTGACAGGTGTTGTTAGTAATTGTCTTCTTCTTATATTGACAACAAGCAAGGCTGTCTTGTTAAATTTCATATGCCCTAATTATCTTCAGAAGTTTTTTAAAGCAATGATTATTTAAATCGTCTATTAATGCCTTTTTGCTTTGTTATTTTTTTATTATTTTTTTAGCAAGTGATATTATTTATTAACCCTAGGATAGACTACTTGGTCTGGCCAGACCAAATTTGACTTTGAGCGCTTATAATTTTTTTTAAAGGCAAAAATTAAAAAATTGAGGGTGTTGATATCTATAAGGGAAGTATGCTGAATCGGACGAATTCAATTTTGACTCGAAAATTGCAAGCTAATGGGGAGAAATTCCCGTTGGAAAAAAATTACCACTAAACTAACCTCTTGGTCTGAGTAGACCACAGCAATCAAGCTATGAGTTTGAAACCCTCATGAAAGGTAGAAGTTTGCTTTTGTCTTTGTTTTTCTCTTTATTTTTGATTTTTATTTTGTTCTGCCTATGAAACCGAAGCAATCGATCTAGAAGTTTTGTTTCTATTTTTACATGAATAGCTTTCTCAATAAATCATAAACAGATCAGTCGTCGGTCTACATTCGCAGCGTAACACGTGTTTTACAGTTATTTGTTTTTTTTTGGTAATCTTTTATTGCTGTTTGTGGTGAAATAATATGGCTTCTTCTAGTAAAAACTTATCGGGACTTGAAGCTAGTGAAATGGTCGTAAATAGACCAGCCAAATTTCAGCGTCTTACACCTGCTGAAAGAGAAGTTGCCGAAGAACGCATGATGTCATTTTTTGGTGATAGCGACGATGAGCAAGAACTATTTCCTTGCTCTGATGATGACGACGACGATTATGTTCCAGAATATAGTGCGAAGGATTTTGCGTCTGATGAGGAAACTGGAGATTGTGACGCGGAGCTTGTTGAAGATTTTGATGATGGCGACGTGGAAAATGAGGTTGAAACATTAGCTGCTGAAAGTGGTGAAGGTGAATGTTACCAAAGTAAAGCTGGCATAATGTGGTTGAAAAAACCACCATCAACGGTTAGAACACTAGCGCATAACATTCCAATTCTTGCTAGAACTGGCCCGTCCAGAAAGTTTCTACCATCTTCATCATCTACCTACCGTCCACTATGTGCCATTTGTAATTTAACATCGAAAACTAAGCGCAAAACCCGTTTTCGGTGTGGAATATGCGGAAGTTCTATGTGTCTGCAGCATGGAAAAGAGTCAAAATCCTACATTTGCGATGACTGCCAAGTGGTAAACTAATTATAAGAATACTTATGTTAAGAACTTGAATTTACTTCTTGAAAAATAAACATGAAATTTGATTTTATCAAAAAAGAGGATGTTTTACCTTTTTTGTATATTATTTTTTGTGACCTTTTTACCTTATTTTGGAAGTATGTAGATACAGTTTCGCTTTAAATGACTATGTATAACACATATAAACAATTTCCATATGAATTAAGACCTCATGATTAGGTCTACAGTATGTTTATAGCCAAAAATCTGTCTATTATAGTCATGTGGTCTGGCCAGCCCAAGAGGTCAATTTAGTGATCGAAAGCTTATCGCCTATCCTAGGGTTAAGTTAACATTGGAATAAATGAAATCCGTTTTGATTTTTTTTCGTTGGAAGTCTACGTAAACATGAAATTTAGTGTATTTATATGAAGTAAAAGAAAAAATCAGGAACTGATAAAAACCCAACATACGAGTATCAAAAAATCATAAAGCCCGTTACCTCAGTTTTAAAAATCTCGCAGCCCGGAAATTTTTGAATTCAGCCCCGGTCGCCGTTCCTAATTCCATCTAATAATTTTTATTTCAGTCAAGATTATAAGTTAAAAAAACTCTCACTAAGAATATAACACATGATTCAAAAAGACTGGCCTGCAACTATAAAAAAATGTAACGATAGTTTGTGTAAAAGCGAAAAATCTAAACAAGCGTAATGCGATTTCAGATTTGTTATCCGATTTAATAACGCTAGAGTATGGCAACTACAGTTTGATATATCAAGTAAGCTAGTGTTGCACGTGAAATGGAGTTTGACATATTGAAACATCGGCATGATTGTCAGAGGCGTTTTTAGTTTACTATAAAAGCAGTTCTAATTTAGTTTTTTTTATCCTTTGTACACAATGTTTGCTTTTTACCCTGGGTGTTATTCATTTGAAATGCAGAAGCATTTTTTTCATATTAAGATCAAACATGTGCTAACACGACTAATAAAATTAATTTTCGAAGTAAAACATAACACCCAGGGGAAAAGTTATGTTTATGGCCTCCCAAGGGCACATTTTTTCATTTTCATACTCTACATTTAAAACAATAAAGACGTCATTTAACATGACTTTCAAGTTTGTCGGCATTTGCGGTTATTTGCCATATAAATTAAACTTTAATTTGCGCATTGATATGCTTCGAATAAATACAAATGTTAGACATTTTTCGGATGTGAGTTATTGCGGTAGCCTTTAAATTTTCACTTTCGCCGGATAACGAGGGTAAAGCACAAAAACCGCGACTAATTCAATTTTGGTCTCATTAAACTTTAAAATGATGTGTATAATGTGGTGCGAGCTTTTTTTGTTTTGTTTGTTTTTAAAACGTTTTGATTAATATCCTATTTCCTCTGTTCTATGGTGCGTATGATTGTTTAATTTATTTTTTATTTATGATTTATTACTCATACGCTGGGATGTTCCACATTTTTAATTACACGCACCTAGTGTTCCACGAACCGAAAGCCAACAACCGAATAACAGAGGTTGACGGTTTTAAAAAATGGTCTTATTAATTTCACCATGGCCCATGGTACAGTAAACAAGGCATATTCACTAGCCCAACAACAAATAAACGGTTCGATGGACTGTCAAAGTCACTTGAAAAAAACAAAAATCTATTTTATGAATATTATTTTTTATATAAAAACTAGCTTTACAATCTTAAAGAATTGCCTTTGTCAAATTTCAAATTTAAAAGTTTAAATTTCTACGAAAAAATGGTATAACAGCTTTTTATGTCTACCGCAAGTTTAAAATATTCTGCATACGTGATGTAATCTTTGCAAAAAAACAAAACAACTGTAAAGATTTTACAAAATTTTCTTTACGTTGTGATGTTATAATTATCATAGCTCTATAGACTAGGAAATTTTGTAACAGAGATTGCTTAAACTGACATGTTGGTTATACAAAAACCCTTAATTTTATAGTAAATGATACGACCAATGATTATTTGGTGCATGTCTTTGATGATAACTCCTAAGCCATTAAATATCTGGAAAAAAATTTTTAAAGGTTGTTTCCTTGAGATAAGAAAAAACTGGAATTTTCGTAGAATATTAAAATTTTTTTGGTCGGTTCATTCCTCAATTGCCATCGAACAAACTAAATTTTTCTAAGATCCATTTAATCCATAAACAACATCGGCATAGATGGAATGTTACTGCTGAGGATGTTGCTGCAGTTTATGCGGCTTGAAACATATTCCGGAATTTGTCGTTAAGATGGAAGCCGCTCACTGCCGCAACTGACTCGACTCAGCAACCGTCGTTTCAGATGATATTAATGGTTATTCATAAGCGTTATGTATCAGGTAATCAATCTAGAGGGATTTTTTAAAATAAAGAAATACAAAAATTCAAATCAACTGTGTCATTTATTTTTTAAGTATATTTTCCTTCAAATATAGACCGAAACTACGCCTCAGGGTGTCCAGAGTCCAATTTTGAACGACGAGTTCGAGAATTTCAACCAGAATGGCGTTAATGACATGCGTATTGTTGGCTTCTAAAACTTGAATTGTAGCTGTTTTGTCATCATAGACTTTGGGCTTTACTTAGTTCCAAAGAAAAAGCCTAAACGTGTGATATCACACGATCTAGGCTGCCAACTCACCGGTCCAAAACGTGAAATTAGCTGCTCTGACCTATGCTCAAACTGACCTATCAATAGATCCAATGTGTGAGCAGCTGTATAGCAAGTGGCACCGTCTTATTGAAACCAAATATGGGCAATATTACGGGCTTCAATTTCACGTTGCAAACAGTCCGATATCATGGCGCGGTAGCGAGCACCATTTACGATAATGTTCTAAATATCATCATATTTAAAAAATATGGACCGACTATGGATTCCACTAGCGCATAAACCGCACCAAACCGTGGTTTTCTCTGGGTATAATGGCACCTTTTGAACCTTTTTTCGTTGCTCTTTAGCCCAAATGCTGCAATTTCTTTATTGACTTTGCCGTTGAGCAGGAAATGTGCCAAAATTTTGTTCGAAAACAGCAAATCTTCCCATTTCTATAATGCAGTTGCTCAATTTGGAGACGTTGTTCATAATAATATGGCAAGAAATACTGAAAAGAATACAAAATACAGTTTACCACACCTCACGTGAATCTGTGAGAAAATCCCAATAGAAAAAATTTAATTAATCAAGGCTGCTTTTTCCAGACTTGTGGTTTTCAAGTAGAAATAAAACGCATATAATTTAGTTCTATGGCCAAGAATTTAGCTTTTTTATAAAGAAAAGAGTTTGCCATTCTCTTTCAAAAATGATTTCTGGCTCACGGCCGCCGAGGCTGGCTCGAAAACATTCCAGCCGAGAGTCACAATTTTCAAACATTTTTTGCAGATTTTGGGGCCGTTTGTCAGCAATAACGCTTCGAATTTTCCCTTCCAAGGAGCGATTTAACACTCGCATGATCTTTGAGGTCACGCCACAGGCCGACAACGCGAGATAATGCTCCCACCAAAAGTTTCCTGTATGGCATGTATCGCCGTCTTGTTGGAACCAAATGTCCTCCACATCAACATCCTCCAATTTAGGCAAGAAAAAGTCATTAACCAGGGCTCTATAGCGTTCCTCATTGACTGTAAAATTATGGCCGGCTTAATTTTTGAAGAAATATGGACCAAGGAGCACATCAAACAGTGTCTTTTTGTGTAACGGAGTCTTAACAATGGCTTGTGGATTTTCATTACTCCAAATACGACAATTTTGGCTATTAACGTTCAAACTACTACTAAAAATGTTTTCTGTCCCACTTATAGTGGATTCCCCATTATTCAGGTCCAAAGTTACAGGTTGAACTCTCATATAAATAAAGCTTTAAACTAAAGTTAGAAAAAATATGTTTTATGTAATTTACTTTACCATTGATCTATCGAACTTTGGTCAATCAATGTCACTAGGCCACAAATCTTGCAATACTCGTACGAGAATTATCTGAATGTAAGTGTAAATGGCGAAACAAATCGCGTCAAGATACGAAACTTGGCTTTAGCTTAGCTCTGTACAGAAACAATATCGCAATACCTGATATTTGCAAGAGCGGCAATACGATAGTGACTTTATACTATTTTAATAATTTTTTTTATATTTTTTTAAATTTTGATACACCAAGGTTTCACAGATAAATACTACACACTTACAACGAATAACTAAGTATAACGGAAGAGTTTTCGATCCCTTTCAGATGAGCTATGTTTAAGTTTCTCTGCTGCTTTAAGACGTTTTTTTCTGGATTTAGTAACGTTGCATTTAACTTATAATATTAAGAACAGATATTAAGAAATATAAACTTAGCCACCTGATCTACGTAAACACATCTGATTTATTCACAAAGTGATTATGTCCATAAAGCCTTTTTATGAATCTATACTTTTTTTAAAAGGCCGGTGATGATACCTTCCGTTCCATTAAATGGATTTCATGATTTTTAAAAACCGAATTCCGGCATTTAACAAACCGGATATTTCACACCAGACCAGAACATTTTTCAATATTTGTCCAAAATTAAGTATGACAAAACAAAAAGCTAGTGTGTTTAAGTTCTTTTCGGCTTTTTCATACTACGGGCATTAATCTCCATGTGATTACTTGTCAGTGGGCAGCTGTAGCCCTCCTAGCTATTTATGTGCTCTATGGTCGTCGTTAGGTAGCTAAAAATACTACGTTTCGATTTCCTGTTAGACAAAAACCTATGGTTAAAAACACCACATCATGGCTTAATGACCATTCCATGGTGAGAGACTAAAGTGAATAATGCTTTTGGTGTGTTCGAGTGTGTGCTTGCGCCTCTGCCATAATTATTAGCCGCATACCACGAGTGGCATAAATCATAATTTGAAGTTAAAAGCGTTATTACCACAAACTCACAAACCATCGTTTATGCTGGGGAGGGAACGCAACAGTGACTATTAGCCACACCATCGGAAATAATTGATAAGTGGAGAAGCCATTTAAGAGTGTTTTACATCTAGGAGGAGTACATGGCCAGAAGACAGTGGTTATAGCGTAAGGCCTTTCTCCGGCTAGGGGCAGAACAAGGGAAATTTGCATCGAGAAATAAAATATGAGGTACAAATTACATGATTTATTTCAATATATTTAAAATCTATAGACACTTTTGTGTAGTTTCTGATTTAAGCCGTCAAAATTGATACAGAAGCCAAAGAGAGCGTTAGCATATGCTTAAATATAATTACTTATATTGGTCGTGCATTGGTTAGCACAGCTTTAAGACATTTTTTTTTAATATATAGTCAGATAGAGAAATAGCCTGTAAAAGATCCTTTTTTGGAGGGACCAATATGGGCGTGGTTTGGGTTCCGATATGCGGTGATGATCAAAAAGGGCATTTCTTTGGAGCTGTACCGCGATATTATCGTAAAAAGCTATGTTTTTTTGAAGTGTCGCTGCTTTAAAGCAACCGAAATCAACAAAAGGATAATAACATTATTGAAACCATTTGTAGGAATCAGCCTTACTTGTGCGAGTCATACAAACCGGAAACTCTTGGATGAAGACATTAAAACAAAACAAGTTTCGAAACAACTAAATATCTACGTTTTGACCTGCCCTGTCTCACACATAAGCGTAAATACAACACCTTTTTTAGAAAGGATATAACCCTTACAATATAACAAAAAAGGGGATAGCATCGGTTCACGTTTAGATATTGCTCCATACAACTAGCCATTTCCTACCGATCCATGAGTCTTAATGGGTTGTCATTTGCGCCTTAAACGGTTATTAGCGTTTGCACAAAAATATAAAAAAGCGCAATCAAGGTGTTTAACTTGGCAGCACTTTTTAAACAGCTGTAGAAAAGTAGAAAAAATAATAAACAAAAAGAAAAAAATGAAAATTAGGAAGAGGGAAAAGCCAGAAGTTTTTGAGGAAAAAATGGAAACTTCCCTTTTTCCTTCTCTTTGATTTTGAATCCTGAGACGAAAGGTTGGTCTGGCGAGAAAATACGTAGCTTTTGGTTAGGAGTTGGATTTAAAACAAAAAAACACAGTGAACAAAAATACAAATTAACAACAAAAGTACAAAAAGCGACAACACTTGTAAACAAACAAATATGTATTTTTAAAAACAAGACATTTTGGTGGTTAAATAACTTTACAAAAAAAAAAAAAAAACTTATAAATACTAAAAGCTCAAAACAACAATACTTCCTCCATTTTCCGCCACCAACTGAGACTAATCCACCGAGGGAGCAGCAGATTTCAAAGCGCCAAGCCTGGTAGCTGTTAGGTAGTATCCACCGACAACTATACCCGACAATAAAACCTGAAGTAAAACAAAATAGTTTAGTTTTTTAGATAAAAGGAAACTTTGTTAAAATACCTTTTGAAAATTAAAAAGTGCGCGTTAGTACCGATAGGGTTGAGCTCAAGCCTAGGGGAATCACACGTAAGGCAGGATTTTTGTCCAAAAATCCACCCCTATTTCTTTTCCACAGAAGGAACTTTTTTTTTATCTGGCAAAAGAACATAAATTGTAAACTAATATACCGGACAAAAAGGACGACAAGATTACCGAATACTTACTTGAAACAATACAGTTTACTGTGGATACTGACCATACCATACACACACCAGCACCAGTTCAAAACCAGGCGGCCATCCGGTTAAAATTTCTGCCACAAGGTTTCCAGCAGTTGCTCCAGAGGTGCCGTCACGAGGCTAAAATTAGAGAAAAAATATTTTACTATTATATTTTATATTTTACGGTTTCTCTTGTTAAATTCAAAATTACATTTTCTTGATTTTTGTATTTGAAAGAATTAACTTATTATTCAAACAATTCGGTCGAATGTGCGTTAATAAATAAGTTGACGTTAATTTTTTTTTTGAATATTAACGAAAATCTCATAATAAATGGATTCTTTTGTATAACCAAATTAAGAGAAATCTACTTAATATGAACTTCTAGTTCATAAAAGGGAAGTGGTAGTAGGGAAAGGCAAGAGGTAAGTAGAGGTATTGGAGATAGGATACCTCAGAAATAATTGGAGTTATCACGGTCGAAATTAGAAAAAAATCATTTGATTCATAAAGTCGATGGCGTTTGAACAATTGACATGTTCTTATTCGGACTTGGACCTTAGTTTACTTGTATACTAGTCGTGCACATTAACAATCTCACCATGTAGGTTTGTGCATTCTATAAAGTAGTTAAAAGCGAAAATTTCATTAGGTTTCTCAGTACGAATATTTTATACTCATAATCCTCCAAAAAGATATTTTTTCCAAAATCCGCTAAAGGAAAATTGTATCTGCCTTGGTAAATTCAGCTCGATTTCAATTTCAATTAGCTTACCACTGTTACTTTGTATTGTGCATATTAATTGTCCTATCTTAATATGTACGCTTAAGTGCTTTCAACAGACATAAGGATGAAAGGACATGGCTAGATTGTCTAAGAATTTTATAAGGTCTCCAAGCAATATTTCCTGTTATTGCAAACGGATTATTTAATTTAGCATAGACTCCATTCTTCGGAAGAGGGTTTATGAAGTAAAGTAGTTAGTAATTACTGTCAAGTTAATTTTATGTTGGAGTCTTTATAACTTTTAGAGATAAAAGTGGGGTCAGAAAGCGAAGAGAGAGAAGTACAAATTTAAAGCCTTTCCAATGATATTTATTTTCAGTTCTAAAGAATAGTCCTTGTGTGTGTAGACAGTAAGGAATTTTGGTGAATCTGATATAAAAAAAATATGTACGACAGTTCGATGTTGTTTCTGCAAAGGTGTCATTAACTAAAAAAACTTTTTTGAAACCCTTAAAGTAATCATTTAACCAAACTCGTCTTTTGCTATAGTATTCAACAGGAATAAACACCTCTTCAAAAAGAAAAACAAGATGGACATATAACAACTCACCACGGTGTTATACAAAAACTTATACGAAGTGTTTGTATGGAAATTAGGAATAATCTGCTTAAAGTTTGATTTCTAGGGGCCAGATAATCAAATCTCATTGATATATTTGAATAGGGAACGAATATTCGCTGTGATGCAACGTACCATGCATAAACTGATATGGATAAGTAATATATTTCTTAAAATGCACTACGTCAATACGAGCATTGTCTGATTTAGTATGCGATTTCCAAAGAACTTTTGCATGGGGGCTATATAAACACATGGGCCAAAAGAGTCCAATTTCATCAGGACTGATTATAAGACCCCTTGATACGCTATGCTAAATTTGAGCTAGATCGAAAGTAAAAGATGTTTTGTGGCTCAACAAGCCCACAAAACTTCACATAGAAAGGGACGTTTGCAAGAGGGCTATCACAGAACATGGACCATTATGATTCGATTTTAGCGTGAGTGACTGATATTCGCAAATGGGAGAACAACGGATTTAATTTTGGCTTTTAGAGCGGCAGGACCTCAAAACGGAAGCAGGCGTTGTATAGGGTTCGTATACTGGGTGGCCCAAATTAACCTGAAGGGCTGACCAAAAAGTTAGAAAAAAATTCCTTTGTAGCTCTGGTTGTACGCGCTGTGGCTCCATCTTGCTTGAACCATATGTAAGGATTATTCTCAATTTGCGGAGGCAAAAAATTTCCAATCACAGTCCTATACAGAGCCCCGTTAATAGTTTCAGTTTGACCATCCTCATTCTCAAAAAATATGGACCGAAACATAACACACATAACACCGCACCAAACGGTCCATCTGGAGGAGTAAAATAGACGCTGATGTTCTTCAAAACGGAAAACTAAGTTCCTAATCGTGTTGGTACTGGATGCTGGAGTGAAATTCAAATGACGATAATAATTTCATTGAATTGTGATAATAGATTTGCGAGAAGAACATAATACTCAACAATTTTGAGGCTGTACATCATATGAAGCCATCATGTATCTCCATAAAAAATATATAACCTGCAAAAGAAAAGAATAAATATAATCAAAAAAAGCTATAAATAAGTTTCATCCTTTACTTTTATTATAAAGCTATAAATAAGTTTCATCCTTTACTTTTATTAGGGCCATTCTATATTTCTTACTTTTCTACACGATTGAAATAGATATGTGAGTACTTTATCAGCAGGTTCACAAATCGGAAGGGATCTTTATATTTGGGCTATACAAATGATCCTTTATAATCCAATTTTAACAGGCTGCAATTAATTATTGCAAAGAGTTCTTAATTTCATTAAGATTGGAAACATGTAAATTGTGGATTTTAGAAAGGACACCCAATAGAGATGGATCTTTACTTGGGAGCTCTCAAAGAACATGGACCGATATTACATGTAGGTGGCACATAACATGCTGTGCTTAATTAGAGCAGGATCGGAAGAAATATATGACTTGTTAGGCAGGTAGACCACAACGTACCACATTATGGTGCAATTTCTGCAGAGTTGCTAATTGATTGCTTGTAAAAGTCTTTTTGAAATTTGATTAAATAATATGCAATATGTGCCTACTAAGGCTGCAGGTTTTAAAATCGACCGATATGGATCAATTTCCATCGTCCTTGAGCCGAACCTCAACAATGTGCTAAGTTTTGTGATATTCGAAACTTCCACGGCCGTAGTTACAATGATAGAAGGATAGATGGACTGAGGTCAATAAAATGATTCTGAATCTATCGGTTATTAAGGCGTTTGGAATGATTTGAAGTAAAGACCACGACATAATCAAAGACGCAAGAAATAAAGCCGGGTACTGAAGGTTGCCGAGTATTTAAATGATCACTAGCTTTTTATTAAATGTATTAACCGTTTGGCTTTCAGCACTGGGGCCGGTCTAGGGCCATAAAAATATAGCGTATCACTTAATTTATCTTTTTTATTGTTGCGGTAATTAAGAACGTACGATATTTTTTTTTACAAATCACCATGATAACACCATCAACCGCATGTGTCATAAATTATAATACTCCCAAAAGATTATCACATACAGATGTGCAAAGGTACACAAGTTTTTACATTCATATAATTGATTGACTCGTTATGTCTTCGTCACTATTCTTGGCTTTAAAAAAATATGAATTTAAAATACGAATTTTTGATTTTGAAGATTTTTACAAGTCATACAGAATTATTAAATTAGCTTCGGCAAATATTTGCCTGGCATCCCATCCCTTAGCCATGTAAGGCAAGTGCATGCTCCCCTAAGACAAGACCACATACAATTATGAAGATGAATTGTAAACTTGTTCAAAAATGATTGTAAAACATTTGCCTATAGAACGAGCGGACGGACTAGCTGACAGACTGTCCATTTGATTGAAAACCTATCTCCCCCCCTCCGTTTAGTTGGTGTAGGGCTTCTGGTGCCAACAACTGCTAACCGCCTGTTCGCTATGGCTTCAACCCCCCTCTACTTTATATCCATCCTTCGTTAATCTGACCGTGAAGCGTTTTATGCAAATAGCATATTTTATTATATGAAATTTCTTAAGATTTTACCAAGGAGTCTTTACTAATAACGATGGTAATTTGAAAATATTTCCCAAGTTTTGAAACTTCTTGCGGTTGTTTATACAGTGGTTTTTGATTTGGAAAGCAAACGAACGCAACCAAACGTGTCTCACCAGAGATTTTGCAAAGCGGCATTAATCTTCATTTGGCATAGAGACGAAGGAGAAAACTCCCACAATAATTCGCAACGGAAGAGGCTACATCTGTTAATTTTCATTCCATAAAAATTAGCTCATTGTATGTGTTTCTTTTGGTAGGGAAACAAATTTAAGCAATTTATAAAGCACAGACAATTGAATAAAGCAGAGAGTTAGGATGATGAGAAATTATTAGCTGAAAGTTTAGAGTGTTTGTTATTTGGGTTATGATTATTATTATTTCAATGTGATTTGTTGTTTTATGGCGGACATTTTAAAGACGGCAGTATTTATGTTGGCTCAGACACACAGTTATTTTGAAAAAGCCTTTCGAATTTAATGAAAAAAGCAAAATCATATTCAAACTTTAAGTTATGTTCCTATTAAAAAGAGCTTGTACTGGGTAGCCCAAATAAGACTGTAGGCTTAAAAATATTCATAACTTTTTTCTTTACGATTTTTTTTCTCCTTTGCAGTTATATAGTTTTTTAAGGAGCTACATGTCGGCAACGCGTTAAAATTATTGAATTTTGTACAGCAACGCGTTAAAATTATTGAATTTTTTGATTCTTCTGGCAAGTCTATTATTCCATCACAACGAAATTATCTTCATCAGATTAGAGTCAGAACAGCACCCAGTAGCAACATGATTAGGAACATAGTCCCCCACTTAAGGAACAGGGATCAGTGTCAGAACCATTGGGTATTACTTCAGCATCAGAAACATGTTTCAAGATGTACTATTTGGTGCGCTGTTATGTTTGATAAAGTTATCGGTCCAAATCAGAAGGGTCAAACAGAAAACATAAGCGGGGTTCTGTATACGACTATGATTGAAAATTATTTGCGCCCGCAAGTTGATAACAATCTAAAATATGGTTCCATAATGGTGGATCGCAGACAGCAAGAGCTACAATGGAACTTTTTCGTAAACTGTTTGGTCAACCCTTCAGTCTTGTTTATGAATTAAAAATGTCTTCAAATTTAAATGATAATTAATAGAAGGTGTTTTTTTTTGATTGCATTTTATAAGGGTGTTACTAAGAATGAGATTTCATATAAAACGTGACAAATTCCATAAGAAAGAACTTCTCGCAATTATAACAACTTCTCATGTTTAAATATTTCCAAGTAAGAAGGTCCAATTCAAACCGCTAGAAATATCTAGTCAGGGCCTTTCAAATCATTAATGGCTACGGAATGTCTAAAGTTGGGCTGCGCTCTGTACACCCAATTTTCTTTGTATATGATCTACGTACTAGTTGAGACAATAGTTATCACCCTATTGGAATACGCTATTACTTTTAAAAGTAGCGCCAAATCTCAATTCGGTTTTGACGTTTGTTAAGTAAACCACGGAAACTACAAATTGATGTACTCCGCAAGAATACGGAAAATTTTCTGGAGAACATGTGGTTTAACGTGACGGAAATCAGTTCTTATTGTGAAAAATATAAATATGCACACAATTTGAACAGGTGCCAATGAAACTGGACATCGGTGTTTTTGCACGAAAAATATAACCTTCCCCAATTTGATTAAAAAACCTGATAACCTCTTACAGTCACATTCTCATACAGAACCAGTCATGTTGAATGTCACTATAACATAGAATGCACATTTGAATTAAAACTATCTTCTCGACTGATGTCCAAGCTTTGCCAGCTTGATATTCGAGTGAATATAATGGGCAGTTATTGAAGTGAATATTACGTGAACTACGATATCGCTTAGTAGTATACGGAACTTCTTCAAACTTATCCGTAATTCACTGACGGTAATTGAACGCTGGGACAGCTTGCTTCACTTCAAATTTTTAAAAAGTAACTTAAAGGAAAACATTTGGATGAAATCTTAGAATGATTCAATATATAGAATCCTCATCAGCCCTGGTGGTTATTACATTGCTATTATCAGCAGTGTACATTCTATGCATGATTGATATACTTATATAAACCAATGTTTAAATGTAAATAACTGTAATTTAAATGTAACTCTCCAGTCTAAGTACAAAACCTGAATTGCACAATTTCCGGTTCCTTATAAAAGCATCACAGTAACGCCAGTTATTATGAAATATAATGCCAGAGATACTAACATAAAAGTACACATGTGGACACTCGGACGTCTTTGACTGATTGCCTTTTCTGAGAAAAAGATACAAGTATATGTAAACATTTGTTTAACTTCCACATGTAAGTGTACGATATTTTGTATACTTGCATATTCAAGGAGTAGACAGCAGCAAAAACAGTCTTCAAAATATTACTCAACTTCAAAAAACAGCACCACTATCAGTAGTCGGCATACCTGGAAAAGTACCCCAAAACCCTAAACGCAAAAAATACACAGTCAACATCAAAGAGAAGAGCAGCTCGCACTGACGACTGGACTGCAGCTGACATGAAAGTGGAAATGCTGTTGAATTGGATTTGAATACATTTCAGTATTGGCAAGAGTTTTTATTTTATTCGTGGTATATTTTGTGAAACAAAAAATAAGGAACAGAAAAACGGACATGTCGTTCGTTAGTAAAAACGTCATTACCGAGCTGAATCGCATGTACCCTTCTGGCTGAAGTAGCTTTCAACATGTCAGTGGCTCTGTCGAATGTAATAATCGTAAGAAGTGAGCAAGTGATTATACCACAATTTTTGGGAAATCTGGAAATAAATGTTCGTTCAAGCTGGTAAGAGTGTTTTCAGTGCAAAAAACTTCGATATCCCTTGCCTCTGACATATCTTGAAATTGTGGGCATATTTCGCTTAGACTTCCTCTAAAGGCAAAACATTTTCAAAGCACTTTCCATAGAGGTGGAATATACATTTTGAGCTGGCAGCATTCACCATGTTTAATTCACTACTGATTGTTCATGTTTGTTTTTCGAGCATGTTACTGGCCGTTGTCAAATGGGACAACGAGGAGGAGTTGGCGCATTTTAGCTGTTATTTGCACCCACAATTTTGGACCGTTTTTTATTTCATTTAAAGATATCATCAGACCGCATTTGTCTTATGTTGTGTTGGCGTTGTTGTTTTACTATCATTTGGACTTAAACAAAATGGAGAAAGCGCACAATGGCCTGTTCAGTTTGATAGTTAAAGTGATTTATTTTTTCCCATTTATCTAAATGAGTTCTTTACTACTTTTTATATACTCGTACCTACCATGTGTTCATGTGCTCTTTTGGGTTAGTTAAGTTATAACTTATTCAAGTGTTTCCCTTCCCTGGCTCTTGATTTTATTTTCTTTTTTTGTTAATTTTCGCCATTTTATTTTGTTGTATCTTTTTAAGTTGAAATGGTTTGTCGGGTATTGAATATTTTTTTTGGCAGTCGTTACATATGATTGTTTGAGGAACAGCGTGAAGCAAAGATAACAACGAAACTGTGTGAAGCATTCTTTTATTTTATGGCTTTAAAGGATTTCAGTTTTCTTTACTACTCTTGTTTGGGTCAAAAATAAATGTACTCGTTGTTGCACCATCACTTTGATGCTGATTTATACATTTCTATTGAAATAAAATTAAGGATTTTTTGAATAAATTTGCAGAGATAACCGATGAAATAGTTTAAGCTCCTAAAGAGACCTAAATGTAATATGACCATGAAATTGGTAGTCTATTAAATATTTCGAAGTTTGTAATGGTCTTTAAAATAAAATTTGATTTGAATGTGCACATCCTGATAAGATAGTTCTAGATATTCACCGACTTACTAGCAAAAAGAAAAGGATGTTCTTATAATTGTAAAGATCGGAGGCTCAGACTTTATTAGAGCGCATACAAGCTCATTCAAAAGTACTGTGTGTACGAGGGCATATCAATAATTCCGTGACTTCTTGAAGAAAACACGGTTTTCTTTTTTTGCAAAAAAAAAAATATTTAGTTCAATACGAGGGCGACCGCAAAAGAAACTGGCCTAACATAAAAAGAACCGTTTTTTGGAATTATTATTATTTATTTTTCAACATAATCTCCTTCCAACTCAATACACTTCATCAAACGTTTTTCAAGTTTTTTAATTCCATCCGAAAAATAAGATTTTTCAAGACCTTCAAAATATGCCTCAGTTTCAGCAATAACCTCGCTATTGGACGGAAATTTTTTGCCACCGAGAATTTTTTTTAAATTTGGAAACAAGAAATAATCAGAAGGAGCTAAATCTGGACTATATGGTGGATGCGGAGCAATTTCAAATCGTAATCCGGTCAGTTTTTGTTGAGTTAAAAATGCAGTGTGTGAAAGAGCATTATCTTGATGGAAAAGAACTTTTTTTTTTAAATGCGGTCGTTTTGTCTTGATTTCTTCACTCAACCGATCCAATAATGCACAATAATATTTACTATTTATAGTTTTTCCATTCTCAAGATAATCAATAAATATTATACCCCTTGCATCCCAAAATACTGTGGCCATTACTTTTCCTGCTGACTTAACAGTTTTCGCCTTATTGGGACCACTTTTACCAGCTTCTATCCATTGTTTTGATTGTTCTTTGTATTCTGGGATGTGGTGATGGATCCATGTTTCATCAACAGTTATGAATCGGCGCAAGAACTCTATTGGATTACGCTGATAAATCGCTAAAAGCTCCTCGGAATCGGTCCAACGGACGATTTTTTGGGGCAAAGTCAACAAACGCGGCACCCATCTTGTGGATAGCTTTTTCATGTGGAGTTCATCATGTAAAATACTCCAAACTTGTTTTTCGTGTATTTTAACAATATCAGCAAGTTCTCTGGGCTTTATTCTTCTATCTATCACTTCATTAAATAGTTTTCTAATGTTTTCAATAGTAGTAGCAGTTTTCGGTTTTCCAGAGCGTTGTTCATCTTCCGTACTTGAACGACCCATTTGAAATTGCTGAACCCAGGATTTCACGGCGGAGCATGATGGTGCATTATCACCATGAACAGAATCCAATTCATCTTTGTTTAATTGTGGCGAATAACCTTTCATATAAAAGTGTTTAATTACCGCACGAAACTCTTTATTTTCCATGTTTCAAAAATTATAAAACTTTTTTACTTCAATCACCTGTAACAAAGAAAATAATCATTAAATATTTCGGAAATTTTGACAGATGGCTTATAAAAGATTGCTTTTAAAAAACAAAAACAAAAGTTGCTAGTAAAACAGAAAATGTGCCAGGCCAGTTATTTTTGCGGTCGCCCTCGTACTCCACTGTTTCTCCAATTTTTGTATCCCTTCCAAAAAATACAATTTTTTGAGGACCATAACAAAGGCATTTGAATTCATCGATGGAGCTGAATCCCTTTCCACACGCAGAGGAAAGATATGGTTACACTATGGTCACTGCAACAATACTATGTTCTCTACAATAAAAACATGTTCGTCGCAACCATAGTATTGTTTTTTGAATTTCATTTTGACAATAGTATGATTGCGACAATATTGCTATTGTTGAAATGTAACAATAGTATTATTGCCATATTTAGAAATGAAAATATGGTTGTTGCAACCATATAAACATGGTTGGTGCAACAACAGTATTGTTGTTTAAAACATACGTTAACGATAATTTGATTACGGCAATCATACAGTATGGTCATAGTCGCGAACATAACAAAACAGGTTTTATAGAGCATACATGTACACATACACACGATGCAGTGAATGGTTGTTGTCCATTAAAAAAAATAAAAATCTCCAAAGTGTTGTAATGGATCCATGTTTCATCCACGTTTACAAAACGCCGCAAAAACTCATTCGAGTTGCGGGTTAACAACTTAAAACAATCCTTTAAAGTTATCACACGATTACGTTTATGGTCAATTGAGAGCCGTCTTGCATTATTAAAAAAATGATCATATTAAGTTGAAGCCACACTGCCATATAAAATGCGAATGGCATCAATAATCACACACACTTTTACTCTTCGATCGGCCAACAACTTATCGTGGACTTTTTCGACATTTTCGGATGCAATAACCTCAATTGGACGTCCAGAACGTTGTTCAGCGTCATTTGTACTTGTGGGACCACAACGAAAGTCAGTAAACCATTTTTTTAACATTGGAATCGATGGAGCTGAGTCTACTTAGTGTTTATTAAGCTTTTCCTTGGTTTGATTGACAGTTTTCTGCCATCAATCAAACCAAAAAATAAGGTTTAATGAGCACTTGAAATTTACTTTTTTCCATTTTTAACAAAATCCACGAGGTTGTTTGTTTTTAACAGCTGTTAAACACAAACTAAATGATGGAACTCTCAAAAACTCAAAATTTAGACTATAAACAGATGGAACTTGATGGGAGCAGTGCTGCATTTCATATAACTACGAGGGAAGTTGGAAAAGTCACTGAACTATTGATATGCACTCTTATTTTGTACCGGCGGAATAAGGACAGGGCAGCCCAAAAAGACCGTGGTTCTCGTGCTCTGGCTTAACATGCTGAGAGGCTATTAAAGAGGGAATAAAAATAACACAGTACAACATTTTTCAGGTGATTGATTCGGGATTAAATTCTGATAATTGTTTGTGAAAGAAGCCCCAAAGGAAGAACTTATGCATCATTCGTTTGGTCAAGGTACATCAAATAATAATTTAATAATTAATTTGAAGTTAGTAAGTATCGTATAGGAGAATTTGTAACGTTTTATGCTCTTTTGTTCACCTTAACTCAAGAACCACTAGTCCGAATAAGTTGAAACAAATTAAAAAAAAATTAAAAATTACAATCCCTTTAATCTGTTCATACAACGTTTCGCTACATAAGCAACAGTTTTGCAGTTATAAATAACTCTATGAAGAAAAAAAATATTTTTTGCCTAAAAAATTAAAGTTTTTTTTAATTCATAAAAAATACAAAACGGTAAAAAGTGTCAAGTCCTATGAACAATATGAGACATAGATCATGAAAATCGATTTACGCGTTTCGCTTTTAAGCACAATTAAGTGATGGTATGAATTTCAAAAATTTGGTTGAGATATGTACAAAATTCTTTGGAAAAAACGTTGAGGACTTTTTGATTAATTCTTTATTTTGCATGAGAATAAATATTCCGATTCATATTACAGCTATTCTTACACAGAAAATATGAGATTTTTATATGTTATCTATGCATGGAAACAAAATTTAGAACATTTTCAGTTATTGTCACTATCCATCCTCCTTGAAGTTGACGCTTGTGGTTATGATGGCCTTATTTTCTTCGTAGGTTGTTCATATTCATGTTCTGAAATTCATATCTTCACTTAATTGTGCATAAAAGCGAAAAGTAATAGCACTTGACACTATTTACCGTTTTGTATTTTTTATGAATTAAAAAAAAACTTCAATTTTTTAGGCAAAACCTATTTTTTCTTCTTACATTTATTTATAACTGCGAAACGGTTGCAGATTAAAGGAATTGTAATTTTTAATTTTAGTAACTTTATTCGAACTAGTGTTTCTCGGGTTATGACAAACAGAAGAGCCTAAAACGTGACAAATTCTCCTATACGATACTAACTAACTTTAAATTAATTATTAAATTATTATTTGATGTGTCTTGACCAAACGACTGATGCAGAAGTTCTTCTTTTTGGGGCTACTTTCACAAACAATTTTCAGAATTGAGTCCCGAAATCATGTATTGTACTGTGTAATGAAACAAAACCGGGATAAGCATTAAGTATGAAAACCTAACCAGAGTCTTACCACAGTTTAGACTTAAATCTCACGCAGAATTTAAGCTAAATGTAGCAGTATACAGTAGACAGCATATAATCAAGATGGCAGTAAGTATCCACGTGATTTTTTTTTCGTACTGCTGCGTCTCCATCTTGGTCATCCCTTACGAATGCTGGCAATGACATTGAATGATACCGTGCCAGGGGTAGGGCCTTGTATGGCAAGACTAACGGAAAACATACGAACAATCTGTATGATAAAGGACAAAGTGTCACATGCCCCAAACATTAAGACAAAAATAAATCCGTATATATGGTATTTGCAACAAGTATGCAGAATAAAATTATGTAGTTTATTATACACATTTATTTATTCATACCAATTCGTATTCATACTTTCGGATTGAGGGCCATTTCACGATTTCCACTCACACGAACAGCAGGAAAAACATGCTGGTATTTATTTAGCCTTTAATTAATTCGACATGGAACGAAAATAAAAACACATTCACGCACATTCAATGGCAACGAGTACAAATGTGGGCATTTTGGGGCAGAAAGAGTCCCATTTTTCCTACACAAAGCCATTCATTTGTTGACCCAGTTCGTCAGTCAGTCGATCTTTTGTTCATTCATAAATTTGCACAAATACAACTAAATTAGGTTAGTATATAACACAGACTACCCATATATATAAAATATGAACGCCAATGTTTGAATATCCGCATACATACATAATATTATGCATATTATGGTGCCTGCTTGTTTTATGATAGTTGGGTTTTGTTTCTTTTGCAGGTTCTATTCAACATTTATGGCAAAGTATTAAGAATTTCTGACGTGATATACTCAAAAATTGTACGAGATCAAAGAAATTCACTTGATCCTGATAGGTCCTAACTTGTGTCCGCTGTCTCCAACAGCTGCTTGTGCCAATGAGAATTAGAAATATTGTTTTTGTCTCTTGGTCCAAATTTTATATACCTTATCCATAGAAGTGTATTTATAGAGCTTAGGAGCCATATGTGACATGATTTCATTGTAATTATCGAGCTATCCTTCTATTCATCATATTTTAAAAACACTTTTCAAACAAATCGTTGGCATGCCTACGGTCCGCTCAGACCAGAGTGTATAAACCGACATTTCGGTTTTTATGTCCAAACGACATTTCAGTTTTTAGGTCCAAACCCGACCATAGTTTTCTCAAAAATAGCTAAAACCCAATATGTCGGCTTACAAGGTCTTTTGCTATCGGATTATCTGGTTTTCTGTTTTTAGGTATTTGTAGTAAAAACAAAGAAACTCCACACATTTTCAAGTACGGAATACTTAACATCCAAAAAAAACTAGAACCACCTTTAAGTGTACCGATCGACTCCGATTCGATTTACCGATATCTGTCTGTTCATCCGTCTGCTACCTATCCAAAGCTTGGTTTTCAAATTACAGGTCGCAATCTTCATGCAATTTGGAGAAATTACATTTTTTGGACAAATTCTGTTGTCTGTTATGAAAATCGGTTCAAATTCAGTTATACCTCCCACACATATATTCGACTGATTTTAAGTCTTTAGCTCCCAAAGTCACATCCGGTATTGATGAAATTTGGCACAGTTAAGTAAGATCGATTTGTTATCAGCAAAGATAAGAATGGGTAGTACTGGGGCCATGTTTTAATATAGCCCCAGTACAAAAAGCTCTCCCGGTATAATATACAACAGATCTAAATCATCCATATTTATTCCGATTTCAAACAAACTTAAGGTAAGGTATATTATTCAGAAACATCCAGATTTGGAACTATTTCAGTCACAAAGTCTTATTTTTCATATATTCCACGTACAAATTGACCGGGGCCTAAAAAAATCTTCCCGTAAACATATGTGACGCGCATAGAAAGGGACCTAAGGGTAAAAACCAGTTTTGTTCAGGAGAGCCATTTTAAAGATTTAAATACGTGTATCTTTGGTGTACCATCACTTTTATAAAACTCGTCTATCTCTGGGAGGGAACACTTTTGGGGCATGGGATCGGTCTCAATCGATGCTCAGATGTTGTCCACATCAAAAAAAAGTGAAAATTGATTTTTTACCCTTAGGTCCCTGTCACATATGACATTAAAATGACTTTTAAAATTTCCCACAAATCTATAAATCAAGTGATTTTTTCAGTTTGACAAATTTTGCTAATGGATCCTACGTATGTCTGAAAATCAGACCCATTTTATCATGGCCATAAAATTACCAGAACCAAAGCAGTTTTCACACCAATTCAAATATAACCTTATTTTTTACATTTTGGTGTGAAAATTCATGTATATACAACGACGGCAGATCAGAGATTTATTTTTAAATTATTTTGTTTTCCAGTCACTATAAGGCAATGTCTTCAATAAGGGTCCTTTGTATGGGGTCTATATTAAAATATTGACAGATATGGCATAGAGTTCGCAAGGTTTAATTATAGATCTCTCATAATGTACTAATCCATAATAAAGGCAATGGACCTAAGTCGGAAGGGCCCTTTCCATGGGGGATATTTGATAATGTCTGTTCGATTAGGTCCGATAATGTCAGATTTTACAGTGATGGACTTTCTCTTAATTATTCGTTATAATCCAAGTACTGGTTGCAACCATTAAGCGATTTCTACAATACTTAAAAGATTTTTCTGGTTTGTATTACGGTATTCTCATAAAACACTTATGCACTGGTCACTCTCAATATAAGGTATTAACCCTCTACGGCCCACAACTTACGTCTGATTGCCGTAAGACACTGTTATACAGTGTCTTACCCATTTATGTACAAAATGGGACCATATGGATCATTTTCATTTAGTCCTTCTTAAAAGGATTCCTTCAGAATTGATAAACCGACGTTGTTGAAATGACCTGTTCAATGAATAATTCATTGGCATGGCGGTCATAGACGTGCTATACTTTTGTTTCCAATAGCAAGAGTTGTCGCGTTCTCTTTATTGGAGTTTCAATGTCCCTGTCTGCGCTTTCGCTGGTAGTTGTCGTCTAACGGACTTCTGTCCCTCGAGTATTAGACTACATTAGACGGGCATGTCCATGACAGCGGTCTGTCCTAAAATCGTTCAAAAACTACGCCAAGCACTCAGATTAAAATATGACATCAGAAAGACAAACCAACATATTTCTGACTTAAAGTGTATCGTACTAATAACGGGTGGCCTAAATAAGACCAGCTGATGTGAAACACAAATTACTTTTTTATTTTTTAAAATAATTTATTTTTTATTTTTGCAGATTATAACTGAACTCTTGGAAATTTAAAATGAATACGTACAGTCCGCAACAACGCATTAAAATTATCGATTTTTATTATTCTTCTCAACGATCAATCTCTGACGCAGCGAAATTATCGCCGTTTTTTAACGTAAAATCAGCGCCCACATCTTCCATGATTACAAGTTTAGTTCGCCGTTTTGACGAACTGGGTTCAGTTGCCGACCGTCCAGGAAGATGTGCTCATCGAAATATTTGTACTGAAAAGAGCGTGAAAGCAGTGCAGCAGCTTGGCGCTAAAAAGACCCAATGTCTGTATCGAGCAAAATTGTGGTCATTTGTCTGATGTCATATTTCACATATAGTCACGTTAAATATACATAAAATGTATTTAACATTAAAAAATATATCATTTAAAAAACCGTTATTACAGGAGCTATACGTGTTTAACATCACTAGGTCTAATTTCGGCCACCCGTTATCATATTTCCAATCAGCCTTGACCCCTATGATTTTTTCGGACATACGAGACCACACTTAATGCCAAAGGTTAATCTATAACAGATTTTTCGAGAGGCCCCCTATTACCCAGACATCCATATAATTTTGTGCGTACATAATTTATACAACAAAATTATAGTAATAATATTGTGGCATTATTAATATGTCTGAAAAAAATACGGAGCGGTTATGGCATGTAGATGTTTTCCAGATGACGGCATGTTTTCCTGCTGGTTTTCACGCATATTAAAATATTGCCTACTTGTTTAGGAGGGGACAAAACTAATGGCCTTTCGCAAGTGTAAATGTATTTACGTGTAAAAATTAGTTAGTGAAACTGGCTGTGAACATTATTGCCAACCGAAACATTATTACTATAAATAATTAATATTTCGTGTTCTGTTTTGAAGTTGAAATTTTGATAGTCTGCAGGCCTAAAATTAAAACTTCGGTAATATAAGCATAGCGATGTTAGGAAAAATTAACTAATTTATTTATAAAAATGAAAAAAAAAGTTAAGGAGGCCCGAAGATTATGGTTATATAGTGTTTCGATGGATTAGTAAAGTCCTCTTGTTAGTAGGATTTGACATTCTCTTATAGTATATCGGATATAAATGCTTTTAGTTACGTTCATGCGATATTTTTACCTGCTTCCTCTAAGAAAGTGCTATATATCGTATGACAATCAGGAAAGTTGTGGCGACTCTACTTTATTAACCTCTTGCATAAAAAAACGGCCTTACGACATGTTAAACCATTTTTCTGGATTATAGCCATTTAATCACATCGGTAGATTTGCTCTGAAGGCTTATGCAGTTTATTGTTTTGCCAAAAGTTTTGCTATGGTATGCATTTGCTCAAATCAACTTACAAGTTTAATTAAACTACAATTAATAACAACTCTAGGAATTCTTAGAAGTGACTTTCGAACTTATCCATCTACCTTTTGGCAAAGTATCATCCTTCTTACTAAAGTAACTAACCACCTTCACATTACTATGGCCATAAAGTTTGTTAAACCAACTAATGCGGATGTTAAATTCAACTAGGACGGCAACTCAGTAGCATACGGAAGTCAACATTCAGCTTCCACGTATCCCAATACCGGGCAAAACCAACCACACAACTTGTTGTTGAGCATTAGCAATTGCTACTGCACTGGCAGTAGTTTATGATGCAGTAGTCAGCTATCTCTCACATAAAAGTAAGATTAATTTTTGCTCCGAAATGTTTTGTTCATGCTATCAAAAAAAACAACAAAACTATACTGAAGGCTTTAGTTTTTGTTACTTTATCCTAGCAGACAAACAGATAGACTGGCGTAGAGACAGACAGATAGACAGAGGGAGACGGATATGAAGCCATGTGGGCAATAGACTGCCAGACAGCCACATGGCTCAACATAATAAAAATCTTCACATCTAAACAAACAAAAAAGTCAAGGAAAACTTATGCAATCAAGTATATCCTGTAACAAAAAAAATTTGGGGAAAAACGAAACTTCAATACCTAGTTTAGTTCGGGGGAAGAACGTATTTCTTATACCCTCAATTGGATTTCGTGAAAAGAAACAGAAATGCTCCTAAAAACTATAGTATAAGACCTTTAATATACAGTTTCGGAGAATTGTTATAGATTTAATAAAGTACAACATATTGGCGTGATGTCAATTGTTGGCTTCCCAATCGACTCTTGAGGTGGTATAGTTTCTAAGTTTTGAAAAAAACCTAACAACTCTTCTAAATTAACAACTCAATTGATGTCTCCTTTATTAGATCGTGCAGATCGCTTCAGATATGCCAGAGTGGGGGATGCCTATCAATGCCTATGGTGTGTCGAATGGTCATTTCTTTAACACCCCAGTAAGAACTGCTTCGATAATATGTAGTTGTAGTTGTAAATGTCAAGATGTTCGTCTTCTAATGTAGGTGGTAGTCCATGAGCTGGTCCTACATGTCGCACTACGTAGGGCGGCGATCTGTCAGCTCTGGATGTTCCTTTGAGCGACTCGCTTATTTGCGATATCCAAACTTGTACTGCATTGCTCACCACTGGCCAACCTAAGAGGCCAACAAATTTTCTTTGTCAGTCCCCTAAGCTGGAAAGCGACTTTAATTCTTTGTTCATACTGCACAGCTTATCGCATATAGCAAATAACTGAAAAAGAAAGTCGAACGTTACACCAAAAATTTAAATAATTTTGTTGTCGTGGTTAATATTTCATCGACTCTCAAGCCTTACCTCAGCAGTCCATGTAGAGCAAAGTGATGCAGGTGATCTTGAGGCGGAAATGTTCAGGTTCATAGCAACTGGCAAGATGAGCCTATTGCAGATATCATCGTTTTCTGGCCAGACTAGAAACCTGTCATTAGGATATAACAGTATTTAAAAGCCGCCGTGTGGCCGTGGAATAGCAAAAAGGTTGAAACAGTGAAGAAAATAAAACTTATTCTGCGGTGGCCGCTGTTCAACGCGACATGGTTTAGACTTCCGATTATTAAATTCTATTTGAATACACAACGCTGTAAGAGACTTGTTGACGATGTCTTTTGATAAGCTGACCTAGTTGACCGTATCAAAGATCTTCAAGTTTTGGTTGAGTTCGCTAAAAAATACGTGTGGAGCAGTTGTCGTTCTGTATAACTCGCGGAGTCCATGTTGGCTCTCCGCAACTAAAAAAAAAACCATTCGGGCTCGGAAGAAAAAAAACCTTCTGTGTCTTCGTTATTGGCAAAAGAATCGAAATCAGCCCGAAGGATTTTCCCTTACTCGCATCTTTACCAGGTTTCAGTAGCGTAGGGACTCTGAGCAATTTCCAGTTATCGCTTACTACTAGAGTGATAACTTGAGGACTCTTGTCCAATATCCCATTTGGGGTTATATAATTACGTTAGCATAAGCGTAGATATTCCGCCAGGGCCTATCGCTTTGGATGACTTAAAGCCAGGGATGACATCTGTAAATTTTGCCTTTGGTAAGTTGTGGTGTACACTAAATCAAAATATCCTGCAGTATTTCTACATCAAATTGAAGAACAAATTCATTGATTTGAACAAAAAATTCCAAATTCTAGCATTTAGTATCTATGTCATTTTTCTGCGTTGAAGTAATTTTTTATATCAATCTTGCACGTAGAACATCAATATTTCATACCATGTACCACGAGAAAAAATGTATATCAACAATTATACACACAAGGGATTTTTATTGTGTTAACCCTTAGCTGACAGCAATTCTCGTTCAATGAGAATCAGTCCGCCGCTTGAGTTACTCAATTTTTAAAAGATCTCAACTCAATCCTGTGCGTAGAACCGGCTGTCGTGGAACTATCAAACCTATTGCCAAAACCAGAATTATTGATGAAAAGGTCTACATCAAATTGAAGAACGGTGTTGTTGGTTGGAAAATGATGTCCAAATTCATCCAATTGATGTCCACACTCATCAAACTGGAAAACATGTTTTCAGTGTACCACTCTAAGGGCAATAATACGACTTCTTACTTTTATTTTTTCCTTTATATTTTTGTTAGTATAAAAAATAAACCAGGTTTAAATACGAATCCAAATATGGATATTTTTGGAACATATAGCTGAGATTGAGATCGGACTTATAAACCTAAGGGGAAAAAACATTAGCCATTTCAATAGCGGATACACAGTGCAGTGTATAAGTATATTAGATTCACCCTCGTCGAACTTTGGTAACGCACTAAACTTTTGTTTATCTTCTAAAATTTTTGGATAAGTTCGGCCAGGATAACCCTTCCAGGATACCCTCCAATGTCACAACATTACTAAGGAGTGAAAAAATTTTCGATTTTTGGGCCCTTTCAGCTCATGCGAATGATTCTAATCTCAGTGTAGGTTTTGAGGCTGCATAAGCCAAAATGTCATTTTTGAGGTATTCATTACGCTCCAGCCAACATTACCCATTTTAACATTTTAAATTTGAATCGGCTGTAAGAAAAAATACTGATAAGTTTTCCAAATTTCTGGTTTTATTGAAAAGGTTGAACTCGGTCACTTAATAATGCATTACAATTTCATTCATACGACTTTCACAACTGGCTCAGCCATACCTAATCCGATCAACCCAATTTTCAGTACATTTTCGATTTTTCGGGTCGAATCACTTCAATGGCAACTTCAATTTCATGTTTCGATGCTTAAATTGTCTCTGGAAGAGGTGTGTAAAATAATCTACAGGGGTTGAGCGCGTTAATTTGCTTTTTTTTGAATGAAATAAAAAAATTATAAACCTCAGAAAAATTTATTTTATATTTTAAAAATATTGAACAGTAAAGGGAAATTTTAAATTACAAAATTTTAAATAGTGTATCAAATGTCGACCTTCGCTATCCACACACTGCTGCATACCTTTTCTAAAGTTTTCATGAACTATAGCAAGTATGTCGACTGGTATTCTGCCAATTTTAGCTCAATATTGTTATGGTTGATATACAACTTCGACTTTAGGTAACCCCAAAGGAAAGAATCGCATGGGGCTAAGCCTGGTGAGCGTGTCGGCCAGTTCACATCACCCATCAAAGAGATAAGCAGTCCAGGAAACATTTGACTCAAACAATTCATGGTTACCCTCGCTGTGCGGCAGTGACACCATCTTGTTGGATCCATGTGTCCTCTAATTGCATTGCCTCAAGAGCCGGCTGCAAAAATCCTGTATCATAATCAAGTACCATTCGGAGTTCACAGTTACGGCCGAGCAGAGCGTTTCGGAAATTGCAATACTGCTGCTTTAACTCTTACGATGTTTTCTGGTGTACTACTTCTTTTAAGTCCACTTCGTGCAAATGACACATTCCCTGTTGTTCTCGATGAAGTTACCCAGTTTACCATTGATTGCCGCCCAGCAACACGTCCGGGTGGGAGAACAGCGAATCGTAAACGAAAAATACTCTGCACTGCAATGATCGAGTGCACATTTGAGAAATACGCTTCAACACAAAATGACCTCTCTTCACGTGTCAAATTCATGATAGCAACTTAAAGGCAGACGAATACAAATCTCCCGTCAGCCACTATAAGCCTAGCACACTCTCTTCGACCAACAGTGCCGCCACAGTCTGCAGTACCTCCATAAAGTATTAATTGTTAAAATACAATATACATATATGTGACGCGCAAAATAGAAAGGGACCTAAGGGTAAAAATCAGTTTTGTTCAGGAGAGCCATTTTAAAGATTTAAATACGTGTATCTTTGGTGTACCATCACTTTAAAAAAACGCGCATATCTCTGGGAGGGAACACTTTTGGGGCATGTCTCATTCGATGCTCAAAAGTTGTCCACATCAAAAAAAAAGTGAAAATTGATTTTTTTACTCTTAGGTCCCTTTCTCTATGCGCTGTCACATATTTAATTTCTACCTCGTCACAACTGGCAACACACGATGCTCCGTTTCAAATTGTCCATGACTTCTAGACGAAGTTTATGCTGTGTATCAGTACTAACGTTTTTAAAGAACGGCTTCGTTCGTATTTTAATTCTGTTTGTACTTTATTACATATCTTCGAGTATCTATACATATGGGTGATTCTGAGGTTATGGCCTGATTTCGACATCATTTTTGGCATTCGATTTTTTTGCAGAATTTAATATTTAATTCAGGTAGATGTCTTAATTCTAAGAATGATAAGTCATTTTTAAAAGGTACACATCAGTGTGGAACATAGGGCGATAACTTTATTTCATATAACTTAAATTGTGATTTTTTTGAACTATTGTAATACTGAAATAACTCTGACATAACTTTTTATTTTATATTGTTAATATGCAATAAAGAACACAGATATATTATTAAATATAAAATTTTACCTCAGACTGCACCATTTCCAAAATGTTCCAATTTGTATTGTATACCAATTGAAAGCAATGCTTTCGATTTGTTATGTTCTAATTGGAACTTTAAGCAGCTGATGGGATAATGCATGAGAGAAGAGGATATTGGCGAAAATTGCGTCTTAATGAAGCATTGTATATAAAGAATTTTTGTTCAATAAATGAAAACTTATTTAAATGGCCACATTGGACGACTTAATTTTTAAACAGTTTCTGCCAAAATAAGATCGTTTGAAAGTAAATAGAATGAGCAAAAAGTAGTAGATGCCAAAGGTTGGGATGACTTGTGAAAGCTTCAGTTGACATAAAGAAGAGTTTTTGTGGATTTATCATTTTAGTTCTATTGGTCATTTTTAAACTGTCACCGCAGTATAGAGTGTGTGTTCTCTTAATCGACATATCTGAACATTTCTCAGTTGCAACGTCAATGTAGTGGAGAATTTTATATAACTCAGATCTTCCATAAACCAAAAGAACGATGTCTGCGCTGATATTAAACAAAGAATCGTTTTAGCAAAAATGTGTTATTTTGGGCTTGGTGAACAGCTTAAGAACAGAACCATCTCTCAAAACGAAGTTTACACTTTACGAAAACTGATACTTCCTGTCCTTTTTTATGCCGGGTCTTGAGAGAAAACTCTTTTATAAAATCTACGGCCGCAGCGGCGTGATGTACCACGACATGAATGTAGTTAAGCGCATCAAAATACAACGATTGCACTGACTTCTACATGTTGGTCGAATGAAAACAAACGCTCCAGCTACAAAGGCTTTAGGCTGCAAATACAATATAAAGCGCAAACAATGAAGACCGAGACGCCGGTGGAGACCAAGAAGAGAATGATGCGAAGATCGTGTGATTCGAAACTACAGGAGAAACTACGAAGTTCATATAAATCATATATTGAACAGGACCGGACCCACAAGAGGCTGTAGAGCCAAAATTAGTAAGAGACACTTGAAACTCTGTGAGCTTCTGAAATATTAATATTGGAAAAATTATCATTTCTGTTAGGTCACACTTTACTTGAAATGTGCTTCAAAAGTGTATCCAAGATATGGTTATAGAAATTCAAGACGTCCTTATCAAATTTCAGTTTAAATACCAAATTTTAAAAGTTCGCACTTGTTGAAAAATCTAGATTGCAATTGTACCTATTAATTTAAAGATTTTATTTTTCCACGTTGGATATGGTGTTGCTTTTGATAGAAATTCAATTTGACAGAGTGTACGAGTATAGTACATGACGAACGTCATCGTATTGTGTTCATGTTACTTGCTATAACCGGCTGTGTCATATTCATACAAATATAAATACTTATTCCCCCCAATATTCATTTGCAACACATCAATTAATGTCACTTATAGAGTGTTTTTCTTTTTTTCTCTTCAGAAATCAATTTGTCATATACGGTTACGTAGTTGTATGATTGCATGAAAGTAGACTTATGCTGGTGAATGCAAAAAATACATGCAGGTCTACGGCACTATTCAAAAATAGTAAGAGGGGGACTAAAGAAAATACAATGTTAACATGTTGTTCCTTGGTTGGCAGGTATATAGAAAATATAACGACGCGAAATTTTTGTGGGAAAAATTAAAAAAATTAGAAAATAATCCCGAAAAATATTTCTAAGAACTGGTACATGTAACAGATACACCTAATTTTTGTACACAACGATTTTATGACACTATCCAATTTCCGGATAGTGACATGTCCGTCAGTTACTGGCCTCAAGTATAAAACGTTGTGAACGAAACTTTACACATGGCTATAAATTGTGCTCGGAATGACTCCTGTTGAAATAATTCCAAATTCAATTCACATCCTTCCTGTACCTTTTTGGCTAACTCAGGGGGCGGGAGGGAAGGACGCATTGTATAAATTCTTCAATATTTGCTTTAATATATTATTTTGTTGGCAGAAGTTACGGTTGATTTTAAAAACTACACACAATGCAAACTTGCATATCTCAAAAAGGAGATATGCAACAGTATATTTTTCGCTGATATATAGTGAAAATCCAATAAAATATGTACATTCTTTAGTTGTAATTGAACAAAAACCAACGTTATATTTTAATATTGTTTATTTGTAAATGCCTTTATTTATTTGATGGCAACATACCAACGGGGTGTGATATTTTATTTTTTGTAAACAAGGGAGATTCAAGCATGTACTCGTATTGGTAACAACTCTTAGCGATTTTTATTAATTGACCAGGTATTAATTGACTCGAGACCTCTTGCATCTGCATTTTTATAGAAAGCAATTTTTTTTTTGAAAATGCCAAAATGACAATTAAATTGATTACACACTGCTTTTATCGCCATTTTAGAAAGCTTCGCAAACATTTTTGAAAGAAAACCTAAACTCTTTAACACCAAGTTCTCACCAAACTTAGGAGAATTACTGTTGTAAACCCTACTGTTTCAAATTTCTCTACACAATTGCCCACAAAAATGCATTTCAACTTTACCACCTTCACAGATACTCAACATTGAGAGCCATCAATGGATTTTCTTAGAGCATATGCTGTTAAACATATGCTGTTAAAGGAGAAAACTTGTGAGTGAGATTTACAACAGAAGTTCTCAAACGTTTGTTGAGATCCTCACCTCAATTTAACAATTGCTACAAATCACGAAAAATCGAAAATAGATGTCGCTTTGCCAATTAGAAAAAAAACATGTCCTCTATTAATATGTAGATGCAAGAGGTATCGAGACAGTTAATCCCTGTTCAATGTGTTAAAGAAAAAAATCTGAAATAAACAAACGAGATAAATAGATTTTAATCAACAGTAGTTTTTATACCCTCCATCAAGGGCAGAGTGAAGGATTATTGATCACCATAAAATTCTAAAATGATCCAGTATTTTATGCCAGTCCGTATGTTTTAATCACGAGAGCTAAACCACGATTTAACTTAGGATATTTCAATTAAGCATGTGCATCGGCGGGAACAGTTTTCTTTTGACTAGAAATCGCAACGCAAAAAAAGTACCCAGAGGGGAAAAGTTAACCTTTTAAAGAAGTAAAGGTATCTCGAAAAAGAGTAAAATTGTTTGAGTATTTGCTTAACCATACATAATGTTTTGTCGATGAAGTACAGCTAAAATAGGTACTGTTTGTTAAGACGCACCTTATATGGCAAAAAAAGCCATAGCTGCTAGATGTTTCCAATCTTGTGAAACAAAAAATATGACGTGTCATTAAACTGGCAATCAATATTAATATATGGATATTCAGATTAAAGAAAATTTTGCTACGAACTCAAATCTGGATTTGATTAATTTTGTTAGTAGCTGAAGAGACCCGGACAACCGACACTTAAAAAAATAGCGCAGAAAATTTGGGATATTTGGTTTGGCCGAACATAACTTTGTTCTTTTTTTTCGTTGCTAGTTATACCCTGGATCACTCTGTGCAACAGGTTATTATAAGTTAGTTCCATAACAAATGTTTGTAAATACGGAACTATTTGAGCTAGACACACCGATCGACGTATAAGTTCCTGCTGACCGTTCGTCCACCTAGAACTTGTAATAAAACTACTGGTCGCAATTGTTGTCTGATTTTTATGAAATTTGCTAGAAGTAAGTTTATTGGACCTTTTAGAATTAAAGAAAATCTATTTTGATTAAGGTACAGCTCCCACATACAGGGTGTTTTTTTAGACGTATGATTTTCATTCTGGCCCCTTTAGAACTTGTAATCAAACTACAGGTCGCAATTGTTGACTGATTTTTATGAAAATAGACAGAAGTAAGTTTATTGGACCTTTTAGAATTAAAGAAAATCTATTCACATTAGGGTACAGCTCCCACATAGAGGATGTTTTTTAGACGTGTGGTTTTCAATCTGGCCACACTGACTTATGCTCAGTTTAATTTGCCATTTCATAATGAATAGATCTACTCCGAAACAACGATTGTAAATCGTGGTGAATGGGCCCAAAACGAGATGGCTACCGATCGTGATTTTCACAAGGAAATTTTGTTCAGCAATGAAGCTCAATTTTGGTAGAATGAGTACGTTAATAACCAAAATTGTCGCATTTGGAGTAATGAAAATCCACAAGCCATTATTGAGACGCCGTTATATCCTCAAAAGTCACTGTTTGGTGTGCTTTATGGGCAGAGGGAATCATTGGTCCAATACGAATATTTCTGACATACGGCCCCAAATGCTGCAAAAACTGTCGAAAATTGGGCGTGTCGACTGCAATTTAATTGAGCCAGCCGCGGAGACCTCTTGCCCAATATTAGTTTTAAAACATAATGGCAAACCCTTATCTTTCTAATAAAGCTAAATTCTTGGCCATAACATAAAACTATTTGCGTTTTACTTCTTCTTGCAATCCACAATTCTGAAAAAACACCCTTTATATATTCATCCATTTTTATATTTTTAGCTCCAAAATCCACTTTTAAATACAATCTTCTTGAACTTTGGCACACGTTAGTTGTGGCTATATTTTGATATTGTATTGCATGCTTCTAGTCCTTCTCATACTTTGATTGGATTGTATTATTGTATTAAATTAAGGTGGTGGTTATATTATAAAGTATTAAATTTGGTATTTATATTTTCTAGTGATTATTATTAATATTTTTTGTACCGATTGGCTGTTGATAAATACGAGGGCGACCGCAAAACTAACTGGCCTGGCACATTTTTTTTTTTTTGTTTTTTAAAAACAATCTTTTATAAGCCATCTGTCAAAAAGCCAAATATTTAATGATTATTTTCTTTGTTACAGGTGATTGAAGTAAACAAGTTTTATAATTTTTGAAAAATGGAAAATCAGGAGTTTTGTGCGGTAATAAAACACTTTTATATGAAAGGTTATACGCCACAATTAATCAAAGATGAATTGGATTCTGTTCATGGTGATAATGCACCATCATACTCCACCGTGAAATCCTGGGTTCAACAATTTAAAATGGGTCGTTCAAGTACGGAAGATGAACAACGCTCTGGAAGACCAAAAACTGCTACTACTATTGAAAACATTAGAAAAATATTTAATTAAGTGAAGAAAGATAGACGAATAAAGCTCAGAGAACTTGCTGATATTTTTAAAATACACGAAAAACAAGTTTGGAGTATTTTACATGATGAACTCCGCATGAAAAATCTATCCGCGAAAAAGGTGCCGCGTTTGTTGACTTTGTCCCAAAAAATCGTCCGTTGGATCAATTCCGAGGGGCTTTTAGCGATTTATCAGCGTAATCCAATAGAGTTCTTGCGCCGATTCATAACTGCTGATGAAACATGGATCCATCACTACATCCCAGAATGCAAAGAACAGTCAAAACAATGGATAGAAGCTGGTAAAAGTGGTCCCAAGAAGGCGAAAACTGTTAAGTCAGCAGGAAAAGTAATGGCCACAGTATTTTGGGATGCTAGGGGTATAATATTTATTGATTATCTTGAGAAAGGAAAAACTATAAATAGTGAATATTATTGTGCATTATTGGATCGGTTGAGTGAAGAAATCAAGATAAAACGACCGCATTTAGAAAAAAAAGAAGTTCTTTTTCATCAAGATAATGCTCCTTCACACACTGCATTTTTAACTCAACAAAAACTGGCCGAATTACCATTTGAAACTGCTCCGCATCCACCATATAGTCTAGATTTAGCTCCTTCTGATTATTTCTTGTTTCCAAATTTAAAAAAATTCTCGGTGGCAAAAAAATTTTTGTCCAATAGCGAGGTTATTGCTGAAACTGAGGCATACTCGTATTTTGAAGGTCTTGAAAAATCTTATTTTTCGGATGGAATTAAAAAACTTGAAAAACGTTTGATGAAGTGTATTGAGTAGGAAGGAGATTATGTTGAAAAATAAATAATAATTCAAAAAAAAAACGGTTCTTTTTATGTTAGGCCAGTTACTTTTGCGGTCGCTCTCGTATCTGTAGCTTATTTCATTGTATGGTCCATAATGTGTACGTTGTCCGTCATGGGGACGTGGCCTCCTCGGTCGGCAGGGCGGGTGTGAGTGGCGTGGGAACGTTCGTCAAAAAAAAAAAAAAAAAAAAAAAAGGTTTTCAGCTCCAAAAGACACATATTGTATACAATATTGATGACAATATTGATGGAAATTGTTAGTTTTGTGGACAAAAGATGGTTGTTATTTAAATTAAAAACAATTGATTTAGATTGGGATAGAGTGTCCACATCCGATTTTATGTCTTAAGCTGTAGGAGCAACACATTGCGTCTAATCTTAATGAAATTTTGCACAAGTCAGTTTTTTTTGCAACAATTCGATGTAAATTAAAGGAAATCGGTTCAGCTAAGGATAGAGCTCCCTACATATGTTTATTCGATTTTATATTTTTAGCTTTAGCCACATATTACAACAAATCTTCAGGAAATTTTGCACAAGTAAGTTCCTTGTCGGTTCAGATAAAAATATAGGTCCCACATGTATATTCATTCGGTTTTAACAAAAACAATAGAATTTTCTTACGAATTCAAAGCTTACATTGGTTTTAAAATATTTTCTGTTGGCATTCAGAAGTGCAGGGTGTAATAAAGTCACCACGCCGGACTTTAGCTTTTTTTAAGTTTTTACTGTGGTTTTGATTTGTAATAAACCCGAATGATCTAAACAAATAAGTTTATAGAGCGGAATACACTTGGAGTTACGAGTATTAAATTTTGTGGCACAATAATTGCATAATATGTCAAATATATTTTAGCCTCATATCAGCTAAAGTAAGGGTTGCTATTTTTAATTCAGATCCGGCAATAAAAGCACTATAATTTATCATTGGAAATGGTTTTATTATTTTTCAAAATACGTATTCTCATTTAAGACCAACACACTTTTGCATGCGCACAAACCAATTTTCGAAGCACTTTTTCCACTCCGGTTGAGACACCTCCAAAACATGATTTTTGAACGCTTTAACAGCTGCTTCGGGCAGCAAACAAATGGTTGTTTACCACTCAAAATTGACCGTCCTAAGGCAACTAAAGGCTCTGTGGCAACATGGCTGGTTATATCGAAAAAAAACGCAATCATTTGCTTCGATGTACTTCTTCCACGTACAACTTTTGTTTGATTGGGCTCGTCTTGAAAGACCCATCCGGTCGATTGCTGTTTTGTTTCGCGTTCATAAGCATAGATCCATGATTCGTCACCTGTGACAATGTTATACACTGCCTTTGAGCTACAGCAGTTATACTTTTTCAACATCTCTTTGCACCAATCCATACGAGCCTTTTTTTTAACATTCGTCAAATTATGTGGGATCCAACGAGAACAATTTGAATGAATGAATATCACGGTATGTCACATGTCGGTCTTGCTTAATCAGTTCACGCACAGCATCGATGGTTTCTGGCAAAGTGACCAAAGTTGAACGTCCTTCACGAAATTCATCCTTGCGAACGGCGTCCGAGACTGAACTCTTGGTACCACCGGTTGACAGTGGTTTTTGATGGTGTTTAAAACAGTCTTGTCTCGAAAACCGCATAAAATCATCGCACGAAAATGTTCACGGGGTAATTTCTTTTTTTGACAGAGTTGAATTTTTCAACATACTGTAAACAAAACTATTCGCCCTCAAATGACAAAATGTTCTGGGAGAAGTTATGCTAAAATGTCAAAGTTTCCAATGGAAGTTCCAGTGTGTATCTGGGAACACTAGTATTGTCAGGACCCGAAATATAAATAGTAACTCGTAAGAGTTTTTAAATATTTTTGTTCATAGATTATTATAGAAACTATGCCAATTTAGTCATACCCTGTAAATGTAGTTTGTATAATGGAGCATACCGATTGTTCTTTCTTGCCTTCTAATAGAAGATTAAAGGCAGCAGGCAAACGAAAAACTCATTTAAGGATTTTAACTGCTTAAGGCAAGTGTCTTGTTCAATCAGCATTTTATGCTTTCATATGTGTTTCAAAAAGAATTCTACACTACTTAGTTTATTAAAATCAATGCAATCATAAGTTTTTCGATTTAATTTTCACGAGATACCACCAAAGCGGTTCTAGCATTAAAACCTTAAAATAAAACTTTGAAAACGGAATTCACTACCAAGAATTTTTTAAATTTATCACATATGGAAAAAAAAAATATTATTTAAATATTTCTTTTCATTAGAAATCAAATAGAATGCCAAAATGAAAATTAATACGCTCTAATATTCAATGTGTGTTCATGGTTGCAGATGATTGTTTTGGTGTTGCTGATGATATACAGTTTATATTGGTAAAATAGAACTTTTGTTTGATCACAATGTCATTCGATTCAACGCCCCTGTGTTTGCTAGGGGAAAACAATCGCAGTCGCAACAGTAAAAAAATAAGTGTGTTTAAAAAAAATGAACTACTTTGATTTGATTTTTGACATTGATTGGAATTTTTAATTAAACTTTTTTAGAACAATGGCCAAACTATGGTATTTTTTCATGTTTTGTTATATTGCCCGTTTCCTCGCTATTATAAGTTCTTGTGTTGTTAAGCAACAGCAGACGAAATAATCTCTTAAGTGAGATGTCACAACTTACACAAGGGCTCTAATTTTCATTTGACTATAGCTAATTTTAAAAACTGAAAACTATTAATTGAATTTTCCGAAACTCTGTTAAAAGATTAATGGGGGTTTTGCACAGTAAGCAGTAAGCAAAAATCACGCAGCTATTTTCATATTGTTTTCATAACCAGCGAGAAATCTAATGACCCCACCCTACTCCTGTGGGCCCTGCCCTACTCAAAGAAATCTTGATACTGAAAGAGAATTTGTTACCGACTCCAAAGACAAAAAGTTTTGATACGAGAGCGATAGCCTTGCTCTAACCTAGCTATTGTATGAATCGGCCCAGCGATTTATCGGTTGATCAACCTAGAGGTATTTTTTTCAAAATAAAAAAAAAATCAAATTAAATTCAACCGTCCTGTTGAAACCAAATGGCGTCAAGATTATAGGCTTCAATTTCAGGTAGCAAAAAGTCCGATATAATAGTGTGATAGCGAGCATTACTCTGTTACTGTTACGTTTCGGCCATCAGTATTTTTGAAAAAATATAAACCGGTGATTCCACCAGCTCATGAATTGCACCAAACTGTGGTTTTCTCTGGCTATAATGGCACCTCTTTAACCTCTTCTGGTTGCTCTTCAGCGCAAATGCGGAATTTTGTTTATTGACTTTTCCGTTGAGCCAGAAATGGTCCCCATCACTGAACAAAATTTAGGCCGAAAAACGTTTTCGACCAACGCTTATTTCCATAATACAGTTCCACAATTTTCATACGTTGAATAAGTTACCTTAAAAAAATAATTCTTTGTAAATTGCAAGGTAAATTCTTTTTTTACATTAGCCAAAATTGTTTGAGTAATTTGTGTTCTTGTAATAACAGTGGTGTAAATGCTAAGTAATTAAAGCTGTGGAAATATACTTATATAACCTGCACTCGTTTATTCTTTTAAAATTTTGTTTCATGTAAGTTGTTGTCCAATTATGTAAAGTATATTCAAAAAGTTTTTGCTTTCCTTTGAGTAACTCCTACAAAGAGCTACAGGACAAGCATGTCCTAATTTTGTTAATAATTAGCATTTTCTTCTCTTGCTCTCTGTCTATGGGTATATTTGCATAATTCTCCTTTTTAAAGAAAAAAAATACCCAAAAGGTATATCAATTTGTTTCATTATAACGAACATACCTTTTCTAACAGACCATGACGACAGACCGCCAAACATTCTGTATTTAAATAAACACGATTTCTTTCACACCAAAGGCGGAAGGGTCAAAGCCAATGCAGCACATGAACCTAAAAATCAGTTGATTGTTGAACCCCAAGTAATAGAAAAATCAAAAATTAATTGAGATAAATAAAACCCAAATAATATATGACTATAGTACCAGAAGAGGGAATAAATTGAATCGAATGAGATAGGTACTGGAATCAATATTACGTCGGCCAATGGCTTGTGTAAGGCATTGGAGAGTTACATTGAAACTCACGGAGAGTTATCTGCGTATACTGCGCTTATGCCACCCACTAGTTTTTAGTCCGAGGTTTGATAAAGGCTGTATGCTTTTAAAGTTTACCTGTTCTACATTTTCTTTTTTCTGCATTCAGAGCAAACGCTATTGCTGCACCCTGGCTTATTGTGTGCTTTGAAGGCGGACTTAAGCCAAATTGCAGCAGTTTGATCTGCTGAAGCTTATATTGTATGGTAAGTTCGTGATTCCATTCCCAACTCCTTGAGATTTTTAATCTGATACGTAATCTGTGTTATTGAGAACATTGTACTAAATCGCCTTTTTATGGGAAAAATGTCTGGGACACTGCAAACAACTGTCATATTTTCTAATTTCCCTGGATCTTCAAAATCAAAAAACAAATATTTGCTTAATATTTGCATTCGTAAAAACCAAATTTGGAATATATACTTTTGCCAAATTGTCTTTTGCAATATTCGTTTTTGCAACAAAAGTATTTCAATATTTTTTTACCTTTTGCTTTCGCCAAATCCACTATCAGTAAATCCCCAGACAATATGAATCGGCTCATATTTGAAAAAGTTTTCCGTTAACAGAGTAGCAGTAAATCTTGATTGCTTTCTTAATCATATCCTTTATTTGTGGGCCATAAACATGGCTTAAATTCGAGTTGTTAATAATGAGAAATGAAGCAGAAGTGAATGGTTTCTCTACATAAAAGGTCTAGTGGTCCAGAAAACTGTTCAATAAAATACTAGGGTCATCATACATTGTGGCAAACGAAAAGCAATTTAAGTGGTAAAGGGCAGTCCAACTAAAATGCACTATGTTAATTTTAAATAAAACAATATGTTTTCGGAGAATTCTGTTAATATTTTTTTATTATGATAGAAGGATACATGGTAAAAGTGTGTGAAAAAAAATATCGACCAAATGCTCTCCATGGCTTTTGTGGCATACAGCTATCTGATGGTCCATATTTTCAATTACTCGGAGACACAGTGAAGTTTCAATGTCATTAATGTGCCGAATTGTCTCATCCTTAGCTCTTGCATTGTTCCTAACTTATTGACGTCCACTTTTTCTTTAAAATATCCCCAGAAGAGGTCGAATGATATCAATTAACATGATAGTAGTTGCCACAATCGTCACAACGTAAGATAACACAGCCATTGAATTTCTCGCCATTGTTTGTTGGCTCTGTGGCAAGTTACACCATCCTGGAACCACATATCGTCCAAGTCCACGTGCTCAGTTTCTGGCCACAAGAAGTTTGTTATCATCTCGCATTAGCGAACATCATTCACGGTAACTGCTTGTTCTTAATTTTGGAGTACGGTCCTACGAAGCCGCCAGCCCATAAACAGCACCAAACAGTCATTCTATGTGATTGCATCGGATTTTTTACAATCACTCGTGGATTCTCATTTGCCCAAATGCGGCAATTCTGCTTGTCACTGTGGACACATTTGGTCGATTATGTTGACCAAAAAAATCACAAAGTGCTCGAAAAAAATTTGCATTCGAAGGCCAATTTTTGTAAAAGGCTTTTACAATCTTAAAGCGCTGGTCAAATGTGTATCTTTCCATGGTTAATATGTCAAATACTAAAGCAAAGAAATATTTAAATAAGTTTGACAAACAAGTTGACGTTAAGCTGTTACTCACAGTTAACATTGTGCATTAGGGTTGGACAACCCTTTATTTGAAACCAATTTTTTGGATCTGCTTAAAATTTAGGCTCGGCCACATGAACCCAAAGTTAGGCCGTAAAACTAAAACAATCAAATACTTGTAAATGTAATTGATTGTTATATGTGCTCCACTTCATTGCCATATTGGATTAATTTATTTTTAAGATTTTCCTCAGCCTGGGAACCTATGGGCCAATAAAACTACCGATGTAGCTACAGCAAGCTACCTGTTTCAAATAAATATAAGTGTAACGCAGATTTCAATACGACTCTAAGTTTGTATTTATTTGAAAGATAAAACTGAGATTTCGGCTCGTACTAAAGAACTCTTCGGACAAAAAATGTTTTAAACAAAGGAGCTGTAAATACTTGATTAAGGGACTAAAAAATTCGGTCTGGCCGAACATTATGTCGTATTTATTAAAAAATTTTAAAGATGATAGTGGTTCCATCTCTCTTACAATAATTTGATATAAAAAGTTGTTATAAATTCCTGGCATGGCCCCGATGCATCCTCATTTTTGGCCCTGTCCACATTTGACCGAGGTTTCTGTCTGGAGAAAATGAAGGCTTTATATATATTTATGTGGGGCAGGAAAAAAACAAAGAGTTGGAAGAATAAACAAATATTTTTTGTTTATCCTTGTCATTATTTGCTATGTGCCGTTCTACTACTGAATTTAGATTCCTCAGATTTGCTACGATCCAGACTACTATTAGAAGCCTCTGGTAACAGCTTTCCAAATCTTGCTAAATATTCTAAATCAGCTGCTAGAAAGGAGAATCTAAAGCAGCGTCCTCTTACAGTTCTGTGTTTTCATTGTCAGTTTCGTCCAGCAGTCTTTATGTGGATCCCTTCTGGGTATCCCGGTCTGTCTTGTTGCCCTGAGTTGAAGATTATGCCTCCAGACTTGCTCAGAATCAGTAAGAATTCGCTGTTGTTGACGAATCATTTAAATCTTAAAAAATAAAGCAAAAAATGGCACACAATTTATCACAAAAAAACTGAATGAGTCGAAAATAAAAATGGGACATTAGACTGTGCTATAGTTTTAACCATAATTTGTTTGGGAAGAACTTGGCCGAGAATATAATAAGTGAAAATCATTTAGCCACAATAATCAATATGTGTAGGGCCAATTTAAATTCTTTAAAAGAGAAAGTTTTCCGGTATTTTGAAAATGTAAGTCCTTGCAATAAAAGATCGACGTAATTGGACGTTAGTTCAGCTTTCCGCTATGAATAAAACTTGGACAGCTAAACTGATTCTGATGTTTTACTAATCATCGACTTCTGCGTCGTTGCACCATCAAGAGTAGTCATCTTGAGATGTACCCATAGAATTTGACAACTTGTCTATCATACAGCCAAAATAATCTACAGGGTGTGCGAACCCACGCGGGACTCTGTATAAACTAAAAGAAAATGTATCTTCCGTAGAAAAACATAATGTTGTTATCTCTTGAAAAACCGAGCTTTAAAACAGTTCTGTAATGTATCCAGTCCTACTACTACGTCTCCTGTTGGCAAAACCCAGTTGTGATAAAAGAAGCATTATGAACTAACCAAATGACTTATGTACTATACACAAGCCACATCTTGTAAACATGCTGGAAAAACATTTTTTCAAATCTTCTTATACTAATTTGAATCCAAATGAAGAAAATATGTATAACATTCATTAAAAGAAATGCGCTAAAAACAAAAAATTAAATAATATATAATTGGCTCTCATAATGACAACACTTACAGCCTGGAAACGAAAGAAATTAAGAAATTAACCCACAGTGAGAAAAATAAGTGTCGCTGTTGTCTGAGCTCCACGGGCAATGTGATAATGTGTCAATAACATTTACAGCTTCAAACGACATATGCTGTGGAGACAGACGTCAATTATCCCCGAGGGGGAAAATGACAGCATTTACGAATTGTTGTTGTCATGAATACATTTGGAGCACAAATTAAGCGTTATCATGAATATATCAAATTTAAAGATGATACTGTTATTTTTGAACATCTGTGGTATAACAGCGTATTATCAAGAATCAAAACAATTCGTTGTAAGGATAGCTAAGAAACATTTCATAAGGTCATGTTGTGATACCGTGTAAAAATCGTAGACCAAAGCATCCCGCGGCCGCTATATTTAGCAAACAGCGTAATAGCTTTAACCATGGTGCTTCATAGCAACAGGAGCCATTACCAAACGACAGCTAGAGTCTCTTAAGGCCAATACCACCGGTTTCAGTTCGAAGCGTGCTATATGGACAAAACTTAACCCTGGGTCATCGGCCAAGGCCCATTCAGATCATTGTCATAAAAAATATGTGAATGTTGCCCATATTACCATTGGAGAATCAGACCTTGTCAGCTAGTGTAAGTGTAATGTCCACAGCAGCCGGGTTGTAACTTAGAGGGTGTTGTGTAGTTTCCTTATCGCTGCAACTCCTACAAAAATCGGAGTCACATTTACTGTGTGTTCCTTCCCAAACTATAGAAATGATGAAGCCTTAACCAAACGATTGCAATCCTCTCAATATCCAAAAGAGTCAAGATTATTTGTTCTATTACCTGCTTTTCCTAGCAATGTGGCGAAGTTTTAGAGTGATAAGCTGCTTACCGCTCGGGAGTGAAATGTTAATCTCACCACATTGCCCATTTCAGTCTAGGGTAGTATCACCCCTCGCTAGAACATAAGCCACGCTATCACCATGAATGTGGCTATGTACCAGGCAAACTTATAAAAGTAAATCTATTTTATTTATAGATATGTTGAATTCTTGTGCAATACTTCAGATGTTGGCCACATTCTCTAAGAAATTAGTAACTTGATTGATATCATAAAACATGAAGATGTCCCTGTATGATATTTCAACATGCTAAAGCTGACCTGAATCACGCTATAAAATCTAGTAATTTAAGGGACAGTCACCTATATCGAGTAACTACATCATTGGATGTGTCTGTACAATGCATCCGTCAGGGAAAATGTTTATGTTACATCCGGAAGGCGGGGAAGTATTTAAGTAGTCCGATTCTTCCAGGACCAAAGATGGTTTCGGATATCACAAACATAAGAAGAAGGCTACTAGTGAATAAGCCCAACATTATGACATAACCAAAGTCTTATATATCGATGCCTCCGTGGCTCTATGCTGCATTGTTGTGCACGTAGCCACTTGTTGCGCCATAATACGCGTGTTCGATTGGTACTTACTTATTAAACGACAGATGGTGGCTAGGTGATAACTTCAAAACATTACGAGCCATCTTGGAAACTTTATTGTATGCTTGGCCTTATGCAACATAAATCTTTTGTTTTTAATTTTTAATTTATAGAATTAAAAATTATTCAAGAAATAAGCGAGTAATAACTGAGCTCGCTTAAACAATCTTAATGTTCAATGAATAATTAATGAATAATTTTCTTTCCAAAAATGTATATCATTTAATATAAGCGTTTTTTAATGCAAATTGTCTACAGTTTTTTGTAAACAATTTTATCAGATTATTTCGGATCGCCAATATTGTTGAAAATGTTTTATAGGTACGCGATATACGTTATTACGAGCAGTTCGCATGTGAGCTAAGGCAGGAAGCATAAATGACAATTTTAAGCCACCGCAAACTCTTAAAAAGATGGATTTTTTAAAAATGAAATTACATCAGTTTTGGATTTGTATGACTAAATCGCAAATTTGGTCAAATTAAAAAAAAAATCGAATACTGTGAACATTTAGAAAAATTTAAATTAAAAAAAAAATAAAATTTAAAAAAATAATGCGCATAGAGATAGGGACCTAAGGGTAAAAAAATCAATTTTCACTTTTTTTTATGTGCACAACACCTGAGCATCGAATGAGACCAATCCCAGGCCCCAAAAGTGTTCCCTCCCAGAGATATGCGCGTTTCATGAAAGTGATGGTACAGCAAAGATACACGTATTTAAATCTTTAAAATGACTGTCCTGAAAAAAACTGGTTTTTACCCATAGGTGCCTTTTATTATGCGCGTCACATATAGACCGTAGTGTTTCCTTTCATAAAATTTCGTTCAAATCGGTCTATCTAATTTAAAACAGCAAGATTTTTAGTATGCAAATGCTTTTTTTCAATATTAAATTTTTCAACCCCAACCAACCACACCAAAAAGATAAAAATAAAACCATTTATACTAGTATATATTTGAAATGTGGCCAATGATAAGACAAAAGTGGACTTGGCTTGGTCATACCCTACGCAAACCCCCAAATAATTAAATTATTTGATAGGAACAGGGCAGCAGAATAAGAGGTAGTAGACCAGCCCACACATGCAGAAGACAACTAGAGCTGAAGATTGGAACTTCGAATAACTCCTACAATGAAATTAATTTATCATAATATAACAGCGCATAGAGAAAGGGAACTAAGGGTAAAAAAATCAATTTTAATTTTTTTCTTTTTTTGATGTGGACAACATCTGAGCATCGAATGAGACCGATCCCATGCCCCAAAAGTGTTCCCTCCCAGAGATATGCGCGTTTTATGATATTGAAGTCGACGATTCTAAGCACAAATAGAAAGAGACCTAATCTTTAAAATGGCTCTTCTGAACAAAACTGGTTTTTAACTTTGGGTCCCTTCCTATTTTGCGCGTCACATATGATAAATTTGTATGGTATACATTTGTAACGTCCCACTATGCTCTACATTTAGAACTACGAGAATAAATATATATTTATATTAGTATGATTTTACGAGGGCATATCAATAATTCCGCGACTTTTCTAACTTCCCTCGTAGTTAACTAAAATGCAACACTGCTTCTATTAAGAACAATCTTTTAATAACCTACTGTCAAATGGTTTCGATTTGGCATGATCAGTTGGGTTTAAGAAACATATCTAATTGACCATAAACGTAATCGTGCTATAAAATCCAAGGAATATTTGGAGTTATTTAACCGCAATTCGAATGAGTTTTTGCCGTGTTTTGTAACTGTGAATGAAACATGGATCCATTACAACACTCCGGAGACCAAGCAGCAATCTCAACAATGGATTTCTCCGGGTCAACCGGCTCCGAAGAAGGCAATGGTGACTTTGTCGGCCAATAAGGTGATGGCAACAGTGTGATGCATGGGGGATAATCCACATCGATTACCTTCAAAAAGCAAAAACAATAAACGGTTAATATTATGCGAACTTATATGGCCATTAAAAAGGTTATTTTTCATCAACACAATGCACGGTTACACACGTGTGCAGTCTCAAAGGCAAAACTGCATGAATTGGGTAACGAATTGGTACCTCATTCCTCATATTATCCTGATTTAGCCCCCAGTGACTATTTCCTATTTCCAAACCTTAAGAAATGACTCGCTTTAAAGAGTTTAAACTCTAACGATGAAATTATTGATCAAACAAATGCCTATTTTATGGACCTCTAAAAGTCCTAGTTTTTGAAAGGGATACGAAAATTTTGAGATACGTTGGACTAAGTACGAGGGCGACCGCAAAAGTAATTGGCCTAACATAAAAAGAACCGTTTTTTTGAAATTATTATTATTTATTTTTCAACATAATCTCCTTTTAACTCAATACACTTCATCAAACGTTTTTCAAGTTTTTTAATTCCAACCGAAAAATAAGATTTTTCAAGACCTTGCCTCAGTTTCAGCAATAACCTCGCTATTGGACGAAAATTTTTTGCCACCGAGAATTTTTTTTAAATTTGGAAACAAGAAATAATTAGAAGGAGCTAAATCTGGACTATATGGTGGATGCGGAGCAATTTCAAATCGTAATTCGGCCAGTTTTTGTTGAGTTAAAAATGCAGTGTGTGAATGAGCATAATCTTGATGAAAAAGAACTTTTTTTTCTAAATGCGGTCGTTTTATCTTGATTTCTTCACTCAACCGATCCAATATTGCACAATAATATTCACTATTTATAGTTTTTCCTTTCTCAAGATAATCGATAAATATTATACCCCTTGCAACCCAAAATACTGTGGCCATTACTTTTCCTGCTGACTTAACAGTTTTCGCCTTCTTGGGACCACTTTTACCAGCTTCTATCCATTGTTTTGACTGTTCTTTGCATTCTGGGATGTAGTGATGGATCCATGTTTCTTCAACAGTTATGAATCGGCGCAAGAACTCTATTGGATTACGCTGATAAATCGCTAAAAATCTCCTCGGAATTGGTCCAACGGATGATTTTTTTGGGGCAAAGTCAACAATCGCTGCACCCATCTTGCAGATAGATTTTTCATGTGGAGTTAATCATGTAAAATACTCCAAACTTGTTTTTCGTGTATTTTAACAATATCAGCAATTTCTCTGAGCTTTAATCGTCTATCTTTAGTCACTTCATTAAATATTTTTCTAATGTTTTCAAAAGTAGTAGCAGTTTTCGGTCTTCCAGAGCGTTGTTCATCTTCCGTACTTGAACGACCCATTTTAAATTGTTGAACCCAGGATTTCACGGTGGAGTATGATGGTGCATTATCACCATGAACAGAATCCAATTCATCTTTGATTAATTGTAGCGTATAGCCTTTCATATAAACGTATTTAAATACCGCAAGAAACTCTTTATTTTCCATTTTTCAAAAATTATAAAACTTGTTTACTTCAATCACCTGTAACAAAGAAAATAATCATTAAATATTTCGGAAATTTTGACAGATGGCTTATAAAAGATTGTTTTTAAAAAACAAAAAAAAAAGTTGCTAGTAAAACAGAAAATGTGTCAGGCCAGCTATTTTTGCGGTCGCCCTCGTATATTGTGCTAAAATGAGATTATTTTGAAAATTAATTTTTTTTGCAAAAAAAAATATTTTATAAGAAAAGGCACGGAATTTATGATATGCCCTTTTACATAAGCGATTTACTGTTTTTTTCGAGCAAAATCAAGTAAAGGTTTGTATTAAATATTCTGACCCATATGCAAATGATTGTGGTAGCTACAAAACAATAGAAACAGCTGTCATTGGTATGAATTTGACATAGCTTGCACAATCGGCTTGCCACGTGAAATTGGTAACACTTCAATCAGGTTACCCTGGAGATAAAGTCTATTTTTGAGATCAAAAGTGCAAACGTGAGAGCGTTCTTCTTTAAGACAAATTGTCTAAATTTGTAAGGCAACTTCGGTGCTATGATTTTAATATTCCTTGCCTACTATTGTCCTTTTACAGGGCTTAAGGGAAGAAGATCGGTGATTATAATAACTATTACACTCTGGGGAGCTAATAAAGAGTAAAAATCCTCAATTCTACTCGATTGGGTAAAATTTATTATTCACTGGAAAGCCTTGCTGCCTATTTTAGAGTGCTTTAAGAACTACTGTAGCCAGAGTTGTCGCCATACTCAAATAAATATCCTTAGCATTGCCGAAGTTGAGAAGATCCACACAAGGATGTTTCATATGTCGTCATTCCATCACAATCCTACTTAAGTATGGATAAACACGTACGAATATATGTACATACATATGTATGAGTAAATGGTTGACATTTTACAAATCACTGATGCTGTTTCCATCAAGCCAACAATAATCAGCCGTCGATGTTGTTGTCGCTACAATCGATGTTCCTGCCACCAACGAACAGAAGTCACGCCGAAGTTGGCCATGTTGAAAGGAATTTCCATAAATATGCAATAAGTCGAGATCTTAACGAATATAAATACAAACACGCGTAATGGGCCACGTTTTTTGTATGTACCCTTGTTACGGGAAACACCAGGACGGGATTTCAGTATTTTTTCCCTGGAATTTTTTGCCGGATTCCCGGAAATTTTTTAAAGTCTTTCTTTCCTTTACATTAAAAATTCTTAGAGAAGTAACATAAAATGAAATGTATTTTTTATTAGATATTGTAATTTTTTGGAATTAGACTTTTAATGACCATCAGTGCATAGCTTTCGGGTTTTTCAAGATTAAGGATGGGTTTTATTGGCTGGTAGAAATAGAAAAAATATTATTTTATATAATTTGTATTCCAAAAAGATACTACTTTTAAAGAAGTTGTATATAAATCTATTTTTAAAGTAAATGTATGCTGTCTATTTATGACCCAAACAATCCAAAATATTCCGCATGTCTATAATTGATATATGTTTAAGGATTGCAACAGCTAATAATATTACACAATTAAACTTTTTTTAAATCTATTGAATTCCGGAACTACCCAAATTACTGGAATTTCCATTTACCCAAGTCACTAGAATCTATTTATAAAAGAAAAGAAAAGGTAGCAGCAAAATATTTATTTGCAGGGATGAAATCATATGTGACACCGCATAAAGAAAGGGACCTAAGGGTAAAAAAATCATTTTTCACTTTTTTTTTTGATGTGGACAAAATCTGAGCATCGAATGAGACCAATCCCATCCCCAGAAGTGTTCCCTCCCAGAGATATGCGCGTTTTATGAAAGTGATGGTACACCAAAGATACACGTATTTAAATCTTTAAAATGGCTCTTCTGAACAAAACTGGTTTTTACCCTTAGGCCTCTTTCTTTTTTGCTCGTCACATATAAGCTTTATTGAGTACGAATCTGTTTTCAAAATTTGTCTCCACGTTCCAGTTTGGAGAATTTTGGATTTCGAGTTAACTTAACATATTTTCCAATATAAACGTTTAAATAGAAACTACATCATCACAACTTGGTGAGTGAAGTAGTTGAAATATCATGCTATCTCACCCTTTTATTAGATCTTTTAAAATAAAGACGGAATGAGTTCCGCATGAAATATCGAGACCTTACCGCTAAAAAAAAAACGTAAGCTCCAAATGCATTTTAATATTCAATAGAAAGTTGTACAACGCTCTTAAGCTTTAATATTAAAAATTAATTATTAATATTTACAAAGATATAGAAAATTCAATTGTATCGGAATCCATAAGATGAATAAGACAAAAAACCAAAAAACATCACCAGCTTTTTGTTCTTTTTGGCGCTTACGAGTATGTCTTTTTCGCGGTTAGGGTCGCAATTTAGCATCTGGTCAATGAAATATTTTAAAGATTTTCTCATTCTAGATTCGTGGAAATTTATATAGTTATATATGGTTCCATAGGAAGGAAACGACAAACAACGCTAGAAGTAAATTTTTTGCGATATTTTTGCTTTTGAAATTTAAAAACAAGATTTTCCTTATAAATCTAAATCTAAAAGGTGTGTTTTTTAGACGTGTGGTGTTCAATCTGGCCACCCTTTTTATAGAGTTGGTCTTTTGAACAGTTGTTACCTGACTTATACTCAGTTTGGTTTGCCATTTCATAATGAATAGACTTACTCCGGGCAACTTTTGCAAATCGTGGTGAAAAGGCTCAAAACGAGATAGCCACCGTACGGATTTTTACAAGAAAATTTTGTTCAGCGATGAGGCTCACTTTGGTTGAACTGAGACTGTTACATCCTCAAAAAGTCACTGTTTGGTGTGCTTTATGGGCAGAGGGAATCATTGGTCCATATTTCTTCAAAAATGGGGAACGCTATAGAGCCATGATTAATGACGTTTTCGTATCTGAATTGGAGGATGTTGATGTGGACGACCTTTGGTTCCAATAAGACGGCACTACATGTCATACAGACTACAAAACAATCTACTTATTGAAGGAAACTTTTGGTGAGCGCATTATCTAGCGTCGTGGGCCTGTGGCGTGGCCTCCAATATTGTGCGATTTAACACCGCTAGACTATTTTTGTGGGGTTGTGTGAAGTCGCTTGTCTACTCAGATAAGCCCGACACGATTGACGCCATAGAAGATAATTTTCGGCGCGTTATTGCTGACATACCAAATCTACAAAAAGTGGTCGAAAATCTCTAGGCTGGAATGTACTCGAGTCAGTTGCAGCGGTCAGTTGCCTGGAATCATATTTGAAAAGTAATGACAAACCTTTAACTTCATAATAAATTCTTGGCCATATTATTAAATTATATGCGTTTTTTTTCTTCTTAAAAATCACATTCTTAAATTGAAATCGAAATTGCTAAGAAATGGATATCTTTTAAAATATTTAAGTTTAAATTGCAAAGCCTTAAAATAATATATGCATTATACATCCAAACTTGTACTGGTAAAAAAAATTATGGTTCTCAACCATAGGGCAGAAATGTTTTCATCTAAAATGGACTCGTTCGTATTTTAATAAGGATTGTGTGTACTAGCAATAAAAGTGCTCTTATCGTTTCTAATACAATGTGGCTAATCTCAACAAGTTTTCAATTGTTATTTTCCCCGGCCGGAATCCTGGGAAATATTAAAATTTTCCCCGCTTTCTTGGGAAACAAAAAAGACCGGGAAAAAAACCACAACCCTCGCACATCGCACATACTCGTACATATACCAACGAGAAGCGGGTATAAATAAAAAAATGTTTGTAAGGAAGACAATGGATTCGCTTTCGCCTCTCCTCACTGTTCTGTTTTTGAACGTTTGCATAAAGTCGGAGGAAAAGGCGGAAATAAAGAACAATATGTCATTATCGTCCGTCTGTCATTACAGTCGTCAATGCGAAAGCACACAAGACAACAGTGACAGCAATGTCAGCGGGAATTGGATGATGCTTTCTGGAAACTACTTGACATAGTGTAAGTAACGCGGCAGATAATGAGAACCACACATACAATAACGACGACAAGTCAGATGAAGGCAGACGGCTGGACTGACAATGACAACGACATGAGGCAACCAAAGAAAATGTCCTGGTGACTAAGTAAGGGGACTTTAATGTTTCTCTGTACTAACAAGAAAAAGAAGACATTCATTATGCATTTCTCGAAATTGAAAAAATATTTAAAGTGTTTATAAGAGGTCTGAATGTGATGTGAAACAGAGAAGTTTCATTCACAGACTCAAAGAATAAATTTTGCAGAATTTACACACAAAATATAAGAACCGTAGGAAACAGTTAAAAAAAAGGTTAACTTCAACCGGGTGTAATAAAAATAAAACTTGGCACCAGCTGGAGTAAAAATGTATACACGGTTTTTTCTTACACCATGGATCCTACACCATGGATTTTTAATATTGGTTCCAATATACCATCGACATTTAGTGGGGTTGTTTTATTTGAAATACCTGCATCAAGTAAGTGTGGCATATGTAGTTTAGGTAAACTAAAACAAGTGTAATTTTAAAATTAAATGCATATTTGGATTTGAATCCATTTCGGATGGAAACTTTTCTGCTCCCAGGAATCTTAAGTCTGTGTTTTTAATTTAACCAAATAATATGAAATCAGTTCATTTTAAAATTCTTTATTTGAACGAATAATGGGTAATATGGGTACTGCTCGGACGCACTCAGTTGCTGGACGTTTTATATAGGGTGATCCAAGTAGAGATACTTTTTTCAATAGCCTGTTTTTGACAGATTACGAGTGAGTCCTGTCATGTTATCTTTGTTTAGTATTGTTAGGCATTTCATCATTAAAAGACTTTCGTCTTAACAACGTTTACAAATCGTTCAACTTTATTACGAAAATTTACGTTCTGTGAGGAATGTGTTTCGTGCACTTCGTTCAACTTATAGTCACCATAGTCGGCCAACATTTCTGGCTCAATGGGTATGTAAAGAAGCAAAATTGCCACATCTGGGACGAAGAGCAACCAGAAGAAGTTCAAGAGCTGTCACTTTATCTAGAAAGAACAACGGTTTGGTGTGGTTTGTGGGCCGGTGGAATCATCGGTCCAAATTTCTTCAAAAATGATGCCGGTGAGAACGTAACCGTCAATGGCGACCGTTACCGTGCCATGATAACCGACTATTTGATGCCTAAAATTGAAGCTCGTGATCTCGGAGACATTTGGTTTCAACAAGACGGCGCCAATTCCCACACATCGCATCAATCAATGGATTTATTGAGAGAACACTTCGGTGAGCAGATAATTTCACGTTTTGGGACGGTCGATTGACCACCAAGATCGTGTGATATCACACCGATAGAGTTTTTTTTTCTTTGTATGTAATGCCCAAAGTCTATGCTGACAAATCAGCTAAGATTCAGGTCTAGGAAGCCAACGTTGCGCGTGTTATTACCACCATACCTATTGAAATGCTAGAACGAGTCATCGAAAATTGGACTCAACGGATGAACCATTTGAGACGTAGCCGCGGCCAACATTTGATAGACATAATCTTCAAATAATAAATGCCAAAGAATGTTCATTCAAATGGTAATAAACATTTTCTATTCTATTTGAATTTTCTGTGTTTTTTTCTTTAAAAAAGTAGGGACCCTCAAAATTAATCACCCATTATATAACGTGGCCCAAATAGACGACGTGCACGATCAGATCGCGCAATCAGTAGTTAATATAGACATATGGGTACTCAAATTAATGTAAATTTTGCTACGAATCAGAATCCATAGGCCGAGAAGGCATAAAGACTGATAATTTATGGGCTTTCGTAGCGCTGTTTTTTCGCCTCTTGTCGATTTTAAAAAATCCTAAAAATTAGTAAAATATGGGTAACCGCGAATCAAATTTTAGCTCTTTCGGCGCAGAGAAACTACGGCGACCGCAAAACTAACTGGCCTGGCACATTTTCTGTTTTACTAGCAACTTTTTTTTGTTTTTTATAAGCCATCTGTCAAAATTTCCAAAATATTTAATGATTATTTTCTTTGTAACAGGTGATTGAAGCAAACAAGTTTTATAATTTTTGAAAAATTTGAAAAATGCGGTAATTAAACACTTTTATATGAAAGGTTATACGCCACAATTAATCAAAGATGGATTGGATTCTGTTCATGGTGATAATGCACCATCATACTCCACCGTGAAATCCTGGGTTCAACAATTTTAAATGGGTCGTTCAAGTACGGAAGATGAACAACGCTCTGGAAGACCAAAAACTGCTACTACTATTAAAAACATTAGAAAAATATTTAATGAAGTGACTAAAGATAGACGAATAAAGCTCAGAGAACATGCTGATATTGTTAAAATACACGAAAAACAAGTTTGGAGTATTTTACATGATGAACTCCACATGAAAAAGCTATCCACAAGATGGGTGCCGCGTTTGTTGACTTTTGACCAATTCCGAGGAGCTTTTAGCGATTTATCAGCGTAATCCAATAGAGTTCTTGCGCCGATTCATAACTGTTGATGAAACATGGATCCATCACTACATCCCAATATGCAAAGAACAGTCAAAACAATGTATAGAAGCTGGTAAAAGTGGTCCCAAGAAGGCGAAAACTGTTAAGTCAGCAGTAAAAGAAATGGCCACAGTATATTGGGATGCAAGGGGTATAATATTTATTGATTATCTTGAGAAAGGAAAAACTATAAATAGTGAATATTAGTGTGCATTATTGGATCGGTTGAGTGAAGAAATCAAGATAAAACGACCGCATTTAGAAAAAAAGTTATTTTTCATCAAGATAATGCTCCTTTACACACTGCATTTTTAACTCAACAAAAACTGGCCGAATTACGATTTGAAATTTCTCCGCATCCACCATATAGTCCAGATTTAGCTCCTTCTGATTATTTCTTGTTTCCAAATTTAAAAAAATTTCTCGGTGGCAAAATATTTTCATCCAATAGCGAGGTTATTGCTGAAACTGAGGCATATTTTGAAGGTCTCGAAAAATCTTATTTTTCAGATGGAATTAAAAAACTTGAAAAACGTTTGATGAAGTGTATTGAGTTGGAAGGAGATTATGTTGAAAAATAAATAATAATAATTCCAAAAAAACGGTTCTTTTTATGTTAGGCCAGTTACTTTTGCGGTCGCCCTCTATGCTTTAACTATCAAATGGCACGGATTATACTGTCATTTGATAGTCAAAGCATAGTTTCTCTGCGCCGAAAGGGTTAAAATTTGACTCATAATGTCGTGTCATAATGTCATACCTAGGCCGGCATTTCTACAACAATGAATTAAAGGACAAGTTGATTAGGTGACAATATTTAATTTAATGTTGGTAAATAATAGCAAAATTGGATTTAATGTGGCTTTGTGTTATGTTTGAGTACCTACTCGCACATGAGCGAACTATCCAGTTTTTTAAACTACGGAGTCACTAGACCAGAAAAATGGGAACCCAAAAGAGCTAATTGTTTTAGTTTTCTGTGTAAATTCTGTGTAAAATTAAAGCGATAACTCTAAAGCTGGTAGGTTGGAGAAAAACAATCTTATTGTAATGGACCTACTTTGTGGAATATCAAAGAGAATTCAGTAATTTTGAGGACCAATTTTTTCATTGTTGTGGGACCGATTAGGATGACCAAAACTAAGGCAAACCTTTAAAGAAAGTGAGTGTAAGGAAATTTTATTGTTTCTTAGAACCCTAATGTCTATGTTAAAAAGGACCTTCTTCGATGCCCTAGGGATTAATGTTAATATTTAGATTAGTAATAACATTTTACTGTGGTTGGGTACCCATATACCCATAGATGAAGTGGTCTTATTTTTGGCCCGAATGGCATATGGGGCTGTGTCTAGTCACAAATTAAAGGAAATCTTTAAAGTAAGTGCATTGACTTCTTAAAGTAAAAGTTTACAAAGACTGTCATTTGCACCAGTAAGGCCCACAAATCTGAAGAGCAGGCAAATCAAAACATTATTATTCTGATAGAAGCCCTCATCCAACACAATATGGGTTAGATTAACTTTCTGGTGATACCCTTTGGGGGTGATCTGTTCCGAGTTAATATTTCTGCGATTTCCAATGGCTATGGCGGCTATGGTTTTTTTACTTCACACTAATCTCTGCATAGTTTGTGGCTCAGGGTCCAAAACAGTGAGCTCACGCGAAAACTTGTTCTCGGTAGGCCAACTCCATTCTCAAATCAACTTCTTAAACTAAATTACACTCTCTAAAACAAAACTTGCTTTAACGTCACTGTCACATGTTGCGTCCTTAGCTCAAGTTAAATTTTTAACTTCAAGAATGACTAAGGTAAATCTCACTCCCCATTATTGAATAGAGTTTAATGAATTGAAATTTAATTCTATATCAATGTGGGAGCAAAAACCGCTTTGAAATAAAAGTCATTAATTCTTTTGGGAAATGCTTCCTAAACGGACAGTCATTGGCTAAAACCAATAGCCACACAACATGTGGCATTTGATTGAAGTACAACCATCGAAACAATTTCCTGTTGTACAACATTTTTGTGAACTCATCCCAATTTAATTAAGCTGGTATTAAATTGAATATAAAAAAGATATTGCCAACTTTTTGGCAACAGACTTTTTAAAGGCTCTCCGCAAAAATAAAGTCCCCCATTCGTTTCCATTTTCGTTAAAGGTAAAGTCTGTATAAGTAGATTGGCTGTACTAGAGTGGAACTTTGAATTTTTAATTCAACTTAAATAAACTTTGTACATCAGTGGCTAAACAATATCCGCCGAAAAGCTAAACAATTTTAACAAATGGCATTAACATTCAAATCTTAAATATTCTTCATATGATAGAAACTATTTAATAGCCAGTCGTCATCTTTGTTGTTTATTGGATAATGGTTTATACTTGTAAATAGACGATATCGGCCTAGTAGCAAAAAAGTATCCCTTGGAGGGACTTTTATTACCAGCAGAACATTAATAAAAGAAGACGACGAAAATTTTAAACCATGGGCACTCCCATGAGAGGCACTACGAGTATACGAATTATCAATTGTGAAATTTAACTAGAAGCTAAAGGCATTCAATGTTTCTGCGACCTGCAAATTGTGCATTGTGTCCGTGGTAAGGGGATTACTTATGTTGCCTTAATGCGTCCGCTAACTCTACTCCTCCCACTATTAACTTATGTATTTTCTTCAATATAGTTTCGACATTATTAAAGTAGTATTACTTACGTATGTTGGCCGTATTTTCGAATCCTCCTCTACTTACTGTATCTCTACCGTAGTTTGGTCTCCCATCTATCTGGAGTCCGAGGGAGTTATCGTCAAAAGCTTTTCGAGTTTTTTTATACCTTCTAGCAAAGGATGATGCACTTATTAATTTTTTTTTTTGTTAACAACACCTCGAAATACTTATCGGTGACCGTATAAAGTATTTAATTTATTGACCGCAGTAAAATTCTAAGACAAGTTCGGAATTTCGTTCTGTTCGTCGGCATGTCTGCTAAAATCACGATTACGGTCAAACGAATTCAGCTTCAAACAGCGAACAGAATCGTTGCCACAACCGATTTTGAGGTTGCATGCACCTCGAGTACAGTACAACCGAGTGTTTGTTAGTGCTCTGCAACATTCAGCCATTGCAACTAAAATATCGGTAGAAAATAAGAAATAATGTCTAATCCAAACCTCCAGAAAATAATTTTTGGATCTAAAAGTCCACATTCCACTCTTGTTTACCTGTTTTCTTATATGGTTGAAGTAATCGTAATCACAGTGTTTGTCATGTCAAGGAATTAGAGGAAAAGATGATGTAAGATTTTACTGAATAAATTAGATTAAACAATTTGTTCTAAACAGTAGTAAAAGGATTATTTTCTCGTTTGGCTATGATGAAAGTTAAGATATCATCACCAATATTCGGTTCCAAAAACAAAATGTTTGCTAAGCTATTGGATACCACATCCACCAGTTAGGGCAACTAAATACATTTTAAACGTTTCATTGGTATAACCGATTGGTTATACTATGATTATATTTTCCATCTTGTGGTATGTCGAACCGTATATCTATTACAATTATAAACATTTGGTGATTGCAACCGTAATTATTTGTTTGCTGTGGTATTTTAGTAGTTCCAACAGTTTTCAAACTGTTTTTTTTTTCTGTGTGTAGGAGTTTCAAATTTTGCATGGAAATGGTCTACGGCCATAAGCTGCTTGGGATTGTAAATGGAAGAAATAGGACCACGTGAAACTTGTGCGACGAAGACTATTTAAAATTTTGGTGTTTGGGCTCTTTTTATTAATTAACTTAACTTATCTAGTTTGCGGGGAAAGTTTATTTAAAGTAGTCCTACCGAATACAAATAGAAAAATCGTTGCTATGATTTTCCATAGATTGTAAATAAAGAATCACAGAAAAATAAAGATTTCCAAGATTGTCTGAATTCAATTGAGAATTATTAAATATTCTAACAAAATAATTCTAGAACCTCTGGTTCTGTACAAAATAATACAAAAAACAACAAATTAATTTTTTCTTTTGGGAACAACGGCATAAACAAACACTTTTCCGGAAATTCTCATTGCATTTGAATAGGGACAATTAAATTTTCTTATCAACATAATGCATTATTAAAATTTGACTAAATTTTTGATTTTTCGCATTTGAATAAAACAAATATAGCTTAAAACTTCTCTCTTGTTCCCAGTACTTTGTTACAATTACAAAAACATATTTTATGTACTCTTTTTATATTCAAATATGTAACAAGTTATAGTAAAAACTTTGCACTATGTAGTCTGTCTCGAGTGTTTTCAATGCAAAATACTTTGAGTTTGAGTAATCCCACTATCGATACCAATGAAATGTAAATTCATATTATTTTGCCGTGGAAGCCATATAATTGAAAAGCATCATAATTCTATAAAGAGCTTATGTATTTAGTTTAGTATACATACACCCACGTCTCATCTGTCATATTATGGCACATTTATTTGAAAACTTTATTTTATTTTCTCTATCCCACCATGTTTTATTATAGGTCATTAATTATTTTACTACATTGTCATTGACTTATGCCAGAAAAACAATAATGGTAAGATGCTTTCATAAACGAGAAACGATAAATTTATATGTAAAAGTTAGAACTACTCTGGTAGATTTGGAAAAAAGACAAAAATTATTTAAATCTGAACCGATTTTCTTCAGTTTCAACTACATTCTTACTTAATCCAATTAAAATAACGATTGACAAATTTCATCAAGATTTTTTGGTTTTTTTTTTTATAAAAAAACTTTTCTTAGCCTAAGGTTATCATACAAGTTTACAGAGTTTTAGTCGCATCATGCAACTTTTCTTCTAAAACATTTTTTTTCATCAAGATAAAATCGGGTGAACATAAATGTATAAGATCTATGCCATTAACGTCCTTTCTTAGCCCAAAAGACTTACTCGTGCTAAATTTGATCAAGATTAGATGTAATGTGTGGGTTTTAGAGCTAAAGTAGAATAATCGGATAAATGGATAATATGTGGGAGCTATATCTAATCTGAACCGATATTCTCCAGTTTCAAAAACTTTTTTCCTTGGCAAAAAAAAAAAGATTTGTGCTATAAATCATCTACTCGTATATTGGATGTAAATGTGGCTTGAACAGCTAAAAACAGAAAAAGTGGATAAACATATATGTGGGAGGTATATTTAAATCTGAACCGATTTATTTGCATTTCAGTAGCGTTCGTCCTTGATCCAAGAAACTTACTTTTGCCAATTTTCATAAATATCGGACAATCATAGCGTAGTAGTTTGATAACAAGCTATAGATGGCTGGGCGGATGGAGGGACAGACGGAGGACGGAGACGGATATCGTTAAAACGAACAAGTGATGTTGAGTCCATCGGTACACTTAAAGGTGGGTCTATCTCAAATATTTTTGTAAGTTACAAACATTTGCCATAAAACTAACTAATAAAGCCGTATTTCACTGATGGTGCAGGCTATAATAGGACCACTAAACCTAAATGTATTTTGACACAAAAAGCCTTTATGGAATGTCTTAATACACAAGGTACTTGTAGCGTAAACAAGTCTGCATATTTAAGAATATCCCTACCACCTTGTAGATTACATGTGTATTAGGGCGGGTCGATTTGTAGGGAGGCAAAAAAATAGCTCAAGTGACAAGGAAAATCGTATTCCAGGAATCAAAATAAGAAATTTTGCCTGAGGATCCATACCTCTACAACGAGTTCTGAGATTCCGACTTTTTTCGTAGGGGCACCGCAAATAGGTTAAAGTACGTTTGGAAAAAAAACTTACTTTAACCTATTTACGGTGCCCCAATCGAGTCCAAAAGAAATTTGTCTTTGAAACAAATAAATTTCTTCTTTGCAGCCAATGGTGGTCCAACTAAAATGCAGTAGTTTTCATTCGTTTGGTGAGAGCCTGGTCTTAAAGAGTTCGGTTTTTGTTTCAAAAATTACTGCGAAGCTTTCTGATGAAGGCCGTCACGGACCACGAAAATTAATGCCACTTTGCCATTTAGTTGAAAACTTGTCTTTCATTTAAATATTGATGGTCTTGAGCCGGTTAATTTCCGTTCAATATGTAAAAGCTAAAGACCGAAATAAAACAAGCGAGCTAAAAAACGGATGATTTATTTGCAAATACATAGTAGGGGCATAAATACTGTTACACACGTTTTATGCTTTAAAATAAAAAGTACTGAATGTTTTTGGACCAAATATTTTTTAATATATTTATTGATGTATGTTGTATCCAAAAATAATCAACTTATTCAAAATGTCTTATGAGATCCAATGTTGGGGTATCTTTTGTGACATACCTTGTCCTCTAAAACCGTCCACATTTTGTAATCCAATGGGTTCAAATCTAGACTGCCTGAGGGCCATTCTTCAGAGGAAATAAACGCTGGCAAATTGTTTCGAAGCCAGGCCTGGCACGTTTTAGCCTTATTGGCCGGCGCAGAATCCTGCTTTAAAGTCCATGACTGGCTTTGGAACAGGGTGTTGTTAAGAGGCTTCACAACAGCTTCCAAAGCAGTTTTTTGGTAAACTTTGGCCGATGTTTTGACTCCTTGTTCGCAAAAATGCAGGTCAGTGACCCCATCGTAAGAGACACCCCACCAAACCATGACAGGGTGATGAACCTTTACCACCCTTGGGATCAGTTCAGATGCTTCCTTAGATGACCGTATAGAGTGTATCATTTTGCTTGTTAAATTCTTCCTGAACTGTAAAGTTTTTTTCATCGGTGAACAAAATTTTTCTGTGCAAGTTATCAGCGTGCTTCACCAAAAGACGTTTGCATTTTTCAATGCTATTTTTTTTAAAGCTGCAGTCAATAAATGTCCGGTACGTCGTTTGAAAGTCCCAAGGACCCATGGACCTTTGCGTGATATTCATCTCACGGGCCATGATTTCCTGTTTTCGGAGCAGATTTCTGTGAATTCTTGATTTAACGGCTTTGATGACATGCGGTGTTCGAACCGACCGGTGGCGGTCTTTTACATCTCCAGTCTTCTCAAACATTTTTTGGCATTGGTAGACGAACATGCGGCTAGTGGCCCTAGTGGCCGGAGCGTTTTGAGAATATCACTTTTTTTCATTTCACACTTGAAAAGCGCTATTACAGCGATACGGTTCTAATTATCTGACCACTCCATGATGAAAGTTGAAACAATTTTAAAATCTTGTTACAGACTTACGCTATTAAGGTTAGCTTTCAAAACCCATATGACATTAACGGGTGTGTTCAATGTTGTAACAGTATTTGTGTCCCTACTAAGTAAAAGAAGATGTTTTAATAAATTTATCTTAATATTTTTTATTATGATAGAAGGATCTATGACAATTTTGCACAAAATAAAATATCGGCCAAATGCTAGCCAGGGCTTCGGTGGCATATATTCTATACAATGGTCCATATTTTCAATGACTTTAAAACCTAGTGGAGGTTCATTTTCGTTAATGTGCCGACTTATCCTTTAGCTTCTGAATTATTCTTGGCTTAGTGACGTACACTTTTTCTTTTAAATATCCCCAAAGAAAGAAGACCAACGGTGTCAAATCATGCGTGGCGGGCAATCGTGGCGGACAATGAATATCGCCACGACGTGAGATAACACGGCCATTGAATATCGCTCGAGAAACTGCCATTGTTTCGTTGGCTGTGTGGCAAGTGGCTTCATCCTGTTGGAACCACATATCTCCCAGGTTCATATCCTCAATTTTAGCCGCAAGAAGTAATTTATCATCTCGCTACAGAGAATACTATTCGTGGAAACTAGTTGGTCGACCTCATTTTAATTACGGCCCGATAACACCTCCAGCACATACACCACACCAAATAGTCTCTATTTTGGGATGCATTGGACTTACAACAATCGCTCGTGGTTTCTCATTTGCCCAAATGGGGGCAATTCTGCTTGTTAACAAAACCACTGAGGACATATTTGGTCAATTACGCTGACCAACAATTTAAGATGCGCAGGAAATGGATATTGATTTATTTTTCGGCGTAATCAAACTAAACGCGAGGCTCAATTGTGTACTCTACGAACCACGCAGAAAAAAAGTATGGTTGTGGTGACAATATACGAAGAGGATAATACTATTGTTGGGTATATGGTTGTGGTACAACAATATTATGATCCTCACAACAATAGTATGATTCAAATACAACCATACTATGATCCTCACAACAATAGTATGATTTACACATAACCATACTATGATCTCCACAACCATAGTATGATCCTCACAACCATAGTATGTTTCATATACAACCATAGTATGATCCTCACAACCATACTATGATTCACCCGCAACCATGTTATGATCCCTACAACCATATTATAATCACACACAATTATACTATGATCCCTAATATAATTTATTAGAATTGGTTTAAGTTGTCAACAATAGATTTGAATTATGAAATTTATTCAAAAATACATTTAATTCAAAATAATAGGGAGTGATTTATTTCACAGTAGAAAAAATAAGTTAAAATAAACGTAAGCGTTTTTTTTTTTAATATTTCAGTTAAACAAAGCCAAAGCAGCTTGTTTAAAAAATTTTAATTTCGATAACAAAAGAACTATTATTGCATTAGATGCGTACCAATAACATTTGTTCTTAAAAGCATATTTAAACGCAGAAAAATTACAATCATACAGTATGATTGCCGTAATCATATTATTGCTAACATAAAACGCAAACAATACTTTTGTCGCACCAACCATATTTTTATTGTTGCTATAACCATAATTTCATTATTAAATTTGGCAATAATACTATTGTTACATTTCAAAAATATTAACATTGCAGCAATTATACTATTGTCAAAAATAAATTCAGTTAACAATGCTTTGGTTGCGACGAACATACTTTTATTGCGGACCATAAAGTAACCATGTTTTTTTTCTACGTGCTTGTTTTAAATTGTTGAACACCGAAACAAAGAAATGTCAAATTAAGTTTAGCAAACAACTTGACGTTAAGGTGTGACCCACAATTTACATTGTGCATTATGGTTGGACCACACTTCAATTCAATACTGTCCAGATTTAAAATCCTGGTAACATAATGCCACGTATGTGTCAACCATCATGTCGGAGGAAAACTCTTCCAGATATTACTTCCCCATGGAAACTATGCCGTGTTTTGGGGAGGGGGACATCTACATATCAGACGCTCCACCATCTCAATCTTCCCCTCATCATAATAGAGTCGACAATATTCGTCCACTCTACTCTCTTTAATATTACAATGCCCTCGCAGACACCTGGCATGGTCATCGACGTATCAGCTGCTCCACCATCTCAATCTCCTCCTTATAGAGCCGACAGTATTCATCCACTCCACTTTCTCTGACATTCAATGTCATCGAAAGCACCTGCCCTCTGACATCCTTTAAGTTATTTTCCGGCAGAGTACTGTCCCCGTCTAGTTTAGGGAACAACAAGCTAACATTTGTCGATTCTAAGCATGGTCTAGTAAATTTTTGTATAAATACAATATTATACTGCTGCTTAACGCCTTAAAGATTTACCCGTTTAAAGGAGTCTTTTAATACTACCGGGCCTTAGGCTGCAGTATAGCAATTATTTTACACAATAAAGACAAGATTCTCTCGCTTTCCTTAATAGGAGGCAAGAGTGATGTGAGAAATGCCCTGAGTTTTAAGGATTTTGGTCACATTCTCACAAAAATATCGACTGTGCGTCTGTTGAAGTTACTTTAATAAACTTCAAGATCATACCATTAAACCTTTATATGTCACTCACTTCCATAAGTACTTTATCTTATCAATTTGTCTGCTTGTTCAACATTCTAATTATCCCTAAGCTATGCCACCTAAATGTGTATCAGGGCAGATGCATTCGCATACCGTACCGCACCGAATTTATATCATGCATATTAAGAGGCCAATACAAAAATATTCGAAATGCTTGCAGAGCTCCAAGTATGCGTAATCGGAATATGAATAAATTATGGATTACTCGTATGGCAAATTGTGGTCTTTCATGCAGTAAACATAATTATTAGACTCAATATTAACATAAATGCATATGTATAATACGATTTATGTACATAAATACGACACATGCATTTAGACATATCTACTAACAAAATATGCGTTATGCCTTTATCCTTATCTATACGAACCATTTCAATGGTTGTGTGCATCCGATTCACACACTCGAATACCCAAATCCTAACCAAAGTTCACAGCTTTGGGCGAGTGCGTGTTGGGCGCCCAAAGGATTTATTTGATCTATAAGAATTTAAATAATGAGGTTAATTTCAAATTTGCTTATGGCATTCGGAATAATTAACAAATTTTATATTTCAGATTTAATTATAGCTGTATCTAATCAAGATTATATCGCTCGCAATCACAGAGATGTTATTATTAAGGAATCGAATGATATAATTTCGACTTCTTCTTCTGTAATTATTATACTGCATAATGCAATTACATCGACTATTATTGTTTGCTTAAATAGTTTAAGTTAATTATACACAAGCAAAATATTCCTTGGCAAAAGATGTTGTTGCATCTTGCAGCAATGGAAGATGTTGCAGAGTTGATGCTGAATAAATTTAAAAATTGCTATATTTAAACAACAGAACAACATTCCAGTAAAAGAGTAATAAATAACTTTTAATTGTTTACCATTGGTGATATATATTGTCCTTCTGCATTTCACAAAAAAAAATTCCGTCATTCTTAGACTTTCCTTAAAAGTTTGTAACAGCTCTTATGAATTTTACATGATTCTCAAAATAATACCTGCAACCATGGTGCCCTAGAGCATAGGACATTTCTTCCATTATGAAAGCCCTGAGTTTATTCAGGAGATATCATTTCAACCTGGACATAACTTCTCTCTAAGAAGGGTGGACAATACTCTCCAGTATATTAAGGGTGGTCCAACCATAATGCACGACGTTAATTAAATCGTGTCAAATGTTTTTCGCAACTTAATTTGATATTTCTTTGTTTCAGTGTTTGACAAGTAGAGCCATGGAGAGGTATAACATTGAACAGAGCGATACGACTGATCAAGCCTTTGACGAAAATGGGAGTTCAAATCAAAATGCATTTCGTGCACTATTTTTAGGTCAGCAAAATCGACCAAATTTGTCCACAATCGGAAGCACTGTGCGCAAATTTCAGAAACCCTGATATGTAGGCAATGTGGACACACCTGTGCAAGCTCGACTAGTTCACTTTAAGAAAGCCATTGATGTTATTTGCAACAGTGTGGCAATGGAGCCGTAAACCTCGACTAGTCGTCGTACCCACCAATTTATCATCTCGCGAACATCACTGATGCAAATTTTACATAAGAATTTGAATTTGTACAGTTTTGGCATAGAAAACTAGTGATCACGAATTAAGGCTCTTTTGTCGACTAGACGCTTAGTTTAGAAGATATCGACGATTTAAGTTTTTATAAGAAATTCCAGCTTTTTTGGCCAAACAAACTAGTGGTCACGAATTAAAGCTGTTTTGTCGATAAGACTCTTATATAAGAAGATATCGACGATTTAAGTTTTTATTAGAAATTCCAACTTTCTTGGCCCAGAAAACTAGTGGTCACTAATTAAGGCTCTTTTGTCGATTAGCTCATAGTTTAGAAGATATCGACGATTTAAGTTTTTATAAAAAACTCCAACTTTTTTGGCCCAGAACTTAGTGGTCACGAACTAAGGCTCTTTTGTCGATAAGACGCTTAGTTTAGAAGATATCGACGATTTAAGTTTTTATAAGAATTTCCAACTTTTTTTGCCCAGAAATCTAGTGGTCACGAATTAAGGCTCTTTTGTCGATTAGACGCTTAGTTTAGAAGATATCGACGATTTAAATTTTTTAAGAAATTCCAACTTTTTAAGGCTCTTTTGTCGATTAGACGCTTAGTTTAGAATATATCGACGATTTAAGTAAGAAATTCCAACTTTTTTGGTCCTGGAAACTAGTGGTCACGAATTAAGGCTCTTTTGTCGACGCTTAGTTTAGAAAATATCGACGATTTAAATTTTTATAAGAAATTCCAACGTTTTTGGCCCAGAAAATTAGTGGTCACGCATTAAGGCTCTTTTGTCGATTTGACGCTTACTTTAGAAGATATCGACGATTTAAGTTTTTTTAAGAAATAACACCCTTTTTGGCCCAGGAAAATAGTGGTCACGAATTAAGGCTCTTTTGTCGATTAGACGCTTAGTTTAGAAGATATCGACGATTTAAATTGTTATAAGCAATTCCAACTTTTTTGGCCCAGAAAACTAGTGGTCACGAATTAAGGCTCTTTTGTCGATTAGACGCTTAGTTTAGAAGATATCGACGATTTAAGTTTTTATAAGAAATTCCAGCTTTTTTGGCCAAACAAACTACTGGTCACGAATTAAAGCTGTTTTGTCGATAAGACTCTTATATAAGAAGATATCGACGATTTAAGTTTTTATTAGAAATTCCAACTTTCTTGGCCCAGAAAACTAGTGGTCACTAATTAAGGCTCTTTTGTCGATTAGCTCATAGTTAAGAAGATATCGACGATTTAAGTTTTTATAAAAAACTCCAACTTTTTTGGCCCAGAACTTAGTGGTCACGAACTAAGGCTCTTTTGTCGATAAGACGCTTAGTTTAGAAGATATCGACGATTTAAGTTTTTATAAGAATTTCCAACTTTTTTTGCCCAGAAAACTAGTGGTCACGAATTAAAGCTCTTGCGTCGATTAGACGCTTAGTTTAGAAGATATCGACGATTTAAATTTTTTAAGAAATTCCAACTTTTTTGGCCCAGAAATCTAGTGGTCACGAATTAAGGCTCTTTTGTCGATTAGAAGCTTAGTTTAGAAGATATCGACGATTTAAATTTTTTAAGAAATTCCAACTTTTTAAGGCTCTTTTGTCGATTAGACGCTTAGTTTAGAACATATCGACCATTTAAGTTTTTATAAGAAATTCCAACTTTTTTGGTCCACGAAACTAGTGGTCACGAATTAAGGCTTTTTTGTCGATTAGACGCTTAGTTTAGAAGATATCGACGATTTAAATTTTTATAAGAAACTCCAACTTTTTTGGCCCAGAAAACTAGTGGTCACGAATGAAGGCTCTTTTGTCGATTAGATGCTTAGTTTAGAAGATATCAACGATTTAAATTTTTATAAGAAATTCCATCGTTTTTGGCCCAGAAAATTAGTGGTCACGAATTAAGGCTCTTTTGTCGATCACGAATTAAGGCTCTTTTGTCGATTAGACGCTTAGTTTAGAAGATATCGACGATTTAAATTTTTATAAGAAATTCCAACTTTTTGGGCCAGAAAACTAGTGGTAACGAGTTAAGGCTCTTTTGTCGATTAGACGATTAGTTTAGAAGATATCGACGATTTAAATTTTTATAAGAAATTCCAACTTTTTTGGCCCAGAAAACTAGTGGTCACGAATGAAGGCTTTTTTGTCGATTAGACGCTTAGTTTAGAAGATATCGACGATTTAAGTTTTTATAAGAAATTCCAATTTTTTTTGCCCAGAAAATTAGTGGTCACGAATTAAGGCTCTTTTGTCGATTAGACGCTTAGTTTAGAAGATATCGACGATTTAAATTTTTTAAGAAATTCCAACTTTTTTGGCCCAGAAAACTATTGGTCACGAATTAAGGCTCTTTTGTCGATTAGACGCTTAGTTTAGAAGATATCGACGATTTAATTTTTTATAAGAAATTCCAAGTTTTTTGGTCCACGAAACTAGTGGTCACGAATTAAGGCTCTTTTGTCGATTAGACGCTTAGTTTAGAAGATATCGACGATTTAAGTTTTTATAAGAAATTCCAAAGTTTTTGGCCCAGATAATTAGTGGTCACGAATGAAGGCTCTTTTGTCGATTAGATGCTTAGTTTAGAAGATATCAACGATTTAAATTTTTATAAGAAATTCCATCGTTTTTGGCCCAGAAAATTAGTGGTCACGAATTAAGGCTCTTTTGTCGATTAGACGCTTAGTTTAGAAGATATCAACGATTTAAATTTTTATAAGAAATTCCAACTTTTTTAGCCCAGAAAACTAGTGGTCACGAATGAAGGCTTTTTTGTCGATTAGACGCTTAGTTTAGAAGATATCGACAATTTAAATTTTTATAAGAAATTCCAACTTTTTTGGCCCAGAAAACTAGTGGTCACGAATGAAGGCTCTTTTGTCGATTAGACGCTTAGTTTAGAAGATATCGACGATTTAAATTTTTATAAGAAATTCCAAAGTTTTTGGCCCAGATAATTAGTGGTCACGAATTAAGGCTCTTTTGTCGATTAGACGCTTAGTTTAGAAGATATCGACGATTTAAGTTTTTATAAGAATTTCCAACTTTTTTGGTCCAGGAAACTAGTGGTCACGAATTAAGGCTCTTTTGTCGACGCTTAGTTTAGAAAATATCGACGATTTAAATTTTTATAAGAAATTCCAACGTTTTTGGCCCAGAAAATTAGTGGTCACGCATTAAGGCTCTTTTGTCGATTTGACGCTTACTTTAGAAGATATCGACGATTTAAGTTTTTTTTAAGAAATAACACCCTTTTTGGCCCAGGAAAATAGTGGTCACGAATTAAGGCTCTTTTGTCGATTAGACGCTTAGTTTAGAAGATATCGACGATTTAAATTGTTATAAGCAATTCCAACTTTTTTGGCCCAGAAAACTAGTGGTCACGAATTAAGGCTCTTTTGTCGATTAGACGCTTAGTTTAGAAGATATCGACGATTTAAGTTTTTTTTAAGAAATTCCAACTTTTTTGGCCCAGGAAAATAGTGGTCACGAGTTAAGGCTCTTTTGTCGATTAGACTCATAGTTTAGAAGATATCGACGATTTAAGTTTTTATAAGAAATTCCAACGTTTTTGGCCCAGAAAATTAGTGGTCACGCATTAAGGCTCTTTTGTCGATTTGACGCTTACTTTAGAAGATATCGACGATTTAAGTTTTTTTTAAGAAATAACACCCTTTTTGGCCCAGGAAAATAGTGGTCACGAATTAAGGCTCTTTTGTCGATTAGACGCTTAGTTTAGAAGATATCGACGATTTAAATTTTTATAAGAAATTCCAAAGTTTTTGGCCCAGATAATTAGTGGTCACGAATTAAGGCTCTTTTGTCGATTAGACGCTTAGTTTAGAAGATATCGACAATTTAAATTTTTATAAGAAATTCCAACTTTTTTGGCCAAGAAAATTAGTGGCCACGAATTAAAGCTCTTTTGTCGATTAGACGCTTAGTTTAGAAGATATCGACGATTTAAGTTTCTAAAAGAAATTCCAACTTTTTTGGCCCAGAAAACTAGTGGTCACGAATTAAGGCTCTTTTGTCTATTCGACGCTTAGTTTAGAAGATATCGACGATTTAAGTTTTCATAAAGAATTCCAACTTTTTGGCCCAGAACTTAGTGGTCACGAATTAAGGCTCTTTTGTCGATTAGACGCTTATTTTAGAAGATATCGATGATTTAAATTATTTAAGAAATTCAAACTTTTTTAACCCAGAAAACTAGTGGTCACGAATTAAGGCTCTTTTGTCGATTAGACGCTTAGTTTAGAAGATATCGACGATTTAAGTTTTTGTAAGAAATTCCAACTTTTTTTGCCCAGAAAATTAGTGGTCACTAATTAAGGCTCTTTTGTCGATTAGACGCTTAGTTTAGAAGATATCGACGATTTAAATTTTTTAAGAAATTCCAACGTTTTTGGCCCAGATAATTAGTGGTCACGAATTAAGGCTCTTTTGTCGATTAGACGCTTAGTTTAGAAGATATCGACGATTTAAGTTTTTATAAGAAATTCCAATTTTTTTTGCCCAGAAAACTAGTGGTCACGAATGAAGGCTTTTTTGTCGATTAGACGCTTAGTTTAAAAGATATCGACAATTTAAATTTTTATAAGAAATTCCAACTTTTTTGGCCCAGAAAACTAGTGGTCACGAATGAAGGCTCTTTTGTCGATTAGACGCTTAGTTTAGAAGATATCGACAATTTAAATTTTTATAAGAAATTCCAACTTTTTTGGCCCAGAAAACTAGTGGTCACGAATGAAGGCTCTTTTGTCGATTAGACGCTTAGTTTAGAAGATATCGACGATTTAAATTTTTATAAGAAATTCCAACTTTTTGGGCCAGAAAATTAGTGGTCACGAATTAAGGCTCTTTTGTCGATTAGACGCTTAGTTTAGAAGATATCGACGATTTAAGTTTTTATAAGAATTTCCAACTTTTTTTGCCCAGAAAATTAGTGGTCACGAATTAAGGCTCTTTTGTCGATTAGACGCTTAGATTAGAAGATATCGACGATTTAAGTTTTTTAAAACAATTCCAACTGTTTTGGCCGAGGAAAATAGTGGTCACGAATTAAGGCTCTTTTGTCGATTAGACGCTTAGTTTAGAAGATATCGACGATTTAAGTTTTTATAAGAAATTCCAACTTTTTTGGCCCAGGAAACTATTGGTCACGAATTAAGGCTCTTTTGTCGATTAGACGCTTAGTTTAGCAGATATCGACGATTTAAATTTTTCATAAGAAATTCCAATTTTTTTGGTTTAAATTTTTATAAGAAATTCCAAATTTTTTGGCCCAGAAAACTAGTGGTCACGAATGAAGGCTCTTTTGTCGATTAGATGCTTAGTTTAGAAGATATCAACGATTTAAATTTTTATAAGAAATTCCATCGTTTTTGGCCCAGAAAATTAGTGGTCACGAATTAAGGCTCTTTTGTCGATTAGACGCTTAGTTTAGAAGATATCGACGATTTAAGTTTTTATAAGAATTTCCAACTTTTTTTGCCCAGAAAATTAGTGGTCACGAATTAAGGCTCTTTTGTCGATTAGACGCTTAGTTTAGAAGATATCGACGATTTAAGTTTTTAAAAACAATTCCAACTTTTTTGGCCGAGGAAAATAGTGGTCACGAATTAAGGCTCTTTTGTCGATTAGACGCTTAGTTTAGAAGATATCGACGATTTAAATTTTTATAAGAAATTCCAACTTTTTGGGCCAGAAAACTAGTGGTCACGAGTTAAGGCTCTTTTGTCGATTAGACGATTAGTTTAGAAGATATCGACGATTTAAATTTTTTTAAGAAATTCCAACTTTTTTGGTCCACGAAACTAGTGGTCACGAATGAAGGCTCTTTTGTCGATTAGACGCTTAGTTTAGAAGATATCGACGATTTAAATTTTTATAAGAAATTCCAAAGTTTTTGGCCCAGATAATTAGTGAACACGAATTAAGGCTCTTTTGTCGATTAGACGCTTAGTTTAGAAGATATCGACGATTTAAATTTTTATAAGAAATTCCAACTTTTTGGGCCAGAAAACTAGTGGTCACGAATTAAGGCTCTTTTGTCTATTAGATGCTTAGTTTAGAAGATATCAACGATTTAAATTTTTATAAGAAATTCCAATTTTTTTGGTCCACTAAACTAGTGGTCACGAATGAAGGCTCTTTTGTCGATTAGACGCTTAGTTTAGAAGATATCGACGATTTAAATTTTTATAAGAAATTCCAAAGTTTTTGGCCCAGATAATTAGTGGTCACGAATTAAGGCTCTTTTGTCGATTAGACGCTTAGTTTAGAAGATATCGACGATTTAAATTTTTATAAGAAATTCCAACTTTTTGGGCCAGAAAACTAGTGGTCACGAATTAAGGCTCTTTTGTCGATTAGACGATTAGTTTAGAAGATATCGACGATTTAAATTTTTATAAGAAATTCCAAATTTTTTGGCCCAGAAAACTAGTGGTCACGAATGAAGGCTCTTTTGTCGATTAGATGCTTAGTTTAGAATATATCAACGATTTAAATTTTTATAAGAAATTCCATCGTTTAGAAGATATCGACGATTTAAGTTTTTATAAGAATTTCCAACTTTTTTTGCCCAGAAAATTAGTGGTCACGAATTAAGGCTCTTTTGTCGATTAGACGCTTAGTTTAGAAGATATCGACGATTTAAGTTTTTAAAAACAATTCCAACTTTTTTGGCCGAGGAAAATAGTGGTCACGAATTAAGGCTCTTTTGTCGATTAGACGCTTAGTTTAGAAGATATCGTTGATTTAAATTATTTAAGAAATTCCAACTTTTTTGGCCCAGAAAACTAGAGGTCACGAATTAAGGCTCTTTTGTCGATTAGACGCTTAGTTTAGAAGATATCGACGATTTAAGTTTTTATAAGAAATTCCAACTTTTTTGACCCAGATAATTAGTGGTCACGAATTAAGGCTCTTTTGTCGATGAGACGCTTAGTTAGGAAGATATCGACGATTTAAATTTTTATAAGAAATTCCAACTTTTTGGGCCAGAAAACTAGTGGTCACGAGTTAAGGCTCTTTTGTCGATTAGACGATTAGTTTAGAAGATATCGACGATTTAAATTTTTATAAGAAATTCCAACTTTTTTGGCCCAGAAAACTAGTGGTCACGAATGAAGGCTTTTTTGTCGATTAGACGCTTAGTTTAGAAGATATCGACGATTTAAGTTTTTATAAGAAATTCCAATTTTTTTTGCCCAGAAAATTAGTGGTCACGAATTAAGGCTCTTTTGTCGATTAGACGCTTAGTTTAGAATATATCGACGATTTAAATTTTTTAAGAAATTCCAACTTTTTTGGCCCAGAAAACTATTGGTCACGAATTAAGGCTCTTTTGTCGATTAGACGCTTAGTTTAGAAGATATCGACGATTTAATTTTTTATAAGAAATTCCAACTTTTTTGCTCCACGAAACTAGTGGTCACGAATTAAGGCTCTTTTGTCGATTAGACGCTTAGTTTAGAAGATATCGACGATTTAAGTTTTTATAAGAAATTCCAAAGTTTTTGGCCCAGATAATTAGTGGTCACGAATTAAGGCTCTTTTGTCGATTAGACGCTTAGTTAGGAAGATATCGACGATTTAAATTTTTATAAGAAATTCCAACTTTTTGGGCCAGAAAACTAGTGGTCACGAGTTAAGGCTCTTTTGTCGATTAGACGATTAGTTTAGAAGATATCGACGATTTAAATTTTTATAAGAAATTCCAATTTTTTTTGCCCAGAAAATTAGTGGTCACGAATTAAGGCTCTTTTGTCGATTAGACGCTTAGTTTAGAAGATATCGTTGATTTAAATTATTTAAGAAATTCCAACTTTTTTGGCCCAGAAAACTAGAGGTCACGAATTAAGGCTCTTTTGTCGATTAGACGCTTAGTTTAGAAGATATCGACGATTTAAGTTTTTATAAGAAATTCCAACTTTTTTGACCCAGATAATTAGTGGTCACGAATTAAGGCTCTTTTGTCGATGAGACGCTTAGTTAGGAAGATATCGACGATTTAAATTTTTATAAGAAATTCCAACTTTTTGGGCCAGAAAACTAGTGGTCACGAGTTAAGGCTCTTTTGTCGATTAGACGATTAGTTTAGAAGATATCGACGATTTAAATTTTTATAAGAAATTCCAACTTTTTTGGCCCAGAAAACTAGTGGTCACGAATGAAGGCTCTTTTGTCGATTAGATGCTTAGTTTAGAAGATATCAACGATTTAAATTTTTATAAGAAATTCCATCGTTTTTGGCCCAGAAAATTAGTGGTGACGAATTAAGGCTCTTTTGTCGATTAGACGCTTAGTTTAGAAGATATCAACGATTTAAATTTTTATAAGAAATTCCAACTTTTTTGGCCCAGAAAACTAGTGGTCACGAATGAAGGCTTTTTTGTCGAGTAGACGCTTAGTTTAGAAGATATCGACAATTTAAGTTTTTATAAGAAATTCCAACTTTTTTGGCCCAGATAATTAGTGGTCACGAATGAAGGCTCTTTTGTCGATTAGACGCTTAGTTTAGAAGATAATGACGATTTAAGTTTTTATAAGAAATTCCAATTTTTTTTGCCCAGAAAATTAGTGGTCACGAATTAAGGCTCTTTTGTCGATTAGACGCTTAGTTTAGAATATATCGACGATTTAAATTTTTTAAGAAATTCCAATTTTTTTTGCCCAGAAAATTAGTGGTCACGAATTAAGGCTCTTTTGTCGATTAGACGCTTAGTTTAGAATATATCGACGATTTAAATTTTTTAAGAAATTCCAACTTTTTTGGCCCAGAAAACTATTGGTCACGAATTAAGGCTCTTTTGTCGATTAGACGCTTAGTTTAGAAGATATCGACGATTTAATTTTTTATAAGAAATTCCAACGTTTTTGGCCCAGAAAATTAGTGGTCACGCATTAAGGCTCTTTTGTCGATTTGACGCTTACTTTAGAAGATATCGACGATTTAAGTTTTTTTTAAGAAATAACACCCTTTTTGGCCCAGGAAAATAGTGGTCACGAATTAAGGCTCTTTTGTCGATTAGACGCTTAGTTTAGAAGATATCGACGATTTAAATTTTTATAAGAAATTCCAAAGTTTTTGGCCCAGATAATTAGTGGTCACGAATTAAGGCTCTTTTGTCGATTAGACGCTTAGTTTAGAAGATATCGACAATTTAAATTTTTATAAGAAATTCCAACTTTTTTGGCCCAGAAAATTAGTGGCCACGAATTAAAGCTCTTTTGTCGATTAGACGCTTAGTTTAGAAGATATCGACGATTTAAGTTTCTAAAAGAAATTCCAACTTTTTTGGCCCAGAAAACTAGTGGTCACGAATTAAGGCTCTTTTGTCTATTCGACGCTTAGTTTAGAAGATATCGACGATTTAAGTTTTCATAAAGAATTCCAACTTTTTGGCCCAGAACTTAGTGGTCACGAATTAAGGCTCTTTTGTCGATTAGACGCTTATTTTAGAAGATATCGATGATTTAAATTATTTAAGAAATTCAAACTTTTTTAACCCAGAAAACTAGTGGTCACGAATTAAGGCTCTTTTGTCGATTAGACGCTTAGTTTAGAAGATATCGACGGATTAAGTTTTTGTAAGAAATTCCAACTTTTTTTGCCCAGAAAATTAGTGGTCACTAATTAAGGCTCTTTTGTCGATTAGACGCTTAGTTTAGAAGATATCGACGATTTAAATTTTTTAAGAAATTCCAACGTTTTTGGCCCAGATAATTAGTGGTCACGAATTAAGGCTCTTTTGTCGATTAGACGCTTAGTTTAGAAGATATCGACGATTTAAGTTTTTATAAGAAATTCCAATTTTTTTTGCCCAGAAAACTAGTGGTCACGAATGAAGGCTTTTTTGTCGATTAGACGCTTAGTTTAAAAGATATCGACAATTTAAATTTTTATAAGAAATTCCAACTTTTTTGGCCCAGAAAACTAGTGGTCACGAATGAAGGCTCTTTTGTCGATTAGACGCTTAGTTTAGAAGATATCGACAATTTAAATTTTTATAAGAAATTCCAACTTTTTTGGCCCAGAAAACTAGTGGTCACGAATGAAGGCTCTTTTGTCGATTAGACGCTTAGTTTAGAAGATATCGACGATTTAAATTTTTATAAGAAATTCCAACTTTTTGGGCCAGAAAATTAGTGGTCACGAATTAAGGCTCTTTTGTCGATTAGACGCTTAGTTTAGAAGATATCGACGATTTAAGTTTTTATAAGAATTTCCAACTTTTTTTGCCCAGAAAATTAGTGGTCACGAATTAAGGCTCTTTTGTCGATTAGACGCTTAGATTAGAAGATATCGACGATTTAAGTTTTTTAAAACAATTCCAACTGTTTTGGCCGAGGAAAATAGTGGTCACGAATTAAGGCTCTTTTGTCGATTAGACGCTTAGTTTAGAAGATATCGACGATTTAAGTTTTTATAAGAAATTCCAACTTTTTTGGCCCAGGAAACTATTGGTCACGAATTAAGGCTCTTTTGTCGATTAGACGCTTAGTTTAGCAGATATCGACGATTTAAATTTTTCATAAGAAATTCCAATTTTTTCGGTTTAAATTTTTATAAGAAATTCCAAATTTTTTGGCCCAGAAAACTAGTGGTCACGAATGAAGGCTCTTTTGTCGATTAGATGCTTAGTTTAGAAGATATCAACGATTTAAATTTTTATAAGAAATTCCATCGTTTTTGGCCCAGAAAATTAGTGGTCACGAATTAAGGCTCTTTTGTCGATTAGACGCTTAGTTTAGAAGATATCGACGATTTAAGTTTTTATAAGAATTTCCAACTTTTTTTGCCCAGAAAATTAGTGGTCACGAATTAAGGCTCTTTTGTCGATTAGACGCTTAGTTTAGAAGATATCGACGATTTAAGTTTTTAAAAACAATTCCAACTTTTTTGGCCGAGGAAAATAGTGGTCACGAATTAAGGCTCTTTTGTCGATTAGACGCTTAGTTTAGAAGATATCGACGATTTAAATTTTTATAAGAAATTCCAACTTTTTGGGCCAGAAAACTAGTGGTCACGAGTTAAGGCTCTTTTGTCGATTAGACGATTAGTTTAGAAGATATCGACGATTTAAATTTTTATAAGAAATTCCAACTTTTTTGGTCCACGAAACTAGTGGTCACGAATGAAGGCTCTTTTGTCGATTAGACGCTTAGTTTAGAAGATATCGACGATTTAAATTTTTATAAGAAATTCCAAAGTTTTTGGCCCAGATAATTAGTGAACACGAATTAAGGCTCTTTTGTCGATTAGACGCTTAGTTTAGAAGATATCGACGATTTAAATTTTTATAAGAAATTCCAACTTTTTGGGCCAGAAAACTAGTGGTCACGAATTAAGGCTCTTTTGTCTATTAGATGCTTAGTTTAGAAGATATCAACGATTTAAATTTTTATAAGAAATTCCAATTTTTTTGGTCCACTAAACTAGTGGTCACGAATGAAGGCTCTTTTGTCGATTAGACGCTTAGTTTAGAAGATATCGACGATTTAAATTTTTATAAGAAATTCCAAAGTTTTTGGCCCAGATAATTAGTGGTCACGAATTAAGGCTCTTTTGTCGATTAGACGCTTAGTTTAGAAGATATCGACGATTTAAATTTTTATAAGAAATTCCAACTTTTTGGGCCAGAAAACTAGTGGTCACGAATTAAGGCTCTTTTGTCGATTAGACGATTAGTTTAGAAGATATCGACGATTTAAATTTTTATAAGAAATTCCAAATTTTTTGGCCCAGAAAACTAGTGGTCACGAATGAAGGCTCTTTTGTCGATTAGATGCTTAGTTTGGAATATATCAACGATTTAAATTTTTATAAGAAATTCCATCGTTTAGAAGATATCGACGATTTAAGTTTTTATAAGAATTTCCAACTTTTTTTGCCCAGAAAATTAGTGGTCACGAATTAAGGCTCTTTTGTCGATTAGACGCTTAGTTTAGAAGATATCGACGATTTAAGTTTTTAAAAACAATTCCAACTTTTTTGGCCGAGGAAAATAGTGGTCACGAATTAAGGCTCTTTTGTCGATTAGACGCTTAGTTTAGAAGATATCGTTGATTTAAATTATTTAAGAAATTCCAACTTTTTTGGCCCAGAAAACTAGAGGTCACGAATTAAGGCTCTTTTGTCGATTAGACGCTTAGTTTAGAAGATATCGACGATTTAAGTTTTTATAAGAAATTCCAACTTTTTTGACCCAGATAATTAGTGGTCACGAATTAAGGCTCTTTTGTCGATGAGACGCTTAGTTAGGAAGATATCGACGATTTAAATTTTTATAAGAAATTCCAACTTTTTGGGCCAGAAAACTAGTGGTCACGAGTTAAGGCTCTTTTGTCGATTAGACGATTAGTTTAGAAGATATCGACGATTTAAATTTTTATAAGAAATTCCAACTTTTTTGGCCCAGAAAACTAGTGGTCACGAATGAAGGCTTTTTTGTCGATTAGACGCTTAGTTTAGAAGATATCGACGATTTAAGTTTTTATAAGAAATTCCAATTTTTTTTGCCCAGAAAATTAGTGGTCACGAATTAAGGCTCTTTTGTCGATTAGACGCTTAGTTTAGAATATATCGACGATTTAAATTTTTTAAGAAATTCCAACTTTTTTGGCCCAGAAAACTATTGGTCACGAATTAAGGCTCTTTTGTCGATTAGACGCTTAGTTTAGAAGATATCGACGATTTAATTTTTTATAAGAAATTCCAACTTTTTTGCTCCACGAAACTAGTGGTCACGAATTAAGGCTCTTTTGTCGATTAGACGCTTAGTTTAGAAGATATCGACGATTTAAGTTTTTATAAGAAATTCCAAAGTTTTTGGCCCAGATAATTAGTGGTCACGAATTAAGGCTCTTTTGTCGATTAGACGCTTAGTTAGGAAGATATCGACGATTTAAATTTTTATAAGAAATTCCAACTTTTTGGGCCAGAAAACTAGTGGTCACGAGTTAAGGCTCTTTTGTCGATTAGACGATTAGTTTAGAAGATATCGACGATTTAAATTTTTATAAGAAATTCCAATTTTTTTTGCCCAGAAAATTAGTGGTCACGAATTAAGGCTCTTTTGTCGATTAGACGCTTAGTTTAGAATATATCGACGATTTAAATTTTTTAAGAAATTCCAACTTTTTTGGCCCAGAAAACTATTGGTCACGAATTAAGGCTCTTTTGTCGATTAGACGCTTAGTTTAGAAGATATCGACGATTTAAATTTTTATAAGAAATTCCAACTTTTTGGGCCAGAAAACTAGTGGTCACGAATTAAGGCTCTTTTGTCGATTAGACGATTAGTTTAGAAGATATCGACGATTTAAATTTTTATAAGAAATTCCAAATTTTTTGGCCCAGAAAACTAGTGGTCACGAATGAAGGCTTTTTTGTCGATTAGACGCTTAGTTTAGAAGATATCGACGATTTAAATTTTTATAAGAAATTCCAACTTTTTTGGCCCAGAAAACTAGTGGTCACGAATGAAGGCTCTTTTGTCGATTAGATGCTTAGTTTAGAAGATATCAACGATTTAAATTTTTATAAGAAATTCCATCGTTTTTGGCCCAGAAAATTAGTGGTGACGAATTAAGGCTCTTTTGTCGATTAGACGCTTAGTTTAGAAGATATCAACGATTTAAATTTTTATAAGAAATTCCAACTTTTTTGGCCCAGAAAACTAGTGGTCACGAATGAAGGCTTTTTTGTCGAGTAGACGCTTAGTTTAGAAGATATCGACAATTTAAGTTTTTATAAGAAATTCCAACTTTTTTGGCCCAGATAATTAGTGGTCACGAATGAAGGCTCTTTTGTCGATTAGACGCTTAGTTTAGAAGATAATGACGATTTAAGTTTTTATAAGAAATTCCAATTTTTTTTGCCCAGAAAATTAGTGGTCACGAATTAAGGCTCTTTTGTCGATTAGACGCTTAGTTTAGAATATATCGACGATTTAAATTTTTTAAGAAATTCCAACTTTTTTGGCCCAGAAAACTATTGGTCACGAATTAAGGCTCTTTTGTCGATTAGACGCTTAGTTTAGAAGATATCGACGATTTAATTTTTTATAAGAAATTCCAACTTTTTTGCTCCACGAAACTAGTGGTCACGAATTAAGGCTCTTTTGTCGATTAGACGCTTAGTTTAGAAGATATCGACGATTTAAGTTTTTATAAGAAATTCCAAAGTTTTTGGCCCAGATAATTAGTGGTCACGAATTAAGGCTCTTTTGTCGATTAGACGCTTAGTTAGGAAGATATCGACGATTTAAATTTTTATAAGAAATTCCAACTTTTTGGGCCAGAAAACTAGTGGTCACGAGTTAAGGCTCTTTTGTCGATTAGACGATTAGTTTAGAAGATATCGACGATTTAAATTTTTATAAGAAATTCCAATTTTTTTTGCCCAGAAAATTAGTGGTCACGAATTAAGGCTCTTTTGTCGATTAGACGCTTAGTTTAGAATATATCGACGATTTAAATTTTTTAAGAAATTCCAACTTTTTTGGCCCAGAAAACTATTGGTCACGAATTAAGGCTCTTTTGTCGATTAGACGCTTAGTTTAGAAGATATCAACGATTTAAATTTTTATAAGAAATTCCAACTTTTTGGGCCCAGAAAAATGGTGGTCACGAATTAAGGCTCTTTTGTCAATAGACGCTTAGTTTAGAAGATATCGACGATTTAAGTTTTTATAAGAAATTCCAAAGTTTTTGGCCCAGATAATTAGTGAACACGAATTAAGGCTCTTTTGTCGATTAGACGCTTAGTTAGGAAGATATCGACGATTTAAATTTTTATAAGAAATTCCAACTTTTTTGGCCCAGAAAACTAGTGGTCACGAATGAAGGCTCTTTTGTCGATTAGACGCTTAGTTTAGAAGATATCGACGATTTAAATTTTTATAAGAAATTCCAAAGTTTTTGGCCCAGATAATTAGTGAACACGAATTAAGGCTCTTTTGTCGATTAGACGCTTAGTTTAGAAGATATCGACGATTTAAATTTTTATAAGAAATTCCAACTTTTTGGGCCAGAAAACTAGTGGTCACGAATTAAGGCTCTTTTGTCTATTAGATGCTTAGTTTAGAAGATATCAACGATTTAAATTTTTATAAGAAATTCCAATTTTTGTCGATTAGACGCTTAGTTTAGAAGATATCGACGATTTAAGTTTTTAAAAACAATTCCAACTTTTTTGGCCGAGGAAAATAGTGGTCACGAATTAAGGCTCTTTTGTCGATTAGACGATTAGTTTAGAAGATATCGACGATTTAAATTTTTATAAGAAATTCCAACTTTTTTGGCCCAGAAAACTAGTGGTCACGAATGAAGGCTTTTTTGTCGATTAGACGCTTAGTTTAGAAGATATCGACGATTTAAGTTTTTATAAGAAATTCCAATTTTTTTTGCCCAGAAAATTAGTGGTCACGAATTAAGGCTCTTTTGTCGATTAGACGCTTAGTTTAGAAGATATCGACGATTTAAATTTTTTAAGAAATTCCAACTTTTTTGGCCCAGAAAACTATTGGTCACGAATTGAGGCTCTTTTGTCGATTAGACGCTTAGTTCAGAAGATATCGACGATTTAATTTTTTATAAGAAATTCCAACTTTTTTGGTCCACGAAACTAGTGGTCACGAATGAAGGCTCTTTTGTCGATTAGACGCTTAGTTTAGAAGATATCGACGATTTAAATTTTTATAAGAAATTCCAAAGTTTTTGGCCCAGATAATTAGTGAACACGAATTAAGGCTCTTTTGTCGATTAGACGCTTAGTTTAGAAGATATCGACGATTTAAATTTTTATAAGAAATTCCAACTTTTTGGGCCAGAAAACTAGTGGTCACGAATTAAGGCTCTTTTGTCTATTAGATGCTTAGTTTAGAAGATATCAACGATTTAAATTTTTATAAGAAATTCCAATTTTTTTGGTCCACGAAACTAGTGGTCACGAATGAAGGCTCTTTTGTCGATTAGACGCTTAGTTTAGAAGACATCGACGATTTAAATTTTTATAAGAAATTCCAAAGTTTTTGGCCCAGATAATTAGTGGTCACGAATTAAGGCTCTTTTGTCGATTAGACGCTTAGTTTAGAAGATATCGACGATTTAAATTTTTATAAGAAATTCCAACTTTTTGGGCCAGAAAACTAGTGGTCACGAATTAAGGCTCTTTTGTCGATTAGACGATTAGTTTAGAAGATATCGACGATTTAAATTTTTATAAGAAATTCCAAATTTTTTGGCCCAGAAAACTAGTGGTCACGAATGAAGGCTCTTTTGTCGATTAGATGCTTAGTTTAGAATATATCAACGATTTAAATTTTTATAAGAAATTCCATCGTTTAGAAGATATCGACGATTTAAGTTTTTATAAGAATTTCCAACTTTAGACGCTTAGTTTAGAAGATATCGACGATTTAAATTTTTATAAGAAATTCCAAAGTTTTTGGCCCAGATAATTAGTGAACACGAATTAAGGCTCTTTTGTCGATTAGACGCTTAGTTTAGAAGATATCGACGATTTCAATTTTTATAAGAAATTCCAACTTTTTGGGCCAGAAAACTAGTGGTCACGAATTAAGGCTCTTTTGTCTATTAGATGCTTAGTTTAGAAGATATCAACGATTTAAATTTTTATAAGAAATTCCAATTTTTGTCGATTAGACGCTTAGTTTAGAAGATATCGACGATTTAAGTTTTTAAAAACAATTCCAACTTTTTTGGCCGAGGAAAATAGTGGTCACGAATTAAGGCTCTTTTGTCGATTAGACGATTAGTTTAGAAGATATCGACGATTTAAATTTTTATAAGAAATTCCAACTTTTTTGGCCCAGAAAACTAGTGGTCACGAATGAAGGCTTTTTTGTCGATTAGACGCTTAGTTTAGAAGATATCGACGATTTAAGTTTTTATAAGAAATTCCAATTTTTTTTGCCCAGAAAATTAGTGGTCACGAATTAAGGCTCTTTTGTCGATTAGACGCTTAGTTTAGAAGATATCGACGATTTAAATTTTTTAAGAAATTCCAACTTTTTTGGCCCAGAAAACTATTGGTCACGAATTGAGGCTCTTTTGTCGATTAGACGCTTAGTTCAGAAGATATCGACGATTTAAATTTTTATAAGAAATTCCAAAGTTTTTGGCCCAGATAATTAGTGAACACGAATTAAGGCTCTTTTGTCGATTAGACGCTTAGTTTAGAAGATATCGACGATTTAAGTTTTTATAAGAAATTCCAAAGTTTTTGGCCCAGATAATTAGTGGTCACGAATTAAGGCTCTTTTGTCGATTAGACGCTTAGTTAGGAAGATATCGACGATTTAAATTTTTATAAGAAATTCCAACTTTTTGGGCCAGAAAACTAGTGGTCACGAGTTAAGGCTCTTTTGTCGATTAGACGATTAGTTTAGAAGATATCGACGATTTAAATTTTTATAAGAAATTCCAATTTTTTTTGCCCAGAAAATTAGTGGTCACGAATTAAGGCTCTTTTGTCGATTAGACGCTTAGTTTAGAATATATCGACGATTTAAATTTTTTAAGAAATTCCAACTTTTTTGGCCCAGAAAACTATTGGTCACGAATTAAGGCTCTTTTGTCGATTAGACGCTTAGTTTAGAAGATATCAACGATTTAAATTTTTATAAGAAATTCCAACTTTTTGGGCCCAGAAAAATGGTGGTCACGAATTAAGGCTCTTTTGTCAATAGACGCTTAGTTTAGAAGATATCGACGATTTAAGTTTTTATAAGAAATTCCAAAGTTTTTGGCCCAGATAATTAGTGAACACGAATTAAGGCTCTTTTGTCGATTAGACGCTTAGTTAGGAAGATATCGACGATTTAAATTTTTATAAGAAATTCCAACTTTTTTGGCCCAGAAAACTAGTGGTCACGAATGAAGGCTCTTTTGTCGATTAGACGCTTAGTTTAGAAGATATCGACGATTTAAATTTTTATAAGAAATTCCAAAGTTTTTGGCCCAGATAATTAGTGAACACGAATTAAGGCTCTTTTGTCGATTAGACGCTTAGTTTAGAAGATATCGACGATTTAAATTTTTATAAGAAATTCCAACTTTTTGGGCCAGAAAACTAGTGGTCACGAATTAAGGCTCTTTTGTCTATTAGATGCTTAGTTTAGAAGATATCAACGATTTAAATTTTTATAAGAAATTCCAATTTTTGTCGATTAGACGCTTAGTTTAGAAGATATCGACGATTTAAGTTTTTAAAAACAATTCCAACTTTTTTGGCCGAGGAAAATAGTGGTCACGAATTAAGGCTCTTTTGTCGATTAGACGATTAGTTTAGAAGATATCGACGATTTAAATTTTTATAAGAAATTCCAACTTTTTTGGCCCAGAAAACTAGTGGTCACGAATGAAGGCTTTTTTGTCGATTAGACGCTTAGTTTAGAAGATATCGACGATTTAAGTTTTTATAAGAAATTCCAATTTTTTTTGCCCAGAAAATTAGTGGTCACGAATTAAGGCTCTTTTGTCGATTAGACGCTTAGTTTAGAAGATATCGACGATTTAAATTTTTTAAGAAATTCCAACTTTTTTGGCCCAGAAAACTATTGGTCACGAATTGAGGCTCTTTTGTCGATTAGACGCTTAGTTCAGAAGATATCGACGATTTAAATTTTTATAAGAAATTCCAAAGTTTTTGGCCCAGATAATTAGTGAACACGAATTAAGGCTCTTTTGTCGATTAGACGCTTAGTTTAGAAGATATCGACGATTTAAGTTTTTATAAGAAATTCCAAAGTTTTTGGCCCAGATAATTAGTGGTCACGAATTAAGGCTCTTTTGTCGATTAGACGCTTAGTTAGGAAGATATCGACGATTTAAATTTTTATAAGAAATTCCAACTTTTTGGGCCAGAAAACTAGTGGTCACGAGTTAAGGCTCTTTTGTCGATTAGACGATTAGTTTAGAAGATATCGACGATTTAAATTTTTATAAGAAATTCCAATTTTTTTTGCCCAGAAAATTAGTGGTCACGAATTAAGGCTCTTTTGTCGATTAGACGCTTAGTTTAGAATATATCGACGATTTAAATTTTTTAAGAAATTCCAACTTTTTTGGCCCAGAAAACTATTGGTCACGAATTAAGGCTCTTTTGTCGATTAGACGCTTAGTTTAGAAGATATCAACGATTTAAATTTTTATAAGAAATTCCAACTTTTTGGGCCCAGAAAAATGGTGGTCACGAATTAAGGCTCTTTTGTCAATAGACGCTTAGTTTAGAAGATATCGACGATTTAAGTTTTTATAAGAAATTCCAAAGTTTTTGGCCCAGATAATTAGTGAACACGAATTAAGGCTCTTTTGTCGATTAGACGCTTAGTTAGGAAGATATCGACGATTTAAATTTTTATAAGAAATTCCAACTTTTTTGGCCCAGAAAACTAGTGGTCACGAATGAAGGCTCTTTTGTCGATTAGACGCTTAGTTTAGAAGATATCGACGATTTAAATTTTTATAAGAAATTCCAAAGTTTTTGGCCCAGATAATTAGTGAACACGAATTAAGGCTCTTTTGTCGATTAGACGCTTAGTTTAGAAGATATCGACGATTTAAATTTTTATAAGAAATTCCAACTTTTTGGGCCAGAAAACTAGTGGTCACGAATTAAGGCTCTTTTGTCTATTAGATGCTTAGTTTAGAAGATATCAACGATTTAAATTTTTATAAGAAATTCCAATTTTTGTCGATTAGACGCTTAGTTTAGAAGATATCGACGATTTAAGTTTTTAAAAACAATTCCAACTTTTTTGGCCGAGGAAAATAGTGGTCACGAATTAAGGCTCTTTTGTCGATTAGACGATTAGTTTAGAAGATATCGACGATTTAAATTTTTATAAGAAATTCCAACTTTTTTGGCCCAGAAAACTAGTGGTCACGAATGAAGGCTTTTTTGTCGATTAGACGCTTAGTTTAGAAGATATCGACGATTTAAGTTTTTATAAGAAATTCCAATTTTTTTTGCCCAGAAAATTAGTGGTCACGAATTAAGGCTCTTTTGTCGATTAGACGCTTAGTTTAGAAGATATCGACGATTTAAATTTTTTAAGAAATTCCAACTTTTTTGGCCCAGAAAACTATTGGTCACGAATTGAGGCTCTTTTGTCGATTAGACGCTTAGTTCAGAAGATATCGACGATTTAATTTTTTATAAGAAATTCCAACTTTTTTGGTCCACGAAACTAGTGGTCACGAATGAAGGCTCTTTTGTCGATTAGACGCTTAGTTTAGAAGATATCGACGATTTAAATTTTTATAAGAAATTCCAAAGTTTTTGGCCCAGATAATTAGTGAACACGAATTAAGGCTCTTTTGTCGATTAGACGCTTAGTTTAGAAGATATCGACGATTTAAATTTTTATAAGAAATTCCAACTTTTTGGGCCAGAAAACTAGTGGTCACGAATTAAGGCTCTTTTGTCTATTAGATGCTTAGTTTAGAAGATATCAACGATTTAAATTTTTATAAGAAATTCCAATTTTTTTGGTCCACGAAACTAGTGGTCACGAATGAAGGCTCTTTTGTCGATTAGACGCTTAGTTTAGAAGACATCGACGATTTAAATTTTTATAAGAAATTCCAAAGTTTTTGGCCCAGATAATTAGTGGTCACGAATTAAGGCTCTTTTGTCGATTAGACGCTTAGTTTAGAAGATATCGACGATTTAAATTTTTATAAGAAATTCCAACTTTTTGGGCCAGAAAACTAGTGGTCACGAATTAAGGCTCTTTTGTCGATTAGACGATTAGTTTAGAAGATATCGACGATTTAAATTTTTATAAGAAATTCCAAATTTTTTGGCCCAGAAAACTAGTGGTCACGAATGAAGGCTCTTTTGTCGATTAGATGCTTAGTTTAGAATATATCAACGATTTAAATTTTTATAAGAAATTCCATCGTTTAGAAGATATCGACGATTTAAGTTTTTATAAGAATTTCCAACTTTAGACGCTTAGTTTAGAAGATATCGACGATTTAAATTTTTATAAGAAATTCCAAAGTTTTTGGCCCAGATAATTAGTGAACACGAATTAAGGCTCTTTTGTCGATTAGACGCTTAGTTTAGAAGATATCGACGATTTAAATTTTTATAAGAAATTCCAACTTTTTGGGCCAGAAAACTAGTGGTCACGAATTAAGGCTCTTTTGTCTATTAGATGCTTAGTTTAGAAGATATCAACGATTTAAATTTTTATAAGAAATTCCAATTTTTGTCGATTAGACGCTTAGTTTAGAAGATATCGACGATTTAAGTTTTTAAAAACAATTCCAACTTTTTTGGCCGAGGAAAATAGTGGTCACGAATTAAGGCTCTTTTGTCGATTAGACGATTAGTTTAGAAGATATCGACGATTTAAATTTTTATAAGAAATTCCAACTTTTTTGGCCCAGAAAACTAGTGGTCACGAATGAAGGCTTTTTTGTCGATTAGACGCTTAGTTTAGAAGATATCGACGATTTAAGTTTTTATAAGAAATTCCAATTTTTTTTGCCCAGAAAATTAGTGGTCACGAATTAAGGCTCTTTTGTCGATTAGACGCTTAGTTTAGAAGATATCGACGATTTAAATTTTTTAAGAAATTCCAACTTTTTTGGCCCAGAAAACTATTGGTCACGAATTGAGGCTCTTTTGTCGATTAGACGCTTAGTTCAGAAGATATCGACGATTTAAATTTTTATAAGAAATTCCAAAGTTTTTGGCCCAGATAATTAGTGAACACGAATTAAGGCTCTTTTGTCGATTAGACGCTTAGTTTAGAAGATATCGACGATTTAAATTTTTATAAGAAATTCCAACTTTTTGGGCCAGAAAACTAGTGGTCACGAATTAAGGCTCTTTTGTCTATTAGATGCTTAGTTTAGAAGATATCAACGATTTAAATTTTTATAAGAAATTCCAATTTTTTTGGTCCACGAAACTAGTGGTCACGAATGAAGGCTCTTTTGTCGATTAGACGCTTAGTTTAGAAGATATCGACGATTTAAATTTTTATAAGAAATTCCAAAGTTTTTGGCCCAGATAATTAGTGGTCACGAATTAAGGCTCTTTTGTCGATTAGACGCTTAGTTTAGAAGATATCGACGATTTAAATTTTTATAAGAAATTCCAACTTTTTGGGCCAGAAAACTAGTGGTCACGAATTAAGGCTCTTTTGTCGATTAGACGATTAGTTTAGAAGATATCGACGATTTAAATTTTTATAAGAAATTCCAAATTTTTTGGCCCAGAAAACTAGTGGTCACGAATGAAGGCTCTTTTGTCGATTAGATGCTTAGTTTAGAATATATCAACGATTTAAATTTTTATAAGAAATTCCATCGTTTAGAAGATATCGACGATTTAAGTTTTTATAAGAATTTCCAACTTTTTTTGCCCAGAAAATTAGTGGTCACGAATTAAGGCTCTTTTGTCGATTAGACGCTTAGTTTAGAAGATATCGACGATTTAAGTTTTTAAAAACAATTCCAACTTTTTTGGCCGAGGAAAATAGTGGTCACGAATTAAGGCTCTTTTGTCGATTAGACGCTTAGTTTAGAAGATATCGTTGATTTAAATTATTTAAGAAATTCCAACTTTTTTGGCCCAGAAAACTAGAGGTCACGAATTAAGGCTCTTTTGTCGATTAGACGCTTAGTTTAGAAGATATCGACGATTTAAGTTTTTATAAGAAATTCCAACTTTTTTGGCCCAGGAAACTAGTGGTCACGAATTAAAGCTCTTTTGTCGATTAGACGCTTAGTTTAGAAGATATCGACGATTTAAGTTTTTATAAGAAATTCCAACTTTTTTGACCCAGATAATTAGTGGTCACGAATTAAGGCTCTTTTGTCGATGAGACGCTTAGTTAGGAAGATATCGACGATTTAAATTTTTATAAGAAATTCCAACTTTTTGGGCCAGAAAAATAGTGGTCACGAGTTAAGGCTCTTTTGTCGATTAGACGATTAGTTTAGAAGATATCGACGATTTAAATTTTTATAAGAAATTCCAACTTTTTTGGCCCAGAAAACTAGTGGTCACGAATGAAGGCTTTTTTGTCGATTAGACGCTTAGTTTAGAAGATATCGACGATTTAAGTTTTTATAAGAAATTCCAATTTTTTTTGCCCAGATAATTAGTGGTCACGAATTAAGGCTCTTTTGTCGATTAGACGCTTAGTTTAGAAGATATCGACGATTTAAATTTTTATAAGAAATTCCAACTTTTTGGGCCAGAAAACTAGTGGTCACGAATTAAGGCTCTTTTGTCGATTAGACGATTAGTTTAGAAGATATCGACGATTTAAATTTTTATAAGAAATTCCAAATTTTTTGGCCCAGAAAACTAGTGGTCACGAATGAAGGCTCTTTTGTCGATTAGATGCTTAGTTTAGAATATATCAACGATTTAAATTTTTATAAGAAATTCCATCGTTTAGAAGATATCGACGATTTAAGTTTTTATAAGAATTTCCAACTTTAGACGCTTAGTTTAGAAGATATCGACGATTTAAATTTTTATAAGAAATTCCAAAGTTTTTGGCCCAGATAATTAGTGAACACGAATTAAGGCTCTTTTGTCGATTAGACGCTTAGTTTAGAAGATATCGACGATTTAAATTTTTATAAGAAATTCCAACTTTTTGGGCCAGAAAACTAGTGGTCACGAATTAAGGCTCTTTTGTCTATTAGATGCTTAGTTTAGAAGATATCAACGATTTAAATTTTTATAAGAAATTCCAATTTTTGTCGATTAGACGCTTAGTTTAGAATATATCGACGATTTAAGTTTTTAAAAACAATTCCAACTTTTTTGGCCGAGGAAAATAGTGGTCACGAATTAAGGCTCTTTTGTCGATTAGACGATTAGTTTAGAAGATATCGACGATTTAAATTTTTATAAGAAATTCCAACTTTTTTGGCCCAGAAAACTAGTGGTCACGAATGAAGGCTTTTTTGTCGATTAGACGCTTAGTTTAGAAGATATCGACGATTTAAGTTTTTATAAGAAATTCCAATTTTTTTTGCCCAGAAAATTAGTGGTCACGAATTAAGGCTCTTTTGTCGATTAGACGCTTAGTTTAGAAGATATCGACGATTTAAATTTTTTAAGAAATTCCAACTTTTTTGGCCCAGAAAACTATTGGTCACGAATTGAGGCTCTTTTGTCGATTAGACGCTTAGTTCAGAAGATATCGACGATTTAAATTTTTATAAGAAATTCCAAAGTTTTTGGCCCAGATAATTAGTGAACACGAATTAAGGCTCTTTTGTCGATTAGACGCTTAGTTTAGAAGATATCGACGATTTAAATTTTTATAAGAAATTCCAACTTTTTGGGCCAGAAAACTAGTGGTCACGAATTAAGGCTCTTTTGTCTATTAGATGCTTAGTTTAGAAGATATCAACGATTTAAATTTTTATAAGAAATTCCAATTTTTTTGGTCCACGAAACTAGTGGTCACGAATGAAGGCTCTTTTGTCGATTAGACGCTTAGTTTAGAAGATATCGACGATTTAAATTTTTATAAGAAATTCCAAAGTTTTTGGCCCAGATAATTAGTGGTCACGAATTAAGGCTCTTTTGTCGATTAGACGCTTAGTTTAGAAGATATCGACGATTTAAATTTTTATAAGAAATTCCAACTTTTTGGGCCAGAAAACTAGTGGTCACGAATTAAGGCTCTTTTGTCGATTAGACGATTAGTTTAGAAGATATCGACGATTTAAATTTTTATAAGAAATTCCAAATTTTTTGGCCCAGAAAACTAGTGGTCACGAATGAAGGCTCTTTTGTCGATTAGATGCTTAGTTTAGAATATATCAACGATTTAAATTTTTATAAGAAATTCCATCGTTTAGAAGATATCGACGATTTAAGTTTTTATAAGAATTTCCAACTTTTTTTGCCCAGAAAATTAGTGGTCACGAATTAAGGCTCTTTTGTCGATTAGACGCTTAGTTTAGAAGATATCGACGATTTAAGTTTTTAAAAACAATTCCAACTTTTTTGGCCGAGGAAAATAGTGGTCACGAATTAAGGCTCTTTTGTCGATTAGACGCTTAGTTTAGAAGATATCGTTGATTTAAATTATTTAAGAAATTCCAACTTTTTTGGCCCAGAAAACTAGAGGTCACGAATTAAGGCTCTTTTGTCGATTAGACGCTTAGTTTAGAAGATATCGACGATTTAAGTTTTTATAAGAAATTCCAACTTTTTTGGCCCAGGAAACTAGTGGTCACGAATTAAAGCTCTTTTGTCGATTAGACGCTTAGTTTAGAAGATATCGACGATTTAAGTTTTTATAAGAAATTCCAACTTTTTTGACCCAGATAATTAGTGGTCACGAATTAAGGCTCTTTTGTCGATGAGACGCTTAGTTAGGAAGATATCGACGATTTAAATTTTTATAAGAAATTCCAACTTTTTGGGCCAGAAAAATAGTGGTCACGAGTTAAGGCTCTTTTGTCGATTAGACGATTAGTTTAGAAGATATCGACGATTTAAATTTTTATAAGAAATTCCAACTTTTTTGGCCCAGAAAACTAGTGGTCACGAATGAAGGCTTTTTTGTCGATTAGACGCTTAGTTTAGAAGATATCGACGATTTAAGTTTTTATAAGAAATTCCAATTTTTTTTGCCCAGAAAATTAGTGGTCACGAATTAAGGCTCTTTTGTCGATTAGACGCTTAGTTTAGAATATATCGACGATTTAAATTTTTTAAGAAATTCCAACTTTTTTGGCCCAAAAAACTATTGGTCACGAATTAAGGCTCTTTTGTCGATTAGACGCTTAGTTTAGAAGATATCGACGATTTAATTTTTTATAAGAAATTCCAACTTTTTTGCTCCACGAAACTAGTGGTCACGAATTAAGGCTCTTTTGTCGATTAGACGCTTAGTTTAGAAGATATCGACGATTTAAGTTTTTATAAGAAATTCCAAAGTTTTTGGCCCAGATAATTAGTGGTCACGAATTAAGGCTCTTTTGTCGATTAGACGCTTAGTTAGGAAGATATCGACGATTTAAATTTTTATAAGAAATTCCAACTTTTTGGGCCAGAAAACTAGTGGTCACGAGTTAAGGCTCTTTTGTCGATTAGACGATTAGTTTAGAAGATATCGACGATTTAAATTTTTATAAGAAATTCCAATTTTTTTTGCCCAGAAAATTAGTGGTCACGAATTAAGGCTCTTTTGTCGATTAGACGCTTAGTTTAGAATATATCGACGATTTAAATTTTTTAAGAAATTCCAACTTTTTTGGCCCAGAAAACTATTGGTCACGAATTAAGGCTCTTTTGTCGATTAGACGCTTAGTTTAGAAGATATCGACGATTTAAATTTTTATAAGAAATTCCAACTTTTTGGGCCAGAAAACTAGTGGTCACGAATTAAGGCTCTTTTGTCGATTAGACGATTAGTTTAGAAGATATCGACGATTTAAATTTTTATAAGAAATTCCAAATTTTTTGGCCCAGAAAACTAGTGGTCACGAATGAAGGCTTTTTTGTCGATTAGACGCTTAGTTTAGAAGATATCGACGATTTAAATTTTTATAAGAAATTCCAACTTTTTTGGCCCAGAAAACTAGTGGTCACGAATGAAGGCTCTTTTGTCGATTAGATGCTTAGTTTAGAAGATATCAACGATTTAAATTTTTATAAGAAATTCCATCGTTTTTGGCCCAGAAAATTAGTGGTGACGAATTAAGGCTCTTTTGTCGATTAGACGCTTAGTTTAGAAGATATCAACGATTTAAATTTTTATAAGAAATTCCAACTTTTTTGGCCCAGAAAACTAGTGGTCACGAATGAAGGCTTTTTTGTCGATTAGACGCTTAGTTTAGAAGATATCGACAATTTAAGTTTTTATAAGAAATTCCAACTTTTTTGGCCCAGATAATTAGTGGTCACGAATGAAGGCTCTTTTGTCGATTAGACGCTTAGTTTAGAAGATAATGACGATTTAAGTTTTTATAAGAAATTCCAATTTTTTTTGCCCAGAAAATTAGTGGTCACGAATTAAGGCTCTTTTGTCGATTAGACGCTTAGTTTAGAATATATCGACGATTTAAATTTTTTAAGAAATTCCAACTTTTTTGGCCCAGAAAACTATTGGTCACGAATTAAGGCTCTTTTGTCGATTAGACGCTTAGTTTAGAAGATATCGACGATTTAATTTTTTATAAGAAATTCCAACTTTTTTGCTCCACGAAACTAGTGGTCACGAATTAAGGCTCTTTTGTCGATTAGACGCTTAGTTTAGAAGATATCGACGATTTAAGTTTTTATAAGAAATTCCAAAGTTTTTGGCCCAGATAATTAGTGGTCACGAATTAAGGCTCTTTTGTCGATTAGACGCTTAGTTAGGAAGATATCGACGATTTAAATTTTTATAAGAAATTCCAACTTTTTGGGCCAGAAAACTAGTGGTCACGAGTTAAGGCTCTTTTGTCGATTAGACGATTAGTTTAGAAGATATCGACGATTTAAATTTTTATAAGAAATTCCAATTTTTTTTTGCCCAGAAAATTAGTGGTCACGAATTAAGGCTCTTTTGTCGATTAGACGCTTAGTTTAGAATATATCGACGATTTAAATTTTTTAAGAAATTCCAACTTTTTTGGCCCAGAAAACTATTGGTCACGAATTAAGGCTCTTTTGTCGATTAGACGCTTAGTTTAGAAGATATCAACGATTTAAATTTTTATAAGAAATTCCAACTTTTTGGGCCCAGAAAAATGGTGGTCACGAATTAAGGCTCTTTTGTCAATAGACGCTTAGTTTAGAAGATATCGCCGATTTAAGTTTTTATAAGAAATTCCAAAGTTTTTGGCCCAGATAATTAGTGAACACGAATTAAGGCTCTTTTGTCGATTAGACGCTTAGTTAGGAAGATATCGACGATTTAAATTTTTATAAGAAATTCCAACTTTTTTGGCCCAGAAAACTAGTGGTCACGAATGAAGGCTCTTTTGTCGATTAGACGCTTAGTTTAGAAGATATCGACGATTTAAATTTTTATAAGAAATTCCAAAGTTTTTGGCCCAGATAATTAGTGAACACGAATTAAGGCTCTTTTGTCGATTAGACGCTTAGTTTAGAAGATATCGACGATTTAAATTTTTATAAGAAATTCCAACTTTTTGGGCCAGAAAACTAGTGGTCACGAATTAAGGCTCTTTTGTCTATTAGATGCTTAGTTTAGAAGATATCAACGATTTAAATTTTTATAAGAAATTCCAATTTTTTTGGTCCACGAAACTAGTGGTCACGAATTAAGGCTCTTTTGTCGATTAGACGCTTAGTTTAGAAGATATCGACGATTTAAGTTTTTATAAGAAATTCCAAAGTTTTTGGCCCAGATAATTAGTGGTCACGAATTAAGGCTCTTTTGTCGATTAGACGCTTAGTTTAGAAGATATCGACGATATAAATTTTTATAAGAAATTCCAACTTTTTGGGCCAGAAAACTAGTGGTCACGAGTTAAGGCTCTTTTGTCGATTAGACGATTAGTTTAGAAGATATCGACGATTTAAATTTTTATAAGAAATTCCAACTTTTTTGGCCCAGAAAATTAGTGGTCACGAATTAAGGCTCTTTTGTCGATTAGACGCTTAGTTTAGAAGATATCGACGATTTAAATTTTTATAAGAAATTCCATCGTTTTTGGCCCAGAAAATTAGTGGTCACGAATTAAGGCTCTTTTGTCGATTAGACGCTTAGTTTAGAAGGTATCGACGATTTAAGTTTTTATAAGAAATTCCAAAGTTTTTGGCCCAGAAAACTAGTGGTCACGAATGAAGGCTCTTTTGTCGATTAGACGCTTAGTTTAGAAGATATCGACGATTTAAATTTTTATAAGAAATTCCATCGTTTTTGGCCCAGAAAATTAGTGGTCACGAATGAAGGCTCTTTTGTCGATTAGACGCTTAGTTTAGAAGATATCGACGATTTAAATTTTTATAAGAAATTCCAAAGTTTTTGGCCCAGAAAACTAGTGGTCACGAATGAAGGCTCTTTTGTCGATTAGACGCTTAGTTTAGAAGATATCGACGATTTAAGTTTTTATAAGAATTTCCAACTTTTTTTGCCCAGAAAATTAGTGGTCACGAATTAAGGCTCTTTTGTCGATTAGACGCTTAGTTTAGAAGATATCGACGATTTAAGTTTTTAAAAACAATTCCAACTTTTTTGGCCGAGGAAAATAGTGGTCACGAATTAAGGCTCTTTTGTCGATTAGACGCTTAGTTTAGAAGATATCGTTGATTTAAATTATTTAAGAAATTCCAACTTTTTTGGCCCAGAAAACTAGAGGTCACGAATTAAGGCTCTTTTGTCGATTAGACGCTTAGTTTAGAAGATATCGACGATTTAAGTTTTTATAAGAAATTCCAACTTTTTTGGCCCAGGAAACTAGTGGTCACGAATTAAAGCTCTTTTGTCGATTAGACGCTTAGTTTAGAAGATATCGACGATTTAAGTTTTTATAAGAAATTCCAACTTTTTTGACCCAGATAATTAGTGGTCACGAATTAAGGCTCTTTTGTCGATTAGACGCTTAGTTAGGAAGATATCGACGATTTAAATTTTTATAAGAAATTCCAACTTTTTGGGCCAGAAAACTAGTGGTCACGAGTTAAGGCTCTTTTGTCGATTAGACGATTAGTTTAGAAGATATCGACGATTTAAATTTTTATAAGAAATTCCAACTTTTTTGGCCCAGAAAACTAGTGGTCACGAATGAAGGCTTTTTTGTCGATTAGACGCTTAGTTTAGAAGATATCGACGATTTAAGTTTTTATAAGAAATTCCAATTTTTTTTGCCCAGAAAATTAGTGGTCACGAATTAAGGCTCTTTTGTCGATTAGACGCTTAGTTTAGAATATATCGACGATTTAAATTTTTTAAGAAATTCCAACTTTTTTGGCCCAGAAAACTATTGGTCACGAATTAAGGCTCTTTTGTCGATTAGACGCTTAGTTTAGAAGATATCGACGATTTAATTTTTTATAAGAAATTCCAACTTTTTTGCTCCACGAAACTAGTGGTCACGAATTAAGGCTCTTTTGTCGATTAGACGCTTAGTTTAGAAGATATCGACGATTTAAGTTTTTATAAGAAATTCCAAAGTTTTTGGCCCAGATAATAAGTGGTCACGAATTAAGGCTCTTTTGTCGATTAGACGCTTAGTTAGGAAGATATCGACGATTTAAATTTTTATAAGAAATTCCAACTTTTTGGGCCAGAAAACTAGTGGTCACGAGTTAAGGCTCTTTTGTCGATTAGACGATTAGTTTAGAAGATATCGACGATTTAAATTTTTATAAGAAATTCCAATTTTTTTTGCCCAGAAAATTAGTGGTCACGAATTAAGGCTCTTTTGTCGATTAGACGCTTAGTTTAGAATATATCGACGATTTAAATTTTTTAAGAAATTCCAACTTTTTTGGCCCAGAAAACTATTGGTCACGAATTAAGGCTCTTTTGTCGATTAGACGCTTAGTTTAGAAGATATCGACGATTTAAATTTTTATAAGAAATTCCAACTTTTTGGGCCAGAAAACTAGTGGTCACGAATTAAGGCTCTTTTGTCGATTAGACGATTAGTTTAGAAGATATCGACGATTTAAATTTTTATAAGAAATTCCAAATTTTTTGGCCCAGAAAACTAGTGGTCACGAATGAAGGCTTTTTTGTCGATTAGATGCTTAGTTTAGAAGATATCGACGATTTAAATTTTTATAAGAAATTCCAACTTTTTTGGCCCAGAAAACTAGTGGTCACGAATGAAGGCTCTTTTGTCGATTAGATGCTTAGTTTAGAAGATATCAACGATTTAAATTTTTATAAGAAATTCCATCGTTTTTGGCCCAGAAAATTAGTGGTCACGAATTAAGGCTCTTTTGTCGATTAGACGCTTAGTTTAGAAGATATCAACGATTTAAATTTTTATAAGAAATTCCAACTTTTTTGGCCCAGAAAACTAGTGGTCACGAATGAAGGCTTTTTTGTCGATTAGACGCTTAGTTTAGAAGATATCGACAATTTAAGTTTTTATAAGAAATTCCAACTTTTTTGGCCCAGATAATTAGTGGTCACGAATGAAGGCTCTTTTGTCGATTAGACGCTTAGTTTAGAAGATAATGACGATTTAAGTTTTTATAAGAAATTCCAATTTTTTTTGCCCAGAAAATTAGTGGTCACGAATTAAGGCTCTTTTGTCGATTAGACGCTTAGTTTAGAATATATCGACGATTTAAATTTTTTAAGAAATTCCAACTTTTTTGGCCCAGAAAACTATTGGTCACGAATTAAGGCTCTTTTGTCGATTAGACGCTTAGTTTAGAAGATATCGACGATTTAATTTTTTATAAGAAATTCCAACTTTTTTGCTCCACGAAACTAGTGGTCACGAATTAAGGCTCTTTTGTCGATTAGACGCTTAGTTTAGAAGATATCGACGATTTAAGTTTTTATAAGAAATTCCAAAGTTTTTGGCCCAGATAATTAGTGGTCACGAATTAAGGCTCTTTTGTCGATTAGACGCTTAGTTAGGAAGATATCGACGATTTAAATTTTTATAAGAAATTCCAACTTTTTGGGCCAGAAAACTAGTGGTCACGAGTTAAGGCTCTTTTGTCGATTAGACGATTAGTTTAGAAGATATCGACGATTTAAATTTTTATAAGAAATTCCAATTTTTTTTGCCCAGAAAATTAGTGGTCACGAATTAAGGCTCTTTTGTCGATTAGACGCTTAGTTTAGAATATATCGACGATTTAAATTTTTATAAGAAATTCCAACTTTTTGGGCCCAGAAAAATGGTGGTCACGAATTAAGGCTCTTTTGTCAATAGACGCTTAGTTTAGAAGATATCAACGATTTAAATTTTTATAAGAAATTCCAACTTTTTGGGCCCAGAAAAATGGTGGTCACGAATTAAGGCTCTTTTGTCAATAGACGCTTAGTTTAGAAGATATCGACGATTTAAATTTTTATAAGAAATTCCAAATTTTTTGGCCCAGAAAACTAGTGGTCACGAATGAAGGCTTTTTTGTCGATTAGACGCTTAGTTTAGAAGATATCGACGATTTAAATTTTTATAAGAAATTCCAACTTTTTTGGCCCAGAAAACTAGTGGTCACGAATGAAGGCTCTTTTGTCGATAAGATGCTTAGTTTAGAAGATATCAACGATTTAAATTTTTATAAGAAATTCCAACTTTTTTGGCCCAGAAAACTAGTGGTCACGAATGAAGGCTCTTTTGTCGATTAGACGCTTAGTTTAGAAGATAATGACGATTTAAGTTTTTATAAGAAATTCCAACTTTTTTGGCCCAGAAAACTAGTGGTCACGAATTAAGGCTCTTTTGTCGATTAGACGATTAGTTTAGAAGATATCGACAATTTAAATTTTTATAAGAAATTCCAACTTTTTTGGCCCAGAAAATTAGTGGTCACGAATTAAAGCTCTTTTGTCGATTAGACGCTTAGTTTAGAAGATATCGACGATTTAAGTTTTTAAAAGAAATTCCAACTTTTTTGGCCCAGAAAACTAGTGGTCACGAATTAAGGCTCTTTTGTCTATTCGACGCTTAGTTTAGAAGATATCGACGATTTAAGTTTTCATAAAGAATTCCAACTTTTTGGCCCAGAACTTAGTGGTCACGAATTAAATCTCTTTTGTCGATTAGAGGCTTATTTTAGAAGATATCGATGATTTAAATTATTTAAGAAATTCAAACTTTTTTAACCCAGAAAACTAGTGGTCACGAATTAAGGCTCTTTTGTCGATTAGACGCTTAGATTAGAAGATATCGACGATTTAATTTTTTATAACAAATTCCAACTTTTTTGGTCCAGGAAAATAGTGGTCACGAATTAAGGCTCTTTTGTCGATTAGACGCTTAGTTTAGAAGATATCGACGATTTAAGTTTTTGTAAGAAATTCCAACTTTTTTTGCCCAGAAAATTAGTGGTCACTAATTAAGGCTCTTTTGTCGATTAGACGCTTAGTTTAGAAGATATCGACGATTTAAATTTTTTAAGAAATTCCAACGTTTTTGGCCCAGATAATTAGTGGTCACGAATTAAGGCTCTTTTGTCGATTAGACGCTTAGTTTAGAAGATATCAACGATTTAAATTTTTATAAGAAATTCCAACTTTTTTGGCCCAGAAAACTAGTGGTCACGAATGAAGGCTTTTTTGTCGATTAGACGCTTAGTTTAGAAGATATCGACAATTTAAATTTTTATAAGAAATTCCAACTTTTTTGGCCCAGGAAACTAGTGGTCACGAATGAAGGCTCTTTTGTCGATTAGACGCTTAGTTTAGAAGATATCGACGATTTAAATTTTTATAAGAAATTCCAAAGTTTTTGGCCCAGATAATTAGTGGTCACGAATTAAGGCTCTTTTGTCGATTAGACGCTTAGTTTAGAAGATATCGACGATTTAAATTTTTATAAGAAATTCCAACTTTTTTGGCCCAGAAAACTAGTGGTCACGAATTAAAGCTCTTTTGTCGATTAGACGCTTAGTTTAGAAGATATCGATGATTTAAATTATTTAAGAAATTCCAACTTTTTTGGCCCAGAAAACTAGTGGTCACTAATTAAGGCTCTTTTGTCGATTATACGCTTAGTTTAGAAGATATCGACAATTTAAATTATTTAAGAAATTCCAACTTTTTTGGCCCAGAAAACTAGTGGTCACGAATTAAGGCTCTTTTGTCGATTAGACGCTTAGTTTAGAAGATATCGATGATTTAAATTATTTAAGAAATTCCAACTTTTTTGGCCCAGAAAACTAGTGGTCACGAATTAAGGCTCTTTTGTCGATTCGACTCTTAGTTAAGAAGATAGCGACGATTAAAGTTTTTATAAGAATTTCCAACTTTTTTGGCCCAGATAATTAGTGGTCACGAATTAAGGCTCCTCTGTCTATTGGACGCTTAGTTTAAAAGATATCGACGATTTAAATTTTTTAAGAAATTCCAACTTTTTTGGCCCAGATAATTAGTGGTCACGAATTAAGGCTCTTTTGTCGATTAGACGCTTAGTTTAGAAGATATCGACGGTTTAAGTTTTTATAAGAAATTCCAAAGTTTTTGGCCCAGATAATTAGTGGTCACGAATTAAGGCTCTTTTGTCGATTAGACGCTTAGTTTAGAAGATATCGACGATTTAAATTTTTATAAGAAATTCCAAAGTTTTTGGCCCAGATAATTAGTGGTCACGAATTAAGGCTCTTTTGTCGATTAGACGCTTAGTTTAGAAGATATCGACGATTTAAATTTTTATAAGAAATTCCAACTTTTTGGGCCAGAAAACTAGTGGTCACGAATTAAGGCTCTTTTGTCGATTAGACGATTAGTTTAGAAGATATCGACGATTTAAGTTTTTAATAAAAATTCCAAATTTTTTTGGCCCAGGAAACTGGTGGTCACGAATTAAGGCTCTTTTGTCGATTAGACTCATAGTTTAGAAGATATCGACGATTTAAATTATTTAAGAAATTCCAACTTTTTTGGCCCAGAAAACTAGTGGTCACGAATTAAGGCTCTTTTGTCGATTCGACTCTTAGTTTAGAAGATAGCGACGATTAAAGTTTTTATAAGAATTTCCAACTTTTTTGGCCCAGATAATTAGTGGTCACGAATTAAGGCTCTTCTGTCGATTGGACGCTTAGTTTAAAAGATATCGACGATTTAAATTTTTTAAGAAATTCCAACTTTTTTGGCCCAGAAAAATAGTGGTCACGAATTAAGGCTCTTTTGTCTATTCGACGCTTAGTTTAGAAGATATCGACGATTTAAGTTTTCATAAAGAATTCCAACTTTTTTGGCCCAGAACTTAGTGGTCACGAATTAAGGCTCTTTTGTCGACGCTTAGTTAAGAAGATATCGACGATTTAAGTTTTTATAAAAAATTCCAACTTCTTTGGCCCAGGAAACTAGTGGTCACGAATTAAGGCTCTTTTGTCGATTAGACGGTTAGTTTAGAAGATATCGACGGTTTAAGTTTTTAAAAAAAATTGCCACGTTTTTGGCCCAGAAAACTAGTGGTCACGAATTAAGGCTCTTTTGTCGATTAGACACTTAGTTTAGAAGATATCGACGATTTAAGTTTTTATAAAAAATTCCAACTTCTTTGGCCCAGAACTTAGTGGTCACGAATTAAGGCTCTTTTATCGATTAGATGCTTAGTTTAGAAGATATCGATGATTTAATTTTTTATAAGAAATTCCAACTTTTTTTGCCCAGAAAATTAGTGGTCACGAATTAAGGCTCTTTTGTCGATTAGACGCTTAGTTTAGAAGATATCGACGATTTAAGTTTTTATAAGAAATTCCAAAGTTTTTGGCCCAGATAATTAGTGGTCACGAATTAAGGCTCTTTTGTCGATTAGACGCTTAGTTTAGAAGATATCGACGATTTAAATTTTTATAAGAAATTCCAAATTTTTTGGCCCAGAAAACTAGTGGTCACGAATGAAGGCTTTTTTGTCGATTAGACGCTTAGTTTAGAAGATATCGACAATTTAAATTTTTATAAGAAATTCCAACTTTTTTGGCCCAGAAAACTAGTGGTCACGAATTAAGGCTCTTTTGTCGATTAGACGCTTAGTTTAGAAGATATCGACAATTTAAATTTTTATAAGAAATTCCAACTTTTTTAGCCCAGAAAATTAGTGGTCACGAATTAAAGCTCTTTTGTCGATTAGACGCTTAGTTAAGAAGATATCGACGATTTAAGTTTTTAAAAGAAATTCCAACTTTTTTGGCCCAGAAAACTAGTGGTCACGAATTAAGGCTCTTTTGTCTATTCGACGCTTAGTTTAGAAGATATCAACGTTTTAAATTTTTTAAGAAATTCCAACGTTTTTGGCCCAGATAATTAGTGGTCACGAATTAAGGCTCTTTTGTCGATTAGACGCTTAGTTTAGAAGATATCAACGATTTAAATTTTTATAAGAAATTCCAACTTTTTTGGCCCAGAAAACTAGTGGTCACGAATTAAGGCTCTTTTGTCGATTCGACTCTTAGTTAAGAAGATAGCGACGATTAAAGTTTTTATAAGAATTTCCAACTTTTTTGGCCCAGATAATTAGTGGTCACGAATTAAGGCTCCTCTGTCTATTGGACGCTTAGTTTAAAAGATATCGACGATTTAAATTTTTTAAGAAATTCCAACTTTTTTGGCCCAGATAATTAGTGGTCACGAATTAAGGCTCTTTTGTCGATTAGACGCTTAGTTTAGAAGATATCGACGATTTAAGTTTTTATAAGAAATTCCAAAGTTTTTGGCCCAGATAATTAGTGGTCACGAATTAAGGCTCTTTTGTCGATTAGACGCTTTGGCCCAGATAATTAGTGGTCACGAATTAAGGCTCTTTTGTCGATTAGACGCTTAGTTTAGAAGATATCGACGATTTAAATTTTTATAAGAAATTCCAACTTTTTGGGCCAGAAAACTAGTGGTCACGAATTAAGGCTCTTTTGTCGATTAGACGATTAGTTTAGAAGATATCGACGATTTAAGTTTTTAATAAAAATTCCAAATTTTTTTGGCCCAGGAAACTGGTGGTCACGAATTAAGGCTCTTTTGTCGATTAGACTCATAGTTTAGAAGATATCGACGATTTAAATTATTTAAGAAATTCCAACTTTTTTGGCCCAGAAAACTAGTGGTCACGAATTAAGGCTCTTTTGTCGATTCGACTCTTAGTTTAGAAGATAGCGACGATTAAAGTTTTTATAAGAATTTCCAACTTTTTTGGCCCAGATAATTAGTGGTCACGAATTAAGGCTCTTCTGTCGATTGGACGCTTAGTTTAAAAGATATCGACGATTTAAATTTTTTAAGAAATTCCAACTTTTTTGGCCCAGAAAAATAGTGGTCACGAATTAAGGCTCTTTTGTCTATTCGACGCTTAGTTTAGAAGATATCGACGATTTAAGTTTTCATAAAGAATTCCAACTTTTTTGGCCCAGAACTTAGTGGTCACGAATTAAGGCTCTTTTGTCGACGCTTAGTTAAGAAGATATCGACGATTTAAGTTTTTATAAAAAATTCCAACTTCTTTGGCCCAGGAAACTAGTGGTCACGAATTAAGGCTCTTTTGTCGATTAGACGGTTAGTTTAGAAGATATCGACGGTTTAAGTTTTTAAAAAAAATTGCCACGTTTTTGGCCCAGAAAACTAGTGGTCACGAATTAAGGCTCTTTTGTCGATTAGACACTTAGTTTAGAAGATATCGACGATTTAAGTTTTTATAAAAAATTCCAACTTCTTTGGCCCAGAACTTAGTGGTCACGAATTAAGGCTCTTTTATCGATTAGATGCTTAGTTTAGAAGATATCGATGATTTAATTTTTTATAAGAAATTCCAACTTTTTTTGCCCAGAAAATTAGTGGTCACGAATTAAGGCTCTTTTGTCGATTAGACGCTTAGTTTAGAAGATATCGACGATTTAAGTTTTTATAAGAAATTCCAAAGTTTTTGGCCCAGATAATTGGTGGTCACGAATTAAGGCTCTTTTGTCGATTAGACGCTTAGTTTAGAAGATATCGACGATTTAAATTTTTATAAGAAATTCCAAATTTTTTGGCCCAGAAAATTAGTGGTCACGAATGAAGGCTTTTTTGTCGATTAGACGCTTAGTTTAGAAGATATCGACAATTTAAATTTTTATAAGAAATTCCAACTTTTTTGGCCCAGAAAACTAGTGGTCACGAATTAAGGCTCTTTTGTCGATTAGACGCTTAGTTTAGAAGATATCGACAATTTAAATTTTTATAAGAAATTCCAACTTTTTTGGCCCAGAAAATTAGTGGTCACGAATTAAAGCTCTTTTGTCGATTAGACGCTTAGTTAAGAAGATATCGACGATTTAAGTTTTTAAAAGAAATTCCAACTTTTTTGGCCCAGAAAACTAGTGGTCACGAATTAAGGCTCTTTTGTCTATTCGACGCTTAGTTTAGAAGATATCAACGTTTTAAATTTTTTAAGAAATTCCAACGTTTTTGGCCCAGATAATTAGTGGTCACGAATTAAGGCTCTTTTGTCGATTAGACGCTTAGTTTAGAAGATATCAACGATTTAAATTTTTATAAGAAATTCCAACTTTTTTGGCCCAGAAAACTAGTGGTCACGAATGAAGGCTTTTTTGTCGATTAGACGCTTAGTTTAGAAGATATCGACAATTTAAATTTTTATAAGAAATTCCAACTTTTTTGGCCCAGAAAACTAGTGGTCACGAATGAAGGCTCTTTTGTCGATTAGACGCTTAGTTTAGAAGATATCGACGATTTAAATTTTTATAAGAAATTCCAAAGTTTTTGGCCCAGATAATTAGTGGTCACGAATTAAGGCTCTTTTGTCGATTAGACGCTTAGTTTAGAAGATATCGACGATTTAAATTTTTATAAGAAATTCCAACTTTTTGGGCCAGAAAACTAGTGGTCACGAATTAAGGCTCTTTTGTCGATTAGTTTAGAAGATATCGACGATTTAAATTTTTATAAGAAATTCCAAATTTTTTGGCCCAGAAAACTAGTGGTCACGAATGAAGGCTCTTTTGTCGATTAGATGCTTAGTTTAGAAGATATCAACGATTTAAATTTTTATAAGAAATTCCATCGTTTTTGGCCCAGAAAATTAGTGGTCACGAATTAAGGCTCTTTTGTCGATTAGACGCTTAGTTTAGAAGATATCGACGATTAAAAATTTATAAGAAATTCCAATTTTTTTGCCCAGAAAATTAGTGGTCACGAATTAAGGCTCTTTTGTCGATTAGACGCTTAGTTTAGAAGATATCGACGATTTAAGTTTTTATAAGAAATTCCAAAGTTTTTGGCCCAGATAATTAGTGGTCACGAATTAAGGCTCTTTTGTCGATTAGACGCTTAGTTTAGAAGATATCGACGATTTAAATTTTTATAAGAAATTCCAACTTTTTTGGCCCAGAAAACTAGTGGTCACGAATGAAGGCTTTTTGTCGATTAGACGCTTAGTTAAGAAGATATCGACGATTTAAATTTTTTAAGAAATTCCAACTTTTTAAGCCCAGAAACTAGTGGTCACGAATTAAGGCTCTTTTGTCGATTAGACGCTTAGTTTAGAAGATATCGATGATTTAAATTATTTAAGAAATTCCAACTTTTTTGGCCCAGGAAACTAGTGGTCACGAATTAAAGCTCTTTTGTCGATTAGACGCTTAGTTTAGAAGATATCGACGATTTAAATTTTTTTAAGAAATTCCAACTTTTTTGGCTCAGAAAACTAGTGGTCACGAATGAAGGCTCTTTTGTCGATTAGACGCTTAGATTAGAAGATATTGACGATTTAATTTTTTATAAGAAATTCCAACGATTTTGGTCCAGGAAACTAGTGGTCACGAATTAAAGCTCTTTTGTCGATTAGACGCTTAGTGTAGAAGATATCGACGATTTAAGTTTTTATAAGAATTTCCAACGTTTTTGGCCCAGATAATTAGTGGTCACGAATTAAGGCTCTTTTGTCGATTAGACGCTTAGTTTAGAAGATATCGACGATTTAAATTTTTAAGAAATTCCAACTTTTTTGGCCCAGAAAACTAGTGGTCACGAATTAAGGCTCTTTTGTCGATTGGACGCTTAGTTTAAAAGATATCGACGATTTAAATTTTTTAAGAAATTCCAACTTTTTTGGCCCAGAAAACTAGTGGTCACGAATTAAGGCTCTTTTGTCGATTAGACGCTTAGTTTAGAAGATATCGATGATTTAAATTATTTAAGAAATTCCAACTTTTTTGGCCCAGAAAACTAGTGGTCACGAATTAAGGCTCTTTTGTCGATTCGACTCTTAGTTTAGAAGATAGCGACGATTTAAGTTTTTATAAGAATTTCCAATTTTTTTTGCCCAGAAAATTAGTGGTCACGAATTAAGGCTCTTTTGTCGATTAGACGCTTAGTTTAGAAGATATCGACGATTTAAGTTTTTATAAGAATTTCCAACTTTTTTGGCCCAGATAATTAGTGGCCACGAATTAAGGCTCTTTTGTCGATTGGACGCTTAGTTTAAAAGATATCGACGATTTAAATTTTTTAAGAAATTCCAACTTTTTTGGCCCAGAAAAATAGTGGTCACGAATTAAGGCTCTTTTGTCTATTCGACGCTTAGTTTAGAAGATATCGACGATTTAAGTTTTTTTAAAAAACTCCAACTTCTTTGGCCCAGAACTTAGTGGTCACGAATTAAGGCTCTTTTATCGATTAGATGCTTAGTTTAGAAGATATCGACGATTTAAGTTTTTATAAGAATTTCCAACTTTTTTGGCCCAGAACTTAGTGGTCACGAAGTAAGGCTCTTTTGTCGATTAGACGCTTAGTTTAGAAGATATCGACGATTAAAGTTTTTATAAGAATTTCCAAATTTTTTGGCCCAGAACTTAGTGGTCACGAATTAAGGCTCTTTTATCGATTAGATGCTTAGTTTAGAAGATATCGATGATTTAAATTTTTTAAGAAATTCCAACTTTTTTTGCCCAGGAAACTAGTTGTCACGAATTAAGGCTCTTTTGTCGATTAGACGCTTAGTTTAGAAGATATCGACGATTTAAGTTTTTATAAGAATTTCCAACGTTTTTGGCCCAGATAATTAGTGGTCACGAATTAAGGCTCTTTTGTCGATTAGACGCTTAGTTTAGAAGATATCGACGATTTAAATTTTTTAAGAAATTCCAACTTTTTTGGCCCAGAAAACTAGTGGTCACGAATTAAGGCTCTTTTGTCGATTGGACGCTTAGTTTAAAAGATATCGACGATTTAAATTTTTTAAGAAATTCCAACTTTTTTGGCCCAGAAAACTAGTGGTCACGAATTAAGGCTCTTTTGTCGATTAGACGCTTAGATTAGAAGATATCGACGATTTAAGTTTTTAATAAAAATTCCAAATTTTTTTGGCCCAGGAAACTGGTGGTCACGAATTAAGGCTCTTTTGTCGATTAGACTCATAGTTTAGAAGATATCGACGATTTAAATTTTTATAAGAAATTCCAACTTTTTTGGCCCAGAAAACTAGTGGTCACGAATTAAAGCTCTTTTGTCGATTAGACGCTTAGTTTAGAAGATATCGATGATTTAAATTATTTAAGAAATTCCAACTTTTTTGGCCCAGAAAACTAGTGGTCACTAATTAAGGCTCTTTTGTCGATTATACGCTTAGTTTAGAAGATATCGACAATTTAAATTTTTTAAGAAATTCCAACTTTTTTGGCCCAGAAAACTAGTGGTCACGAATTAAGGCTCTTTTGTCGATTAGACGCTTAGTTTAGAAGATATCGATGATTTAAATTATTTAAGAAATTCCAACTTTTTTGGCCCAGAAAACTAGTGGTCACGAATTAAGGCTCTTTTGTCGATTCGACTCTTAGTTTAGAAGATAGCGACGATTTAAGTTTTTATAAGAATTTCCAATTTTTTTTGCCCAGAAAATTAGTGGTCACGAATTAAGGCTCTTTTGTCGATTAGACGCTTAGTTTAGAAGATATCGACGATTTAAGTTTTTATAAGAATTTCCAACTTTTTTGGCCCAGATAATTAGTGGTCACGAATTAAGGCTCTTTTGTCGATTGGACGCTTAGTTTAAAAGATATCGACGATTTAAATTTTTTAAGAAATTCCAACTTTTTTGGCCCAGAAAAATAGTGGTCACGAATTAAGGCTCTTTTGTCTATTCGACGCTTAGTTTAGAAGATATCGACGATTTAAGTTTTCATAAAGAATTCAAACTTTTTTGGCCCAGAACTTAGTGGTCACGAATTAAGGCTCTTTTGTCGACGCTTAGTTAAGAAGATATCGACGATTTAAGTTTTTATAAAAAACTCCAACTTCTTTGGCCCAGGAAACTAGTGGTCACGAATTAAGGCTCTTTTGTCGATTAGACACTTAGTTTAGAAGATATCGACGATTTAAGTTTTTATAAAAAATTCCAACTTCTTTGGCCCAGAACTTAGTGGTCACGAATTAAGGCTCTTTTGTCGATTAGACGCTTAGTTTAGAAGATATCGACGATTTAAGTTTTTATAAGAATTTCCAACTTTTTTGGCCCAGATAATTAGTGGTCACGAATTAAGGCTCTTCTGTCGATTGGACGCTTAGTTTAAAAGATATCGACGATTTAAATTTTTTAAGAAATTCCAACTTTTTTGGCCCAGAAAAATAGTGGTCACGAATTAAGGCTCTTTTGTCTATTCGACGCTTAGTTTAGAAGATATCGACGATTTAAGTTTTCATAAAGAATTCCAACTTTTTTGGCCCAGAACTTAGTGGTCACGAATTAAGGCTCTTTTGTCGACGCTTAGTTAAGAAGATATCGACGATTTAAGTTTTTATAAAAAATTCCAACTTCTTTGGCCCAGGAAACTAGTGGTCACGAATTAAGGCTCTTTTGTCGATTAGACGGTTAGTTTAGAAGATATCGACGGTTTAAGTTTTTAAAAAAAATTGCCACGTTTTTGGCCCAGAAAACTAGTGGTCACGAATTAAGGCTCTTTTGTCGATTAGACACTTAGTTTAGAAGATATCGACGATTTAAGTTTTTATAAAAAATTCCAACTTCTTTGGCCCAGAACTTAGTGGTCACGAATTAAGGCTCTTTTATCGATTAGATGCTTAGTTTAGAAGATATCGATGATTTAAATTTTTTAAGAAATTCCAACTTTTTTTGCCCAGGGAACTAGTGGTCACGAATTAAGGCTCTTTTGTCGATTAGACGCTTAGTTTAGAAGATATCGACGATTTAAGTTTTTTTTAAGAAAATCCAACTTTTTTGGCCCAGGAAACTAGTGGTCATGAATTAAGGCTCTTTTGTCGATTAGACGCTTAGTTTAAAAGATATTGACGATTTAAGTTTTTATAAAAAATTCCAACTTTTTTGGCCCAGAACTTAGTGGTCACGAAGTAAGGCTCTTTTGTCGATTAGACGCTTAGTTTAGAAGATATCGACGATTTAAGTTTTTATAAGAATTTCCAACTTTTTTGGCCCAGAACTTAGTGGTCACGAAGTAAGGCTCTTTTGTCGATTAGACGCTTAGTTTAGAAGATATCGACGATTAAAATTTTTATAAGGATTTCCAACTTTTTTGGCCCAGATAATTAGTGGTCACGAATTAAGGCTCTTCTGTCGATTGGACGCTTAGTTTAAAAGATTTAAAAAAGACGATTTAAATTTTTTAAGAAATTCCAACTTTTTTGGCCCAGAACTTAGTGGTCACGAAGTAAGGCTCTTTGGTCGATTAGACGCTTAGTTTAGAAGATATCGACGATTTAAGTTTTCATAAAGAATTCCAACTTTTTTGGCCCAGAACTTAGTGGTCACGAATTAAGGCTCTTTTGTCGACGCTTAGTTAAGAAGATATCGACGATTTAAGTTTTTTTAAAAAATTCCAACTTCTTTGGCCCAGGAAACTAGTGGTCACGAATTAAGGCTCTTTTGTCGATTAGACGGTTAGTTTAGAAGATATCGACGGTTTAAGTTTTTAAAAAAAATTGCCACGTTTTTGGCCCAGAAAACTAGTGGTCACGAATTAAGGCTCTTTTGTCGATTAGACACTTAGTTTAGAAGATATCGACGATTAAAATTTTTATAAGGATTTCCAACTTTTTTGGCCCAGATAATTAGTGGTCACGAATTAAGGCTCTTCTGTCGATTGGACGCTTAGTTTAAAAGATATCGACGATTTAAATTTTTTAAGAAATTCCAACTTTTTTGGCCCAGAACTTAGTGGTCACGAAGTAAGGCTCTTTGGTCGATTAGACGCTTAGTTTAGAAGATATCGACGATTTAAGTTTTCATAAAGAATTCCAACTTTTTTGGCCCAGAACTTAGTGGTCACGAATTAAGGCTCTTTTGTCGACGCTTAGTTAAGAAGATATCGACGATTTAAGTTTTTTTAAAAAATTCCAACTTCTTTGGCCCAGGAAACTAGTGGTCACGAATTAAGGCTCTTTTGTCGATTAGACGGTTAGTTTAGAAGATATCGACGGTTTAAGTTTTTAAAAAAAATTGCCACGTTTTTGGCCCAGAAAACTAGTGGTCACGAATTAAGGCTCTTTTGTCGATTAGACACTTAGTTTAGAAGATATCGACGATTTAAGTTTTTATAAAAAATTCCAACTTCTTTGGCCCAGAACTTAGTGGTCACGAATTAAGGCTCTTTTATCGATTAGATGCTTAGTTTAGAAGATATCGACGATTTAAGTTTTTATAAGAATTTCCAACTTTTTTGGCCCAGAACTTAGTGGTCACGAAGTAAGGCTCTTTTGTCGATTAGACGCTTAGTTTAGAAGATATCGACGATTAAAGTTTTTATAAGAATTTCCAACTTTTTTGGCCCAGATAATTAGTGGTCACGAATTAAGGCTCTTCTGTCGATTGGACGCTTAGTTTAAAAGATATCGACGATTTAAATTTTTTAAGAAATTCCAACTTTTTTGGCCCAGAAAAATAGTGGTCACGAATTAAGGCTCTTTTGTCTATTCAACGCTTAGTTTAGGAGATATCGACGATTTAAGTTTTCATAAAGAATTCCAACTTTTTTGGCCCAGAACTTAGTGGTCACGAATTAAGGCTCTTTTGTCGACGCTTAGTTAAGAAGATATCGACGATTTAAGTTTTTATAAAAAATTCCAACTTCTTTGGCCCAGGAAACTAGTGGTCACGAATTAAGGCTCTTTTGTCGATTAGACGGTTAGTTTAGAAGATATCGACGGTTTAAGTTTTTAAAAAAAATTGCCACGTTTTTGGCCCAGAAAACTAGTGGTCACGAATTAAGGCTCTTTTGTCGATTAGACACTTAGTTTAGAAGATATCGACGGTTTAAGTTTTTAAAAAAAATTGCCACGTTTTTGGCCCAGAAAACTAGTGGTCACGAATTAAGGCTCTTTTGTCGATTAGACACTTAGTTTAGAAGATATCGACGATTTAAGTTTTTATAAAAAATTCCAACTTCTTTGGCCCAGAACTTAGTGGTCACGAATTAAGGCTCTTTTATCGATTAGATGCTTAGTTTAGAAGATATCGACGATTTAAGTTTTTATAAAAAATTCCAACTTCTTTGGCCCAGAAAACTAGTGGTCACGAATTAAGGCTCTTTTGTCGATTAGACGCTTAGTTTAGAAGATATCGACGATTTAAGTTTTTTTTAAGAAAATCCAACTTTTTTGGCCCAGGAAACTAGTGGTCATGAATTAAGGCTCTTTTGTCGATTAGACGCTTAGTTTAAAAGATATCGACAATTTAAGTTTTTATAAGAATTTCCAACTTTTTTGGCCCAGAACTTAGTGGTCACGAAGTAAGGCTCTTTTGTCGATTAGACGCTTAGTTTAGAAGATATCGACGATTAAAGTTTTTATAAGAATTTCCAACTTTTTTGGCCCAGATAATTAGTGGTCACGAATTAAGGCTCTTCTGTCGATTGGACGCTTAGTTTAAAAGATATCGACAATTTAAATTTTTTAAGAAATTCCAACTTTTTTGGCTCAGAAAATTAGTGGTCACGAATTAAGGCTCTTTTGTCGATAGACGCTTAGTTTAGAAGATATCAACGATTTAAATTTTTATAAGAAGTTCCAACTTTTTTGGCCCAGAAAACTAGTGGTCACGAATGAAGGCTTTTTTGTCGATTAGACGCTTAGTTTGGAAGATATCGACGATTTAAGTTTTAATAAGAAATTCCAATTTGTTTGCCCAGAAAATTAGTGGTCACGAATTAAAGCTCTTTGTCGATTCGACTCTTAGTTTAGAAGATATCGACGATTTAAGTTTTTATAAGAATTTCCAACTTTTTTTGCCCAGAAAATTAGTGGTCACGAATTAAGGCTCTTTTGTCGATTAGACGCTTAGTTTAGAAGATATCGACGATTAAAGTTTTTATAAGAATTTCCAACTTTTTTGGCCCAGATAATTAGTGGTCACGAATTAAGGCTCTTCTGTCGATTGGACGCTTAGTTTAGAAGATATCGACGATTTAAGTTTTTATAAGAAATTCCAACTTTTTTGGCCCAGGAAACTAGTGGTCACGAATTAAGGCTCTTTTGTCGATTAGACGCTTAGTTTAGAAGATTTCGACGATTTAAGTTTTTATAAGAATTTCCAACTTTTTTGGCCCAGATAATTAGTGGTCACGAATTAAGGCCCTTTTGTCGATTGGACGCTTAGTTTAAAAGATATCGACGATTTAATTTTTTTAAGAAATTCCAACTTTTTTGACCCAGAAAAATAGTGGTCACGAATTAAGGCTCTTTAGTCTATTCGACGCTTAGTTTAGAAGATATCGACGATTTAAGTTTTCATAAAGAATTCCAACTTTTTTGGCCCAGAACTTAGTGGTCACGAATTAAGGCTCTTTTGTCGACGCTTAGTTAAGAAGATATCGACGATTTAAGTTTTTATAAGAATTTCCAACTTTTTTGGCCCAGAACTTAGTGGTCACGAATTAAGGCTCTTTTGTCGACGCTTAGTTAAGAAGATATCGACGATTTAAGTTTTCATAAAAAATTCCAACTTCTTTGGCCCAGATAATTAGTGGTCACGAATTAAGGCTCTTTTGTCGATTGGACGCTTAGTTTAAAAGATATCGACGATTTAATTTTTTAAAAAAAATTGCCACGTTTTTGGCCCAGAAAACTAGTGGTCACGAATTAAGGCTCTTTTGTCGATTAGACGCTTAGTTTAGAAGATATCGACGATTTAAGTTTTTATAAAAAATTCCAACTTCTTTGGCCCAGAACTTAGTGGTCATGAATTAAGGCTCTTTTGTCGATTAGACGCTTAGTTTAGCAGATATCGACGATTTAAGTTTTTATAAAAAATTCCAACTTCTTTGGCCCAGGAAACTAGTGGTCACGAATTAAGGCTCTTTTGTCGATTAGACTCATAGTTTAGAAAATATCGACTATTTAAATATTTTAAGAAATTCCAACTTTTTTGGCCCAGAAAACTAGTGGTCACTCATAGTTTAGAAAATATCGACGATTTAAATTTTTATAAAAAACTCCAACTTTTTTGGTCCAGGAAACTGGTGGTCACGAATTGAGGCTCTTTTGTCGATTAGACTCATAGTTTAGAAGATATCGACGATTTAAGTTTTTAATAAAAATTCCAAATTTTTTTGGCCCAGGAAACTAGTGGTCACGAATTAAGGCTCTTTTGTCGATTAGACACTTAGTTTAGAAGATATCGACGATTTAAGTTTTTATAAAAAATTCCAACTTCTTTGGCCCAGAACTTAGTGGTCACGAATTAAGGCTCTTTTATCGATTAGATGCTTAGTTTAGAAGATATCGATGATTTAAATTTTTTAAGAAATTCCAACTTTTTTTGCCCAGAACTTAGTGGTCACGAAGTAAGGCTCTTTTGTCGATTAGACGCTTAGTTTAGAAGATATCGACGATTAAAGTTTTTATAAGAATTTCCAACTTTTTTGGCCCAGATAATTAGTGGTCACGAATTAAGGCTCTTCTGTCGATTGGACGCTTAGTTTAAAAGATATCGACAATTTAAATTTTTTAAGAAATTCCAACTTTTTTGGCTCAGAAAATTAGTGGTCACGAATTAAGGCTCTTTTGTCGATAGACGCTTAGTTTAGAAGATATCAACGATTTAAATTTTTATAAGAAGTTCCAACTTTTTTGGCCCAGAAAACTAGTGGTCACGAATGAAGGCTTTTTTGTCGATTAGACGCTTAGTTTGGAAGATATCGACGATTTAAGTTTTAATAAGAAATTCCAATTTGTTTGCCCAGAAAATTAGTGGTCACGAATTAAAGCTCTTTGTCGATTCGACGCTTAGTTTAGAAGATATCGACGATTTAAGTTTTTAAAAAAAATTTCAACTTTTTTGGCCGAGGAAAATAGTGGTCACGAATTAAGGCTCTTTTGTCGATTAGACGCTTAGTTTAGAAGATATCGATGATTTAAATTATTTAAGAAATTCCAACTTTTTTGGCCGAGGAAAATAGTGGTCACGAATTCAGGCTCTTTTGTCGATTAGACGCTTAGTTTAGAAGATATCGACGATTAAAGTTTTTATAAGAATTTCCAACTTTTTTGGCCCAGATAATTAGTGGTCACGAATTAAGGCTCTTCTGTCGATTGGACGCTTAGTTTAGAAGATATCGACGATTTAAGTTTTTATAAGAAATTCCAACTTTTTTGGCCCAGGAAACTAGTGGTCACGAATTAAGGCTCTTTTGTCGATTAGACGCTTAGTTTAGAAGATTTCGACGATTTAAGTTTTTATAAGAATTTCCAACTTTTTTGGCCCAGATAATTAGTGGTCACGAATTAAGGCCCTTTTGTCGATTGGACGCTTAGTTTAAAAGATATCGACGATTTAATTTTTTTAAGAAATTCCAACTTTTTTGACCCAGAAAAATAGTGGTCACGAATTAAGGCTCTTTAGTCTATTCGACGCTTAGTTTAGAAGATATCGACGATTTAAGTTTTCATAAAGAATTCCAACTTTTTTGGCCCAGAACTTAGTGGTCACGAATTAAGGCTCTTTTGTCGACGCTTAGTTAAGAAGATATCGACGATTTAAGTTTTTATAAGAATTTCCAACTTTTTTGGCCCAGATAATTAGTGGTCACGAATTAAGGCTCTTTTGTCGATTGGACGCTTAGTTTAAAAGATATCGACGATTTAATTTTTTTAAGAAATTCCAACTTTTTTGGCCCAGAAAAATAGTGGTCACGAATTAAGGCTCTTTTGTCTATTCGACGCTTAGTTTAGAAGATATCGACGATTTAAGTTTTCATGAAAAATTCCAACTTCTTTGGCCCAGGAAACTAGTGGTCACGAATTAAGGCTCTTTTGTCGATTAGACGGTTAGTTTAGAAGATATCGACGATTTAAGTTTTTAAAAAAAATTGCCACGTTTTTGGCCCAGAAAACTAGTGGTCACGAATTAAGGCTCTTTTGAAGATTATACGCTTAGATTAGAAGATATCGACGATTTAAGTTTTTATAAAAAATTCCAACTTCTTTGGCCCAGAACTTAGTGGTCACGAATTAAGGCTCTTTTATCGATTAGATGCTTAGTTTAGAAGATATCGACGATTTAAGTTTTTTTTAAGAAAATCCAACTTTTTTGGCCCAGGAAACTAGTGGTAATGAATTAAGGCTCTTTTGTCGATTAGACTCATAGTTTAGAAAATATCGACTATTTAAATATTTTAAGAAATTCCAACTTTTTTGGCCCAGAAAATTAGTGGTCACGAATTAAGGCTCTTTTGTCGATTAGACGCTTAGTTTAGAAGATATCGACGATTTAAGTTTTTAAAAAAAATTCCAACTTTTTTGGCCGAGGAAAATAGTGGTCACGAATTAAGGCTCTTTTGTCGATTAGACGCTTAGTTTAGAAGATATCGATGATTTAAATTATTTAAGAAATTCCAACTTTTTTGGCCGAGGAAAATAGTGGTCACGAATTCAGGCTCTTTTGTCGATTAGACGCTTAGTTTAGAAGATATCGACGATTAAAGTTTTTATAAGAATTTCCAACTTTTTTGGCCCAGATAATTAGTGGTCACGAATTAAGGCTCTTCTGTCGATTGGACGCTTAGTTTAGAAGATATCGACGATTTAAGTTTTTATAAGAAATTCCAACTTTTTTGGCCCAGGAAACTAGTGGTCACGAATTAAGGCTCTTTTGTCGATTAGACGCTTAGTTTAGAAGATTTCGACGATTTAAGTTTTTATAAGAATTTCCAACTTTTTTCGCCCAGATAATTAGTGGTCACGAATTAAGGCCCTTTTGTCGATTGGACGCTTAGTTTAAAAGATATCGACGATTTAATTTTTTTAAGAAATTCCAACTTTTTTGACCCAGAAAAATAGTGGTCACGAATTAAGGCTCTTTAGTCTATTCGACGCTTAGTTTAGAAGATATCGACGATTTAAGTTTTCATAAAGAATTCCAACTTTTTTGGCCCAGAACTTAGTGGTCACGAATTAAGGCTCTTTTGTCGACGCTTAGTTAAGAAGATATCGACGATTTAAGTTTTCATAAAAAATTCCAACTTCTTTGGCCCAGATAATTAGTGGTCACGAATTAAGGCTCTTTTGTCGATTGGACGCTTAGTTTAAAAGATATCGACGATTTAGTTTTTTAAAAAAAATTGCCACGTTTTTGGCCCAGAAAACTAGTGGTCACGAATTAAGGCTCTTTTGTCGATTAGACGCTTAGTTTAGAAGATATCGACGATTTAAGTTTTTATAAAAAATTCCAACTTCTTTGGCCAAGAACTTAGTGGTCACGAATTAAGTCTCTTTTATCGATTAGATGCTTAGTTTAGAAGATATCGACGATTTAAGTTTTTTTTAAGAAAATCCAACTTTTTTGGCCCAGGAAACTAGTGGTCATGAATTAAGGCTCTTTTGTCGATTAGACGCTTAGTTTAGCAGATATCGACGATTTAAGTTTTTATAAAAAATTCCAACTTCTTTGGCCCAGGAAACTAGTGGTCACGAATTAAGGCTCTTTTGTCGATTAGACTCATAGTTTAGAAAATATCGACTATTTAAATATTTTAAGAAATTCCAACTTTTTTGGCCCAGAAAACTAGTGGTCACTCATAGTTTAGAAAATATCGACGATTTAAATTTTTATAAAAAACTCCAACTTTTTTGGTCCAGGAAACTGGTGGTCACGAATTGAGGCTCTTTTGTCGATTAGACTCATAGTTTAGAAGATATCGACGATTTAAGTTTTTAATAAAAATTCCAAATTTTTTTGGCCCAGGAAACTGGTGGTCACGAATTAAGGCTCTTTTGTCGATTAGACTCATAGTTTAGAAGATATCGACGATTTAAGTTTTTAATAAAAATTCCAAATTTTTTTGGCCCAGAAAAATAGTGGTCACGAATTAAGGCTCTTTTGTCGATTGGACGCTCACGAATTAAGGCTCTTTTGTCGATTAGACACTTAGTTTAGAAGATATCGACGATTTAAGTTTTTATAAAAAATTCCAACTTCTTTGGCCCAGAACTTAGTGGTCACGAATTAAGGCTCTTTTATCGATTAGATGCTTAGTTTAGAAGATATCGACGATTTAAGTTTTTATAAGAATTTCCAACTTTTTTGGCCCAGAACTTAGTGGTCACGAAGTAAGGCTCTTTTGTCGATTAGACGCTTAGTTTAGAAGATATCGACGATTAAAGTTTTTATAAGAATTTCCAACTTTTTTGGCCCAGATAATTAGTGGTCACGAATTAAGGCTCTTCTGTCGATTGGACGCTTAGTTTAAAAGATATCGACGATTTAAATTTTTTAAGAAATTCCAACTTTTTTGGCCCAGAAAAATAGTGGTCACGAATTAAGGCTCTTTTGTCTATTCGACGCTTAGTTTAGGAGATATCGACGATTTAAGTTTTCATAAAGAATTCCAACTTTTTTGGCCCAGAACTTAGTGGTCACGAATTAAGGCTCTTTTGTCGACGCTTAGTTAAGAAGATATCGACGATTTAAGTTTTTATAAAAAATTCCAACTTCTTTGGCCCAGGAAACTAGTGGTCACGAATTAAGGCTCTTTTGTCGATTAGACGGTTAGTTTAGAAGATATCGACGGTTTAAGTTTTTAAAAAAAATTGCCACGTTTTTGGCCCAGAAAACTAGTGGTCACGAATTAAGGCTCTTTTGTCGATTAGACACTTAGTTTAGAAGATATCGACGATTTAAGTTTTTATAAAAAATTCCAACTTCTTTGGCCCAGAACTTAGTGGTCACGAATTAAGGCTCTTTTATCGATTAGATGCTTAGTTTAGAAGATATCGATGATTTAAATTTTTTAAGAAATTCCAACTTTTTTTGCCCAGGAAACTAGTGGTCACGAATTAAGGCTCTTTTGTCGATTAGACGCTTAGTTTAGAAGATATCGACGATTTAAGTTTTTTTTAAGAAAATCCAACTTTTTTGGCCCAGGAAACTAGTGGTCATGAATTAAGGCTCTTTTGTCGATTAGACGCTTAGTTTAAAAGATATCGACGATTTAAGTTTTTATAAGAATTTCCAACTTTTTTGGCCCAGATAATTAGTGGTCACGAATTAAGGCTCTTCTGTCGATTGGACGCTTAGTTTAAAAGATATCGACAATTTAAATTTTTATAAGAAGTTCCAACTTTTTTGGCCCAGAAAACTAGTGGTCACGAATGAAGGCTTTTTTGTCGATTAGACGCTTAGTTTGGAAGATATCGACGATTTAAGTTTTAATAAGAAATTCCAATTTTTTTGCCCAGAAAATTAGTGGTCACGAATTAAAGCTCTTTGTCGATTCGACTCTTAGTTTAGAAGATATCGACGATTTAAGTTTTTATAAGAATTTCCAACTTTTTTTGCCCAGAAAATTAGTGGTCACGAATTAAGGCTCTTTTGTCGATTAGACGCTTAGTTTAGAAGATATCGACGATTTAAGTTTTTAAAAAAAATTCCAACTTTTTGGCCGAGGAAAATAGTGGTCACGAATTAAGGCTCTTTTGTCGATTAGACGCTTAGTTTAGAAGATATCGATGATTTAAATTATTTAAGAAATTCCAACTTTTTTGGCCGAGGAAAATAGTGGTCACGAATTCAGGCTCTTTTGTCGATTAGACGCTTAGTTTAGAAGATATCGACGATTAAAGTTTTTATAAGAATTTCCAACTTTTTTGGCCCAGATAATTAGTGGTCACGAATTAAGGCTCTTCTGTCGATTGGACGCTTAGTTTAGAAGATATCGACGATTTAAGTTTTTATAAGAAATTCCAACTTTTTTGGCCCAGGAAACTAGTGGTCACGAATTAAGGCTCTTTTGTCGATTAGACGCTTAGTTTAGAAGATTTCGACGATTTAAGTTTTTATAAGAATTTCCAACTTTTTTCGCCCAGATAATTAGTGGTCACGAATTAAGGCCCTTTTGTCGATTGGACGCTTAGTTTAAAAGATATCGACGATTTAATTTTTTTAAGAAATTCCAACTTTTTTGACCCAGAAAAATAGTGGTCACGAATTAAGGCTCTTTAGTCTATTCGACGCTTAGTTTAGAAGATATCGACGATTTAAGTTTTCATAAAGAATTCCAACTTTTTTGGCCCAGAACTTAGTGGTCACGAATTAAGGCTCTTTTGTCGACGCTTAGTTAAGAAGATATCGACGATTTAAGTTTTCATAAAAAATTCCAACTTCTTTGGCCCAGATAATTAGTGGTCACGAATTAAGGCTCTTTTGTCGATTGGACGCTTAGTTTAAAAGATATCGACGATTTAATTTTTTAAAAAAAATTGCCACGTTTTTGGCCCAGAAAACTAGTGGTCACGAATTAAGGCTCTTTTGTCGATTAGACGCTTAGTTTAGAAGATATCGACGATTTAAGTTTTTATAAAAAATTCCAACTTCTTTGGCCAAGAACTTAGTGGTCACGAATTAAGGCTCTTTTATCGATTAGATGCTTAGTTTAGAAGATATCGACGATTTAAGTTTTTTTTAAGAAAATCCAACTTTTTTGGCCCAGGAAACTAGTGGTCATGAATTAAGGCTCTTTTGTCGATTAGACGCTTAGTTTAGCAGATATCGACGATTTAAGTTTTTATAAAAAATTCCAACTTCTTTGGCCCAGGAAACTAGTGGTCACGAATTAAGGCTCTTTTGTCGATTAGACTCATAGTTTAGAAAATATCGACTATTTAAATATTTTAAGAAATTCCAACTTTTTTGGCCCAGAAAACTAGTGGTCACTCATAGTTTAGAAAATATCGACGATTTAAATTTTTATAAAAAACTCCAACTTTTTTGGTCCAGGAAACTGGTGGTCACGAATTGAGGCTCTTTTGTCGATTAGACTCATAGTTTAGAAGATATCGACGATTTAAGTTTTTAATAAAAATTCCAAATTTTTTTGGCCCAGAAAAATAGTGGTCACGAATTAAGGCTCTTTTGTCGATTGGACGCTTAGTTTAGAAGATATCGACGATTTAAGTTTTCATAAAGAATTCCAACTTTTTTGGCCCAGAACTTAGTGGTCACGAATTAAGGCTCTTTTGTCGACGCTTAGTTAAGAAGATATCGACGATTTAAGTTTTTATAAAAAATTCCAACTTCTTTGGCCCAGGAAACTAGTGGTCACGAATTAAGGCTCTTTTGTCGATTAGACGGTTAGTTTAGAAGATATCGACGATTTAAGTTTTTATAAAAAATTGCCACGTTTTTGGCCCAGAAAACTAGTGGTCACGAATTAAGGCTCTTTTGTCGATTAGACGCTTAGTTTAGAAGATATCGATGATTTAAATTTTTTAAGAAATTCCAACTTTTTTGGCCCAGGAAACTAGTGGTCACGAATTAAGGCTCTTTTGTCGATTAGACGCTTAGTTTAGAAGATATCGACGATTTAAGTTTTTTTTAAGAAATTCCAAATTTTTTGGCCCAGGAAAATAGTGGTCACGAGTTAAGGCTCTTTTGCCGATTAGACTCATAGTTTAGAAAATATCGACGATTTAAATTTTTATAAAAAACTCCAACTTTTTTGGCCCAGGAAACTGGTGGTCACGAATTAAGGCTCTTTTGTCGATTAGACGATTAGTTTAGAAGATATCGACGATTTAAGTTTTTAATAAAAATTCCAAATTTTTTTGGCCCAGGAAACTGGTGGTCACGAATTAAGGCTCTTTTGTCGATTAGACTCATAGTTTAGAAGATATCGACGATTTAAGTTTTTAATTAAAATTCCAAATTTTTTTGGCCCAGAAAAATAGTGGTCACGAATTAAGGCTCTTTTGTCGATTGGACGCTTAGTTTAAAAGATATCGACGATTTAAATTTTTTAAGAAATTCCAACTTTTTTGGCCCAGAAAAATAGTGGTCACGAATTAAGGCTCTTTTGTCTATTCGACGCTTAGTTTAGAAGATATCGACGATTTAAGTTTTCATAAAAAATCCCAACTTTTTTGGCCCAGAACTTAGTGGTCACGAATTAAGGCTCTTTTGTCTATTAGACGCTTAGTTTAGAAGATATCGACGATTTAAGTTTTTATAAAAAATTCCAACTTCTTTGGCCCAGGAAACTAGTGGTCACGAATTAAGGCTCTTTTGTCGATTAGACGGTTAGTTTAGAAGATATCGACGATTTAAGTTTTTATAAAAAATTGCCACGTTTTTGGCCCAGAAAACTAGTGGTCACGAATTAAGGCTCTTTTGTCGATTAGACGCTTAGTTTAGAAGATATCGACGATTTAAGTTTTTATAAGAAATTCCAAAGTTTTTGGCCCAGATAATTAGTGGTCACGAATTAAGGCTCTTTTGTCGATTAGACGCTTAGTTTAGAAGATATCGACGATTTAAATTTTTATAAGAAATTCCAACTTTTTGGGCCAGAAAACTAGTGGTCACGAGTTAAGGCTCTTTTGTCGATTAGACGATTAGTTAAGAAGATATCGACGATTTAAATTTTTATAAGAAATTCCAACTTTTTTGGCCCAGAAAACTAGTGGTCACGAATTAAGGCTTTTTTGTCGATTAGACGCTTAGTTTAGAAGATATCGACGATTTAAATTTTTATAAGAAATTCCAACTTTTTTGGCCCAGAAAACTAGTGGTCACGAATGAAGGCTCTTTTGTCGATTAGACGCTTAGTTTAGAAGATATCAACGATTAAAATTTTTATAATAAATTCCATCGTTTTTGGCCCAGAAAATTAGTGGTCACGAATTAAGGCTCTTTTGTCGATTAGACGCTTCGTTTAGAAGATATCAACGATTTAAATTTTTATAAGAAATTCCAACTTTTTTGGCCCAGAAAACTAGTGGTCACGAATGAAGGCTTTTTTGTCGATTAGACGCTTAGTTTAGAAGATATCGACAATTTAAATTTTTATAAGAAATTCCAACTTTTTTGGCCCAGAAAACTAGTGGTCACGAATGAAGGCTCTTTTGTCGATTAGACGCTTAGTTTAGAAGATATCGACGATTTAAATTTTTATAAGAAATTCCAAAGTTTTTGGCCCAGATAATTAGTGGTCACGAATTAAGGCTCTTTTGTCGATTAGACGCTTAGTTTAGAAGATATCGACGATTTAAGTTTTTATAAAAAATTCCAACTTCTTTGGCCCATAACTTAGTGGTCACGAATTAAGGCTCTTTTATCGATTAGATGCTTAGTTTAGAAGATATCGATGATTTAAATTTTTTTAAGAAATTCCAACTTTTTTTGCCCAGGAAACTAGTGGTCACGAATTAAGGCTCTTTTGACGATTAGACGCTTAGTTTAGAAGATATCGACGATTTAAGTTTTTTAAGAAAATCCAACTTTTTTGGCCCAGGAAACTAGTGGTCATGCATTAAGGCTCTTTTGTCGATTAGACGCTTAGTTTAGAAGATATCGACGATTTAAGTTTTTATAAGAAATTCCAATTTTTTTTGCCCAGAAAATTAGTGGTCACTAATTAAGGCTCTTTTGTCGATTAGACGCTTAGTTTAGAAGATATCGACGATTTAAATTTTTTAAGAAATTCCAACGTTTTTGGCCCAGATAATTAGTGGTCACGAATTAAGGCTCTTTTGTCGATTAGACGCTTAGTTTAGAAGATATCGACGATTTAAGTTTTTATAAGAAATTTTTATTTTTTTTTTGCCCAGAAAATTAGTGGTCACGAATTAAGGCTCTTTTGTCGATTAGACGCTTAGTTTAGAAGATATCGACGATTTAAATTTTTTAAGAAATTCCAATTTTTTGGCCCAGAAAACTATTGGTCACGAATTAAGGCTCTTTTGTCGATTAGACGCTTAGTTTAGAAGATATCGACGATTTAAGTTTTTATAAGAAATTCCAAAGTTTTTGGGCCAGAAAACTAGTGGTCACGAGTTAAGGCTCTTTTGTCGATTAGACGATTAGTTTAGAAGATATCGACGATTTAAATTTTTATAAGAAATTCCAACTTTTTTGGCCAGAAAACTAGTGGTCACGAGTTAAGGCACTTTTGTCGATTAGACGATTAGTTTAGTAGATATCGACGATTTAAATTTTTATTAGAAATTCCAACTTTTTTGGCCCAGAAAACTAGTGGTCACGAATGAAGGCTTTTTTGTTGATTAGACGCTTAGTTTAGAAGATATCGACGATTTAACTTTTTATAAGAAATTCCAATTTTTTTTGCCCAGAAAATTAGTGGTCACGAATTAAGGCTCTTTTGTCGATTAGACGCTTAGTTTAGAAGATATCGACGATTTAAATTTTTTAAGAAATTCCAACTTTTTTGGCCCAGAAAACTATTGGTCACGAATTAAGGCTCTTTTGTCGATTAGACGCTTAGTTTAGAAGATATCGACGATTTAATTTTTTATAAGAAATTCCAACTTTTTTGGCCCACGAAACTAGTGGTCACGAATTAAGGCTCTTTTGTCGATTAGACGATTAGTTTAGAAGATATCGACGATTTAAATTTTTATAAGAAATTCCAAAATTTTTTGGCCCAGAAAACTAGTGGTCACGAATGAAGGCTTTTTTTTTGTCGATTAGACGCTTAGTTTAGAAGATATCGACAATTTAAATTTTTATAAGAAATTCCAACTTTTTTGGCCTAGAAAACTAGTGGTCACGAATGAAGGCTCTTTTGTCGATTAGACGCTTAGTTTAGAAGATATCGACGATTTAAATTTTTATAAGAAATTCCAACTTTTTTGGCCCAGAAAATTAGTGGTCACGAATTAAAGCTCTTTTGTCGATTAGACGCTTAGTTTAGAAGATATCGACGATTTAAGTTTTTATAAGAAATTCCAACTTTTTTGGCCCAGAAAATTAGTGGTCACGAATTAAAGCTCTTTTGTCGATTAGACGCTTAGTTTAGAAGATAATGACGATTTAAGTTTTTATAAGAAATTCCAAAGTTTTTGGCCCAGAAAACTAGTGGTCACGAATGAAGGCTCTTTTGTCGATTAGACGCTTAGTTTAGAAGATAATGACGATTTAATTTTTTTAAGAAATTTTAACTTTTTTGGCCCAGAGAACTAGTGGTCGCGAATTAAGGCTCTTTTGTCGATTAGACGCTTGGATTAGAAGATATCGACGATTTAATTTTTTATAAGAAATTCCAACTTTTTTGGTCCAGGAAACTAGTGGTCACGAATTAAGGCTCTTTTGTCGATTATACGCTTAGTTTAGAAGATATCGACGATTTAAATTTTTATAAGAAATTCCATCGTTTTTGGCCCAGAAAATTAGTGGTCACGAATTAAGGCTCTTTTGTCGATTAGACGCTTAGTTTAGAAGATATCAACGATTTAAATTTTTATAAGAAATTCCAACTTTTTTGGCCCAGAAAACTAGTGGTCACGAATGAAGGCTTTTTTGTCGATTAGACGCTTAGTTTAGAAGATATCGACAATTTAAATTTTTATAAGAAATTCCAACTTTTTTGGCCCAGAAAACTAGTGGTCACGAATGAAGGCTCTTTTGTCGATTAGACGCTTAGTTTAGAAGATATCGACGATTTAAATTTTTATAAGAAATTCCAAAGTTTTTGGCCCAGATAATTAGTGGTCACGAATTAAGGCTCTTTTGTCGATTAGACGCTTAGTTTAGAAGATATCGACGATTTAAGTTTTTATAAGAAATTCCAACTTTTTTTGCCCAGAAAATTAGTGGTCACGAATTAAAGCTCTTTTGTCGATTAGACGCTTAGTTTAGAAGATAATGACGATTTAAGTTTTTATAAGAAATTCCAAAGTTTTTCGCCCAGAAAACTAGTGGTCACGAATGAAGGCTCTTTTGTCGATTAGACGCTTAGTTTAGAAGATAATGACGATTTAAATTTTTTAAGAAATTTCAACTTTTTTGGCCCAGAGAATTAAGGCCGAATTAAGGCTCTTTTGTCGATTAGACGCTTGGATTAGAAGATATCGACGATTTAATTTTTTATAAGAAATTCCAACGTTTTTGGTCCAGGAAACTAGTGGTCACGAATTAAAGCTCTTTTGTCGATTAGTTTAGAAGATATCGACGATTTAAGTTTTTATAAGAATTTCCAACTTTTTTTGCCCAGAAAATTAGTGGTCACGAATTAAGGCTCTTTTGTCAATTAGACGCTTAGTTTAGAAGATATCGACGATTTAAGTTTTTAAAAACAATTCCAACTTTTTTGGCCGAGGAAAATAGTGGTCACGAATTAAGGCTCTTTTGTCGATTAGACGCTTAGTTTAGAAGATATCGACGATTTAAATTTTTATAAGAAATTCCAACTTTTTTGGCCCAGGAAACTAGTGGTCACGAATTAAAGCTCTTTTGTCGATTAGACGCTTAGTTTAGAAGATATCAACGATTTAAATTTTTATAAGAAGTTCCAACTTTTTTGGCCCAGAAAACTAGTGGTCACGAATGAAGGCTTTTTTGTCGATTAGACGCTTAGTTTGGAAGATATTTAAATTATTTAAAAAATTCCAACTTTTTTGGCCCAGAAAACTAGTGGTCACGTATTCAGGCTCTTTTGTCGATTCGACGCTTAGTTTAGAAGATATCGACGATTTAAGTTTTTATAAGAAATTCCAAGTTTTTTGGCCCAGGAAACTAGTGGTCACGAATTAAGGCTCTTTTGTCGATTAGACGCTTAGTTTAGAAGATATCGACGATTTAAGTTTTTATAAGAATTTCCAACTTTTTTGGCCCAGATAATTAGTGGTCACGAATTAAGGCTCTTTTGTCGATTGGACGCTTAGTTTAAAAGATATCGACGATTTAAATTTTTTAAAAAAATCCAACTTTTTTGGCCCAGAAAAATAGCGGTCACGAATTAAGGCTCGATTAGATGCTTAGTTTAGAAGATATCGATGATTTAAATTTTTTAAGAAATTCCAACTTTTTTTGCCCAGGAAACTAGTGGTCACGAATTAAGGCTCTTTTGTCGATTAGGCGCTTAGTTTAGAAGATATCGACGATTTAAGTTTTTTTAAGAAAATCCAACTTTTTTGGCCCAGGAAACTAGTGGTCATGAATTAAGGCTCTTTTGTCGATTAGACGCTTAGTTTAGAAGATATCCACGTTTTTTTTAAGAAAATCCAACTTTTTTGGCCCAGGAAACTAGTGGTCACGAATTAAGGCTCTTTTGTCGATTAGACGCTTAGTTTAGAAGATATCGACGATTTAAGTTTTTTTTAAGAAAATCCAACTTTTTTGGCCCAGGAAACTAGTGGTCATGAATTGAGGCTCTTTTGTCGATTAGACGCTTAGTTTAGCAGATATCGACGATTTAAGTTTTTATAAAAAATTCCAACTTCTTTGGCCCAGGAAACTAGTGGTCACGAATTAAGGCTCTTTTGTCGATTAGACTCATAGTTTAGAAAATATCGACGAGGTCACGAATTAAGGCTCTTTTGTCGATTAGACGCTTAGTTTAGAAGATATCGACGATTTAAATTTTTATAAGAAATTCCAACTTTTTGGGCCAGAAAACTAGTGGTCACGAATTAAGGCTCTTTTGTCGATTAGACGATTAGTTTAGAAGATATCGACGATTTAAATTTTTATAAGAAATTCCAACTTTTTTGGCCCAGGAAACTAGTGGTCATGAATTAAGGCTCTTTTGTCGATTAGACGCTTAGTTTAGAAGATATCGACGTTTTTTTTTAAGAAAATCCAACTTTTTTGGCCCAGGAAACTAGTGGTCACGAATTAAGGCTCTTTTGTCGATTAGACGCTTAGTTTAGAAGATATCGACGATTTAAGTTTTTTTTAAGAAAATCCAACTTTTTTGGCCCAGGAAACTAGTGGTCATGAATTAAGGCTCTTTTGTCGATTAGACGCTTAGTTTAGCAGATATCGACGATTTAAGTTTTTATAAAAAATTCCAACTTCTTTGGCCCAGGAAACTAGTGGTCACGAATTAAGGCTCTTTTGTCGATTAGACTCATAGTTTAGAAAATATCGACGATTTAAATATTTTAAGAAATTCCAACTTTTTTGGCCCAGGAAACTAGTGGTCACGAATTAAGGCTCTTTTGTCGATTAGACGCTTAGTTTAGAAGATATCGACGATTTAAGTTTTTTTTAAGAAAATCCAACTTTTTTGGCCCAGGAAACTAGTGGTCATGAATTAAGGCTCTTTTGTCGATTAGACGCTTAGTTTAGCAGATATCGACGATTTAAGTTTTTATAAAAAATTCCAACTTCTTTGGCCCAGGAAACTAGTGGTCACGAATTAAGGCTCTTTTGTCGATTAGACTCATAGTTTAGAAAATATCGACGATTTAAATATTTTAAGAAATTCCAACTTTTTTGGCCCAGGAAACTAGTGGTCACGAATTAGGGCTCTTTTGTCGATTAGACGCTTAGTTTAGAAGATATCGATGATTTAAATTTTTTAAGAAATTTCAACTTTTTTGGCCCAGGAAACTAGTGGTCACGAATTAAGGCTCTTTTGTCGATTAGACGCTTAGTTTAGAAGATATCGACGATTTAAGTTTTTTTTAAGAAATTCCAAATTTTTTGGCCCAGTAAAATAGTGGTCACGAATTAAGGCTCTTTTGTCGATTAGACTCATAGTTTAGAAAATATCGACGATTTAAATATTTTAAGAAATTCCAACTTTTTTGGCCCAGAAAATTAGTGGTCACGAATTAAGGCTCTTTTGTCGATTAGACGCTTAGTTTAGAAGATATCGACGATTTAAATTTTTTAAGAAATTCCAACTTTTTTGGCCCAGAAAACTATTGGTCACGAATTAAGGCTCTTTTGTCGATTAGACGCTTAGTTTAGAAGATATCGACGATTTAAGTTTTTTTTAAGAAAATCCAACTTTTTTGGCCCAGGAAACTAGTGGTCATGAATTAAGGCTCTTTTGTCGATTAGACGCTTAGTTTAGCAGATATCGACGATTTAAGTTTTTATAAAAAATTCCAACTTCTTTGGCCCAGGAAACTAGTGGTCACGAATTAAGGCTCTTTTGTCGATTAGACTCATAGTTTAGAAAATATCGACGATTTAAATATTTTAAGAAATTCCAACTTTTTTGGCCCAGGAAACTAGTGGTCACGAATTAGGGCTCTTTTGTCGATTAGACGCTTAGTTTAGAAGATATCGATGATTTAAATTTTTAAGAAATTTCAACTTTTTTGGCCCAGGAAACTAGTGGTCACGAATTAAGGCTCTTTTGTCGATTAGACGCTTAGTTTAGAAGATATCGACGATTTAAGTTTTTTTTAAGAAATTCCAAATTTTTTGGCCCAGTAAAATAATGGTCACGAATTAAGGCTCTTTTGTCGATTAGACTCATAGTTTAGAAAATATCGACGATTTAAATATTTTAAGAAATTCCAACTTTTTTGGCCCAGAAATTAGTGGTCACGAATTAAGGCTCTTTTGTCGATTAGACGCTTAGTTTAGAAGATATCGACGATTTAAATTTTTTAGAAATTCCAACTTTTTTGGCCCAGAAAACTATTGGTCACGAATTAAGGCTCTTTTGTCGATTAGACGCTTAGTTTAGAAGATATCGACGATTTAATTTTTTATAAGAAATTCCAACTTTTTTGGCCCACGAAACTAGTGGTCACGAATTAAGGCTCTTTTGTCGATTAGACGCTTAGTTTAGAAGATATCGACGATTTAAGTTTTTATAAGAATTTCCAACTTTTTTGGCCCAGATAATTAGTGGTCACGAATTAAGGCTCTTTTGTCGATTGGACGCTTAGTTTAAAAGATATCGACGATTTAAATTTTTTAAAAAAATCCAACTTTTTTGGCCCAGAAAAATAGCGGTCACGAATTAAGGCTCGATTAGATGCTTAGTTTAGAAGATATCGATGATTTAAATTTTTTAAGAAATTCCAACTTTTTTTTGCCCAGGAAACTAGTGGTCACGAATTAAGGCTCTTTTGTCGATTAGGCGCTTAGTTTAGAAGATATCGACGATTTAAGTTTTTTTAAGAAAATCCAACTTTTTTGGCCCAGGAAACTAGTGGTCATGAATTAAGGCTCTTTTGTCGATTAGACGCTTAGTTTAGAAGATATCCACGTTTTTTTTAAGAAATCCAACTTTTTTGGCCCAGGAAACTAGTGGTCACGAATTAAGCTCTTTTGTCGATTAGACGCTTAGTTTAGAAGATATCGACGATTTAAGTTTTTTTTAAGAAAATCCAACTTTTTTGGCCCAGGAAACTAGTGGTCATGAATTGAGGCTCTTTTGTCGATTAGACGCTTAGTTTAGCAGATATCGACGATTTAAGTTTTTATAAAAAATTCCAACTTCTTTGGCCCAGGAAACTAGTGGTCACGAATTAAGGCTCTTTTGTCGATTAGACTCATAGTTTAGAAAATATCGACGAGGTCACGAATTAAGGCTCTTTTGTCGATTAGACGCTTAGTTTAGAAGATATCGACGATTTAAATTTTTATAAGAAATTCCAACTTTTTGGGGCCAGAAAACTAGTGGTCACGAATTAAGGCTCTTTTGTCGATTAGACGATTAGTTTAGAAGATATCGACGATTTAAATTTTTATAAGAAATTCCAACTTTTTTGGCCCAGGAAACTAGTGGTCATGAATTAAGGCTCTTTTGTCGATTAGACGCTTAGTTTAGAAGATATCGACGTTTTTTTTAAAGAAAATCCAACTTTTTTGGCCCAGGAAACTAGTGGTCACGAATTAAGGCTCTTTTGTCGATTAGACGCTTAGTTTAGAAGATATCGACGATTTAAGTTTTTTTTAAGAAAATCCAACTTTTTGGCCCAGGAAACTAGTGGTCATGAATTAAGGCTCTTTTGTCGATTAGACGCTTAGTTTAGCAGATATCGACGATTTAAGTTTTTATAAAAAATTCCAACTTCTTTGGCCCAGGAAACTAGTGGTCACGAATTAAGGCTCTTTTGTCGATTAGACTCATAGTTTAGAAAATATCGACGATTTAAATATTTTAAGAAATTCCAACTTTTTTGGCCCAGGAAACTAGTGGTCACGAATTAAGGCTCTTTTGTCGATTAGACGCTTAGTTTAGAAGATATCGACGATTTAAGTTTTTTTTAAGAAAATCCAACTTTTTTGGCCCAGGAAACTAGTGGTCATGAATTAAGGCTCTTTTGTCGATTAGACGCTTAGTTTAGCAGATATCGACGATTTAAGTTTTTATAAAAAATTCCAACTTCTTTGGCCCAGGAAACTAGTGGTCACGAATTAAGGCTCTTTTGTCGATTAGACTCATAGTTTAGAAAATATCGACGATTTAAATATTTTAAGAATTCCAACTTTTTTGGCCCAGGAAACTAGTGGTCACGAATTAGGGCTCTTTTGTCGATTAGACGCTTAGTTTAGAAGATATCGATGATTTAAATTTTTTAAGAAATTTCAACTTTTTTGGCCCAGGAAACTAGTGGTCACGAATTAAGGCTCTTTTGTCGATTAGACGCTTAGTTTAGAAGATATCGACGATTTAAGTTTTTTTTAAGAAATTCCAAATTTTTTGGCCCAGTAAAATAGTGGTCACGAATTAAGGCTCTTTTGTCGATTAGACTCATAGTTTATAAAATATCGACGATTTAAATATTTTAAGAAATTCCAACTTTTTTGGCCCAGAAAATTAGTGGTCACGAATTAAGGCTCTTTTGTCGATTAGACGCTTAGTTTAGAAGATATCGACGATTTAAATTTTTTAAGAAATTCCAACTTTTTTGGCCCAGAAAACTATTGGTCACGAATTAAGGCTCTTTTGTCGATTAGACGCTTAGTTTAGAATATATCGACGATTTAAGTTTTTTTTAAGAAAATCCAACTTTTTTGGCCCAGGAAACTAGTGGTCATGAATTAAGGCTCTTTTGTCGATTAGACGCTTAGTTTAGCAGATATCGACGATTTAAGTTTTTATAAAAAATTCCAACTTCTTTGGCCCAGGAAACTAGTGGTCACGAATTAAGGCTCTTTTGTCGATTAGACTCATAGTTTAGAAAATATCGACGATTTAAATATTTTAAGAAATTCCAACTTTTTTGGCCCAGGAAACTAGTGGTCACGAATTAGGGCTCTTTTGTCGATTAGACGCTTAGTTTAGAAGATATCGATGATTTAAATTTTTTAGAAATTTCAATTTTTTTGGCCCAGGAAACTAGTGGTCACGAATTAAGGCTCTTTTGTCGATTAGACGCTTAGTTTAGAAGATATCGACGATTTAAGTTTTTTTTAAGAAATTCCAAATTTTTTGGCCCAGTAAAATAGTGGTCACGAATTAAGACTCTTTTGTCGATTAGACTCATAGTTTAGAAAATATCGACGATTTAAATATTTTAAGAAATTCCAACTTTTTTGGCCCAGAAAATTAGTGGTCACGAATTAAGGCTCTTTTGTCGATTAGACGCTTAGTTTAGAAGATATCGACGATTTCAATTTTTATAAGAAATTCCAACTTTTTGGGCCAGAAAACTAGTGGTCACGAATTAAGGCTCTTTTGTCGATTAGACGATTAGTTAGAAGATATCGACGATTTAAATTTTTATAAGAAATTCCAAATTTTTTGGCCCAGAAAACTAGTGGTCACGAATGAAGGCTTTTTTGTCGATTAGACGCTTAGTTTAGAAGATATCGACGATTTAATTTTTTATAAGAAATTCCAACTTTTTTGGTCCACGAAACTAGTGGTCACGAATTAAGGCTCTTTTGTCGATTAGACGCTTAGTTTAGAAGATATCAACGATTTAAATTTTTATAAGAAATTCCAACTTTTTTGGCCCAGAAAACTAGTGGTCACGAATGAGGCTTTTTTGTCGATTAGACGCTTAGTTTAGAAGATATCGACAATTTAAATTTTTATAAGAAATTCCAACTTTTTTGGCCCAGAAAACTAGTGGTCACGAATGAAGGCTCTTTTGTCGATTAGACGCTTAGTTTAGAAGATATCGACGATTTAAATTTTTATAAGAAATTCCAAAGTTTTTGGCCCAGATAATTAGTGGTCACGAATTAAGGCTCTTTTGTCGATTAGACGCTTAGTTTAGAAGATATCGACGATTTAAGTTTTTATAAGAAATTCCAACTTTTTTTGCCCAGAAAATTAGTGGTCACGAATTAAAGCTCTTTTGTCGATTAGACGCTTAGTTTAGAAGATAATGACGATTTAAATTTTTATAAGAATTTCCAAAGTTTTTGGCCCAGAAAACTAGTGGTCACGAATGAAGGCTCTTTTGTCGATTAGACGCTTAGTTTAGAAGATATCGACGATTTAAATTTTTATAAGAAATTCCAACTTTTTTTGCCCAGAAAATTAGTGGTCACGAATTAAAGCTCTTTTGTCGATTAGACGCTTAGTTTAGAAGATAATGACGATTTAAGTTTTTATAAGAAATTCCAAAGTTTTTGGCCCAGAAAACTAGTGGTCACGAATGAAGGCTCTTTTGTCGATTAGACGCTTAGTTTAGAAGATAATGATGATTTAAATTTTTTAAGAAATTTCAACTTTTTTGGCCCAGAGAACTAGTGTTCGCGAATTAAGGCTCTTTTGTCGATTAGACGCTTGGATTAGAAGATATCGACGATATAATTTTTTATAAGAAATTCCAACGTTTTTGGTCCAGGAAACTAGTGGTCACGAATTAAAGCTCTTTTGTCGATTAGTTTAGAAGATATCGACGATTTAAGTTTTTATAAGAATTTCCAACTTTTTTTGCCCAGAAAATTAGTGGTCACGAATTAAGGCTCTTTTGTCGATTAGACGCTTAGTTTAGAAGATATCGACGATTTAAGTTTTTAAAAACAATTCCAACTTTTTGGGCCAGAAAACTAGTGGTCACGAATTAAGGCTCTTTTGTCGATTAGACGATTAGTTTTGAAGATATCGACGATTTAAATTTTTATAAGAAATTCCAAATTTTTTGGCCCAGAAAACTAGTGGTCACGAATGAAGGCTTTTTTGTCGATTAGACGCTTAGTTTAGAAGATATCGACGATTTAAATTTTTATAAGAAATTCCAACTTTTTTGGCCCAGGAAACTAGTGGTCACGAATTAAAGCTCTTTTGTCGATTAGACGATTAGTTTAGAAGATATCGACGATTTAAGTTTTTATAAGAAATTCCAACTTTTTTTGCCCAGAAAATTAGTGGTCACGAATTAAGGCTCTTTTGTCGATTAGACGCTTAGTTTAGAAGATATCGACGAATGAAGGCTCTTTTGTCGATTAGACGCTTAGATTAGAAGATATCGACAATTCGATTTTTTATAAGAAATTCCAACGATTATGGTCCAGGAAACTAGTGGTCACGAATTAAAGCTCTTTTGTCGATTAGACGCTTAGTGTAGAAGATATCGACGATTTAAGTTTTTATAAGAATTTCCAACGTTTTTGGCCCAGATAATTAGTGGTCACGAATTAAGGCTCTTTTGTCGATTAGACGCTTAGTTTAGAAGATATCGACGATTTAAATTTTTATAAGAAATTCCAACTTTTTGGGCCAGAAAACTAGTGGTCACGAATTAAGGCTCTTTTGTCGATTAGACGATTAGTTTAGAAGATATCGACGATTTAAATTTTTATAAGAAATTCCAAATGTTTTGGCCCAGAAAACTAGTGGTAACGAATGAAGGCTTTTTTGTCGATTAGACGCTTAGTTTAGAAGATATCGACGATTTAAATTTTTATAAGAAATTCCAACTTTTTTGGCCCAGGAAACTAGTGGTCACGAATTAAAGCTCTTTTGTCGATTAGACGATTAGTTTAGAAGATATCGACGATTTAAGTTTTTATAAGAAATTCCAACTTTTTTTGCCCAGAAAATTAGTGGTCACGAATTAAGGCTCTTTTGTCGATTAGACGCTTAGTTTAGAAGATATCGACGTATGAAGGCTCTTTTGTCGATTAGACGCTTAGATTAGAAGATATCGACAATTCGATTTTTTATAAGAAATTCCAACGATTTTGGTCCAGGAAACTAGTGGTCACGAATTAAAGCTCTTTTGTCGATTAGACGCTTAGTGTAGAAGATATCGACGATTTAAGTTTTTATAAGAATTTCCAACGTTTTTGGCCCAGATAATTAGTGGTCACGAATTAAGGCTCTTTTGTCGATTAGACGCTTAGTTTAGAAGATATCGACGATTTAAATTTTTTAAGAAATTCCAACTTTTTTGGCCCAGAAAACTACTGGTCACGAATCAAGGCTCTTTTGTCGATTGGACGCTTAGTTTAAAAGATATCGACGATTTAAATTTTTTAAGAAATTTCAACTTTTTTGGCCCAGAAAACTAGTGGTCACGAATTAAGGCTCTTTTGTCGATTAGACGCTTAGATTAGAAGATATCGACGATTTAAATTATTTAAGAAATTCCAACTTTTTTGGCCCAGAAAATTAGTGGTCACGAATTAAGGCTCTTTTGTCGATTAGACGCTTAGTTTAGAAGATATCAACGATTTAAATTTTTATAAGAAGTTCCAACTTTTTTGGCCCAGAAAACTAGTGGTCACGAATGAAGGCTTTTTTGTCGATTAGACGCTTAGTTTGGAAGATATCGACGATTTAAATTTTTATAAGAAATTCCAACTTTTTTGGCCCAGGAAACTAGTGGTCACGAATTAAAGCTCTTTTGTCGATTAGACGCTTAGTTTAGAAGATATCGACGATTTAAGTTTTAATAAGAAATTCCAACTTTTTTTGCCCAGAAAATTAGTGGTCACGAATTAAAGCTCTTTTGTCGATTCGACGCTTAGTTTTGCCCAGGAAACTAGTGGTCACGAATTAAGGCTCTTTTGTCGATTAGGCGCTTAGTTTAGAAGATATCGACGATTTAAGTTTTTTTTAAGAAAATCAAACTTTTTTGGCCCAGGAAACTAGTGGTCATGAATTAAGGCTCTTTTGTCGATTAGACGCTTAGTTTAGAAGATATCGACGTTTTTTTTAAGAAAATCCAACTTTTTTGGCCCAGGAAACTAGTGGTCACGAATTAAGGCTCTTTTGTCGATAAGACGCTTAGTTTAGAAGATATCGACGATTTAAGTTTTTTTTAAGAAAATCCAACTTTTTTTGGCCCAGGAAACTAGTGGTCATGAATTAAGGCTCTTTTGTCGATTAGACGCTTAGTTTAGCAGATATCGACGATTTAAGTTTTTATAAAAAATTCCAACTTCTTTGGCCCAGGAAACTAGTGGTCACGAATTAAGGCTCTTTTGTCGATTAGACTCATAGTTTAGAAAATATCGACGATTTAAATATTTTAAGAAATTCCAACTTTTTTGGCCCAGGAAACTAGTGGTCACGAATTAGGGCTCTTTTGTCGATTAGACGCTTAGTTTAGAAGATATCGATGATTTAAATTTTTTAAGAAATTCCAAATTTTTTGGCCCAGTAAAATAGTGGTCACGAATTAAGGCTCTTTTGTCGATTAGACTCATAGTTTAGAAAATATCGACGATTTAAATTTTTATAAAAAACTCCAACTTTTTTGGCCCAGGAAACTGGTGGTCACGAATTAAGGCTCTTTTGTCGATTAGACTCATAGTTTAGAAGATATCGACGATTTAAGTTTTTAATAAAAATTCCAAATTTTTTTGGCCCAGGAAACTGGTGGTCACGAATTAAGGCTCTTTTGTCGATTAGACGCTTAGTTTAGAAGATATCGACGATTTAAAATTTTTAAGAAATTCCAACTTTTTTGGCCTAGAAATCTAGTGGTCACGAATTAAGGCTCTTTTGTCGATTAGACGCTTAGTTTAGAAGATATCGACGATTTAAATTTTTTAAGAAATTCCAACTTTTTTGGCCCAGAGAACTAGTGGTCACGAATTAAGGCTCTTTTGTCGATTAGACGCTTAGTTTAGAAGATATCGACGATTTAAGTTTTTTTTTAGAAATTCCAACTTTTTTGGCCCAGAGAACTAGTGGTCACGAATTAAGGCTCTTTTGTCGATTAGACGCTTAGTTTAGAAGATAGCGACGATTTAAGTTTTATAAGAAATTCCGAATTTTTTGGCCCAGAAAATTAGTGGTCACGAATTAAGGCTCTTTTGTCGATTAGACGCTTAGTTTAGCAGATATCGATGATTTAAATTATTTAAGAAATTCCAACTTTTTTGGCCCAGAAAACTAGTGGTCACGAATTAAGGCTCTTTTGTCGATTAGACGCTTAGTTTAGAAGATATTTTTGGCTCAGAAAACTAGTGGTCAGGAATTAAGGCTCTTTTGTCGATTAGACGCTTAGTTAAGAAGATATCGACGATTTAAGTTTTTATAAAAAATTCCAACTTTTTTGGCCCAGAACTTAGTGGTCACGAATTAAGGCTCTTTTGTCGATTAGACTCATAGTTTAGAAGATATCGACGATTTAAGTTTTTATAAAAAATTCCAACTTTTTTGGCCCAGAAAACTAGTGGTCACGAATTAAGGCTCTTTTGTCGATTAGACGCTTAGTTAAGAAGATATCGACGATTTAAGTTTTTATAAAAAATTCCAACTTTTTTGGCCCAGAACTTAGTGGTCACGAATTAAGGCTCTTTTGTCGATTAGACTCATAGTTTAGAAGATATCGACGATTTAAGTTTTTTTTAAGAAATTCCAACTTTTTTGGCCCAGGAAAATAGTGGTCACGAATTAAGGCTCTTTTGTCGATTAGACGCTTAGTTTAGAAGATATCGACGATTTAAGTTTTTATAAAAAATTCCAACTTTTTTGGCCCAGAACTTAGTGGTCACGAATTAAGGCTCTTTTGTCGATTAGACTCATAGTTTAGAAGATATCGACGATTAAAGTTTTTATAAAAAATTCCAACTTTTTTTGGCCCAGAAAACTAGTGGTCACGAATTAAGGCTCTTTTGTCGATTAGACGCTTAGTTAAGAAGATATCGACGATTTAAGTTTTTATAAAAAATTCCAACTTTTTTGGCCCAGAACTTAGTGGTCACGAATTAAGGCTCTTTTGTCGATTAGACTCATAGTTTAGAAGATATCGACGATTTAAGTTTTTTTTAAGAAATTCCAACTTTTTTGGCCCAGGAAACTAGTGGTCACGAATTAAGGCTCTTTTGTCGATTAGACGCTTAGTTTAGAAGATATTTTTGGCTCAGAAAACTAGTGGTCACGAATTAAGGCTCTTTTGTCGATTAGACGCTTAGTTAAGAAGATATCGACGATTTAAGTTTTTATAAAAAATTCCAACTTTTTTGGCCCAGAACTTAGTGGTCACGTATTAATGCTCTTTTGTCGATTAGACTCATAGTTTAGAAGATATCGACGATTTAAGTTTTTTTTAAGAAATTCCAAATTTTTTGGCCCAGGAAAATAGTGGTCACGAATTAAGGCTCTTTTGTCGATTAGACGCTTAGTTTAGAAGATATCGACGATTTAGAAGATATTTTTGGCTCAGAAAACTAGTGGTCACGAATTAAGGCTCTTTTGTCGATTAGACTCATAGTTTAGAAGATATCGACGATTTAAGTTTTTTTTTAAGAAATTCCAACTTTTTTGGCCCAGGAAAATAGTGGTCACGAATTAAGGCTCTTTTGTCGATTAGACGCTTAGTTTAGAAGATATCGACGATTTAGAAGATATTTTTGGCTCAGAAAACTAGTGGTCACGAATTAAGGCTCTTTTGTCGATTAGACTCATAGTTTAGAAGATATCGACGATTTAAGTTTTTTTTTAAGAAATTCCAACTTTTTTGGCCCAGGAAAATAGTGGTCACGAATTAAGGCTCTTTTGTCGATTAGACGCTTAGTTTAGAAGATATCGACGTTTTAGAAGATATTTTTGGCCCAGAACTTAGTGGTCACGAATTAAGGCTCTTTTGTCGATTAGACGCTTAGTTTAGAAGATATCGACGATTTAACCCATTATTGCCAAGCCGGTAATTTAACATACCAGCACTTTAGTCAAGTAAAAAACCTATCGTATACAAAAAAACTTAACTTTCTTTGGTATATACTTTAACTTAATGTATTTTAAGAAAACAATTTGAAGGATATTTATTTTTTGTTATCCTTTCGCGTTTGGGAAGGATTTTTGCCAAGCTCCAAAAAACATCATATTTTAAAGCAACTATAAAAATTATATAAAAAATTTAATTTTTTTTTTAAACACTATTTCTAAACCCTCATTTCGTCTACTTTTATTATGTGCATAATTCAATTTAATTTACCTCTACTAAAAGTTTGAAATACCATCAATTATCCTTGTGGTAATTTCACTTACCATTGGGCAGAAACATATAGTAAATTAGGCAAGATTTAATAAAATCGCAAACAAAAGCACAAAAGCCAATTGCACTATTTTATTTCTTTTTTGATGATGAAGTGCTTCATATGATTACTGAGCAAACTAATATATACGCGTCTCAGTGCAACAATGCTTTTATTGTTGAGTCGCATGATATAAAACGTTTTATTGGATTTTTGTTCTTTAATGGCTATCATAAATTACGAGAATGGAAACTATACTGGTCAAATGACCCATCTTTTGGCGTTGAAATGATTCGTAATGCTTTGACACGAACTCGTGCCGAAATGATAAAACGATTTATTCATTTAGCTGATAACACCAAAATTGATCCAACAGACAAATTCGCCAAAGTAAGACCAATGGCAGACTTATGCAACAAACGTTTTATACAGTTTGGAGTATTCGCTCACAATCTATCCATTGATGAGGAAATGATTCCCTATTTCGGAAGACACTCTTGTAAAATGTTTATTAAGGGAAAACCTATCCGTTTTGGATTTAAGGCATGGTGTCTGACTTCATCAAATGGATATCTGTACAATCTAAAACTGTATGGTGGATCGTCAACAAATTGTGATAAATCCGTTGGATTAGGAGCTGATACTGTTCTCAGTTTGCTAGAAGTTGTAAAATCTCCATCAAGTCATACTTTATACTTTGATAACTTCTTCACATCATACCATTTTATGTGTTTACTAAACACACAACATTTTTTCGCTACAGGTAATTTGCTACTTTTATTATATATAAAACTGTTGCATTTGTATTTATATATTTTAACAGGACCTGTTCGAAGCAATAGAATCGGTAAAGCCCAATTGCCAGACAAAATGATCAAGGGAGAAAGTACAGCTCTTTATGATGTGACGAATGAAGTGCTGGTCATACGCTGGAGAGACAATGCACTTGTCACTGTTCTTACAAATCATGGTGCCATGGATCCAAAATCAAACACCAGACGTTATGATCGTGTAACCAAAACGCATGTAAACGTAAAAGTTCCTGCTGCTATTGCGCAGTATAACAAGTATATGGGGGGAGATGATCTACATGACAACGCGTTGGCAAATTATCGGATTGCTGTACGATCCAAAAAATGGTGGTGGCCATTGTTTATAAATTTCCTTGGCAATATGATGGTTAATGCATGGAAACTGCATGTGCTGGTATCAACAACTGAAGGAATAAAGCCATTTTCACAACTACAATTTCGTGCAGCAGTTGTTAATGAACTACTAACATGTACAAGATCACCAACAAGTGAACAAACGTCAATGTCTACACTAAATTTAAGCGAAAAATTGACAAACCTCAACAAAACTGTTCATTGCATTTTAAGACGTTCTGGAAACCCGAGACGTTGCGTAATTTGTCATACTCACACGCCTTTTGAATGTCAAGTATGCAGTGTGCGGTTGCATCAAAAATGCTTTTCTTTATATTCAAAGCACTTGGATTAGAGTTTAAAATATACAAAACAATTAAAGAGTAAAACCATTCACTCAAATTCTTTATTTTACTATTTTTTTTAATGCATCTTTTAATTTTAAATAAATATATTTAACTGAAATAAGAATTTTCCCTTTAAATCCAATTCTTTTATTTTTCCAAAAACACTTAACATATCGGCCCACTGGTAAGTAAACTTACCATCTCATATCTCAGAAACCAATCGTTCCATTTTCTTGAAACTTAAAATATATCTTAGTTATACCCAAAAACTACTATGTGAAAAGTTTCAACGAGATCGGTTCACGTTTTCGGGTAGCTGGCAATAATGGGTTAAGTTTTTTTTAAGAAATTCCAACTTTTTTGGCCCAGGAAAATAGTGGTCACGAATTAAGGCTCTTTTGTCGATTAGACGCTTAGTTTAGAAGATATTTTTGGCTCAGAAAACTAGTGGTCACGAATTAAGGCTCTTTTGTCGATTAGACGCTTAGTTAAGAAGATATCGACGATTTAAGTTTGTATAAAAAATTCCAACTTTTTTGGCCCAGGAAAATAGTGGTCACGAATTAAGGCTCTTTTGTCGATTAGACGCTTAGTTTAGAAGATATCGACGATTTAAAATTTTTAAGAAATTCCAACTTTTTTGGCCCGGAAATCTAGTGGTCACGAATTAAGGCTCTTTTGTCGATTAGACGCTTAGTTTAGAAGATATCGACGATTTAAATTTTTTAAGAAATTCCAACTTTTTTGGCCCAGAGAACTAGTGGTCACGAATTAAGGCTCTTTTGTCGATTAGACACTTAGTTTAGAAGATATCGACGATTTAAGTTTTTTTTTAGTTTAGAAGATATCGACGATTTAAAATTTTTAAGAAATTCCAACTTTTTTGGCCCAGAACTTAGTGGTCACGAATTAAGGCTCTTTTGTCGATTAGACTCATAGTTTAGAAGATATCAACGATTTAAGCTTTTATAAAAAATTCCAACTTTTTTGGCCCAGAAAACTAGTGGTCACGAATTAAGGCTCTTTTGTCGATTAGACGCTTAGTTAAGAAGATATCGACGATTTAAGTTTTTATAAAAAATTCCAACTTTTTTGGCCCAGAACTTAGTGGTCACGAATTAAGGCTCTTTTGTCGATTAGACTCATAGTTTAGAAGATATCGACGATTTAAGTTTTTTTAAGAAATTCCAACTTTTTTGGCCCAGGAAAATAGTGGTCACGAATTAAGGCTCTTTTGTCGATTAGACGCTTAGTTTAGAAGATATTTTTGGCTCAGAAAACTAGTGGTCACGAATTAAGGCTCTTTTGTCGATTAGACGCTTAGTTAAGAAGATATCGACGATTTAAGTTTTTATAAAAAATTCCAACTTTTTTGGCCCAGAACTTAGTGGTCACGAATTAAGGCTCTTTTGTCGATTAGACTCATAGTTTAGAAGATATCGACGATTTAAGTTTTTTTTAAGAAATTCCAACTTTTTTGGCATAGGAAAATAGTGGTCACGAATTAAGGCTCTTTTGTCGATTAGACGCTTAGTTTAGAAGATATCGACGATTTAAAATTTTTAAGAAATTCCAACTTTTTTGGCCCAGAAATCTCGTGGTCACGAATTAAGGCTCTTTTGTCGATTAGACGCTTAGTTTAGAAGACGCTTAGTTTATCGACGATTTAAGTTTTTTTTTAAGAAATTCCAACTTTTTTGGCCCAGGAAAATAGTGGTCACGAATTAAGGCTCTTTTGTCGATTAGACGCTTAGTTTAGAAGATATTTTTGGCTCAGAAAACTAGTGGTCACGAATTAAGGCTCTTTTGTCGATTAGACGCTTATTTAAGAAGATATCGACGATTTAAGTTTTTATAAGAAATTCCAACTTTTTTGGCCCAGGAAAATAGTGGTCACGAATTAAGGCTCTTTTGTCGATTAGACGCTTAGTTTAGAAGATATCGACGATTTAAATTTTTTAAGAAATTCCAACTTTTTTGGCCCAGAGAACTAGTGGTCACGAATTAAGGCTCTTTTGTCGATTAGACACTTAGTTTAGAAGATATCGACGATTTAAGTTTTTTTTTAGTTTAGAAGATATCGACGATTTAAAATTTTTAAGAAATTCCAACTTTTTTGGCCCAGAACTTAGTGGTCACGAATTAAGGCTCTTTTGTCGATTAGACTCATAGTTTAGAAGATATCGACGATTTAAGTTTTTATAAAAAATTCCAACTTTTTTGGCCCAGAAAACTAGTGGTCACGAATTAAGGCTCTTTTGTCGATTAGACGCTTAGTTAAGAAGATATCGACGATTTAAGTTTTTATAAAAAATTCCAACTTTTTTGGCCCAGAACTTAGTGGTCACGAATTAAGGCTCTTTTGTCGATTAGACTCATAGTTTAGAAGATATCGACGATTTAAGTTTTTTTTAAGAAATTCCAACTTTTTTGGCCCAGGAAAATAGTGGTCACGAATTAAGGCTCTTTTGTCGATTAGACGCTTAGTTTAGAAGATATCGACGATTTAAGTTTTTATAAAAAATTCCAACTTTTTTGGCCCAGAACTTAGTGGTCACGAATTAAGGCTCTTTTGTCGATTAGACTCATAGTTTAGAAGATATCGACGATTAAAGTTTTTATAAAAAATTCCAACTTTTTTTGGCCCAGAAAACTAGTGGTCACGAATTAAGGCTCTTTTGTCGATTAGACGCTTAGTTAAGAAGATATCGACGATTTAAGTTTTTATAAAAAATTCCAACTTTTTTGGCCCAGAACTTAGTGGTCACGAATTAAGGCTCTTTTGTCGATTAGACTCATAGTTTAGAAGATATCGACGATTTAAGTTTTTTTTAAGAAATTCCAACTTTTTTGGCCCAGGAAACTAGTGGTCACGAATTAAGGCTCTTTTGTCGATTAGACGCTTAGTTTAGAAGATATTTTTGGCTCAGAAAACTAGTGGTCACGAATTAAGGCTCTTTTGTCGATTAGACGCTTAGTTAAGAAGATATCGACGATTTAAGTTTTTATAAAAAATTCCAACTTTTTTGGCCCAGAACTTAGTGGTCACGTATTAATGCTCTTTTGTCGATTAGACTCATAGTTTAGAAGATATCGACGATTTAAGTTTTTTTTAAGAAATTCCAAATTTTTTGGCCCAGGAAAATAGTGGTCACGAATTAAGGCTCTTTTGTCGATTAGACGCTTAGTTTAGAAGATATCGACGATTTAGAAGATATTTTTGGCTCAGAAAACTAGTGGTCACGAATTAAGGCTCTTTTGTCGATTAGACTCATAGTTTAGAAGATATCGACGATTTAAGTTTTTTTTTAAGAAATTCCAACTTTTTTGGCCCAGGAAAATAGTGGTCACGAATTAAGGCTCTTTTGTCGATTAGACGCTTAGTTTAGAAGATATCGACGATTTAGAAGATATTTTTGGCTCAGAAAACTAGTGGTCACGAATTAAGGCTCTTTTGTCGATTAGACTCATAGTTTAGAAGATATCGACGATTTAAGTTTTTTTTTAAGAAATTCCAACTTTTTTGGCCCAGGAAAATAGTGGTCACGAATTAAGGCTCTTTTGTCGATTAGACGCTTAGTTTAGAAGATATCGACGTTTTAGAAGATATTTTTGGCCCAGAACTTAGTGGTCACGAATTAAGGCTCTTTTGTCGATTAGACGCTTAGTTTAGAAGATATCGACGATTTAACCCATTATTGCCAAGCCGGTAATTTAACATACCAGCACTTTAGTCAAGTAAAAAACCTATCGTATACAAAAAAACTTAACTTTCTTTGGTATATACTTTAACTTAATGTATTTTAAGAAAACAATTTGAAGGATATTTATTTTTTGTTATCCTTTCGCGTTTGGGAAGGATTTTTGCCAAGCTCCAAAAAACATCATATTTTAAAGCAACTATAAAAATTATATAAAAAATTTAATTTTTTTTTTAAACACTATTTCTAAACCCTCATTTCGTCTACTTTTATTATGTGCATAATTCAATTTAATTTACCTCTACTAAAAGTTTGAAATACCATCAATTATCCTTGTGGTAATTTCACTTACCATTGGGCAGAAACATATAGTAAATTAGGCAAGATTTAATAAAATCGCAAACAAAAGCACAAAAGCCAATTGCACTATTTTATTTCTTTTTTGATGATGAAGTGCTTCATATGATTACTGAGCAAACTAATATATACGCGTCTCAGTGCAACAATGCTTTTATTGTTGAGTCGCATGATATAAAACGTTTTATTGGATTTTTGTTCTTTAATGGCTATCATAAATTACGAGAATGGAAACTATACTGGTCAAATGACCCATCTTTTGGCGTTGAAATGATTCGTAATGCTTTGACACGAACTCGTGCCGAAATGATAAAACGATTTATTCATTTAGCTGATAACACCAAAATTGATCCAACAGACAAATTCGCCAAAGTAAGACCAATGGCAGACTTATGCAACAAACGTTTTATACAGTTTGGAGTATTCGCTCACAATCTATCCATTGATGAGGAAATGATTCCCTATTTCGGAAGACACTCTTGTAAAATGTTTATTAAGGGAAAACCTATCCGTTTTGGATTTAAGGCATGGTGTCTGACTTCATCAAATGGATATCTGTACAATCTAAAACTGTATGGTGGATCGTCAACAAATTGTGATAAATCCGTTGGATTAGGAGCTGATACTGTTCTCAGTTTGCTAGAAGTTGTAAAATCTCCATCAAGTCATACTTTATACTTTGATAACTTCTTCACATCATACCATTTTATGTGTTTACTAAACACACAACATTTTTTCGCTACAGGTAATTTGCTACTTTTATTATATATAAAACTGTTGCATTTGTATTTATATATTTTAACAGGACCTGTTCGAAGCAATAGAATCGGTAAAGCCCAATTGCCAGACAAAATGATCAAGGGAGAAAGTACAGCTCTTTATGATGTGACGAATGAAGTGCTGGTCATACGCTGGAGAGACAATGCACTTGTCACTGTTCTTACAAATCATGGTGCCATGGATCCAAAATCAAACACCAGACGTTATGATCGTGTAACCAAAACGCATGTAAACGTAAAAGTTCCTGCTGCTATTGCGCAGTATAACAAGTATATGGGGGGAGATGATCTACATGACAACGCGTTGGCAAATTATCGGATTGCTGTACGATCCAAAAAATGGTGGTGGCCATTGTTTATAAATTTCCTTGGCAATATGATGGTTAATGCATGGAAACTGCATGTGCTGGTATCAACAACTGAAGGAATAAAGCCATTTTCACAACTACAATTTCGTGCAGCAGTTGTTAATGAACTACTAACATGTACAAGATCACCAACAAGTGAACAAACGTCAATGTCTACACTAAATTTAAGCGAAAAATTGACAAACCTCAACAAAACTGTTCATTGCATTTTAAGACGTTCTGGAAACCCGAGACGTTGCGTAATTTGTCATACTCACACGCCTTTTGAATGTCAAGTATGCAGTGTGCGGTTGCATCAAAAATGCTTTTCTTTATATTCAAAGCACTTGGATTAGAGTTTAAAATATACAAAACAATTAAAGAGTAAAACCATTCACTCAAATTCTTTATTTTACTATTTTTTTTAATGCATCTTTTAATTTTAAATAAATATATTTAACTGAAATAAGAATTTTCCCTTTAAATCCAATTCTTTTATTTTTCCAAAAACACTTAACATATCGGCCCACTGGTAAGTAAACTTACCATCTCATATCTCAGAAACCAATCGTTCCATTTTCTTGAAACTTAAAATATATCTTAGTTATACCCAAAAACTACTATGTGAAAAGTTTCAACGAGATCGGTTCACGTTTTCGGGTAGCTGGCAATAATGGGTTAAGTTTTTTTTAAGAAATTCCAACTTTTTTGGCCCAGGAAAATAGTGGTCACGAATTAAGGCTCTTTTGTCGATTAGACGCTTAGTTTAGAAGATATTTTTGGCTCAGAAAACTAGTGGTCACGAATTAAGGCTCTTTTGTCGATTAGACGCTTAGTTAAGAAGATATCGACGATTTAAGTTTGTATAAAAAATTCCAACTTTTTTGGCCCAGGAAAATAGTGGTCACGAATTAAGGCTCTTTTGTCGATTAGACGCTTAGTTTAGAAGATATCGACGATTTAAAATTTTTAAGAAATTCCAACTTTTTTGGCCCGGAAATCTAGTGGTCACGAATTAAGGCTCTTTTGTCGATTAGACGCTTAGTTTAGAAGATATCGACGATTTAAATTTTTTAAGAAATTCCAACTTTTTTGGCCCAGAGAACTAGTGGTCACGAATTAAGGCTCTTTTGTCGATTAGACACTTAGTTTAGAAGATATCGACGATTTAAGTTTTTTTTTAGTTTAGAAGATATCGACGATTTAAAATTTTTAAGAAATTCCAACTTTTTTGGCCCAGAACTTAGTGGTCACGAATTAAGGCTCTTTTGTCGATTAGACTCATAGTTTAGAAGATATCAACGATTTAAGCTTTTATAAAAAATTCCAACTTTTTTGGCCCAGAAAACTAGTGGTCACGAATTAAGGCTCTTTTGTCGATTAGACGCTTAGTTAAGAAGATATCGACGATTTAAGTTTTTATAAAAAATTCCAACTTTTTTGGCCCAGAACTTAGTGGTCACGAATTAAGGCTCTTTTGTCGATTAGACTCATAGTTTAGAAGATATCGACGATTTAAGTTTTTTTAAGAAATTCCAACTTTTTTGGCCCAGGAAAATAGTGGTCACGAATTAAGGCTCTTTTGTCGATTAGACGCTTAGTTTAGAAGATATTTTTGGCTCAGAAAACTAGTGGTCACGAATTAAGGCTCTTTTGTCGATTAGACGCTTAGTTAAGAAGATATCGACGATTTAAGTTTTTATAAAAAATTCCAACTTTTTTGGCCCAGAACTTAGTGGTCACGAATTAAGGCTCTTTTGTCGATTAGACTCATAGTTTAGAAGATATCGACGATTTAAGTTTTTTTTAAGAAATTCCAACTTTTTTGGCATAGGAAAATAGTGGTCACGAATTAAGGCTCTTTTGTCGATTAGACGCTTAGTTTAGAAGATATCGACGATTTAAAATTTTTAAGAAATTCCAACTTTTTTGGCCCAGAAATCTCGTGGTCACGAATTAAGGCTCTTTTGTCGATTAGACGCTTAGTTTAGAAGACGCTTAGTTTATCGACGATTTAAGTTTTTTTTTAAGAAATTCCAACTTTTTTGGCCCAGGAAAATAGTGGTCACGAATTAAGGCTCTTTTGTCGATTAGACGCTTAGTTTAGAAGATATTTTTGGCTCAGAAAACTAGTGGTCACGAATTAAGGCTCTTTTGTCGATTAGACGCTTATTTAAGAAGATATCGACGATTTAAGTTTTTATAAGAAATTCCAACTTTTTTGGCCCAGGAAAATAGTGGTCACGAATTAAGGCTCTTTTGTCGATTAGACGCTTAGTTTAGAAGATATCGACGATTTAAATTTTTTAAGAAATTCCAACTTTTTTGGCCCAGAGAACTAGTGGTCACGAATTAAGGCTCTTTTGTCGATTAGACACTTAGTTTAGAAGATATCGACGATTTAAGTTTTTTTTTAGTTTAGAAGATATCGACGATTTAAAATTTTTAAGAAATTCCAACTTTTTTGGCCCAGAACTTAGTGGTCACGAATTAAGGCTCTTTTGTCGATTAGACTCATAGTTTAGAAGATATCGACGATTTAAGCTTTTATAAAAAATTCCAACTTTTTTGGCCCAGAAAACTAGTGGTCACGAATTAAGGCTCTTTTGTCGATTAGACGCTTAGTTAAGAAGATATCGACGATTTAAGTTTTTATAAAAAATTCCAACTTTTTTGGCCCAGAACTTAGTGGTCACGAATTAAGGCTCTTTTGTCGATTAGACTCATAGTTTAGAAGATATCGACGATTTAAGTTTTTTTTAAGAAATTCCAACTTTTTTGGCCCAGGAAAATAGTGGTCACGAATTAAGGCTCTTTTGTCGATTAGACGCTTAGTTTAGAAGATATTTTTGGCTCAGAAAACTAGTGGTCACGAATTAAGGCTCTTTTGTCGATTAGACGCTTAGTTAAGAAGATATCGACGATTTAAGTTTTTATAAAAAATTCCAACTTTTTTGGCCCAGAACTTAGTGGTCACGAATTAAGGCTCTTTTGTCGATTAGACTCATAGTTTAGAAGATATCGACGATTTAAGTTTTTTTTAAGAAATTCCAACTTTTTTGGCATAGGAAAATAGTGGTCACGAATTAAGGCTCTTTTGTCGATTAGACGCTTAGTTTAGAAGATATCGACGATTTAAAATTTTTAAGAAATTCCATCTTTTTTGGCCCAGAAATCTAGTGGTCACGAATTAAGGCTCTTTTGTCGATTAGACGCTTAGTTTAGAAGACGCTTAGTTTATCGACGATTTAAGTTTTTTTTAAGAAATTCCAACTTTTTTGGCCCAGGAAAATAGTGGTCACGAATTAAGGCTCTTTTGTCGATTAGACGCTTAGTTTAGAAGATATTTTTGGCTCAGAAAACTAGTGGTCACGAATTAAGGCTCTTTTGTCGATTAGACGCTTATTTAAGAAGATATCGACGATTTAAGTTTTTATAAAAAATTCCAACTTTTTTGGCCCAGGAAAATAGTGGTCACGAATTAAGGCTCTTTTGTCGATTAGACGCTTAGTTTAGAAGATATCGACGATTTAAAATTTTTAAGAAATTCCAACTTTTTTGGCCCAGAAATCTAGTGGTCACGAATTACGGCTCTTTTGTCGATTAGACGCTTAGTTTAGAAGTTATCGACGATTTAAATTTTTTAAGAAATTCCAACTTTTTGGCCCAGAGAACTTAGTGGTCACGAATTAAGGCTCTTTTGTCGATTAGACTCATAGTTTAGAAGATATCGACGATTTAAGTTTTTTTTAAGAAATTCCAACTTTTTTGGCCCAGGAAACTAGTGGTCACGAATTAAGGCTCTTTTGTCGATTAGACGCTTAGTTTAGAAGATATTTTTGGCTCAGAAAACTAGTGGTCACGAATTAAGGCTCTTTTGTCGATTAGACGCTTAGTTAAGAAGATATCGACGATTTAAGTTTTTATAAAAAATTCCAACTTTTTTGGCCCAGAACTTAGTGGTCACGTATTAATGCTCTTTTGTCGATTAGACTCATAGTTTAGAAGATATCGACGATTTAAGTTTTTTTTAAGAAATTCCAAATTTTTTGGCCCAGGAAAATAGTGGTCACGAATTAAGGCTCTTTTGTCGATTAGACGCTTAGTTTAGAAGATATCGACGATTTAGAAGATATTTTTGGCTCAGAAAACTAGTGGTCACGAATTAAGGCTCTTTTGTCGATTAGACTCATAGTTTAGAAGATATCGACGATTTAAGTTTTTTTTTAAGAAATTCCAACTTTTTTGGCCCAGGAAAATAGTGGTCACGAATTAAGGCTCTTTTGTCGATTAGACGCTTAGTTTAGAAGATATCGACGTTTTAGAAGATATTTTTGGCCCAGAACTTAGTGGTCACGAATTAAGGCTATTTTGTCGATTAGACGCTTAGTTTAGAAGATATCGACGATTTAAGTTTTTTTTAAGAAATTCCAACTTTTTTGGCCCAGGAAAATAGTGGTCACGAATTAAGGCTCTTTTGTCGATTAGACGCTTAGTTTAGAAGATATTTTTGGCTCAGAAAACTAGTGGTCACGAATTAAGGCTCTTTTGTCGATTAGACGCTTAGTTAAGAAGATATCGACGATTTAAGTTTGTATAAAAAATTCCAACTTTTTTGGCCCAGGAAAATAGTGGTCACGAATTAAGGCTCTTTTGTCGATTAGACGCTTAGTTTAGAAGATATCGACGATTTAAAATTTTTAAGAAATTCCAACTTTTTTGGCCCGGAAATCTAGTGGTCAAGAATTAAGGCTCTTTTGTCGATTAGACGCTTAGTTTAGAAGATATCGACGATTTAAATTTTTTAAGAAATTCCAACTTTTTTGGCCCAGAGAACTAGTGGTCACGAATTAAGGCTCTTTTGTCGATTAGACACTTAGTTTAGAAGATATCGACGATTTAAGTTTTTTTTTAGTTTAGAAGATATCGACGATTTAAAATTTTTAAGAAATTCCAACTTTTTTGGCCCAGAACTTAGTGGTCACGAATTAAGGCTCTTTTGTCGATTAGACTCATAGTTTAGAAGATATCAACGATTTAAGCTTTTATAAAAAATTCCAACTTTTTTGGCCCAGAAAACTAGTGGTCACGAATTAAGGCTCTTTTGTCGATTAGACGCTTAGTTAAGAAGATATCGACGATTTAAGTTTTTATAAAAAATTCCAACTTTTTTGGCCCAGAACTTAGTGGTCACGAATTAAGGCTCTTTTGTCGATTAGACTCATAGTTTAGAAGATATCGACGATTTAAGTTTTTTTAAGAAATTCCAACTTTTTTGGCCCAGGAAAATAGTGGTCACGAATTAAGGCTCTTTTGTCGATTAGACGCTTAGTTTAGAAGATATTTTTGGCTCAGAAAACTAGTGGTCACGAATTAAGGCTCTTTTGTCGATTAGACGCTTAGTTAAGAAGATATCGACGATTTAAGTTTTTATAAAAAATTCCAACTTTTTTGGCCCAGAACTTAGTGGTCACGAATTAAGGCTCTTTTGTCGATTAGACTCATAGTTTAGAAGATATCGACGATTTAAGTTTTTTTTAAGAAATTCCAACTTTTTTGGCATAGGAAAATAGTGGTCACGAATTAAGGCTCTTTTGTCGATTAGACGCTTAGTTTAGAAGATATCGACGATTTAAAATTTTTAAGAAATTCCAACTTTTTTGGCCCAGAAATCTAGTGGTCACGAATTAAGGCTCTTTTGTCGATTAGACGCTTAGTTTAGAAGACGCTTAGTTTATCGACGATTTAAGTTTTTTTTTAAGAAATTCCAACTTTTTTGGCCCAGGAAAATAGTGGTCACGAATTAAGGCTCTTTTGTCGATTAGACGCTTAGTTTAGAAGATATTTTTGGCTCAGAAAACTAGTGGTCACGAATTAAGGCTCTTTTGTCGATTAGACGCTTATTTAAGAAGATATCGACGATTTAAGTTTTTATAAGAAATTCCAACTTTTTTGGCCCAGGAAAATAGTGGTCACGAATTAAGGCTCTTTTGTCGATTAGACGCTTAGTTTAGAAGATATCGACGATTTAAATTTTTTAAGAAATTCCAACTTTTTTGGCCCAGAGAACTAGTGGTCACGAATTAAGGCTCTTTTGTCGATTAGACACTTAGTTTAGAAGATATCGACGATTTAAGTTTTTTTTTAGTTTAGAAGATATCGACGATTTAAAATTTTTAAGAAATTCCAACTTTTTTGGCCCAGAACTTAGTGGTCACGAATTAAGGCTCTTTTGTCGATTAGACTCATAGTTTAGAAGATATCGACGATTTAAGCTTTTATAAAAAATTCCAACTTTTTTGGCCCAGAAAACTAGTGGTCACGAATTAAGGCTCTTTTGTCGATTAGACGCTTAGTTAAGAAGATATCGACGATTTAAGTTTTTATAAAAAATTCCAACTTTTTTGGCCCAGAACTTAGTGGTCACGAATTAAGGCTCTTTTGTCGATTAGACTCATAGTTTAGAAGATATCGACGATTTAAGTTTTTTTTAAGAAATTCCAACTTTTTTGGCCCAGGAAAATAGTGGTCACGAATTAAGGCTCTTTGTCGATTAGACGCTTAGTTTAGAAGATATTTTTGGCTCAGAAAACTAGTGGTCACGAATTAAGGCTCTTTTGTCGATTAGACGCTTAGTTAAGAAGATATCGACGATTTAAGTTTTTATAAAAAATTCCAACTTTTTTGGCCCAGAACTTAGTGGTCACGAATTAAGGCTCTTTTGTCGATTAGACTCATAGTTTAGAAGATATCGACGATTTAAGTTTTTTTTAAGAAATTCCAACTTTTTTGGCATAGGAAAATAGTGGTCACGAATTAAGGCTCTTTTGTCGATTAGACGCTTAGTTTAGAAGATATCGACGATTTAAAATTTTTAAGAAATTCCATCTTTTTTGGCCCAGAAATCTAGTGGTCACGAATTAAGGCTCTTTTGTCGATTAGACGCTTAGTTTAGAAGACGCTTAGTTTATCGACGATTTAAGTTTTTTTTAAGAAATTCCAACTTTTTTGGCCCAGGAAAATAGTGGTCACGAATTAAGGCTCTTTTGTCGATTAGACGCTTAGTTTAGAAGATATTTTTGGCTCAGAAAACTAGTGGTCACGAATTAAGGCTCTTTTGTCGATTAGACGCTTATTTAAGAAGATATCGACGATTTAAGTTTTTATAAAAAATTCCAACTTTTTTGGCCCAGGAAAATAGTGGTCACGAATTAAGGCTCTTTTGTCGATTAGACGCTTAGTTTAGAAGATATCGACGATTTAAAATTTTTAAGAAATTCCAACTTTTTTGGCCCAGAAATCTAGTGGTCACGAATTAAGGCTCTTTTGTCGATTAGACGCTTAGTTTAGAAGTTATCGACGATTTAAATTTTTTAAGAAATTCCAACTTTTTGGCCCAGAGAACTTAGTGGTCACGAATTAAGGCTCTTTTGTCGATTAGACTCATAGTTTAGAAGATATCGACGATTTAAGTTTTTTTTAAGAAATTCCAACTTTTTTGGCATAGGAAAATAGTGGTCACGAATTAAGGCTCTTTTGTCGATTAGACGCTTAGTTTAGAAGATATCGACGATTTAAAATTTTTAAGAAATTCCATCTTTTTTGGCCCAGAAATCTAGTGGTCACGAATTAAGGCTCTTTTGTCGATTAGACGCTTAGTTTAGAAGACGCTTAGTTTATCGACGATTTAAGTTTTTTTTAAGAAATTCCAACTTTTTTGGCCCAGGAAAATAGTGGTCACGAATTAAGGCTCTTTTGTCGATTAGACGCTTAGTTTAGAAGATATTTTTGGCTCAGAAAACTAGTGGTCACGAATTAAGGCTCTTTTGTCGATTAGACGCTTATTTAAGAAGATATCGACGATTTAAGTTTTTATAAAAAATTCCAACTTTTTTGGCCCAGGAAAATAGTGGTCACGAATTAAGGCTCTTTTGTCGATTAGACGCTTAGTTTAGAAGATATCGACGATTTAAAATTTTTAAGAAATTCCAACTTTTTTGGCCCAGAAATCTAGTGGTCACGAATTAAGGCTCTTTTGTCGATTAGACGCTTAGTTTAGAAGTTATCGACGATTTAAATTTTTTAAGAAATTCCAACTTTTTGGCCCAGAGAACTAGTGGTCACGAATTAAGGCTCTTTTGTCGATTAGACACTTAGTTTAGAAGATATCGACGATTTAAGTTTTTTTTAGAAATTCCAACTTTTTTGGCCCAGAGAATTAAGGCTCTTTTGTCGACGAATTAAGGCTCTTTTGTCGATTAGACGCTTAGTTTAGAAGATAGCGACGATTTAAGTTTATAAGAAATTCCGAATTGTTTGGCCCAGAAAATTAATGGTCACGAATTAAGGCTCTTTTGTCGATTAGACGCTTAGTTTAGAAGATATCGACGATTTAATTTTTTTTTAAGAAATTCCAACTTTTTTGGCCCAGAAAACTAGTGGTCACGAATTAAGGCTCTTTTGTCTATTCGACGCTTAGTTTAGAAGATATCGACGATTTAAGTTTTCATAAAGAATTCCAACTTTTTTGGCCCAAAACTTAGTGGTCACGAATTAAGGCTCTTTTGTCGATTAGACTCATAGTTTAGAAGATATCGACGATTTAAGTTTTTTTTAAGAAATTCCAACTTTTTTGGCCCAGGAAAATAGTGGTCACGAATTAAGGCTCTTTTGTCGATTAAACGCTGAGTTTAGAAGATATCGACGATTTAAAATTGTTAAGAAATTCCAACTTTTTTGGCCCAGAAATCTAGTGGTCACGAATTAAGGCTCTTTTGTCGATCAGACGCTTAGTTTAGAAGATATCGACGATTTAAGTTTTTATAAAAAATTCCAACTTTTTTGGCCCAGAACTTAGTGGTCACGAATTAAGGCTCTTTTGTCGATTAGACTCATAGTTTAGAAGATATCGACGATTTAAGTTTTTATAAAAAATTCCAACTTTTTTGGCCCAGAAAACTAGTGGTCACGAATTAAGGCTCTTTTGTCGATTAGACGCTTAGTTTAGAAGATATCGACGATTTAATTTTTTTAAGAAATTCCAACTTTTTTGGCCCAGAAAACTAGTGGTCACGAATTAAGGCTCTTTTGTCTATTCGACGCTTAGTTTAGAAGATATCGACGATTTAAGTTTTCATAAAGAATTCCAACTTTTTGGCCCAGAACTTAGTGGTCAAGAATTAAGGCTCTTTTGTCGATTAGACTCATAGTTTAGAAGATATCGACGATATAAGTTTTTTTTAAGAAATTCCAACTTTTTTGGCCCAGGAAAATAGTGGTCACGAATTAAGGCTCTTTTGTCGATTAGACGCTTAGTTTAGAAGATATCGACGATTTAAAATTTTTAAGAAATTCCAACTTTTTTGGCCCAGAAATCTAGTGGTCACGAATTAAGACTCTTTTGTCGATTAGACGCTTAGTTTAGAAGATATCGACGATTTAAGTTTTTATAAAAAATTCCAACTTTTTTGGCCCAGAACTTAGTGGTCACGAATTAAGGCTCTTTTGTCGATTAGACGCTTAGTTTAGAAGATATCGACGATTTAAGTTTTTATAAAAAATTCCACCTTTTTTGTCCCAGAAAACTAGTGGTCACGAATTAAGGCTCTTTTGTCGATTAGACGCTTAGTTAAGAAGATATCGACGATTTAAGTTTTTATAAAAAATTCCAACTTTTTTGGCCCAGAACTTAGTGGTCACGAATTAAGGCTCTTTTGTCGATTAGACTCATAGTTTAGAAGATATCGACGATTTAAGTTTTTATAAAAAATTCCAAATTTTTTGGCCCAGAACTTAGTGGTCACGAATTAAGGCTCTTTTGTCGATTAGACGCTTAGTTTAGAAGATATCGACGATTTAAGTTTTTATAAAAAATTCCACCTTTTTTGTCCCAGAAAACTAGTGGTCACGAATTAAGGCTCTTTTGTCGATTAGACTCTTAGTTAAGAAGATATCGACGATTTAAGTTTTTATAAAAAATTCCAACTTTTTTGGCCCAGAACTTAGTGGTCACGAATTAAGGCTCTTTTGTCGATTAGACTCATAGTTTAGAAGATATCGATGATTTAAGTTTTTATAAAAAATTCCAAATTTTTTGGCCCAGAACTTAGTGGTCACGAATTAAGGCTCTTTTGTCGATTAGACGCTTAGTTTAGAAGATATTTTTGGCTCAGAAAACTAGTGGTCACGAATTAAGGCTCTTTTGTCGATTAGACGCTTAGTTAAGAAGATATCGACGATTTAAGTTTTTATAAAAAATTCCAACTTTTTTGGCCCAGAACTTAGTGGTCACGAATTAAGGCTCTTTTGTCGATTAGACGCTTAGTTTAGAAGATATCGACGATTTAAGTTTTTATAAAAAATTCCACCTTTTTTGTCCCAGAAAACTAGTGGTCACGAATTAAGGCTCTTTTGTCGATTAGACGCTTAGTTAAGAAGATATCGACGATTTAAGTTTTTATAAAAAATTCCAACTTTTTTGGCCCAGAACTTAGTGGTCACGAATTAAGGCTCTTTTGTCGATTAGACTCATAGTTTAGAAGATATCGACGATTTAAGTTTTTATAAAAAATTCCAACTTTTTTGGCCCAGAACTTAGTGGTCACGAATTAAGGCTCTTTTGTCGATTAGACGCTTAGTTTAGAAGATATCGACGATTTAAAATTTTTAAGAAATTCCAACTTTTTTGGCCCAGAAATCTAGTGGTCACGAATTAAGGCTCTTTTGTCGATTAGACGCTTAGTTTAGAAGATATCGACGATTTAAGTTTTTTTTAGAAATTCCAACTTTTTTGGCCCAGAGAACTAGTGGTCACGAATTAAGGCTCTTTTGTCGATTAGACGCTTAGTTTAGAAGATATCGACGATTTAATTTTTTTAAGAAATTCCAACTTTTTTGGCCCAGAAAACTAGTGGTCACGAATTAAGGCTCTTTTGTCTATTCGACGCTTAGTTTAGAAGATATCGACGATTTAAGTTTTCATAAAGAATTCCAACTTTTTTGGCCCAGAACTTAGTGGTCACGAATTAAGGCTCTTTTGTCGATTAGACTCATAGTTTAGAAGATATCGACGATTTAAGTTTTTTTTAAGAAATACCAACTTTTTTGGCCCAGGAAAATAGTGGTCACGAATTAAGGCTCTTTTGTCGATTAGACGCTTAGTTAAGATATCGACGATTTAAGTTTTTATAAAAAATTCCAACTTTTTTGGCCCAGAACTTAGTGGTCACGAATTAAGGCTCTTTTGTCGATTAGACTCATAGTTTAGAAGATATCGACGATTTAAGTTTTTTTTAAGAAATTCCAACTTTTTTGGCCCAGGAAAATAGTGGTCACGAATTAAGGCTCTTTTGTCGATTAGACGCTTGGTTTAGAAGATATTTTTGACTCAGAAAACTAGTGGTCACGAATTAAGGCTCTTTTGTCGATTAGACGCTTAAGAAGATATCGACGATTTAAGTTTTTATAAAAAATTCCAACTTTTTTGGCCCAGAAAACTAGTGGTCACGAATTAAGGCTCTTTTGTCGATTAGACGCTTAGTTAAGAAGATATCGACGATTTAAGTTTTTATAAAAAATTCCAACTTTTTTGGCCCAGAACTTAGTGGTCACGAATTAAGGCTCTTTTGTCGATTAGACGCTTAAGAAGATATCGACGATTTAAGTTTTTATAAAAAATTCCAACTTTTTTGGCCCAGAAAACTAGTGGTCACGAATTAAGGCTCTTTTGTCGATTAGACGCTTAGTTAAGAAGATATCGACGATTTAAGTTTTTATAAAAAATTCCAACTTTTTTGGCCCAGAACTTAGTGGTCACGAATTAAGGCTCTTTTGTCGATTAGACTCATAGTTTAGAAGATATCGACGATTTAAGTTTTTTTTAAGAAATTCCAACTTTTTTGGCCCAGGAAAATAGTGGTCACGAATTAAGGCTCTTTTGTCGATTAGACGCTTAGTTTAGAAGATATTTTTGACTCAGAAAACTAGTGGTCACGAATTAAGGCTCTTTTGTCGATTAGACGCTTAAGAAGATATCGACGATTTAAGTTTTTATAAAAAATTCCAACTTTTTTGGCCCAGAACTTAGTGGTCACGAATTAAGGCTCTTTTGTCGATTAGACTCATAGTTTAGAAGATATCGACGATTTAAGTTTTTATAAAAAATTCCAACTTTTTTGGCCCAGAAAACTAGTGGTCACGAATTAAGGCTCTTTTGTCGATTAGACGCTTAGTTTAGAAGATATCGACGATTTAAAATTTTTAAGAAATTCCAACTTTTTTGGCCCAGAAATCTAGTGGTCACGAATTAAGGCTCTTTTGTCGATTAGACGCTTAGTTTAGAAGATATCGACGATTTAAGTTTTTTTTAGAAATTCCAACTTTTTTGGCCCAGAGAACTAGTGGTCACGAATTAAGGCTCTTTTGTCGATTAGACGCTTAGTTTAGAAGATAGCGACGATTTAAGTTTTATAAGAAATTCCGAATTTTTTGGCCCAGAAAATTAGTGGTCACGAATTAAGGCTCTTTTGTCGATTAGACGCTTAGTTTAGAAGATATCGACGATTTAATTTTTTTAAGAAATTCCAACTTTTTTGGCCCAGAAAACTAGTGGTCACGAATTAAGGCTCTTTTGTCTATTCGACGCTTAGTTTAGAAGATATCGACGATTTAAGTTTTCATAAAGAATTCCAACTTTTTTGGCCCAGAACTTAGTGGTCACGAATTAAGGCTCTTTTGTCGATTAGACTCATAGTTTAGAAGATATCGACGATTTAAGTTTTTTTTAAGAAATACCAACTTTTTTGGCCCAGGAAAATAGTGGTCACGAATTAAGGCTCTTTTGTCGATTAGACGCTTAGTTAAGATATCGACGATTTAAGTTTTTATAAAAAATTCCAACTTTTTTGGCCCAGAACTTAGTGGTCACGAATTAAGGCTCTTTTGTCGATTAGACTCATAGTTTAGAAGATATCGACGATTTAAGTTTTTTTTAAGAAATTCCAACTTTTTTGGCCCAGGAAAATAGTGGTCACGAATTAAGGCTCTTTTGTCGATTAGACGCTTAGTTTAGAAGATATTTTTGACTCAGAAAACTAGTGGTCACGAATTAAGGCTCTTTTGTCGATTAGACGCTTAAGAAGATATCGACGATTTAAGTTTTTATAAAAAATTCCAACTTTTTTGGCCCAGAAAACTAGTGGTCACGAATTAAGGCTCTTTTGTCGATTAGACGCTTAGTTAAGAAGATATCGACGATTTAAGTTTTTATAAAAAATTCCAACTTTTTTGGCCCAGAACTTAGTGGTCACGAATTAAGGCTCTTTTGTCGATTAGACGCTTAAGAAGATATCGACGATTTAAGTTTTTATAAAAAATTCCAACTTTTTTGGCCCAGAAAACTAGTGGTCACGAATTAAGGCTCTTTTGTCGATTAGACGCTTAGTTAAGAAGATATCGACGATTTAAGTTTTTATAAAAAATTCCAACTTTTTTGGCCCAGAACTTAGTGGTCACGAATTAAGGCTCTTTTGTCGATTAGACTCATAGTTTAGAAGATATCGACGATTTAAGTTTTTTTTAAGAAATTCCAACTTTTTTGGCCCAGGAAAATAGTGGTCACGAATTAAGGCTCTTTTGTCGATTAGACGCTTAGTTTAGAAGATATTTTTGACTCAGAAAACTAGTGGTCACGAATTAAGGCTCTTTTGTCGATTAGACGCTTAAGAAGATATCGACGATTTAAGTTTTTATAAAAAATTCCAACTTTTTTGGCCCAGAACTTAGTGGTCACGAATTAAGGCTCTTTTGTCGATTAGACTCATAGTTTAGAAGATATCGACGATTTAAGTTTTTATAAAAAATTCCAACTTTTTTGGCCCAGAAAACTAGTGGTCACGAATTAAGGCTCTTTTGTCGATTAGACGCTTAGTTAAGAAGATATCGACGATTTAAGTTTTTATAAAAAATTCCAACTTTTTTGGCCCAGAACTTAGTGGTCACGAATTAAGGCTCTTTTGTCGATTAGACTCATACTTTAGAAGATATCGACGATTTAAGTTTTTTTTTAAGAAATTCCAACTTTTTTGGCCCAGGAAAATAGTGGTCACGAATTAAGGCTCTTTTGTCGATTAGACGCTTAGTTTAGAAGATATTTTTGGCTCAGAAAACTAGTGGTCACGAATTAAGGCTCTTTTGTCGATTAGACGCTTAGTTTAGAAGATATCGACGATTTAAGTTTTTATAAAAAATTCCAACTTTTTTGGCCCAGAACTTAGTGGTCACGAATTAAGGCTCTTTTGTCGATTAGACTCATAGTTTAGAAGATATCGACGATTTAAGTTTTTATAAAAAATTCCAACTTTTTTGGCCCAGAAAACTAGTGGTCACGAATAAAGGCTCTTTTGTCGATTAGACTCATAGTTTAGAAGATATCGACGATTTAAGTTTTTATAAAAAATTCCAACTTTTTTGGCCCAGAAAACTAGTGGTCACGAATTAAGGCTCTTTTGTCGATTAGACGCTTAAGAAGATATCGACGATTTAAGTTTTTAAAAAAAATTCCAACTTTTTTGGCCCAGAACTTAGTGGTCACGAATTAAGGCTCTTTTGTCGATTAGACTCATAGTTTAGAAGATATCGACGATTTAATTTTTTTTAAGAAATTCCAACTTTTTTGGCCCAGGAAAATAGTGGTCACGAATTAAGGCTCTTTTGTCGATTAGACGCTTAGTTAAGAAGATATCGACGATTTAAGTTTTTATAAAAAATTCCAACTTTTTTGGCCCAGGAAAATAGTGGTCACGAATTAAGGCTCTTTTGTCGATTAGACGCTTAGTTTAGATGATATTTTTGGCTCAGAAAACTAGTGGTCACGAATTAAGACTCTTTTGTCGATTAGACGCTTAGGTAAGAAGATATCGACGATTTAATTTATTATAAAAAATTCAAACTTTTTTGGCCCAGAACTTAGTGGTCACGAATTCAGGCTCTTTTGTCGATTAGACTCATAGTTTAGAAGATATCGACGATTTAAGTTTTTTTTAAGAAATTCCAACTTTTTTGGCCCAGGAAAATAGTGGTCACGAATTAAGGCTCTTTTGTCGATTAGACGCTTAGTTTAGAAGATATCGACGATTTAAAATTTTTAAGAAATTCCAACTTTTTTGGCCCAGAAATCTAGTGGTCACGAATTAAGGCTCTTTTGTCGATTAGACGCTTAGTTTAGAAGATATCGACGATTTAAGTTTTTATAAAAAATTCCAACTTTTTTGGCCCAGAACTTAGTGGTCACGAATTAAGGCTCTTTTGTCGATTAGACTCATAGTTTAGAAGATATCGACGATTTAAGTTTTTATAAAAAATTCCAACTTTTTTGGCCCAGAAAACTAGTGGTCACGAATTAAGGCTCTTTTGTCGATTAGACGCTTAGTTAAGAAGATATCGACGATTTAAGTTTTTATAAAAAATTCCAACTTTTTTGGCCCAGAACTTAGTGGTCACGAATTAAGGCTCTTTTGTCGATTAGACTCATAGTTTAGAAGATATCGACGATTTAAGTTTTTTTTAAGAAATTCCAACTTTTTTGGCCCAGGAAAATAGTGGTCACGAATTAAGGCTCTTTTGTCGATTAGACGCTTAGTTTAGAAGATATCGACGATTTAAGTTTTTATAAAAAATTCCAACTTTTTTGGCCCAGAACTTAGTGGTCACGAATTAAGGCTCTTTTGTCGATTAGACTCATAGTTTAGAAGATATCGACGATTTAAGTTTTTTTTAAGAAATTCCAACTTTTTTGTCGATTAGACGCTTAGTTTAGAAGATATCGACGATTTAAGTTTTTATAAAAAATTCCAACTTTTTTGGCCCAGAAAACTAGTGGTCACGAATTAAGGCTCTTTTGTCGATTAGACGCTTTTTATAAAAAATTCCAACTTTTTTGGCCCAGAACTTAGTGGTCACGAATTAAGGCTCTTTTGTCGATTAGACTCATAGTTTAGAAGATATCGACGATTTAAGTTTTTTTTAAGAAATTCCAACTTTTTTGTCGATTAGACGCTTAGTTTAGAAGATATCGACGATTTAAGTTTTTATAAAAAATTCCAACTTTTTTGGCCCAGAAAACTAGTGGTCACGAATTAAGGCTCTTTTGTCGATTAGACGCTTAGTTTAGAAGATATCGACGATTTAAAATTTTTAAGAAATTCCAACTTTTTTGGCCCAGAAATCTAGTGGTCACGAATTAAGGCTCTTTTGTCGATTAGACGCTTAGTTTAGAAGATATCGACGATTTAAGTTTTTATAAAAAATTCCAACTTTTTTGGCCCAGAACTTAGTGGTCACGAATTAAGGCTCTTTTGTCGATTAGACTCATAGTTTAGAAGATATCGACGATTTAAGTTTTTATAAAAAATTCCAACTTTTTTGGCCCAGAACTTAGTGGTCACGAATTAAGGCTCTTTTGTCGATTAGACGCTTAAGAAGATATCGACGATTTAAGTTTTTATAAAAAATTCCAACTTTTTTGGCCCAGAAAACTAGTGGTCACGAATTAAGGCTCTTTTGTCGATTAGACGCTTAGTTAAGAAGATATCGACGATTTAAGTTTTTATAAAAAATTCCAACTTTTTTGGCCCAGAACTTAGTGGTCACGAATTAAGGCTCTTTTGTCGATTAGACTCATAGTTTAGAAGATATCGACGATTTAAGTTTTTTTTAAGAAATTCCAACTTTTTTGGCCCAGGAAAATAGTGGTCACGAATTAAGGCTCTTTTGTCGATTAGACGCTTAGTTTAGAAGATATTTTTGACTCAGAAAACTAGTGGTCACGAATTAAGGCTCTTTTGTCGATTAGACGCTTAAGAAGATATCGACGATTTAAGTTTTTATAAAAAATTCCAACTTTTTTGGCCCAGAACTTAGTGGTCACGAATTAAGGCTCTTTTGTCGATTAGACTCATAGTTTAGAAGATATCGACGATTTAAGTTTTTATAAAAAATTCCAACTTTTTTGGCCCAGAAAACTAGTGGTCACGAATTAAGGCTCTTTTGTCGATTAGACGCTTAGTTAAGAAGATATCGACGATTTAAGTTTTTATAAAAAATTCCAACTTTTTTGGCCCAGAACTTAGTGGTCACGAATTAAGGCTCTTTTGTCGATTAGACTCATACTTTAGAAGATATCGACGATTTAAGTTTTTTTTTAAGAAATTCCAACTTTTTTGGCCCAGGAAAATAGTGGTCACGAATTAAGGCTCTTTTGTCGATTAGACGCTTAGTTTAGAAGATATTTTTGGCTCAGAAAACTAGTGGTCACGAATTAAGGCTCTTTTGTCGATTAGACGCTTAGTTTAGAAGATATCGACGATTTAAGTTTTTATAAAAAATTCCAACTTTTTTGGCCCAGAACTTAGTGGTCACGAATTAAGGCTCTTTTGTCGATTAGACTCATAGTTTAGAAGATATCGACGATTTAAGTTTTTATAAAAAATTCCAACTTTTTTGGCCCAGAAAACTAGTGGTCACGAATTAAGGCTCTTTTGTCGATTAGACGCTTAGTTAAGAAGATATCGACGATTTAAGTTTTTATAAAAAATTCCGACTTTTTTGGCCCAGAACTTAGTGGTCACGAATAAAGGCTCTTTTGTCGATTAGACTCATAGTTTAGAAGATATCGACGATTTAAGTTTTTATAAAAAATTCCAACTTTTTTGGCCCAGAAAACTAGTGGTCACGAATTAAGGCTCTTTTGTCGATTAGACGCTTAAGAAGATATCGACGATTTAAGTTTTTAAAAAAAATTCCAACTTTTTTGGCCCAGAACTTAGTGGTCACGAATTAAGGCTCTTTTGTCGATTAGACTCATAGTTTAGAAGATATCGACGATTTAATTTTTTTTAAGAAATTCCAACTTTTTTGGCCCAGGAAAATAGTGGTCACGAATTAAGGCTCTTTTGTCGATTAGACGCTTAGTTAAGAAGATATCGACGATTTAAGTTTTTATAAAAAATTCCAACTTTTTTGGCCCAGGAAAATAGTGGTCACGAATTAAGGCTCTTTTGTCGATTAGACGCTTAGTTTAGATGATATTTTTGGCTCAGAAAACTAGTGGTCACGAATTAAGACTCTTTTGTCGATTAGACGCTTAGGTAAGAAGATATCGACGATTTAATTTATTATAAAAAATTCAAACTTTTTTGGCCCAGAACTTAGTGGTCACGAATTCAGGCTCTTTTGTCGATTAGACTCATAGTTTAGAAGATATCGACGATTTAAGTTTTTTTTAAGAAATTCCAACTTTTTTGGCCCAGGAAAATAGTGGTCACGAATTAAGGCTCTTTTGTCGATTAGACGCTTAGTTTAGAAGATATCGACGATTTAAAATTTTTAAGAAATTCCAACTTTTTTGGCCCAGAAATCTAGTGGTCACGAATTAAGGCTCTTTTGTCGATTAGACGCTTAGTTTAGAAGATATCGACGATTTAAGTTTTTATAAAAAATTCCAACTTTTTTGGCCCAGAACTTAGTGGTCACGAATTAAGGCTCTTTTGTCGATTAGACTCATAGTTTAGAAGATATCGACGATTTAAGTTTTTATAAAAAATTCCAACTTTTTTGGCCCAGAAAACTAGTGGTCACGAATTAAGGCTCTTTTGTCGATTAGACGCTTAGTTAAGAAGATATCGACGATTTAAGTTTTTACGAATTAAGGCTCTTTTGTCGATTAGACGCTTAGTTTAGAAGATATCGACGATTTAAGTTTTTATAAAAAATTCCAACTTTTTTGGCCCAGAAAACTAGTGGTCACGAATTAAGGCTCTTTTGTCGATTAGACGCTTAGTTAAGAAGATATCGACGATTTAAGATTTTATAAAAAATTCCAACTTTTTTGGCCCAGAACTTAGTGGTCACGAATTAAGGCTCTTTTGTCGATTAGACTCATAGTTTAGAAGATATCGACGATTTAATTTTTTTTTAAGAAATTCCAACTTTTTTGGCCCAGGAAAATAGTGGTCACGAATTAAGGCTCTTTTGTCGATTAGACTCTTAGTTTAGAAGATATTTTTGGCCCAGAAAACTAGTGGTCACGAATTAAGGCTCTTTTGTCGATTAGACGTTTAGTTAAGAAGATATCGACGATTTAAGTTTTTATAAAAAATTCCAACTTTTTTGGCCCAGAACTTAGTGGTCACGAATTAAGGCTCTTTTGTCGATTAGACTCATAGTTTAGAAGATATCGACGATTTAAGTTTTTTTTAAGAAATTCCAACTTTTTTGGCCCAGGAAAATAGTGGTCACGAATTAAGGCTCTTTTGTCGATTAGACGCTTAGTTTAGAAGATATCGACGATTTAAGTTTTTATAAAAAATTCCAACTTTTTTGGCCCAGAACTTAGTGGTCACGAATTAAGGCTCTTTTGTCGATTAGACTCATAGTTTAGAAGATATCGACGATTTAAGTTTTTATAAAAAATTCCAACTTTTTTGGCCCAGAAAACTAGTGGTCACGAATTAAGGCTCTTTTGTCGATTAGACGCTTAGTTAAGAAGATATCGACGATTTAAGTTTTTATAAAAAATTCCAACTTTTTTGGCCCAGAACTTAGTGGTCACGAATTAAGGCTCTTTTGTCGATTAGACTCATAGTTTAGAAGATATCGACGATTTAAGTTTTTTTTAAGAAATTCCAACTTTTTTGTCGATTAGACGCTTAGTTTAGAAGATATCGACGATTTAAGTTTTTATAAAAAATTCCAACTTTTTTGGCCCAGAAAACTAGTGGTCACGAATTAAGGCTCTTTTGTCGATTAGACGCTTTTTATAAAAAATTCCAACTTTTTTGGCCCAGAACTTAGTGGTCACGAATTAAGGCTCTTTTGTCGATTAGACTCATAGTTTAGAAGATATCGACGATTTAAGTTTTTTTTAAGAAATTCCAACTTTTTGTCGATTAGACGCTTAGTTTAGAAGATATCGACGATTTAAGTTTTTATAAAAAATTCCAACTTTTTTGGCCCAGAAAACTAGTGGTCACGAATTAAGGCTCTTTTGTCGATTAGACGCTTAGTTTAGAAGATATCGACGATTTAAAATTTTTAGTGGTCACGAATTAAGGCTCTTTTGTCGATTAGACGCTTAGTTTAGAAGATATCGACGATTTAAGTTTTTATAAAAAATTCCAACTTTTTTGGCCCAGAACTTAGTGGTCACGAATTAAGGCTCTTTTGTCGATTAGACTCATAGTTTAGAAGATATCGACGATTTAAGTTTTTTTTAAGAAATTCCAACTTTTTTGGCCCAGGAAAATAGTGGTCACGAATTAAGGCTCTTTTGTCGATTAGACGCTTAGTTTAGAAGATATCGACGATTTAAGTTTTTATAAAAAATTCCAACTTTTTTGGCCCAGAAAACTAGTGGTCACGAATTAAGGCTCTTTTGTCGATTAGACGCTTAGTTAAGAAGATATCGACGATTTAAGATTTTATAAAAAATTCCAACTTTTTTGGCCCAGAACTTAGTGGTCACGAATTAAGGCTCTTTTGTCGATTAGACTCATAGTTTAGAAGATATCGACGATTTAATTTTTTTTTAAGAAATTCCAACTTTTTTGGCCCAGGAAAATAGTGGTCACGAATTAAGGCTCTTTTGTCGATTAGACTCTTAGTTTAGAAGATATTTTTGGCCCAGAAAACTAGTGGTCACGAATTAAGGCTCTTTTGTCGATTAGACGTTTAGTTAAGAAGATATCGACGATTTAAGTTTTTATAAAAAATTCCAACTTTTTTGGCCCAGAACTTAGTGGTCACGAATTAAGGCTCTTTTGTCGATTAGACTCATAGTTTAGAAGATATCGACGATTTAAGTTTTTTTTAAGAAATTCCAACTTTTTTGGCCCAGGAAAATAGTGGTCACGAATTAAGGCTCTTTTGTCGATTAGACGCTTAGTTTAGAAGATATTTTTGGCTCAGAAAACTAGTGGTCACGAATTAAGACTCTTTTGTCGATTAGACGCTTAGGTAAGAAGATATCGACGATTTAATTTATTATAAAAAATTCAAACTTTTTTGGCCCAGAACTTAGTGGTCACGAATTCAGGCTCTTTTGTCGATTAGACTCATAGTTTAGAAGATATCGACGATTTAAGTTTTTTTTAAGAAATTCCAACTTTTTTGGCCCAGGAAAATAGTGGTCACGAATTAAGGCTCTTTTGTCGATTAGACGCTTAGTTTAGAAGATATCGACGATTTAAAATTTTTAAGAAATTCCAACTTTTTTGGCCCAGAAATCTAGTGGTCACGAATTAAGGCTCTTTTGTCGATTAGACGCTTAGTTTAGAAGATATCGACGATTTAAGTTTTTATAAAAAATTCCAACTTTTTTGGCCCAGAACTTAGTGGTCACGAATTAAGGCTCTTTTGTCGATTAGACTCATAGTTTAGAAGATATCGACGATTTAAGTTTTTATAAAAAATTCCAACTTTTTTGGCCCAGAAAACTAGTGGTCACGAATTAAGGCTCTTTTGTCGCTTAGACGCTTAGTTAAGAAGATATCGACGATTTAAGTTTTTATAAAAAATTCCAACTTTTTTGGCCCAGAACTTAGTGGTCACGAATTAAGGCTCTTTTGTCGATTAGACTCATAGTTTAGAAGATATCGACGATTTAAGTTTTTTTTAAGAAATTCCAACTTTTTTGGCCCAGGAAAATAGTGGTCACGAATTAAGGCTCTTTTGTCGATTAGACGCTTAGTTTAGAAGATATCGACGATTTAAGTTTTTATAAAAAATTCCAACTTTTTTGGCCCAGAAAACTAGTGGTCACGAATTAAGGCTCTTTTGTCGATTAGACGCTTAGTTAAGAAGATATCGACGATTTAAGATTTTATAAAAAATTCCAACTTTTTTGGCCCAGAACTTAGTGGTCACGAATTAAGGCTCTTTTGTCGATTAGACTCATAGTTTAGAAGATATCGACGATTTAATTTTTTTTTAAGAAATTCCAACTTTTTTGGCCCAGGAAAAGAGTGGTCACGAATTAAGGCTCTTTTGTCGATTAGACTCTTAGTTTAGAAGATATTTTTGGCCCAGAAAACTAGTGGTCACGAATTAAGGCTCTTTTGTCGATTAGACGTTTAGTTAAGAAGATATCGACGATTTAAGTTTTTATAAAAAATTCCAACTTTTTTGGCCCAGAACTTAGTGGTCACGAATTAAGGCTCTTTTGTCGATTAGACTCATAGTTTAGAAGATATCGACGATTTAAGTTTTTTTTAAGAAATTCCAACTTTTTTGACCCAGGAAAATAGTGGTCACGAATTAAGGCTCTTTTGTCGATTAGACGCTTAGTTTAGAAGATATCGACGATTTAAAATTTTTAAGAAATTCCAACTTTTTTGGCCCAGAAATCTAGTGGTCACGAATTAAGGCTCTTTTGTCGATTAGACGCTTAGTTTAGAAGATATCGACGATTTAAGTTTTTATAAAAAATTCAAACTTTTTTGGCCCAGAACTTAGTGGTCACGAATTAAGGCTCTTTTGTCGATTAGACTCTTAGTTTAGAAGATATTTTTGGCCCAGAAAACTAGTGGTCACGAATTAAGGCTCTTTTGTCGATTAGACGCTTAGTTAAGAAGATATCGACGATTTAAGTTTTTATAAAAAATTCCAACTTTTTTGGCCCAGAACTTAGTGGTCACGAATTAAGGCTCTTTTGTCGATTAGACTCATAGTTTAGAAGATATCGACGATTTAAGTTTTTTTTAAGAAATTCCAACTTTTTTGGCCCAGGAAAATAGTGGTCACGAATTAAGGCTCTTTTGTCGATTAGACGCTTAGTTTAGAAGATATCGACGATTTAAAATTTTTAAGAAATTCCAACTTTTTTGGCCCAGAAATCTAGTGGTCACCAATTAAGGCTCTTTTGTCGATTAGACGCTTAGTTTAGAAGATATCGACGATTTAAATTTTTTAAGAAAATCCAACTTTTTTGGCCCAGAGAACTAGTGGTCACGAATTAAGGCTCTTTTGTCGATTAGACGCTTAGTTTAGAAGATATCGACGATTTAAGTTTTTTTTAGAAATTCCAACTTTTTTGGCCCAGAGAACTAGTGGTCACGAATTAAGGCTCTTTTGTCGATTAGACGCTTAGTTTAGAAGATATCGACGATTTAAGTTTTTTTAAGAAATTCCAACTTTTTTGGCCCAGGAAAATAGTGGTCACGAATTAAGGCTCTTTTGTCGATTAGACGCTTAGTTTAGAAGATATCGACGATTTAAGTTTTTATAAAAAATTCCAACTTTTTTGGCCCAGAAAACTAGTGGTCACGAATTAAGGCTCTTTTGTCGATTAGACGCTAAGTTAAGAAGATATCGACGATTTAAGATTTTATAAAAAATTCCAACTTTTTTGGCCCAGAACTTAGTGGTCACGAATTAAGGCTCTTTTGTCGATTAGACTCATAGTTTAGAAGATATCGACGATTTAATTTTTTTTTAAGAAATTCCAACTTTTTTGGCCCAGGAAAATAGTGGGTCACGAATTAAGGCTCTTTTGTCGATTAGACTCTTAGTTTAGAAGATATTTTTGGCCCAGAAAACTAGTGGTCACGAATTAAGGCTCTTTTGTCGATTAGACGCTTAGTTAAGAAGATATCGACGATTTAAGTTTTTATAAAAAATTCCAACTTTTTTGGCCCAGAAACTTAGTGGTCACGAATTAAGGCTCTTTTGTCGATTAGACTCATAGTTTAGAAGATATCGACGATTTAAGTTTTTTTAAGAAATTCCAACTTTTTTGGCCCAGGAAAATAGTGGTCACGAATTAAGGCTCTTTTGTCCGATTAGACGCTTAGTTTAGAAGATATCGACGATTTAAAATTTTAAGAAATTCCAACTTTTTTGGCCCAGAAATCTAGTGGTCACGAATTAAGGCTCTTTTGTCGATTAAGACGCTTAGTTTAGAAGATATCGACGATTTAAGTTTTTATAAAAATTCAAACTTTTTTGGCCCAGAACTTAGTGGTCACGAATTAAGCTCTTTTGTCGATTAGACTCTTAGTTAGAAGATATTTTTGGCCCAGAAAACTAGTGGTCACGAATTAAGGCTCTTTTGTCGATTAGACGCTTAGTTAAGAAGATATCGAACGATTTAAGTTTTTATAAAAAATTCCAACTTTTTTGGCCAGAACTTAGTGGGTCACGAATTAAGGCTCTTTTGTCGATTAGACTCATAGTTTAGAAGATATCGACGATTAAGGTTTTTTTAAGAAATTCCAACTTTTTTGGCCCAGGAAAATAGTGGTCACGAATTAAGGCTCTTTTGTCGATTAGACGCTTAGTTTAGAAGATATCGACGATTTAAAATTTTTAAGAAATTCCAACTTTTTTGGCCCAGAAATCTAGTGGTCACCAATTAAGGCTCTTTTGTCGATTAGACGCTTAGTTTAGAAGATATCGACGATTTAAATTTTTAAGAAATTCCAACTTTTTTGGCCCAGAGAACTAGTGGTCACGAATTAAGGCTCTTTTGTCGATTAGACGCTTAGTTTAGAAGATAGCGACGATTTAAGTTTTATAAGAAATTCCGAATTTTTTGGCCCAGAAAATTAGTGGTCACGAATTAAGGCTCTTTTGTCGATTAGACGCTTAGTTTAGAAGATATTTTTGGCTCAGAAAACTAGTGGTCACGAATTAAGGCTCTTTTGTCGATTAGACGCTTAGGTAAGAAGATATCGACGATTTAAGTTATTATAAAAAATTCAAACTTTTTTGGCCCAGAACTTAGTGGTCACGAATTAAGGCTCTTTTGTCGATTAGACTCATAGTTTAGAAGATATCGACGATTTAAGTTTTTTTTAGGAAATTCCAACTTTTTTGGCCCAGCAAAATAGTGGTCACGAATTAAGGCTCTTTTGTCGATTAGACGCTTAGTTTAGAAGATATCGACGATTTAAAATTTTTAAGAAATTCCAACTTTTTTGGCCCAGAAATCTAGTGGTCACGAATTAAGGCTCTTTTGTCGATTAGACGCTTAGTTTAGAAGATATCGACGATTTAAATTTTTATAAAAAATTCCAACTTTTTTGGCCCAGAACTTAGTGGTCACGAATTAAGGCTCTTTTGTCGATTAGACTCATAGTTTAGAAGATATCGACGATTTAAGTTTTTATAAAAAATTCCAACTTTTTTGGCCCAGAAAACTAGTGGTCACGAATTAAGGCTCTTTTGTCGATTAGACGCTTAGTTAAGAAGATATCGACGATTTAAGATTCTATAAAAAATTCCAACTTTTTTGGCCCAGAACTTAGTGGTCACGAATTATGGCTCTTTTGTCGATTAGACTCATAGTTTAGAAGATATCGACGATTTAAGTTTTTTTTAAGAAATTCCAACTTTTTTGGCCCAGGAAAATAGTGGTCACGAATTAAGGCTCTTTTGTCGATTAGACGCTTAGTTTAGAAGATATCGATGATTTAAATTATTTAAGAAATTCCAACTTTTTTGGCCCAGAAAACTAGTGGTCACGAATTAAGGCTCTTTTGTCGATTAGACGCTTAGTTTAGAAGATATTTTTGGCTCAGAAAACTAGTGGTCACGAATTAAGGCTCTTTTGTCGATTAGACGCTTAAGAAGATATCGACGATTTAAAAATTCCAACTTTTTTGGCCCAGAACTTAGTGGTCACGAATTAAGGCTCTTTTGTCGATTAGACTCATAGTTTAGAAGATATCGACGATTTAAGTTTTTTTAAGAAATTCCAACTTTTTTGGCCCAGGAAAATAGTGGTCACGAATTAAGGCTCTTTTGTCGATTAGACGCTTAGTTTAGAAGATATTTTTGGCTCAGAAAACTAGTGGTCACGAATTAAGGCTCTTTTGTCGATTAGACGCTTAGTTAAGAAGATATCGACGATTTAAGTTATTATAAAAAATTCAAACTTTTTTGGCCCAGAACTTAGAGGTCACGAATTAAGGCTCTTTTGTCGATTAGACTCATAGTTTAGAAGATATCGACGATTTAAGTTTTTTTTAAGAAATTCCAACTTTTTTGGCCCAGGAAAATAGTGGTCACGAATTAAGGCTCTTTTGTCGATTAGACGCTTAGTTTAGAAGATATCGACAATTTAAAATTTTTAAGAAATTCCAACTTTTTTGGCCCAGAAATCTAGTGGTCACGAATTAAGGCTCTTTTGTCGATTAGACGCTTAGTTTAGAAGATATCGACGATTTAAGTTTTTATAAAAAATTCCAACTTTTTTGGCCCAGAACTTAGTGGTCACGAATTAAGGCTCTTTTGTCGATTAGACTCATAGTTTAGAAGATATCGACGATTTAAGTTTTTATAAAAAATTCCAACTTTTTTGGCCCAGAAAACTAGTGGTCACGAATTAAGGCTCTTTTGTCGATTAGACTCATAGTTAAGAAGATATCGACGATTTAAGTTTTTATAAAAAATTCCAACTTTTTTGGCCCAGAACTTAGTGGTCACGAATTAAGGCTCTTTTGTCGATTAGACTCATAGTTTAGAAGATATCGACGATTTAAGTTTTTTTTAAGAAATTCCAATTTTTTGGCCCAGGAAAATAGTGGTCACGAATTAAGGCTCTTTTGTCGATTAGACGCTTAGTTTAGAAGATATCGACGATTTAAAATTTTTAAGAAATTCCAACTTTTTTGGCCCAGAAATCTAGTGGTCACGAATTAAGGCTCTTTTGTCGATTAGACGCTTAGTTTAGAAGATATCGACGATTTAAGTTTTTATAAAAATTTCCAACTTTTTTGGCCCAGAACTTAGTGGTCACGAATTAAGGCTCTTTTGTCGATTAGACTCATAGTTTAGAAGATATCGACGATTTAAGTTTTTTTTAAGAAATTCCAACTTTTTTGGCCCAGGAAAATAGTGGTCACGAATTAAGGCTCTTTTGTCGATTAGACGCTTAGTTTAGAAGATATCGACGATTTAAAATTTTTAAGAAATTCCAACTTTTTTGGCCCAGAAATCTAGTGGTCACGAATTAAGGCTCTTTTGTCGATTAGACGCTTAGTTTAGAAGATATTTTTGGCTCAGAAAACTAGTGGTCACGAATTAAGGCTCTTTTGTCGATTAGACGCTTAGTTAAGAAGATATCGACGATTTAAGTTTTTATAAAAAATTCCAACTTTTTTGGCCCAGAACTTAGTGGTCACGAATTAAGGCTCTTTTGTCGATTAGACTCATAGTTTAGAAGATATCGACGATTTAAGTTTTTTTTAAGAAATTCCAACTTTTTTGGCCCAGAGAACTAGTGGTCACGAATTAAGGCTCTTTTGTCGATTAGACGCTTAGTTTAGAAGATATCGACGATTTAGGTTTTTTTAGAAATTCCAAATTTTTTGGCCCAGAGAACTAGTGGTCACGAATTAAGGCTCTTTTGTCGATTAGACGCTTAGTTTAGAAGATATCGACGATTTAAAATTTTTAAAAAATTCCAATTTTTTTGGCCCAGAAATCTAGTGGTCTCGAATTAAGGCTCTTTTGTCGATTAGACGCTTAGTTAAGAAGATATCGACGATTTAAGTTTTTTTTAAGAAATTCCAACTTTTTTGGCCCAGAGAACTAGTGGTCACGAATTAAGGCTCTTTTGTCGATTAGACGCTTAGTTTAGAAGATATCGACGATTTAAATTTATTTTAGAAATTCCAACTTTTTTGACCCAGGAAAATAGTGGTCCCGAATTAAGGCTCTTTTGTCGATTAGATGCTTAGTTTAGAAGATATCGATGATTTAAATTTTTTAAGAAATTCCAACTTTTTTTGTCCAGGAAACTAGTGGTCACGAAATATGGCTCTTTTGTCGATTAGACGCTTAGATTAGAAGATATCGACGATTTAAGTTTTTATAAAAAATTCCCACCTTTTTGGCCCAGAAAACTAGTGGTCACAAATTAAGGCTCTTTTGTCGATTAGACGCTTAGTTTAGAAGATATCGACGATTTAAGTTTTTATAAGAAATTCCAACTTTTTTAGCCCGGAAAACTAGTGGTCACGAATTAAGGCTGTCGATTAGACGCTTCGTTTAGAAGATATCGATGATTTAAGTTTTCATAAGAAATTCCAACTTTTTTGACCCAGAAAACTAGTGGTCACGAATTAAGGCTCTTTTGTCGATAAGACGCTTAGTTTAGAAGATATCGGCGATTTAAGTTTTTATAAGAATTTCCAACTTTTTTGGCCCAGAAAACTAGTGGTCACGAATTAAGGCTCTTTTGTCGATTACACGCTTAGTTTAGAAGATATCGACGATTTCAATATTCCAACTTTTTTGGCCCAGAAAATTGGTGGTCACGAATTAAGGCTCTTTTGTCGATTCGACGCTTAGTTTAGAAGATATCGACGATTTAAATTTTTATAAGAAATTCCAACTTTTTTGGCCCAGGAAACTAGTGGTCACGAATTAAGGCTCTTTTGTCGATTCGACGCTTAGTTTAGAAGATATCGACGATTAAGGTTTTTATAAGAAATTCCAACTTTTATGGCCCAGAAAACATGTGGTCACGAATTAAGGCTCTTTTGTCGATTAGACGCTTAGTTTAGAAGATATCGACGATTTAAAATTTTTAAGAAATTCCAACTTTTTTGGCCCAGAAATCTAGTGGTCACCAATTAAGGCTCTTTTATCGATTAGACGCTTAGTTTAGAAGATATCGACGAATTAAATTTTTTAAGAAATTCCAACTTTTTTGGCCCAGAGAACTAGTGGTCACGAATTAAGGCTCTTTTGTCGATTAGACGCTTAGTTTAGAAGATATCGACGATTTAAGTTTTTTTTAGAAATTCCAACTTTTTTGGCCCAGAGAACTAGTGGTCACGAATTAAGGCTCTTTTGTCGATTAGACGCTTAGTTTAGAAGATAGCGACGATTTAAGTTTTATAAGAAATTCCGAATTTTTTGGCCCAGAAAATTAGTGGTCACGAATTAAGGCTCTTTTGTCGATTAGACGCTTAGTTTAGAAGATATCGACGATTTAATTTTTTTAAGAAATTCCAACTTTTTTGGCCCAGAAAACTAGTGGTCACGAATTAAGGCTCTTTTGTCTATTCGACGCTTAGTTTAGAAGATATCGACGATTTAAGTTTTCATAAAGAATTCCAACTTTTTTGGCCCAGAACTTAGTGGTCACGAATTAAGGCTCTTTTGTCGATTAGACGCTTAGTTTAGAAGATATCGATGATTTAAATTATTTAAGAAATTCCAACTTTTTTGGCCCAGAAAACTAGTGGTCACGAATTAAGGCTCTTTTGTCGATTAGACGCTTAGTTTAGAAGATATTTTTGGCTCAGAAAACTAGTGGTCACGAATTAAGGCTCTTTTGTCGATTAGACGCTTAAGAAGATATCGACGATTTAAGTTTTTATAAAAAATTCCAACTTTTTTGGCCCAGAACTTAGTGGTCACGAATTAAGGCTCTCTTGTCGATTAGACTCATAGTTTAGAAGATATCAACGATTTAAGTTTTTATAAAAAATTCCAACTTTTTTGGCCCAGAAAACTAGTGGTCACGAATTAAGGCTCTTTTGTCGATTAGACGCTTAGTTAAGAAGATATCGACGATTTAAGTTTTTATAAAAAATTCCAACTTTTTTGGCCCAGAACTTAGTGGTCACGAATTAAGGCTCTTTTGTCGATTAGACTCATAGTTTAGAAGATATCGACGATTTAAGTTTTTTTTAAGAAATTCCAACTTTTTTGGCCCAGGAAAATAGTGGTCACGAATTAAGGCTCTTTTGTCGATTAGACGCTTAGTTTAGAATCGACGATTTAAGTTTTTTTTAAGAAATTCCAACTTTTTTGGTCCAGGAAACTAGTGGTCACGAAATAAGGCTCTTTTGTCGATTAGACGCTTAGATTAGAAGATATCGACGATTTAAGTTTTTTTTAGAAATTCCAACTTTTTTGGCCCAGAGAACTAGTGGTCACGAATTAAGGCTCTTTTGTCGATTAGACGCTTAGTTTAGAAGATATCGACGATTTAAGTTTTTTTTAAGAAATTCCAACTTTTTTGGCCCAGGAAAATAGTGGTCCCGAATTAAGGCTCTTTTGTCGATTAGATGCTTAGTTTAGAAGATATCGATGATTTAAATTTTTTAAGAAATTCCAACTTTTTTGGTCCAGGAAACTAGTGGTCACGAAATATGGCTCTTTTGTCGATTAGACGCTTAGATTAGAAGATATCGACGATTTAAGTTTTTTATAAAAAATTCCCACCTTTTTGGCCCAGAAAACTAGTGGTCACAAATTAAGGCTCTTTTGTCGATTAGACGCTTAGTTTAGAAGATATCGACGATTTAAGTTTTTATAAGAAATTCCAACTTTTTTAGCCCGGAAAACTAGTGGTCACGAATTAAGGCTGTCGATTAGACGCTTCGTTTAGAAGATATCGATGATTTAAGTTTTCATAAGAAATTCCAACTTTTTTGACCCAGAAAACTAGTGGTCACGAATTAAGGCTCTTTTGTCGATTAGACGCTTAGTTTAGAAGATATCGACGATTTAAGTTTTTTTTAGAAATTCCAACTTTTTTGGCCCAGAGAACTAGTGGTCACGAATTAAGGCTCTTTTGTCGATTAGACGCTTAGTTTAGAAGATAGCGACGATTTAAGTTTTATAAGAAATTCCGAATTTTTTGGCCCAGAAAATTAGTGGTCACGAATTAAGGCTCTTTTGTCGATTAGACGCTTAGTTTAGAAGATATCGACGATTTAATTTTTTTAAGAAATTCCAACTTTTTTGGCCCAGAAAACTAGTGGTCACGAATTAAGGCTCTTTTGTCTATTCGACGCTTAGTTTAGAAGATATCGACGATTTAAGTTTTCATAAAGAATTCCAACTTTTTTGGCCCAGAACTTAGTGGTCACGAATTAAGGCTCTTTTGTCGATTAGACGCTTAGTTTAGAAGATATTTTTGGCTCAGAAAACTAGTGGTCACGAATTAAGGCTCTTTTGTCGATTAGACGCTTAGTTAAGAAGATATCGACGATTTTAGTTTTTATAAAAAATTCCAACTTTTTTGGCCCAGAACTTAGTGGTCACGAATTAAGGCTCTTTTGTCGATTAGACTCATAGTTTAGAAGATATTTTTGGCTCAGAAAACTAGTGGTCACGAATTAAGGCTCTTTTGTCGATTAGACGCTTAGGTAAGAAGATATCGACGATTTAAGTTATTATAAAAAATTCAAACTTTTTTGGCCCAGAACTTAGTGGTCACGAATTAAGGCTCTTTTGTCGATTAGACTCATAGTTTAGAAGATATCGACGATTTAAGTTTTTTTTAAGAAATTCCAACTTTTTTGGCCCAGGAAAATAGTGGTCACGAATTAAGGCTCTTTTGTCGATTAGACGCTTAGTTTAGAAGATATCGACGATTTAAAATTTTTAAGAAATTCCAACTTTTTTGGCCCAGAAATCTAGTGGTCACGAATTAAGGCTCTTTTGTCGATTAGACGCTTAGTTTAGAAGATATCGACGATTTAAGTTTTTATAAAAAATTCCAACTTTTTTGGCCCAGAACTTAGTGGTCACGAATTAAGGCTCTTTTGTCGATTAGACTCATAGTTTAGAAGATATCGACGATTTAAGTTTTTATAAAAAATTCCAACTTTTTTGGCCCAGAAAACTAGTGGTCACGAATTAAGGCTCTTTTGTCGATTAGACGCTTAGTTAAGAAGATATCGACGATTTAAGATTTTATAAAAAATTCCAACTTTTTTGGCCCAGAACTTAGTGGTCACGAATTAAGGCTCTTTTGTCGATTAGACTCTTAGTTTAGAAGACATTTTTGGCCCAGAAAACTAGTGGTCACGAATTAAGGCTCTTTTGTCGATTAGACGCTTAGTTAAGAAGATATGGACGATTTAAGTTTTTATAAAAAATTCCAACTTTTTTGGCCCAGAACATAGTGGTCACGAATTAAGGCTCTTTTGTCGATTAGACTCATAGTTTAGAAGATATCGACGATTTAAGTTTTTTTTAAGAAATTCCAACTTTTTTGGCCCAGGAAAATAGTGGTCACGAATTAAGGCTCTTTTGTCGATTAGACGCTTAGTTTAGAAGATATCGACGATTTAAATTTTTTAAGAAATTCCAACTTTTTTGGCCCAGAGAACTAGTGGTCACGAATTAAGGCTCTTTTGTCGATTAGACGCTTAGTTTAGAAGATATCGACGATTTAATTTTGTTTAGAAATTCCAACTTTTTTGGCCCAGAGAACTAGTGGTCACGAATTAAGGCTCTTTTGTCGATTAGACGCTTAGTTTAGAAGATATTTTTGGCTCAGAAAACTAGTGGTCACGAATTAAGGCTCTTTTGTCGATTAGACGCTTAAGAAGATATCGACGATTTAAGTTTTTATAAAAAATTCCAACTTTTTTGGCCCAGAACTTAGTGGTCACGAATTAAGGCTCTTTTGTCGATTAGACTCATAGTTTAGAAGATATCGACGATTTAAGTTTTTATAAAAAATTCCAACTTTTTTGGCCCAGAACTTAGTGGTCACGAATTAAGGCTCTTTTGTCGATTAGACTCATAGTTTAGAAGTATCGACGATTTAAGTTTTTTTTAAGAAATTCCAACTTTTTTGGCCCAGGAAAATAGTGGTCACGAATTAAGGCTCTTTTGTCGATTAGACGCTTAGTTTAGAAGATATTTTTGGCTCAGAAAACTAGTGGTCACGAATTAAGGCTCTTTTGTCGATTAGACGCTTAGTTAAGAAGATATCGACGATTTAAGTTATTATAAAAAATTCAAACTTTTTTGGCCCAGAACTTAGTGGTCACGAATTAAGGCTCTTTTGTCGATTAGACTCATAGTTTAGAAGATATCGACGATTTAAGTTTTTTTTAAGAAATTCCAACTTTTTTGGCCCAGGAAAATAGTGGTCACGAATTAAGGCTCTTTTGTCGATTAGACGCTTAGTTTAGAAGATATCGACAATTTAAAATTTTTAAGAAATTCCAACTTTTTTGGCCCAGAAATCTAGTGGTCACGAATTAAGGCTCTTTTGTCGATTAGACGCTTAGTTTAGAAGATATCGACGATTTAAGTTTTTATAAAAAATTCCAACTTTTTTGGCCCAGAACTTAGTGGTCACGAATTAAGGCTCTTTTGTCGATTAGACTCATAGTTTAGAAGATATCGACGATTTAAGTTTTTATAAAAAATTCCAACTTTTTTGGCCCAGAAAACTAGTGGTCACGAATTAAGGCTCTTTTGTCGATTAGACGCTTAGTTAAGAAGATATCGACGATTTAAGTTATTATAAAAAATTCAAACTTTTTTGGCCCAGAACTTAGTGGTCACGAATTAAGGCTCTTTTGTCGATTAGACTCATAGTTTAGAAGATATCGACGATTTAAGTTTTTTTTAAGAAATTCCAACTTTTTTGGCCCAGGAAAATAGTGGTCACGAATTAAGGCTCTTTTGTCGATTAGACGCTTAGTTTAGAAGATATCGACAATTTAAAATTTTTAAGAAATTCCAACTTTTTTGGCCCAGAAATCTAGTGGTCACGAATTAAGGCTCTTTTGTCGATTAGACGCTTAGTTTAGAAGATATCGACGATTTAAGTTTTTATAAAAAATTCCAACTTTTTTGGCCCAGAACTTAGTGGTCACGAATTAAGGCTCTTTTGTCGATTAGACTCATAGTTTAGAAGATATCGACGATTTAAGTTTTTATAAAAAAATCCAACTTTTTTGGCCCAGAAAACTAGTGGTCACGAATTAAGGCTCTTTTGTCGATTAGACTCATAGTTAAGAAGATATCGACGATTTAAGTTTTTATAAAAAATTCCAACTTTTTTGGCCCAGAACTTAGTGGTCACGAATTAAGGCTCTTTTGTCGATTAGACTCATAGTTTAGAAGATATCGACGATTTAAGTTTTTTTTAAGAAATTCCAACTTTTTTGGCCCAGGAAAATAGTGGTCACGAATTAAGGCTCTTTTGTCGATTAGACGCTTAGTTTAGAAGATATCGACGATTTAAAATTTTTAAGAAATTCCAACCTTTTTGGCCCAGAAATCTAGTGGTCACGAATTAAGGCTCTTTTGTCGATTAGACGCTTAGTTTAGAAGATATCGACGATTTAAGTTTTTATAAAAATTTCCAACTTTTTTGGCCCAGAACTTAGTGGTCACGAATTAAGGCTCTTTTGTCGATTAGACTCATAGTTTAGAAGATATCGACGATTTAAGTTTTTTTTAAGAAATTCCAACTTTTTTGGCCCAGGAAAATAGTGGTCACGAATTAAGGCTCTTTTGTCGATTAGACGCTTAGTTTAGAAGATATCGACGATTTAAAATTTTTAAGAAATTCCAACTTTTTTGGCCCAGAAATCTAGTGGTCACGAATTAAGGCTCTTTTGTCGATTAGACGCTTAGTTTAGAAGATATCGACGATTTAAGTTTTTATAAAAAATTCCAACTTTTTTGGCCCAGAACTTAGTGGTCACGAATTAAGGCTCTTTTGTCGATTAGACTCATAGTTTAGAAGATATCGACGATTTAAGTTTTTATAAAAAATTCCAACTTTGGCCCAGAAAACTAGTGGTCACGAATTAAGGCTCTTTTGTCGATTAGACGCTTAGTTAAGAAGATATCGACGATTTAAGATTTTAAAAAAAATTCCAACTTTTTTGGCCCAGAACTTAGTGGTCACGAATTAAGGCTCTTTTGTCGATTAGACTCATAGTTTAGAAGATATCGACTATATAAGTTTTTTTTTAAGAAATTCCAACTTTTTTGGCCCAGGAAAATAGTGGTCACGAATTAAGGCTCTTTTGTCGATTAGACGCTTAGTTTAGAAGATATTTTTGGCTCAGAAAACTAGTGGTCACGAATTAAGGCTCTTTTGTCGATTAGACGCTTAGTTAAGAAGATATCGACGATTTAAGTTTTTATAAAAAATTCCAACTTTTTTGGCCCAGAACTTAGTGGTCACGAATTAAGGCTCTTTTGTCGATTAGACTATAGTTTAGAAGATATCGACGATTTAAGTTTTTTTTAAGAAATTCCAACTTTTTTGGCCCAGGAAAATAGTGGTCACGAATTAAGGCTCTTTTGTCGATTAGACGCTTAGTTTAGAAGATATCGACGATTTAAATTTTTTAAGAAATTCCAACTTTTTTGGCCCAGAAATCTAGTGGTCACGAATTAAGGCTCTTTTGTCGATTAGACGCTTAGTTAAGAAGATATCGACGATTTAAGTTTTTTTTAAGAAATTCCAACTTTTTTGGCCCAGAGAACTAGTGGTCACGAATTAAGGCTCTTTTGTCGATTAGACGCTTAGTTTAGAAGATATCGACGATTTAAGTTTTTTTTAGAAATTCCAACTTTTTTGGCCCAGAGAACTAGTGGTCACGAATTAAGGCTCTTTTGTCGATTAGACGCTTAGTTTAGAAGATATCGACGATTTAAAATTTTTAAAAAATTCCAACTTTTTTGGCCCAGAAATCTAGTGGTCACGAATTAAGGCTCTTTTGTCGATTAGACGCTTAGTTAAGAAGACATCGACGATTTAAGTTTTTTTTTAAGAAATTCCAACTTTTTTGGCCCAGAGAACTAGTGGTCACGAATTAAGGCTCTTTTGTCGATTAGACGCTTAGTTTAGAAGATATCGACGATTTAAGTTTTTATAAAAAATTCCAACTTTTTTGGCCCAGAACTTAGTGGTCACGAATTAAGGCTCTTTTGTCGATTAGACTCATAGTTTAGAAGATATCGACGATTTAAGTTTTTATAAAAAATTCCAACTTTGGCCCAGAAAACTAGTGGTCACGAATTAAGGCTCTTTTGTCGATTAGACGCTTAGTTAAGAAGATATCGACGATTTAAGATTTTAAAAAAAATTCCAACTTTTTTGGCCCAGAACTTAGTGGTCACGAATTAAGGCTCTTTTGTCGATTAGACTCATAGTTTAGAAGATATCGACTATATAAGTTTTTTTTTAAGAAATTCCAACTTTTTTGGCCCAGGAAAATAGTGGTCACGAATTAAGGCTCTTTTGTCGATTAGACGCTTAGTTTAGAAGATATTTTTGGCTCAGAAAACTAGTGGTCACGAATTAAGGCTCTTTTGTCGATTAGACGCTTAGTTAAGAAGATATCGACGATTTAAGTTTTTATAAAAAATTCCAACTTTTTTGGCCCAGAACTTAGTGGTCACGAATTAAGGCTCTTTTGTCGATTAGACTATAGTTTAGAAGATATCGACGATTTAAGTTTTTTTTAAGAAATTCCAACTTTTTTGGCCCAGGAAAATAGTGGTCACGAATTAAGGCTCTTTTGTCGATTAGACGCTTAGTTTAGAAGATATCGACGATTTAAATTTTTTAAGAAATTCCAACTTTTTTGGCCCAGAAATCTAGTGGTCACGAATTAAGGCTCTTTTGTCGATTAGACGCTTAGTTAAGAAGATATCGACGATTTAAGTTTTTTTTAAGAAATTCCAACTTTTTTGGCCCAGAGAACTAGTGGTCACGAATTAAGGCTCTTTTGTCGATTAGACGCTTAGTTAAGAAGATATCGACGATTTAAGTTTTTTTTAGAAATTCCAACTTTTTTGGCCCAGAGAACTAGTGGTCACGAATTAAGGCTCTTTTGTCGATTAGACGCTTAGTTTAGAAGATATCGACGATTTAAAATTTTTAAAAAATTCCAACTTTTTTGGCCCAGAAATCTAGTGGTCACGAATTAAGGCTCTTTTGTCGATTAGACGCTTAGTTAAGAAGACATCGACGATTTAAGTTTTTTTTTAAGAAATTCCAACTTTTTTGGCCCAGAGAACTAGTGGTCACGAATTAAGGCTCTTTTGTCGATTAGACGCTTAGTTTAGAAGATATCGACGATTTAAATTTTTTTTAGAAATTCCAACTTTTTTGGCCCAGAGAACTAGTGGTCACGAATTAAGGCTCTTTTGTCGATTAGACGCTTAGTTTAGAAGATATCGACGATTTAAGTTTTTTTTAAGAAATTCCAACTTTTTTGGCCCAGGAAAATAGTGGTCACGAATTAAGGCTCTTTTGTCGATTAGATGCTTAGTTTAGAAGATATCGATGATTTAAATTTTTTAAGAAATTCCAACTTTTTTGGTCCAGGAAACTAGTGGTCACGAAATAAGAAGATATCGACGATTTAAGTTTTTTTTAGAAATTCCAACTTTTTTGGCCCAGAGAACTAGTGGTCACGAATTAAGGCTCTTTTGTCGATTAGACGCTTAGTTTAGAAGATATCGACGATTTAAGTTTTTTTTAAGAAATTCCAACTTTTTTGGCCCAGGAAAATAGTGGTCACGAATTAAGGCTCTTTTGTCGATTAGATGCTTAGTTTAGAAGATATCGATGATTTAAATTTTTTAAGAAATTCCAACTTTTTTGGTCCAGGAAACTAGTGGTCACGAAATATGGCTCTTTTGTCGATTAGACGCTTAGATTAGAAGATATCGACGATTTAAGTTTTTATAAAAAATTCCCACCTTTTTGGCCCAGAAAACTAGTGGTCACAAATTAAGGCTCTTTTGTCGATTAGACGCTTAGTTTAGAAGATATCGACGATTTAAGTTTTTATAAGAAATTCCAACTTTTTTAGCCCGGAAAACTAGTGGTCACGAATTAAGGCTGTCGATTAGACGCTTCGTTTAAAAGATATCGATGATTTAAGTTTTCATAAGAAATTCCAACTTTTTTGACCCAGAAAACTAGTGGTCACGAATTAAGGCTCTTTTGTCGATAAGACGCTTAGTTTAGAAGATATCGGCGATTTAAGTTTTTATAAGAATTTCCAACTTTTTTGGCCCAGAAAACTAGTGGTCACGAATTAAGGCTCTTTTGTCGATTACACGCTTAGTTTAGAAGATATCGACGATTTAAAATTTTTAAAAAATTCCAACTTTTTTGGCCCAGAAATCTAGTGGTCACGAATTAAGGCTCTTTTGTCGATTAGACGCTTAGTTAAGAAGACATCGACGATTTAAGTTTTTTTTTAAGAAATTCCAACTTTTTTGGCCCAGAGAACTAGTGGTCACGAATTAAGGCTCTTTTGTCGATTCGACGCTTAGTTTAGAAGATATCGACGATTAAGGTTTTTATAAGAAATTCCAACTTTTATGGCCCAGAAAACATGTGGTCACGAATTAAGGCTCTTTTGTCGATTAGACGCTTAATTTAGAAAATATCGACGATCTAAGTTTTTTAAGAAATTCCAACTTTTTGGGCCCAGAAAACTAGTGGTCACGAATTAAGGCTCTTTTGTCGATTAGACGCTTAGTTTAGAAGATATCGACGATTTAAGTTTTTATAAGGAATTCCAACTTTTTTGGCCCAGAAAACTAGTGGTCGCGAAGTAAGGCTTTTTTGTCAATGAGACGCTTAGTTTAGAAGATATCGACGATTTAAGTTTCTATTAGAAATTCCAACTTTTTTGGCCCGGAAAACTAGTGGTCACGAATTAAGGCTCTTTTGTCGATTAGACGCTTAGTTTAGAAGATTAAAATTTAAATTTTTAAATTTTTATATTATTTTATTTAAATTTTTATAGGAAATTCCAACTTTTTTGGCCCAGAAAACAAGTGGTCACGAATTAAGGCTCTTTTGTCGATTAGACGCTTAGTTGAGAAGATATCGACGATTTAAGTTTTTATAAGAAATTCCAACTTTTTTGGCGCAGAAAACTAGTGATCACGAATTAAGGCTCTTTTATCGATTAGACGCTTAGTTTGGAAGATATCGAAGATTTAAGTTTTTTGCATAGAAGGCAGCTGCTCTTATATTTTACTCTTATTCGGATAATTTAATCATTCGGTTGGGCAAACATTTTCAGCAGATAACTATAAGTTTTAAGAAGTTTGCTTTAAATTTGCTGTACAAAAGACGACTGCACGTAATAAATGTTGCAATTCTAAGCTTTGTTAAGTATAGTGTCCATCTATAGCCATGTGAGAATACAAATGTCAGTAAAAGACAACGTTTTCACCTGTTAGTCCGCGGTTTGGATATGAATATAAAATCAATTCAAATGCAACAAAACACAAGGACAATGACTCAATCAACCAAATAAGCTTTTATACATTCATACTGTTACAACATACCTTAAGTGATAATCCACTACTCCGAAGTGTCAAATTTAAGTCATATCACACTGTAGCATCCTCTTTCTCTACACAGTGAAGAGACTACGGTACCATTGAAAAACGTTTCACTAGAAATCCACAAAAGAAAATACCCAAAATCATTCTGTTCACCATCGAACAAAAATAAAACTTCATTTGTGGAAAAGTACGATGATCGACTACAGAGCCACACAATCCATCCTCGCCACACAGTGGCTTATATATTCCTTGGTGCAGTACTCGTATGGTTACGTTATCCCAGTACATTGCCAATGATGTGGAAGTTGATGAAAATGACGTCAACACAGACACACTCTGCTGCCAATCGACAAACATGGAAGAGGAAACGCTCTGCTTATTGAGAATTTGTCAATTTAGTCTTGTTTCATACACTGACACAATTTCTTTTTTTATTTTGTTCATTTGCTTTCTTTGCATTTTCATCATGGTCTTTGGTTTTCTTTTCATCGTGTCATTGCATGAAGCGACATTCGTTTCATGATGGAGAGATTTATTTTCCTTTGCTGGTGTTTATCGCATTTCGGTAAGTTACACTGTTTTGTTGGAAGCTAACAACTTGTTTTGTATGGGATTTCGTTGATTAAGGAGAGATACCAGGTACCGGGGGTGGATTTGTCGCCTTTTTTGTATTTAGTTCGCTTTGAGAATTACTTCATTTAATTAATCTCACACACAATGTGCATACAAAAATGTTTGAAGAAAGATTATTCATGACTTCTCAAGCTAATTAAATAAGGTTTCTTTTATTCTGAACGACTAATCTTTACTCATACCCTACACGAAACCGTAGTGTATTTATTTAAAGGATCATGGGTTAAAATGGTATTGTAAATAAGAACAAGTAAAGGAGGATAAATCTAACTAAGCATCGTTTCTTACTGAAGGACAGATGGACATTTGTATAAAAGGATGGATGGATCGGTTTACTGATGGACGCATAGGTCTTCAAAGTAAATTTAACAATTTATAAGAAATCATAATTCGACTTTATGAAGCATTTCCTGAATATATCTAATGATTTTTAAAGCAAAGTGTGGGGTTCGTTTTGTAACAGAACATTAAAACTTAGTTTTCAATTTAATCATAAGTTAGGTTTAAATCATATTTTTTATCTGAAGCTTGGGATGACAATGCTGTTACTATTTTTCATTTAGTTATTTTTACTTTGAGGCTTACATATAACTCTATCATACATTAAAATGTGTATTCCCTTTATCATTCCGTTTGCAAAACCTCGAAATACTGGTCTGAGGCCCCTTATGTGTATATATTCTGAATCTTAGTAAAAGTCCGTCTTTTGAACAGCAAATTACATATTGCACTTTTAAAGACAAGTCCAGAAATACATGATGATGCTTGCAAATGGTTGGTATTGAAAATGGGCAAGATTGGTCAAGAGGTAAACATTTTCTCCTCACAAGTAATACTAAGTCTACGTCTGGAAAAATCTCAATATTTGTAGATGGGTTTGGTTTTGCTTTCAAATCTTTACTATCAACCTTGATTGTTAAGAAATTTTATTATTATGTTTCGTTCTGCCAGTCAAAATTTGTCTGCTAAACTGCTATGTCATGGGATAGGGGGTCGTGGAGCCGCACATTCATCCCTGAAGTTATAAAAAGCTTATTTCATGAGCTAATTTGATGATTTTTGGTATATGTGATTTTGACATGAAACGAAACAGCCTGATGGAAAAGTAGACACATAGACACTGTACACGTAGATTCTGTACAAAATCTTAATTTTAGCAAGATCAGGTTTAGGATCGATGTATTCCAATTTCATCGTAATTTTTTTATCGATTTTTCATAGCTCAGTGTACTAATTTAGCTTACTAAATAAGCTAACTTAGCATCGGCCGACTCTTTAAAGTTATATTCGCACTCAGGGCGGAATAAAATAAGGAGATCTTTTATCCGGCTTCGACGTGAATGGACTGCTAATTCGGCTTTTCGAAAATAAGTTGAAACACAACAACTATCATCCGAATTTCTGGAGCTTCTAGACGAAATTTTTCATTATAAAATTAAGCGGTCTTACTATTTTTAATATTCTGTCTGACCTCGTCGGCTTTAGTAAGGAAGTGTAGGAATGTTTTGGAATGACTGCGTCGCTCGTCAAAGAAATCTCTTGTGTTATCTGGTTACAGACATTTTTTGTGGGAATGAAGGGAGGGACAAACTCGAAAGCTCTTTCGAAGATTCTATGCAGTGCTCGTTGTCATACCACTTAGGTATATTAAGATCAGCATTGTTCATTAGATACTTATCGAATCTGAGTTCTCAGTATCATCGCTCACAATAGAAATAACATGTGAAGACTGATATTCCAATGTGCAGTGACTGGGTGACTGACAACCTACAGTACAATGAAATCAGCCGTAGCTGCGACAATGTTAATTAGGAGAAGATGGAGGAAAACTTTTTCTGTAGCTGCCCTGATCTGACGAACCATTGTTATAAGGCACTTCGCTCAGTGTTCCAAGATCACAGAAATTTTTAATAGTGTTAATAGTGTTCCAAGATCACAGAAATTTTTAATACTGATTCGTGTGACCTTATGAATTCCTCAAGCTGACTAAGTGGATATGAGTAACAGCGACAGTTGGCGGTTCAGAGTGATGTGGTCAGTTTTTTTTTACAACTTGATTCTCATATGCTGTAGGTGCGGCCAAGAAAAACAACCAAACAGTATAGGATAGTATAGTAAGAACCTTTCTATGGGTTCTATTGAAATATTTGGAGGGATAAGATACAATTTTACTACAGTAAACGTATCATTGTAAATATGTATTTAGTGACTTTTAGTGTGACTGACCACTTTTGTGTGGGGGCCATTTCAAAACCTGAAGCAACTACTTCCAATGTACCATTGCAATTGCTGATCGTTTGTATCGTTCTTAACTAAATTTTCCCACTTCAGCTGCTAACACTTACCAATTCGGCAAAAACAAAAAAATAATTAATCGGCCCTCAGAAAGTACCCTTTGAAATTTGAGCAGAATCAGATGATGTAGCTTCTAGAGGAGCTTTGTCTTGGGGCTATTCGAAAACATTGTCCGTTAAAGACTATTTCACTCCACATGTCTATTGGTCTTTTGAAACGGTCAATGCGAAGAATCCTATGTACGATAGCATATCAATAATTCCGTGACTTTTTGAAAAAAACAGTTTTATTAGCACAAAAAAATATAATTTTCAACATAACCTCCTTTTATCTCTAAACACTTTAACGTTATCTCTAATTTTTGTATCCCTTGCAAAAAATAGACTTTTCGAAGTCCATAAAATAGGCTTTGTTTGATCAATAACTTTTTCATTGGAGCTGAATCTCTTTTCACCGAGACATGTTTTTAGGTTTGGAAATAGAAATTAGTCACTGGGATCTTAATCCGGAGAATATGGCGGATGAGGTACCATTTCGTAACCCAATTCATGCAATTTTGCCATGGAGACAGCAAACGTGTACACCCGTGCATTATCTTAATGAAAAAGAACTTTTTTCTTGGGCATATAAACAAAGACTGAAAAGAATTTGGCCTTAACATACACGCTATGAAAAGATATGGTTACTATATATGGTCATGGGAACAATAATATGTTGAATGCAATTAATGTTTGTTTGTCGCAACATGTGTGACGCGCAAAATAGAAAGGGACCTAAGGGTAAAAACCAGTTTAGTTCAGGAGAGCCATTTTAAAGATTTAAATACGTTTATATTTGGTGTACCATCACTTTCATAAAACGCACATATCTCTGGGAGGGAACACTTTTGGGTCATGGGATCGGTCTCATTCGATGCTCAGATGTTGTCCACATCAAAAAAAAGTGAAAAGTTGATGAAAAGTTTTGTTCAGGAGAGCCATTTTAAAGATTAGGTCCCTTTCTATTTGCGCTTAGAATCGTCGACTTCACTTTCATAAAACGCGCATATCTCTGGGAGGGAACACTTTTGGGACATGGGATCGGTCTCATTCGATGCTCAGATGTTGTCCACATCCCTTTCTCTATGCGCTGTCACATATACTATTGTTTTCGGATTTTTCATTTTTACAATTTACAAAAAAATATTGTTCAAATATATAAAATAGTATTGTTTTTTGGGGTTTGTGTTAACAATAATATGATTACGGCAATGGTTTGTTACTATGGTTGTATGTGAAACACACTATGGTTTGTGGGGGTCATTATATGATTGTGGAGATCATTGTATGGTTCAGTGTGAATCACTAAATGGTTGTGGGGATCACAGTATGGTTTGTGTGACTCATACATTTGTTGTGAGGATCTAAATGTTATTGAGACACAAACATTTACCCAAAAATAGTTTGATGCTCTTCGAATATTGACACCCTTACCATATTCTTTATTGTTTGTAAGGCTAGTTCTTTAGTGCGCTAAAGGGATTTCAACGTAGTGGATCATGGGAAAACTGCTGAATTATTTCCACAATTAAAGCGATTAAGAACCATTGTACAATGATCTCAGACTTTCAGCTTATAGCTTACACTCAATCATTTGTGTCTGTTCAATAAATTTTGGACTACAATCGTTTATATTCGAAGCTGTAAGTTAAGTTTTAGACCTTGATATTCGTATTGTACATTTAGTATTTAGTTTTTTCTTAAGCTGAAGAACCTTATTATTTTCTGGCTTGAGGTCGTATACTTTAGAATCTACTAGGGAAATAATCTTTAAGTTTACGCAGGAAAAATACTGCGACATTCTTGTAATCAATAACAACGCTTAAGCTCTACCACAACTGGAAAAACAACATCATTTACACTAACGACCACAAAGGTGATGGCGCCTAGAGGAAAAGTACAGAAACAGTTAAATTACTCTGAAAACAAAGAGAACAGAACACCGACATTGTTGATATTAAGTTTTGCCGGAAACATAAAGGAAAAGATATACTCGTCAATAAATACGAGAGCCAAAGCAGTCCACAACGACAAAGGCAACACTCAGATGCGAACATAGCTGCTACAGCCTCAGGCTAAGCATGGAGAGACAAGCAGCCTCACGACTAAACCGCAAACGAATGTACAGCATCCTCCTTACTGGCCCCTCTACACAAAGTCCATTCACCAACACCCCCTTATGCTTAAAGTTTTTGATCGCAAAACCACCACTCGCGATGCAGTCTAATATCAACGTCTAAGCCTTAGTCTTCCTTTGCCCCCAATGAATAAAGAATTTCTTAAAATATTTATGACTTTTCTTGTGTTAAGCATATGCCGCAATAATGGCAAGCTTTTATTTTGTTTGCTTCGTTTTATATGCACACATGAATATTCCGGGTTCTTCTGTTTCGCGTTCACATTTTTGCTTAAAATACGACGTTGAAAATAAAGAACTTTATTTGAATCCTTTCTTGTCCTCACTGCCATGGAGAGTATGAACCGACGGGAGACAATTCTATGGTTGTACCCTGCACCACTCTGTCGAACAGGATTTTTTAAGCTATTTTAAGTAAAATGTTTAAAACTATTAACATTTAAGTGTACCAATCGCCTCAGAGTTGTTAGATGATTTGCCCTGATAATAGTTTTTTGTAATTTCTAATCATGTTACTGTTCGAAATTGTAGTCTGATCTGAATGAAATTTGGCATATATTACATCTTTGGAAAATCGATTCAGATTTTTATATAGCTTCCAACATATGTTCAAATGATTTTCCAATCTTGATGATACTTGGTAGAAGTAAGATACTTGGCATTATTTTGAAGTTTTGGCTGAGATTAATGTGTGCTCTACTAAGAGACTTTTTATTTTCATGGAACCGATTTTTATAAAGCGGATTAAAATCTGTAAGACTTCGGTATCATTTTTGTTAATTTTGCTTTTGAATGATTAATGTAATTGAAAATATATCTTTTGGGAATGGTACCTCAGTTGGTAGCAGGTAATAAAAATTCTTCTTTAGATTGTAAAAATTGTGTGACTGGCTTTTTTAGATTTCAGACGGCGATAACGCACTTGATTGACAAGATCAGGAATGACCATTTTTTTTTTAATTTTTTAGTATAAGACATGCATGCTCCAGTATAAAGAAAGATTTAAAAATGACGATTTGGCGCTGATCAACTCAAGTAGACGTCGCCAGAGAGTCATCCTGGGTTAAATTTGGTTCTTCATCCGTACTAGATTGTGCTTACGAAATAATTGAAGGCGGATAACTAACCGGATAAAGTGAATTCGACAGATAGGCAAAGGATATGTATAAGTATATTGACCACAAAGCTAGAATTTGGGAACAAAAAATCCTCTTCTCATATGTGTTTCAATTTTATCTCAGAGGCAGTCAACTTTCAGAATTGCCGCTATTAGAGCGGCCGCAATGAAAAACTGCTCTAGCTAGCAATTCTCCATTTGCATAGATTGACTGTATGGAGCATCATAGCTGCTTTAAAGGACATTATTACCTTAAAAATGCTACAGAAGACACTGTAATGTTAATAGACTACAAAATAATGCAATTTTTTTTGGACATTTTGTGGTAAAAACTCAAGGAAATCGATATATCCAAGCTGTGTTTCCATTAAGAAGGCACAATATGTCATGCAAATGATAAAACGCTCGAAGCTGGAAGGCACCATTTTGGAGACTTGGTTACAATTAAGGTTTATCAATTTTCCATATGGTTCTCGTACATTCCCTATACAAGGATTCCTCTAGATTTGGGAACCAGTCACTTTCAATCCGATAGTTATAAAATTTTGCACAGTTGACAATTTTGCTGTATACCAAAGATGTGTAGGGTACCTTATAACTGACCCAGACCCATTATGGTTTTTCAGGAAGTGTGTTCGCCTATTATGCCAGTGAACTCAAGTTTAAATTGGGATAAGAATATCTACAAATATTGTAGTGTCGGGTTTCCACCTCTCTTTTAAATTACGAGTAATAAGCCGACGTTAGGTCAGTGAGTATAAAAATTATATCGTGCACAGCTCACTGTTATGAGAGAAGTTTTCCACTTGTTTTTTAATAGGATGTTGTGGGAATTAAGGAAGTATTTCAGCGGCTGCTTAGTTGCAAATCTCCTTTAATATAAAATAAAATTCTATCGATTTATCAGCGGCCCAAACTCTAGCCCAACAGTAGGGTATGTCTGGTACGGTTTGGATAAAACTTTTCAAGTCTTTAACAATTGCATGTTTATCATTCTAGATTTTCTGTTTTTCCTTAACACTTACTCGTATGAATAAATATGTAGCGCTTTAAAGCATTTCCTGGCCTCATTGCAACCCTGTTTCTTAATGTTCGGAATTGGTGTGGTTGCATTTCTATACGTTTAAATGTATGCGTGAGTGGCGCTAACGCTGAAGAATACCTGCGCAATTTAAGCCCTTTGTGCTAATTTTCATTTTTATCTCCGGCAGTCAACGAGTTTTACTGTCGTTTTCCTTTGAGTCGTTAATACCTACAATAGCATCTTCACATTTTTCGCATATTTCCTTTTGATTTGATATACGCCGCAGGTTTGAGTACCACATAGTATATTAACACTTTAATCAAGTCGAAGAACTAAAAGTGAACCAGAAATCCATGTAAATTACATTTTAATGACTTAACGAGAAGAAGGGCTAGAAACATGTAAGAATATTTAGATATTTTTGTAATTTTCATTTTCGCATAATCTTTAATGAAAAGCACACTCTCAAGGTAGTCCAGGTTTAATTTCTACGTGCTGGTAACCTATAAAGCTGATCGGCACCGAATTGATACAACACAAATAAATGTACTTAGTAGGGACATAAATACTATTACAACATTGAACACATCCATTTCAATAGTAGAACTGAACATACCCCGTTAATGTCAGATAGGTTTTGAAAGCTAACCTCAATAGCGTTAGTCTGTAACGGGATTTTAAAATTGTTTCAACTTTCATCAAGGAGTGGTCAGATAATGAGAACCGTATCGCTGTATTAGCGCTTTTCAAGTGTGAAATAAAAAAAAGATATTTTTCCAAACGTTCCGGCCACTAGGGACTAGCCGCATGTTCGTCTACCGATGCATAAAACTGTTTAAGGAGACTGACGAAGTAAAGGACCGCCAGTGGTCGGGCCGCCCACGCTCTGTTCGTACACCGCATGTCATCAAAGCCGTTAAATCAAGAATTCACAGAAATCCGCTCCGAAAACAGAAAATCATGGCCCGTGAGATTAATATCACGCAAAAGTCTATAAGTAAGTTATTAAAAAAAACTTGGGACTTGGGGCTTTCAAACGAAGTACCGGACATTTATTGACTGTAGCTTTAAAAAAAAATAATATTAAAAAATGCAAACGTCTTTTGGTGAAGCCCGCTCATAACTTGCACAGAAAGATTTTGTCCACCGATGAAAAATTTGTTTACCGTTCAGGAAAAATTTAACAAACAAAATGATATGTATGCGCGGTTAAATGAGTGTATGTGCGGTTATCTAAGGAAGCATCTGAACTGATCCCAAGGGTGAAAAAGGGTCATCATCTAGCTTCAGTCATGGTTTGGTGGGGTGTCTCTTACGATGGGGTCACTGACCAAAACATCGGCCAAAGTTTACCAAGAAACCGTTTTGGAAGCTGTTGTGAAGCCTCTTAACAATTCCCTGTTCCAAAACCAGCCATGTACTTTCCAGCAGGATTCTGCGCCGGCACATAAGGCTAAAACGTCCCAGGCCTGGCTTCGAAACAATTTGCCAGCTTTCATTTCCTCTGAAGAATGGCCCTCAGGCAGTCCAGATTTGAACCCATTGGATTACAAAATGTGGACGCTTTTAGAGGACAAGGTATGTCACAAAAGATACCCCAACATTGGATCTCTTAAGACTGCTTTGGTTCGACCTGAGGCCAATTTTCCAATGGACAAGGTTCGTGCAGCTATTGACGATTGGCCAGTGCGACTTAAGGCGTGTGTAAAGGCAAAAGGCGTACATTTCGAATAAGTAAATTCGTTTTGGATACAATATACATCAATAAATATATTAAAAAATATTTGGTCCAAAAACATTCAGTACTTTTTATTTTACAGCATAAAACGTGTTTAACAGTATTTATGTCCCTACTAAGTAAATGTCTTAAACTGTATCATTATTGATGAATTCGATAAGAAATCTACCTATATAAATCTCTATCTATAAAAATGAAATGTGGTTTGTTACACCGCTTAAAACTTGAAAACGACTAAGCAAACCGGATACTTCCTTCTGCTGGTTTGTTCGTCATTGCTACGCAAAGGTTAAGGATGAAAGAAACGTCGAAACTATGGGCAGAGGAGGTGTGACAAAACTGTTTTTTGAGCTAGAAGGCTGGCAATTGGTACAAAATTATAGGGTACGTTGAGGATGGTCTGTAGATGGATTATGTGTAGTTTGCATGAAATCGGCCCAGTGGGCGTAGTACCTCCCATACAAATCACAAATTATTTTTTTTTAATATTCTTTTATTTACAATCTATCCGAGGATAATAAGCAAATTGTATGAACATATAATAACAGAGGTTATGCGTCTTCACGGAGCGACATAACATGAAAGGAACAAATGTTGTTTTATGAATGTATTCCTAAGTGTGAGATAGATATACTATATGTAGATTAATAGTGTATTAATAAATATTATGTTTTACAGTAAACTTATTTCAAGGTATATATATATAAAGCTAACGAAAACGCAGATCAAGTACATGATGACGCTTCAGTCTTCTGGTCTCGTTCGATCTATCATGTAAGCAAAAAGCCGATGGGTTAACATGATCGCTGAGTCTTTGTAGATATCTGTCGCTAAACATCTTGATGTCTTCTCGAACCGACGACATACAAAGATCTCTCAGTATTGAATTGTTGCGAATGAATCAAGGAACGTTTGTAATCAGCCGAAGTGTTTGTGATTGATATCGCTCTAAAATGTCTACATTTGATTTGGTTGCTGTGCCCCAAATTTGGATACCTTATGTCCAGACTGGCTTTAATCAAACTTTATAAATTCTTAATTTGCTGTTCAAGTTTAGTTTTGATTTCGGCCCTAATAGCCAGTAAAGTTTCCTTGTTTTAATTTTTAGTTGTTGTCGTTTATTCTTGAAATCACAAATTATAAATCCATTTTTTCTGCTCGTGTTAACGACATTTGAACCACAATTGGTATGTCGGTTCAATGCACCTATCATTCTTCTTCTAAATATCAATCTACTACGAGTTTCTAACGAAACCAGACTTTCACTGAAAATAAAATTTGAAGGCAAAACAACGTTTGTTAGTCCAGCTAGTAGTTTATATTTCTAAAAAACTAATGTGAAAGGATTCTAAATTTTTAAAATTCCTGATTCTCTATCGTGCTTTAGCAGAATCGAAGCAAGGAAGAAAATTCGAATAACATTAGATAGGACGAGCTAATTCGCTTTGTTACGATTGACTTTGACAATATATTTTTGTTGTTGTTGGGCTAATGACTATAGTTTGTTTATTGTACCATGCATCATACATTACTTATATTAAATAATAAACATTTTTAAATTAATATCAAAAATAAAAAATAAAATCCACTAACAATATATGTTACCACACTACAAGTGTGTCGCTCAATCTCCTCCAACTTAAACTTTTCTTGTTTTATGTGTCAATCACACACGAAAATGTTGCTGAAATTTGCCTCCAAATTAAATGTCAATCACAAGTTATCCTACAAAAACTAAAACGGCAATCGGAAGTGCTCGTTTACCAAAACTAAGTGACACATGTGTGTTTTCGGTTAATGTATCGCGTGTGATATGCTAGAAATAAATAATTCATCTCCTACTGAGATTTTGGTAAGTGTCAATAAAAATATCGTATTGACACTAATGACGTGGCCAAAAAAGAAAATAAAAAGTTTTCCAGTAAGAACATTCTATTGATTTTTGTATTTGTTTAGCAATATACCGCCTTCAGAGTTCTTATATAAATTGTTTTTCTTAAGTAGAAGCATTTTTTTTTAACTACTCACAAAAAGTAATTAAAGCATTGTTCGGAATTTAATGTCAAATATGTGCTATCTTAAACAAGAGGGCACTAAATTATCAAGATGTTCGTAAATGAAGTGTCTGGTATATCGCTACTTCTAGAAAACCTTAGAACTCTTTTCCATCAACAATTATTTTCTTCTGGAGGAAATACTTATATTATAATAACTACTAGGTTGTAAAGTATATATTTTGCAACACACTGTGAAACAGGGTATTACGTATTAGTTAGTTTTATGGCAAATTTTTGTAACAGCAAAATATATTTTAGCTAGACCCAACTTTAAGAGTGCCGATCAACTAAGAATAGCTAGTTGATTATATATATTAGTCTGTCTGTCAGTCCGTCCGTCTGCTGTCCATCAAAAACTAATTGTTGTTCGGTCTTTACATAATTTGGCATTAGTAAGATTATTTCTTATCAATGGCGGACTCTGTTGAAATTGAAGAAAATTGGCTCAGATCTGTTCAACACATATCTTTAACCTATTTCATGTATTAGGCTAGCCACATACAAGGATGCTATATATATTTCTGGTCTTATAATGAAAATGCGAATATTTATTATCAAAAATGGTTTTATTGTTTCTAAAGTACTCTCCAGCATGATTTATACAGTTTTACATGTGCTCAAGCTAATTGTCGAAGCACTTTTTCCACTCCGATTGAGACAACTCCTAAACAAATCGCTGACCACTCATTTTTTTCTTGATGTGCGGAAATTAAAAAAGGCATTGGGTGCCAAGTCAGGACTGTACGGCCGGTCAAAAAGGTTTAAGCCGATGTGTGAGAGCTCGCATTATTATGGTGCTCAATGATTCGTCTTCTCTTGTTCGTTTTTCGAATTTCTCCGAAGACTTCAGGCAAACAAATTGTGGTGTACCACTCAGAATTGACCGTCCTACGTTCCTCAAGCGGAACAATCGACACATGACCAGTTTTGCCGAAGAAACAAACGACCATTTGCTTCAAAGTGCTTACACGAACAACTTGCTGTTTTGTTTCGGGCTCATACGCATAGACCCATGATTCGTCACCTGTGACGATCTTATAAACGGCCTTTGAAGCACCGCGATCGTAATTTTTCAAAATTTCTTTGCACCAATCGACACGAGCCTTTTTTAAGCCTTTTTTCAGCGGCCAGATGTTCATGCAATATCGAATATATGCTGGTGGAAGAAATGCCCAAGGATGCCTCTATCTCACAGTATGCCATACGCCGATCTTGCATTAACAGTTCACGACCGGCATCAATGTTCTCTGGCACAACGGCAGTTTTTGGACGACCTTCGTCTTTGAGCGAGCGTCGGCCACGATTGAATTCATTAAACCAGTTTTTCACAGTGCTATAATATGGTGCTTTATCGTCATACAAAGATTTAAGTTCATCGATGCACTCTTGTCGTGATAGTCCACGTCAAAAGTTGTGAAAAATTATGGCACGAAAATGCCATAATTTTTCATTTTTTTTGCCAAATTGATTTTTTCAAGTCACTGCAAACAACACAAATGATGGTCGTACGTCAAAACGGTCGGGGTACGTTAATGCTAAAATATTTCAAACTTTCCAATGGAAATTTCAGATGGCGCCAGGATACACTTAGTGTTGCCTAGGCCAGAAATATATATAGCAACTGTCGTATTAACATACAATTACATTTAATGTTGATGAAATTTGGTAGAGCTTTTAATGATAAAACTAGCCGCTGTACACAAGTCCTTATGGATTTTACAAACCGTTCTAGAACACTCATTTCAATTCCGATTTACTCATATTTGGTACAGTATATTACGATATAGTCCCCACACAAATGGTGTTGGGGACCAAAAATTTCTTCTAGTATACTTATACATACTAGGTATCGAGTAACAACAAAGCAAAATATTAATTTTTTTTTTGCAAATTGGATAATTTTAGATGCCGGAATAAAATTATCACAAATTCATATTTGGCAGTATTCAAGGTTCAAGAAACCTGTTTCCAACTGAATTTTTTTATATCCAGTTTATCGGGTTCGGCTACATCTGACTTTAGTTTTTGTTATTGATTTATTTTTGAATAAAAAACAAATCTCTGTTAGTAGCAAATGGTTACAGCATACTCATCGTCAATAATTGGTGTCTATTTTTTCACTTCTGGACAGTGAAATATTTTCCACTGCTAGGCAGAAGGCTAAAAACGAATTTCTAATAATCTAATAACGGCTTTCTACCTAAAACAAAACACGGTTTAAAAAAACCGATATGTCGGTTTGTTAAAACCCTGTTTTCTTGAACACTCTGATATAAAATAAAATCGTTCATAGCTTTAAAACCTGCTGCTCTGGAAGCCAAATTAAAGTTTCGATATTAGTCAGATATCTCTTAAAATGTTTTACGCTTCAAGAAACTAACGCATGAGAAATTGGACCTAAAATGGTGACACTAATTCCCGTTCTGATTTAAGATCCTGCATCTCTGAAAAACACAAATAAAATCAGCGTTACTTTATAAGCAACGAACGATTAAAGCTGTTGAAATTGGACTTCACTCATACTTGGATTTATGTTTTCCAGAATTTGGCTTAAACTTCGTATAATTTTCGAGTGAGTATTTGCGGACGCTTTCAAAAAAGAAAAACGATATTAGCTTTGGTGCCTGCTGCACAATTTAGCAAGTAAAGCCGCCGTTGAATTCGGCCTACCAGAACTTTTATATTTTGGGCCTTTCGGTCCATGCGTCCGACCCAAATCTCAGCCCAAACTTTAAAATTCATTTAGTACTTATATATTTAGATCTGTAGCAAAATGTTCATTAATTTGTTAATATTGTCACCCATTTTAACCATGGGCCTTGTGTTTTAGGCCCCATAAATCAAAACGTCCTTTTTTGATGTTTTAAGTGCGTTAAGTCCCTACTAACAGTATACTTTTAAAGCAGTTTGCGTCTACAAATTATGTATTTAGCAAATAATAACAAATACATTTTTTATAAGTACTTGTAGTTCCTTTACGGGAAACTTTTTTCCCCTGGGTCGATTTCTCCCATTATATTCCAAACAGCAGATGACAATAACCTATTATTTTAGCTTTCAACAGGCAGATGGGCAAAAGAGCATGGCTATTTCGAAAAAAAATAAAGCACGACTTTCCGGGCTTTGTATGTAGTGATGTTTGTTACGTTTTATCGTTTCAATCTATCCCCAGCACTGTATGTTAATGCAAGCTTTAAAACGTAAATTGATTATAGCTGATTTACCAGCATTTAATTTTGGGAAATCAGACCGTTTGTCAGTAACTGTACCACCATGTCTTTCTGGGTTCTCATTTGTATATTTCTGCCTAGGACCATGATGAAATTGGACAAAATTGTTTCCGTACTTAAAGACACATTTTCAAATCCGTTTTTACTTAAAGTAGTCATAGTGTTGTGCGTTTGTTTTACCTTCAGCTTGAAATGCTTTGGTTATCAAGAAGACTTTTTGATATCATAATGCCCAGCAACAGTAGCTAATTGATCGATCGTTGTGTAATAGTAATTATGCATGCCTATTATAATAATAAACCAGGGTATGCTTAAATAAAATTGTCCATCGGCTGGTTGCTCAACTCGTAAAGATCGGCGACTTTACGAGTAAGAGATTAATTTCCAAGCTTTTTAAAGGGATCTCCAAAAAATTTAACTTATCATTAAGGGCCGACATTAAACTGCTCTTTGAGTTTACAAATAATATAGAGTTTAACTCACTGATGCAGAAGAAGTTTCTCGTTTCTTCGAATATAATATGGGAATTATCCAAGTATGCGTCGTAGCAAAGGAGGTAAAAATTAAACTGATGACTGCATAAACTATGTACAGTCAACTGGATCTTTAGTCAATTATACGTACCAGATACTAAAATGAAGTCTTGGTTAGTGTTCCTTAAAATGTGGAATCCGATACAAACTATTGGAGTGTTTTAAAAAATTTCCCCTCAACTATTGTCATTATTATGTATAGGATCCACTCCCAACCTTATCTGCCAGGAAATATCCCAATATCAATGCAATACATTTAACGCAGTTCAATACAAATCCTCTGTGTTGACCAACAAACAAAAAATTTTTAATTTGATGTGTGGTTAATATTTAACGAATAAATTCCAATTAAAAAATATTCATAAATTCGATTAAGCAATATCAGCAATAATGCTATGACAATATGTCCGCACACACTATCATATTTCTCATCCAATTCCACAAAGACCATAATTATACTCATCATAAACCAACTACAATTTAACGCAAGCAGTTTAACGAACTTATTAAGTTTTATTATTATTACATATTATGTAAATGAGTATTACTTTAATTTAGTCTTTTCACCATGTAAACACATATTTCAGTTCTATCATACGCCATGGAATGGTACTGTAAACAACGTGAACATGTATAGAGAAAAATCACATGTAAAATTGCTAACAGGGTCCGCTGTAAGCAAAAATTATGTAAAATTGTATTAAATAGGGTGATCCATCTAGAGGGATTTTTTTAGAACAAAAACAAATAAAAAAATTCAAATCTTGTGTGAAATCTTTGTTGGTAATTTGAAAGAAATTGATGGCATTTATTTTTTGAAAAAAAATTCTTTCAATTGTTGGCCACTGTATTATGAAAATGAGCGTTCGGTGAGAAACGGGAAGATCCACTGTTTTCGACCAAAACTTTCTTCAGTGATTTCTGGCTCAACGGCAAAGTCAATAAACAAAATTGCCGCATTTGGGTTGAAGATCAACAAAAAGAGGTTCAAGAGGAGCCATTATACCCAGAGAAAACCACGGTTTGGTGCAATTTATAGGCTGGTGAAATCATTGGTCCATATTTTTTCAAAAATCATAAAGGCCGGCACGTAACCGTGAATGGAGCTCGCTGTCGCGCCTTGATATCGGACTTTTTGCTTCCTGAAATTGAAGCCCGTAATCTTGACGACATTTGGATTTAACAGTACGTGCCACTTTCAGTACAGCTGCTTAAGCTATCTATTTATTAAGCGGTCATTACGAAGAGCAGCCAATTTCATGTTTTGGACCGGTGAGTTGACCGCCAAGATCGTGCAATATCACAGCTTTAGAATTTTTTCAAGCCATACCGGTCGAAATCCTCCAACAAGTATTCCAAAATTGGACCCCCAGAAGGGACACCCTGAAGCGTAGTTGCGGCCAACATTTAAAGGAAATTATATTCAAAAAATAAATGGCATAAAATGTCCTTTCGAAAGAACCACAAATATTCTACATTTTTTTATTAATTTTTTATTTTGAAAAAATACCTTTTTAAAATCGTATAATTATGCTAAATTATGCATACATTTAAAGACGATCTGTCCATAATTAAGTTCATTTCATTGCTTTAAAAAAAGAGGCAACACGCACTTTTCCCCATAACGTTTTTTTTTGACTTTGGTAGTATATTTACTAAATCCGATGTTTTTGGATGTGGGCGATGTCACGCGCCTGTGTAAAAACGCATCCGTGTATGCTCTATGGCAAATTATTCTTCCATAATAGCATAATGTGCAAATTTTAAAACGATCTGCTTATAATTATGGTCATTAAATCGCTTTTAAAAAAGGGGCGTGGCACAGGCCATTTTCCCTTAAACGTACTTCATATCACACTATATACCGAATATGTTGATCCAAACACTTTTTAGAGCTTGATGTGTTTTAAATTTGTGGATATGTTACGTCCCCTTTTAAATTCGAATCATTAAATGGCCTGTCACAAACCTCCGCTCACAGTAGCATACTGTAAGATTTTAAGACGATGGGTCCTTAATTGTAGTGTTTTTAAAATGAGGCATGCCTCACTTTTCCAGCGAACGCATTTGATAACAATAATATAGTGTTTATACCTGATCTGATGTTCCCAGCCCCTAAGTTTTTGATCTTTGGATGTTTAACGTTTTTGGAAATGTGGACGGTGCAACGCGCCTATTAATATTGTATCCATTTATAACATGTGGCAATCTCATGGTCCACAGAAGCATACGTTTAGAATAGCTAAATGATCGGCCTATTTTAAAAGGCGCTACAGCGCTTTAAAAAAAGAGTCGTGGCATTGCCCACTTTTCCACACGACTTTCTTGGTTAAATTCCTAAAATACAAAACCTCATGTTCGTTTGATCATTTTAATTTTAAGGGGTGAGGGCGTATCACCGCCTACTTGAAAAATTATAAAAACGGAGTTACCAAAGGGGCTTTCCTGCATTAGTGTAGAGTATAATACAGTACTTAATAGTATTTATGATATTACGAGTGTTATAAACCGAAAACGGCTTAGAAGACTTTTTCGTTGTGGTCCACTTTATATATATCCAAGATATTATAATCCCTTCTACCCAGAAGGATAAACTCGATGACCGAAAATTGCGATGGAAATGGTGGCGTTTTTAGTAAATCCCGTGCAAAAGGCTCTCTTCGATTTTTCGTAACTGTTTTGGGTTAGGGTATATGTAAGTCGACTCAACCGGCTTCAATTTACTCAGTTATAGTTTAATTGCGAAATACGATAATGGTCGCTATAAGTAGTGCACGACTGTTTACTTAGGCTATGTTACACAGTGCATGGAGGCGTATGAGTGGCATTTTATTCGATATGTACTTAAAAACGTTTATCATACGCACTGGTGTACACCCTCAATGCTGTTTGCATTAACCCCTGCAGTAAGTGTCAAATCTCGATAGAAGCTATATTTTATATTTCAGTTTCCAGGTTACTTGATCCTTATTTTTAGTTTTGTGTTTCACCGAAAACTACTTTCTCAAATCCACTAATTTACCTTAAAGAAACTGCAACTGCTTTGTGTGGGTGTACCGAAAGTTGTTGCTTATCGAAGAATTGTCCGCTTGTATCTAAACATATTTATTCAGAAAAGTTAGGCTGTTAGCCACCATGGTACTTCCTCTGATCATTCCATTATGGCGCACGGGGAAACTTCTCTCAAATCGGTGACCAGGCGACCTGGTGCCAAAATATGGTTCGTGCATTTAAAAGAGAAGCTAAACCATGCCTTTTACAGTTTTAAGAACATTTAATTAATAGCTTTTTATTTCATTTCAATTTAGGATTGATTTTCAGTTGACATGGCAACCTTTTATTTAATCAAAATTGATTCTATTAAACTCGGATGAAAACAATGCAATGTTTGGCGGCTTTCTCATTTTATTTACTTTTATACGTTTTGTTAGTTTTTTTGCTTATTTTATAAATCAACTACCTTTGATTGGTCAGCACAAAGTATTTGACACGTGACGAGTGGACTAAATGTGAATTTAATGTGCTTCACTCGCACACGTTAAATTCAATGTGTAAATTATGCTGTGTATATTTGAAGCTGTATTATTTATTACTCATACTCGTTTTTGTCCAAATCCCTTGTTGATGTTTTAAAATTTTACTTTGTGATGTTGTTGATACCTTTCATTTAGAATTAAAATTGTAACAACTTCCGACATATTATTTTCACTTAACTGCACTTCGAAAACATATACAGGGTGGTTTATATACATGGAGATATTTGCGTATATGAAATTTGACACGTATTTAGTTTTCCCATTCAATATATTTAATATCAGCAAGTAAAAAAATCCTTGGACTAAATTAAAAATATTCAAACAAATTATGTTTGATCCAAATTTAAAAACTGAGATTTGTATCTTTTGAGACTTATGTTTACCATAAAAACAGTTTTGCTGCCAAAGTGCACTCTAAACACAGGTAGAGGCAAAAACTTCGTCACACAAATATACAACACTTTCTGAAATTGTTCTTCACCTTAATGTGGCTCAACGTAGAATATAACGACCTTAAATACATTAAATAATTTCCCTGACAATTTTGTTGTAGGTTAGGTTAGAAAAAGTGGCAGTCTCTGCAACTAGACTCGCTAGTATTTTAATGTTCATTGTTGTGCTTTGTAGACCCTGAGTCGCATTGCAAGCAAACCCCTCAACCACTCTGGTTGTATTCTGTCATAAAAGATAAATTTTATGCAACTCTTCCGCAGAAGATAATTGCAATTTTCATACCCACGGAATCCGTCTCTGTAATCCGTGAGGTAGTTCCGATTCTTACTGGCTTTTCTGCACGCAAAAAAATAGTTTAATTGGGGTGACAATATTCGAAGAACATTATACTATTATTAGGTATATAGTTGTGGCACAAAAATATAATGATTATCACATCAATAGCATGCTTTCCACACAGCCATACTATGGTCTCCACAAACATATTATGATTCACACTCAACATAAATGGGTACCAAAAGAAGAAATTTTCCATATACATACATTTAAATTTACCATTAGTGTAAGCAAATCTGTGTTAATCTAAAGCATAGCCAGTGGGTCGTTGGACTCCAAAAATTGGTTCGCACAGGATTGGAAATCCAGCCGATTCATACATACGTATATGTATGGGTACTTAAAAGCAATACATTTTTTACAAGTAAACTCTGATCCAATGTAACTTTTAAGTCTTGCATTTCTGCGTATGCAGTGTTGAAGGGTTTAATGTAGTCAACAACACTATTAGATTTTAAATTCAATTTCATTTATTTATAATCTGTTTGTCCATATAACTCTTTTTTGCTTGTATTGAAGACTTTATCATTAATATGGCTATATACTTATTTGCAGAGTCATCTAGATATTACCTAGACTCGTATAGCAACAAAAGCTACAATAGTTACTAATGCAGAACCAGCAAATCCGTTGAGCAAGGGCAGCATAACACTCCGGGTTTCATGGAGGTCCGTTTTGAGCAGATGCACTATCAAATGCAAATGGTGGACACTTAAGAAGATATGGAATCCTTAACTCTGATCGATTGTGAACTACGTATGCGATATTTAAAAATATATTTATTTTCGCTTCTCATCGGGGTATGGCTTATTTGTCATAGCCAGTCTATAAACCTAAGGGCCGTCAAACTAATCCACCTACAGTCTAACGAAATTCTCTGTTTTCGAAACAAAAAATCAAATATTTGCCCACGACCTCATTTCATGTAAATATTTTTATTAGTGGATAAACTACCATTCCTAGTCTCTTAGTGAAAGACTGGAATTGACAACCAAACCTATCCTTAACGCTTTCAACTGAACCCCTGAAAAATGATAAGATGGTTTCCGTGTGGTTATAAATGTAATTTTCGTAAAAACTACAAAACAAAATACTCTACTTTTAGCGAGTTTCTGATTGCCACAAATCATTCATGTGTCAACGTGGGAGTTTTGAAATTTTGAACATTGAAAAATGCATATGTCGGACAAAGCTTAAGACAAACTTCCCCTTCTGATTGCTGATTTATAGCTTCTGCAATATTAAACAGAACAGCGCATAATTATGTACGAGTTTATAAAAGAATATATCGATTGAATTGCAATCAATGTCTTAAACATAATAACGATGTCATTTCAAGTCCAAAACGAGAACAATGACATCAATTATCATTTGGCTCAACTCCAAACGACCGACATCTACTTTTCCTTTAATAGAACGACCAACAACTACCAATCAAGCACTGCCAACTGAGACATGTGTTGAAGCATTATAGAAGTCGTCCAACCATTGGGTTTCACATCAGGAATGCATTTAAAATAAATGCTAGCAGAGATAAGGAATATTCGCCGAAGGTGAGACAAAACTTTCGAAAATAATTATTAATGCTTCAATATGCTTTGGAAGCGCTTCGTTATGGCATCATTGTAAAGGATGCCCTTTTATTGTTGCTACAGGGGAGATACTCTTTTTGCCGCACAATGGATTTCAGTGAAATCAAAAGTCACACCGCTAATGAGCAAAGTTTGCATTTTGCAACCAATGGCAAAGATCATTGTCATAAAGGGTGATTTATTTAATGATGATTTATTTTAATTTTAAATAAAGCTCTTAATATAATAGGATAATAAAGGCCGCAACTTCCGGTCCCTCATTGTCATCGGTATTTCATGAAATATTAATAAAGATTTTTGATGTTTTATACCCCATTATGAGAAGTGAAAGGGGGTATCACATGATCTACGCATCCAGTGAACAAGTCCATAACGACAAATAGAGTGCTCATCCAAATGATTCCTCTGTACTGCTGCCTTGATGTAATTAAATGTTGCCAACCATATGTGACAGCGCAGAGAAAGTAACCTAAGGGTAATAAAATCAATTTTCATTCAAATTGCAGGTCCCTTTCTATTTTGTGCGTATGTATTTTACTATATAAAGGGGTTTTTTTCAGACGTGTGGTTTCAAAAAGATATAAAACGCATATAATTTAACATAGTGGCCAAGAATGGGTGCTAAAGCTAAGGGTTTACTATGTTGTTTTTAAAATGATTTCGGGCAAATGGCCGCCGCATCTGGAACGAATAAATTTCAGCCGAGAGGCCCATTTTTCGACCACTTTTTTCAGCATTTAGGGCCGCATGTCAGCAAAAACTAGCCGACTATTCTCTTACCAGACGTCAGTCGTGTCGGGCTTATCTGTGTAGACAAACGACTTTACATAACCCCACAAAAAATCGTCCAGCGGTGTTAAATCTCACGATCTTGGTAGTCACGCCACTTTTTGAGGATCTAACTGCGTCTCAACAATGAGGATGTAACTGCGTCTCAACAGTGGTTTCTGGATTTTCATTACTCTATATGCGACAATTTTGGTTATATACGTACCCATTCAACCAAAGTGATCTTCAGCGCTGAACAAAACGTTCATGTAAAAATCATGATCGGTGGCCATCTCGTTTTAGGCGCATTCACCAATATTTGCAAAAGTTGTTTCGAAGTAAGCCTTTTTATTATGAAATGGCAAACCAAACTGAGCATAAATCAAGTGACAGCTGTCAAAAAGACTAACTCCAAAACAAATTGTGGCCACATTGAAAACTATACGTCTAACCCTTCATAAATACGAGTATGTACTTATAATTTTACATGATCGTGTAATTTTGAGATTTATTAAAAAACTTTGTTATCCTTATTAATTTATATTTTTATTCAAAAGTCTGATTTGGGCGATTTTTTCGCTCTTTACATTCGATTGATGTGTTTAACCACTCAGCAAAAGAAAATTTTATTTATTTTTTTTAAAACTTTTTTTTATGTGAAATTTTTGTTTGATAATTATGTTTTGTAAATTCAGTAAATATTTACAACTACTGCGATAAAATGAAAAGTCACAAGATGAGTTTCAGGATATTGAGCATAAAAGTTTTTTTATTAATTTAAGTTTAATACATTGAAAAGGGATTAACCGGCCCAATACCTTTTGTATATGTATTAAAATAGAAGAAAAGATTTTATCAAAATGGAAAAGTGACATTGACCTAATCTTACAACGTCATTCAACCGTTCTCCAACGAATGCGTGTTAATAAAATAATAATTTTTAGTTTAAATTGGAAAACAAAAATATTATAGTGACTCCTATCATCTACTGAACATTCGATTTGTTTTATTATTACTGAAATAAGCTGTTCAAAAATACACAAACCTCCTGGCCATTAAAGGCGCTGCCGCATTGAACATTTAAGGCCAATATTATAATTATATTTAAAACGTACTTATTTGGTGTCAGTAGTTGTGTAAACACATTTCTTTATATCGTTTTGGTTTCGATAATTCATACATTTACACATACTTTCACACATTAACATAGCAACAATATTGAACAATTAACTCTATTGGACAATCAACACATTTGCAGACCACCGAATTGCGTGTTGAACAGAAATTAAATATAAACAAATATATGCTTGAATCGTCCTCTGGCTTTTTATTCGAATACTAAAATTATTGTTAAAAACCAGCCACTGGTGGTAATACCACATATTATATTGCTGTTCCTGATTAAAAGGTGTTGTGGTAGGACTGATGCCAAAGTATTTTCACCAATATCGCAACCATATTATATCCGTTTTTAATAAATATTTGAATGAAATGAATTTCGATAGCCATGTCCGTCCGCCTTTGTGTCTGTTGAAAGAAAGAAAGCTGTCAATCGAACGTAACAAACAAAAAGGACGATACCCGTATAAAATTTGAGAAAATAAAGGACCAACCTATATATGACCGAACCTTTTAACTAAATTAATTTGCGGTCGAAAAGCACAATTGGAAAGTCCTTGAATAATAAAAGTATGCCATCAGCCAGGAAGTACGAGGGCCTGAACAAGGAGTATTTAAAGCACAACAAAATTAAAGAAAATCGGTTAAGGTATATATATAGCTCCCACCTATATGTATTTTATATTTAATTTTGGCTCTAGAAGCCAAATCTTAGATCCAGTCTTGATGAAACTGAGCAGCTGAAATTGAAGAAAATCGGTTGAGATTCGGATATATATATATACTTCCTCCAATTTTACTGATCTTGATGAATGTAAGTTTTTTGTTCTAATGACGGACGCTGTTGAAAGCGAAGAATATCGACTCCGATTAAGATACATTCAACCGATTTAAAGAAACAATGAAATTTAAATATTACATTAATTTGAATATCTGTATAAGTTGGGTCTAGAAATGAATTTTTAGTTGGCTTTTACAAACATGCAGGAGTGTAGGGTATAATACGAGACGGTTCGGAAACTTCTTAGCCTAGCACAAAAAGCGAGGTATAAACAGAAAAAAGTTAAGTGTTTTGGAAACTTCCATCTCTGCTATGAACACATGCTAAATTTTGTTTCGATCTGGCAACTCCTTCATATAGAAACAGGTGTTCACAAAAGACGCATCCGCGATTTTTTTACAATGGAAAAATTAGAAATGCGTGGAGTCATTAAATATTTACATAAAAAAGGTTTATCGGGACAAGAAATTCATAATGATATGGTGAATGTGTTAGGTGAAAGTGCTCCTTCATATGCAACAGTAAAAAATTGGGTTGCTGAATTTAAACGTGGTCGTACAAGCATTGAAGATGAACCACGTAGTGGACGTCAAAAACAAAAACAACAACAGAAATTGTAAACAAAGTGCATGATATGGTATTAAATGATCGACGAATAAAAGTGCGTGAAATAGCTAATATCATGGGCATCTCAAATGATCGAGTCCATTTAATTTTGCATAAAGAACTACAGATGAAAAAGCTTTCTGCAAGATGGGTGCCGCACTTGTTAACAGTCGACCAAAAACGCATAAGAATGAACATTTCTCAAGCTTCTTTGGATCGTTTTCAGCGAAATAAAATGGATTTTAAGCGTCGTTTCATAACTGTTGATGAGACATGGATCCACCACTATACTCCAGAGACAAAAGAACAATCCAAACAATGGACTGAAGCTGGAGGAAGTGCCCCAAAGAAGGCAAAAACAATTCAATCGGCTGGTAAGGTTATGGCAACGGTTTTTTTGGGACTTCAAAGGTATTTTATTGATTGACTATCTGCAAAAGGGTAAAACAATAAATTCAGAGTACTATTGCAACCTTTTAGATCAATTAAATGTACAAATTCGAAAAAAACGTCCTGGCTTACAACACAAAAAAATAATTTTTCATCAAGACAACGCACCAGCGCACAAGAGTGTTTTAACAATGGCTAAAATCAACGAATTAAAGTACGAGTTGCTTGACCACCCACCTTATTCTCCTGATTTAGCACCCAGTGAATTTTACCTGTTCACAAATCTAAAAAAATTCCTTGCTGGCAAGCGTTTTACCTCAAATGAATATGCAATAACAGTTGTAAACCACTATTTTGAAGACCTTGAGGAAAACTATTTTAATCAAGGGATAGAATTGCTAGATAAGCGTTGGACTAAGTGTATTGAAGTTTCAGGAGATTATATTGAAAAATAAAAATATTTTTGAAAAACTAACTATTCTCTTTCATTGATAGGCTAAGAACTTTCCGAACCGCCCTCGTATAGCCATCCACTTTCTACTCTTCTTTACTTTTTTTGTTTTATTTTTTCAACCATACGCCATAAGCTTCGTTGTCGCTTTTTAGCTCCACAGGCAATATTCATTTTTGCCCTAAAAATCATATGTTTTGACGAAGCATATTTTCATCTGAGCGCCTTCGTAAATATGCAAAACTGCTCTAGACACCGGAAATCCCACACGTGAATTTCGACAAACCAGTTCATCCTCAGATAGATACTTTGTGGAGCGTATTTTACTGCCATGTAGTCATTACAAATGCGGCTTATAACGTCATTTCGGTTAATGGAAAATGCAACGAATGCATTACTAACCAATATATGTGACGCGCAAAATTGAAAGGGACCTAAGGTTAAAAACCAGTTTTGTTCAGGAGAGCCATTTTAAAGATTAGGTCCCTTTGTATTTGCGCTAAGAATCATCGACTTCACTTTCATAAAACGCGCATATCTCTGAGAGTTAACACTTTTGGGACATGGGATCGGTCTCATTCGATGCTCAGATGTTGTCCACATCAAAAAAAAAAAAAAATAAAAAGTGAAAAGTGAAAAGTTGATTAAAAGTTTTGTTCAGGAGAACCATTTTAAAGATTAGGTCCCTTTCTATTTGCGCTTAGAATCGTCGACTTCACTTTCATAAAATGCGCATATCTCTGGGAGGGAACACTTTTGGGGCATGGGATCGGTCTCATTCGATGCTCAAATGTTGTCCACATCATAAAGAGAAATAAAATGAAAATTGATTTTTTTACCCTTAGGTCCTTTTTTCTATGCGTTGTCACATATGTAGATCGAAGATCGGTGATTGAAGACCTGATCTAAGTCGACCTTTGATTTCAGCAAAATAACGCGCGCCACACAAAACGGGCCAAGCCACAATTGATCCTTTAAGCGACAAGTTTAGTAATCTTAGAGAGCAACGAAGTGCCGATATTATGCAAACAGTACACTAACTTTTTTGGCCCTTAAGGTAAATATTATACAAGAGCCAGAAACCGTTACCAAAGTCTTGTAAAATAAGCAGTCAAGTTAATGAAATGGTATTCTATTAATAAAATGTTCGTTCACCGAATAAATAATAATATGGGAAAAACATTTTTTTTTGTTCATTTCATCTTTTTTAATTTTTAAGAAGAAACTTGGATCTGAATCACTCTTTATACAGATTCATCATAATTTTTCTCAATGTTTAACAGTTTGTACCCATCCAATTTGTGGGACTGCAGTTAGAAATTCTCTGAATATTGGTAAAGTTCCATGAAAATTATCTACAGTCGTATTTTTTTGGAGAAAATTTCATCGTTATCGGATTTTCCATATAGGAAAAAATTCCTGTAGTTTTTCCATATGCATTGAAGCAACCTTTTAACTAGATGGTAGTTAAAACATGGTATTAGTTAGACACGTAATGAGAAACCCAGCTTATACGCCATGCAGAATAATAAAAAATTATTTTTTGTTCCGAAAACTCGGTATGAGTTACACACGTAATGACAAACTAAACATATACGCCATAGAGAATACAAAAAAGAATTACAATTGCATCGCCATTACTCAGAAGTTAAAAAATAAAATTACTGTAATACTAAACCAAATACCAATTCCCCATTTCATGGCGCTGGCAAATTTTAATACGAGTTCACTCTCTGATCTGTGTATTTTTTATGACAGATTCAACATTACATTGCCAACGGCCAAATATCCTAATACTATTTATTTTCCTCGGAAATTTTCCAACAAACTTTTTCCCCCTTCTCCACTGCGTTCTGTACTGTGTTCGCCGGAAAAGTTGAATTATGTTGTATTTGAATTGACATTTCAACATGTTGGCAAAGTCATGATGTAATTGTCAAATTTGTGTAACGGCCTTCGGGAGAGCTTTCAATAATATTTGAAGATATTAAAGAGCTAAAAATAAACATGACTGTTATTAGGCTCTAATATGGCATATCTGGTTTACGGCCACAGTCAAAGTTTCTGGGCAGTACCAGTTCCTCCATGAATATTTAATTAAAAGGAAATGACACATTTGCCCCCGGGATATTTAGTAAGTGAAGTATCAAACGAATTTAGTGATATTTAGGAAATAGCGAATGCAAATATTTCACACTAAACTAAAACTTTAGTGCCTTCGGGACGTTTACAGCCCGGTGGTTCTGCAAGTATTTTAGTTTTAACTGACGGAGTTCGCAACAACCGATTTGAATGAAAAGAATGAAAAGTACTGCGGGGTGTATGAGTAACGTGGATTTGTACACATAAAGTATACGCCATGTGGTCGGTAAACGCATACGACGGCTTTCATTCTATAGCGATTAACGAAAACTTAAAAATTGATTATATCTGATTCGACAGTCAGTTAAGAATGCTCTGTTAAGGTATTTTCTGATTTAAGTTAAACCCTAAAATTAAATTGCAAGAAAAAAACATTTCATTGGCCAGAGTTGTATATTGTTTTACCTAGCACCACTTTGTGGAACAATGTATTTATTCAAGGTGTAGTGCAAATGTTTCAGTTTAAGAATGAAATTCGATTTCGGTCATAAGACCACCACTAACCACTAGCGTGTTAAGCGATCTATTCTTTGGACCCGACTTTTTACCACTTTTGCACATAATTCGACCGGAATGTTGGCAATTTCGCGTTGGATGTTGTATCTGAGCTCGCCTAAAGATCTTGGCTTGTTGACATAGACCAATGACTTGATGTGGCCTCATAAAAAGAAATGCAACGGCTTTAAATCGCATGAACGAAGTGTCCATTCGACCGGTCCATTTCTCGAGACAACTCGTATTGGTTTTCAGTAAATCGATAGTAACGCGTGCTGTGTGCCTAGTGGCACCGTCTTGTGGAAACCACATATGGGCAATGTCAAGCCATCCAATTCTGGCCAAAAATAATTGTCTAACATCGCACGATAGCGCTCTCCATTTACGGTAACATCACGATTGTTTTCATTGACGAAAAAATTCGGCCCAATCACATATCCGGCATGAAAAACACATCACACAGTATTTTCTTGTGGATACAATTGTGTCTCTTGCGCTGTTTAACAACGCATTTTTTCTTTATTAAAAAACCTCCCAGCCAAAAATGAGCTTCAGCGCTGAAGATGCCGAAAATTTTAGTCAGCGCTCTTAAAGTTATGAAAACTGACTCCGTATTTCGTTAGTAATTTTATATGATTTCCAAACGTTACGTGCTCGTAAGTGAACTTTACCATGATGAAAATGTTTTTTTCGACTTACGTTTTAACACTGAAAGATCATTAAAAATGTTTGCGGTTGCGTTGACATAAAGATACGAAATTCTTATGTCCATATGTGACAGCGCATAGAGAAAGGGACCTAAGGGTAAAAAAATCAATTTTCATTTTTTTTTCTTTTTTTAATGTGGGCAACATCTGAGCATCGAATGAGACCAAAAGTGTTCCCTCCCAGAGATATGCGCGTTTTCTGAAAGTGAAGTCGACGATTCTAAGCGCAAATAGAAAGGGACCTAATCTTTAAAATGGCTCTCCTGAACAAAATTTTTCATCAACTTTTCACTTTTTTTTTGATGTGGACAACATCTGAGCATCGAATGAGACCGATCCCATGCCCCAAAAGTGTTCCCTAATCTTTAAAATGGCTCTCCTGAACAAAACTGGTTTTAACCTTAGGTCCACTTCTATTTTGCGCGTCACATATTGGAAATCGGTTTTTCAAAATACTGTTTAGATAAATACCCGAAATGTCGGTTTTCTGAAAACTCCGGTTTTTTGGATACTCCAGTCCCGGTCAGTAAGTACAAGAATTGTATCGTGCACAGCTTACTGGTTGGAGAGATGTTTCCCCTTGTTTCTTAATGGGATGCTGTGTTTTTAGTATAAGATTGTAACGAAGTCCAAACACAGTGCTCGGTCCATTCACATAAGGGTAACAAACAACAAAACGGTCCTATTAACGCAATGACATTTGCAGTGATATTGTAATTTCCTCGCCGACTTAAATATACTCTAATTTTTTAAGACACAAAGACCAATATCTGTACATATGGGAAACGTGTAACTACACGTAATTGAATTTCCTCAACAACAGATACCTTCAAACATTGATATATGGATTACCAAAAAAAAAAATCATTACAAGTTCTCGTATCTACTAGTATTCAAATGAACTCTTATAGTTTCCACTACATTTAGACCTGACACATTTTTTAGAGTTTAGCTGTTTCCTAGATTGACAATTCAATATGGACCCACTTGGTGCAATTGTAGAATGCTTTTGAGATAACGTTCGAGTATTTCAAATGATTCTCGTTGTGATAGTTTCAACCAAGGTGCGCCATCGCAGCAGGAGCCATTACCAAGCCACAGCCAGCTCCCCTTAAGGTCAATAATCTTTTGAGAGAGATAGGATCATCTTACTTTCTGTGGCTGTACTTTTACCTCGAAAATGCCGATGACTTTACCACTGAGGATAAATTTCCATTAGCCATGAGTAAATAAAATATTTCAAACACATCTTATCGATTTTAAGAGAAGGTTGTCATTTCTTCTTTAATGGAATGTTGATATTCGTGATTATTTAAAAACGAATACAGCATTTTTATAATTTTAAAATTGCTATCTTTAATTTGCAAAATTAAATTGTACTGTCTGAAGCGAATCCCACTCTAAGAATCTTTATTTTGAAAATCTTTGTCACAGTATCAATTAAAATAATTTTCTTCTCTCCTTTTTTAATAAAAATATATCTCGAATACATGGCATTCACGAGACTAATTCATAATTAATGTTATTTGTATTTGTAGACATTTATTTGGAAACAAATTTGTAAAATTATAATCAAAGACTTGATGGAATATATTAACGATTCACTTGTGTTGAAACAGTACTCGGAGCGACAACGAGCAATATTTGCAGTCTCATGACAAATGTTAGAATATTTTATTATTCAGTTGAAATGTCTTATTTAACAATGAAATGGAATTGATGTGTCTCAACGGATGGAGTATCGAAAAGACAAAAAATATTAACGAAAAACTTAAGGCTAGTTAAACTAATAAGAAATCCACAGGAGTTTTGAACAGCAAAGCGCTTCAAAGTGTAAACTGCTTAATGAATTAGGATATACTCTAATATATTCTAAAAATTTGTAAACCCGAATTTTGTTGATGGGAAATCTCATTGAAAATAATGTACACAGTGAAGAAATATAATGGCTTTAATTAAGAACTGGACTGGAACGTGATGAACCAATGTTGGAAACTACTTTCAATAAAGTAGGGTACAGAACATTGAACTTATGGTACGACGATGAGTGCAAAAATCTTAAATCGAATGTTTTGATAAAGGATGTTTTCTTCAGAAGTATGGTTTTTAAGAATTTAGCTTTAATATAAAGATAGGGGTTTGCTATTATGTCATAAAAATGATTTCGGACAAGTGGGCGCCGAGGCTGGCTGGAATAAATACCAACTAATTTTCGATCACTTTTTCAGCATTTGGTGCCGTATGTCAGCAAAAACGAGCCGAATATTCTCTTCGTTAATCATTTCTGGCTTATCCGCGTAGACAAGCTACTTCACATAAGCCCGCAAAAAATAGTCCAGCGTTGTTAAATCACACGATCTTGGAGGCCACGCCACACCCTAAAGGTTTGATTGATTGTTGATTGTTTCGTTGGCTGTATGGCATGTAGCGCCGTCTTGTTGGAATCAAAGGTCAACAACATCATCCAAATTAGGCACGAAAATTGATAATTCATGGCACAATAGCGTTCCCCATTGACTGGTAAATTAAGGCCGGCTTCATTTTTTAAGAAATATGAACCAATGATTCCCTCTGCCCATAAAGCACACCAAACATTGACTTTTGAGGATTAAACGGCGTCTTAATAATGGTTTGTGAATCCTTATTAATCCAAATGTGTTAATTTTGGTTACTAACGTCTTTGTCGTTGAAAATTTTTTTTTCGTACAAATCAGGATCGGTTGCCATTTCGTTTTGGGCCTATTCGCCACAATTTGCAAACGTTGATTTGAGGAAAGTCTATTCAATATGAAATGGCAAGCCAAAGCTGAAAAAGCTGAAATCAAATGACAGCTGTCAAAAGGACCAGCTCCGGAAAAAGTGTGGCCAGATTGAAAACCACAGGTTAAAAAAAACATACGTACATGCACGGCACGGCACACAAGTTGACATAGTCAACTAAACTCTTTTTATAACACACACACGTTGTAAAAGAAATCTATTGATGGCTCGAAAATCAACGTCACTTTGCCATTTTGTTAAAAACTTGTCTTCTATTTAAATATAGAAGCAAAAGGTCTTGAGCCGGTTTAATCCCTGTTCAATGTGTAAAAGCAACAGACCGAAATAAAACAAACGAGCTAAACAAAAAATCCTTTATTATTATTAATTTTAAATTTTAAATTAAATTATTATTTATTTTAAATTAAAGGACGACTTAGCAATAAATTGGCTTAATACTCAGTCTTTTCACAAAAAAGTTGCCTACTTGTAAACCACATCAATCAACTTCTACATAAGCCCAGGCAAGTATATTTAAAGCACTTTCTATACTAACCAGTAAAATTTCATTATTTTTGTTCTCCCGCAAGTCCCTACAAAATCTAAAATCTATTTGAATATCTCTTAAAACCTATAAGTGTTTTTAATACCCTCTTTCATAGGACTTGGGTTATATTCTCTTTGTCATTCCATTCGCAACACATCGAAAGGCTGGTAGGACCCCCATAAAGTGTACAAATTCTGAATCGTAAAATTTAAAGATGATCCTGTCATGTCCGTCTGTCTAGAAAGTAAACAACCGGCCACTTTATTGAAGCTAGGTAGCTGTAATTTTGCAGCAATATGTTTTAAAGGACTATAACAGTTGGTATTGAAATGGGCCTGGTCGTAAAAAAGGTTAACATTTTCTACTTGCAAGTAGTAGGACAGCCTAGCATCCCAGAGGAAAGGCGGGTTGTGCCTCGCCCACTTTAAAATATCGCATCTATGGCGAAACTAATGGACCGATCGATAAAAATTTTTAACAGCATGAAACCAATGACACTGCAATTATTCTAGGCTATGTTTTAGTGATATTAGACTGGGCCCATACAACCCTGAACATTGAAGGACCATCTCTTCTAAACTAATAACAAAATAACGATAGATGTTGGTTTAAACGATGTTGGTAACGAAACGAAATGACGATAAGAAATGACGATAGATGTTGGTTTATACGATGATGGTATGATAAAAAGGAGTCCGGTGCCGCGCCATGTTAACACAATTTTCATATTGAACCGTAATCCATGATGAAGGGTATATAAACTTCGGCAAGGCTGAACTTAATTTATCCACTTGTTTTAAACTGTGAGGTTTCTTTAACAAGACACTGTCTCTGTTTTTTTATACGCAGTGGCAAACATTCATAGGATTACTGACATATTAACATAAAATCGCATGAAATCTTTTTCATTCACACCACACTTTAAAAAGTTGCCAGCCCCATTCACCTCTGCGGATGCCGTATACACATCTTTTGAATATTCAATAAAGAAAGGTGTCTAGTGAACTTGCAAAGGATATTCCTTTTAGCTGCCTTTTGTAATCCTATTTTTGCTTCGAATTTTATTCGCATCTCTTTCATACGTTGTATGATATGAGACGGTTTTCGTAGAAACAATTTATGTATTTCTATTTCACATCCTTCGGTTTTTATACCCTCCATCATACAATGGAGGGTATATTAGTTTTGTCATTCTGTCTGTAACACCTTGAAATAATCATCGGAGACCCAACAAAGTATATATATTCTTGATCCTGACCGTTTAGTTCTAAGACGATCTAGCCATGTTGTCCGGCTGTCGGCTGTCCGTCTGTTGAAAACAAGATAGAGCCTGCATGAACACAGAGCTGAAATTTATCACACACATGTGTAGTTAACCTAGCATGGTTGGTGTTGAAAATGGGCACTACCTCATAAAAATTAGTTTTTTATTTGGAAATATCCGTCCAGTTTTTTCAGCAAAATCACTGAAATTTTGCAAATAATAATCTCTATATAGGCGAAATCATTTATGTAAAAATAGTTTAGATTGGGCCACCATTTCTTGTACCTCCCATACAAACGGACTTATGGGCCTTGAGAAATAATATGACTATAACTCACCACAAACTTGACCTATCGAAATGAAATTTTACACATCAAGATTTCTATATACAACACACTTTTACGCTGAATTCGGTTGAGATCAGAAAATTGTAATTGGTACCTCCCACACTAACGGTCTCATGGGACTTGAAAAATAATATGACAATAACTCACCACACACTTGACCTATAGAGACGAAATTTTCTACATAAAGATTTTTATATAGAATACACCTCTGCGCAAAACACACACACGTTGTTGTAAAAGAAATCTATTGATGGCTCTCGATGTGGAGTCTCTTTAGAGCTGGCAAGAGTGAGTTGTATTTTCGTGGGCAATTGTGTGATGAAAACTTGAAAAGTAAGGTTTACAACAGTAGTTCTCATTCGTTTGTGGAGAGCCTGGCCTTATAGAGTTCGGTTTTACTTTCAACAATTGCAGCAAGGCTTTCTGAAGAGGGTTGTCACGGACCCGAAATCATGATAAAAGTAGTGTGCAGCCACGAAAATCAATGTCACTTTGCCATTTTGTTAAAAACTTGTATTCTATTTAAATATAGAAGCAAGAGGTCTTGAGCCGGTTTAATCCCTGTTCAATTCTGTTGAGATCGCAAAAGTCCTACTGGTACCTCCCACACAAACGGTCTCATGGGCTTTGAGAAATAATATGACGATGACTCACCACAAGCTTGACCAATCGAAATGAAATTTTGCACATAAAGATTTCTATATATAACACACTTCCGCACCAAATTTGGTTTTATTTGGGAATCTGGTGGAGGGTATCCAAAGTTCGGCACAGCCAAACTTAAGATTTTTTACTTGTTTATTATTAAATTGGGGGATTTTCAGTTTGGTTTTGAAAAACATACATAAATACTGATATCCAATTATAGGTATTACTTTAATTTGCCAGAAAGAGAATGAAAAAAGGGAACGGTGTGTTAGTTTACAGCTCGATGGCCATTATCAAATATGTATTCACGAATCTAAATATCATTGAAATATATGCTACAAACGTATTTTCTGATAATCTTTTGATGTTAACATTATTCATATCGGTGGTATTAGGTAATAATATGCCAACTGGTCAGTTGATTAAAAATTTTAAATGAAAATGAATGTTGTTTGTAAATAGATTGGAACTGGTTACCTAGAAAATTTGTGCCAACGAATCAATATGCTATGCCTCAGAATTTATTTGCTCAGCTGTTTCCAATTTTCTAGAAGGAACAGTTTTACTTGATTTTAGGTAATCTCCTACTACAAAATTCGGTGGCATTAACAAGCCCGTTGAACAATTACAAGCCAGATTACCTTATCCTGGTTAAAGAATTCGTACAATCTGACTTACCAATAAACTCGCCAATACGGGTAATTTCAGAATTAATCTGGAAGAGAGTTGCTTGGTCTTAACTTTTCCATTTGTTAAGGTTACCAAATAAAAATAATTTTAACCAGACCCTGCTACAAAGCCATTCCTCTTACTAAAACTCAAAATATTGATCGGAGAGGTTATATATGATCCGGCGATGCCAAACCTTACAACCCCCTCGAGTGTCAAGTATTTTTGCAAGGCTATTTCGAAAAAATGTATTATTTTTGCCGAATAAATGGGTCGCGCTTTTAAATCTTTTGTTATATCTTCTCCATTTACAGTCTGACTTAAAGTGTGATACATCGATGCAAAATTTATTGACTTAAAGTACCCTTTCCTAGAACATATCCATCAAATCTCCGTTGCTACTTCCCTAAATATCCACTCTGATATTAAAAAATTAAAGCTCGCCCAATGTCATTAAAATATTGCTGAGGACGTATGTCGATAGGGATTCTCTTTTAAGTGGTTTTTTGTAGATCCCGTATTTGCAGTCTGGTGTTAAAGTGTGATGTACCTTAGCTTTTTGCAAATTTTTCTGTGTTTATATGATTGACCTCGACTTAACTCTTGCTAAAGAAGTATTTTGATAATTCCAACAAAATGAATTGTAAAAATGTTTTTCTTTTGATTTTTTGCGAGCTTCCATATTCTGATATTAGAGTGGGTTGAAGCAACTAACATATGATGGGTTAGTACCAAAATGGTGTAGCCAATGTTAACGATATTTGAAACAGATCCAATTTATCTTCGAGCCAAAAACAACGATATACTCGTATCACACTTTACTATAGGCAGTAAGCACCGAAGATACAACGAACAATTTAAAACGACCAACTCTACGGTGCGCCAAATAAACAAAAATATTTTTTAAAATTGTTCTGCTGGAATTATCGACAATCTTCCTTAATAAGAGTTTAATTATTTTGTTCGATTTTCTTATAAAGGGCGTATTGTTAGACGTTTGGGTTTCAATCAGGCCACACTTTTTTCGGAGTTGGTCTTTTTTTAAGCTGTCACTTGATTTATGCTTAGTTTGGTTTGCTATCTCATAATAAGTAGACTTACTCTCGAACAACGTTTGCAAATCGTGGTGAATGAGCTCAAAACGAGATGGCCACCGTTCCGGAGTTGTACAAGAAAATGTTGTTCAGCGATGATGCTTGCTTTTGGGTGAATGGGTACGTTGATAACCATAATCATTTAAAGTAATGAAAATCCAAAAGCCATTGTTGAGACGCCATTACATTTTCAAAAAGTCACTGTTTGGTGGCCTTATGGGTAGAGGGAATCAATGGTCCATATTTCCTAAAAAATGATGTTGCAGTCAATGGGGAACGTTAAAGAGACATGATTAATGACTTTTTCGGTCCTAAGTTGTTGGATGTTGATGACCTTTGGTTCGAACATGACGGCGCTACATGCTATATAGCCAACGAAACAATCAATTAATTAAAGAAAACTTTATCTCGCGTCGTGGGCCTGTTGCGTGGCCTTCGAGATCGTGCCATTTAACACCGCTGGACAATTTTTTGTGGTGTTTAGTGAAGTCGCTTGTATACGCGGATAAGCCCGACAAGATTTGTGCGTTGAAAGAGAATCTTCGGCGCATTATTGCTGACAAACGGCCCCAAATGCTGCAAAAAATGGTCGAAAATTAGGGCTCTCGGCTGGAATTTATTTGAATAAGTCGCGCAGGCCACTTGCCCGAAATCATTTTTAAAATATAATTGTAAACCCATTTCTTTATAATAAAGCTAAATTCATAACAATTAATTTTATGCATTTTATTTCTTCTTGAAAACAACCTTTATCAGAACATTCGATTTTGGATTTTTTCACTCATCGTCGTTCTTTAAGTTTAATGTTCTGTACCCTACATTGTTGAAAGCAGTTTCCAACATTAGTTTATCACGTTTCAGTCCAAGTATCAGTTAAAGCCATCACATTTCTTGACTGTGTACATTATTTTCAATGAGATTACCCATCAACAAAAGTCGGGTTTTAAAATTTTTAGAATATATTAGAGAATATCTTAATTGATTAAGCAGTTTAAACTTTGAAGAGCTTTGCTGTTCAAAGCTCCTGTGGATTTTTCATTCTTTCAACTGGCCTTAAGTTTTTCATTTATATGTTTTATCCTTTCGATACTCCATCCGTCGTGGGCCTGTGGCGTGGCCTCCAAGATCGTGCAACTATTTTTGTAGGGTTAGGTAAAGTCGCTTGTCTAAGAAGATAAGTCCGTCATTATTGACGACTTAGAAGAGAATATTTGGTGCGTTATTGCTGACATACGGCCCCAAATGATGCAAAAAGTGGCTTTTTGGCTAGTATTTATTCGATTTAGACACGACATAATGGCAAACCCTTATCTTTATAATAAAGCTAAATTCTTGGCCATAATATTAAATTATGTGCGTTTTATTTCTTCTTGAAAACTACACGTCTGGAATAATGTAGATCCAGGTTCAAATACGGATAAGAACATTCCTTATTTTTCATCGGCGTGATTTCCACCTTTTCACTGGCGGTGACTAAACGTAGAGTGATTAATCTCTAAGCCATGTAAAAACTTCTTTGTAAAATGCATAAGCCGTTATTAACGGGACTTAAACCATAAGTCGGACAATATTTAAACTATATTCTACACAGCTCCCTGATATACTGGTACAAAAACATTCCCCTTTTCTTCAACAATGGGATGTTGCAATATGCTAATTAAACAATTAAACTAATAACCTTTGTCCAATTTTTTATCAATTACTATGCTATTGTGCTATTTCTATGCCATAAAGCGACTTTTAATATGAAATGTACAACATTTTATAGTGCTTCTACAAAATTTAAAAATACGAGCACTGTTAATTATCCAGAGAAATAGTTCTCACAAACAGAGTAACATTTGTCGGAGTTAGAGCTTCTACTGTAAACACTGATAAAACTCATTAAAATATCTAAAACATTTGGCAAGTTTGAAAAAGGTTTAAAGTTAAAAGATTCAAACATGTTCGTATTGACAACAGAAAATATTCTTAATGTACTAAATAAATAATTATTTAGCATTTCGAAATTTTTTATAAGTGTCCAATGTACGAGTATCGTTGATTATGTCGCAGTAATAACAGCCCCTAAAAGTGAATGTTAACTTTCTTTATGAAAGACATAATGTTGTACACACTGCACGTTTCTGCGAATTGTCTTTTAACATCGCTTGTCCAATGTATGTTACATAAATTGTGAAATATGTTCTGTCATTTAACAGACAACTCCGAAACAACGAATTTACGAGTGGAAACGCAACCAAATGTTAGGAGACACAGCATCAGTTCGGTACGAACCCTCTAATAAGATGGTACTCAGTCGGTCTTAAACGAAAACCTAAAGGATACGGAACGGTTCGGTTATAGAGAAAATACATAATTAAAACGAAAAATGGAGCAAAATGGACTAAAGTTGATATTATAAGAAATTTCGGTTTAGCAAATTAATGTACGATAAATGAATGTCTCTAAAACATGTAACAAATTGTGAATTTTAAAATACTTTAAAATAATAAAAAAACGAAGAAAAAATTAATTTGGGCAGGGCTCACCAACGGATTTGATGTGAACAATCACGTGAAATGCTCATTTTTGTTTCGTAGTTAGTGTAAAAGTGTAAGTGAAGGCAAAAATAAGTAGTAATGGCCAGCGATTTGGAATCAAATATATGAAAAAGAAGTGACTGTTATAAAGCACTGGCGAGGAAGCATACATATCTGTTGAGTTTTTGTACGTTTTCAACATATCATAGGAGAAATAAAAACCAAATTACTTTAATAACAGCATCGCAAATAAAATAAAAGTGCTAAGTTTTATAATTACCAGAAAAGTTCAGGACTTTTACTAACATTTGATTATCGATCCAGCTTAAAAAAGTCTAAAACCCTAATTTAAAATAAAAATAATCCACCCATGTCAAATCACAAATTAATAAGGCGAAGACATTAAATGTTGAATAAAATAAAATTGAATAGTGATCAAGAGATAGCTGTTATTAAAAAAAAAAAAAAATATAAATTAAACAATCTTATGGATGATGAAAATTTTAGAAAATAAATATAAAAAAATCAATTAAAATTAAACCTAAACCGCCTACACTAAATAAACATAGAAAATCTCTATCAGCCCCCTCTAAAAATATTTATAGAAATTTCTTATTGAAATAAAAAAAAAAAAAACAAATTTTCCGATACAGTTAAAAATTTGATATAATTTGCACTAAAATATTTATTATTTTCTTTTGGAGACCGATTCAGGACTAACATGCTTCTAAAAATGGTAATAATAATAGACATAAAACGATACCTACTCAAGTCGATCAAAGATATTTTAATGTGATGACACTTTCGATTAAATACTTCTTTTATTAAACAAAAAAGCCGGCACATTTTATCTGAAAACCGAGGGCATATTAATAATTCTTTTTCAATTGAATTTTCCAACTTCCCTCAAAGTTATATGAAACGCAACACTGCTCCCCTCATGTGCCATCTGTTAGTAGACTACTGTCCTATTTGGAGAGAGTTCCGTATTTAGTTTGGGTTTAACAGATGTTTAGAACATACAACCTCGCGGATTTTATTAAAAATATAAAAAAGTGAATTTCGAGTGCTCATTAAATATTATTTTGCGAAAAAAAAACCCGTCAATATGGGCTTTAAAAATACTATGGGGCTCTGCACTATCGATTTCAATGGTGAAAAAGTGGTTTATAGGCATTCTTTGTGGTCGCACAAATAAAGATTAAGCCGAACGTCCTGGACGGCTAATTGAGGTCAATACAACCAAACATGTCATAAAAATCCACGATATGGTGTCGGCCGATCGACGAGTAAAAGTGCATTAGATTGTTGATGCCATACGCATTTCATATGGTAGTGTGGTTTCGATTTTATATGATCAGTTGGGTTAAAAAAAGCTGTCTGCAAGATGCGTGCCGCGCATCCTGTCAATTGACCATAAACGTAATCGTGTGACAACTCCAAAGGATTGTTTGAAATTGTTTAACCTCAACTCGAATGCGTTTTGTGCCGTTTTGTAACTGTGGATGAAGCATGGATCCCTTAAAACACTCGGAAGACCAAGCAACAGTCTAAAAAATGGGCTGCGAATTAGGACAAGGTGACTTTGCCGGCCAATAAGGTGATGGCAACAGTTTTTTGGCATGCACGGAGGATAATCCACATCGATTACCTTCGAAAGGGAAAAACAATAAAAGGCGAATATTATGCCAACTTATTGCACCGATTTAAGGAGGATTTAAAAAAACGACCTCATAAAATTTAAAAAAACGACCTCATATGGCTAAGAATTTTTTTTTTTTTCATCAAGATAGTGCACGGATGCACACGTAAGCAGTCTGAATGGCAAAATTGCATGAATTGGGTTACGAATTGGTACCTCATGCGCCATATTCTCCGGATTTAGCCCCAAGTGACTATTTCCTGTTTCCAAACCAAAAGAAATGGCTCGGTGGAAAGAGATTCAGCTCCAACGTTAAAATTATTGATCAAACAAATGCCTATTTTATGGACCTCAAAAAATCCTATTTTTTGGAAAGAATACAAAAATTGGAAAAACTTTGGACTAAGTGTATTGAGCTTAAAGGAGACTACAGTGAGCTCGGGATAACGTCAACCTCCCACTACGTCAGCATCCCAAACCGTCAACCTTTTTTTATTTGTATTATTACATCAAAATTTTTAACCGGGCTTTGGATTGGGCCGGATGCGAGAATGTTGCTCAAGATGACCTAAATGTATTAAGACGTTTAAGGGAAATAGCTGTAATTCAATTATTAGAGAGGAAAAAAACAGCAGAAAAAATAACAGATTTCTTTTAATACCTGTTTAAAAATGGATATTACATATGGCATGATCTCATGTAGAATATTTTTTGTTGTTGTATGTATTTATGTTGAAAACTGTTTTGTTTGTTTTTTTTTGATTTTAATTTATAAGTAATAAAAACGCTTTAAACTACAGTTTTAATAATATTTTGGTCTTAAATTTATACATTGATAAACGTCATCAATCTGGTAAATGTTAACACCCGCTGTTTTAATAAGTTGACGTTATCCCGAGCGCACTGTATATGGAAAAAAATATTTTTTTTTGCAAAAAAAAATTGTGTTTTATTCGCAAAGTCACGAAATTATTGATCTGCCCTCGCAAAAATATTTTAGAAGGTTGGCTAAATTAAAAAGCCGAATCCTATGGTACAAAAAACATACGATCCAAAATTGTATATAGATTTTCAAAATAAAAATAAAATATCGGATTCTGAAAAATTTAAAATTATTTTAAACGACCAATGTACATAATTACTATTAATCGTGTCTGTAGAAAAAAATATAAAATATATTAATCGTCGCTTCATATGGGTCACTAGCCCATGTGTCAAATTCAGCGAAATTCTGAGATAAATAATATATTTAAATTCGCCAGGAAATTTCATTGAATAGACCGATTGTGTGCCTAGAGCTCATAATGGGTTTTGGCACGTAATTTTTTCCTCGTCACAGTAATCCGTGATTGATTTTAATAATATGTTTAACGACTTACCGAATATTTTTCCATAATAATTTTGCCACGTCTCTACTTTACGACTGCCAGATATGAACTGTCAAGACTAATGTTTACCAAAATGGCGACAAAACAAAGTGGCATACATTCCCGGCGGAGACCCTGTATAAGAGAAAAATTATTTCCACTGCCCCCGAATTCATATTCGAAAGGACTTAGTTTTCTGTGCCCCATGAACCAATGGCCTTAAGGTCCATGGGTTAGGTTATATTCGCATTCGTAACGAAATTGCTCTGTTTTTTGTTTATCCATAAGGAGCAGCTTCTTAGACTCTACGGCAGTAGGGCTAATTTCGGCGCCGATTCATGTGCCGGTTAATGCGTTTATACGACTTCTAAGCAGAGCTTTTTATATTTAAGTTACCTAGTAGATATGTAAAAATAGATATCGATCTTAAGATTTTTTCATACCTCAAAGAGAAACTTCTTTCTCTATTGGTTTTGTTTTATTGTTGTCTATTGTAACCCATTGATAACTTTTCAGCCATGCATCTTGCAAGTTAGAAGATTGTTGATCGTTTGGACTGAATCGTGCTAAAAACACAGATACAAGAAAATTTACGTCGATCAAAAATATATATTCTTAACAGTGTCGTAAGTTAGTTCTCCAAGATGTTGCAAACAGTGTCATGAACTCTATCTGCGATTCTGAGATTATGGGCCAATTTCGACATCATTTTAGGCCTTCGATGCAAAATTAAAATTTAATTTAATAATAAGACAGTGACGATGTGCACCCACTTCTTGTAATGTTCAATCATATTTGAGTTGCTTGAAATCAAGATTGGTTTGGAAATTTAAATTTTAGCGAATATTGGATTTTACAGGAAACTACTATGTATTTTCAGGGACAGAAAATAAAAATCCATAAAAATATAAATTGAATAAAAAATTATAATCATTAATAGCAACAAAATTAATTGAATATTATTTTTTTATGGACTGGTTTTATTAAATAAATACTTATAATTAATATTTTTGTAAGAAATTGAGAAAATTTCAATTGAAAGTAGTGTCAGGGATAACCAGGGTAATGATATTTGAACAATTTGGTAGGAAATTTTTGAAGAACAAATAAGTTTTTAAAAAAACAATTTTAAAGATTTTAAATGTCCCATAAAGATTTATTGTATAGTAAATAGTAAAACCAAGGACAGCAACGTGGCCCATAATATCTGAATCCACCATATACACTCCATTCTATGGTGGAGAGTATCCAGATTTATAGTTAAAAAGGATTCTTATATTATAACTAAAAAAATGTGAAGTATTGTGAAATACATTCGTCAAAAGTTGTTTGAAAATTACACCGCTAATGACAAACAATTGTCCCATACTTATTGAAAGCCATTTTCCAATTCGATTCATTTGACTGATTCATAAAAAGCGACTTGACAAAAGACATCTTTTAATATCTAATTACTTTGCTGAGTTCTGTAAAAGCAGATACAGTTCAGTGGATTCGAATCAAATTAAAAAGGAATATGTATCTTTTAATACGACTTACTTTAATGTTCAAAGTTTACATCTGAATTAAATTTCTGTTTGATATACGTTTTCTGTAGAATCCATCCTTTTACGTGCAGTCGTTTGTGGCATACTGCGGAGTTTCATTCGATGTTCCTACGGTTGACATAGTCTTTTGTTTTTCATTTTCAAAGGACTAAAAAATCAGTAAAATGTTTATGATTCAAGGTAAGCCTGTGGAAAATAAGGGGCATTCAATAAAGTCTAAGCAAATATATTTTTAGATACAGTAGAGCGCTCTACCTGGATTACTTGTGTGATAGTGTTACACACTGTCCATCACACCAAAGACCTACTTACTAAACTACCCTCGTGTATCTTGAAATAAGTTATTTCGTCCTTCTATATAGTGCTGTTTTGCAACTAAACTGCCTGGGCTCACGCATGGCCCTACTCCTTACTCGTTTTCCTTGAAAATCGTGCTCTAATCTGCAAGCGAATATTTCCCACAAAATGTATGCTAGTTTCTAATCTCAGTCACATACAGGACTTTGCGTTTTGTAAACCTTTAGCAATCACACGCTAATTTTTGATGTTTGAATTTGAATGTGTTACTTTAATGTAATATTTATGTCCTCATTATACATAAAGGATTTTATCAGATTTACAACATCACGACTTTCGTGTGAAACTTAAATAAAGGCTAAATCATAAATTTGTAAATTTTATCACCAACATAAGGGTACATGCAATGTTAAAACCCATCCATTCAAGAGGGCATGAAAGTAAACATAATGAAAAGCTTTATTAGGAACACTTTAACTAAAACAAGTACAGCAAAGTAAGGTCCGTTTAGGACCAGATATGGGTGTCTCAGTAAAAATGTTCCTTTTCATTTAAATCAAAATATGTTTTGGTTGAAATAGTATATAATATAGAATAAAAGATATTCCATCGGCAAGATACAGATACATCTCTGTGAACAAATTATGGAAAATTTCATGAAAAAAGTAATGAAGTGTCGTCAAATACGCGGAGGCCATTTGACAGATATATTATTTCAAATTCAATCGGAACATGTTTTTTTTACAATCCAATAAAAGAAATCACAACTGTCTCAAAAAACACTTGCATTAATTTTCAATTTAAAAAGGACATTCTGATCCAGATCTGTTTTTAAAATGGAATATATAGCAATAGCTTATAACGGGTGATCAATCTAGAGGATTTCTCTTAATACGGGATTTTCACAGATTAGGTGTCAGTTGTATTAAGCTTTTTTTGTTTTGTTTTCATTATTCTTCGCCATTTTTGTTGTTGTTTTGTTTTCAGTATTGTTTGGCATTTCATCATGGAAAGACCTTCACCGCAAAAACGTCTCCAAATTGTGCAACTATATTATGCTCGAAGCTCGAAGACGATCCGCTGTTTCGACCAAAATTTTGTTAAGTGTTGAGGCCCATTTCTGGCTCAGCGGCAACGTCAATAAATCATATTGTCGCATTTGGGCTGAAGATCGACCAGAAGAGGTTCAAGAGGTGTCATTATACCCAGAGAAAACCACGGTTTGATGCGGTTTATGGGATGGTGGAATCATCGGTCCATATTTTTTTAATATGTGATGACCAGAACGTAAGTGGGAAATATGCTCGCTAGCACGCCTTGATATTGGATTTTTTGCCACCTGAAAAAAAAGCCCGTATGCAATGATGCGGCCCATTTCTGGCTACACGGCAATGTCAGTAAACAAAATTGCCGTATTTGGGCTTAACAGCAACTAGAAGAGTTTCAAGAGTTGTCATTATACCCAGAGAAAACCACGGTTTGGTGCGGTTTATGGGCTGATGGAATCATCGGTCCATATTATTTTTAATATGTGATGGCCAGAACGTAAGTGGGAATTATGCTTGCTATCAAGCCATGATATTGGATTTTTTGTCACCTGAAATTAAAGCCCGTAATTTTGACGACATTTGGTTTCAACAGGACGGTGCCACATGCCATGCAGCTGCTCAAAAAATGGATCTATTAAGAGATCATTTCGAAGAGCAGCTATTTTCACGTTTTGGACCGGTGAGTTGGTCGCCTAGATCGTGTGATATCACACCTTTAGACTTTTTTCTTTGGGGCTAGGTAAAGTCCAAAGTCTATGCTGCCAAACCAACTACGATTCAGGTTTTGGAAGCCAACATTACGCGTGTCATTAACACCATACCGGTCAAAATGCTCGACCGAGGCATCCAAAAGTGGACCCTCAGAATAGACACCATGAGGCGTAGTTGCAGCCAACATTAAAAGGAAATTTTATTCAAAAAATAAATGGCATAAAATGTCTTTTCGAATGAAGACTCCCCACTTGATTTGAATTTTTGTATATATTTTGATTTTGAAAAAAAATATCTCTAGATTGATCACCCGATTATTTCAAATTGTATGGTCCCTAAATTAATATTTCAATTTATGACATATCTATAAAACATATACATAGGGCTACACATACTTGTATGTCCATATTTGGTAGTTTGTTTTGACATTATGGGTTCTCTGACAGGATTTTGAAAATAAATGCACTAATCATCTAGTGATGAAATTGAGTGTACTTAGAGAATTCTATGAAGTTGTCAGGTTTGAAAGGATGGACGATGGAATGACAAACTTCACTGAAAATGTTGACAGCTAACCGAATTATACGAATATACATAACTTGGAAAATCAGTATTAATACTCTTTTCTGATTACCTGCATTTAAAGAATTTTTACATTTACAGAGCTACACAAATGTTTTCTATCTAAAACAAGCTATAGATCTCATTTTAATAACCCAATACCACTTTGTGAAACTGGGCATTATAAGTTAGTTTTATGGCAAATATTTCAACTAACAATAATATTCGAGCTACATCCACCTTCAAATGCACCGATCAACGTATAATTACTAGCGGATTTCATCGAAGAAAATAGGAATTCCACACGAAGTCAATGATGAGCAGGTTAATTAGGATAAGACTTCATAATGGCACCAGGCCCAAAGTGTCTTCTCTAGTAAATTGAAATATGTTAACGAATACTTATATGATATTATATGAGATAGTTTTTTAAATTGTATGGCTTTTCAAATATTAAGTCTTAACACAAGGTTGCTAGGGCCCGAGGATATTGTGCCATCAAGAAGTAGGTATTCAGAAACTTTGAAACCTTTATAAGTGCTTATGCACTTATGGTGGGCCATCCAGATGTAATGGGAGTGTGAGTAAACGCAGATGCCCCCCTGGGTTTCAACATCTAACATTAATTAAGCATCTCGTAAATTCCGGCAACTTTACTAGTAAGAGATTAATATCTTAACCATGTTTAAACTTCTCTAAAAAATGCATTAGTCGTTCAACGACGACGTAATCTGTAGACTCACTGATTTGTTAGAAATTGTCCCTTTTATCTTTATAATATGTGGAAGATGGGTGGAAGTAGACTTAGTATGTACTTATTTCCCTAAGTATTAAATAGATTAATAGTAAAACTAGCAACCAATGTTCATAGACGTAACAACTGTGGCCTCAATATGGACACACAGAATTGAGATAATTTACCTTTATTGAGAACCACCCCTAAACCACGACCAAAAGCAATCTACGATGAAAACTATTTACAAGCAGCTGCGTGGCTGAAATTCATGGATTGTCTACTCGTTATACGAGTATACTATACCACACAGTGGTAAAGCATATAATAACTTAGTGCTACTTATAATGTTTGTAACAATAAGGAGTGGACATTAGGCCAGATCATCAAATTGAAATTATTGTTTATCCCCTTTCACAGTTATACAGTGCGTCCAAACTTACAGAGCCCATTTAAGCCATTGTTCGTCCTCAAAAAATATTTTGATTTGCTAAGCAAATACTCAAAAAGTGCTTAAGGGGAAATTTTCCCTAGGCTGATTTACAATCCCAAAGAACTTGTAGCAATAATCCATCATCATGCAAAATTTCTATTTTCTACTTGATTCGTTTGACCGTTATTGTGCTTTGAACAGATACGCTTTAAATTTCTATAACTGGGAATCAGCAACATTCCAACACAAACCTTAAAGATAAAAAATGCAAATTATAACTGTTCTCTTACTCAAATGCATTTTGCTATTTCCTACAATAGTCTTTGCCATATTAAAACACTTTTCCAAAATTATTCAAAAAATTAATTTTAATGATGTTGCCTAATTGACATAAACCGCATGTTAAGTATAACAAACGGTTTAGAAAAACTTTCTGATTTATTTATTGAAGTACATGTGACAATAATGAACCGATTTCGATGAAACTTCATACATTGTTCAGCTTTAGACCTCGACCATGGCCCTATTAACGGTCCATATCGGTGCATCCTTTGATATCATTCAAAGGTTTTACCTTTTTCAGAAACTATAGTCCAAGAAGCCCCATATTACCTACGACTACAACCAAATTTCGCATTGATCGTTTTTGGCTTTAAAAGCCAAAAATAAAAACCGAACGTGCTCAAATTGGAAAGGAATGTCACGAGTGACAACTAGTTAAGTCTGGTGAAACTGCACCATATGAGTCCCTATTTTGTATAGCTTTTATGCAATGTTCCTTACCGATTTCAGAACCTGCAGCTTAAGTATCTCCATATTAAATACGATTCCGAACTTTTTTCCCCATCTGAGTGAAATTAGACTATAAGTATGCCGTACCATGTTTTAAGACAGCTCTCACACAGTGCTCACCCCTGATCTGAAGCTATCTAGCTCGAGAAATTAAACCCGATCGAGCTGACTGTTCGCATACTTTGTTATGAATGACCAGCATTAACCTTGAGTGAAGTTGGGCGATATCAGCCTCATATTTTAGTATAGCCCCCATGCGATTTCAGAATCTGTATCTTAAGAAGCCATCTATACAATCTGATTCCAACCATGTGCAGTTATAAGCGACCAATATCAAATTGAGTATTGGAAACTTTATCGTTCTATGATATCGAGTAGCTTTCAGTAAAAGGTCTCTCCCTATTTAAAGGCCTACAGCCCTTAAAGCCACACATGACATCCGATTCCAACATAGAGCGTTATTAGTGATCAGTAGCCCCTCCAACTGAAGTTCGAACAAATTGTTCTATCCTTTCATATATTTCCATACAAATTGCCTTTTCTGTTTGAAGTTGTAGCATTAGTTTTTTCACCAGATCAATCAATGTTTGACTGAAATTAAAAAATTCTAATTATTAAAAATGAAAAAAATAAATATAAATTTATATAAGTGATTTAAAAGAAAGCAAAAGTTTTTAGGTTTTATATTTCCCTTTTAAATCTTGCCGCTATATAAAAAACATTTAAAATTCTATTTAGATTTTTTAATAACCCTGGTAAAACTGGAGAATATCAGTCAATGTAGCTGCATAGATTTATGTCCGTTCCGCTCAAACTCTTGGCCAAGGACGGGAATTCTCATAAAAACAGAGAAGGAAAGCTTTTCTTATAGTTGGCATGCCCGACTTACTTCTCTCCATCATAGGATAGAGGTTTGCAACACCTCAAAAAGCTGTTCGAAGACCCCATCATGTACATATCTTCTGAATAGTCATAAAATCCTAAGCTGATCTAGGCATGTTCGTCTATCTGTCTGTGAAAAGCAAACTACAGTTTGATCTTATGTAGCTAGATGGCTTAAATATATGCGACAGCGCGTAGAGAAAGGGACTTAAGGGTAAAAAAATCAATTTTTCTTTTTTTGATGTGAACAACATCTGAGCATCGAATGAGACCGATCCCATGCCCCAAAAGTGTTCCCTCACAGAGATATGCGAGTTTTATAAGCTGATCTAGGTCTGTTCGTCTATCTGTCTGTGAAAATCCAAATACAGGTTGGTCTTATGTAGCTAGATGGCTTAAATATATGTGACAGCGCATAGAGAAAGGGACCTAACGGTAAAAAAAAATCAATTTTAATTTTTTTTTTCTTTTTTTGATGTGGACAACATCTGAGCATCCCTCCCAGAGATATGTGCGTTTTATGAAAGCGAAGTCGACGATTCTAAGCGCTAATAGAAAGGGTCCTAATCTTTAAAATGGCTCTCCTGAACAAAACTGGGTTTTAACCTTAGGTCCCTTTCTATTGTGCGCGTCACATATGTAGATGGACTAAAACGTTTAGTTGATATTGAAAACAGGCCTGATAGGTCAAGAGTTAAAAATTTGCCTCTCACAAGTACTGAGTCAAACTCAGTATTTGTAAAATTTTTGGTTGTTTTAGAATTTAAAGAGATTATATCTCATGAACTATTAGAGATATGACGACGATATTTAAAATAAGATGTTGGCATAGATCGAAACATACCACATAGCCGTGGTAACGCCTACACAGCCCTAAACTTAGAAAGACAATATCTCATATCTCGATAATATCTAAAACACATCCTGGTGGAAAGTTTCACGACCCATTTAAAAAAACAAATTTACGGCAAAAGTAATGAAACTATCGTTATAAAATTTCAACAGAATAAAATTGCTGATTAGCATATTATTATAGACTATGTTGCGGTAAAACTGGACAAGAGCGAGGTATCGTTCATACTACCCTAAACTGTAAAAAGCCATATCTTGTAACCTTTTACCAATATGACGAGAGTAGTTAGTGAATATGATTAAGGTATGGACGGTATCATACCCTGATAGAAAAAATACCGATGTCCCGCCTCGTTTAATAAAAGGTTCATATTGGACCGGAATCAACGCTGACAAATACAATAGCTCCGGCCTAGCCGAACTTGTGTGTTGAATTGTTACTTGGTTTCATTTCAGTTTTACATATTGATGATAGCTGAAGATCAAACACAACCAAAAAAAAAACAAAAATTTTATAATTATCAATTCAGAGTTGACAGCGATAATTAGACGGACGACATTGTTTTGTTAATTGACAACCCCTGAAGACGATTGATGAAGTCAATCGAAATATTGGGATAAAGAAAAATTAAACAATACATAGAACGCGAGTTTAAATAAATGACCTCAAGCGGAAAAATATTTTTATGAAACAATTACAGCAAAGGTAAACTATTCACTTACAACAAATCAAAAAATTTTATCTTTTAGTACAATTTAGAAATTTTCAGAACTATATACAGTGATTTTAAAGGGAACATAGTTTATTTTTTAAATTGTATATTAGGACCTAAGCCAACACTAATACAAAATTCTACATTTTTGTGACAGGAATTATAATTAAAAAAATATAATAAAAAAGCAACAATAGGCAATTCTAATAACTACACATTATGTAAACAACACAACAAAACATAAATAAAAGAAATCAAAAACAATAATTACTACAAAAAATAATCTAAAAATAATGTTGTAATTAAAGTGTAAAACAAAAACAAATAAAAACAAAAGAAAAGTTGACATAAAAATTGTTATTGTTGCGAAATCATCGGTAAACAATGCGTAGCACATTTTAAATTTTAGTTGACACATAAACAAAAAATTAAACACAAACAGAAATTATTAAATAAATTGAAATTTCGACAATAACAACAAAGATCAAGCTGAATATCGCAATGTTTTCATATTCGTCTATACGCACACAGACATACACATAAAGATTATCAACTAACTAATATAAAATGTCCTTGCAAAAAGGGAAAAAGGTTCAAAGAAAATCATGCTATTTGAATAATTTAAATAAATCGACTTGGCCGCAGAGTACAAATGTGCAATATCCCTAACAACGGAAGGGAAACGTAGACGCGGCGGAAACGGTAGTGGAAGTGGAAACGGATGTATTTGTACAAATAGTGTAAATAAGGACAACCACAGCCACGAACATGACGTCTAGTAAGAATGCGAATATTACTTTCGGTTCCACTACATCGGCATCAAATGTGAAATTAAAACAGTCAATAGATTTAAATACTCAAGAAAAACGGAAAATACAGAACATTGTTAAAAATAAGTTAAAGATAGAAAAACAAAGAAATATTGACAACAACACAAAGTATAACAAAAAACACATTATCAAGGATATTTCACGCGGTGTCAGAGAAAGACTCCAAGGCAAAAGTTCAAGCTTAAACATAAAAAATATTGCACTATTCCTAAAACAAACTACAACATCAGCATTACTTACAGCAGCACGACTAACAACAGCGTTTACATTGCCGCTAGAAAATTGTTTGTTTTTCCTTGGCACGACTTCGTTCCCCGGGAAGACCAACTCCGCAACAGTTCAATTATATTTAAAGCAATGCAAAAAGCAGCAAAAACACCGAAAACCCTGCCACTCAAATACGCCGGGGAAATGCGATAAAGAAGCAACAACAGAAGAAAAGCGACGAGAACAACACATCATACCAGCTGCAGGACGTACTATAACAGTCGGCATACCCGCTGTAATAACAGCGGGAACAACAGGACCAGCTCATGAGGTGCCAGCATCAACAACAACTAGCCCCACAAGTCGACGCTCCTCCTCCAACACCTCATCCACCATCTCGGTATGGCCTCGGTCGTCGCCAGTGTCCTATTCCATAGCGCGCCCTGTTTCTACATCTTTAACTTTTTGGCGTCGCCACCAACGTCTGCGTTACTGCTCTTCTAACCTTTCCCCGATCCAAGGGAATAAATTATTACATGGAATATTTATGACTTTGCTAGTGTTGAGCATTTGCCATAGCAACGGTAAGTTTTCCTTTTATTTGTTCAATTTTGTAAATATGTATTTTTGCAATTTTCCTACACTGCAAGTAAGAAAGGCAACAGGACGTGTCGACGTATGTATGTGTAATACCATACAAATATTTTGTTTGCAGTTTCAAAATAAAAGAACAAGGATAACTCATGTTGAAGTAAAGGGTGTCCTTCTTTCGGAAAATGAAATATAAAATTGGCCAAAGAACTGCAAGTGCTCACTAGATTGTAATTGCAAAACTTAAAAGTGGCCAGAATGAAGTCTTTGGGTGACGGAATTTTGCAATATAGGTTCAACAAATAATGTACTTAACCACTTCAAGTAGGTAATCAATATAAAGCTAGTTTTTTCTTCAAAAACAAATACAAAAATTCAAATCAGGTGTGGACTATTTATTGTTCATTTGAAAAGACATTTTATGCCATTTCCTTCAAATGTTGATAACTGTATCATGTAAATGAGAGTTTGGTGAGAAACGGGAAGATCAGCTGTTTTTGACCACAATTTTGTTCAGTGATGAGGCCCATTTAACGGTTTGCTGCGGTTTATGAGTTGGCGGAATCATCGGTCCATATTTTTTTTAAACTGATAATGGTCGGAACGTTACCGTGAATGGTGCTCGCTATCACGCCTTGATACCGATCTTTTTGCTACCTGAAATTTAGGGCCGTAACCTTGACGATCTTTGGTTCCAAAAAGACGGCGCTACATGCCAAACAGCCAACGAAACAATCAATTTATTGAAGACAAATGCAGGTGAGCGCATTATTTCGCATCGTGGGCCTGCTGTGCGGCCTCCAAGATCGTGCGATTTAACACCGCTGGAATATTTGTCTGGGGTTATGTGAAGTCGCTTGTCTACGCTGATTAGCCCGGCACGATTGACGCCTTGAAAGTGAATATTCGGCGCGTTATTGCTGACATACGGCCCGAAATCTTATATTTGAATATAAGCAAAGCCTTATATTTGAAATAAAGCAAATTGCTTAGCCATAACGTTAAATAATATGCGTTTTGTTTCTTCTTGAAAACCACACGTCTAAAAAAACACCCTGTATAAACAGGTAAAGAAATTAATTTATGCTGAGCTAAAGATTAGATATGCACCATCATAGAATCCGTTCAATTTTTCCATCAGGGCGTGTTTATTTCCATACCAACTACAATCCTTGTACTGTCATTAGTTCACGAGATATGACTTTACGAAGCTCAGAGTTGAATGGGCGGTACCACACCCCTTTGTCAAATTTAAACACAATATAGTCTATTATTTAAGTCATTGACTTTATTGACCGCCCACTTTTCAGCCTGGATGTGTTTCGTATCGCTAAAAATTCATGATATATAGGTTTCAATTTTGATATTAATGGCCACAACCACGCTTTTTTGTCGCACCATAAAGAGAAAATTTAAAAACATTCGGTATTATATAATGTTTAACAATACAAAAAATACTGCGATTTTTCCAGAGGTTGGCACAATACTTTTGTGGGAAAACATTTTTTTCTGAACCAATCCGTCCAATTTGCAATGACGTTCGTTTAAAATCATCAACACATATTTCTGCAATATTTCAGCCACCTAACTTTACCTGGTGCTATCTGTAAAGTGTTTTTCATAGAAAGACCTAGGGACATGTCTAATCTTTTTAGATTTTTACAACGATTCAGAATATATACAGTTTATGGGGTCACCTGTCAGTATTTCCAGGTGTAGCAAACGGGATGATAGAGTGAATAAATACTGTATCCTATGATAGAGGGTATAAAAAACAAACTAAAGCTATCATTTCTAAACAAAGCTATCCTTTCTAAAATATTTTCAATGGTAAAATACCAAATACCAACTTCTCGATTCAATTGAACAGTCCTTGTTATAAAATATCCTCATCTGACATGAAAAATGCGAGATTATTTCGTAATGAAAGAAGTAAAAAAGTTAAAGCAGGACTAGGCCGACTATAAGATACCCTAACCCCACTATGTTAGACTCACAAATCCTCACCTCTGTCTGCAGTTTGAGAAAGATCGGTTTTACTAAATGACTTCAAGAGCCAGAGGGTTATATTTCAATGGGGGCTATATAATCACAAACTGATGTAGCACAATTTCATCAGGATTATGGCACACCAGTGCACTTGGACTGCTATGCTTCATTTGAGATAGATGGAATCTAATATGTATTCTGTATAGCGGTAGGATATAAATTGAATAGGTAATTTAGATGGAGTCTATACCACACGATCAAAGAATATGTTTGAGATTTAGTGGAAATGATGATACTGTCCTAACTTTCAATAAAAAAAATAAGACCTATGTAGTCCAGTTTCACTAGAATTAATTACTTTCCACTCATAAAGTACCGTGCAACATTGAAGAGTGATCGAGCTTAATGTGTGGTTTTTAGAGCTGCAGGACATTAAATCGGAACGAAATGGTCCAATTTCACCAGAGATTGGTGTTGGTCGCTTTAAATCCCTAAGCGTGATTTGGTCGGAATTGAAAGTTAAATATGACTTCCAAAGTGGGAGGGCCTCAAATTAGGAACTATGGGAAATTATAATCCGATATAGTCCAATTTTACCGGGGATGAGTGTTGGTCGCTCTAAAGGCCCTACGCGTGATTTTGTCGGAACGTAAAAAAAATAAGACTTCTTTAGTAGGAGGGACTGTAATCAGGCAAGTAGGGCCTATGTGGTCCAGTTAAATCAATATTAATTTGAGTTATGTCAGGTTTATGTATTGATTTCTGGAGCTGCAGAATCTGAAATCTGGAAAGGCCTTTTCATATATTCAAAAACGAAGCCCTAGAGTCCAATTGAACCATAGATGGTGCTGTTCTCTTTATAATCCGAATAATGGTCCAATTTTACCAGGGATGAGTGTTAGTCGCTCTAATGGCCCTCCCTGATTTAGTCGGAACGTAAAGAAAAAAATAAGACTTCTTAAGAAGGAGGTACTCAAATCAGGTAGGACCATTGTAGGGGGCCTTTATGAAAAAGTAAACCTATGTGCTTCAGTTAAATCAATTTTAATTTATGTCTGGTAAGGTTTAAGTTGTGGTTTCTGTAGCTGCAGAACCTCAAATCGGAAAGGACCTTTTCAAATATTCAAAAAATTGAACCCAATTTAAAAAAGCTAGACCGGCAGAGTCTAATTGGTGTTTTTCTTTTTAAATGCTCTCTGCCAAAATTGGTTGGAATCAGATATAATATGTGACATCTGAAGGTTGTCCCAACTATAACGCACGATGTTAACTCTAAATAAAACAAAATGTTTTGGGAAAAATACCTAAGTATTTTTTCTTATAATAGAAGAGTCTCTGACAATTATTTGTGCAACAAAATTTTGGTCAGATGCCCACCACGGCTGTGGTGGCATTCCTCTATACAATAGTCCCTATTATCAAAGACTTTCAGACATAATGTAGGAAATGTCGGTTATATGACGAATAAGCTCATCGTTTAGCTCTTAAACTTTTCTTGGCTTATTGACGTAAACATATCTCCAAAGAAATAAGTCCAACAGCGTCAAATCACATGATCGTGGTTGCCAATTAACACCGTCACATTTCTCGAGCAAAAGAGCCATTGTTTCGTTGGCTGTGTTTTAAGTGGCACCATTCTGTTGAAACCACATATCGTCCATGTCCATTTCCTCAATTTCTGGCCACAAGAAGTACGTTATCATCTCCCGATAGCGAACACCATTCACGGTAACTGCTTGGCCGACCTTAGTTTCGAGGAAGTACAGCCCGTTGATGCAGCCAGCTGCTCCTCGTGGATTCATATTTACCCAAATGTGGCAATTACGAAGTGCGCGAAATGCATTTCGATCTGAACGCCCATTTTCGTGTAAGGATTTAACAGTCATAACGCTCTGCTCAATTCTATACGCTGCACAATTTTTTCCACGCTTGAATTTGTTAAACACTGAAACAATGAAATGCCAATTTAAGTTGGGCATACATCTTGGCGTTAAATCGTGACTCACAATTAACTTCCTGCATTATGATTGGACCAGCCTTTATAGTTGAAGGTTCTAAAATCGGGAACAACATTTATGGTATTAAAACAAGGACGGATCTGGACCACTTTTAATGCAACAATAAGTTCGTCCACATATCAAATATTTTGATGAAGCCTCATGCAAAACAGATATGGTGGAAATGGTGTAGTGCCTTGTAGAGTGCTTTTTAGCCCATATACTATTGTGTGTCTTTGCAGTTGTCCTTGAAACCGCTTCAAAATTCTCCGTAAAAGTTCATCGCACCAAAGGCTTTTTATTGTATCTTTTTCTTGCTATCTTTATTATTTATTAAGTATTATTATTTCTATTTTTTTCCCATCCCAAAAACTTTAAAAGTTTTCCCTCATCTGCTTTGTGTTCAAAGGGATAATGCGAGTTAAGTGAAAACGCAAACAGATATAACTGCATTCTTTGTCTAGTCAACAAAGTAATCGTTTTGATTAAAAACATTATGGAATAATTTTGTTTCATTTACGAGGCGAGGCTGAAATTTTTTTATATTTTCCTGCCTAAAACACCACTACTAAATTTCCCCATTTTATATATGACTTAATAAACATATTATTTCATTCCATAGAGACAGTCTTAACTCAAAATTTCGGCTTTTTCAACATGAAATACAGTCGTAAGCGTGATCTTAAAAATTATTTCGTAAGCGTGATCTTAAAAATTATTTCCCGAGGGTGATCTTTTAAATGATACCACCAGATTTACTCAGCTTCCGCTTCTGAACTATTTATTGCAGGCCGCATAAAATTATGCTTAGAAAGTCATATAACTATTATTATTAACTATTAGTATTTAAATTTTGTTTATTTAAAATATTCAGAGCATGCATTCATACTATCCAGCGGTATGTATCGGGGTCATCGAAAAGTTAATGCACATTATATTTTTTTCTCTCGCAAAATAATAAATATTTTAGTTAAGTCAGGTTGCGTTTTAGATTACGTTTGAAAGGGTTTGTGTGAAATTTTATACACATTCATATTCTAGTCCTTGTAAAATGGGAAGGCTGTGTGAATTTTTATACTCTTTCATGTTCTAGTCTTGTATGCTCAAATAATTAAGGACTCTCCCACACATCTTTGGTTTCTTTTAGCCTAATATGTGGGGAAAATCCCATAAATGATAATGAGGTAAAAACGAAAACTGTATATTTAACAAGTATAAGCGGCAGTTATATCTGACTAAATGTTACAAACGGTAGATGACCTCTCGTTTAGCTTAACATGTAAAAATGGTCTAGCTACCCGGCGCCTTTAAAACCATATTTTGTAAATTAATTTTATAAAATATATTGTAAATAAAAAATTAAATAAATGTAAAAAAAGGTTTTTTATGGGGACAAGTCCGTCTATATTTCAAATTATGTGACACCGCATATAGAAAGGGACCTAAGGGTAAAAATATCAATTTTCATTTTTTTTTGATGTGGACAACATCTGAGCATCGAATGAGACCGATCCCATGCCCCAAAAGTGTTCCCTCCCGCGTTTTATAAAAGTGAAGTCGACGATTCTAAGCGCAAATAGAAAGGGACCTAGTCTTTAGGGTTATTTTAGGTCCGTTTCTATTTTGCGCGTCACATATATAAAACTTAGCTAAGAGCAAAAATGTTTGCCCTTATATTCCTTTTTTTGTATTCCTTAAAAATCGGCGTAGTAAGTCCAACTTATAAATGTTTAGCTGATTTCGAACACAAAAAAGGTTCAACTTGTATAGGACTAACAGAGACGTTTCGACTGAATATATGCATATATGCAGCCTCTGATGACGATTTTTATACAACACTTACCCCAGAGACATTTCTATCGAAAAACTGTTCACTTTTTTCCACTTCTTTTCCTTTCTTCTAACAAAAGATACCGGAGGTACACATATTAAGATCAACGATGCCGCTAGTTTCATGGTCTATCTGCCGCTCTCTTTTTAGTTATTCTCTAATCCCAAGGATATTTCGTTGTTATTTTTATAGTCAATAATGCTTCCTTTCATTGCTATCTTTGTTGCATCCAAACTTGTTCAGAACTCATATTTTCACCTAAAGGAACAAAAAGATATTCTATAACTTTTCGCCAAAGTGTGTCTACCGCATTTCTTTGTTTGTATTTGTGTTTTGTTCTCCAACAAAAGGACCTACTTTTCAATGTCCTTTGTAAAAAGTTAGTTTGTGTTAGCAACACTGCAACGAATTCTAAACGAATTTACCAGTGAATATACTTTGTACACAAGTTTGTTTAAACTTTTTTAAACCCGATTTCTGTTTCGCCTTGCCACCCCATTGTGCAATACTTTTGATTTCATAGCAAATATAAATACAAAGTATTTCCTACTCTTATACTATGTATGGCAATTGTTGCAAATAGTTTAAAATCTGAAACGAAAATAAAGGCATTAATTTTAAAGCATTTTTTGTTTTATTCTTTAAATGTTTAACTGCGATGATATAAAATGGCAAAACATTCATGATGAGAACAAACAACCTTTTATAGAATAATCCCTTTTAAAAATCATAATCTTCATGAAATTTTAGTTGTTCCTTCTTACTGCTAAATACTACCCCCAGGGATACATTACTCTCGTTGGAGATAATCGTGATTGCATTGAAATGAAAAAGTAATTAAATATTTTCAAGGTCTTATGGCTTAGAACTTATGATTATCATTTTATAATGTCGACAACGTCGAGATTCACTTAGCATTAGTGGTCGTTCAATGTAATTTTATAAATTTTAAACAGTTGTGGAAACAACTTACACACCATGACGATTTATTACGCAAACGTTGCACAGTGGGTTGTTTTGAAGTAAGGCAGCCAAGAACACATAACATGAATTATTGATACAACAGGTGTTTTTTTTTAAACCATAGATTATTTAGTAGTTATTTCCAAGGAAAGGAAGGAAACATTTTAAGATTGAACAATGGCCGTGATTTATTGAAAACTCGCCTAGGAGATCGCGAACGCGACATCATTACACCATTCTACAAGAATACTATAAAAATGATTTTAGTTACAGTAAACTATAGACAATTTGCGTTTGTTTTAAATAATAAAAATGTTTGAGAAGAAAGTTATTCAGGAATAATATTAAGCGAGTTAAGGCGAGCACGGACTCTTTTAGTTAGCGAGTACAAATAGAACATGCCTTATGTTAAGAAGCAATGCATACTTTTTCCAAAGTCAATAGTGTGTATCCCCAACTATGAGTTTATAAAAAAAGAACCGTATCCGTTGTACGAGTACATATATTTTGCCTATCAATTTTGAATCATTATAGGATTCCTTTGAGTTATGTCCTCCGTCAGTCCATATATTGTTGTTATCAGAGTAAAGGTTGCAAATATAGAATAATTGTACATAGCCTCAACGAACTACGTCTCTCGAGCTCTAGGGGTCATCTATTAAGTTCGATCTTCTAAAAAATTGAATGGAGCTCAGACTGATAGAGCAGATTTGTTATTGCGTTTGCGATACTTCGAAATATTTATGGGGGCGCTCCCCCATAAATGACCATACCATAATCCGTCCGTGTGTCTGTTAAAGCACGATTGCAAACAAACGAATCAACCAAGAATCCAGAAATGTTACAAGATGATGGCATTAAGTCATCAGCCATTTGCGATCGTCGATGGGCGAATTCGGCCCAGTAGGAAAAAACTTTGTCTTTAAGAGACTGGAGGATTCTCGGAAAAAGGTACACCTTGTTAATTATTTGTTTTACAAGTCATTATTTTTGAAGACGAATAATGGTTTGTTAGTTGAAACTCATTTAACCACTGGAAAAAGTTGATTGTTGCTGCACATGGTTACTATATGTTCACGGAATCAAAAATATGTTCTCTGCAATTAAAGCATGTTCGTCGCAACCGTTGTATTGTTTTTTTAAATTTCTTTTTGACAACAGTATGGTTGCGGCAACATTAATATTTTTGACCCGTGTGTTGTTTTTGGTGTCCCAAAATCTGCCTGCACTTAAGTATATAGCCATTGATCATGGTTGAATCGCGTTCGTTACTTGGGGTCTAGTAGCATTCAACTTTTGCAGTCACCCCAGCTTATAACTTATAGTCTTTTTGACTGCGTTTAAAAATATTTTAAGTTTGTTTTATGAAATGTTCAATAGAAACATGATCTCAAATCTGGCTATGAACTCATTGCAATGTAATTTTGAATAACTTGCTTAATAAAAAAGTCTATTGTTGAATAACAACATAATCCAATCCTAATACATATTTTTGGGGATCATGGAATGGTTGAGTGGAATAATGATATGGTTGTGGGAATCATAACATGGTTTCGTGTGAATCATACTATTGTTCAGAGGATCACACAATGGTTGTATGTGACAGATACTATGGTTGTGAGGAACATAATATGTGACGCGCAAAATAGAAAGGGACCTAAGGGTAAAAAGCAGTTTTGTTCAGGAGAGCCATTTTAAAGATTTAAATACGTGTATCTTTGGTGTTCCATCACTTTCATAACACTTTTGGGGCATGGGAGCGGTCTCATTCCATGCTCAGATGTTGTCCACATCAAAATTGATTTTTTTTACCCTTAGGTCCCTTTCTCTATGCGCTGTCACATATGGTTTTGGGGATCATAGTGTGGTTGATTGTGAATCATAAAATGGTTGCGAGGATCATAGTAAAACTGTGTGTTAACTATGCTATTGTTGTAAGGATCATAATATTGTTATGCCTCAACCATATACCCAACAATAGTATGATTCTCATCGAATATTCTCACCCCAACCATACTTTTTTTCTGCCAGAGGACGTCTCGGCTCGGCATTGCTAACACGGGCCACCAATAGTCAATATGAAATACGGGTCGGGCACATGGACCAAAGGGTTGACGGTGGGCGGTAAATATGGTTCGGCCTGGCAGAAATAAATGATGTTTTTACTTGTTTGATAATTTTCTTATATCAATCGAGCAGTACTTGGCAGTCAATAACCCAACCTTGTTTGGAGCGAAGTTCATCAGGTGTTATTAGATCAACTTTACTAGAGGCTAAGGGCTTTGCCAAATTTTTACCAATTAATTTGGCGCTGAAACATGGTTATGAAAGTGCTAGCTGCGTTATATTATGCAAATGGGCAAAAGTGTTACGTTACTGTGAACCCACATTTCGGCAGATATCCATGTCTGAGAAGGCCTAAGGAACTATGCAATAATGGATACGTGTCCAAATTTGAAGCATGTGAAATTCTGCTCTATGGTTTTGAATACCTAAAATAAATTTCTTGTTGTCTCATTGCCTATTGAAAGACTTAGACATTTTTCAAAAGCTTATGTCTGCAATATCATTCAAAAATTCGAAGATTGTGGCTACTTCCAGTGCCTGCAGGCTGAGCACTCCATTGTTCGTTATATTCCACTGAATGTGCAGCTACAATCTGCTCAGAGGATTTATCAACGTCAAAGCGAATATATAGAAAACAAAAATATATATTTTGCGCTGCCCTCGTTGACATGACATACTGTGAATCGATCTGGAATATATGTAATTTACGAGTCGAAGATACTTTATATATCTCAAGAAACAAATGGTTAACAAATTTTGACCACATGATGTAAGATAGTCAGACCGTGTGTCAGGTGTTATAGTTAGTAAGTACGACTCCAATGCCGGAAAGGGCCAAAACACATTATTTTAATGGTGAGTGTCTATACCTTGCCCCACTATGTGGTAACAGGGTTTACAATTTAGTTTCATGGTAAATGTTCGTTTTTGAAAAATGTCTCAATAAAATAAACTAAACTAGTGGATTTAGCGATGACTGTCTGTCCGTCCGTCCATCCAAACTGTGTAATCAAACTACAGACCGCAATTGATCTCCGATTTTCCTGAAATTTTGCAAAAGTAGACCAAGGACGGACGCTATTGAAACTAAAAAAAATCTGTTCAGATTATTATATAGCTCCAAAAATCGTAAGAACATTTTATGATTTTTAGCTCTAGAACCCACATATTAAAGCCAATCTTAATATAATCAGACGCACATTTATTTTATAGACCTAGTGAAAGGAAGAGAAGATGAAAATCGGTTTACATATAAACAAAAAGAAAAACTATTAAAAAGGATTTGTACGCCCTAAAGTGCAACGAATGTATAATTACATGTACGCACAAAACATGCACACTTCGTTTGTGCTTTTTGCATTTGTGGTTTTCAACGAAGACCCATGCGAAACGGAATTGGCTAAATTGATATTGCGTGTTGAAGATTGCTCTACGCACAGTTCGATGACTATATGCAAAGGGTAATTCTCATTAATAATAATGGGTCTGTCTTACAAGTCATTTGATTTGTTGCCGAAATAGTTGTTGCCAAAGACTGCTGAACAGAAACCTTGGCGGGCTAAGAAATAGCTGTACAGTCTGCCTGGCAGCTATAGCAAATACATTACACCAATTTCTTTATACGTTGATTCTGAAAAAAAGCAACAAAAAGAATGAAATAACTAAAGTTCCCACATACATATTTATCAGATTTTTCTGTTTTTTCTATTGAAGCCACATCTGACATCCAATCTTGATGAAATTCTGCACGAGTAACTTTTTGGATCCAACCATGGACGTTGTTGAAATTGAAGAAAATCGGTTCAGATTAAGATATAGCTACCACTTATATGTTAAGCGATTCCATTTTAGCAACGAAATTTTCTTACAAATTTAAATATGGCATTGGTTGTAAAATCTGGGTAAATTAAAAGCCCGTCTGGGGTGGCCCAAAGATCTATTGGCTTTTGGGAACATCCAGAATTTTAGGGTATAATATAGTCGGCTGGGACCGACTTAAGTTTATTTTACTAGTTTTTAATTCGTAAATGACAATGACTTTACGAGTACGAGATTGTTCTCCGAACCGTATAAAAAGCTTGTCTACCCATTTGAAGAGAGCTTAAATCAAAAAGTGAACAAACAAATTATGCTCACTGACTTTATATTTCTTAACCCTGCTACTACGTTAGGGTCATTTGATGACCCAAATCGTATTTAACATTACCGTATTTCTAACTGGTGGAATATATTTGAAAGTTCTTACTACTCAGTGCATAAATTGTTGAAATATATTGAATTCAATTAGTTTTATCACCATTTTAGGCTTAGGCAATTTTTTATTGCAAGTGTTTACACATATCATGTTCGGGTCATTTTATGACCCTCTATCATTTTTGTAAAACGAATAATAAATATATAATATAATATGTCTATATTATATGTTTTTTACATTTGTTTTTCACCTCTTTAGTGACAACAAACAAATGACCGACAAAACGCCCAAAAAAATAACGCATGGTTGTAGAGTACTGAGTAATCGTCTGGAACACATCTCTGTTGCGAATGCATTGGAATGCGTTTACAGTTATAATTTTTGTATTCAATAACAACGAAGCCAAATACTTCTAGTTCTGTGCTAAATTTCATAGTGATCAGTTGCTATTGTAAATCTAAGTTTATAGACGATAGATTTTGATAAAACATGGAATCTAGACATACTGTAAGTATATATAATCTTAATTTTTTCTAAATTCATACTAGCATTTATAAGATAAAAATCGTTTTTGCTTTTACTTGGCCATAATGTCAGCGTGGACAAATGACTGAGCATGACATTGGTGCATTCTTGAGTGACCTTGAAGACGATGCAAGTGATGATGGTGATGCGAATTTTGTACTTGAGGAAGACGAATGTTTATCTTCAGAACAATCCATTTCCAGTGGCACAGAAGCCTTCAGTTCATTGTCCGTAACTAATGACACAGAATTTTTTGATAAAGATCGGATGATAAACTGGACAACAACACCTTCTTTGCAATGTCTAAGTCGTGCAGCAAGTGAAAATATTCTTCACACAAAACCTGGAGTGACTTCTTATGCTATTCATCGTATTTCGAAAATTCGTGATACTTTTGATGTATGCCTTACAGAAGCTATGAAAAGGGATATAATTCACTACAGCAATTTGCAAGGAAGTGCTGTTTTCGAAGATTTTCAAGTTATAGATGCTATTGAGTTCGATGCTTACCTGGGACTTCTTATACTTATTGGTATTTACAATATATTTTTTCTATTATAATTGTATGACGGACTTATTATTCTTTTAGGAGTCTACCGGTCATACGGTGAAAGTCTTAACTCCCTGTGGGACGAGTTTCATGGACGTCCTTTTTTGAAAGCAATCATGTCTTTGGATCGATTTAGCAAAATTTCTCGTGTACTAGCATTTGACGATAGGCAAAGAAGAAGATCAGAACAAAGAGGAGATAAACTTGCTCCTATTCGCACATTTTACGAGCAATGGACTCAAAACTTGCAACTGCTTTACGTTCCAAGTGCTAACATAACGATTGACGAACAGCTTATTCCGTTCCGAGGTAGATGTCCTTTCAAAGTATACATTCCAAGTAAACCTGGGAAATATGGCATGAAAGCATGGATAGCAGCGGATTCTGACACCGCGTTTTGCTTACAGTTCCAAATATACTTGGGCAAAGTGGGAGACAATGCTGAAAGGAACCAAGGTGAACGGGTTGTTCTAGACTTAGTGTCTTCATACCGTGGACGAAATGTGACTACCGATAATTTTTTTACGAGTCATAATCTTGCATTAGAACTGCTAAAGCAAAAAATTACTATTGTTGGCACAGTGAGGAAAAACAAACGTTTTTTGCCGGTTCATGCAACAACACAAGAATTGCGTAAGCTTCCAATACACTCAAGTAATTTTTTTTTTCATGAAAAAGAAACTGTAGTTTTGTATGTGCCTAAAAAATACAAAATGGTTTATTTGCTTAGCACTCTTCACCATAACAGCAAAATTTTGGAAGATCATCCGAAAAAAATTCCAGAAATAATTGAATACTACAACTCGACAAAAGGAGGAGTCGACACATTGGATCAAATGGTTCGTACATATTCGTGCAAAAGAAAAACCAATCGGTGGCCAGTTGCCCTGTTCTCTAATTTATTAGATATTTCTGCTCTCAACGCTTTTATAATATGGACCGAAATAAATCCTGAATGGCAAAAAAATAAACTGCACAAAAGGCGCCTTTTTTTAGAGCAACTCGGTGAAGTTTTAGCTCAAGAACATATCAAGAGGCGTAGTCGGCTTCCTCGCGCAGAAGCATCTGCATCATTGGTACGAAGAATTCGAGAAGAAGACAGTGGATCACCATCTACGAATTCGCCTTCTCCAAAACGACAATGCCCTAGTGAACGAAAAAGGTGAAAATTTTGTCCGTCGAAAAAGGAAAAAAAGACCTTTACTAAGTGCATAACTTGCAAAAAACCTGTTTGTCCGTCACACCGACACACAATCACTCTAACGACAACATATTGCATTGATCACAAGCCTTAAACATATTTTTGAAACGTACAAATTTGAATTTTCTCAATAAAAAAATGTGTGGGTCAAAATATGACCCGAACATAGCATGTGTATATTTTTTCTAACATAGTAGCAGGGTTAATGTTGAGACTTGTAAGTAAATAATGGATAATCAACGTAAGTTACGAGTATACGAGTATGTGACTACCTATATATGTGGTCAACCACTATTACGACTAATTCAATATCACTTTATTGGAATCAAACTAACTTCGGCACGATAGCAAACCTGTTACGATATCAGTACAAGTATTTCATACAAACCTCAAGTATTTCAAACGATTCGCCCTTCATACATGCCACCCCTTTCGTCAATAAGTTATACCCTTTCGGTGAAGATGTGAAGCAAACTTGCAACACCCGGGAGACTAATAAAACATTGTTATTTTTTGGCATAAGGAACTATAGCAGCTAAACCAACAAACAAAAAATAAAAAAGAACCCACAGGATACAATAAAAAACCTCGCTATATTTATTTTGCCAGGCAAGCAGTTTTTTCGGTTTGTTTTTTGCCACATAAAACAGTGTGTCAAAAATACATTAAATAGGACAATAAATCTCAATCTGACGACTATTAGAGGCGACGTTTGCGAGTACCACGATATCACATCAAGGACTTTTAGGTGCAAGTAGGGAATTCTGTACTGAATGCCAAGTGTAAAGTTTACTGCGCGCTAGGTACAAGTGCTTCTACAAAACGCAATGTCACAACATTGAATATTTATTGACCATAAAATGTGGAATGTTGGCGCGCACTTAATTTGCCGTCTTTTTGTTTTTTAGTTAACGTCTGCCTGCTAAGACTTTTAGATGTAAGGCTTAAGCACCGCAAGTTGGCTGTAAAAAACGTTCACCGGTAAACGTGAAACACGTATGAAAAGACATTCAGAAAAACCATAAAATAGTTATTATCCTCTAGTAGTAATGAATAAATAAAGAGTACTCGTAAAGCCAGCACAGTAGATTGCAACCAATAGTATCAAGATCTAGTCAGCCTTGAAACTACTTTATAAGGGAAGGGTCGCGAAACACTTAAAACACAAAGGCTGAGCCAAACAACGGGTTGCAGATTGCTTATAATGCTGCATACTTTGAACTTTATTCTGCAAACATTTGTTAAAAAAAATTGAATACCCTACATCAAACATTTAACGTCTTAAAGGATGGAACTTTTTATGCCGGCTCAGTCCACTCGTTGTTTTACTAATGGTTGTTGTTTAAACCCTAATGATCAATTTTTTAGTACATGAGTTCAAGCGCTACTTTCAGTCTTATACGATATTACAATTGAACTGATAAGGATTTATAATGAGATTTTCTTAAATTTTGGTACTTATTTTTATTATTGGTAGTTTGTATAAAAAACTGCTCAATCTAGGAATTCTAGGGTTTCATTACCAGTTTTAGACCTATCGTACGAGAATTCGTATTAGAATTTGCTTTGATTTGAGAAGACAATTTTGCTTTAACACTTGAAGTACTCTTAAAAAATACTAAAATGTAAAAAACGATGGAAAATGGCTAGTACAAATATTTATGAAAATATTTAGATATTACTATTTTGCTTCGGGTATCAGTGAACCTATCTATCATTAAAAAAAAAAATAGCGACATCTTTCCACCTTGCATATCCCTGCGACTTTACATGAAAGCAATTGATATCTTAGTAAAAGTCAGTGAGAATTTGAAATATTTCGTACAAAGCCCACTTATCTGAGTAAAGTTCCCGGTTTGTTTCTCAATCAGTTATTCCATGATTTGTCTGCATATAGTGTTCTGTTCATTCTTTGCTTTTGGATAATATGCTTCTTTGTGAGTGACAACTTTTTCCAGCTCGAAATAAATAAATTGTTTCGAAAGTTTATATGCTTAAGCCCAAATATCGAATTAATTGCCAACTATCTTGGCGAGCCAATGGACTGCTGTTAGCCTGCTTAAGAAGTCTATTCAACTTTTTAAACTCTTTTTTCTTCTATTTATACTCTTCACCATAGAATGGGAAGCATACTCGTATAATTCTGTCATTGCATTTGTTACATCATAAAAATTTAAGACAATTAAGCTATGTCCGTTAGTTGAAAGCACGACTCAGTCTAAACGAAAATACTTTAAACTGACCAGATATGTGTCTTAAAGTCGGCGATGGGTTGGAATTGCAAATGGACCAAATCGGGCAAAAGGGGAAAAAGTTCCCCGTTGAGGAACTTAAAAAGTGCCGTCAAATTGTTGTTTTTCCCAGAAACCGTAAAATGTTCTTATAAATCCAATTATGTATCCGTATTTAAGTTTTGGGACAATTTGAAACTTAGACCAGACCAAATGGACACTAGGGACCAAAAATCGGTCTCCTTGAACTATGGTCATATGCGCATTCGAAAACTTTAAAATTACATCACGCTTCCTCATAACATATACATTTAAGATTCGACTAATTTAAGTCCTTGGCTCATGGGTCTAAGGTCCCTAGGGTTCCGCAAATATGTGCTTTCGAACATTGAGCTATAAATACTTAGCAATAGTGGATTATTTTTTAGAATATGAAATTAATTTAACGATTTAACTAATTTAACTGAGTTGGAAGCCTTGATGTTTAAGCGTGTTGTGAAACGGGGCCCAAAAAACCCCCACGTAACGTTCAGAGATATCAGATCTATAGGAAAAGTGACATTTTCTCACAAATCCAAATTTGTAGTTATATTGAAGATAAGAGCCAAATTTTCACTTGAATTTGCCCAAAGTATTCCAACAAGTTTCGAATTAAACAACAACAAACATTTTCAACAGCTATATTAAAGAACTTGTCTCATAGGTCCCCACAGTGCCCACCATTACGTCACTTCGAACATAAACATATGGTCACTCAGAAACAGTGGAGTTTCCTAATTAATCTCAATATGAACAAGGCAACTGTCCATAGGGTCCTAAAATTGTAGTTTTGGGAAACATGGATACACCACCAAAAACCATATCTCCTAATATTGTCAATGCTATACTACAACACAATCCATTCAATCAAACCCAGCTAAACTAACGAATTATCTACTTGTTCTTTTTGAAACGTTTATCAGAGATTGGAGACACCGGAGAATGAAGACATGGTCGAAGAACATCATTGATTTTAGCAGGATAACGAGTACTGTACGCAGAAAAAAAAGTATGGTTGTGGTGACAATATTCGAAGAGGATCATACTATTGTTGGATATATGGTTGTGGCACAACAATATTATCATCCTCTTAATAATAGTATGATTCACACACAACCATACTATGATCCCCACAACCATATTATGAGTCACACTCAACCATACTATTATCTCAAAGCCGTATTATGATCCTCACAACAATATAAACTTTCACATACAACCATAGTATTATCCGCACAACCCTAGTATGATCCACACGCAACCATATTATGATCTCTACAACCATAATATGATTCCACTCAACCATAATATGATCCCCAAATTTAATTATGTTATTATTCAACATTAGAGATTCTTATTAACCATTTTTTTTAAAATTAGTTCTTATCCAGATTTGAGACAATGTTTCTATTGAACATTTTATTTAAGAAACAAAAATACATGTATTCAAAAGGCAGTCGAAAAGACTTTAAGTTGCAAGCAAAGGTGACTGCAGGGGATGGATGCTTCCTTACCACACGCAGAGAAAAAACATGGTTACTACATGGTCACGGTAATAATAATATGTTATCCGCAATAAAATTATGTTCGTCGCAACCATAGCATTGTTAACTGAATTTATTTTTGATAGTATAATTGCTGCAATATTAATATTGCTCTAATGTAACAATATTATTACTGCCGAAAATATGGTTATAGCTACAATATAAATATGGTTGGTGCGACAAAAGTATTGTGTTTTGCGTTTTTCGTTAACAATAATATGTTTACGGCAATCATACTGTATGATTGTAATTATTCTTCATTTAAATATGCTTTTAAGAACAATTGTTATTGGTACGGATCTAATGCAATAATAGTATTTTTTTATCGAAATTAAATTTTTTAAACAAGCTGCTTTGGCTTTGTTTAACTGAAATATTTTTAATAAACACGCTTACGTTTATTTAAACTTATTTTTTTCTACTGTGAAATAAATCACTCCCTATCATTTTGAAATAAATATATTTTGAATAATTTTGATAATTCAAATCTATTCTGTCTATTTAATCCATTGACAACTTAACCAAATTCTAATAAATAATATTGGTGTGATCATACTATGGTTGTAGGGATTATAACATGGTTGCGTGTGAATCATAGTATGGTTGTGAGGATCATAGTATGGTAGTATTTGAATCATAGTATTGTTGTGAGGATCATAATATTGTTGTGGAGATCATAGTATGGTTGAGTGTGAATCATACTATGGTTGTGGGGATCATAGTATGGTTGTATTTGAATCATACTATTATTGTGAGGATCATAATATTGTTGTACCATAACCATATACCCAACAATAGTATTATCCTCTTCGAATATTGTCACCACAACCATACTTTTTTTCTGCGTGCACCGTATTCCCCAAGTGATGAACGTGATTAAACCATGATGAATGGCTATATACGAGTACTTAAGTGCAGACAGATTTTAAATAAACGAAAACCAGTCGGCATGAGAGTGCTCCACCGAACAAAGTAAGCACAATAAAAATCATTCCCGCTGCCTTCCGATTGTTGTTGTTGTTTATAATGAACAACAACCATGCACTTTATCGCGCGTGTGTTGTTTTTTTGGTATACCAAAAAACACACACACATTGTCTTTAAAACCTGTTATGCTTTGTTTATATTCTCAATCATACAGTATGATAGCCGTAATCATATTATTGTTTACTTAATCCTTAACAGCAATACCATATTTTCACTTCTAAATTTAGCAATAATAGTTTTGTTACATTTCAACCATATTATTATTTCCGCAATCATACTTTTGTCAAAATAAAATTCTGAGAACCATACTATGGTTGCGACGAACATGCGTTTATTGTAGAAATCATATTATTGTTGCCGTGATCATATAGTAACCATGCCTTTTCTCTGCGTGTGCCATACAGCCCACGGTGCAATCGATCTCTTATGCACCAGGTTTGTCTTCGGAGCGGCAATTTACAGCCTTTAGATTTTATTGGGTGTGTAAAGAGAAGGACAATTCATAGACTTTTCTGACCAATAGGTCAAATATCGAGCATGCCATGGTCTTGTAAAATTCGATTGGTCTGTTGTACTGCACTGATGCCAGCCGAGGTAGCCAAATAATTGAAATTGTATTTCGTATATAATGGGAATATTTTCTCAGTCGAAAAAACTAATAACACCGTAGAACACAAATATAAAACAAGGTTTTGACAACGGATTATGAAAAAAAGGTAAAAAAGAATATATATATGTATTGAGGTTATGTAAGTGGTTCATTTTATATGGGGTCAATATTTCCCTCTTTTTGCCCATTGTGTTGGTAAATCGGCACAGGCACTGTAAGCTTAGGAATACGTATTACTTATACCGCTTTGAGGAACGAACTTTTTTGGGGAATATTTTAACCTCCATATCCTTAAAGTGGGCGTCTTTTTAGACCCGATTATTGATAGGGGTTTCACTGACACTTAAACAGGAGTTAAACGGGGATCAAAATATTCTACAAAAGTAATTGTCATAAAATTCTACTAAGAGTTTATATATACATAAAAATCAAAAATTAAATGCTAGAAATAATTTAAAACTAAAAGTCAATTTTAGGTTTTATTTCGAATTGATGCTAACTGTAGAACCAAACCTCATTTGGCAGTAACAATTTAGGTGTTTAAAAAAAATACTTATTAAATTTTTTTGTAGCTCTTGGAAATTGCATATCGTTATCAGACAAAGTCCAACATAAGTAAGCTATAACGTTCTTCAATCAGTTTATATTACTATTACTCACTCTTACATAGCATCAATAAAATCATTAGAATCGTTGTAATAGTCCGATTTGAAAGTCCGCCAGTAGATCTTGGAGTGTACACACAACTTAGTGAAAAAAAATCCAATAACTAACCTATAAACACCCCTTGTATGCATTTACCTAGCATGTATTTCAAAGTTCTGACTATTCAACATAAGTGTTTGAACGGTTTCTGGATAATAAGTACAAAAATTATCTGCGGTCAATGTAATGCAATTTAGGGCAAAACCACTCAGCCAGCTCATTCTTTTTTCATACTAAGCATATTTTTCATGAAAAACTACCAACACAATCCATACTATCTTCCTCAAAATCATTTTTTGTTTCTTGATTTTGTATTATTTACTTTCGCTTTTATTAAGCTACGAAAATTTGCTTTTATTCCCTTATAAATACCAGCATTTCCTGTCTGACATCTTTGTGGTTTTCATGATTAGGGGCATTTTGCGGTATTTCCAAAATTGCGACGGCACATAAATGAAAGTTTGCTTGAAAGCTTTATGTTTGCCGCATAAGGTATTTCAATATTGATAGCAGAAATAAAATTTAAATATATGCGGGAATTGGTATATGTTTGTAAAAGTTTGCTTAACATTTCTCTATATGTGACAGCGCATTGGGACCTAAGGGTAAAAAAAATCAATTTTCATTTTTTTCGTTTTTTGATGTGGACAACATCTGAGCATCGAATGAGACCGATCCCATGCCTCAAAAGTGTTCCCTCCCAGAGATATACGCGTTTTATGAAAGTCGACGATTCTAAGAGCAAATACGAGTAGAATCTTTAAAATAACTCTCCTGAACAAAACTGGTTTTTAACCTTAGGTCCCTTTCTTTTTTGCGCGTCACATATGTTGGTGAAATATTTGAATGGTTATAAGTTTGAGGTAGTGCTGTAAATACATTTTTGGGCGGATTTATAAAAAATGCTTAGGTTACTGTATAGTAGCCTGTTTCAGGATTAAATGGTCTTATTGTAATTTCACACGTCCCTCTGCCAAATGAAAACATTTCTGATAGTTCTATTTCAATTCAATATATATGTATGTATATTAGAGCGCCCATAAAACAAAAAGTGTTATTTTTTCCGCTCATCGCTCATTTTCTAGTATATCGGGCATCAAAAATAATATCCTTGCAAACATTTTTGCAATCGGATGGAAACCGGCCAGTCCGTCACGACTTTTAGCCTTAAAAATGGAGTAAAACTACTTTTGCTTGATGAGCTATAACTCGTAAGCCAGGCGACTTTCGGAAAATACATTTTAAGCGTCTGTGTTGCAAATATACAGGCAAACATTTTTGTCTTACACAATATTTAACCTAGCTATGACCCTTCATTGTGTTTTTAAGATATCAAACTTCAAATTTGAGTCAAATTTTTTTTCTAACGTAAATTAGTAATTTTTTATTATAAACGTTTGAAAAAAATTTTGACTCATATTTGAAGTTTGACCGAAAGTCGTCTGGCTTACGAGTTAAAGCTCATTGACCGGTTTCCATCAGATTGAAAACATTTTAGCACGGATATTATTTTTGATGCAAAATATTCTAGAAAATGAGAGGGGAGCGGAAGGAATAACACTTGAGTTGATTGAGTTATTTAAGATGTAGTCAGAAATACGGATTTATACTTAGGACTACGAGTAAAAGTCGTCTTTAACTCGTATTACGTTAAAAAAAAGTCGACTTTTTTGGAAATGCACACATGTGTATGAGTTATCATATTTACATCGCGCAAAGAGTAAAGTTGTTTTCATTTCTGACTTAATATTGGAAATCGGCTCACAAATAAAGCAGTAAGGGGTCCTTTTTATTAAAAAAAACCCCGAAAATCGTGGTTTACGTGAATATCTTCTAAACTAGTGCGAATCTGGCAAATCAAAGATACGATGTGAGATAATGCGTCCACCAAAAGTTCCCTTCAATAAATATATTGTTTCGTTGGCTGTATGGCATGTAGCGCCGTCATGTTGGAATCAAAGGTCACTCACATCAACATCCACCAATTCAAGCACGAAAATTTCATTAATCATGGCTCTTTAGGGTTCCCCGTTGACTGTAACATTATGGCCGGCTTCATATTTGAAGAAATATGGACCTATGACTCCCTCTGTCCATAGAGCACACTAAACAGTGACTTTTTAAGGATGTAAAGGCGACCATTAAGACCATTGTTGAGGGTTTGAGGATTTGCATTACTCCAAAGGCGGCAATTTTGGTTATATAGCGCACCCATTCAACCAAAAACGAGGTACATCGCTGAACAAAGTTTTCTTTTAAAAACCAGGATCGATGGCCATCTCATTTCGGGCTCATTTACCACGGTTTGCAAACGTTGTTTCAGAGTAAGTCAAATCATTATGAAATGACAAACCAAATTGGGCATAAATCAAGTGACAGCTGTCAAAAAACCAACTGCGAAAAAGTCTGGCCTGATTGAAAACCGCACGCCTAAAAACACCCTTTATAAGTATTGATTAAAAGCTTCTTTAACATAATACCTAGGCTTTCCCAATTTTCTGCAGTAAACTTAAACAAACAATAAATTTTTAAAAAAAATTACCATCACTATTGAACAAGATTAATGCTATCTCCAGTATCTTAAAACTTCTTCCCAACGCTTTTTCAAAAACGACAAGAAAATTATTTAAAATGAAAAGCTACCGAGTCCTCGTAGAATTGGTTGTACACTAGCAACTTTGAGTTAAGATTCCTTTATTAAAACCCTTTTCACACTTTAGTTCAAAGTGTCATGATTAAGAGATGAGTAGAGATCATGGGGGGGTCATGTTTATTAAGCAAGTTTGCAAGTCGCATATTTAAGCAGATTCTGGGTAAATTTCATGAAGAACTTTACGAGCGACAAATAGCAAAATCTGATGAAACTGGGTTTTAAAGGACATAAGATTCTGCCAAAAAATTTAATTTGTGTCTTTATGAGCGACGAATAACAAACACTGGGAAAGGTGGACCTCATCAAACCAAGTTTCTATTGCCCAAATTCAAAGCTTCCTGCCGACAGGTCCTGCTACACCTCATGTTTTATTTATTTTTGAATATTGCACAAATCGAGCGTCGTGCTAGTGGAATATTTAAAACCAAGTTAAGCCATATCGGTGCATATTTCTATTTAGCGCCTATACAAACAACGTTTTCCAATGAATGACTCTGGTAAAAATCGAACAAAATTTTACCAGAGTCAATTATCGCATTTTTTTGCTACTCCATTTTCATTCATTTCAACGAACAACAAAATTCTTCTTTTTATCTGACGATTTAAAAAATACCATTACATGCAACTTTCTCAAGGTACATTTACTTAGCAATGAAACCCTCTTTAGTGTTACCCTGCTGTATGAATGAGTCAGAATGCATTTCTTTCTATATGCAAAACTCTGTGCAACAGTCATAAAGTCAGAGAGTTAAAAAAGGTTTTTTCAATTATGTTTTTGTTCACAGCACACGCTGCTGTGGCTTCTTCCTAGCCATTTTAAGTGCATTAATTAAGTTTTCATTTTGCAAAGGTCTTTTTTTCTTTTGGATACTTACGCATTCACGTAATGAATATTCATGCACGTATATGTCGCTGCTTGATTGTTTAACTTTCGTTCTTTTCGCAGTTAATAACGGTTTCCATGTTCTTTCTAGTGTTGCCACTGGGAAACTTTGAACAGTGGTTGAAATTTAAATTTAATGATTATCAAAATTACGTTGCTTATCGCATTTGGGAGATATGAAAGATTTTTTTCTCTACTTGATTGATTTTGATTGTTTTACGTGTTTACTACATGAAAATATTTTGTACATTTCAATCTAGTCTTTGGTAGTGTCCTTTGAACAGTTGGTTCTACAAATGGTATATTTAGAGTTTTGAGTTTCCGTCCGCTTAGATATACATACGAGTATTATAATTTTTTTCCGAGAACCTATTTAAAACCAAATTTGCATGACTTAATTTTCCACATAATTCTGGTATTTATATAATGCGAAGTAGGTGGAAAAGTTCATTTGTGTTATACGTCTTTAATAGTAATTTTCATTGACTTTTAACGTAAACGATAACAAAATCGTTATGAAAATATGAAAGGCTACAAAGGGGCTTTTTAGATATAGTCTCTTTTTAACAATCCAAAACTTTGCAGTTATTCACTTGGGCTTGCTGTATCGTATCAGGCTTATCAGTATCAATCAAAATATTTGGATTTTAAGCAACGTTACATTTTTTTAATTAACAAAATGACTTGGTATAAAAAATTTGCTGAGTTTACGAACACCACGAAGTTGATCTAAAACTAAACCTTAGTGTCGAGGCTCATTAGACGCGAACCTGATTGCTGAAACATCTTTAGTTATTTGCCTAACTGGAAGAGTTTAGGCGAAGAGACAATAAGACGGCCGGGATTGGTTACTTCGAACTCTATAAAAATTGTGATGGAGAAGAAAAGTGAAAGCTTGTTGCCATTCGTATGCTTTAATAATTAATTTTTGGAGCTTAAGGAATAATTCTGCTCGTTAAGTCTTCAAAACTTGTGAATGGTGTAAAATTCTTCAAGTCGGTTCATGCAGTTTATAACGGTGACCAACTAAAACGCACGATATTAATTCTAAATTAAACAAAAAAAAATCAGAGAATTATTTTAATATTTTTTATTATGATAGACAGATCGAAAAAAATTATGTGTAAAAGAAATATCGGCCGACTGGTCTCTACGGTTTCCGAGGCATACCTCTTTCTGATGGTTGTTATTTTGAACGAATATTTTTTAAAATGCTTCGAAAATCTTAACGCTCTACTCTATTTTGGACCTCTGCATGTTTGAATTTGTCAGACACTAAACCAAAAAAATTTCAAATTATTTTGGGCAAAAAACTTGACGTTATAAAATGACTCGCAATTAACATCGTGCATGGTTGAACCACCCTTTATCAAAATATATGCTTTAAAATATAAATCATATTAATTGCAGCCAGCACTTTAAATCTCATCTTGACTATATACTTATATTTATTAATTTTGTTAGCGTATGCCACGAATAACGCTTGCCTTTAATATTTGTTACTAGTTTTTGTTTTCCGTTTTTCGCCCTTTTTAATAAATCAATTAAATGCATATACTTTTTATAAAACTCCTTCTGCTAAGAACCCATTCGTTAATGCGAAAATTAGCAAAAGAATATGTACTTGGTTTACTGCTTTATTTTGGCAATTTAGTAGCTTTTTGTTTTCTATAAGTATTTTGTTCCTTTGTATGGAATCGGGGCGGTGCACTTAATTCGGTTGATTTTGTCAGATTAAAAAAAAAGATTGAAAAATACAAGTTTTTTAGGAAATCTCTAGCATTAACAATACAGACAAAGGGGTTAAGACATGATATTTTGTTAAAATCACCTCAAAATGTCATTTTAATAATACGAGTATGTAATTATACTTAGTAGGGACATAAATACTGTTACAACATTGAACACACCCATTTCAATAGTACAACTGAACATACCCCGTTAATGTCATATCGGTTTTGAAAGCTACCTCAATAGCATTAGTTTGTAACGGGGTTTTAAAATTGTTTCAACTTTCATCATGGAGTGGTCAGATAAAGAGAACCGTATCGCTGTAATAGCGCTTTTCAAGTGTGAATTGAGAAAAAGCGATATTTTCAAAACGCTAGTGGTCGGAGCGGGATTAGTCGCATGTTCGTCTTCAGATGCATAACACTGTTTGAGGAAACTGGAGATGTAAAAGACCGCTACCGGTCGGGCCGGGCCGCCCACGCTCTGTTCGAACACCGCATGTCATCAAAGCCGTTAAATCAAGAATTCACAGAAATCCGCTCCGAGAACAGAAAATCATGCCCCGTGAGATGAATATCACGCAAAAGTCCATGAGTCGAATCTTTAAAAAATACTTGGGACTTTGGGCTTTCAAACGACGTACCGGACATTTATTGACTGCAGCTTTAAAAACAAAATAGGATTGAAAAATGCAAACGTCTTTTGGTGAAGCACGCTGATAACTTGCACAGAACAATTTTGATCCCTGATGAGAAAATTTGTTTACCGTTCAGGAAAAATTTAACAAGCAAGATGATAGAGTGTATGCGCGGTCATCTAAGGAAGCATCTGAAAAGATCCCAAGGGTGGAAAAGGGTCATCACCCAGCTTCAGTCATGGATTGGTGGGGTGTCTCTTACGATGGGGTCACTGACCTGCATTTCAAGGAGTCGAACCATCGGCCAAAGTTTACCAAGAATTCGTTTTGGAAGCTGTTGTGAAGCCTCTTAACAATTCCATGTTACAATTCCCTGCCATGGACTTTCCAGCAGGATTCTGCGCCGGCCCATACGGCTAAAACGTCCCAGGCCTGGCTTCGAAACAATTTGCCAGCGTTCATTTCCTCTGAAGAATGGCCCTCAGGTTGTCCAGATTTGAACCTTTGGATTATAAATTGCAGACGGTTTTAGAGGACAAGGTTTGTCACAAAAGATACCCTAACATTGGATCTCTTAAGACTGCTTTGGTTCGAGCTGTGGCCAATTTTCCAATGGACTAGGTTCCTGCAGCTAATAACGCTAATAACACTGGAGCCTTTGACCTACAAAGATGTGACCTATCCGACAAATGTTTATGCTGTAGCCTGGCTATTGTGGGCCGTTGGTGTGGCTCAGTTACCACTCTGGGCCATGTACACGATATACAAACAGGAGGGAAAGACTTTTAAGGAGGTAGGTTCACAAGTTTTTACTCAGACTATGGAAAAAAATCAAATAGTATTTCTATAAAAAATGATAAGTGCTACATATTTTTTTTAAAAAGCATTAAATTGGTTTAAAATGTATCGGGATCTTTAATACTGACACCAGATCAATTCCTAACAAGTGTTAATTATCTCGTTATTGTAATTAATTTCTTTTAATTTCAAATAGAAACAGTATTTGTTTTGAAGTACTTATATAATAAAAACCTCAAGTTTAGTCCTAGACATCTGATAAAAATATATATATTTTTTAAACCCTTTTTTCTTAGAAATTCTACAACTCCCTTAAGCCCACTGCCAACTGGGGCCCTTCGGATCCAAAACTCTTAGAAGAATATTTGATGTATAGAAAAGAAGTCCAGTTGGAAATGGATCGCACTAGGCCAGGTCGATCGTTATGGTCGAAGTTCGTAGACAATATATTTCATTAAGATCATATAGTATTAAGTGCACCTATCAACTACTCAAAATATTATACTTATAGTTATAAGTTACACTTGATACAAGTATATTCACTGAAGTGTCATCAATATAAATCAGAAAATTGTAACTACTTTCCATTGAAAGTGAATTTCAGAATGTCCATTCTGAAATAGATGGAGCAAAAAGTTTTGACACAGGAGTTTACTTTGCGCGGATTTAATATTTTTGTATACTAAAAATATTAAACCAGTGCAAATTCACGAAATATTTTGCACAATCGTAGTTACTTATATATTAATATAAATATATGATACTTTAATCATATGGCATTCGAAATCCTCAGGATTTCATTTTGTCAATTTTCATACAAATAGATTTCGGCACGAAATGCGGTGATTTGAAATTTCAATTGTACGTCGAATCACACAAAAGATAGCAGAAATCGTTTTCGAGAACGTATGTTTTTCATAAGAAATACACAGTTTTGAGGCGATTGTAATGTAGGGAAATACCTTGGGATAGGTCAAGATTACTGCTGTAGAAATGACCTTTGGTGTAACGCCCAAAGGAAGGCAACTCAATAATGAAAAATTAATTTTAAACATGAATGTTGAGTCGTTTTTAGTATTAATTTTTATTGTGTATTATTTAGGCATTAATTTTTGTTTCTTTTTTTCTTCTTGTCTAAATTAAGCTTCATTCATTTTGTTATTGTGTTAATTAAAAAACTTTGTAGATGATAAACTAGTACTTATGATATTCTTTTGTTGGAAATCGTTTTTTTTTCTTTTGTTTTTTGTTTTTACATGCATAGATGTATTTGATTTTTTTTTAATTTATTTTTTTTATAATGATAGTACCATTGTAAGTATGCTTCAATTTGAAGTATTATTTCTATTTGTGTTTTTATGTATAAGATTTTTAAAAGTGTTTTTTCGTAATTCACTTTCATTGTCTGTTAAAATATTAGAAATTGATTAAAATTAAGCATTTTTTTATTTGTTTTTAAATAAATTGTAAGTGCTCTAAAACGTATTGCTTTGCTTTGATTTAATTGAATAAAGCAGCATTTGGTTTTGGATTTTTTTCAATATGTGTATATTTGTGTGAGTATTCTTAAGTATCACAGCATTTTTGAGTGTTGTTGTTTTTTATGTTTTGAAATTATTAAACAAATTGGACTATAGTGGTTGCTCAACATGCACAGTGGATTGGGCGCTCAATATCTTTCTTAGGTAATTAAAATTAGTTTCTACTATTTTTAATTGTTTTTTTTAGTTTATTTCACTTATACTTCACATCTTTCGGTAGCTTGAAATTACAGATTCAAATTCAGTAAAATTGCAATTGGTCGATTAACCAGACAAAGTGGTGGAATCTGCCTGACTTGTTTTAAATGTTATTTCACAGAGGTCAACCTAAAGGGAGTTGGGAGAATCCTAGAGTTGGAATACCTACACGGATCACGATATATGTATATATGAATTTAAAACAGGACTTTATAAAGAATTATATATAATACATTGTCAACAAGTTGAGCCTCAATATTCCAAAGCAATGATATCTCCGTCCTACCAGATAAATGTTTGCCAAATCGCACTAATCGCAGTTATGTCAGTTCAAAAAATTATTAACAGAGACTCCTCTACTCTAGTCTTACCGACCAAATCACTGTGTCTTAAGTGCTTGTCAGTTTTAGTTCCATATTAAGCTTAAACAATTAAATTATAAAAATTCTTAAAGGAAAAAATTTTAACACTATATTTTTATTGTTTCTGTTACTACTTACTACGTTTATACGATAGAGAATAGTGCTATCATTTCTCGAAATGTCAAAAAAAAAGGTTTGATTCCAGTTAATCACGAAAACTTTAATAACTATTGAAACAAAGCGCGAATTTGTTTTGTGCTAAAATAGACACAGTCGGGCGATAGCGCTGCTCCAGCACCGAGGGTCTTCGACAGCGAGTTTGTGGGTGCATGCAAAACGGAATATGAAGTCCAAGCACCAAAAAGAGGACGAAAAGGATGGGTAAAAACCTTAACAAATGATCAAAAGTGCATAAATTAATGGAAAGTGAAATATATTGAAAGCATAGGTTTGATGATTGTTTACATTTTTTGTTTGCTTACATTTTTATGGGCAGTTCTGCGAGTTACGGAATTTGAGTGCACACAGACGATCGACGATTCAACACCTCACGCACGAACCTGAGGAGAATTATGCGCAAAGGTCTTAGATAACAAGGTCTATTTAACTCAGAAATTTGAGGTGGACGACCATCCGCTTCCATATACCTTAGAACTGGGAACGTTTCTGTCATCGGTAGGCGTTACAAAGCCATGTAATCCGCCTTTTTTGGCATTAGCGGACCTCTGGTTCATGTAGAATGGAGCGCCATGTCACACAGTCCATACCACAATCGATCTTTTGCGCACCAAATCGTGTAATCATCCGTATTGCCGATTTGAACCCTTTGGACACTGAAGCCTTGACGGTGAACGACCGCATGACAAAATTTACTTTGAGAACTACACATAGACAAAGTTGTAGTTCTCATAATTTTCACACGTATGGCAAATTAGTTGTTGTGTGTTTTTCTTAGTTTTTTTTTTTAACAAATGTCATACGAATTTGACGCGTACATATGTCATCTTAGTTTGACAAACAAAAGTCACAGGGTTGCATCTGATTATTTGTTGTTGGCCAAATGATTACCTTCTATAATTGTACCATGCCATTGACTAAAAGAGTTCAATCCATACACAGCCAAAAGATTGAAATTATTGAAAATTACACTTTGACATTAGTTTTAAACAACAAGTTGTCGTGAAGAAGGCATGACGGTAGCAGCGTTTGCATTTTGTCGTATTGGTCTAAAGGCAACCTAAAAAAGCAGTGCGAAATCTTTAAAAAATATGAACTGACAGCGCTGGTTTTGTGACAAATTAACAAAAAGTTTCAATTTCATAAAGAGGTTTTATCCATACGACTTTTTAGGTTTATTCGGAAGAGAGAGGGACAGAGAAATGTCAAGGCAAACAGATTGTTTTGTTTAAATGCATAAATGAAGCGATGTATTGATGTAAAGGCCCAGGCACACTGAAGCTTTTTTTCCTACGCTGCGTTTTTTTCCACTTCAGGCAGTCTAAAAACCGTTTAAATAAACGTCCAAACCCCACAAAAAATTGATGACAGGGCTTTTATATGCCGACAATGCAATATCATTACCTTTTTATAAATTTTCAACATATAATTCAGTGGTTTTCCGACAACGGGAGTGCGACTTAAGGCGTGTGTAAAGGCAAAAGACGAACATTTCGAATAAAAAAATTCTTTTTGGATACAATATACATCAATAAATATATTAAAAAATATTTGGTCCAAAAACATTTAGTAATTTTTATTTTACAGCATTAAACGTGTGTAACAGTATTTATGTCCCTACTAAGTAATGCTACGTACAGGTTTTTCTAAAACTACTTAAGTAGTACGGAGCCGGCAGTAATCGGAAGTTTCATGCCAGGGAATCTTAGAGTAAACCTGTGCATATTTAGTGCACGTTTCATTAATAACATCTTAAAGGTTCTATAAACTTGTACAATTAAACAGAATCCTGTTAAAAAACAAATAGTTCTCTATTACCAATTTCATACGGAAGCTTTCAAAAATGTAACCTTCCGAATAACATATCTCTAAATAACGTTCTATAAGAGAAACAACATTCACTCAAAAATGTGATTGATTCCATAATAAAGGTTTTTTTTAAGACGTGTGGTTTTAAAAAAAAAATAAAAGGCATATAATTTTATGCTATGACCAAGAATTATTATAAAGAATAGAGTTTGCCATCTTTTAAAACTAATTTCCAGCCGAGAGACCCAATTTGCAAGCAATAACGCGCCGAAAATCCTCTTCCAAGGCGTCAATCGTGTCGTAAACAAGCGACTTCACATAACCCCACAAAAAATAGTCCAACGGTGTTAAATCGGACGATCTTGGAGGCCACGCCACAGGCCCACTCCGCAGGCACATGACGCGACAAAATGCGCTCAACAAAATTTTCCTTCAATGATTGTTTCGTTGGCTGTATGGCATGTAGCGTCGTCTTGTTGGAACTTAAGGTCGTCCACATCAACCTCCTCTAATTCAGGCACGACAAAGTCATTAATCATTGCTCTATAAAGCGTTTCCCAATAATAAATCTTCAATAAATTGATTGTTTCGTTGGCTGTATGGCATAAAGCGCAGTCTTGTTGGAACCAAAGGTCGTCCACGGCAACATCCTCGCAATTCAGGCACGAAAAAGTCATTAATCAAGGCTCTATAGCGTTCCCCATTGACTGTAGCATTATGACCGGTTTCATTTTTGAATAAATATGGACCAATGATTGCCTCTGCCCAAACAAAATAAAAGAAAAATATGACTTTTCAGGAGAATATGGATATTTTGGCCTTTCACGTTGCCCAACATTTTCATTGCACTTCTTTGCCTGTTAACGTCTTTATTGTTGTTCGCTAAGAGCGTTCTCCATAACTGCCTTTATTAATTTTTGTTTTCATAAGATTGTGCTTTAGCGCTATTCCTTATCGCTTCCGCCTCAATTACGCTTAAAGTAAAATTTCCCGTTTTAATGAAATCGTTGCTGCTGTACAAAAGCGAGTTGACCTGCGTTCAAGGCTAAACGCACGAACTGCCAGAACTTAAAAGAAACAGTTTTTTCGGGTAGTTTTAATTTTCATTTCCGACAGTAAAAGTTTTTGTTATTCGTTAGTTTCCACTTTTTCTTTGTAACTACCACTTCCTTCATTTTGCATATTTTTTCTTGCGAATTGTGATTCTCATCACACCGCAGAGTATGAAAGCAACACGAAAAATCAACTTAAAAATTGTTTTGCAAAAGAAAATGTTAATGGTTATACGAAGTAGTCGTTTTTGTGAGAAAGATCCAATTTTTTCTCTGGAAAATTGCGCGTTTTTTTAATTTTTTGGTGTAACATTTAATTTCATGAGATTGGAGATCTTGTTTAAAGATATTTTAGAGTAATATAACAAACAGAGCTTAAACAAGTAAAAACTTTGTTAAGTTCGGCCAGGCCGAAGATTTTGCATTGCGTTGTAGTTCGAAATTGACAGGATTTAGGTATTTATTCGATGGTGGTTGGTCAGTGTCTGACAGGACTACATTTTTGTGATCCTATGATCACATGACCTATTCAGATTCGTGAAGAAAATTGCAATTTTGAGATCAAATATGTCTATTGTTTAATAGGACCGAACGGGTTATAGGGAGCTTGTAGTAGATAAGGGCCTTTAATTTAGACAAATCTTAAAAGTTAAGCCATTCGGAGATAATTTAATGTACGTTTTGTGGCTTTGCAATACTCAAGAGTAATACTAGTCAATAACAAAAGTAGGCCGATTTTTGGGGCCCTACGAAACCAAACGAGTGCGAATTTGGTCCAAATCTTAGATGTAGGTGCATACAAATATTTCTGTTAGTAAGAAAACATAACTGCTTTTTGATAACCATATCTTAACGAACATTATGGGATGGCTTTTTGTTCCATGGGCCATTAGTCAGCCAATCGTAAAATTGAAATTCTTTTGTAAATTCCACTGTTTTTAAATTTGCATAGGTTCATGTTCGTCAGGACGTATTTTTCGGCATCCTTGGGATCTTATATCCATTGGACAATAAATTTAAATTAGTCGAATAACATTAATATAATTTTACGATCCGTGGCGAAATTTAGTTGTTTTTTACTATTGATACGTATGTCCTTAATTCAAGATTTTTGAGCTCCTAAGATCTATATGTGACGCGCAATATAGAAAGGGACCTAAGGCTAAAAACCAGTTTTGTTTAGGAGAGCCATTTTAAAGATTAGGTCCCTTTATATTTGCGCTTAGAATCGTCGACTTTACTTTTATAAAACACGCTCTCTGGGAGGGAACACTTTTGGGCCATGGGATCGGTCTCATTCGATGCTCAGATGTAGTCCACAAAACGAAAATTGATTTTTTTACCCTTAGGTCCCTTTCTCTATGCGCTGTCACATATGGGTATGTCCGAGTTCTAATTGGTACAATGTTAAAATATAGGTACAAAATTGAATTTGCGAGAATTTGTGTATATCTTGATACCCAAAAGTCTTAAAACGATATGGACCGTTTTTTGGGCTCTAGAGTTGATAGATGACCCCCTGAATTAAAGGTCGAGGCCTTTAATTCAGCCATAATACATATTTTACATGTTATGTAAAATTTTTGTTATATTTAGAATATAATAATACAGAAAATTTCGCTGTTTCGGAGTACCCATATATCAATGTTCAAAAGGGCTTATATGTCGGCACCCTAGGGATCTTAGACTTATGGGTGAAGATCCTTAATTCTTCGAATCGGAAAATTAATGTGATATTCTGTTTTGCCATATGTCCATAGTTCTAGAATATTTTTGGGTCCCTTGGGCCCATATCGGTCGTTCCGAGGTGCAAATTGGCATAAATCTTCTTGAGAAGAGGTACATATTTGGATTCTGGATACCAATATGTCAACGAATATCAGAGGACCAAGGGTTCATGGACCACGTCCATAGGTCAAGGCCTTCAATATAACCTAATTCTTAAGTTAATGTAATGATCTGATTCAGTTTTCACTGTTTCTGAGTACCTATATGTCCGTTTTCGAAGGGACCAATTTTTCGATGCCTTTGGGACCTTAAACCTATGTGTTAAGGACTCAAATGTCCTCGAATCAAAAAATGTATCAGATATTCTGCTTGGTGACAACATATTATTGTTAATAGTTCAAAGAGACCGATTTGACCACTTGTGCTCTCAGGACCTTTCCCCCATCTTTAAGACCGTAAATTTCTTCGAATCGTATAATGAATATGATATTCTAATTCGTAAAAAAAATTGATTTTTTTTATATCATAGTGCAATGAGGCCGATTTTTGGGACCATTGGACCCATTTTGGTACACATCTTAAATATAAGTACATGTTTGAATTTGAAAGAAAATTCTACCGTTTCAGCACACATATGCACTCGAACGTAAGAGACGATTGTTAGACCCCTTTATCTACTTGTCCTAAGGATTTATGATTTAAAAAAAAACATTTGAATTCGAGAAAAAATTGTGCCATTTTTGCACACATTCACCCTCGAACGTAAGAGATGGTTTTGAGACCCCCTTGTCTACTTTTCCTAAGGATCACGCCCATTTATGATTTAAATTTAATTAATGAAATTTCTTGTTTAAAAAATACAAATAAGATTAGGACTGTTTCAGTCCTTTTAATAAGAACTTTATTCATTTGCCTGATTTAGCCATTTTCAATACCAACCCAATGACAATAAGACATACATATGTCACTACTTTATATCTTTGTTTTTGAGCTGTAATGTGGTTTTAAAAGATGGATTTTAATTTATATATGTTACCCGGCCTATGAAATGACTCAAAAAAAAATGTCCCCTTTTTTTGATTTCGATAGTTTTTGAGACGCTCTTTTTCGTGGTGATAAATAGAAAGTCCTAACTTGCTTAGTAGTGTACTAAAAATGTAGAGAAAGAAGAGCACAAATGAAAGAAACACAGAATTTTATTGAAAATCCAGAATCAAGATAATAAATGAAATTTAAAAACAAGATTGAACGCTGCCACCTTTTCAAAGGCCGGGTCACATATAATTTTTATGGTCGCAGTTAAGAATTTCGATGTTACAAACGAAGTGACAAACTTATATATTTACACTCCCATCCTATGGTAGGAAGTATAAAATAATAACACCTTTTGTCATATTTTTATAATTATAGGTGTACCCAAAATAGCTTTGTTTTACACAAACTATGAAACTATTTTTCTTCCAGTACGAGACGACCCAATTAGCTTTGGATGTACCTCTACCACTTTCAGTTTCATTGTACTAGTGTTCGAGTCCCTTATCACCCTCTAAGGTTTTGTAGTTTTGTCACGGACCTTTGTTTCGTTTACAAATCAATGCTAAGGTTACACATTTTATTATGTTGTTGTGTTACGTTTCTTGAATTTATAAATCCTTGGCTACGTTTCACACGCTGTTCTACCCTATTATACCTTTGGTTTTGTTTTTAGAAACATAAGAAAAGGTACACTTTTTAACAATATGTGGCGGATTAATAAGATTACACATGTGTATTCAATACACTTCTTGATAGTGTTTATTCTTAGAGTTAATTCCACAAATATAGACGTGATTTATTTTGAACAGTTACCTATCTTTGAGAGAAGACAAGGACTATTAATTACTAAAGCAGCGGTCTTGCTGCAGTAGTGTGTAGAGCCTCCTTTGTTAAGGATAGCTTGGAAAAGTCTACTGGGAATCGAATCATACAATGCTTTAATGTAGTTAAGTGAAATCGTAGACCATGCTTCCTTTATTACTTCAATTAGTTTTTCTTTGTTGCTGTATTTCTTACCAGAAGCATAAACTTTGCGGACGAGCCATCCCCAAAAATTTTCTATAATGTTGAAATCTGGCCAATAGGGAGCCCAGTCAAGAACTTTGACATTTTGATCCCGAATCCATGCCTTCACCACTCGAGCAGTGGGAACCGGTGCATTATCGTGCGGAAATGTCCATTGTAAGTATCCCAATAGATTGTTGAAGTAAGGAAAAGCTTGCTGCAGTACGCCATTATAGCAACTTGCGTTCATTGTGGTGGACAACAATTGTGATTCGCAGGTACCATAATAGGATATGGCCCCAACACCATGACACCACCCACTCGGCTATGTAAGCGATCCAGATGGTGCTCCTCTTTGCAAAGATCATGGAAATAATAGTTAAATCCATTTGGCCCTCGAAATTTAATTTCTCAATTTTTTTCGTCTTAGAAAACGACGCGATGCCACTCGTTATTCCATGTCATGTGACTGCGGCAAAACCCCAAGCGTATCTCTTTGCGGTCATCGTGAAGGGGTGGTTTTTTCTTTTTGGCGTTTTTGGCACTTTAATTGCTAAGCTATTCACTTAGTCCAACGCTTATCTAGCAATTCTATCCCTTGACTAAAATAGTTTTCCTCAAGGTCTTCAAAATGGTGGTTTACAACTGTAATTGCATCTTCATTTGAGGTAAAATGCTTGCCAGCAAGGAATTTTTTAGATTTGGGAACAGGTAAAAGTCACTGGGAGCTAAATGAGGAGAATAAGGTGGGTGGTCAAGCAACTCGTTCTTTAATTCGTTGATTTTAGCCATTGTTAAAACACTCTTGTGCGCTGGTGCGTTGTCTTGATGAAAAATTATTTTTGTGTGTTGTAAGCCAGGACGTTTTTCTCGAATTTGTACATTTAATTGATCTAAAAGGTTGCAATAGTACTCTGAATTTATTGTTTTACCCTTTTGCAGATAGTCAATCAATGAAATACCTTTGAAATCCCAAAAAACCGTTGCCATAACCTTACCAGCCGATTGAATTGTTTTTGCCTTCTTTGGGGCACTTCCTCCAGCTTCAGTCCATTATTTGGATTGTTCTTTTGTCTCTGGAGTATAGTGGTGGATCCATGTCTCATCAACAGCTATGAAACGACGCTTAAAATCCATTTTATTTCGCTGGAAACGATCCAAACAAGCTTGAGAAATGTTTATTCTTAAGCGTTTTTGGTCGACTGTTAACAAGTCCGGCACCCATCTTCCAGAAAGCTTTTTCATCTGTAGTTCTTCATGCAAAATTAAATGGACTCGATCATTTGAGATGCCCATGATATTAGCTATTTCACGCACTTTTATTCGTCGATCATTTAATACCATATCATGCACTTTGGCTACAATTTCTGTTGTTTTTGCTGTTTTTGGACGTCCACTACGTGGTTCATCTTCAATGCTTGTACGACCACGTTTAAATTCAGCAACCCAATTTTTTACTGTTGCATATGAAGGAACACTTTCACCTAACACATTCACCAAATCATTATGAATTTCTTGTCCCGATAAACCTTTTTTATGTAAATATTTAATGACACCACCCATTTCTAATTTTTCCATTGTAAAAAAATCGCGGATGCGTCTTTTGTGAACACCTGTTTCCATATGAAGGAGTTGCCAGATCAAAACAAAATTTAACGTGTGTTCATACCGCGATATTTGTGCTGGGCTAAGAAGTTTCCGAACCGCCCTCGTAAAACAAAAAAAATTCAGAGAATTATGTCAATACTTTTTATTATGATAGAAGGATCTATGGCAATTATGTGTAAAACAAACTGTGGGCCAAATGCTTGCCACGGCTATGGTGGCATACCTCTTTCCGATCGTCCATATTTTCTATGACTCTGAGACATAATAGAGGTTCAATGTCGAATTATATCATGATTTAGCTCTTGAATTGTTGACTTTCTTTTAAATACTTCAAATAAAGGAGTCCAACGATGTCAAATCACAAGATCGTTGTGGCCTATTAATATCGCCACGACGTGACATAACACAACATTTCTCGTGCTAAAGAGTCATTGTTTCGTTGGGTATTAGACCAGTGGCACCATGCTGTTGGAATCACATATCGTACAGGTCCATATTCTCGATTCCTACTCAAGTCCGTTATCGAACACCATTCACTGTCACTGCTTGTAAGACCTCATTTTCAAAGAAGTGCGACCCGATGACGGAACGTTGGCATAATGAACTGGACGAGCTCACGCATGTGTTTTCACATTTCCTACTGACCCGGTTTGTTGAAATTTGTTCACAGTTCTCTCGATTGTGGAGACATTTGGTCGATAATGCAGACCATAAAAAAATCACGAAGTGCACTTAATGCTTTTTGATTTGAACGCCCGTTTTTATAAACTATCTCAACAATCTTAGCGCGCCACTCAATTGTAGACCTCTCCATGGTTGAGTTTGTGATGCACTAAAAAAAGAAATGTCAAATTAAGTTGGTCAAAAAACTTGCCGTCAACGTGTGATTCATAATTAACATCGTGCATTATGGTTGAACCCCACTTTATGTTTAACCGATTCTACCAAAAACAATAAAATATCCTCACAAATTAAAATATGACAATACTTTTAAAATCTGAGTAAATTTATTAAATTTATTAAAATAAATTTAAATTCAGGACATCCAGACATCCTTTTTAAGCAGTTATTTATTTTGTCTCTTGATAACAGCGGCTAGAGAAAGAGTCAAAATCATATCACGTCTATATAGTCTATTGACCATGAGCGAACGAAAAATATGCGGAGAGACAGAAGTTAACATTTTTTGAACCTAAAAAAAAATATCATTAAAAAATAATTTGGCGTGCACTTTTTTGTTTTCTAAAAGACACAACTTTTGTCATTAGAAGAGAAACTTGTTTTAAAAGACAATCCTGTAGCAATTGATTCACAATCAATTTGATAAGAAAGTTTTTTAAGGGTTTTACAGTAGATGCATTTTGCTTTGCATATGTGAAAAAAGGAAAAATCATGAGAAACGGGTGGTTAAGGACAGATGAAAGTCAGGCTGTGGTTTGTCATCAGACACATGAGTGGTATATTTGTGCTGGTAAGTAAAACGACTTAAGTGGGTTTTTGCTAGTTTTCGTAGGATATTTCCAAAATTCTAACTTATTTCGGAAAACCTATGAAGAGTTTGAAGGAAGAGACTTAACAAAAGCTCGCAGGATGGATAAAATAAAAACAACGCAAGTTAATGATTAATACAAGTTTATTTAACATATTACAATAATGCATCATTTAAAAAAATTAATTATTCACTAGAAAATCAAACAAAACTTCTATAGAGTTACATATATATGTTATTTAATTTTTGCAATGTATTAAATGGACTTAAACTCTTTAGAGTGACTTAGTCAAATGTTCCTCACAAGATTGGATTTGTGAGAAGCAACATTATCGTTCTGAATTTTTTCTAGCTTATTTTACCGATCGTCCAAGATGAAAAGTACAAACTATATTTATATCCGTGCACTTAGGTCCATGTTTTAATATTAAGTCCACACAAAGTTTGACTTCGAGTTAACTCGTGGTCCAAGGAAACTTGTGTGGGATTTGACAACATTTTCATTACGATGGACAAGTTTATAGCTCCAAGAATTGATTAAGCCAAATAATATGGTAAATCCTAATTTGTTCCCCGCTGCTCCAAAAGTCACATACTAAATTCAGCTTTGAACAAATTTCGGAATCAACTAAGAAACACAAAAATTTAAATTTGTATTTTCTTGGTCCAAATAGTGGTGTATAACGCTTATAAACGGTGTTTTTTCAGATGTCGGCAATGAAATATTCCTGATCAAGCTTTGAGTCTAGCATTTAACACACTAAATCAGGGACACACTAAATCTTTTGTCCTTACGCTGCGTATGTTTTAACTTGTGGTAGTCCAAAAGCATTGTCTCGCAATACATTACAAAATATACAGGGATTTTCTATTCCGACATAGCATTAACATTTTTAAATTTTATATAAAGGGTGGTTAAATTTTAAGGGCCGATGTTGATTTGTCGAGAAAAAGATCCATTGTTTCGTTAGCTGTGTGGCAAGTGGCAACGTCCTGTTGAAACCACATATCGTCCACATCCATATCTTCCAATGCCGCCCACAAAAAGATGCTCATTATCTCACGATAGCAAACTCCATTCACATTCACCTCATCACTAAAGATGATTTTCTTCGAAAATTGATTTTCATTTTCATAATAAGCCTGCATAACTTAAACGCGACGATCGCTTATGTATCTTTCCATGGCTCGAATTGAGTTAGACTGAAATTGAGAAATATCAAATGATATGCAGAAAAAACTTGGCGTTAAGTGTGGTTCACATTCAAAATCGGCCCTTAAAATTTAACCACCCTTTAAGTATTTCTTTAAGTTTTAAGACTGCCAGAAATTAATAAAAGGCGGAATAAAAAAAAGCGTCAGTGTGTTGGACCCTATAGCGACAAAAACTCGAATTTTTCCAAATTGTATCCACGCTAACAAGGCAGCCGTCGAGAGCAACGTGTTGCAACATTTACTCTGTTCACAAAACATGGCTACACACATAGAAACGTTTGATTTAACATGGCAGTATTGCAGTATAGCCTCGTGTGTGTCTAGCATTATAGCTGTAGCATGACCTATTTACAAACATGCCTAGAGTGGAAAGCGTTACTATCAAATTCAGTGCCCTCCGGTGCGTATGATTATTATTAGTTGAATAATTATGCAGCACTCATACGATACACAGTACTTACCATTTGACACTATTAGCTGCAATTTTCAATTTGAATGCAAATTATAATTCATAAAATGCATAGAATTCAGAACTCTACAGAATCTCGTGCACAACCACGCACACATGTCTTTCGCCTCTGCCACAACCACAACAATTCATTTCACATTTTTCAATTGAAATTTCAAATGTTAATAAAACCACAGACACAGGCGGAGAGAATCACAGACATTAAACTGGAACTAGACATAACAATGAAATACTACTGCTAAATGTAAATATACAGGGTGCAACAAAAGTTGCTCCATTGACTTAATTCTACTTCACCTGTTGGCCAAATAGAATAAAACAATAAAGCTAAAAAATAAAGGTTTCCGTCTTCTCAAGTTATTCTGCTTTTCAGCAGTCAAAGAATTTAGCCTGGCTGAAATTTATGTATTTTTTCTAACAAAATTATTTTGAAAATTAGGTCATTGTATTTCAAACATCACATAAAGCTCAAGTTAAATTTAAATTTAGGATACGAAACCATTATTTTTGGTACTTCCTGTAGCAAACATATAAAATAACAATAGCAGGCTGTAGCATAGTAAACAAACAATAAAAATAAAATCTCCAGCAAAGACTTCGAGTATATACAGGCTTTAATAAGAGCTCACAAACCCAAAACAAAAATATAAATAAATAAACCGAATGCGAACAAATAAAAAACAGAATACCACAAAACTAACACTTGGATGTATAAATAGAAATAAAGACTTACTGACATGAGTACACAGCCGTATGCGAAACTAAAAATGTGATGTGATGATTGTCAGTACAGAACGGAAGTAGAATTGTGGGTATAGAAAGTGAAAAAGTACTATGTGTGCATGCTAAAATGACGAAGTCTTTTTTACGACAATGATAAACTTCGCTTAAAGGGTTTTACAAATTGTGTCAGTTGTTCTGAGATACTTGTAGTGTATATTAAATTCAGTTGAAAAATTCAATTACTCTTCATTAAAATCTTGTCAAATATCATGATCATGACAGGATAAATCCCAAACTTACGGCCAAATCAAATCATATCGTTGTGGCTTTAGGAAGAAGAAATCAATAATAGACCAAATGATTCGACTTCTTCAAATTCTGGAAAAGACCGGGGAACACCAAATCAATACATGCCACATCTCTATGGACAATAAGTCTACATGCAATATTCCGATAAAAGAATCATTATATAAAACCATGTCTGCGAATTACATACCATAAAATCTTGTATGTCTTTGTAGAATGACTCAAATTGATACCAAATCCTAAGTTACAATCCTCCCTTTGAACTATTCACTACGTTAAGTGGTCTCAGACAGGGCGAGAGCTTATCATGCGAAAATCGTGGAAGAAGTCCAGGAAAATGCTCATGTTAGTGAAACGGAAACAATTAAAACAAAGGGCCACCACCTTTTCGCATATATAAGTACAAACAACATATACAGTATCGGGATGTGCTATTGGAAATTTTTGAAAGATTTCTTTTGAGTCTCCGATATTCATGTGTTATATAAAATAGAGCTGGTGGTGAATAATGATAACATCAAAATTATGCTGGGATCTGCTAAAAAGGCTTCACGACAAAGAAGGAGAGATTGTTTTAATCGAGGCTGTTGAGAAAATTATATTCCTTTGATCTGCCATCAACCAAGATAACGATAGAAACGAGGATTGCAATTTAAATACACTGGAACTACCTGAGCTTATACAAAATTGCGTTTTATTATTAAATGACAAAGTTCAACAAAACCAGTTATTTGAATAAATTATCACTATTTTTTACAGACAATTCATGTTTAAAATGACCCACTCTTTATATGGCACCAAGACATGGATGCTTTTCAAGCGGATGAAAGTGTGTTGCCAGTCTGCGAGAACAAATTGTTAGGAACAAAAATCAATCGCAATATTTTATAATGTGTCTCAAATTTAAAAGAAGAATCTATGCAAGGTTCTGTTTCTTTAAAAACGAGTAAGTCAAGATCCTTGCCATCAGAGCCGAAAGCCTTATTTCGTACTCCATTAGATGGAATGAAACTTTCCAACTGAAAGTTACCTGATATTATATAGAAACTATAGATTTTTTCAAGTAATTATTTAATAATTTGAAATATATCTAGAAATGGCAGTCAATTGGCCATTGAACTCAAGTAATGCGAACCCGTTTGATTATTATATTTAGACTTCTTCAAGTTTTAGGTCTATGCGCCAAAACTTGAAACTATGAACGTCTCGGAAGAATATATTTTGCAAACCACTGATTGATAAAGGAGAGGAACTTTCATTTTAACAACACCCCATATCTTAGTTATTCCTGGGAAATACATTAATATGATGTCGTCTTGATACCCTCTACCGTTTGCCGGATGGTAAACTTAATTTTTTCTTCCGTTAGCAATACCACGAAATTATGATGAGAGGCCCTATCTTAATTTGTGACAGCGCATTGAGAAAGGGACCTAAGGGTAAAAAAATCAATTTTCATTTTTTTTTTCTTTTTTTGATGTGGACAATATCTGAGCATCGAATAAAACCGATGCCATGCCCCAAAAGTATTCACTCCCAAAGATATGCGCGTTTTATGAAAGTAAAATTGATGATTCTAAACGCAAATAGAAAGGGACCTAATCTTTAAAATGGCTCTCCTGAATAAAACTTTTCATCAACTTCTCACTTTTTTTTTGATGTGGACAACATCTGAGCATCGAATGAGACCGATCCCATGCCCTAAAAGTGTTCCCTCCCAGAGATATGCGTGTTTTATAAAAGTGAAGTCGACGATTCTAAGCGCAAATAGAAAGGGGCCTAATCTTTAAAATGGCTCTCATGAAAAAACTGGTTTTTAACCTTAGGTCCCTTTCTATTTTGCGCGTCACATATGTAATATTCGGTGTAATAGAGTCTATAGCTTGAGAGCCACAATAAAAATAACAATAAACACTAAACATGTGTTCAAAGTGAACATGTTTTATATTGTGTGTTGGGGTATGTTGGATTCCCAATTTCAAGTGCAGCGGGAAGACGCGTCGAATTTGTGTCTTTTATTGTCCGCCGGCAATAAAAATCTATTTATGGTCGCACAATGTAATAAAACGTACAATGCAACGAACGATCGATAAAATGCACGCACAGGGCGATAAAGGCCTGCGATGCGTGCATTGATTTCTGCCTTAGAAATTGTAAGACCAACGTGGTTCGCCTGATAAGAATTTTTGTATATATAGCCCTAAGCGAACACATTTTAAATTAGTATGAAACCATTACTAGACCGAAGAAGACCTTACAAATCTTCTTTAATCTTAAGTATAAAATCATTACTCACCAGGAGAAGAAATTACAACTCTTCTTCAAAACTTGAGTCAGAATAAATCTACTCAACAGAACATTTATGTAAAAAACACTTTGTTTCATTTTGCAACATGAGCCGTTATTTATCAGAGACTTGCGGAAGTGTAGTCCGTTTAGGTGGTTCTGTCGCATAAAAATTTGAATTTTTCGATTTTATGGTACGATTTCATCAAAAACAAATCTCTTAAATAAAGATAAATTTGCTGTTGAAATTTAGACCCGCCCAGTGACAGCGGCCTTGAGATAATTACGATAACAATATGAGCTTTATAGCCAATATAGACATAAGAATCAAGACTAAGATACATCTTAATTTCATTTACTGTGTTCACAATTGTGTGAAAGAACATTTTAAGGAAAATCCATCAAAATATTTGTAAAATTTTGAAAATCCAATATAAGATTTTGATTTCAAAGAGAATACCATTTTAAGATCTGAATGTAATTCAACAAAAAAGTCTATAATTTAGGCAGAGGAGTTTGCGCTTAATGCAATGGAGATGGTGTTGCACGTATAAAGAATTGCCTTTTTGCACGGTGCTTTCTATCGATAAGTGGGATAAAAACGCCAATTTGTTCAATCAATAGAATCAATAAGTTTAAATCATTGTTCCAGTAAGGAATTGACGAATGGGAACAGAGAAATCTCTTGAAAGACGAGGATTAAGCTTTAAAATACACTGGAACTGCCTGTGCTTCTATATGGCGCCAAGACATGGATGACAGTAGGTTGCCCGTCTGCTAGAAAATATCATTGCAGGAATAAATAAACGCCTCTATACACGGTGCATTAATTCCATAATTGGGACAAAAACGCCAAATTGTTCAACCGGTCGAATATATAAGCTTGAACGAACTACGTAAAAAATTTGGCTAACGATGGCTTAAAAATTGTATATTTACTTGAAGCTTGTAACGAAGCAGAAAAAAAGTATTTTATTTCATTGTTTATGGGATTGTTTCGAGCACAATCTCTAATTGCCATTGGGATTGCCTTTTGAATTTGCAAAACGGCCCAAAAATTACCAAAAATTTTAGTAACTAAAACGGAAAGAATCTTCGAATGAACTCGATCTAACTATGACAGATCTACGCAATAATCAACATATCAACAATAATATTCAACATATCAACAGTAATAAGTTTTTGCTTATCAACAATAATATTCAAATGTAAATACAGGGTGCAACAAAATGATTTTTCCAACTTGAAATTCTTATTCAAGCATATCAAATCTCAGGTTCAATATGCATTCACAGAGACTATTTAACAATCCATAATTCAAATATAAATCATTAGGCACTACATCAATAAATGACTACTTAAAATCGGCAAAGCGGGCCAGATTCAGCTAGTAAAGTATATACTTTATATATTATATAGATCAGCGTAAAATAGACAACATAGCCATGTCCTTATCCGTCCGTTTAAGCTCGATGTTGGCAGGCAAATTAACTTAGAATCTCGAAATTTTGATAATGCATGATAATGACCTATGGTCATACGCGGCTATCTTAAGTTTTCACAGGGGAACAAAACTTGGCTTTAGGGGACTAAAGGTTCCTCGAAAAAAATTCACTGTTTTAAGTTTTTGCTTTACAAATCAAGATTTTATGGAACGAACAATGGAGAAAATATCTAAAAGAGTCAGCGATACTCAACACAGACATCTGGGTATTTAAATTGAAGCAATTTTACCAAAACCCTATATGTGACGCGCAAAATAGAAATGAACCTAAGGCTAAAAACCAGTTTTGTTCAGAAGAGCCATTTTAAAGATTAGGTCCCTTTTTATTTGCGCTTAAAATGTCGACTTCACTTTCACAAAACGCGCGTATCTCTGGGAGGAAACACTTTTGGGGCATGGGATCGGTCTCATTCGATGCTCAGATATTGTCCACATCAAAAAAAAATGAAAAGTTGATGAAAAGTTTTGTTCAGGGGAGCCATTTTAAAGATTAGGTTCCTTTCTATTTGCGTTTAGAATCGTTGATTTCACTTTCATAAAACGCGCATATCTCTGGGAAGGAAACATTTTTGGGGCTTGGGATCGGTCTCATTCGATGCTCAGATGTTGTCCACGACAAAAAAAGAAAAAAAAAAATGAAAATTGATTTTTTTACCCTTTATTTATTTTGAAATTTTTGTATGAGCAGAAGGTGCTGAAAAATGTCTTCGTCTTTTTCCGCTTTAGTATCATAGTGACGGTGGAGGGTATACGAGTATAAGGCCGAACTTAATGATGTTTTACTTGTTCTATTTAAATTGTGTTATTTCATTATTAAACTTAACTTGTGCCCTTGCCACGTAAAATACAAAATTGACGAGAACCTTTCTGACTCCTCTCAAAAATGCCACATGCCGCCCCTCCGATGCTCTCCAGTTATTCCAAGGCCGGAAGACTGACACAATTCCATGAAACTGAAACCAAATAAACATAAATTCAGATTTCACACAACGAGCGATGTTGTTTTGAAATTGTAGAACTATTGTGGCGCTGTACCAAACACGACGTGTTTTAAGGGGGGAGCGGAGGGTTTGTTTGTCAATGGAGAGTGTATGTATCTGTTTACTGGTTTAAATGTGTATTTTTCAGTGAGACAACATATACATACATATATGTATAGATTGTACGTGTATGTGTGTTTATGGCTTTGTATGTCAATAGTGACATTGCGCCAAAACATTAGAGTAGGTCGTTATAAAAATGCTGCAATATACACATCCTGTTCAGTGGACAATTGCGGTCTATATCATAGCCGCTTACTTTAAAAATCGATAAAAAAAATAATGTGACTATGCTTACGATAGTCTTAATGTTAATGAAAAATACTAATGAACATTACCCTATATGACAGAAAAATTTATATTGAGGCAGTCCCTATTGACATCCCAAGTGTTTCACATGACATATGTTCCCTATAAGGTGTCTAACTCGTTGTGTTAGCATTCCTTTTTTGTACTTGTTTTTTATGCAATTTTAAAGTTATTGAAATAAAGGTAATTATATAATTTATATTATCACCCCAAAGTAAATCTTAGTCGGATTTGTAATGCACACATTTTTGATGTCTAAATTTGTTTAACCCATTCGAGAGTCTCCAAAACCGAAACCCGACAACTAGCATTCCGGTTTTTATGTTCAAAACCTACAGTCGGCTTCTCAAAAATAGCTTAAATGTGGCAAGTCGGTTTCTCCGTTTTTTTGCTGTTGGGTTTTCCGGTTTTTGGCTGTAGTAAGTAAAAGCAAGGAAAATTCATAATTTTAAAGTACGGAATACGTACCAAAAAAAAAAGCAAGTTTTTTTTGACAAAGCACGGAGGAAGTTGAATTTTAATTTGGACCTTTAATATTTTTTCTGTTAAGTAGAAAGGACATCATTCGTCTAGTGGGTGCCTCCAGTGTTGATACAGATTTGTAACGGTCTTTTTCATGAATCTTCGCAAAATATCCGGCTATAACTGAGCACATTCCTGTCGAATATTCTTCTCAAGGTTTGCGATACCAAAGATAGAAGATTGGAATAGTTAAGTCGGGCCATTTTGCTGTCCACGCTAAATCGCCAAAACGGACAATTACGCCCCCAGGAAAGACTTCCATCACAAAAGGACTATTCTAGTGGTACTCGCTTATTAAACGAATCAGTGGTATCAGCTAAGGAAAAAACTTCAAAACTTTACGAGAAATTTGAGAAACTTCTTTGTATATAAGAACTGATTGACTTTATAAATTACTTATATATACCGTGTAATTCGAAAATTTTTAATATGAACAAAAGTTATTCAACAAATATTATAAGCGTGTAATAGCAGAGATCGCGTAAACTCCCTAAAGGTTATTCTTGATTGAATTTCTGCCAAAAATTATATTTAATTAAAACAAACAGTTTTAGCGCAGATTGTTTTGCGATGACAAATCATTTTTATAATCTTGTACAATAGTGTGAAGGTAACGCGATCGCGACCTCCTAAGCGAAATGCCAATATAACACGGCCAATATCAATAGTGGCACGTACAGTGTATACAGTTGCACCCACTCATTCAATTTCGGCAGTAAGAAAACGTTTATCATGACCCTGTTGCATTCGCCAGTGACCATATTTGCGATGGCGTCCTCTAAACAATATGGCCCAATCACTCCTCCCATGTAAACGCTGCACCGGAAAGTATCTTTAAGAAGATTTAATAATTTTTTGGGCATCCTAGTCGGATTTTCAGCCCACCAGAAATAAACATTTTGAGCTCTTACAGCGATAAAGATGTCAGCACCACTCGCTTTTTAATGAAATTCGATAAAACATTGTTTAAAATGTATTATTAATATTTACAGAGATATAACAACTTCAACTGTATCGGATTCCTCCGGACGAATTAAAAATAAAAGGCAGAAAAAAACTCTCCATGTCTTTTTCGCCGTTAGGGCTCGGTTTGCTTTATTGATGAAACTCCTTAAATCGATGTCGAAAGTCAAGCTGCGATATCACTAACCGAATATTCCTTAAAAAAGACACAATAATTCCACGATCTTGCATAGTATAGCTTTCCATTGCTTTCCTATATGTGACAACGCATAGAGATAGGGACCTAAGGGTAAAAAAATCAATTTTATTTTTTTTTTTTTATTTTTTTGATGTGGACGACATCTGAGCATCGAATGAGACCGATCCCATGCCCCAAAAGTGTTCCCTCCCAGAGATATGCATGTTTTATGAAAGTGAAGACGACGATTCTAAGCGCAAATAGAAAGGGACCTAATCTTTAAAATGGCTCTCCTGAACAAAATTGGTTTTTAGCCTTAGGTCCCTTTCTATTTTGCGCTTTACATATGTATTTTGCAGCTGTCTAGTGCAAGAGTGTTAAATATCATTGACGTACGATATTTCATATCAAACATCTTTAATATCGTCTGATAGGTTGATTCATTTTCCGCCACCTTGTACTATAAAATTTTCTCACAAACCGTAAAATAAAATTATTTTTGCAGTTTGTCTAAATTTGTCTGTATCCAAAAATCTAACCCTTTTAAACATGGACATATGGCTACCACAAACAATGAAATTTTTACTCAAATTTAAATATGACCTTATACGTAAAATCCTGGTGAATTAAGAGACCTACTAAGGTAATAATTACCATACTTCTACTTGGAGAAATATATTCCATTCTTAAGCATAGGGTTTAAACCGAGTTTTCAATTTTGAAAAATCACGACAGTCAGTTTTTTCAAAATACGGTTTTGAAAAAAACCCAAAATGGCGGTTTTCTGAAAACCCTAGTTTTTTGGACAGTCTCTAACCCACTCTAATGTAGATGTGTTGAAAATACATTAACTGTTATCTTTTTACACTGTGTCCTCAAAATAACTGACTCTCTCACTGTTTGCTTGACTAACACAATCATAATAAAAGTGACGAGTGTATATTTGAAATGTAATCTATATCCCTTTATATGATTTTTATTTTTATTGCAAATTAAATTTAACTTTAAAAATAAGGTTTTGTATTTCGAAAATTAAAAATCGTTAGTTGGTTCGTTCCTACATGCAGACAGCTAAAATTTGTCCTCGTCGCTAAAAATTACCGACACGTAAAGTGTAAAGTGTAAGCAGACATGTCCGCCCATAGATTGGCATGTCTTTCTGTCCGTCCATCGGTGTGTCGTCTGAAATCTAAAGAGTAGACAAAGGAAATAACTTGAGATTCAACAAATTTAAAATAAGTTGTCCCTTATTCCTTAATGGGATGTTGTTGAAGTTAAGTAATTGCAACTCACATTAAACCAGGTACGGTTGCGTATATATCCTCTTAGAAACTTTAAAATATTACTAAAGAGTAATGTCATAATTATAAAACCAAAGGCACAGTAAAAAACTATTTTGGAATTTAAAAAACAACGATTCTTTAAAAAGAATGAGTTTATATTTTGTTAAAAATTATTAACAATTTTACATGGATTATGACTTTCAAGTTTTCAACAGTTTTCAATGAATCACAGAATATACCTTACCAGAGACGGTTGTTGATAATTGTCGTCCCACGAAGTTATGTCTTTAATTAGGCAAATATTTGCATTTCGAGTCTTCAATTAAGAAAGTAAGCCATATAATTAAACCTATTTACAAAAAAGTGTGGATTTCCCTGTACGGAAAATTTGCCAAAATGCCAACCCTTGCGTTAAAGCCCGATAGCAACACTCTATGGTAGCCAACATATTTTTTTCTTCGAGTGTTACTCGTACAATTACAATGTCAAATGATTTTTACTATCATTTATTGTGTAAAAAAAGAATACAAATTTGTACTCATTTTGTATATTTTGTTTTGTTTCACTAAAAATCCTTTGATGTAAGCGCAATACGACTGCTGGCTTTGATATACAAAATATAAACGAAACGAAATATCAAGTGCTTTGTATCAGAATATCAAAATTTTAAACGCTTTGTAAAATTACTCTTAACGTTTTTGTTCCTCCGATGCAGTGGGTGTAAAATTAATATCTTGGGCAGCGTTTGTGAAATATTACTGTTTCATTTGTATGACATGACCAATTAGTCAACGTGGTAGCTACTCATTGGTTTCAAGGCTAAAGCACGAAATTGTTTCAAAGACAATGTTTATTGGATGGTAGAATTGTTGGCGTTGTTTTTTTTTTGTAATAAATTTTTAAAAAGGGAATTTTATATTCTTTGCATAAGTTATGTGTGTGTGTAAACTATAAAAAGGAATCATATAAGTACAATAAATCATCCTTTTCTAGATTAGAAACTTAAAATTGTTTTCAATGTTAGAGAATTTATTCCTTCTGTCGACGAAAGCTGCCTTAACGGAAATAACAATTTTAAATTTTTTAAAAAAAAAAATCCCAATGGCTTTCCTAAAAAAGGGCAATCAGAATTTTCAAATTTATTTAGGTATTTTACTTTTACACATTGAACTCGGATTAACCGGCTCGAGACCTCTTGTATCTATATTTTAATAGATGACAAGTTTCTTACAAGATGATAAAATGACACTGATTTTCTTGGCTGCGTGATGACCTTAATCAGAAAGCTTCGCAGCAATTGTTGAAAGGAAAACCGAACTCTTAAAGGCCAGGTTCTCACCAAACAAGCTGAGAGCTTCTGTTGTTAATCTTACTTTTCAAGTTTTCTTCACACAATTGCCCATCGAAAAAGTATTTAGGATGTAAAACCAAAATTTTTGAAAGATACACAATTGTGATAAACAAACAGTTCACATAATTCCGTGCTTCAGACATAATATGGCAATAACAAAATTTTTAAATTAAATTTCCTCTAATTTTGGACTTGGAGCCGAAGATAGGCCTATTTCAATTTTTCGGCAAGAAAATTCAAAATATTTATATAAATAATTGTGATCAGTAAATTGCGTCCTTTTGTCAATTAGAAAGAGGCTTGGGATGGAAAATACAGCAATTTCATTGTTAAAACAGGCCTCCATCTTACCTACGCAAAAATATGGTCCGTCCCTAATCTGACCCAAAACTTCAAAATTACGTTATATTTCAATTCGTAGCAAAATTTGCTTAAGTTGGTTACCCAAATGTATATGTGACGCGCAAAATAAAAAGAAACCTAAGGGTAAAAACCAGTTTTGTTCAGGAGAGCCATTTTAAAGATTTAAATACGTGTATCTTTGGTGTGCCATCACTTTTATAAAACGCGCATATCTCTGGGAGGGAACACTTTTGGGGCATGGGATCAGTCTCATTCGATGCTCAGGTGTGAAGTGAAAATTGATGTTTTTACCCTTAGGTCCCTTTTTCTATACGCTGTCACATATATTGACTATAAATTGCTCGTTTATACAATGAGCGCCAATTTTTTGGCCTAATGAGCCAAGCATCTCTGCCTTGCCTTGTTTTGATGTATTTATGCGCCCACCAAAAAAAATGATTTGATACTTTAGACCGTGGTACCTTTAACCACTAATAGGGAAAATTTTTTCCCCTAAGCTGATTTGGCCCAGTTAAAATCCCAAACTAAGTATGACTATAAGACATCATCATACAAAATTTAGATTCGATTGACCGCTATCTTGCTTTCAGATACTCGGGCACACACACGAACGGACTGGGCTAGAACGTCTTAGAATTTTTGACGGTCAAAAACTATTTACTTTATAGGGCCCGCGATCAAAACTTCATGGTGTTGCAAACGAGATGATAAATTTGGCATACAATAAACTTCGGTGGAGGGTACAAAAAAAATTCACAATGTTCCGTGCTTTTTTTGATAAGAGGTCTAATGAAATATTTTCGATTAAATGCCTGGCTGTGTAAATAATTAGTGATCCATCTACAGGCATTTTTTCAAAACAAAAAAATATAAAAATTCGAATCAAGTGTAGAAACTTTATTTGTAATTTAAAAGGACATTTTATGGTATTTAATTTTTGACTATAATTTCCTTCAAATCCTGTTGAAACCAAGTGTCGTCAAGATTACGGACTTCAATTTCAGGTAGCTAAAAGTCCGATATCATGGTGCGATATCGAGCACCATTCACGGTTACATGCCGGCCTGCATCATTTTTGAAAAAATATGGACCGATGATTTCACCAGCCTATAAATCGCACCAAACCGTGGTTTTCTCTAGGTATAATGGCACCTCCACCTCTTTAACCTCTTTTTGTTGCTTTTTAGCCCAAAAACGGCAATTTTGTTTATTGACTTTGCCGTTGAGCCAGAAATGGGCCTCATCACTGAACAAACTTTTGGTCGAAAACAGCGGATCATCCCGTTTCTCACCGAAAGGTCATTTCCATAATGCAGTTGCCAACATTTAAAAGAAATTATTTTCAAAAAATAAATGCCATAAAATGTTCTTTCAAATTACCAATAAAGATTCCACACTTGATTTGAATTTTTATATTTTTTTTGTTCTGAAAAAATAATTCTAGATGGATCACCCTACATAATCTTGGAGAAAAAATGTAGAAAAAGTATTCAAAAATGTGAATCATATTGAGAGTATAAAGATAACGCCATTTAAAAGTTTCTAGATGAAATTTACAAAATGAAACTCTGTAGTTCCGAGGATAAGTTAAGGATATCTAATCATTGTTAATAAAATGTTCAGGAAAATATGTACCAAAAGAGGAAAGAGTACAGAAAATTGTCGATTAGAGATTTACTTATAAGGCTTGAGAAACAAATCCAAAAATGATCATCAAAAAAAGGATCACAGGATAGAGGTATATTCTGACAGAAACATTAAAAAAATGATCATCAGAAACTAAAGATTATAGAATTTCATTAAAAAAATGGCACCATTTATAATATATCTATCGAATCAGAATAACTGCCTGACTCCCTTTAGCGATATTCGTCCGTCTGTCATCTGCGTAATCAAAGGAACCGATTTGGATGAAACTTGGTACATTTTTCAGGTTTGGGACGAGGACATACAGTAAACAAGTACAAATTATTCCCGATTTCAGATCCTGCTGTTTTAGAATGTAACAAAAGATACTGTTTTGAGGGCCAATATACAATTATAGTGAAATTTAACCATATCAGTTTAATTTTACAAATAGCTCCCACATAAAGGTCCCTATATGATTTCAGGTCCTGAGGCTTTAGAATTTCAAATTAACCACGTCAATGCTGACATTTCGCAAACCTGTTATAAGAGACCCATAATAAAACTGGACCATTTTTGTCCACTCTTTTATATACTCGTAGCATTCTGATGAAGGCCTTTCCCAATTTGGGCTGCTGTCTCACTAGAAGTCATATATGACACCCTTTCATTTCCAAATTTAGCAAAGTTTATTATAAGGAGACTATAAATACTCTTATGAGATTGAACCATACCATGTCACACTTTCATATAGCCCTGACAAAAAGATTAGCGCTAATTAGGGGGTTATACCACCTTATTGTTACAAATACGGGCCCAATAATTTACTTCGTAGAAAGAGCACCATGTCGGTCTATTTTTTCTAACAGACTTCCTATGAAAATATCACTCACGATTTCGAAGGGTCCTGACGCTCTAAATGAATCCTTTTACATCCGAACTTTCCCAATTTTAATAATGTTAATTCCGAAAGTTTTCATCTCCCGCCCATACAACAGAATTCATTTCTGTCACTCTACAAGCCGCACTTTAAACTCAAACTTTTTCAAGTAAACTCTGGCTAAATAAAACCACATCTTTCGCCAATAGAATAGTTTATGGAAACATAGTTTATTATAATCTTAGTTGTAATAAATATGTTAACATGTAATGAAATAAAAAAAAAACACATCTTTAAGCCCCATTTCAAATCTATTCTAACTCAAATGTGTTAGCTATGACTATCCCCGGTGATATCGAAATGCTCTGTATTTTATAAAGCTACAACGAAATTTATTCTTCACGCTTTAGAAGTCACATAATAATTCCGCAACTGCTCTAAACCCCAGCCATAGGTGCGAAATTTCTGAATAGCTGAGGTGTAGGTTATGTCAAAGTCGGCAACACCCGACTTTAGCCTTTACTATTTTTTAACTTGTTAAGGAGTTTAAATGATTATAGAAGAAAATTGTAAATATTTTAATACGCTATTCATAGGTATCGTACAAAAAACCATGGCAATACCGGATGACAATACCGGACATTTTGTCATCATTCATTAATTCGTTTTTAATGATCTAGGTCTAATAATGTTCTTTAATATTAATTCCGCCTATGGCAAGAAGCGCAGAAGAATATAACTACTTACGAAATTTCGATTTCCGCTTTGTAATCTATCTGCAATTCACTTCCTTTCAATTAATTTCAGTTTTCCTTTGTCTGTCTTTCTACACTGTTTTTCATTACTTTTGGCTTTCCTGTCTCTTTGTTTGCAGTACTCGAAACTTTTGCCGCAACTGTTACCACATCAACCGGAGATATTCTCCCGACAACGGAACCAGAACACAGACAGCCAACAATAACAGCCGCAGAAACAACGCCGCGAATACAAACGACCAAAATCAACAACATTTCAGGGAAATTAATTAAAGACCAGCCACACGAACCACCAAATCTGCCACAACAACACCAACTCCCGCATTCATCGATACTACTCGGGCCGGCAGCAGTGCAGCTGCCACAAATCCAATATAATAACACGCAGCAGCGGCTGGAAGAGCACGAGCCGAAAGCCGTCTCAAGTCCGCCTAAGAACGCCGATCAAATATTGTTGGTGCCAAAACAGAAACGATATCAACGGGGGCATCAGCTGCCGCAGTACTTAACAACGACTCAAGAAACTGCGTTCAGTCCGAATAAAATGACCCCGGATACAACGCATAATCTCACCTACCACGGCAAGTCGATTGTGGATGGACGCTTGACGGTGCCCATGGATGACACACAGCCGCCTCAGCAGGAACAACAACGACACGATTATAATCGCAGCACTGGTGGAGATGAAATGCTGCCTCCCTTGTCGAAACCAATGCCCGTCTTTGACTTTGGAATGGCGCAGAATATAACAGCACGTACGGGTCACATGGAGGCGGTAATTAAATGTCGCGTCGATAGGCTCGGTGATAAATCGGTAAGTTATGGAAATGTCCTTTAGCGTAGAATTGTTTGACAACAGGATTGTTGGTTTCTGTCCAGGAAAAAGGATAACTTCACTATGTATGCAAGCGATGTTTAATGAAATTCGCATATATTTTAAAACACAAAACAACACAACAAAAAAAGGTGCCAACACCCTTTTCCACTTACAAGATTATGCTTCCCTTACGTTTCCGGAAATATTTAAGGCAAAACTTTTGGAAGGACAATCTTTAAAGTTGAAGATGAAAAGGTACGAGGGTTGCTATTTATATTTAGGGTCCGGCAATACAAACACAATAATTTATAATTGGAGATGGTTTTATTGTTCAAAATATTCTCCTTTAAGATCAATAAATATTCTCCTTTAAGATCAATCAAAGCACTTCTTCCACTCCGATTGAGAAACCTCCAAAACATGATTTTTGAACTCGTCAACAGCTGCTTCGGGCGATGAAAAACGTTGACCACTCATTTTTTCTTGACGCTAGGGCATAAGAAGAAGTCATTGGGTGCCAAATCAGGGCTGTACGGTGGATGGACCATCAATTCGACATCTTGAGTGGTCAAATAGCTCATCGTTTCAGCTGATGTGGGAGAGCTCGCATTGTTGTGTGCAAAATTGATCCGTCTTCTCTTATTATCTTTACTCCCTCCTTCGAACACTGCTGGCAAACAGATGGTTATATACCACTCAGAGTCGACCGTCCTACGTTCCACTAAAGGCACTGTGGTAACATGGCCGGTTATACCGAAAAAAACGCAATCATTTGCTTCGATGTACTTCTACAACGAACAACTTTAGTTGGATTTGGCTCGTCTGAAAGACCCATTTGATCGATTGCTTTTTTGTTTCGGGTTCTTATTCATAGAAACATGATTCGTCACCTGTGACAATGTTAAACACAGCTTTTGAGCTACCGCAGTTATACTTTTCAACATCTCTTTGCACCAATCTTTACGAGCCTTTTTTTGAGAATTCGTCAAATTATGTGGGATCCAACGAGTACAAATTTTTTTCACGGCCTAATAAACAAGCAATATCTTATTGATGCTTGCATTACTAATGCCAAAGGATGCCTCAATCTCACTGTTTGTCACATGTCGGTCTTGCTTAATCAGCATCGATGGTTTCTGGCAAAGTGACCAAAGCTTGAAATCCTCCACGAAATTCATCTTGAAGCGAACGGCGTCCGAGGCTGAGCTCTTGGTACCAGCGATTAACAGTGGTTCTGACTGTGCTTCATCGCCAAAAGTACAAACAAGTTGATTTAAACACTCTTGCTTCTATTAACCACGCCGAAAATCGTAAAAGTCATAGCACGAAAATGTTCATGCGATAATTCCATTTTTTTACTGAGATGAATTTTTCAACACACTGTAAACAAAGAAATTCTCCTCTAAGGACAAAACCTTCTAAGTGAAGTTATGCTAAAAAATGTCAAAGTTTCCAATGGAAGTTCAAGTTTGTATCTGGAAACACTAGTATTGTCAGGACCCGAAATATAAGTAGCAACCCTCGTATTAATAAATGTCTCCTTTATTGTCACTTTTATATTTTACATAATGAGTGTCAAATATTGATATTCTGGGTAAAAAGCGATCTTAAATGTAACTGGTGGCAAAAATGTTCTAGGTGATTTTTTGAGACGTGTGGTTTTCAATCTGCCCACTTTTTTCGGAGTTGATCTTAAGATAGGTGCCACTTGATTTATGATTAAGATTGGTTTGCCATTTCATTATGAATATATTTACTGTGGAACAACGTTTGCAAATCGTGGTGAATGGGCCCAAAACGAGATGGCCTCCGATCCTGACTTTTACAAAAAAACTATGTTCAGCGATGAAGCTCACTTTTGGTTGAATGGGTACGTTAATAACCAAAATTGTCGCAATAGGAGTAATGAAAGTCCACCAACCATTGTAGAGACACCGCTGCATCCTCAAAAGTTGTGCTCTATGGGCTGAGAGAATCGTTGGTTCATATTTCTTAAAAAACTAAGCCGGTCTTAATGTAACAGTCAATGGGGAACGCTATAGAGCCATGATTAATGACTTCTTCGTGCCTTGGGGGATGTTGATGTGGATGAATTTTGGTTCCAACGAGACGGCGATATATGCTATAAACCCAGTAAAACAATTAATTTATTGAAGGAAACTTTTGGTGAGCGCATTTTCTCGCGCCATGGGCCTGTGGTGTGGCTACCAAGATTGTGCGATTTAACACCGCTGGACGGTTTTTTGTAGGCTTGTGTGAATTCGCTTTGCTACTTAGATAAGCCTGATACGTTTGACGCCTTCGAAGATAATAGTCGGAGCGTTATTGCTGACATACGGTTCCGGCTGGAATTTATTTGAGCCAGCCGCGGCTTCTAATTGCTCGAAGTGGTTTTTAGAACATAATGGCAAGCCCTTATCTTTATAATAAAGCTAACTTAATGGTCATTACGTTAAATTGTATGCGTTTTATTTCTTCTTTTAAGAAATACATTTGAAAAAAACACCTTGAATTTTTACTTTTTAGTTTAGTCTGAATTATGTACGATTTTTAACCGTCATAGGTAAAACACGATCGTTAGTACAATGGAAATGTCCTCCTCCCTCTAAAGAAGACATACTAAATCTAAGCTTGCTCAATCTACAGACTGAGGCAAAGAATCTTCTGAACAGAAGAGTTGTGTAGAATATCTCATCGTCGGGCCTGCTTAACTGTTTACATGTTTTCTATAATTCTTACACTTATTTAAGATTAAATAAAAGATAGCATGGGACAAGTTTTGTCTTTTTTGATATACAAAAACTTAACAAGCCTTTGTGTTATAACTAAACAACCCACCAAAACTTAAAAATTACTGGTGACCGTAATTAATATGACTCTGCTTGTCATTTCATATTTCCATATATGTGACAGCGAATAGAGAAAGGGGCCTAAGGGTAAAAAAAATCAATTTTCACTTTTTTTTTTGATGTGGACAACATCTGAGCATCGAATGAGACCGATCCCATGCCCAAAAAGTTTTCCCTCCCAGAGATATGCGCGTTTTATGAAAGTGACGGTACACCAAAGGTACACGTATTTATATGACTCTCCTGAACAAAACTGGCTTTTACCCTTAGGTCCCTTTCTATTTTTACTGGGGTAATTTGTGCTAATTTAAAGTAAAAGAAATAATAAAGTTTGCAGTGAGCATTTGTTTAAAGGAAAAAAGTCCTTCCATCACATTTTTTTATCTCTACCCAAATGTATACATTTCTATAGAATAATGATTTATTAAAAAGCCACAACTATTTGGTTTGAATCTATATTTTTCAGGTTTCCTGGATACGAAAACGTGATCTGCATATCTTGAGCGTTGGCAAAACCACGTATACATCTGATAAACGATTTCAGGTACGTTAACAATAAATTTAGCAGGTAACACATTTTTCGCACACTAACCGCCTTGATCACCTCCAGACTATTCCTGCTTTTTCTCACAAATGAAAAATTCCATCCATGCCAATATAAACACGATTCCTTGTACATATTTGCATTCAAGTTAAACGACATAATGGATGAGTGCCCTCAATAACGTTGGGTATCGCGGATAAATGAATCCGAATAAAAGAAAGTCATCATCGATGGTAATATATATTGAGGGACATACACATATCCTGGCAATTTGTCATCCTTGTTGGATAACTTACAATTGCGATGTGCTATTGATGTAAAGCGAGTGACATGTCGATGATGAAAATGTAGTGCTGCATAGTGTTGCCATGGTATTTTTCCCTTTTAACATCCTTTTCTAACCGTATAACCACCATAAACATTCGTAAACGTCAATGGTGGAGGGAGTGATGTTTGGAATAAATCTTTGGCACAGAACTCTTCATTTTCATCTCACCCTTGTGCTTTTCATACAAATAAGCAAGCTGCAGTGATTTCTGCATTCCGTTCACTGGAATTCTATGCTGTTGGTCTGCATTATCTCTTAGAGATATATGACTGATTCGGCTAGTTGGAGTGTTTGAGGATATTTTTGTCATATATTTTGCTTTATGACTATGAATTCAATTCATTGGTTGTTTATTATTAAACACTTTTACGTTTTAACTACTCCCTTTACAACTTCTATTATTAGATTTTGTTTTTGGTTCTTTAAAATTGTTGGTCTTGTATTTTTCAATGTGTATTCGTTATGTTTTTCTCCCTCATAGGTGACTGAATCAAAGGATTCCCGTGAATGGACATTGCATGTGAAATCTCCACAGGCACGCGACAGTGGCATTTATGAGTGTCAGGTGAATACCGAACCGAAAATGTCAATGGCGTTTCAGCTGAACATAATGGGTATGTATTACTTTACCTCATCAGATTTTATAAAGTGAACGACGGATTATTCTTTGTAAAGGTCTTAAACTTGAATAATTAAAATGTCAGTGAAACGACAATGCGACTTTGGAAAAAATTTAGGCGAGCAAAAAATTTAAGTACATAACAAAAAGGACGTATTAATTTAGGTTTAACAAGTAAAAAATCTACATATGGGCAGGGCCCACTAGGTGATACCATACATCACCGTGGTTTACAGATGACCAATCGCTTCTTTACAAAAGTTAACAAAGATTAGAGGTAAAACAGAAAATTGTATGTAACAGGTTCCTTAATATGAACAATCCTTTTAAACATGGATTGATGTAATACCTTTTTGCGCAATTGATATTAGCTGGACGTCAGAATCTGAGCCACTGCGCCTAAAATCGAGAAGTCCTTTGAATGGGGACTTTATGAAACATTAACTCATATGGTCTAATTTATGGGACCTTGCTTGACCTTTCGTAACTCACTATACTAAATTTAAGCGAAAGGAAATGTAAAATAAAGCGTATAGAGCCACAGTTGAAATTGAAAAATGATGCCATCGGTCCAAAAAATTAACTACACCAAACTATCACACTCTGAGGTTGCACAGTTTCTGCAAATTTGAGCAAAATACAATTTAATTTGTGAATTTTTAGAACGCCGAGAGCTGAAATAAGCAAGGATCTCTGCGTACTACTTACTTAAGTCCTACAACATCTCATTAAGGAATAAGAGGGAACTTCTCACAAATTATAGTGTAGGGGCTTATTGATCTTATTTAGCCTAAGTTAGTAACAGATCTTCTACAATATACTATCGTTAATTAAAGCAAGATCGGATTTAATATGTAATTTCTACTGCGGCAGATCTTCATACTGGAAAGGACCTTTGAATGTGCTATACCAAATAATAGACGGACATAGTCCAATTTTGCTGGGATTGATTAAAGATGTTCCACAAGACATGGTATACGTAAATTTTTCCAGGTTCCAAACATAAATTTGGCTTCTATAGTGGCAGGTTTGAAATCGTAGACCGCTATCGTCAAATTGTAACCAGGATTTATAACAGATCTACTGTAGTGCTCTGCACTGTAATTAAACTAAACATTTTATGTAAGTAGTTGGAAGAAGGACAAACTTTTAAATAAAGATTTGGGCAAGATCGTCTAGAAAATGTGGACCTCAAACGGGGAGCGACCTCAAACGTGTACTTATTCGAAATGTCCGCCTTTTGCCTTTACACACGCCTTAAGTCGCACTGGCCAATCGTCAACAGCTGTACGAACCTCGTCCATTGGAAAATTGGCCACAGCTCGAACCAAAGCAGTCTTAAGAGATCCAATGTTGGGGTTTGGAACAGGGAATTGTTAGGAGGCAACAGATTTTTAAACGGTTACTTGGTAAACTTTGGCCGATGTTTTGACTCCTTGTTCGCAGAAATGCAGGTCGGTGACCCCATCGTAAGAGACACCCCACCAAACCATGACTGAAGCTGGGTGATGACCCTTTTCCACAGATGCTTCCATAGATGACCGAGCATACACTCTATTATTTTGCTTGTTAAATTTTTCCTGAACGGTAAAAATTTTTTCATCGGTGAACAACATTTGCGCTTGCATTTTTCAACCCTATTTTTTTTAAAGTTGCAGTCAATAAATGTTCGGTACGTCGTTTGAAAGCTCCAAGTCCCAAGTCTTTTTTAATGATTCGACTTATGGACTTTTGCGTGATATTCATGTCACGAGCCATAATTTTCTGTTTTCGGAGCGAATTTCTGTGAATTCTTGAATTAACGGTTTTGATGACATGACATCGAACAGAGCGTGGGCGACCCGACCGGTGGCGGTCTTTTACAGCTCCAGTCTCCTCAAACAGTTTTTGTATCGGTAGACGAACATGCGGCTAATCCCTAGTGACTGGAACGTTTTGAAAATATCGCTTTTATTCATATTACACTTGGAAAGCGCTATTACAGCGATACGGTTCTCATTATCTGACCACTCCATGATGAATGTTGAAACAATTTTAAAATCGCGTTACAGACTAACGCTATTGAGGTTAGCTTTCAAAACCCATATGACATTAACGGGGTATGTTCAGTTCTACTATTGAAATGGGTGTGTTCAATGTTGTAACTGTATTTATGACCCTACTAAGTATACTCAATTGATGTAATATCGGTTTAAATGGGAGAAGGATCTTTGCATAACATACCATTTTACTTTTTCATTACATTTTCAAATCTTTGTTTTGTATTTTCCAGAGCGTTAAGCTATATAACATCATACATTTATAATCTGATCTTGCTCCAAAGCAGTGAGTTTATTATACCGATCGACTCCGAATGATCGGATCTTATAACGAAATTTCTATCCTTCCGTCCGTCTATCACTGTATTCAAATTAAAGGTCCCAAATATGATTTCTAGGCCCTCGTGGTTTGATGGTAGTGTACACGGCTTTCGTGCCAGTAAACACAGGTTAAACTATGGGTAAGAACATCTAACATTTTTTAAGCAGCAGGTTTCCATCTTCTACTCGTAAATGCCGGCGACTTTTTTTTTATATATGCTTTATTTGAATTATTGAATCTGCTCCAAAGGGGCCTAACAATAAGTATACGAATCTTAAGTATAATTCAATAATGAATCCAAGTATGGATTTCTTGTTATGTGGATCTCTGCTAATTGACAGGAATTTAAGTTAATTTGGTCAAAATAGTATATAACTGGTGTGGATCACATGTCTGAGAATTTCGAACCTGGTTTGGCTTAAACCTCGCGATAAAGGGCCAGAGGACCTTTACAGTCATTTACAGAGTGTTCGCGATATTATGTAGAGTGAAGAACTCTAGTTATGTATGTATAACGGATAACTCTAGAATAGCAGAGTGGACGACGTAATTTAGGTTTTGTAGGTTTTTCGTGCTGACTGTTTTAAGGATCACGTATGGGAGCATTTAAGCCACGTGACGTGGAATAAATGATTCTGCACAGTCTTTTTTGAGTGTTTGTCCGCGATTGATATTGACTGTTTTAAAGATCACGTATAAGAGCATTTAAGATACGTGACGTAGAAAAAAGAATTCTACACAGTCTTTCGGGCGCGTGTGTTCGCGATTACTGTTACGGATGAAGCACAAGTCTAGATTAGAAAACACGGCGTTCGTTTCTCTGGAGTTTTAAAGAGCTTGGACTGCACAATTATTGTCTAGCAAGTATGTTATCATGACGTTCGAGCTTCTTTTTGTGCTTTATAGTGATTTTTTGAATTGCCTCTTTAACGAGAGGTATTTTTAAGTCTCGGTGGATGTTTTCATTCCTCATATACCAAGGGGCTCCGGTAATGAGCCGCAATGTCTTCGATTGGACTCTTTGGATTTTGTCGAGATTGCTCGAGCTTGCTTTGCCCCATAGCTGGTCACCGTATAACTAGATAGGTTTGATTGCACTGTTGTATAGCAGGACCTTATATTCAAGGCTTAGTTTTGAGTTCGCCTTTAGGAGCCATTGAAGTTGATGGACCTTAAGTTTCAGCTGAGTTTTCTTGGTTTCGATATGAATTCTCCAGGTGAGTCGGCGATCCAGGTGGATTCCAAGGTATGTAACATGATCAGATTGAAAAAAAGGGATATTGTTTAGTTTCAATGTCGGACAAGTGCTAAAATGCAGTGTGAAAGTTACTTGTGTGCATTTAGCCTCATTGACTTTTATTCTCCAGTCAGAGAGCCAAGATTCTACTCGCCTGAGATGAACACCTAGATTCAAAGATGCAATATCCTGCTTTTTATTTGCGGCCATTATTGCAGTATCGTCGGTAAAAGTGGACGTTAGCACGTTTGGGATGGTAGGGATATCTGCGGTAAACAGAAGGTAAAGGATAGGCCCCAGGACGCTTCCCTGGAGCACACGTGCTAGTATTTCGCGGTCATCGGTGACGTATTGTCCACATTTGACTCTGAATCTGCGGTTTTCTAAGAAAGACTCAAGAATTCGATGCATAGTAAGTTGTAAACGATATAATAGAGAAGTTCTTACATGACTTAGCGAAAAAACTCTTAATAAAAAAACACGCTTAATAAAATCTGATGGTGAATCGAAATCGATCGGAGTAAATAAAATATTCTCTAACTTGTTTCCTTTTAGGTATTACGAACATGAGCAATAATGCATAATATTCCTTGCAACAGTGACTTGTAGTGTATAAAACGAAATGGTTGTGTTAATGTTTAAAATTACATTTAGATTGCAAAGAAATTTTTCAGAGTTATAGTACGCATGAATAACTACTAAAACTACTACATTTTGAAAAACATTTTACGAGTTTTCGGTAATTGGGTATTTTTCAAAAGAAATGTAATAACCCGTCTTTTAATACTCGTAATAAAAGGGAATTTTCTATCTTGTTTCAAAACCTCTTTATAGTTTCTCCATTCCTGTAGATTTAACGCAAAGTTCAATATGTTTTTTTAATTTACAGGAAGATATAAATGACGACTACATTTTTCACAGACAAATATTTATCGAGAAAGTATTGCTCAGTTCTAAAATTCTGATAGCTTTATGGCAACTGCATACGTATCCATAAAAAAACAACCGGGGTACAAAATATAATAATTGGTTTCAATAAAATTTGTTTAATGGGAATTTGTTTAGGCAGTAATAGAAATGGAAAGCTAGGTTTAAAAATTTCCGTTGTCTTGTTTGTTTGATACTTTTTTCTAAACAAATAATGACGAAATGTCAGGATTTGAAAAGTACTTTGCTCTCTTAAGTTTAAAATTTCAAGCCAGGCTCTGAGGCCTACTTGCCGTTATGCCACGTACACAATAGACAAGTCAATGAGAATCAACTGGGATGAACTTAAACACGTTTCCATTGACTGCTAGCCTTTTGCTTTATTATCCTTTATTTCATATTTCCTCTGACTTAATTTCTATACATTTGACATATTTCAGAAATATCATCCGATTCCAAGGCCATTATAACTGGGACCACTGATTTATATGTCAAAGTTGGCAGTGCTATTACTCTCACCTGTCTGGTGCGCCAACCATCGCTTAAAGATATCGGTCCCATTCACTGGTATCGCGGTGAAAATTTGCTGACGCCCTTTGGTGTAACTGACGCGAGAACACAAGGACACTATTTCGTTACACCTGCAGCGTTGACTAGTAGTGCGGATGTAACCGATCGAAATTTAGATACAGACGCTTATGACAACAATGGGGATGATGAAGAAGATGAAGTTTCGCAAGTGGTGACAAATGAAATAACGAATGATTTTAGGCAACGCGTTGCACAGGATCAACAATTGTGTGATATGATCAAATCAAAGTGAGTATTTTTGCTGAGTATACTAAAACAAGAAACAATATAAACTCAACTGACAATTACCATAAGCTTTTATAAGCGTCTTTTTTTGCGTAGCAAAGTACGAGTAAAGCTCAAATTAAAAGTCAAAGTTTTGTTTGCCAAGTTCACAAATTGGTTTGTTTTTTAGTTTTGCAAAAGATAAAAAAATAAAGTTCATTGTATTTTACAAAAAGCTGCTTAAAAATATATTTAATTCCATGGTTATCGCGTTAGACGTGGATTCGTTTATCATTTTAAATCATCAAAATGAGTTAGTTGCTACACTCTGCACCACACTGTAGTACTGTTCTAATTAAAGGCCTGTTCGAAAACATGAACCTACCTTAGCGAAAATCTACTGCCTCTAAAGTTTCCAGTCATGGACTAATTCTATAGAGTTTGGTCCATTATAGATGTCAACGCTCTTAGTAAACAACTCTAAACAATACTTAAAATATCTGATAACGTTCAAATATAGCCAACATTTACTTAATGGTTACTCTCAATTTTTGACCGTGTCAATATTTAGACCTTACACGAGGTTCAAAAGAGCCCAAAATTTGGCATGGTACGTAAGCTTCTAATAACCAACCATATGTAAATTGGACCATATCGCTCCATGTGACCATTAGAAAATTTCCTTCTGATTTCTTAACCTGGAGTTCTAGAAGCTACTACCATTTAACCCAATTCGCTTGTTTTTAGCGTAAAACGTTATGAAACAACAACCTTCCTCGGTGGAATTCGGCCTTATCATACTGTGTTTGTGATCTATCTATGTACTCGTACGTCTATAAGATGAGGTAGCTATAGCCAAGTTATGATAAACATGGCTTAGTTGAGCTACGCTGAATTAGCTATAGTCAAGTTATGTTAAAAGTGTCTCAGTTATTTTCAAAATGTGAGACGAGGCTTTGTTTTTTTTAAAAGACTTTCGCTTAGCTTTCAAAATAATTGACAAAACTCAGTTTTATTTTAAAAATTCTATTCTTGAATTATTTATTTAAGATATTTTAAAAATACATATGTCGTTTAATAAATTTAGTTGAGCATTGATATTTCTTAAGCACTAGACATGGCTTAGTGATTGTAAAAAGAAGCTAAGTAACATTTACAATATAAAACCACTGGAATTATAAAATGAAAATTGTAGACATGCCTAAGTTATTTCCAAAATGTCAGACATGTTATACGGCTAACAATTTATATAGAGAACTGAATTACATATGTATTAAATTGACTTTATATATAAACTGCAGCTGCTGCCAAAGTATAAGAATGAACTAATGCAGTATTAGCAGCATCGTAGCTTAGCTAATATTGTCTATGAGTTCTGTAACGTGCCAGATGGTACATTACGTATCTTAATAATATTTAAAGTATTGCTTTAGTTTCCTTTATCTTCAACATTACTTTAATATTTAAATATTTTTGTTTTCTCCAATTGCAGATTACGAATTTCAAATGCCCAGAAATCCGATTCTGGCAATTACACCTGCCAACCGACTACGGCAAGTAGTGCCAGTGTTATGGTTCATGTTATTAATGGTGAGTACTCGTATAAGAAAAACAATTCTAAAATTTTTTTCGATATCATACAGGGCATAACCACGAATAGTCGAAAACGGTTTGCTCTTTAAAATGTGAGAGTTGTGAGAGAATGTCTGAATGTCATTTTAACATTTCGATCCCTCGCAAACGGTCTTGAAGGGGTACTAATAATAAGATTTGTATGACATTCTGTATTATTATTCAACATCATTGTCAATTTCCTTGCCCACTGATATATTATTTAAACCCAAATTTATAATCAGTAAAACGACTGTAACTTGATAGTAAATCAACTGCCTTGTTTTAAATGTTTTCATAAGCATAAAAATAAATTGCGCAAATATTCAGAGGGTTCTGTTCGTTAGCTGATACCTGAGCCCAATGGTCCTTCTTTTAATATTGGTGAGGGCATTTGTGGTATCATTTTTCGTGGACTCAGTAGAATAAATAATATGGCACCGTCGTCTTAAGTTGCTGCTGTTTGACTGTAGAGTTTAATTGGTTCATCGTTGTGAAACTGTAAGAGGACCTGTATATGTTTCTCAGTCCGTTCTTAACTTTCCTATAGTTTCTAAAATTGGTATACATCTGTATATAACGGGTGATCAATCTAGAGGTATTATATTTTTTTCGCTTGAGTTGTGGTAAACTTATTTTATTTTTTTAGTATTGATTGCCATTGCACCGTGGAAAGACTAGCAATCCTTCTTTTGCGTTGCCGTTTCAGTTTTTGGGCTCTTCAAAAGCTTGAAGAACATCCGCTGTTTTCGACCAAAATTTTGTTCAGTGATGGGGTTCATTTTTGGTTCAACAGCAACGTCAATAAATAAAGCTGCTGCATTCGGGCTAAAGAGCAACTAGAAGAGGTTCAAGAGGTGGCATTATACAGTGAGAAAATCATGGTTTGGTGCGGTTTATAAGCTTGTGGAATAGGTCAATATTTATTTTTCAAAAATGATGATGGACGGAACGTAACCGTGAATAGTGTTCGCTATCGCGCCGTGATACCGGACTTTTTTCTTCTTGAATCTAAAGCCCGTAATCTTGGCCACATTTGGTTTCAACAGGACAATGGATCTATTAAGCAGTCATTTAAAAGAGCAGTTCATTTCATAACTTTTAGCCGTAAGTTGGCCGCCAATACTTTTTTCTTTGGAGCTACCTAAAGTCCAAAGTCTCAAACCAGCTACAATTCAGGTTTTGGAAGTCAACATTACGCGTGTCATTAAAGCCATACCGGTCGAAATTCTGGAACGAGTCATCTAAAATTGGACCCTCAGAATGGACACCCTCATGCGTAGATGTGGCAAAAATTTAAAGAAAAGTATATTCAAAACATAAATGGCATAAAATATCCTTTCGAATGAATAATAAAGATTCCACACTTGATTTGAATTTTTGTATTTTTTATTAAAGCAAATTTCACTACAAATTTGTATTGACGGGTTTTATAGTAAAAAGACCATATGTGACGAGCAAAATAAGGTTAAAAACCAGTTTTGTTCAGGAGAGCCATTTTAAAGATTAGGCCTCTTTTTATTTGCGCTTAGAATCGTCGACTTCACTTTCATAAAACGCATATAGCTCATGGAGGGACCACTTTTGCGGTATGGAATCGGTCTCATTCAATGCTCAGAAGTTGTCCACATCAAAAAAAAAAAGAATAAAAAATGTTTTTTTTACCCTTGAGTCCCTTTCTCTATGCGCTGTCACATGTGTCTTATCGTTGATATTTTTCAATTTCAATAGCGAATGCTTTGTGGAGGGTCTATAAGATTTGGCTTGACCGAACTAGAGTTCGTTTTTATTAGTTCCGAAAAACTCTTTTCATATTAAAAAATATTCATTGTATGTAAGTATAAAGTCATTAGCAGAATGGATCGTTGCGCAAAATGCTTCTGAACGATAAATTTCGAAACACTGCAACGCAAAATATCTTTAGGAACGTACAACATGGCACAGGGGTCCTGGCGAGATATCTGTACATTAAACTAAATGTTGGTCCAACTATAACGCATGATGTAAATAAAACAAAAAGTTTTCAGAGAATTGTATTGATATTTTTTAATATGATAGATGATCGAAGACAAATATGTTTAAAACAACATATCGGCCAAATGCTCGCCATGGCTTCAATGGCATACCTCTATCCAATGGTCCTTATTTTCAATGACTCTGAGACATAATGGAGCACCAATGTCGAAAATGTACAGAACTATTTAATGCTTTAGCGTGTGAATTGTTCTTTGTTTATTGTCGTACACTTTTTTAAATATCTCCAAAGAAAGAAGTCCAACGGTGGCAAATCACATGATCTTCGTGGCCATGAAGTAAGGTAACACGGCCATTGATTTTCTTGCGCATTAGGGCCTTTCTTTCGTTGGCTGTGTCGCAAGTGACACCATCCTTAGGAACCACATATCGTCCAGTCTGTTATTATTTCGGGAGAGCGAACACCATTTAAGGTAACTGCTTGGCTGTCCTCAGTTTCGACGAAGTATAGTCCGATGACGCAGCCAACCCGTAAACAAAACCAAACAGTCGCTCTCTGTAGATGCATCCACCTTTAAAAAATCACTCTTGGATTCTCATTTTCCCAAATGCGGTAATTTTGCTTGTTAGCGGATCCACTGTGGACACATTTGGTCGATTATGCTGAACAAAAACATCGGGAAGTGCATTAAATCCATTTTGATTTGAATGTCTATTTTTGTTAAGGCTTTAACAATCTGAACGCACTGCACAATTGCGTACCATTCCATGGTTGAATTTGTCAAACACTAAAACAAAGAAATGTCGAATTAAGTTGGGCAAAAAACTAGACATTAAAATGCGACAAACAATTTATATTGTGCATTACGGTTGGACCCCCCTTAATGATCGAATGACAACTTTTCATTATGAAACAAAGAATTTCAAATTAAGTTGGGCAAAAAAACTTGACATTAAGATGTGACTCACAATTAACATTGTGCATTATGGGTAGATCACCTTTTTGATCAAATGATAGCTTGTCATTATATCTAGCCAACCCACCCTCCCCACGAGTTGGGTACACCACTGATCTAAAAAATGCCTGCACTTAACAAAATATCATGTATTGTACTAGATTAAAGTATTACTACTACTTTAGCATTCACAGTGTATGCCTTTTTTAGCGGAGAGAAGCAAGACTGATAGAGCAGCCTGACGTCATTTATAATTTAGAACACGTTTCCCTTCTGGAGGGGACATAATTTCGACCTAGCAACACATGATGCCTCTGTTTTTATTCTTTATTTATTTTCTATGCCATCTTTAATGCCTTTTGCTTTATAGGAATATTCAATAAATAATGTCTCGCTCTCCCTAAAAATTTATAGTTTGGTCACGCACTTGAATGCCGTTTACAAATCAATGCTAAGGTCATACATACTCGTATTATTATGTCATTGTTTATGTTTCTTGAATTTATAAACTTCTAAACAGATGATGTACTTCTAGGGTTGTTCGAAAGCACTTATTTGCCATATGTGGAATATAATGTGTGATTCTACATATGTAATCAATACACTTGTCGTTAAACTTTACACTTGAGAGTACATTTACAGATTTTGGACGTGATTTCATTTTCAAATGACAGCACAACACAATCGACAAAAGTACAAATTGAATAAACATTTGGTCTTCTACGTCATACTAGTTCCATAACTTGAATATATTTATATTTTTAAGTTGACCACCTTGTACCATTTTAAAGAATGTATTCTTTGGGAGTTCCAAGACTGTTCATCATTTTGAGTCATTGATTTTAAGTTTTCATCCTGTTCGTTAATACACTTTTTCTATCAACTTTAGTTAGAGTTATATGTATTTTATATCTCCTAGACATCCATTTAAATGTTAAACCTTAAACTCTTTTCTTTTTCTTTAACTTACAGATGAAAATCCTGCAGCGATGCAAAAGAGCGGAACTTCCAATGCAAGGAATTTATGAGCTGCTGGTGTGGCTGTATACTATATTCTCTATGGTTGCCAATTTTTTGTGCAACTTCAGCATCATTATCTGTAGCACTGACAAGGTCTCTACTGTGCTTTCGATGTCATGCGATCTCTAGCGGCAGACTCAGGACAATCCCATCTTTAGGGCATGCTGCAAGGAGCAACGATAATTTAATAGTATACAGCAACATCAGCAGCTATAATAGAAAAACATCAGTCTACTCTTCGCCATATATTCGTATACAGTATCTACCAAAAGACTATCAAAAGATACGGCAACAGGTGGAAGTAAAGGGCAACCAATGGCTTGCAAATATTTCAAGGATCAGTCACTCAAAGGTTCACTTCGGTCGATGAATGGAGACTGTTCTATCTACATATGATGTAGATTTATTTCTGTACATATATATTATAGGCTCACATCTTATTAGGTACCATAATTCCATTAACATCAAACTAAATGCATAAAATACACAATATCTTTTGTTTATAAACGCTGCCGCGGCTAGGTCCGAATGGAGTTTTTATATAGTTTTTGTAAGGATTAAATATTCCAAAAAGTTTAAATATTCTTGGTAGTTGATCAAATTAAGTTCATAGCCTAATGAAATCAATAATTTTCCTATTCGAAAGCTTTTATATGCAACAACAAAAACTTAATATAGATTTGTTTCATTTAGGAGGAATATTAAAGAAACATAAAACAATTTTTTTCATTAAGTTTCAAAATTAAAAGAATCTAAATAATTTAGTCCTTGCAACAGTTGTATCTCATTTTGATTGCATTTTTATCTCACTCATCTATCAATTAATGTAGGAATTCAATATTTTAAGGAATTTCAGTTAAAAATGTAGATGAAAACAAACATCTTAAATAGATTCTTGTACATATAATACTATCCTGAACTCACTTAAATCCCCTCATGAGTGATGTACAGAATAAAATAAAAATACAACTCTTAAAGAATTTGATAAATTTAGATGTCGTATTATTGTAACAATAATTTGGAACTCATAAGGATATTCCATTTTGGTAACATGTAAGTATAAGTATAACCGACTCAATACAATTCTGTCCTATAGCGTTATTTGTTTTTTTTTTTATTAGTAAACAGCTTTAAAAGTACATAACCAATGTATGGTTTGTGAACGGAATGCGAAAACAATTCTCGGTTTTTACCTCAGTTTTTACCTAAGCTGCAGTTAAAATATAATATGATATAGAAATCGTATAATAAAGCAAAGGAACACTATCTGATATGCTTAGATTTCTGTGCCCATCTTAGAATTGAGTGTTTATGGTTGGATCAATGACAAATGGCACATCTTGATTATACGTTACCTTATGAATGAAAACAGCAACGGAATAACTATAGACTCTAAACAAATTGTCAAAGATGGTTAAATCATCCGATGTTGCCTATTCTTGCCACCATTCTGACCATTGACGTGATTTTGAATGGGTAAGAGGTGTAGTTCTTGAGTCAATTGCACGATGTAAGCGTTTAAATGCAAGTCTTTATGCATAAAGTACGAGGGCGACCGCAAAACTAACTGGCCTGGCACATTTTCTGTTTTACAAGCAACTTTTTTTTTTTAAAGCAATCTTTTATAAGCCATCTGTCAAAATTTCCGAAATATTTAATGATTATTTTCTTTGTTACAGGTGATTGAAGTAAACAAGTTTTATAATTTTTGAAAAAAGGAAAATAAAGAGTTTCGTGCGGTAATTAAAAACTTTTATATTAAAGGTTATACGCCACAAATAATCAAAGATGAATTGGATTCTGTTCATAGTGATAATGCACCATCATACTCCACCGTGAAATCCTGGGCTCAACAATTTAAAATGGGTCGTTCAAGTACGGAAGATGAACAACGCTCTGGATGACCGAAAACTGCAACTACTATTGAAAACATTAGAAATATATTTAATGAAGTGACTTAAGTTAGACGAATAATGCTCAGAGAACTTGCTGATATTGTTAAAATACACGAAAAACAAGTTTGGAGTATTTGACATGATGAACTCCACATGAAAAAGTTATCCGCAAAATATGTGCCGCGTTTGTTGACTTTGCCCCAAAAAATCGTCCGTTGGACCAATTCCGAGGAGCTTTTAGCGATTTATCAGCGTAATCCAATAGAGTTCTTGCGCCGATTCATAACTGTTCATGAAACATGGATCCATCACTACATCCCAGAATGCAAAAACAGTCAAAACAATGGATAGAAGCTGGTAAAAGTGGTGGCAAGAAGGCGAAAACTGTTAAGTCAGCAGGAAAAGTAATGGCCACAGTATTTTGGGATGCAAGGGGTATAATATTTATTGATTATCTTGAGAAAGGAAAAACTATTAAACATCCCCGTTTTTTACCATTTTTTAAAATTGGGCTGGCCTCAGGTTAATATATTACTTTAAAAAAAATGTGATAAATTCTAGAAAAATACAATATATACTAGGAGTATGTATTCACTAAAGTGTCTTGAAAAAAAATATTTGTAATCAAACTTTAACGGAAATTAATACACATATATAAGGAAAAACTATAAATAGTGAATATTATTGTGCATTATTGGATCGGTTGAGTGAAGAAATCAAGATAAAACGACCGCATTTAGAAAAAAAAAGTTCTTTTTCATCAAGATAATGCTCCTTCGCACACTGCATTTTTAACTCAACAAAAACTGGCCCAATTACGATTTGAAATTGCTCCGCATCCACCATATAGTCCAGATTTAGCTCCTTCTTATTATTTCTTGTTTCCAAATTTAAAAAAAATTCTCGGTGGCAAAAAATGTTCGTCCAATAGCGAGGTTATTGCTGAAACTGAGGCATATTTTGAAGGTCTTGAAAAATCTTATTTTTCGGATGGAATTAAAAAACTTGAAAAACGTTTGATGAAGTGTATTGAGTTGGAAAGAGATAATGTTGAAAAATAAATAATAAAAATTCCAAAAAAAACGGTTCTTTTTATGTTAGGCCAGTTACTTTTGCGGTCGCCCTCGTACATCAACGACGAGCGTGGCACTACGACGAGCTTAGGTGGAGTGCTTTCCAGCCATACTATTGCGAACAGCAGCAATATTTTCGGTTTTAGTCTCCTACAGACCCGGTGTGCTCAATTTTTACAACTGCACGCACATTTGTACGATTAAATTGACCGAAAAAATCACGAAGTGTACGATATGCATTTTCATAATAAGGCTAAAAAACTTTAACCCGTCGCTCGCTTGTGTATTTTTCTATAGTTCAAATTGAATTAGTCTGAAATTGGGAAATATCAAATGAAATGTAGAAAAAAGCTTGACGTTTAGCTGTGGTTTACATTCAACATCGGACCTTCAAATTTAACCACCATTTAGTACCATTCGTAATTAAAACGCTGAAGCAACTCTATTTTAAAATCTATTTCTTGTTTTATTTAGAATACTTTTTGCAAGTCATAATTCTTTTCAATACACTTTAGTTACGCCTTTTTTATAGGAAGACTCTATAGATTCCCAAAAACTCATTTCAGTCAAATAGCACTACTCAACAAAATGAAAAAAATTTCATGTACTCCGGATGCGATAATTTTTTCTGTGTAGATAACCTTGACATGAGCTCGAAAAACGCAATAATTTTTTTTTTTTCGTTTGGTTTTTGTTTTATTTTTTTTTTTTAAATTTTAAAATTTTTTTTTTGGTTAATTTGTTTCGTCCGGCATAACTCGGGAACCACTAGCCCGATTTAATTACAAGCAACAGTTTCCAAGTTAAAAATGAATATATAAAGGAAAAAACTTATTTTTTGCCTAAAGATTTAAATTTTTTATTTTAAAAAATCCATAAAAAATCCAAAATGAAAAAAAATGTCAAATCTTATTACTTTTACGTAAAGTCACATAACCTATGAGCAAAATGAGGTAATATTGGAAAGGAAAGAGGTAGGGCTATATTAAAAAAAATAAACAAGTACGACCACTGGTTCATAAATTAGCAATTTTACCCTCCGACCACCAATCCGAAAATTTTCCATCCGCTGCCATTTCGCCCTTCTTGCATTTTCCCGCATGGTCGTAGATGGGCATATTTTCATGAAATAAGCCAGGGAATACGCTGGTGAAATTTGTCGTTAATTAATCATCCGGTATAGCTTTAAAATTTAACTTCATTGCACGAAACGTGCCGATTTGATTACAATCTCGTTAAAAGTCTTATATGTAGAAAGTACTAGAATAAGGCGGACATGCCCCATGCAAAAAGCAAAATTGGGCGAAATGGTGCATTTGCACTGAAGGTACCTGAAAGAATGGAAATATTTCTAAAATAATTATGTCGACCCAACAATTTTCAACCCACAAAAAATTGAACCAATTTAAGGCTTATTTGTCGACTACAAACACACTTCACGAGATAGTATCACTAAAAGTTTTTCTATAATATTCCAGCTGTTATTATCTAAAACAAAGAGATCAAAAGGGCGGTATGCCATTAGGCTCCACGGAAATACATCCCAAAATAAAATTGAAATTAGGCTCCAAAAATATATTGAAAACAGCAAAAGAAATTTAATGGTTTTTTGGGGTCTAGTTTCATACTTTTATTGGGGTATATTTTCATAATGTAATTAGACCCTAAATGTTTGTATGCTAAAAGACCCCCAAAAACTTTTGGCCATGATTTCATATACTTTTTGGGGCCTTTGTTCGCATTTTAGGGTCCAATTTCATTCCGATATACTTTAGGGCCACACTAATATTTTTGAGGCCTAATTTCCTTCGGCGAAGAAAAGAAGCGTAGATTTTTAATTTAAAATTATATAGTTTATTACCTCTGAATTTGTAACACATAAAGTTAAATAACACCCAAACCCAAAAATGAAAATAGACCCCAATTTTGTACAGAAAACAACAACTCGATATTTTGGGACATATTTGCCTATATAACTACTACGAAATTAGACCCAATACAATTTTTGGAGCCTATTTTCATTTTATGTTTGGGGTATAATTTCAAGGGGTCATTTTGGGCCTACTTCCCTTTTTGGTTTGGGGTTTATTTTTGTGGGGCATAATATCATACCGACGATCAAAAATCGATGCTTTGCTCAGGGGATATACCCAATTTAAGTGTCCTTTAAATTTCTAACTTTTAGGAGATATATCCAATTTAAGTACTTATATCTTTAGAATATTCAAAATTTCTCGACCCTCAAAATAAATAGTTGTCGATTATGCGCTTATTGTAGGAGAAATATCCATTTTCATATGAAATTCTACCTTATTCAGCCAGACCTTACTTTGATTACGAAAAATCAATACTTTTCTTGATAAGACGCTTCGATTAGTGGTCGTTACGATTTTTTTCATACGAAATTCAGGAAAGAAGTGATCACAAATTGTTGCTCTTGCCACATTAAGTTTCATATGAAATTTAAACTTGTACTCTAAAGCTGGAAGAGAGCGTTGTCCTTCTTTGTAAAGGGTATGCGATTAGAATGATCATTTTAAAGTGGTTGGATTGAAAGTAAGCAGTGTCTATCTATTTGTTAGATATTTTAAGTTTGAAGGGTTTTGGACGTGCATTAGGACTATATAAAAATAAAACATTGTTTCAGTTAGTATTTGCAAAAGTGTATGGAATAAAAATGTTAGTTTAAATATTTGGCGTTGATAATATTAGTTCCAATTTCTTTATGAGCTTTCTACGTTTTCTATACGTTTCGTGATAGATATCGAATGGGTTCTTTTTAAAAGTTTTTTAATATAATCTTACAGAATTCAATATTTTGTATCAGGAAAAAGAATTCTTAATCACTTTCCTAAATTTCGAATACCATAGACTGAAATACATAAGATAAAACTGCTCTCAAAACAGTAACATTTTTTCTCTCTATGTTAAACCAAAATTTAAGTCAAAGACCATCACATTTGGTCACCGCGGGCACTAAACTTTTAAAATTTAAAAATATCGGGACCATGTTCTCGGGAAAATGTTCTTTTTTTCATTTTGGCATGGAACGACTCTTATGTTCTGAGATAACATTGGAAGATTCTTTTAGTAGGTAGACTTTTGTGCAGTATCCTTTGTTGAACAAGAGCAAAATGTTCATGAAGCCCTTAAACGTATGAGTGATATTAATTGACATTACACATCCCTCATACGCCCCATGAATTTTAAACAGAGACATGGCTAAGTAAATTCCGTTGGAAATTCAACCGTTCATACTCCAAGTTTAGATAACGGAATTGCTCCTTTTTTCATGATCTCCCTTTAGTTACCTGATTACACATGCACCCCCTTAAAACCCTCATTAATCCCTCCTTAAACAACAACAATTTTTGTGTTGACTCTCTTTTTATTTTACGACCAAATAAAGCAATTACTGACCCGTTAATGTAAATCATTAAAAATTAATGTTAAAACGTTTAGACGGGTATACCTTTTAGCTTTTTGGCGGTGGCAGCTGTTATAAGGTCAATTTGCTGCCGGTTAATGTTTTATATTTTCTTTGTATATCATAAATCAAGAGAATGCTGCGTTTTTACCTGTCTATCATTAATCTAAGCATTTTCAAATCATTTTCAAATTCAAACCGCTTAGAATGAATAATAAAGCTTTTATCATCTGCTGTTTAAAGAAAAGGTTTATGGTTTGGTTTAAAGGTGTTATATATTTGTAAATTTTAAAAATCGGTTATTACTTTAGCATATCTGTATCCGTATGCACAGTTTCTAACATTCTTAGTGATTTTACATTTTTTTCTAAGTTGTAAATAATGTAATAATTAAACGCATAGTTCGAAGACGACTCGAACTTTACCAGTTCCCCAAGCTTTAGTAGAATTTATTCCTGATACTGGTCGGAGACCCCATGAAGTGTGTATTTTGAATTCTGAATCGTCGTTAAATTCTAAGACGATCTATCCATTTCCGTCTAGGTGCCTGTGGAAAGCAATGCAACAGGTTGCAGTTTTGCAGTTACCTGACTGAAACTTTGCAGAAACATGGGTTGATGGACTAAAACGGTTGGTATTTGAAATAGGCTAGATCGGTCAGGAGGTACAAATTTAAAAAAAACAATATCTCATAAACTATTAAAGATATGATGATGAAGATATTTAAAACATACAATGTTAGAATGGTTCGAAATACATACTGTAGGAAAAGGGAATTGTGACACGCCCATTTAAGAAATCTGGATTTGTTTTAAAATTTGAACAGAATGATACCAATGTCTAGGCAGTTAATATATACTACATTGTGAAAACATTGGATAAGGGATTGCGATAGCTCCCGCAAAACCCCAAATTTAAACACACAATATCTCACGAACTACTATGGGTATGATAATAATCTTTGGATCATATGATTTTAGAATAAATCAAAATACATGCTAAAGGCGAAGTGGGCGCTGCCCCTTTACAAAATGATGACCATTTTTATAGACCTATCGTTTTAAAGGGACCACAATATTTTAATGGAGTTATATTAGACAAAAGGGCGTTGTCCCATCCATACAACACTGAACACTAAAAGACCTTATCTCTTGCATTAATATCGATATGACAATAGAAGTTGGTATATTTGTGCTGTTAGAAGGAAACATGCCCTGGTAGTAAAAAAAACCGTTGCCACGCCTCCTTGAGAAAATTTGCATTCTTGAGCGTATACTTTGTAAGCTTACTTACCATGTTCTTACCATGGCATGGCCGAACTTACCATGTCCACTTGTTTTTTTTTACCAATTTCTGTCTGGGAAACATTAAATATCTTCACTATAGGACACCAAAGCGCATAAATAAATTGTTCAAATTTTTTTTAGTTTCTATAAGAAACATTTTTAACAATGAGTACATAAATATACAACCGGACCCGGCGAACTTCGGCTCGCCCCAATTTAAAGCCATCAGATAAACTCCGGAGTCATAATAAGACACAGATAGTTCGAAATTCAATGCGATTTATTTGAATAACAACGAAAACAATAAGATGTAATCCATGAGTACTCTGATCTTTTGTTTGAACACTTGTGCAGTGATATCATGTCGATCGCTCTTTGTTTGTCCTGCCAGCAACAGATTCCTGTGAACGTGTTGAATAAAACCGGGGGTTCGTAATTCTGCGCTTATGTCATAGCATCCTGAGTGTAGGGCTTCCAACGTAAGTAGCTCGAAGAATGTTCAAACAACCGACGTCGGTCGCATCCCCTTCAGCTGCGATGGCGTCACGTATGTGTATGTATTCGTCTGATCGTAACTTCGACTGATTGAAACGAATGAAATTGAGATTTGACCTTGACGTTCATGTCACGCATTACCTTTGAAACAACCAGGGAAAACTCTACAACATCCAGCCGAATCATTAATCGATACGCTTATAAATTTATTGACCTTGTTCTTCTTTTCTTCGCCTGGAATATGAATTTGAACCCAGCTGTAGAATAAAAAAATGTGATGACTTGTAAACAAACCTGCCGTTATATTAACTATATTTTCCACACTGTGACATCATTAACAATGGAAGCATGGAAGTGTATTTTATGGTATCCAGCGGGTCTTTTGTCTGCTCTGATAATGATTTTGCTATCTTATTGAATTGCAATAAATGTTCGCAATCCCATAAGATACCACACTTTTCACACGCAAATTTTTTTTATGAAAAATTGATCTCAATGCTTGTACCGTATGCGGATGCAATACGCATAACATGACTATCCGAAATCAATTTAATAATACGCAAAACTCATATTAATTGCAGCAAGAAAAATAGCACATTTCTTTGATAGAAAATGACAATGCAGAAGAGCTCCTGTTAAATTGAGCTCAGCCTAAGTCAGCGTAGTTTTGGCAGCACAGCTCCATTTGTTATATATCTCTATAACTTTTCCGCAAAACGTATTTTATCACAGTTAGCTTGACAATTATCAGAAATTTTTCATGCTGCATACGAATTTTTTAGCTTCACATCGTCCAAAATTATCAAATCATCCGATAAAATGCAAAATTTAGTCATCAAAAATGTTCACGTTTTTCGGGAATTTTCCGAGTTTTTTTACTAGGTGTTTCCTATTTTGCCATTCCGGAACAATTGCACACAAAGTTCGATACTAAAAGTTAATTTTCGAATTTTCCAATTTCCAATTTTCCAACTTTTCGTGAGGGTTTTTCCAAAATTTGCATTCGCAAAATCTAGATGCCGACTGCAACGTCATCTGCCGGGCTGATTTGTGAATCTAAACCATCAAGGGCGCCACTTAAACGCATGCAAAATAATGTATTCAAAACGGTCCAGCCGTTTAGGAGGAGTTCAGTGGCATACGCACGTACAGTAGAATTATATATATGTGACAGCGCATAGAGAAAGGGACCTAAGGGTAAAAACATATATTTTCACTTTTTTTTTCTTTTTTTGATGTGGACAACATCCGAGACCGATCACATGCCCCAAAAGTGTTCCCTCCCAGAGATATGCGCGTTTTATGAAAGTGAAGTCGACGATTCTAAGCGCAAATCTCCTGAACAAAACTTTTCATCAACTTTTCACTTTCTGTTTTTTGATGTGGACAACATCTGAGCATCGAATGAAACCGATCCCATGCCCCAAAAGTGTTCCCTCCCAGAGATATGCGCGTTTTATGAAAGTGAAGTCGACGATTCTACGCGAAAATAGAAAGGGACCTTATCTTTAAATGGCTCTCCTTAACAAAACTGAGTTTTAACCTTAGGTCCCTTTCTATTTTGCTCGTCACATATAAAGATAAATTTCTGTTAAAATGTCAATACTCGTAGTAGTCGCATAGCAGACAGCTGCTTAAATAAGAAAAAGTAAGTGTTGTTTAGGAAAGAAACATTGTCTGAGTTACAAAAATTATCTTGTCAGATGTCAATAGGGAAAATGTTGCTTTGTTTTTGCATTCTAACATTGGTAAAACATTTATTGTCCTTCTAACAGAAAATTCCAAAAAGTCAAGATTTAAAATCAATCGTTCGATTCTAAGGCGATTTCGTCTTTAAATTTGTATCCACCACAAGTCAATTAATCGCTTAGTAAGTCGATTTTTGTAGCCTTAGTGTATCCTATACAAATGAAAAAAGTGCTTCCCTTTTTGTTTACCTACAGTACACAATATTATTTTGTAATCACAAAATCTAATATCCCATAATTAATTTATGTTCCTTAATAAACGCATCACACACACAAAATTGTTAATATTGTCACAAGCCTCTTTCCCAATTGTTTTCACATTAACCACTTTGTGGCAAAGACTGTGGCAAAAATTTGAAAATATGTTCTGCTAAAGATTGTAAACATTTCCCAGCTTTAATTTTAGATGACAAGCAGAGGAAAGCATTTTCGCTTCAACGAATGACATCGCAGGTAAAAGGATCTGAACGCTGTATGACATTTTGACATACAGCCATCGCGAAACGGTGAAGGTGTCACTTTTTTATTCAAAACTCTTTCACATTCAGCCACAACGAATGCAGAGACATGCTTACACATGAACTATATTTTCAGGTAACCAGCGCCACACTAGACCAGCTGCCATTTTTATTATCAAAAAAAGAAAAAACTTCTCATGTCAGACATTTGTTCCACATAAAATTGGAGTATGTCTGTAGGCCAATTATGACTAACGGCAAACTGGTTTTTTTGCAGGTAAAATATTACATAACGTCATCATTATGGAGTGCTTAAATTATATTTTTTTGTAGCAATTTAATTAGTTTAATGTAGTAAAATCATATGTCTTTTCATTGAAAGCCATTCTTGGATTTGTTTGCTTCGCATGAATGGCGCTAATGCTGGATTACTAAAGTGTACTTAAGGCAGCCTCCGATTGCAAAGCAAATTTCGCACATTCTCTGTCGGCTTTATTTTAAATTTTTTTATGTTGTTGTAGTTGATGAGGCAAGTGTGTCTGGTTTTAAAAATTGTATCGCGTCGCTTAAGACGCTCCGTCACTTACACGTTTCATGTCAATGTCGAAATTTTAACAGCAACTACAATGTCTGCTTTAAATTTATGCGATGTAAAATAATAAATTAAAAATGTGCGATTATGTAGTCGGTCTTGTGCGAAAATAAGACAGTGTATCATAATAAATTGAGGATATTTAGTGACTGCACTTAACATAATATATGTATATTTAATAATCCGACCAAAATCGCTTTAATTTTTCATACAATTTTAATAAAATTTAAGGAGTATTAAATTAGATTGCGCAAACATATTAATATCGGATGATGGAATAAAACCATATTCGCAAACATAAAAGCACCTTGCGTATGTTTGTGCGAAATTTCATAGATCGTAGAAAAAAACTATAGATATAGGAGCATTTTTCCAAAATATATACTGTCCATAGGCGACAGTATGCGAATCGCTCCTCTAACCTGGACCGAAATCGATTTCAACAGATAAATAATAAGCGCAGCAGTATGCATGAATATCTTGCATTATTCCCTTACTAGATTTAATTGACTCAGCAATTGGAGGCGCATGAGCACCCGCTTCATTATTGTATCTCAGTTTGGGCGCAAAAAATCATCATTTTTAACGAAGCGTATTTTTTCTCTTTGTGGCTAACTTAGTTTTTATTTGAAACAGCGGCAGAAAACGATATTTTGGTTAGCGGGGAGGCACTATTATATTTTTATAATATATTTTTATAGTATTATATTTTGAAGACATAGACATAGATGATAAACAAAATGAAGCGCCATGGCACAAAGCCTACTCCAAATCAATATTTCGCGCTCGAATGTCGGCAGTAGTGTTATCAGTCGCCCCGGAGAAGTATAAAACGAGGCTACTTAACGGCTAACTTAAAGGAACCCTACAAACACAAAAATGCGAGACATCGGCTTGGGACGTAAAATACCTCACAAAGGTGTTTTATTGCTGGACGTTATGGTCCATGTAGCCCAAAAACACGGTTCTATGAACAGAACTAGCCAATTCAAGTAAATTTTACTAGGGATCAAAATATGGATTTAAATTTGTTTTTCTTCCATCTTCTACTCAATTAGTCATTCTACTAGCTACACCACGGAATATTGATCGGAAAGCATTTTTTATTCCATCGGCAGCAACCAAGAAACTCACTGAAGGACCGTTTCCAACAGGCCATGTTAAAACATCAGTTCTAGGGGCTCCAAAAGATTCGCCCACCACCAAGCATAGAGGATAAATCAGAGATGAACTGTAAATGTATAAGTATTGTAGAGCTGCAGCGAAGCTCTGGTTTTACCTAAGAGGATTCAGGTTCTGCCACATGTCCCTTCCGGAACTATCTCTTAAAAAATATAGTCAGCACTCCTCTTCAGCTCCTGCTCTCTTACTAGTTGCAGATATTGTTCTTTGAATAGTCGCCGAGTTGTAGTCTCGCGCACTTCCTATCACATCGCGTTGGTTCTGAATAAGAAAATTTGTTTCCATGGTTTTGCTTAACGCCCTTGGCCAAGCGGCTGTAATAGACTTAATCACTCTTAAGTTACTGCACTTACATTGAAGTATCCCAAGACTTCTATACACAATGTGATATAATGTCAGGAACTTCAACTATTGTTTATTATCATGGTGTATAGGAAACCATTAAAGCTACTGAAATATTTTCAGGTGTTAATTTAATATCTTTCTTAATAATTTTTCAATCTAATACAAGTATTTAAATAAGAATAACAAATTGTAGATGCGTCGTAGGTTTGATCTTAGATTTATTTGTATGGTGGGCGGCACACTTACTGTTACTTAAGGCAACACACACCTCATGTTTCCAACCCGTAAGAACCAAAATCAATTGTCCAATTTAAGCATACATTATTGGAAGCCTTGCAATCAATGTAGCCAAAAAAGAAAACAGGAACTTCAATCTAAAGTATTTTTCCTTACATTTTGTATTTCCACCAATCTAACTTTAGCCACCATTATACACAATAAATATAAAAAAAACGTTAATTAAATGACTTTATCTCAGAGCCAACGAAAACAAAACCAAATCCAAGAATGAATATCTCCCATTACACTCCATTGTTTGTATTCTAAAGACCACAATTTAACACAAAAGAGAAGAGAAACACACGTGCGCAGCGTTAAAGAATTCACTTCACTTGTACGAATATAATAAAGAAAACACAAATCTCCACAACATTTTGCTTTTTTCTTTACTCCTTTTCATCTGTATCTTTTCTGTCTGCCCAGGAGCAAATAAAAAATGTCTACAAATCGAAAGAGGAGATGAAAAAAATAAAAGAACACAAAAGCGAAAACTTCTCGATATGCATCACAATTTGTCTAGGGTTTTATCGTTTCGAAGCAGTTGACGACATTGTCATCAATGGCGTTATAGTTGTTGTCATGCAGCAAGAATGAAGCGACATCCTTGTGTTGTGAAATTTTCATATGGCAGGATATGTGTGTGAGGGTGTGCACTCTGGTATATGTGTGCATACTAGCGTGTCCTGTCGTTTTAGGGATCACAACTTATGTAAAATATCTAATAATTTTTTCATTACTGACTGACTAAACGGTTTAGGCTAAACATCTAAAGCTATCGGGTGATCAATATAGAGGTATTTTTTTAAAATAAAAAAACAATTCAAAAAATCGAATTAAATGTGGAATATTTGTGGTTTTTTCAAAAGTACTTTTTATGCCATTTATTTTTTGAATATAATTTCCTTTAAATGTTGGCCGCCTTTACGCTTCAGGGTGTTAATTCTGGGGCTTCAATTTTGGAAGACATGTTCGAGCATTTTGACCGGTATAGCTTTAATGACACGCGTAATGTTGGCTTCCAAACACTGAATCGTAGCTGGTTTGTCAGCAGAGAATTTGTTCTTTGCCTAGCCCCAAAGAAAAAAGGCCATAGCTGTGATATTACACGATCTAGGCGGCCAACTCACCGGTCCAAAACGTTAAATTGGCTGCTCTTCGTCATGACATCTTAATAGATACATTGCTTGAGCAGCTGCATGGCAAGTGGAGCCGTCCTGTTTAATCCAAATGTCGTCAAGATAACGAGCTTCAATTTCAGGAAGCAAAAAGTCCGATATAAAGGCGCGACAGCGAGCTCCATTCAAGGTTACGTTCCGACCATCATCATTTTTGAAAAAAAATATGCACCGATGATTCCCCCAGACCATAAACCGCACCAGACCGTTGTTTTCTCTGGGTTTTTTTTTTTTGGCTAAAGAGCAACCATAAGAGGTTCAAGAGGTGCCATTACTTGAACCTCTTATGGTTGCTCTTCAGCCAAAATGCGGCAATTATGTTTATTGACGTTGCCGTTGAGCCAGAAATGTGCCTCATCACTGAACAAAATTTTGGTCAAAAAACAGTTTCTCACCGAATGCTCATTCGGTGAGCTGCACAATTTTGAGACGTTGTTTCGGTGTAAGTCTTTCCATGATGAAATGGCAAACAATACTAAAAAGAAAAAAAAAAATAAACTTGAAACTCACGCAAAATCTTTGAAAAAGGCTATTGAAAAAAATACCTCAAGATTGATTACCCTTTAGAATCTTAAAATTGGAGGGTAGATGAAGATCCTTATGTAGGCGCTCGATAAGAAGGAATTTTTCGAAACTAAAACTTTAAAATTTAAAACCGGTATAAATTTATTAATACATACCAGGACCAAATAGTTGGAGCTAAAATCACCAAATTCGGGGAATGGGTGTCTCTTATAATTTGTTTTCTAAGTAAAGAGGGACTTTTGGAAGCTTTAAACTTAAGGGGATAAATTTTGTACCTCTTTATCCGAGGACCTAAAAACGTGAAATTCGTAGAGTTATTAAATGAAAGTGTATGCAAAAGGATTTTGCCAAATCCGTATCAAAAGGTATAATTTTGGAGCTAGAAATTGTGAGTGAGTACTGGTAAAATGGGGATTTTCTACTTTCTTAAAATGTTTAAGGTACTAAATGGACCTTGGTTAAAAGTAATATTTGTTGAGTATTTGCTTAGAAAATCTTAATTTTAATATAATGGTTACAATGAGATTTTTTTGTTAAAGCGCTCTTAGTGCCCAAGAAAGGGCAAATGTGCTCGAAGTATTGGCTCATGTGGCCCTAAAACGTACCGCATTGTCAAAACGGGCTAACAGTAGTCAATATGGACGTATGGAAACTCAAATTAATGCAAAATTTGCTACAAATCACAATATATAGAGTTATTTAAAAGTTTAGGGGCAGATTAGGGACGGACGCATGGTCCGAAAGGGCTCTAAAAGCTGACCATTTTTTTATTGGGTATATAAGGCTCTGCCTGGACGAATTTAATGACGTTTTTCTGTTAATCGAATACTATATCCGTTTTTACTTCCGTTTTAAATATTACTTCCTTTTTAAGGTACTTATACTACCTCAGTTTTAGGTTTCGTTCCCTATACTTACATTATTATTGTTTCATCTTTATGTAGTCGTCCTGTTGATTTGATATTTTTGCTCACTATTCTATATATCGTTTATTTTGGCGCTTTTGCTACCATTTCTCCGTTCTAATTTGATATTGTCGTATTATTTTTAATTTTTGACCGTTTTTCATTGTTTCAGCCCATGTTAAACCCTATTTATCCCCTTACCTATTTTCTGTACCATTTTGTTGATTAAACGAGTTTTTTTACGTTTTGATATTTTATCCATTTTGGCTTCTTTTTTATTACCATTTCTATTTTTCATGACATCCTTTTGATTTAATGTAGTTATTTCATCATTTTGATCCCTTTTAAAATCATTTTTATCCCCATTTCTAATTTCTAATAAATAATAAAAATATGCATAGTGATTGATGTAAGTGTTCCTTATATTAAATGCGAGATCTTTCGAATATGCTCAAACTACTTAAATAGATTAAGATACTCTCCTAATGTTTTAGCCATAAGTCTACTAGATGATACCAATGAGGTGAGGCGATTAAACGACCTCATATGCTAAACCTTGCTTTTCTTTAGTAAAATATATTAAAAATATAATTTATGATACGTATACTTGTTTTGCTTGTTGGAGACTAACAAATCTGTTATTAGATTTTATGAAATTTGCCTAATATTGTATTATAAATTGTTTGCAAATAAAGACAATAGAAAAAGAATTGTCTCCTTTCTATGCCATCCTATTGATTTAAATGGATTTTCTCATATTTTGGCCATGTTTTATTTCCACTTTTATTTTATGTACCATTTTGTTAATTTAATATTGTTTTACTAACATTTTGTTTTTTATTATTTTTATCCCCATTTCTATTTAACATGCCATCCTGTTGATTTATTATCATTTTTTGTAATGAGTGATCCATCTTAAGGTATTTATTCAGAACAAAAAAAATATAAAAACTCATACCAAGTGTGGAAATTTATTGGTAATTTGAAAGAATATTTTATGGCATTTATTTTTTGAATATAACTTCCTTCAAATGCTGGCCGCAACTAAGCCTCAGGGTTTCCATTCTGAGGGTCAAACTTTGGATGACTCACGCGTTAATCGTAGCTGCTTTGTCAGCATTGACTTTGGACTTTACGGAACCCTTAAGAAAAATGTCTAAAGGTGCGATATCACTCGATCTAGGCCGCCAACTCACCAGTCCAAAACGTGCAATTAGCTGCTTTTCGAAATGACCTCTCAATAGATCCATTGTTTGAGCTGCTGTATGGCAAGTGCCACCATCATGTTGAAGTATCGTCAAGATTACAGGCTTCAATTTCAGATAGTAGATAGATATCATGGCGCGATAGCGAGCACCTTTCACTGTTACGTTCCGGCCATCATCATTGTTGAAAAAATAGGCACTGATGATTCCACCAGCTTATAACCCGAACCAAACCGTGGTTTTCTCTGGGTAAAATGACACCTCTTAAACCTCTTCTTGTTGCTCTTCAGCCCAAATGCGGCATTTTTGTTTATTGAATTTGCCGTTAAGCCAGAATTTGGCCTCATCATTGAACAAAATTTTGGTTGAAAACAGCGGATCTTCCCGTTTCACACCAAACGCTTATTTCCATAATACAGTTGCCATTATTTGAAGGTAATTATTTTGTTAAGCTCGTTTGTTTTATTTCGGTCTGTTGCTTTTACACATTGAACAGGGATTAAACCGGCTCAAGACCTCTTGCTTCTATATTTAAATAGAAGACAAGTTTTTAACAAAATGGCAAAGTGACATTGATTTTCGTGGCTGCACACTACTTTTATCATGATTTCGGGTCCATGACAGAGCTGGCAAGAGTGAGTTGTATTTTCGTGGGCAATTGTGTGAAGAAAACTTGAAAAGTAAGGTTTACAACAGTAGTTCTCATTCGTTTGTGGAGAGCCTGGCCTTATAGAGTTCGGTTTTACTTTCAACAATTGCAGCAAGGCTTTCTGAAGAGGGTTGTCACGGACCCGAAATCGTGATAAAAGTAGTGCGCAGCCACGAAAATCAATGTCACTTTGCCATTTTGTTAAAAACTTGTCTTCTATTTAAATATAGAAGCAAGAGGTATTGAGCCGGTTTAATCCCTTTTCAATGGGTAATTATTTTTATAAAATAAATGGCATAAAATGTCCTTTCAAATTACCAATAAAGATTCCACACTTCATTTGAATTTTTATTTTTTTTTTTGTACTCAAAAAATACCTGTAGATGGATCAGATTAGACATTTTTTTAGATTTTTTCCCCGTTTTGGTCCCTTTTTTATTCCGTTTTACCACATTTCAATTTTTCAGTTCATTCTGTTTATTACTCGTTGATACGGTTATTTCACACATTTGATATTTTGTCTGTTTCGGCCTTTATTTTTTCCATTTTTATCCTCAGTTCTATTTTCTATATCATTCTTTGATGTTATATTGTGTTCTTACTTCTTGCTGTTTGGCCCTTTAAATCCCTATTTCTATTTCGTATATCATTAGGGTAATTTAATAAGGTGTTTCCCATTTCTTCCTATTTTCCCCGTTTTGGTCTTTGTTATTACCTTTTGATGCCCATTTTTTACTCGTTTATGTCATCATATTGATTTCATAAAGTTTTTTCCATTGTTTTTTTTTTCTATGTTGTCTGTTTTGCCATTTTTCCCCTTTTTCTGCCATTTTCTAATTGTCAACTACTTGTTAAAAGAAGCTACAGATTAATTCTAAAACTTCTACATTAGACAAATATTTTTGACATATTCGATTTTTAAGTTAGCCAAGAAACATAAGAAATGATTGCAAAACTAATGTGAATATATTTTACCCGTTTCATCCAAATTGATTCATCTCTAAAAATGTCCCAACTCTTCGTATCTAGCGGCATAAAACCAAAATTTAAAAGAACTTAAATGAAACCTTTTTTCCTCCATAAGTCATGCACAATTGATATGACAGTTTTTTATACAGGGTGTCCACCGAGAAGGTATACTACTTTGTTTGTTTACAATTTTTGATTAATTGAGAGAGAGTGGAAATTATATTGATAATTGTTTTTTTTAACGCCATCAATTATGTATGGCCCTTACAAATGCTAAGCCTTTTAAGCACAGTTTTCATTACATTTAGCACGGCGTTGAATTGAGGTTTATGGAGTGTTTTGAACATTTTCTTGAGCAGTAATGTTTTCAGCCGATCGTGCAGTACGTTGTGGTCCGGGCTTGGGCCTATCAGCTACAGACCCTCTTTTTTCCAAATCATTCACAACACGATAAATAGTTCATTTTGTTGGCACTTTGTTTTTTACTAAAAATTTCACGTTACTTTCTCATGGTCACAGTAATCGATAATTGATTTTGATAAAATGTTTAACGATTATCGAATATTTTTCCATAATAAATTTGCTATGTCTCTACTTCACGACTGCCAAATATGAACTGTCAAGACTAATGTTTACCAAAACGGCGGCAAAACAAAGTAGTACTTAGTAGGGACATAAATACTGTTACACACGTTTTATGCTGTAAAATAAAAAGTACTGAATGTTTTTGGACCAAATATTTTTTAATATATTTATTGATATATATTGTATCCAAAAAGAATTTACTTATTCGAAATGTCCGCCGTTTGCCTTTACACACGCCTTAAGGCGGACTGGCCAATCGTTAATAGCTGCACGAACCTCGTCCATTGGAAAATTAGCCACAGCTCGAACCAAAGCAGTATTAAGAGATTTAATGTTGAGATATCTTTTGTGCCGGCGCAGAATCCTGTTGGATAGTCCATGGCTGGTTTTAAAACATGGAATTGTTAAGAGGCTTCACAACAGCTTCCAAAACGGTTTCTTGGTAAACTTTTGGCCGATGTTTTGACTCCTTGTTTGCAGAAATCGTAAGAGACACCCCACCAAACCATGACTGAAGCTGGATGATGACCCTTTTCCACTCTTGGGATCAGTTCAGATTCTTCCTAAGATGACCGCGCATACACTCTATAATTTTGCTTGTTAAATTTTTTCATCGGTGAACACAATTTTTCTGTGCAAGTTATCAGCGTGCTTCACAAAAAGTCGTTTGCATTTTTCAATCCTATTTTTTTTTTAAAGCTACATTCAATAAATGTGCGGTACGCCCTTTGAAAGCCCCAAGTTTATTTTAATGATTCGACTCATAGATTTTTGCGTGATATTCATCTCACGGGCCATGATTTATTGTTTTTGGAGCGGATTTCTGTGATTTCTTGATTTAACGGCTTTGATGATATTCTGTGTTCGAACAGAGCGTGGGCGGCCCGACCGGTGGCGGTCTTTTACATCTCCAGTCATCTCAAACAGTTAATGCATCGGTAGACGAACATGCGGCTAATCGAGCCGGAGCGTTTTGAAAATTTCGCTCCTTTTCATTTTACACATGAAAAGCGCTACTACAGCGATATGGTTCTCATTATCTGACCACTTCATGATGAAAGTTGAAACAAGTTTAAAATCTCGTTACAGACTAACGCTATTGAGGTTAGCTTTCAAAACTCATACGACATTAATAGGGTATGTTCAGTTCTACTATTGAAATGGGTGTGTTCAATGTTGTAACAATGTTAAGTCCCTACTAGGTATATCTTCCCGGCGGACACCGTGTATTAAGGTAGAGTTATCTCTCCAAAATTAAATCGCCCAAAATGTGTTCTTATTTGTGCGATTTTTTATAAGTGACAGCGCATAAAGAAAGGCACCTAAGGGTAAAAAAATAAATTTTCACTTTTTTGTGATGTGGACAACATCTGAGCATCGAATGAGACGGATCCCTTGCCCCAAAAGTGTTCCCGCCCAGAGATATGCGCGTTTTATGCAAGTGATGGTACACCAAAGATACACGTATTTAAATCTTTTAAATGGCTCTCCTGAACAAAACTGGTTTTTACCCTTAGGTCCCTTTCTATTTTGCGCGTCACATATGCACCTTTACAGTTCGTAGAGGTATTTCTCTATCTCTGAATCCATGCTTGACTTGACCCTTTTTTGGACTTGGATCGGGGTATTATAATAAAGTTTCTTTAAGTGTACCGATCGACTCGAAAATACAAGCTTATTCCATTAAACTTTGCCTTTCTGGCTGTCCATCTATAGTTTAACGTCAATCTACTGGTCGCACTTGCACTTGCAGTCTGAAATTTGACAAAGAACATTTTTTGGACCAAGAAGGAACACAAATTTGTAACCAATATTACCGTATCTTAAACTAACTGCCTTGGGGACACCCTACTGCAATGCCTAAAAGTTAATATTTTTTGTCTTTAAAGATCTGTATGGCTCCACAGTAAATCAACCAATTCTGACAAATCAAACGAAGCTTTTTTCTTCGACCTCTAAAGGAAACGCTTTGCAGGTGTTTATTTATTCGCTCAAACAGAACATTTGTGCAGGTGTAAATGTATGCCATTTTCTTTAAAACTAAACGAGGAGAAAAACATTCAACGTTTGAGAAAAACAAATAACAAAAGGAATATTCATTTACCCGCCAGGATACTTATATATGTGAGTATTAAATAAATAGTAAAATGAAATGAGAAAAAATGGCTGAGACGGCTAGACTAGTCGTTCTTAGTATTAGTTGTTTTATTTTTGCAGTCGTTGTCAGTTTTTCGATTAGTTATCATATAGATTTGTTTACCAAAGCAGAATTCATATACGTATAATGACGAGTAGATGCAAAACAGACATATCTATAAAATTGTTCATTTTATTCGTTCCATATATTTGTGTTTACTAAATGCGGTGAGGTGATTTTACTATATAGAGTACTTTCGTAGAAAAATCACAATCAAGTCCCGTCATGGCATTTTAGCTGGCATTGCTGGATTATATGTTGTAGAATTTGCTAAAGCAATTTTTAGATCACATTTACATAGTGTAGATGTTTTTTTTGTTAAGCTATTCAGAATTTATTGAATGAATTCGAAGAAATTCATAAACTATACCATCCAATTGAAATTGCGAAAATTGTGAAGTAAATTAAGAATACTCAAATTCTTATTAAGAAATCAATATTTAAATTCGAAAATTCAGTATGAAGGCAGTTGAGCATTTGCTATTAAAAATATAAACTAAAAAGAAACTATTCAAATAAAAGAACTTTATATGAGATCGAAAACTGATAATAAGAAGCTAATAATAAAGTGGAAAAAAATTTTAACTGGAATTGAAAAACGCAAAACATTGAAAATTAATTTATTTACATTGAACAAGTTACAACGTCGTTAAGAGTCCATAGTTATAAGAATCACACATACCGTAACAAAACTCCATATGTGACAGCGCATAGAGAAAGGGACCTAAGGGTAAAAAAATCAATTTTCATTTTTTTCTTCTTTTTTTGATGTGGACAACATCTGAGCATCGAATGAGACCAATCTCATGCCCCAAAAGTGTTCCCTCCCAGAGATATGCGCGTTTTATGAAAGTGAAGTGGACGATTCTAAGCGCAAATAGAAAGGGACCTAATCTTTAAAATGGCTCTTTTGAAAAAAACTGGTTTTTAACCTTAGGCCCCTTTCTATTTTGCGCGTCACATATGTAGATTTGTAACTTTTTTCCGCTACAATTCTCATATCCGATTCTAAATTGTAGGTCGATTTGAAAAATATAAACGACTGCGTTTTTTAGAAAACTTTCCTTAGAATAATAAGCTCCGACTTTTTTACCAAAAGAGCCAAAGGTGTACCATGCAATGTGTATACACCGAGAAAAAATCAGTTGAAAGTCGGTCCGAACTACAAAAATCCGGTTGGATAAATCGACTTTCTGTTGCAATAACCAACATTCCGTAGTATTAATAGTAACATGGTTTGAGATATAAAATGGTGGTTGCTACAACTGTATCACGGTATTCACAGCCAATAACACAGTTATACCAACCGAGTTTCGTTTAACTATTGGTTACGACAATTGGCGGTTATAGCAACCAACCAACTGTGTTGTACATGTTACTTAAATACCAATAACACTGTGCGACAGCCACAATCGGTTTGGGATGAAACCACCGGGGAAAGTTATATCGGTCAAAAAAAGGTCATACGTGTCCCAGCGTTTCGTTGGGTCTCATCTAGGAATCGAGATATATCGATTTGAAGTTAGTAAGTATCTTATAGGGGAATTTGTCACGTTTTTGGCTCTTTTGTTTGACATAACTTGAGAACCACTCGTCCGATTTAGCTGAAATAAATTTTAAAAAACCAAGAATTACAATTCCCTTAATCTGTTCATATATTATTTTCCTTTACAAGTAATAGTTTCCAAGTTAAAAATAAGCGCATGAAGAAAAAATTTTTTTTTTTTTTATTTTTTTTTTAAATACATTTATTTTCGTTTGTTTGCTTCCTTTTCTTTCTTGCGTGGTGGTTCAGAGGAATTGTAATTCTTAATTTTTCTAAATTTGTTTCAGCTAAATCGGACGAGTGGTTCTCGAGTTATGTCAAACAAAAGAGCCTAAAACGTGACAAATTCCCCTATACGATACTTACTAACTTCAAATCGATATATCTCGATTCCTAGATGAGACCCAGCGAAACGCTGGAACACGTATGAATTTTTTTTTACCAATATAACTTTCCCCGGTGGTTTCATTCCAAACCGATCACCGACCCTTACCATTTGTCGCAGAGTGTAATTGGTCCTGTCAACAGATTAGTTCTTTGTAATAACCAAACCCTGTTTAGTTCACAGTTATTACACAATATTGTGAAATCCAACATCAACATATTCTTTAATATTTATCGGTTCTAGTCACAACAAAATCAAAAAAAAATGGCCAAACAGTTTAAATTTCTTGGGTTAGAAGTTTAATGCTTCCCAACGATACTGCCATATAAATAAACGAACTGAAAATAAAAAATATTTTCTAGAATATACAAACAGGCTTAACTGTAATTTAGCGCCATTACTCAGATTTGATGATAACTATCGCCATAGATAGCCCTACTTTTAATTGAAAAAACAACCAATTTTTTCTTATTGGGGACACATTTTTTTCCCAGTTACGACCACCCTAAGCTTGACATTAAGTATTAATATAAAACTTAATTAATTCTTTTCAGATTGACTCATTATTGCAATGTTTATCAAAACATCTAACCAAAGACGTTTTCACTTTACTCAGTTGACCCATTGCTACAAGCAGAGAAAAAATATGGTTACTATATGATCACGGCAATAATAATATATTCTCCGCAATAAATGTATGTACGTCGAACCATAGTATTGTTTATTGAATATAATTTTGACAATAGTATGATTGTCGCAATATTAATATTGTTGAAATGTAACAATAGTATTGCTGACAACTTAACGCAATTCTAATAAGTAATTTTGGGGATCATAGTATGGTTGAGGTGGATCATACTATGGTTGTAGGGATCATAACATTGTTGCGTATGAATCATACTATGGTTGTGAGGATCATACTATATTTGTATGTGAAACATACTTCGTTTGTGAGGATCATAATACGGTTGTGGGTATCATAGTATGGTTGAGTGTGAATCATTCTATGGCTGTGTGGTTCTTAGTATGGTTATGTGTGAATCATACTATTGTTGTAAGGATCATAGTATGGTTGTAAGAATCATAGTATGGTTGTATTTGAATCATACTATTGTTTTGAGGATCATAATATTGTTGTTCCACAACCATATACCCAACAATAGTATGATCCTCTTCGAATATTGTCACCCCAATCATATATTTTTTCTGCGTGTAGGTGGAAAAATATTAAATTTTTTTCAAATAGTACTTATAACCAACAATCTATAACAACAACCAATACATATACAAATTTAGTTTCAATAATCATTTTAATCTGTTATGATTACCGATTTTTGTTATCTTCAACCGAAAGTGTCAGTTTCCTCTACTAAAAATTGCTGTGTACACAATCAACATTCGGTTATAACGATAGAATACATGGATAGTAAGTGCAACCAACAAAATTCGGTTGGCAAATAATTCGGTTGTGACAACAAAACTGTTTTCTGTGTGTAGCTGAAATGTTATCCTCGTAGCCCAATTTACAGTCTTAATTCCAATCTCATTGCGAGTTGTTCCAAAGGAATGAAAAATTTAGTATGGAAAGGAATGACAAAAGTATACTCCTTGGTGGGGGGTAAAAACAATTCTAAATAAATCAAAATTAATAACTTTCTTTGATACAATGCACATAAATCTAGACGCGCACTTGTTCATTTTACAATTGTCATTTTGAAATATTACAAAATAAAAATGCGATGTAGACTTGCATACATAATTTAATATCATATATCTATAGGCTCATGAAATTGTAATACTGTCTGTTCGCGTTCTGCTCTTTCGTTTCAATTTCAATTAAACTTTAACATCGCTTTATGCAAATGTGTTTCTCAATATTTTACAACTAATTCCCATAAGTAGTCGGAGGCAAAACAAATGTCTGCAAATAAGTACATGTTCCAATATTCACACACCCCAGATGAGTTATAATTTGTGCGTTCCCTTGCCATATCGTATGTATGCGTCTGAGGCTGCATATATGAATACATAAATACTGTTTTTATACTTCTTTAGGAAGCAAGCATGTACGAGCGTATATACGCAAATCAATAAATTTCACTTTTACATCATTCACCAGAAAATGACACGTACGATACGTTTGTCATTCCGTTTGTAACTGATCGCTGTTATAGAATTTCAACAAATGGAAAATATAAAATTATCAGTGCTATTTCAATTTACATACTATTTTGACCAACACAATTCAGAACGGCAAGTTGTCCTGATATTCACTTTCGCATGATTTTGGGAATTGTTGTGGCAGTCAGTTAAATTATTAATAATATATTTTTACATTTTACTTTAAACCATCATAATCGCAATAGAGAAATGAGGGTTCATTTATAGGTGAATTGTGATTCTTAAATGTTATTTTAGGGATCCCTACATTTGTCGGACTTACATCTAGGAGTTTTAGATTTAAATTTAAAAATTTCCCTCCTATTTCCAGAGTTTGCAAAAAGTTGGACTTAATATGTGACTTCAAGAGCAGGACAGATATATTTCGTTTGGGCTATATAAAACAAATAAATGCGTGTTTGAGTTCCACAAGGTTGAAACTTCACACCCTTCACTGGCAATTCATACCTTAAGCCCCAATTCATACCTTAAGCCCCCAAATTTTTGGGGGGGATTAACAAAAACTTTAAATTTAATCCAAAATGATCTCTAATTGGAAAACTCATATATTCTTTATCACGTTTTTTGACCATGCGAAGTGTTTCTTTAGCAGCTATACCCTTGTTGAGGTATTTAGTTTGTCCTAAGTGATAGTATCTTCTTTGACCATTGTTCTTACACAAAAACTTATGATTTGTAAAGCAAAGACTTAAATAACTATACTTTTTACCGGGGTACACTTAATCATTTAAAGGGCATGTATTCACCCCTGAGTCGGTTTATCCATTTACATTCCTAAACAGTTTTCGGACATAATTTCAAAATTTCAGGATCCTAGGTTTATTCATTTGACCGCCATCTTAAACAGACACACAGACGGATGGACAGATTTTATATAAGTACATCAGCTTAGATTTTAACAACGATCAATCCCATATATATAAGGTGATCCATCTAGAGGCATGAGTTGTATTAAACTTTATTTTTTATTTGTTTTCAGTACTGTTTGACATTTCATCATGGAAAGACTTAAACCGCAACAACGTCTCCTAATTGTGAAACTGAGCGATCGGTAAGAAACTGGTTTTGGCCAAAATTTTGTTCAGTGATGAGGCCCATTTCTGGCTCAACAGCAACGTCAATAAACAAAGTTGCCACTTTTGGGCTGAAGAGCAACCAAAACAGATTTAAGAGGATAAAACCACGCTCTAGTGCGGTTTATGGGTTGGTAGAATTATCAGTCCATATTTTTTCAAAAATTATGATGGCCGGAAAGTTTCTGTAAATGGTGCTCGCTATCGCGCTATGATATCAAACTTTTTGCTACCTGAAATTGAAGCCCATAGTCTTGACGGCATTTGGTTTTAACATGAGGTTGTCACTTACCACACAGCTGTTCAAACGATGGATATATTGAGAGATCATTTCGAAGAGCAGCTAATTGCACGTTTTAAAACGGCGAGTTGGCCGCTTAGATCGTGTGAAATTATACATTTAGACTTTTTTCTTTGGGTCTACTTAAAGTCCAAAGTCTATGCAGCAAACCAGCTGCGATTCTGGTTTTGGAAGCCAACATTACGCGTTTCATTAACGCCATACCGGTCGAAATTCTCAAACGAGTCATCTATAATTGGACCCTCGGAATGGTCACCATGAGGCGTAGTTGCGGCCAACATTTGAAGGATATTATGTTCAAAAAAAAAATGCCATAAAATGTCCTTTCAAATGGTCAATAAAAATTCCAGACTTGACTTGAATTTTTGTACTTCTTTAATTTTAAAAAAATAGCTCTAGGTTGTTCACCCGTTACTTTATATGGTATCCGCTAAATATTTCGTGGTGTTGCAAACGGAATAGCAAATTTAGTATGCCGTCCTCTTTTCGGTGAAGGGTATAAAAGACATTCTCAATTTCAATTTAAATTATTAAAATTATTATATAGTTTATTAATATCAAATAAAAATTCCTAATTGCAAATTTTTTGTGGAACTCCATAGTGTGATGTGAGTGTGCTCAACTATCATGCCAGTAAATCCTGGTTTAAATCCGGGTAAGAACATCTAACAATTTTTGCAGCAGCTTTCACGCCTAGCAAATGTAGGTGACTTTACAATTAAGAAATTTATGATGACCATGGTTTTTCCACAAAAACGTCTGATTTGTAAAGCATACTTTGAAAAAAAAGTTACACTTTATCGATGAACCTTTAGTCTCTTAAAGAGAAAGTGTCCGCCCCCTAGGCCGATTTCACCTATTTACAATCCCAAGCAGAGTTTGACTATAAGCCATCATCATGTAAAATTGCAGGTTCCTAGGCTGATTCGTTTTACCGCTATTGCCCTTTAAACAAACAAAATTCTCAATTTTAAATAAAATTATAATTGAGTTTCTCAATTCCAAATTAGAATTGTTAAATTGTTATTGCAAATTAAAAAAAAATAATAACACAAGTCCAACAGGACAAGAGTAAACAAATATTTATATTGATTACCCCTGATAGTTGGAAATATTGGGTTACTTAAAATTAAACAAATTATTAAAACACCAACATCAGTTGTTTGCTTACGACCTCCGGCCATACAATAGCTAAAGAAAAACAAAAAAGGTCAAATATATAAAAAAAAGTTGTCAATAAAATAATATCTTCAATGACTTCTGAAGCGACAGGACCTCAAATCAAGAGAGCCATGTGTTTGGCGATAACATGAACCGATATAGTCCCGTTCCAACAGAGTTTATTGCACAGTGCAACACTTTTTTGAGGAGGTGGCGGATGATTCTATGGAAAATGAATAACCTAGATAAGTATAATAAATTCCCCAAAACGGACAGGGTCAAAGTAGGTCCCAGCTATTATTTATGGACCGAGCAATTCAGTATTTTGCAATACATTAATGCATGCAAGAAGTTTAAAAATAGTACATATTCCTTCGCTTCTTAACTTTGCTAAAGTTTCGTGCTGATATTTCTCAAGTGATTATTTTCGTAAAATATTTTAAAATCATTTTTCTCAGTGTGGCGTTTCCTTTTCGACCCTTTTTCACGAATGTTAAAAATAAATTCTTTTACAGCGATTTTGAGTATTTTTCGTTATACAAAAATGTAGAAAATAGTTTAAGAAGGGGTCATCAAAGTCAAAGAAGTGATACCTCTAATTATAGTGTGGCGTTTTTGGCCCTTTTGTCAGATAATTTGCACAAATTTCTAACATGGGCTTTTTCAGCTTTAAATGTGTAACTATTATCCTCTTTGTAAAGATAGTCTTAAATAAAATTAAGTAATCTTCACAATAAAAGCCCATTTAATGCTTTAAAAAAAATTTAGACGAAAGCGTAGGATTTTTTTTATACAATAATTTAACGTTTATATTTAGGTTTATAGTATCCGTATCGTCCTTTTTTCGAAAAATGTGAAAAACTACTCTTTAACAGAAGTTTTAAATTTGTATAAGCTATGCGGGGGATTTCACATTTCTATTAAGATTTCAGAAATACTTAGTGGCCCAAAAAATACAGAACTGTTCAAAATATGCATAGCTTTTTTGTTTAACTTTTTTTCTCTTTGCAGGTTATATAGTTTTTTATGGATGTATATTATGAGTAAAAAAAAATTTATTATTTCCAACATGACAAATTTTTTCGTTTTAGTTGTTTTTTTAAATAACCAACACTCAGGGTATGTCCCCTATACATGCAGTACATTGAGTTGGCTAGTGGAATGTAAAGGATCGGAGGGGGGGGGGGGAAGAGGGAGTACTGATTATTGACGCTTGCCTTGAACTTTTGGATGTCGCAATTAATGGGAAATACATTTGCCGGAAGTCGATTCCACACACGGGCTGTACGAGCGAAAAACGAATTTGATCTGTAGTGTGTAGTGCGGTCAACTGGCCAATCGATAACAAACGGGTGTGAATTCCTAGAAAGTCGCGTATCCCTGCCGAAAATCCTCACGTCAGAAATATGGCGACGGATGTCTGATGAACACACACACCATGAAAGTAACGATAGAACAGCTTCACGCAACCCACATTTCGACGATGCTCAAGAAAAACAATAGAGTTGTATACCCCACTGTCACCAAACAGCACCATCGCTCTCCTTTGAACACGGTCAAGTAGCTCCAAAGATGATTTTGGGGCACCTGCCCATATATCGGAGTTGTATTCCATCTTCGGTCTGATGTAAGTTGTATAAGTATGGATATTGAAATGATTAGAAGAAGTAAAATATTTCTTGCACCGCTTTAAATAGCCTATGCACTTGAGTGCTTTTTTCGACACTTCGAATACATGTCTCGCCCAACGAGCGTCACATTGTATTTTCATGCCCAGAACATCGAGAGCTTCTGATTGTTCAATATCCGTACCATCGATAGAAATTTACGATATTGTTGGGTCAGCGAATCGCTTGGGAGACAAAAAGCAGCACTGTGTCTTTTCTACTCTGTTCACTCGACCCTATTCGGAAATGGCCAGTAGATCCCGGCCAAGTGTCTCATCAATAATTCGCCCTTTGTCTTCAATATCTTGAAGACTCGGCCTACGGTCGAATGAATATGAATGACAGAGGTAACTGTCATCTGCGAAAGAGTAGGTTGGATTCACGGTCTGGCCCAAAAGATCGTCAATGAAAATAAGAAATAAAGAGGACAGAGCCCTGTGGTACACCTGCGGTCAGCCTATGTGTGTTGGATGAGAACCCATCTACAACAACTCTGCTAGTGCGATCTCTAAGAAAGCTCGATATTAATCGAGCAAACGTATTACCGACACCAAAAGCGATCAGCTTTGAAATGAGTGCACTGTGCCAAATTCTATTAAAGTCCTTGGAGATATCCAAAGCCACGACCTTACTCTCACCGCACTGGTCGATAGACCGACTCCAATAGTCCGACAAGAACGCCAACAGGACTCCGGTAGAACAATTTCTCCGGAAGCCATACTATCGACCATTTAACAGGTCGTTGGTCTCTAAATACCTCACAAGATGGTGGTTCACTTTGCTCTCCGTTACCTTGGAGAGCGCAAACCAAATCGCAATTGGCCGATAATTCGCAGGATTATTGGCTTCGCCCTTTTTAGGGATCTGCTGGACGTTCACAACCTTCCAACACGCTGGGAAGACTCCCAGCCAAGGTTGAAAAGGTTGCGTAATGGAGGGGCTATCGTCGTAGAGCACTTACATAGGACAAGTGCCGAAATACCATCCGGGCTCGGGCAAGTACCCACCCCAGTCCGAAATTTATTTAATTTTTTATTGGTCACTTCAACGTGCTATGCGTGGTACATTTCTTTAATACATTAGCACTCCTTCAAAAAAAAAACTATACCATAATGCGGTGTAGGGTAAAAAACATCAATCGACTAGCTGCAAATAACCGTCTTATTCTGTTTGGGTAGTACTAGATCTTTGGGGGTAAATAAAGCTTAGCTTCCCTTATTGGCGTGGCTTTCGGCATTGCTAAAAGTAAAACCAAAATGAGTTAGTTACCCTTTCCTTTAACACAACCACTACATAAATCATAAAAAATACCAGATCATGTTAAACGAAAAAGCTAGTCCAAAAATACACAGTTAAAAGCAAAAAACATAAAAATATTTGTGGCCATTTTATGTGTGTATGTCCGTCACTTTGTCTGCCAAGCTCACCACAATGCCATAAATCGTTGAAGTTTATGGCCATTGGAGGCCACAGTAAACTGTCCAAGAGTGTTTGAACAATTGATTATTCAAACCGAAAATATAGACCACAAAATGTTTAATTACCTCAAAGAGCAGGCCAATGGAAGATAACTTACCCACCCTAACCCCAAAAATAAAAGGACAATACAATAGTCACGTTAGTACCGTTTCTAAGGTCCCAAAATCCCAATACAAAAACCTAATAGCAACAATTCAAAGTTAAACCAACATTAGCAAGGAGGCGGGAAAATATTTAAGATTTGAATTTTGTGCATCAGATGTTGATGCACAAAATAGTTAGTTTCTTACATTTTTACATGATTCAAGATCTGTATTCCAGAGCGTTATAGGGTACATAAATATTGCAGGTCGATCAAGCTCGTTAGCTGAAATAAATCAAAGTTTAAATAAAATTTCTTTATTTGTTCCTAACATACATTTCTATTTAAAATACCTAATTTATACCGAAAGTTGGGTCTCAGCATCGGACCATTTTCGATTTCTATCATACTCTCTGTTTATGTAAGGTGCAAGCTAGTCAGTTTAGCTAACCGATATTTCTTATGGGAAATATTTTATAATATTGTTATTGCTTATGGCTGCGCTTATACGAACTACGGCATAAATAGATCCCGCGTGTCGGCATAGAAACATGTACGAATACTTGTGAATTACGTTCGATGCGGTGTGGGCCTAAAAACGCCGCAAGTGTCATTATCTTATATCAGGGGTGGAAAGTCTTTATTTTGATTGAGTATAATCAAGTCATACTCAATCAAGTATAATTAAGTCAAAAGAAACAACAAGTAGCAGGGACAGCTTTCAGTCAGTAGAAAATAGTTCTGTGATTGGAATATTATATAAGTATAGCCGCCACGATTAACTGCAGTCCGTGGCATTAATGTGGCGCATTTGCAAAACCCATTTACATATCCATGAGAAACAAATGGGAAACTTCTCTGAAAGTCAGTAAACTGCAGAAGTTCAAGTCACACCGTTTAAAATTGACTTCCATTGCTTCTAGTTCGAGCTGCAGCCAAACTTATAACGTCTCAAAACACTTTGTAATACTTTTTTGGAGTGTGAATGATTCCTACGGGAAATAAAATACATGGGTAAGTTAAATAAATTCCCAAATAGGCAGCTCTTAGAAGGTCTCTATTTATTTCCTACGGGCGAGGAAGATTTTGATTTGCAATGCAACGTTTAAGCAAATTTTTGTGATGAGACGTATTAAGTGAAATCTTATAGTTATTATTTTTGTATATATTTTATTAAACTTTACATATCTTATATATTTTATATATTTTATATATTTTATATATTTTATATATTTTATATATTTTATATATTTTATATATTTTATATATTTTATATATTTTATATATTTTATATATTTTATATATTTTATATATTTTATATATTTTATATATTTTATATATTTTATATATTTTATATATTTTATATATTTTATATATTTTATATATTGTATATATTTTATATATTTTATATTATTTATATATTTTATATATTTAATATGTTTAATATATATTATATATTTTAAATATATTTTTTATATATTTTATATATTTTATATATTTTATATATATTATATATTTTATATTAATTATATTAATTATATATTTTATATATTTTATGTATTTTATATATTTTATATATTTTATATATTCTATATATTTTATTTATTTTATATATTTTATATATGTTATATATATTATATATTTTATATATATTATGTATTTTATATATTTTATGTATATTATACATTTATTATATTTTATATATTTTATATCTTTTTTTGCCTATCGTCCTTTTTTCGATAAATAATAAAGCAATAATCTTAAATGGAAGTTTTGACTATTTACAAGCTTAAAAAAATGTTGACGAGCTAAGTACAGTAGGGGTGACCAAAGACGAGAATGCGATATCAACAATTTCAGCGTACATTTTTGATAATTTGTTTTTAACAATGCATGTATGGTAGTTTAAATAGTTCTTATGGTATTATTTAGTATTTTATCTTTCGTTTTAGATTTCAGAAATATAATGTGGCCGAAAATTACAGAAGTGTCCAAACCGTTTTTTTTTATCTTCCTTAAAGGTAATACTTTAAAGTTTTATATGGATACAGCGGGTGATCAACCTAATGGCATTTTTTTCAATAGGTTTTTTTTTCACTGGTTACGCGTAAGTGGTAAACTTTAATTTTTTTCTTTTAACGAAGGATATTTTTCCCCAATATTGTTTGCCATTTCATTATGAAAAAACTTATAACGCAACAATGTCTCCAAATTGTGCAAATTGGGCTCTTCAAAAGCTCGAAGGAGATCCGCTGTTTTCGACATAAAATTTTGTTCAGTGATAAGGCCCATTTCTGGCTAAACGACAACGCCAATAAAAAAAGTTGGCTCATTTGGACTGGAGAGCAACCAGAAGAGGTTCAAGAGGTGCCATTATACCCAGAGAAAACCATGGTTTAGTGCGGTTTATGGGCTGGTGGAATTATCGGATCAATTTTTTTTTTTTCAAAAATGATGCCAGCCGGAACGTAACCATGCTACCTAGAGCCTGGAATCTAGACGATATTTGGTTTCAACAGGACGGGCCATTTGCCATACAGCTGCTCAAGCAATGATTCTATTAAGAGGTCATTTCGAAGAGCAGCTGATTTCACGTTTTGGATCGATGAGTTGGCTGCCTAGATCGTGTGATATAACACCTTCAGATTTTTTTGCTTTGATGCTAGGTAAAGTCCAAAGTCTATGCTGACAAACCAGCTACGATTCAGGTTTTGAAAGCCAAAATTACAGGTGTCATTACCAGACGAAATGCACGAACAAATAATACAAAATTATACCCTTACAAGGACACCCTGAGGCGTAATTACGACCAACATATAAATAAAATTATATTTAAAAATCAAATGGCATAAATCCTAGGGCTTTGTATCAGCGTTAATTACACCTCTCCAGATGTACTGTTTAGGGCAGTGTTCTGGTTGATAAAGTTATCGGTCCATATTTTTTCAGAATGAGAAAGATCAACCAGAAACAATTAATGGGACTATGGTTGAAGATTTTTTAAGAAGAATTTAAGAATAATTAACGGCGCTCTGTATAGGCCTATTGTTGAAGATTTTCCGCTTTCTTAAGTTGAGAATAACCACAAGATGGAACCACTGTGCAAAGAGCGAGAGCCACAATGGAACTTCTTCATAACCTTCTTGGCGAAACCTTCAGTCTTCTTTGGGCAATGAAGTACTTATATAACCACTTAGTTATAATACCCTGCACCACAGTGTGGTGTGGGGGCAAGAATAAAAAAGTAAAAAGGTTTGAAAAACCTTTCTGAGTCCATAGCAAAACTTTAAAAGTGGTTAAAATGAACCAAATTCAGCCTCATGCTAATAATAGGGGAAGACAATTTGAATTGATCTGAATGAGTATCATTCAGAAGAGGTGGAAGAAGCAATAATCAGACGAAACCCTGTGTATTCTACCCAGCCCCAAGCTGGATAGGTTAACATATAAAATTAACATACGTTCATATTAACCCTATACCGCATACAACGCCAAATATGGCTTTTTTCTTTTATTGTGATTTCTCTTTACGGTAACGGTACTTTTGCAAATGTTTGTCTTATCTATCATTCTTTCTATGTTGTTTTCTTCTGAAATTCAAAGTGCAGTTATTCAAAAACAATATTTGCTTCTTGTTTTTGCAATCTTTGTGCGAGCGTCTCAGTTGTCCTAATAGAAGTGAGGTTTACAGAAGTTTGCCATCAATTTTAAATATAAAAGAAAGGTGTTTCTTTCGAAGAAAATTTTTTTTTATGTAAAAAGTTCATTAAATTTATAAATAAAATAATAATATTGATGAAAGGTAAGCATTGTAAATACTTTTTTTGGCTAAAATTGACGAAACCATATATGGCCTTTCATGCAGTTATTCCAAAAATTTTCCAAAAATGAATGTACAATCATTTTATGGTAATTTGAAATATACTAATGAAATCGCTGATGGACTTCAAAGTGATGATGAAAATATATCCGATACCGATGAAGAAGAAGTAAAAGTCCCACTTCCTGATCAGGACAACATTTTTGTACCGGAAACTGATGAGAGCGATTTGGAAGACCATTGTGAGAAACCTACTACTTCAAAGAAAAAACAACCTGAAAAACCAAGAGCCCCAATTTGGAAAGAAAGTCATTTGCCTCCGTATTCGAATGAAAACTTTCCATTTCAGGGAAATACGAATCTCCCAGATATTATGAAGGAACTGGACACACCAGCAGAGTTATTTAATTTTTTTTTCAATGACGATTTGATCGAATTCATAGTTGAACAGTCGAACTTATTTGCACTGCAGATTGATATCCCATCTGAAAAGGAAATAAAAAAACTGTGTCGCGGTAGTATTGTAGAAAAAGTGACTGAAATTGAAGGAGTCAGTCTTAGCCTTGTCTCATGGTTTGACAATAAAGTGGTTAATTTACTTTCAACTTTTGTTGGAAGTCAACCTGTTTCGACAATGACTCGTTTTAGTAAGAAGGAGAAAAAGTATATTCAAATTGATTCGCCAAAGGCTGTTGGCGTCTATAATAACTACATGGGTGGAGTCGATTTACTCGATTCGTTACATGGCCTTTATAGGATTCAACTACGTACGAAGAAATGGTATAAAAATTTTTTTTTCCATATGGTTGATATGTGCGTTGTAAATTCCTGGATTTTATGGCGTAAAAAGTCAGCAGAATACATGCCTCTATTTGATTACAAGCTTGCCATTGCTGAGCATTTTTGCAAGGCTGGGAAGGCCAAAAAACGTGGACGGCCAACGACCACACCATCTAACCCTTCAACACCAACGTCAAGCAAAGACTGTACTCCCAGAAGCAGCAAAAAAAAAAAAGAATATGCAAGACTTTCCATTGAATTCCGTTAGAGCTGACGGTATTGGTCATTTTCCCAAATGGATGAAAACGAGACAACTTTGTAAAAATAATTGCTCCTTCCGTTCCTATACTTATTGTGAGAAATGTCAAATATTTTTGTGCTACAATGATAAGAGAAACTGTTTTACAAGTTTTCACACTGATGTATAGAAAGCCATATATGGCAATTAGAAAATATCTCTCAATGCATACAAAGCCATATATGGCTTATTTTCTTTTTCTCGTAAAATGTCCAATTATAAACATTTTTTCTTTCTAAAATATATAAATACATCCTAAATAAACACTAATTTGTGGTCTAAAAATTTTTTCCATTAAAAAATCGATGGTCATGCAGTATAGGGTTAAGTGATAATATCATTAAAAATCAAATATAGAATTTTAAAATTAATTTGCATAGAAAAGTTGATGAAAGTTAAAATAGTGGCAAAGGCATATCGAAAATTTACAGAAATTGAAGTATTAGTATTTGTATAGTTGACCTTTTGTTGTTTATTTTTCAGTTATTGTTAAGCTTGAAGTCATAAAAAAATTAATTTAATTTTAAAAAACCCAATATTTCGAACGGACTTCATCGTTCATCATCAGGGGTAATCAATTTAAATAATTGTTTTACTTCTGCCCTGTTGTACTTCTAATATTCAACTAATTAAAACGCGATTGCTACTGGACGGAAGACGTTTAGAAATGTTAACTTTTTTATGGAAAAGTACTACTTAGGAAAATGTTTTAAGGTTTTTTTTAAATGGTAAAATTTATTCCATTTGGCTTACACAGGGTCGAGTTTTAGGTAATGAAAACTACAACCTGCAAACACTCCCAACCCTGCCTCATGCAGAAAGTCATAGACAAAAAACTAGTTTGTGCATATATACATTCATGTCTGCATTTTTCGTCCTGATCTCCTCTTGATTCCAAAATATGCATGTAAGGGGAGATTTGAGTATGTATTAGTTTGTCTGCCTGCATATGTGTATTATGGCCACATTTAAATATACAGCGTTGTACGCACATCCGCCCCATAGACATGTACATTTTTGAATATCATTGCATTTTATAAGCTAAACAAACATCACTGGGCGGCGTTAGAGCGCGTCGCAGAGCCATCGTTGCCACCAACGCCAGTGCCGCCATCGATGATGTTGTGTCGAGAGAAATGACAACACGCTTCCATCATTATACGCTTAGATAAGCACCCATTATATGGCAAATGTTAATGTTCAGTTATCAGGTTTAATTATTAAATTAGCACTTAAAACATGGGGTTTAGATGACACTTTGGTTTTTGCAGTTTCAGAGCATAATAGCACCGATGCCGCAGTGGTGATTGTTTAATGTCGCAATACACTTGCAGCTGCATAAATTTGCACACATGGTAATGCTTTAGGGAAGAGGGTTTTAAAGACTAGTGGGGCTGAATAAAGTGGTTAGGACATATTTTGTAAATTTTGGGGAGAATTGATTCATAGTTGACGAGATAACTTTCCGTTTTGTTTTATAGAATCATTTGTTTTAATTTAGTTAAAATATTAACTTTAATACGAGTATTTGAAAAAAAAAACAAATTATTAGTAAAGTGTATAAAAGACCTTATGGTAGCAAAGATATATTTAATATCCAAATCATAGGCATTAGCACACATATGTGGATTAGTTTTTTTTTGGCAAAGAAATGGCATACAGTTTCAGATATTACGTATTTGTGCCAATGGCAACGTTATTGGTGTCTTTAGCACTCACATCAATAACTGCGTCTTAAAGGACAACAAGGATATCTTGGACAAAGAACCATTTGATAACATGCAGTTGTGTGTGGTGCCCATGCCAAAACAGATGAATATAAGTAAACAGAATAGAACAATAAGGGAGTATATAGCGCTGAAGGGCGAACCGAAAATGTGTCTCTATATAAAGATTGTACAATGTAGAAATAGCTGGCTATATAAGTACATAAGAATATTTTTTCTGTTTTCCTAAGCAATGTCTGTCTATTTTATTTGGTACATTTTTATATTTTGGTCATATATATAACATTTAAATGATCTATAGAAAATTCAAGCAAAGAGTATTTGAAAAGCCGTTAAGACGACAATTGAAAATTATTATCAAAAATCTAAAACTATTTTTTTGTTATGATCATTTGATGTTATTATTTTTAAAAGAGTGAACTACTCAACTATTTAAATCAAGTTTGTTGTTATTTGTTATATGGGGAACATGGATTATATTAACTTTCGAAAGTAAATGTCGTCGAACTGAAAAACACCATTGTCGTCAGACTGTCAATATGTTCGGAATTGTTTTAGTAAGTCATCCGTCTCCTTACTCTTTGACTCAATATTTCGCATATACAACATCTAGCAATGTTTCGTAAAGTGTCTCAATAAAGTCTTAAAGAAGCTGAGGCTCTAATTTAATATATGTGACAGCGCATAGAGAAAGGGACCTAAGGGTTAAAAAAAATCAATTTTAATTTTTTTTCTTTTTTTGATGTGAACAACATCTGAGCATCGAATGAGACCGATCCCATGCCCCAAAAGTGTTCCCTCCCAGAGATATGCGCGTTTTATGAATGTGAAGTCGACGATTCTAAGCGCAAATAGAAAGGGACCTTATCTTTAAAATGGCTCTCCTGAACAAAATTTTCATTACCTTTTCACTTTTTTTTTGATGTGGACAACATCTGAGCATCAAATTAGAACGATCCCACGCCCCAAAAGTGTTCCCTCCCAGAGATATGCGCGTTTTATGAAAGTGATTCTAGGCGCAAATAGAAAGGGACCTAATCATTAAAATGGCTCTCCTGAACAAAACTGGTTTTTAATCTTAGGTCCCTTTCTATTTTGCAAGTTACATATAGCAAAAAAAATTATCGCAAAAAACTGAAAGAAATTTTCGTTTGTAAAATAAGTAAAGACCTAGTCGGCTGCACACATATATGGTACCGATGAGCCGTCCCGCACCAACGGTGAAACGTGCTTCTAACTGACGGTGATGTGTTTGCTTCTAATTCGCTGACTTACTTTTCCTTCACCATTTGACAAACAACAACAACCCTAATCTAATTAGCGTGCGGACTAATTCACTCTTTAAATGTTCCTTTATTTATTCAAAATATCGCTTGTTTAAAAATATCTTGATGTATAGAAAAACTTGATTAAATCAAAGATTAATCAAAGGTGTCAAGCGGACTTTAAAATTGATCAGACTCAACCTGATCCACTCTGTATTTTCGTTACAATTTGTCTTACTCGAAATCTAAAAATTTCAAAAAAAAAACTGTTTTAAATGCGTATATCAAAGCTGTTTGCCAAAAAAGAACAAAAATTTTTAAACTTTACTAATTTATCGCTGTAGTAAGTAAGGCTTTTATCGGACCTTCCAGCGACACACACGACATTCGTACACCTTCGATTCGAAATAGAGCAAAGTAAAAGCAATTTCTTTTTATCCTTTTTCAATTTTTCCAAAGTACTTTTGTAGCACTATATTTACTGTAAAGGCTGGTCCAAGTTTGGTGGTTAAGATTGTTGTAGCTTTTTACGAAAATGGGCGTTCAAATTAAAATGCATTTCAGGCAGTTCGTGACTTATAAGGTCAGCATAATCGACCAAATGTGTTAACACTTGAGACAATTTTGCGCAAATTTCAGCAGTAGGAACTGTGAAAACACCTGTGTATGCTCGCCTAGTTCATACTAAGAAAAACATTGATGTTGTTCGACATAGTTTGGTAGTACAGCCGTTAACCTTGCCTCGTCGTCGTGACCAACTATTTAATATCTCACAAACATCACTGATGCAAATTTTGAATAAAAATTTGAATTTACACGCTAAAGTGGTTCAATTGACTTAAAAGCAGAAGCCTTCTGACCATATAAAGCGTCGTCAATACGCAATTACATCAGCAGAACTGCCACAATTAGACAAATTGAAATCCACTAGTGATTGTTGAAAAGCCGATACATCCACAACGAAAGACTGTTTGGTGCGGTTTATGGGCTGGTGGCGTCATCGACCCTTACTTCTTTGAAAATAAGATCGACCAAGCAGGTACATTAAATGGTGTTAGCTGTCGCAGATTTCTATTGGCCTGAATTCGAAGATATGGACCTGGACGATATGTCGTTCCAACAGAATGGTGCCACTTGCCACAGAGCCAACGAAACAATGGCTCTTTTGTGTAAGTGATTTAATGGTGGTATTATCTCACCTAATGGTGATCTTAATTGGCACCACGTTTATGCGATTTGACACCGTTACAATTCTATCTTTGGGAATATTTAACAGAAAAAGTCTACGTATTTAAGAAAAGAACAATTCAGGAGAAAAAGAATGAGATAGTTCGGACATTAAAGACTTTGTAGCTCCATTATGTCTCAGAGTTATTTATAATATGGACCATTGGATAGAGGTATGCCATAGAAACCATGACAAGCATTAAGCCGATACTTTGTCATAGATCCTTCAATTTTATTAAAAATATGTTGAGATAATTCTCGAAAAACTTTTTGTTTTATTTACAATCAACTTCGTGCGTTAAACTTGGACCACCCATTAAATGTTGAGAGTCATTAAAATCATAAGATATTAACTTATAGGAGACAGTTCAGCACACGATAAAAATATAAGTGGGTTCTGTCTGAATCCATAAAATTGTATTTTGAAGCAACTCATTTAAATTTATAGCGGAGTTAAGACACTCAATATTCATAGCCACGAATGTACAATTTTTTTTTATTATTTTTGAAGGCTCGAACTTAAAACGTTGCATGTCATGACATGATGTGACAGAAATTTTAAATGAAGAAAATGTTTTTCTTTACGCTAGGTGGCAATTTACATTGCTAAAACTACTAATAATCTGTAGCCACAATAAAGGTTTATCAAGCCTCTAATATGAAGTAATGTTCCAGAAGTATTTTTAAAGCAGAATGTGTTAAAAAGATGTTACCACTCCAAAATCTGCACCAAACGGTTACCGTCTAAGAATGTAATGGATTTTCAGCTATCACGTATGTGAAGAAAGTGTGTTCTGTCAGAAAATATGATTTTTCAAACAAAATCGTTGTCCATTTCGAGCTCTAAATACAAATTTAAGACGTAATTATGATGCGGTAGATCGCTTGCCCTCAATCTGTCAATTTGACCTTGTAAACAGACATTGCGAGGCCGTTGTTCAAAATTTGCTTAAACCAGGTTCGTGAAATGTTGATTTATTTAGGTCGATGGATAGTCGATGTTTCAGGACTGAGTCGCACCATCTCGGCTACGAAAGCTACGTTCTTTTTAGAGCATATCATACAACGACGGGAACCGTAAGTGTAGCCCACTGGCATACTCGTATTTGGAGCACGAACTTTTTGCACAACCTTGAAGAGAGCAACAACGACGGTTGCACTATTTTACCCAAAACTTTACTAAATGAAGGCACTATTTGCTGCAGTACAGCAATGACTTTGCATATAAAGGGTGATCCATCTAGAAGTATTTTTTCAGAACAAAACTATAAAAATTCAAATCAAGTGTGGAATCTTTATTGCTAATTTGCAAGGACATTTTATGGTATTTATTTTTTGAAAATAATGTGGAGTCTCTTTAGAGGTGGCAAGAGTGAGCTGTATTTTCGTGGGCAATTGTGTGAAGAAAACTGGAAAAGTAAGGTTTACAACAGTAGTTCTCATTCGTTTGGGGAGATCCTGGCCTTATAGAGCTCGGTTTTTCTTTCAACAAATCATGATAAAAGAAGTATGTAGCCACGAAAATCAATGTCACTTTGCCATTTTGGTTAAAACTTTTCTTCTATTTAAATATAGAAGCAAGAGGTCTTGAGCCGGTTTAATCCCTGTTCAAAATAATTACCTTCAAATGTTGGCAACTGTATTATGGAAATCAGCATTCAGTGAAAAAGGGCAGATCAGCTGTTTTCGACCAACATTTTGTTCAGTGATGAGGCCCATTTCTGGCTCAATGCCAAAGTCAATAAACAAAATGGCCGCATTTGGCCTGAAGAGCAACAAGAGGAGGTTCAAGAGGTGCCATTATACCCTGAGGAAACCACGATTTATAAGCTGGTGGAATCATCGGTGCATATTTTGTCAAAAATAATGATGGCCGGAACGTAACCGTGAATGGTGCTCACTATCACGCCATGATATCGATCTTGCTACCTGAAATTGAAGCCCATAATCTTGACGAAACTTGGTTTCAACAGGACGGTGCCAATTGCCATACAGCTGTTCAAACAATGAAACCACTGAGAGGTAATTTCAAAAAGCAGCTAATTTTACGTTTTGAACAGGTGAGTTGGCCGCCTAGATCGAGTGATATCGCACCTTTAGATATTTTTCTTTGGGTAAAGTCGAAAGTTTATGCTGACAAACCAGCTACGATTCAGGTTTTGGAAGCCAACATTGCGCGTTTCATTAAAGCCATACCGGTCGAATGCTCGAACGAGTCATCCAAAATTGGACCTTCAGAATGGAAACCGTAAGGCGTAGTTGCGGCCAACATTTAAAAGAAATTATATTCAAATAATAAATTCCAATGACCTTTCAAATTGCCAATAAAGATTCTACACTTGATTTGAATTTTTATATTTTTTTGTTCTGAAAAAATACCTCTAGATGGATCATGGGTGGATGCATTATTTAAAGAAATCGCCAACATTAACGTGATGTAACCAGCCCTTGAATATGTTGGATGTTATTTCCTATCCGCCTATAGACAGCTATATAGAAACTAAAGAGTCATCTGCCTGCGAGCATTATCTTTTTTCCTGTTTTAGTCTTTAAAATCCGCAGGTTTCCAGAGAATGGGTCGGAAAATCAACATCTGCGTAATGTTTTCTCATTTATGCTCCCTTTCGCCATAGCTAGAATTCGGTACTTTCCTAACCACGAGTTGATTTACGATGCCCTAATCCGCCTAGGAAAATGGTTTGTTTGTGTAAGTTTACTCTACTGAAACAGTTTTATTTGTTTAAACCAGATCCCAAAAAAATGCTTCCACATCATTTGGCAGTACCCTCTGTGCCACTACGAAGTGCCAGTTAATGTTTTTTTTGTCTCTATATGGACGTTAGTATCACTACACCTCGTTCGTTTTGTGGTCGACTATGGTCAGTTCTGTTTTCCCTCTCCTCGATTTCACAATTTATAGATTTAAGCAGAGTTCTGACAAAAAAGTTTATCAAAACCGATGGATGGATGGCATGACTGAAATTTATGGATGCGGTCATTCAATGGCATGGAGGCGAGAATAGATGCAATTATTACAGACTTATGCATACCATAGAAAAAGTGGTGATTATTAGCATGCTGGCACTTGAAGTAAAGGCCAAACAAATAACATTACTTTACAAAATAAAATTTTTTTCATGTACATTTGATGAGAGGTGACTTTTCTAATGTATTTCCATCTGCTGAATTCAAAAATCAAGGTAAAAAGGAATTACGTTGCAATAGCAAAGACAATATTAAATTCGTGCCTCTTGTCAAAAAAGAAAATATAATCCTTCCAGCGTTGCACATTAAACTTGGCCTCATTAAAAATTTTGTGAAGGCCTTAGACAAGGAAGGCCAAGCATTTTCCTATCTGAAAATCCTTTTCCCAAACCTTTCTTTAGCAAAAATCAAGGAAGGCGTCTTCGATGGTCCACACATAAAGAAATTGGTAAAAAGCACAGATTTCCCATTGAGCGGCGCTATCAAGGATTTTGGGATGAAGCAATGTTGGGAGACTATGTATGGTTTCTCACTAGAGAAACGGATCCCAAAAGCAACCGAAGACAAAGCAAGAGCCACAACTATTTCTAACACACAAAAATGTCAAATGTCGAAAAAAATAAAATATTCGGAAAATATGGGATTTGGATTTATTCACTCAATTGCTTATAACTTTGTCATTTTTCGGTCGATTTTCTTGTGGTTGGTCTTAGTTCTTACGTTAAAGTATCATCTTTACGGACATGAAGAGAAACCGGACGTTTTTCAACGGTATGTACTTTTCCGCCGGCACAGGATCACTCTAAAATATGATTTTTTGAAAATTTGCCCTATTTTCATCGATATATTTTGAACCACTTAACTTATAAAAGATCCAATTATACATGTTTGTTCGTCTACTCAATACCTTGCATTTAAGTACCAAGAACGATATAATCAGACATTTCTAGCTCGAGATATTATTTGTCAAGTGAAAAAAGGACGAAAAAATAAAAATATAAGGATATCTCAAAAACTGTTCCATAAAAAAATTTGTACCTTGATTTTTGAATTCAGCAGATGGAAATACATTAGAAAAGCCACCTCTCATCAAATGTACATTTCCGGTGTAAACTAGTGTAATCGAGACCGAACAGCTCCACAAAGTGAAACCTAAAATATTTGCCAAAATTAGGACGATTGGGAAAACGCTTAAAGCCGCTATGAGTCCATGAGTGTGCAAAAGTAACCACAAAAAATTCCTACGGCCAAATCTCATGGATCACTCTTTAAATACGTGAACGTTTAAATGCTGTCGGGCTCTATGGTTTATTGCCGACAGCACATAATAATCAGCTTTTGGCAAGTAGGAATAATATGATGGAGAGATTCTAAAAGCATTGTGGGTTTTTTCATGCTAGCGGCCACATAGTGTGCATTTTATTACCTGCGCCACTCTATGGAACAGAGTTTATAAATAAAATAGTTATATGGATCATATTTCAAATACCCAGACAGACTTGATTGTGGTATTAAGGAGAAAACACCCAAACTTTTGTTTAAGTTTGTCTCAAGTAACATATTTAAAGGAGCAGTCTTCTAGTACAGAAGTGAATTGAATCCAGATCATCTGCATCTCTGTTGCAAGGAGTACGTTTGAATGTGCACTTTAATGGCCGTTTGGTTTCATGATGAATTTAAAATCTTCGCTGAGTCAGGGTTAACATGATTATACAATGCATCAATGTGGAATCAATAAAGCATTTGCTTTCAGATCCATACCTTGATAGATTTATAGCGAAGAAGGGACTATTTCCTGTGCTACAGACGAAACTGTAAATATATATTAGTGGGTTTCCAGAAAGTAATATTGACTTAAAGCTATACACATTCTACTAGTTCGGCTTTACAGTCGAAGGCATAAAATTTTGTACATCCTTTCGTCAATGCGTGTGTTAATAGAGGCAAGTATTTGTTGTTATACCCTGTACCACTATACCGATCGACGTATAATCACCTGCTGATACCATGAAATGACGTCTGCCTGTCCGTACATAAGATTTGACAATATTTAGATAAATCGGTTGGCTGGGCTAGCGGCCTTCCTTAACAAACAGGGTGAAGCGCCGTAAGTTGTTTATTTGGGAATGAAATAAAAAATATCATCCTTAGAAAAATTTATTTTATATTTTAATTATATTGAACAGTAAGGTCATTTTTAAATTGCTTAGTTTTTAATACTGCATCTAGTAAATGTTGACCTTCGCTATCCACACACACGTTTTTTGAAATTTTCATGAACTCTTACAAGCATGTCGACTGGTATTCTGTCAATTTTAGCCTCAATATTGTTAATAAGGTCTTCCAAGGTGTTGGGACATTTGATATGTTCCTGCGACTTCAGGTAACCCCAAAGGAAAAAAATAGGCATGGGGCTAAGTCTGGGGAGTGTGCCGGGCAGTTCACATCACCCCTCAAAGAGATAAGCCGTCCAGGAAAAATTTGCCTCAAACAATTAATGGTCAGAATTCATGGTCAAACAATTCATGGTGTGGGCAGTGGCCCCGTCCTGTTGGAACCATGTATCCTCTAATTGCATTGCCTCAAGAGCCGGCTGAAAAAATCCAGAAAATGCCATGAGCAAGTGATTGCTTCCAAGCAGAGAGTTTTGGACATTGCAGTACTGCTGCTCTAACTCTCTCAATGTTTTGTGTTGTTGAAGTTCTTCTCTCAGGTCACCTTTGTACTCATGACGCATTCCCTGCTATTCTCAATGAAGTTACCCAATTTGCAATTGATTTCCGTCCAGGAGCACGTCCGCGTGGGGGAACAGAGTATCGTAAACGATAAGCACGCTGCACTGCGCATTTGAAAAATACCCTTCAACACAAAATGACTTTTCTTCACATATCCAATGCTTGATGGCAACTAAAAGGCAGACGAATACAAATCTCCCGACAGGCAATATAAGCCACGCACACTCTCCACTCTTTCCGACCAACAGTGCCGCCACAGCCTGCAATGCAAAAAACCTAATTTATGCGCTCCGCCCTGTACTTGTTATTGAAATTAAAATGCAAATTGTATATATAACCCAAAGTTGACAAAATTGTACACATGCAGCACATCAATTAATGATTGCCATGTCCGGTTTGTATGCCCACCGATATAGAAGCCACATTTGAGACAGAAGCCGGTGAAATAGATAGCGTTAAATCTACTTAAGTGATTCGCAAATAAACAAAATTTCCGAATGTGGACTGATTAACAATCAGAAGAGATCTAGAACTGTTGTCACATCCGCAAGAATTCACTGTTTGCTTTAGTGGGTACAATCATCGATCCGTATTTCTTTAAATATGAGTTTGGCCAAAGTAAAATTTTCAAGAAAGACAGAGCGCTACAAATTAATAAAACCTATACGCACACATTGATTGAAATTAGACAATAATAATTAAAGTGTGCAAAAGCTGAAGCGACATCCTAGCCCTAACTAGAAGTAGATTTAAACTACTTTAATTTTTTGTCACAATAAAATAAAACTTCATTAGAAACGATACGCCTTAAACCGACTTCTTCAAAATATCAGAACAATTTATTTTAACCACAACTCACGAGTACATCAATTATTCACATGTTTTAAACTAAAAAAAAATTAAATCGTGTTTTTTCCACAATTTAACAAGACTATCACATTTTGTTTCATTTCCAGCCACATACTCGCACATTATTTTCCTTTTTCTTTGGCTGACATGGATGTTCTACAAAATGTACTTGACCTTTGATATGCCACTCGTATAATTCACGGCGTTATAGCTTTGGCTCAGATACACACCATACGCCGTGCAACCATGTCCTTTGGGCTTCATCTGCCGCCGAAGGGTGGCATGTTTTGTGTACTTAAATTATATTTGCCTTTAAATTTCCATGTGAAATTTGGCTCCTAATGGGGTCATCAATCCTCTTTAGCTGGTTCTGTACCAAGACCCACTATTGTGCACCACTTTTGTACACCGAAAAAGTCATTGTCCTTTTAAATTGACCATTCACGAACTCTCCTATTTCCCTTGCCTACCCAAGACACAGTGTTTTTTAATGGAAATTTGATCTGATTTATGGAGAAGTAATAAATTCTGTTACTTTTACCATTCGATTAGGTAAAGAAAGCACAAGGTAATTGAAATTTAAGCTATTTTCTAGTATTAATGTAGAGTGTGTCATTAGCCAGTTGGCCTATTTGGGATGTCGTTCTCTCGGGAATCAAATGGAATAAATAGTAATGATACTTTGTAAGGGACAAATGATATTTTGCATAAGGTTTTTGTAAAAACGTGCTGATAGAAGACTATCCGAAAGTGTTATTTTATATCTGATCTACTGGACAACGTTTGTTTGTGGTTCCACTGTCAGATTATAGTTTGAGGATTTTCGTATTTTTAAAAAACGCTTAAATAAACTGGCGCAAACAGTAAACGACTGAAGAGTTGATTACATAAAACCTTATGTACTGTGACACTTTTTGTGAACAAATATGCTGTGTCCCAACTTATGTGCAAGTGATGACGTTTTGCTATATACGAGTACTATTTATACAATTTATATAATCTATAGTGAATAAAAACTACGAGGGTTGCTATATATATTTCTTGCCTAGGCAACACTGAGTGTTGCGTACGATCACCATTTGTGTTGTTTACAGTGACTTGAAAAAATCAATCTGGCAAAAAAATGGAATTAACTCGTAAACATTTTCGTGCGATATTTTTTTACAAATTTCGACGTGGATTATCACGACAAGACTGCATCGGTGAACTTGAAAAACGATGAAGCACCATCCTATAGCAATGTGAAAAACTGGTTTAATGAATTCAATCGTGGCCGACGCTTGCTCATAGACGAAGGTCGTGAAGGTCGTCCAAAAACGGCCGTTGTGCCAAAGAACATTGATGCCGTGAGTGAACTGATAATGCAAGATCGTCGTATGACATACCGTGAGGCATAGACGCATAGAGGCATCCTTGGGAATTTCTTCCACCAGCATACATTCGATATTGCATGAACCCCTGGCCGTTAAACAGGGTTGTTCTCGTTGGATCCCGCACAATTTGACAATCGCTCAAAAAAGGCTCGTGTCGATTGGTGCAAAGAAATTTTGAAAAAAAAAACAACGCGGTGCTTCAAAAGACGTTTATAAGATCGTCACAGGTGTCGAATTATGGATCTATGCGTATGAGCCCGAAACAAAACAGCTATCGACCGTGTGGGTCTTTGAAGACGAGCCAAATCCAACGAAAAATGTTCGTGGAAGAAGCACTTCGAAGCAAATGGTCGCCTGTTTCTTCGGCAAAACTGGTCATGTGACGACTGTTCCGCTTGAGCAACGTAGGACAGTCAATTCTTAGTGGTACACTACAATTTGTTTGCCTGAAGTCTTCGGAGAAATTCGAAAAACGAACAAGAGAAGACGAAACACTGTGGACCATGACAATGCCAGCTCTCATATATCGGCTCAAACCAGCGCCTTTTTGACCCGCCAAAACGTCGAATTGATAATCCGCCGTACAGCCCTGACTTGGCACCCAATGACTTCTGTTTATTCCTGCACATCAAGAAAAAATTAATGTTCAACGATTTTAGTCGCCAGTAGATGCTGTTGAAGCGTTCAAAAACCATGTTTTGGATTTGTCTTAATCGGTGTGGAAAGGTGCTTCGACAAGTGGTTTGAGCGCATGCAAAAGTGTTTAAATCATGCTGGAGAATACGAGTACTTTGAAAAGCAATAAAACCCATTTTGATGATAAATATTCGCATTTTCGGTATTAGGCCAGAATATATAGCTGTCCTTACTGATATTGACGCCAAAAAATAACTATCGATATTATCGCTAGTAATACCGATACTTTGACAACTCGTGGGCACATGAAGACGCAAAATTACTAAAACTTCCACACATGTCCAAGTACACAAAATTTGGGACCCAATCTTTGGCTAAAATAACTGTGGAGCAGTCGGCGCCGCAATTTGAGTCGAATTTATATTAGCCCACGAATATTTGCGCATTTCCAGCAAAAAAAGCACCGAGACAAAAAATCAAAAGTGCTTCAGAAAAAATAAGTTTCTGTATTAAAACAAAAAAATTTCAATAATTAATATTTTACAGCTTATTAATGAATGAAATACTCATCTATGCCTTTCTCACTAGAAAGCTGGCTTCAACTTAAAATTATGCTTAAAAACATAAGCTTTGTTATTCTTTTTAACATTTGTTTTTAATTTTTTACAGAGATATGTTTTGTTAGCAAAACTTTACATTATATTATTTTTTATGTTTTTTTATGTGTAATAAAAAATAAAAACTAAAAACAATCTTGTTGGAATTTATGTCCCGTTCGTGAAAGTTACAAATGTCTTTTAAAAACGAACGACTGATATTTCGGAAAATAACTTTATCATGAATGTTTTAGTAATTAGTACAATATAGTTAAAAAAATTTACTATCAAATACTGAGACAAAATTCGTTGTTTTTTTATCTGGCAAAAATGACATCCTTTTTTTGCCCCGTTCGCGATCTAAAGTTTATCCTAAGTATTTCGAGAACCTTGAAATAATACAATTTACATTTTGCACTCAAATGTAGTGCTACTGATCTAATTCAACCCTATCAGTGTGGCTTCAGGACGAATAAGTCAACAATCGACACCCTGCGATAAATCCTGGATACAACCCACGGAAAGCAGATCGATACGTACGAACTTTTCATCATTTTAAGGCTGCATTTGCCACTACGATAAGAAAAAAAAACTATTTTTTATGTCATGTCGACATATGGTATATACGTATATATGGTTTATGTTTTTATTGTTTTTCAAAGTATTCTCCAGCATGATTTGTACAATCTTGCATGCGCTCAAACCAATTGTCGAAGCACTTTTTCCACTCCAAACACCTTCAAAACATAGTTTTTGAACGCTTAAACAGCATCATCTGACGACGAAAATCGTTTTCCACGCATTTTTTTCTTGATGAACGGGAATAAAAAGAAGTCATTAGGTGCCAAGTCAGGGCTTTATGGCAGATGACCCATCAAAATTTTTGCCGGTCAAAAAGTCGCTGCACTACTCAGAACAGACCGTCATACGTTGCTCAAGCGGAACAGTTGCCACATGACTAGTTTTGTCGAAGAAACAGGCAACCATTGGCTTCAAATTGCTTCTTCCACGAACAACATTCGTTGGATGTGGCTCGTCTTCAAAGATTCACACGGTCGATTGCTGTTTTTTTGCAGGCTTAACGCATAGATCCACGATTCGCCACCTTCTTATAAACGTCTTTTGAAGCACCGCGATCGTATTTTGGAAAGCGCAAAAGTTAATAAAACAGGCACAGTCAACACCAAGGACCACTTTATCCTCTCATATGCGCACGACATTGACATCGTCGAAAAGACTGAAAGAAATATTACTAGTGCGTTTTCTAAAAATGATATAAAGACGTAAAAAACGGGTTTGGTGGTTAATGAGGACAAGACAAAGATTATGTTGGCTACTGCTAGTGTAGCGCCACGACGATAGAAAGGCGTAATAGTTCCGGCCGGTAATTGCAACGTAGAGGTAGATGCTGATTTCGGATCCGCCATAAACCAAGAACGATGTCAGCACTGAAATAAATATAACGATCGTGCTGGCTAATAGATGCTATTTTGGGCTCGGTAAGCAGATTAATAACTAAGCACTCTCTCGAAAGACGAAAATTACGATGTACAACACGTTGATACTACCTGTGTTTCTATATGGCACTGAAACATGGGTACTTGCGAAAGCGGATGAAGCAGTGTTGGGTGTAATTGAGAGAAAGATCCTTCGTAAAATTTATGGGCCCATCTGCGTGAGCGGAGAGTATAGACGTCGAACGAACCGTGAGTTGTATCCCGACATTTGGGAATGAAATAAAAAATTATGAACCTTAAAAAAATGTATTTTATAAATGGTATCAAATATGGTATATGAGACAGCGCATAGAGAAAGGGAACTAAGGGTAAAAAAATCAATTTTCATTTTTTTTTTCATGTGGACAGCATCTTAGCATCGAATGAGACCGATCCCATGCCACAAAAGTGTTCCGTCCAAGAGATATGGGCGTTTTATGAAAGTGAAGTCGACGATTCTAAGCGCAAATAGAAAGGGACCTAATCTTTAAAAAGGCTCTCCTGAACAAAACTGGTTTTTAACCTTAGGTCCCTTTCTATATTGCGCGTCACATATATGGTATTAAAACAGTGTATCTGACAAATGTTGACCTTCTCTGCCCACACTCTGCTGCATACATTTTCTGAAGTTTTCATGAACTCTAACAAGCATATCGACTGGTATTCTGCCAAATTCAGCCTCAATATTGTTAATTAAGTCTTCTAAGGTGTTGGGACGGTTGATATACACCTTTACATTCCCTGCTGTTCTCAATGAAGTTATCCAATTTACAATTGATTGCCGTCCAGGAACACGTTCGCGTGAGGAAACAGCGAATCGTGAACGAAAAGCATGCTGCACGCAATGATCAAGTGCGCATTTGAAAAATACGCTTCAACACAAAATGATCTATCCTTACGTGTCCAATGTATGGTGGTAACTAAAAGGCAGCCAAATGTAAATCTCCTGTCAGCTACTATAAGCCTCGCATACTCTCCACTCTCTTCGAACAACAGTGCCGCCATAGTCATAAATGAAAAACAGCAAATTTCCGTGCTCCACCCTGTAGTTAAGCGCATTAAAATACGGCGATTGCGCTGGCTAGGACATGTCAGTCGAATGGAAACAAATGCTCCAGCCAGAAAGGCGTTGGATGACAAGTGCCACTGAAAGCGCAGACAGGAAAGACCGAGAAGCCGCTGGAAGTACCAAGTTGGTATTATGATCTGTAGACAGCACGCACAAGACCAAAGAGCTTGGAGGTCATTTATGCACCAGGCTAAGACCAACAACGGGTTGCAGAGCTAACTTTAGAAATTAAGTAGAGCTACTGAAAAGCAATTAGGCCTTTGATAAAACTTAGGTATATATCAACATTAAAGTGTACCAGGATCCCGATTGCGATCTTGGAAATACCCATAAAAATAAATACCCATAAAAATAAATACTAAATATCCCATTGTCTGCATATTTCGCAAAATTTGAGAAAACGAGTGTCCCGTTCGCAATCATGGAAATAAAAAAGGAGCTAAGGTTAAAAACCAGTTTTGTTCAGGAGAGCCATTTTAAAGATTAGGTCCCTTTCTATTTGCGCTTATAATCGTCAACTTCACTTTCAGAAAACGCGCATATCTCTTTTTTGAGACATGGGATCGGTCTCATTCGATGCTCAGGTGTTGGCCACATCAAAAAAGAAAAAAAAATGAAAATTGATTTTTCTACCCTTATGTCGCTTTCACTATGCGCTGTCACATATACATTTTTCTCACGCAGCTAAATATTCCATTTTCTGTATATTTCTCAAAATTTGAGGACGAGACCCATGGTTTCTTGTGCCGAAGGTAAGGCTGGTCCTGCTGGTGTTATTTTGTCTGTAAAGGCTGGTCCTGATGTTGTAAGTGTTTCTACTATATCTTGTGGCTCTTGGTGGCTCAGGTTCTAGATGAATATTTTTAATTTCCCGTACAATTCTCTTTCGATCTTGGAAATAAAAAAAATCAATTTGAATGTAAACCAACGAAACACTTAACTTCTCGCAAGTGCTAGCAGCGGTCTTAAAACATTGTTCCTTGGTCCACTACGACTTTCTCAAGACTATTTTCGCATAATTCAATATCTCCTCTTTCGTCTCCGCCATTTACCATCGCTGCGAAATACTAGAAACAAATTTAAAACGTATAAAAATGCTTAAAAAGCAAAAATTGTGACTTTATTTCTGGCTCTCCCAAATTGCTGTTTAGTTGTAGTCCGGTTCAAAATTGAATGTTCACAGTAAAAGTTTTCTTTGCCACGTAATAAACGTTTTTATTTTATACGATTTGGGGGAGGCCAACATGCAGGCAAACACACATGGATATCGTATGCAATCTCGTAATTCCTTATACAAGTTTTGAAATCCAACACTTGACCAGAACACAGATACCCACATAACAACAGTATTAAATAGTTTTTTTTTCTTTTTTGCTGAATAAAGTATTCTTATACATTTGTGCTGAAGTGTGAGTGTGCGTTTAAATCAATTTCGACAATTTAAACTAGAAAAGTAGAATTTATGAGCATCGAAAGGCCATGAACAACTCTTCGGAGGCCAATAAACATTTTAGCACATATCCACCCACATATGTGTGGTTGGTGGTGTACGGGGAGGACACATTGTCCAAGGATATTGGTTTGAAATATATTTGAAATGTGTGTAGATTTTTTACCTAAAAAAAGAATGTAAATTCCGTTTTATTTCGATGGTCCAAGTTTTAAGCAGACGGCAAAAAATAGTTTGTTGACATACAAATTAAAATTTAAGGCATTAGTTGTGCCATAATTTTTCCATTGTTTATCAACAGTTTTCTAACCATAGTAAAGTGTGTTGCATTTAGTGAATATTTTCAAGTCTTTTTTGTTTTTTTATTCATTTTTATCTTTTGTTTTATTATTTGTTTACCCTCGCCCTACTGGGTTAGATCTAGAGTGTCTATGAACAGATTTTCAGAAAAACGACATTTCGTTTTTTTGTCAAAACCCTGGGGTTTTCAAAGCAAAAAACCTTTAATAACCGACATTCCGGTTTTATCCTTTATGACAAATCAGAAGTGAAGTAATTGTACCCTAAATCAGGCTCTTGGTTTTCCAAGATGTTAGTCGCATATTACAACTAATCTTGATGAAGTTTAGCACAATCAAGTTTCTCGTGCCAGGACCGGGCGCCGTTAAAATTGGAGATACTCGATTCAGAATAAGATCCCGCATATATGCTAAACCTATTTTAACAAAAATAATGAATTTTTTCCACAAAATTAAATTTGACGTTTGCTTTAGAACCTGAGTAGGTTCGAAAGATGGCTTTTCCAAACATCCAGGAGTGAAGGGTATAGTATAATTATTGTCGCCCACGTCCGACTTAAGCTATTTTTACTTGTTTTGTGTGGGATAAACAAAAACATGCCAATGGTCCACACTCACAAGAGAAATCTGCTGGCCGCTCGCACCGCACTATGGCCGCTCGTATTGCGCAATGCATAATGTGGTCGGAATCGAGATAAACATTTGTACAGGGAGGGCCAAAAATTACGATGGTGCTAAAAACTTTAATAACTTTTTCGTTTTTTAATTTTTTTTTAAGTTTTTTTCTTAAATTATTTAGTATACAAAGTGAGATTTTTTTTACACTAAGATGAAAAATAATGTCACTTAAATGACCCCCGTTTTCAGCTTCGCAATGATGTGCTCGTTTTAGAGCTTTTTCCATAACATCTTTCAAAATTTGTGGCTGTAGCGTTCGAATTTCTGCAACAATGTTGGCCTCGGGCTTCTTCACATATACTCACTCCTTTAAATAACCCCAAAGAAAATAGTTTGGTGCTGACAAATTTGGCCAATAAATTTCCGATTTTCGGAAAACTATTGGCTCTCCAAAAATTTTACTTAAAAGAGCCATTGTGTCTCGGGCAGTGGCTCAGTCCTGCTGAAACCACATATCTATCACGTCTGTTTTCAAGAGCAGGACGTAAAATATGTTCTATCATAAACAGATACCGCTCTCCATTTATGGTTACAGCACTTAAATCTACATTCTCGTAGAAGTAAGGCCCAATGATATTTGCAGATGTAATCCCACACCACGCTGGGTGCAATTGACGCTAATTAAAGGCTCTTGGATTTTCAGAACCCCAGAACCTACAGTTTTGCTTATTACCAAAGCAATTCAAATAAAAATCGGCTTAAACAATAAAAAATGTTAAACCCCATGGTAACTTTTGGTCCACCCTGTATAATATGAATTCATACCCTCCCAACATTTGGAAATTTTTTTTATCGTCAAATGTTTTATGCCTAAGTCACTTCCAGACGATAATTGGAAGATGGTTTGAATTCTACAAGAGCAATTTACTTTACAGTCGTCTTCAAATCATCCAGACGGCAGTTGAAAGATTGTTTGTTCTTTCCAACACCAGCCGAAAATCACATTTTATTTCGCGGTCACTGCGATTTTAAAAGAAGTGTATAATTTTGTTTAATACATCCATACATCCTTTATGGATGTATTAAACAAAATTATACACTTCTTTTAAAATCGCAGTGACCGCGAAATAAAATTAAAATCAAACGTAACTTCTAAGAAGGCACTAAGAAGTTACTCTTTTTTAGTTACACAGAAGTGACTTTTGGAAGTTAACTCCGGGGGTACAACTTCTCTATACGGAAGACACTTCTGCGATGAGAAAATGGAATCGCAGACAATGAGTTTTAACTGTCTAGCGTAACTTCTTAGTCACTTCCGCGATGCAAAAATGTTGGTAGGTTATATTGACATTAACCAATTTCAATAGTGTTCGTCCTTGGGACAAACGTAGTAGTTAGTTGATCGGTAGTTGGTTGAAAATGGCGACCTGTACTTTGTGATAATACCACAGGGTGGTGCAGGGTAAACCAAAAACATTCTAAATGAATCGCACTTTACAATCATTGCTCACAAACACTTTTTCCCAATCCTACACCCAATTTTTGTTTGCATTATTTAATTAAAGTCAAACACATATCGCATACATACGAGTGTATTCATAATCACTAGTCATTATTGCACATTTTGCTATTGTCGTTAATTAATAAATTCTGCTCTTTAATCTTCTACCTTTTCATTTATGTAAAATACTCATTAATGCAATTATTTATTTAAATTCCAATAAAATGCTATTAAAAAGGTTTATTTTTTATTGATAATAACGTAAATAATGGCAGATGTTAATTAGTCTTTTAACTATGGTGGTGAAATGGTTTGCATTAAAGGACCCTATAAGAATGTTTATCAGGGTCTCCTCAGTCGAATTGGGTAAATAAAACCAAATCGAAGTCCTTTATAAAATTGTAATAACAACTACAGATAAAACGACCACACAACAAACAGAGTTTCGAAAAATGACCAGGAATCATTCGACGTAGATTCTATTTAACGTTATACGACTGTTATATATATTTCTGGCCTAATAATGAAACTGCGAATATTTATCATCAAAAAATGTTTTATTGTTTTTCAAAGTATTCTCCAGCATGATTTAACACTTTTGCATGCGCTCAAACCAATTGTCGAAGCACTTTTTCCACTCCGATTGAGACACCTTCAGAACATTGTTTTAGAACGCATCAACAGCATCTTCTGGCGACGAAAATCGTTGACTACGCATTTTTTCTTCGTGTACGGACATAAAAAGAGGTAATTGGGTGCCAAGTCAGGGCTGAACGGCGGATGATCCATCAATTCGACGTTTTGGTCGGACAAAAAGGCGCTGGTTTGAGCCGATGTGCGAGAGCTCGCATTGTCATGGTGCACGATGATTCGTCTTCTCTTGTTCGTTTTCCGAATTTCTCCAAAGACTTCAAGCAAACAAATTGTGGTGTACCACTCAGAATTGACCGTCCTACGTTGCTTAAGCGGAGCAGTCACCACATGACCAGTTTTGCCGAAGAAACAGGCGACCGTTTGCTTCGAAGTGCTTTTTCCACAAACAACTTTCGTTGGATTTGGCTCGTCTTCGAAGACCCACACGGTCGGTTGCTGTTTTGTTTCGGGCTCATGCGCATAGATCCAAGATTCGTTACCTGTAAGGAGCCTATAAATGTCTTTTGAAGCACCGCGATCGTATATATTCAACATTTTTTTGCACCAATCGACACAAGTCTTTTTTGAGCGATTTTCAAATTTTGCGGGATCCAACGGGAACAAACCTTTTTACGGCCCGGTGTTCATGCAATATCGAATGAATGCTAGTGGAAAAAATGCCCAAGGATGCCTCTATCTCACGATATATCACATGACGATCTTGCATTATCAACTCACGCATGGCATCAATATTCTCTGACTCAACGGCCGTTTTTGGACCACCTTCACGACCTTCGTCGTTGAGCGAGCTTCGGCCTCGATTGAATTAATTAAACCAGTTTTTCACAGTGTTATAGGATGGTGCTTCATCGCTACACAAAGATTTAAGTTCATCGGTGCACACTCTGTCGTGATTAGAGTGAAAAATGATCGCACGAAAATGTTCATGAATTAATTCCATTTTTTTTTTGCCATACTTATTTTTTTAAGCCACTGTAAACAACACTAATGATGGTCGTACATCAAAACGTTCTGAGTACATTTATACTAAAAAAGGTCAAGTTTTCCAATGGAAAATTCAGATGGCGCCAGACAACACTTAGTGTTACCTAGGCCAGAAATATATATAGCAACCTATCGTAGTTGAGGACTCGCCATGTATCTCAGTCCTCACTCTTCTGTCTGGAATTCAATGGGAGGTGGTTAATGTGTAAGTCACTACTACGCCTGCGAACTTCAAGCACCAGTCCACACTCCGCTACATATGTGACGCGCAAAATAGAAAGGGACCTAAGGGTAAAAACCAGTTTTGTTCAGGAGAGCCATTTTAAAGATTTAAATACGTGTATCTTTGGTGTACCATCACTATCATAAAACGCTCATATCTCTGGGAGGGAACACTTTTGGAGCATGGGATCGGTCTCATTCGATGCTCAGATGTTGACCACATAAAAAAAGTGAAAATTGATTTGTTTACCCTTAGGTCCCTTTCTCTATGCGCTGTCACATATGTAGATAAACTGATGTTGTACTATGGCGTACCTCGTGATAGCTAGACAGCATGAAGCAGCAGTGACAAACACCCTTACCAACGACAGTAGAGAGACATAAAGCTTTACGGGCAAAAATATTGGACAGCATAATATAATTAATATGATCGAGAGCCAGGACTACTCGTACGGGAAGCGAATATGTAGCTATGCTAAGGTAATAACGGGTGACTAATCTAGAGGTATTTTTCTATAGGTTTTTTTTTCAAAGATTAAGCGTGAGTTGTGTTAAACTTTTTTTTTCAGTATTGTTTGCCATTTAATCGTGGAAAGACTTACGCCGCAACAACGTCTCGAAATTTTGCAATTGTATTATGGAAATGAGCGTTCGGTGAGAAACGTTTTTAGTGCGCGTTGACCTTTTTTGTCGACATCGCCAACATTGAAACCCAATTTCCACTATTGGATAATACTCGACCGAATAGATCACATCCAGCACGAAGTATTGAAAACATAGCGGAGGTAGCTGAGAGTGTTCGTGAAAGCCCCCAGGAATTGATCAGCACCGATCTCAACAACCTGGAGCATTTTACAGAAGGATCTTGGTTTAAAAGCGTATAAAATATAACTCGTGCAGGAATTCAAGCTCAACGATCTTTCAACGCGTCGCCGTTTCGGTATTTTGGCTCTTCAAAAGCTCGAAAAAGATCCGCTGTTTTCAACCAACATTTGGTTCAGTGATGAGGCCCATTTCTGGCTCAACGGCAACGTCAATAAACAAAATTGCCGCATTTGGGCTAAAGAGCAACCAGAAGAGTTTGAAGAGGTGTCTTTTTAACCAGAGAAGACTACGGTTTAGAGCGGCTTATGAGCTGGTGGAATCATTGGTCCATATTTTTTAAAAATGATAAATGCCGGTACGTAACCGTGAATATCATTCAAAATTGAACCCTCAGAATGAACATCCTGAGGCGTAAGTGCGGCCAACATGTGAAGGAAATTATATTCAGAAAATATATGGCATAACATGTCCGTTCGAATGAACACTAGAAATTTCTCTCTTGATTTGAATTTTGTATTTTTTTTTGTTGTTGAAAAAATACCTCTAGATTGATCACTCGATACTACGAAAGATACGAGAGAAAGAGAGCTTCGAGGCTAACTGAGAATTTCTCACCTAGCGGAGGTGGTTTGAGTTGGTAAGAATCATACATACCGCAGAACAACGGGAATCTACGAAAGATTTAAACCACCTTCTTCAAAGAAAGCGGGAAACAGAATGAGTATGTAAATCCGTTGTTTGTTCTGTGGTTACTCCTTCATATTTTTTCTCCTATACTTAAATCTTTGAAACTTATTAATGCGTGTTCTCCTTTCAGTAAATTCATTAGTAGTTTTTATTAGAACTAATTCAAAGAAGGCGATGTTTGTAAATTTAAGACGTGTATGTAAAAAATCTATAATATATACTTCTAGAACAAACACTTGGTTAGAACCCTGGTACAAATTCAGCTAGGAAACTTAAGTCAGCCGATTTTTTTAACTAATAAATTCTGCCGATCATTTCCTAAAAACATTTATTTCTGAGACATCCTTTCAATAAAATCCATTGTCCGTTCAGAACCAACCCAACTGTGCAGACTCCTGGAATTGAGTATAAAAAAAAATCGTTCACAACTTACCAATGTAAGACAAATCTCTCGCCAGTTCTTTAGAGTGCGTTCAATTTTGCGAACTGCAATACACGACGATCCTCTTAGTGCTAAACTCTATAAAATCTAAAAATATTAGAATGGTTTTAGTATATATCCAATCGGATATTATTATTATGAAGGGTGGTTAAATTATGATTTTAAGTTTTTTTCTGCATTTCATTTGATATTTCTCAAGCGAGTAACGCTTTAAAGTTATCCAGAATGGTGACATGAAATGGCAACAGTGTATGATCAATTTTCGAAGAAAAGCATCTTCAGTGATGAGGCACATTTTCATCCCAGTGGATTCGTTTGGTGCGGTTTATGGGATGGTGGCATCAATGGGCCGTATTTTTTCCAAAATGAGGCCGGTCGGGCACTGTGAATGGTGGTCGCAATCGTGGGATGACAACGAACTTTTATAGCCCTAGTTGGAAGATGTGGATGTGGACGATATGTGGTTTTAACAGGACTGTGCCACTTGCAACACAGTTAAATAAAAATGTTGCATATACAGCTCAAAATGCAGACTGGAATAAGTTACAATGAAACATGTTTGGCAGCAAGTGGTTTTACATGTCTGACTTTTAATGAGATGCGGCTATTATTTAATATTTAAACGATTTTTTTTTATAATTAACCAAATTTACAATTAAGAAGCAAGTATTTGGAAGCACAGCAACCACATATATAGTATTGAGGAGCCTTCTCACACCAACGGCGAAACGTGCGTCTGCCAGACGGTGATGTGTTTGCTTTCATTTGGCTGACTTACTTTTCCTTCCCCTTGTGACAAACAACAACAAAACCTGAGTAGTAATTAGCTTATGGAGTAATTCACTTTTTCAAAAATTATAACAAAAATAGATAATATTAAAAAAAACTTATTTTTAGTTACATAAATTCACCAAGAACTTTGCTTGCTATATATTTCAACTAAGTCATATTTCAAGGCACTTCCCAAATCTAAACAACCAGAAAGTTCTTGGGAAAAAATCTAAAATATGTAGTATTATTTTCATATCTTAGCGATTCTTTAGAGATATTGAATTTTACTGAGCTCTTTCCACTTAAAATTGCTACAATCAATATTCTAATCCGGATAACATTTCATTGCCACATAACCACATAGATAGTTGATTTTTGAGATATCCTAAAGTTTCAGTGTTTAGTGATTTTCTTAGAAAACTCAGTTTGATTTATGCGCATATTTTCATAGAATTTGGACAAGTGGTGTATTGCATTTAAAAAGAATTCAATTCAATTTCCTAGGTTCTCTAACGAAAATACAATTGCAGGCAACAGCAATACAAGCATTAAGTGCTTTAGGGAGGGTGGGATACTAATTTAAGTTATGGAGAATAAAATAAACAGCAAGCTCAGGGTTTTTCATACGATATAGGGTCAAATTTCGATAAGTTCGGCCAACTTGAATTGTAGTATATTCTTATTACCTTGCACTGTGCTCCACAGTGTTATTGGAGATAAACTTCTTTGAATCTACCTGGTTTTAACGATCATAACTCAGCATGTATTGGATATTACTTAGCCGTCTTCTATTTTAATAGAAGTTGTGTTGCGCTTATTAGTCCTGAAAGTCACAAATTACTGTAGAAAATTAAAGTATATTGGTCTACGTTTTTATACCCCTACAAAGAAGACACTCCTGACTTAAGGTCGTGCCATTATACCAGCCACAGCTTACGTCCAATCTAACTAAAACTTACCATAGTGAATGTAGGGCAATTATCGGAAGAAGTCCGTATTTTTATATTGCCCTTAAATATGGTTCCTATACGAATTGAAGCCATACCTCTCTAAAAGCCTTATATTGATTCCGATCTTTATTAACCCGCACGCAGGAGTTCATTCAATTATAGATCCTGGCGCTCTAAACGTAACATTTTAGGTCCGAACTGTATACAATTTTCGTTATGAGAAAAAATTTAAATTGAAACATATCGGCCAAGGTTTTCATAAAGCTCAACTTCAATGGCTAAGGATTTGAGGTCCTAAAAATTTACAGGGTTTTCCATTAAGGACATCACAATTTTATAATATTAATAAAACACAGAATATCTAAGATATAGAGTTCAAATTTATTCCAGGTGTAATGTAAATGTTACATTTTAAGAATGCAATTCGATTTTGGTCATAAGAATACCACGAGCCCGTGTACGGCGATTTATTCATTGGAACCAATTTTCCACCTCTTTTGTACACATTTCAACCGGAATTTCGCGTTGGATGTTGTGTCTGAGCTCGTCTAAAGATGTTGGTTTGTTGTCATAGACCAATGACTTGATGTGGCCTCATAAAAAAATAATCCAATGTCGTTAAATGGTACGAACGAGATGGCCATTTGACCAGACTATTTCTAGAGTGGCACCGTCTTGTTGAAACCAAATATCGGCGATGTGAAGCTCATCCAATTCTGGCCAAAAATAATTTTCTTAAATGGCACGATAGCGCTCCGCATTGAAGCTAAAATGACGATTGTTTTCATCGATGAAAAAATATGGCCCAATCACACCTCCGGAATGAACACCAGACAGTAGTGCGGATGCCAATGTGTCTTTTGAAACACATGTAGGGTTCTTGCTATCCAATATCGCATATTTTGTTTATTGAAAAAGCCACTCAACCAGAATTAAGTTTCATCGCTTATCCTTTCGGGTCGAACGATTATTGCGGCCGAAAATAAGAGTATGCGCTTAAAAAGTTACATCCATTGACTCAGAATTTCGGTAGTAATTTTTAATAATTTTCAAACGTTGCTCGTAAGTGAAAATATGGACTTTGACTAACGTTTTGACACTGAAAGATCATTAAAAATGTTTGAGGGTGCGTTGGCATAAAGATACGAAATTGTTATGTAACCCTATAAAAGTCAAAATTTTAATCCTTTAACTTATAAATTATTTTAGTAAATGGAATCTTATTGCTTCAACTTCAACACAGCCCACATTGAAAAGGACTTTTCAAAATCAAGTAAATATATTATTGATCGTCACAAAATGCTTAGACGAGTTAGTTTATCCGCCTGTTAAAAGCCCAATTCAGTCCCAACGAAAAGACCTTTAATCTAAAAATTATATGTATGTTAGAGTCGGCAAAATATACCAAATCGGGCCAAAGGGAAAAAACTTTACCTTTGAGGCACTTAAAAAAGTTCTGATCAAACTTTCAATTGTATGACATTCCCGTTATGTTATTATTCTTTTAATTCATTTTTTAATCAGTTTTTTTTGCAATTGCTAGGCATAGGTGCTTAAACCGTCCCATAAATGGAAGTGTTCATTGGACCCTGGAGATCAAGGGGCCAAACAACTATCCCATAATATACGCGGCCATATGGGTATACAGAAAGAGTGAAATTGACTTACAAATCAAAATATGTGACTTTTTAAGATTTGGGCCAATTAAGAATTCAGACCATTTAACACCAAATATGCCCTATGAGCCCAAAAATCGTTCAATAATAAAATTTAACGAACCGACTGATTTTAAGTTCGTGACCAAATGGGTCCAAGGTATCAGTGTGCCGGAAAGTAGATTCTTTCGAGCATGGACATAGGAGTACTTCCCATATATGTCCTAGGGGCTCAAAAATAGTTAAATCATAAAATTTACCAAACCGACTGATTTTAAGTCCGTGAACCATGGGTCTAAGGTCTCAGGGTGCCGGAAAATAGATACTTTCGATCATGGAAATATGAGTTCTCCTAGGCAGGGACATTTTCTGACGAATCTGAATATGACATTAGTTCTGCGATTGGGCTAATTTAAAGACCTTGAGCACCGAGCGTGGTCTTTGTAAGCTGGGCCTCAAATCGTACCTAAATTTAAGATTTAGGGCATCTTTGCACTCGGAAAATTGACCATGTTCAATTATGGGTATATGTGTTTTAAACACAACAAGAACTTCGACATGAATCCGAAAATAACATTAATACAACGATTTTATTTTATTTGAGGTCTTGACCCGCCCACAGGTCAAAGCTCTTGAGAGCACCGCAAATGAGGTCCCTTCGAAAATTTCCATAGCGTTACTTGAAAACAGCGAAATTTCTACATTAATCTCAATATGCTTTATATTTTATGATTTATCTTAATTTAAGGACTAAATCTACAGGCTCTTTTCATTAAGGGGTTTTCCAAACAATGAAATGCATGATCCTAAATAGCAAAACGGTTTACAGGTCCCCAAAAATTAAGTTCTGTCAAAAATGGACCCACCACCAAGAACCGTATTTCCCAATACTTCAATACCATACTACAATGCAATCAATCCATGGTGGAAAGTATAAGGGCCTCCGTCCGGCCGAACTTACAAGTTGTTAACTTATTTGTGTATAATACTTCCCAATTAAGTATTAACCCATATTAACCCGGATTGTTAATAGAAAAACTCATGTACTACCATAAAACTGCTACTATATTCATAAAAGATCCTGTTTCTCATTAAGGATCGAATTAATTTAATTCTAGCTTAAATAAAACTCGGTTTAACTTAATTTCTTTGTATCAGTGGTATAAAAATAGCCATTAATTGTAACCAGTAAATTTTGTAAGTTTTCCTACTTATATTTTTTTTTAGGCGGAGTATGGCAAATTAAACTCCATGTACTCGTAAGTTGGTTAAAGTTTTACTTTAAATTTAAAATAAAAACTAAAAATTATAGTTCTTGAGTAAAAACACATTCCCCTTTATCTCTGTTAAACAGGTTTTTATCTGCAACGAATGTCGGGGTTTACTTTCAGTTAACTATGACTTCTAACTAAATTATTTAATTAATTCCTCTTTCAAAAAAAATTAACTTTCATTTTCTAAACTTTTTATACCTTCCGTTTCTTTGCCTAACCACATACACTTTAGCTAATATTCTGAAAAAAAAATATTAAAGCTCTTTTAGGTTAAAAATATATTTCAGCTCCGACCTTTCTCCAGTTGTTGTTGTCACCCCTTTCAACGAAGCTACTGTCAATGTTGTTGTGTGGTTTTTCTGAAAAAAGTTGTGAAGCGAACAAGACTCACTACACCAAAAACAGCACAAAGGAATGTGACCGAATCGCATCTAGAAAAAAAAAGTAAAATATACAAAACGTACAACTTCAATGGAAACTTCTAACAAAGTAGGAAGGGTAAAGGACTCAAAACTCCAAAAATAAATTTCCATAGCCAAACTCCTTAGCCGTACAAGGAGTCAACATTGTGCCACACTTTAGCAGGACAATTCTTGATATGGACTAAGGATTGCTTCAAATGCTCTGCATACGAAAATAGATTAAATAGTTTAACAAAAGATTTATTTCGAATTGGAGAACTTCTGCAGCACGACTTGCTTCGAAAGCATCATCGAGCGCATGGGACTATCGTCCTGGAATCACACATACACACATTCGCACACAGAGAAAGTCATGTACTTACATTATATTAAGTGGTCGTTTATTTTTATTTTTCTGCTTTGTTTCATTTATTTTCACATTTTGTTACTAAAATCTGTGAAGTTTGTCTTCCAGAAGAATTATAATGTCAAATGAATCCTACTTTAGTAGGAATATGTTTGTTTGATTGCTTTCCTGATTTTGGAAACTCTTGCATTTGCTAAAGATTTTAGAAAAAACTTAAGAATTATACGAAGCTATAACACTTAATAGGCAAATAATGTTTACGCCTTTGTAAGCTGTTTTGCAGCCAATATCTTTAGGCTAGAAATTACTTAATAGGGACAAAAATACTGTTACACACGTTTTATTCTGTAAAATAAAAAGTACTGAATGTTTTTGGACCAAATATTTTTTTAACATATTTATTGATGTATATTGTATCCAAATATAATCTACTTATTCGAAATGTCCGCTTTATGCCTTACACACGCCTTTAGTCGCACTGGCCAATCGTCAATAGCTGCACGAACCTCGTCCATTGGAAAATTGGCCACAGCTCGAACCAAAACAGTCTTAAGAGATCCAATGTTGGGGTATCTTTTGTGACAAACCTTATCCTCTAAACCCACAATTCCACAATTTTTAATCCAATGGTTTCAAATCTGGACTGCCTGAGAGCCATTCTTCAGAGGAAATGAAAGCTGGCAAATTGTTTCGAAGCCAGGCCTGGGACGTTTTAGCCTTATGGGCCGGCGCAGAATCCTGCTGAAAAGTCCATGGCTGGTTTTGGAACAGGGAATTGTTAAGAGGCTTCACAACAACTTCCAAAACGGTTTCTTGCTAAACTTTGGCCGATGTTTTGAGTCCTTGTTCGCAGAAATGCAGGTCAGTGACCTCATCGTAAGAGACACCACACCAAACCATGAGTGAAGCTGGGTCATGGCCCTTTTCCACCCTTGGGATCAGTTCAGATGCTTCCTTAGATGACCGCGTATACACTCTATCATTTTGCTTGTTAAATTTTTTCCTGAACGTAAAAATGTTTTCATCGGTGAACAAAATTGTTCTGTGCAAGTTATCATCCGGCATCCGGCATCAGCGTGCTTCACCAAAAGACGTTTGCATTTTTCAATCCTATTTTTTTTAAAGCTGCAGTCAATAAATGTCCGGTACGTCGTTTGAAAGCCTCGAGACCCAAGTCTTTTTTAATGATTCGACTCTTGAACTTTTGCGTGATATTCATCTCATGGGCCAAGATTTTCTGTTTTCGGAGCGGATTTCTGTGAATTCTTGATTTAACGGCTTTGATGACATGCGGTGTTCGAGCAGAGCGTGGGCGGCTCGACCGGTGGCAGTCTTTTACATCTCCAGTCTCCTCAAACAGTTTTATGTATCGGTTGACGAACATGCGGCTAATCCCTAGTATACGGAGCGTTTTGAAAATATCGCTTTTTTCATTTCACACTTGAAAAGCGCTATTGCAGGGATACGGTTCTCATTATCTGACCACTCCATGATGAAAGTTGAAACAATTTTAGAATCCCGTTACAGTTTAACGCTATTGAGGTTAGCTTTCAAAACCCATATGACATTAACGGGGTATGTTCAGTTCTACTATTAAAATGTTCAATGTTGTAACAGTATTTATGTCCGTACTAAGTAAATAAGTTTTGAGCAACATTTTTTTTTGCTTAACAAAATTCGGCACGTTTGCAAGCTAGCGATTTTTCCCCCGAACCTTAGTTAAAGATCCTAGACGGGTTTTATTAAAATTTCTAATATCTGCATTTCGTTGATATTGAAGCAAACCAGGATTTTAACATTATTTAACTAGCCGAGATGCTAGATTAAAACTATCGTAGATAATGCAGTGCGTTAGGTTAATGTTTTCTGAATCTGTTATAAGTAGATCAGAATTTTAAAGAAAAAGAAGAATACACTGCATTGAGTTTGGCCGGATAGACTCTTATAAATTCTCTACTATAAATTCGCATAGTTTTTTTTAATTTGTATTATAGTTTTCTTTTATTATAAGTAACCGTTTTTTCATATTCAATGCTGGTCTCTCGTTATTACTATTATATACGGTTTTTGGATCCCACATGTCAATGAGTCCAATCTCAATCTCAGTAAAATAAAACATGTAAACAATTCGTATGTTAGGCAGGCCAAAACTTGTATACTCCTCCACCTTGGATTTCGTTGTAGTATAACATTGATAGTATTGGCGGATATCACTTTTAATGGTAGATCTATGCTTAACAGAACTACAATTTTAGGTCCCTATGATTCTATGAACAATAAATTCACTTCAATTTAATGTTTTAAAATCCCCCCTCATATTTCCAATACTGAGGGGCTCTAGGGAGATCTTAGATTCGGGTATAAACTAAGAAAACTTTTAAAAGCTAAAGCATATTGAGATTTTTTTTAAAAAATTCTGCTGTTTCTGTGTAATAATACGACGAACTCATTTTCGGCACTCTAGGGCCACGACCTCAAATAGAGTCAAATCGTAGAATTAATGTTATTTTCGAGTTCGTTAATATTTTTTGGTTTTAAATGCCCTTATGGCGAAAGTTGAAGCAGGTCGAATTTTCGGACCCTACGTGCAAGTCCGAGTGTCCAGATATTAAATCAAGGTGCATGTTTTGATTTATTAGAAAATTTGCATTAGTCTCAGAGCATAAAGATCATGCGTAGGTTAAGTCCTCCATTTTAGCAAAATAAGATTCTTCATCAAATTCCACTGTTGCTGATAACCCATATGTCCATGTTTGAAAGGCCTATTTCTTAAGCATCCTACAGACTTAAAACCCAAAGGTCAAGGTACACAAATCTTAAATAAAAGAACATGTTTGGTTTTATTGCTTTCTGAATAACCATATGTCCCACTTGGTGATAGATTTTGGACTCTAGGTCCTCAGGGTACAATAACCCGCCCCATTTATTGGAAGGTATAAAATCTATACCTACCACTTTCAAAGAAGCTGATTTTAAAGTTAGTTAATGAAATTACATAGCAAAAATGTCAAAAAAAATAATTTTCACCGGTACTTTTTTAATCCTCAAAATGGAACTTCTTCCCCTTAGACCGATTTCGTATATTTTTAATATTAAGAGAGTCCAGCTGTTTTCATTTGTACTTAATCGTGCTTTCAACAGGCGGGCATGGCTAGATCGTCTTAGAATTTAATACGATCAATAATAATATAGTATTTATTTGGCAACGGATAAGTACGATGATTTCGAGATGTTACAAACCCTAACAAGTCCTATGGCGGAGGGTATAAAAAATTGACTTTAATTGGTGTTAGCGTATAATTGAGGTACAACGAGTATATTATGACCACCGGGACAGTATTTTTGTATCAACGAAAAATAAATACACTTTTTTGTCTCAACTAACTAAGTTCTTTTTCGATAGGTGCATTTAGTCCCGTAATTTTAAGCATTTTTCCCTCAGGTCCGATTTTATTCAATTCGCTCTAGCTCATTTCGGACGGACGGACATTGTTTGATCGTGTTATAATTTTATGACGATCCATAAGATATCCACAAAGTCTATCATAAGGTCTTTAATCTTTATTACAAGGCTACGCAAACGGATCGACAACAATAGCCATCCTACGATGGATGATCAAAAAAAAAAAAAAATAAATATGACGGCAACGTTTACTAACCTTCCTCCCACAACCCCAAATGTAAATTTGAGATAACATCCTTGAAGGTTAATTCCCAGCACAAAATCTGCACATCCAACTATACATTAACGCAACGATACAGTTATTCCATACGGCTGCTATATATATTTCTGTCCTAATAATGAAAATGCGAATATTAATCCTAAAAAATGGTTTTATTGTTTTTCAAAGTAGTCGTATTCTCCAGCATGAATTATACACTTTTGCAAGCGCTCAAGCACTTTTTCCACTCCGATTGAGACAACTCCAAAACATGGTTTTTGAATGCTTTAACAACATCTTCTGGCGATGAAAATCGTTGATCGCGCATTTCTTTCTTGCGGGAATAAAAAGAAGCCATTGCCAAGTCAGTGCTGTACAGCGGATGACCCATCAGTTCGACGTTTTGTCCGGTCAAAAAAGCGCTGGTTTGAGTCGATGTGTGAGAGCTCGCATTGTCGCATGGTGTACAATGATTCGTCTTCTCTTGTTCTTTTTTCGAATTTCTCCGGAGACTTCAGGCAAACAAATTAAGGTGTACCACTCAGAATTGAACGTCCTACGTTGCTCAAGTGGAACAGTCGTCACATGACCAGTTTTGCCGAAGAAACAGGCGACCATTTGCTTCGAAGTGCTTCTTCCACGATCAACTTTCGTTGGATTTAACGATTGCTGTTTGTTTCGGGCTCATACTCATATATCCATGATTCGTCACCTTATAAACGTCTTTTGAAGCACCGCAATCGTATTTTTTCAAAATTTCCTTGCACAAATCGACACGTGCCTTTTTTGAGCGATTGTCAAATTGTGCGGGAACAAACCTTTTTTACGGCCAGGTGTTCATGTAATATCGAATGTATACTGGTGGAAGAAATGTCCAAGGATGCTTCTACCTCAAGGTATGTCACATGACGATCCTGCATTATCAGTTCACGTACGGCATCAATGTTCTCTGGCACAACGGCCGTTTTTGGAAGACCTTCACGACCTTCGCCTTTGAGCGAGCGTCGGCCACGATTGAATGCATTAAACCAGTTTTTCACAGTGCTATAGGATGGTGCTTCATCGTTCATCGATGCACTCTTGTCGCACGAAATTTTTCAGGAGCTCATTGCATTTTTTTCCAAATTGATTTTTTCAAGTCACTGTAAACAACACAAATGATGGTCGTACGTCAAAACGTTCTAAGTACGTTTATAAAAATTTTCAATCTTTCCAATGGAAATGTCATATATATAGCAACCCTCTATCAGAAAAATGTTTCTTAGTACTTGGGATCCATAAACGTCTCATCGAATTATTTTTATATTATTTTTTTTCGAAAAAGACTTCACTTGATAAGGAAATGTCATACGAGCAATGATTTCTATTTTTTCCCGTATTGCAAAAAGTTTTTAAAAACTGTTGACATATATAGTTGCGAATACTTAGATTCCTTCTTCAATAGAACTTCTAGCGAAATCTCCTTTTAACCACATATACGTATATGATACAATTCATTGACTGTGGAGGTTAAATACTTATACAGGTAGAAACGCTGCGTACTTTTTAATCTTGCTGAGGACACAACTTTTAGCTTCTTCGAAAATATTTATTATCCTCTCCGCAAAACACAAAAGTTACCACACAACCATCATTCATCCAGTTCAGGCTACTAAGTTTGTTAGATCACCTAATGCGGGTATTTAATATAACTTATGTGAACTGGAAGTACGACAGCGCACAGCTTTATGGCATTTTTCTAACTTTGTAGTTGGGTTTTGTTACTGCATTGAAGTAAGTTAATGCTGCAGAAGTAGATTGTACCTATGTAGTTTTGAGTATCATTACTGTCTGTCCCGATGTTCCAAGAAGTGGTATTACATTTCCAATTTCCAGATGAAACAGACGTCAGACATACAAGCCACCAGGCAAAACACTCAAATAGACAATCGCAACACGAAAGAGCAGACAAGATGTAAACATCTTAAAAACAAACCAAGCAGACGTCGAGTGGAATATGGACAAGAAATGTAGATGTGTAAGTATAAAACAATGTTTACTTTCTTTCTGCGAAATTTTAGGTGATAAATATATATGTGTTTTTGTTCAAGCCTCGATAACTAAGATTGGTTAGACAAACCGAAATAAAAAAAAAAACTTAACAAAAAATTACCAATTTTGAGCATGTCTGCAAAATTGATTTTTTAAAAAATGTTGAAAAATAATTTTCTTTATCGGTTTCAGCACTTTTGCTAGATAGTGGCTTATACTTGGCTTGTGGATTTCCATTACTCCAAACGCGACAATTTTGGTTATTAACGTTTTCATTCAACCAAAAGTGAGCTTCACCGCTGAATAAAAAGTTCTTGTAAAATTCAGGATCGATCACGATTGTCATCTCGTTTAGGGCCCATTCACCACCCGCACGCAGAACAAAAGTATGGTTGGGGTGACAATATTCGAAGAGGATCATACTATTGTTGGGTATATGGTTATGGCACAACAATACTATGATCCCCACAACCATAGTATGATTCACACTTAACCATACTATGATCTCCACAAACATAATATGATCCTCACAACAATAGTATGATTCACACTCAACCATACTATTATCTTTACAACCATATTATGATCCTCACAACCATAGTATGTTTCTCATCAGCCATAGTATGATCCTCACAACCATAGTATGATTCACACGCAACCATACTATGATCCCCACAACCATAGTATGATTCACACTCAACCATACTATGGTCCCCAAAATTATTTATTAGGATTGGTTATTGTTTTTATTCAAAAATAGAGGTTTTTATTAAGTATTTTATTTAAAATTGCATTACTTTTAGTTCATAGCCAGATTTGAGGCCATGTTTTCATTAAACATTTTATTCAAGAAACAAAAATATATATTCCAACGGTCAAAAATAATTTTAGTTGCCAGCAGGGGTGAATTCTACTTCACCATCCGTAGACACCAAGTAACGAATGTGATTAAACCATGATCAATGGCTATATTTAAGTGCAGGCAGATTTTAAATAAACGAGAACCAGTCGGTATTAGAGTATTTCACCGAACAAAGTAAAGATAATAAAAATCCATCGAACTACCTTCCGATTGTTGTTTTTTTTAATGTACTCGTATAACAACCATTCATGTGTGTGCATGTGTTTTTTTTTTGTATATCAAAAAACATACGCACACACATACATGTATGCTTTATAAAACCTGTTTTGTTATGTTCATAGTCGCAATCATATTGTATGATTGCCGTAATCATATTATTGTTAACGTAAATTTTAAACAACAATACTTTTGTAGCATCAACCATGTTTATATGGTTGCTATAACCATATTTTCATTTCTAAATTTGGCAATAATGCTATTGTTACATTTCAACAATAGTAATATTGTCACAATCATACTGTTGTCAAAATGAAATTCATAAAACAATACTATGGTTGCGACGAACATGCTTTTATTATAGAGAGCTTACTATTGTTGCGGTGACCATAGCGTAACCATATCTTTTCTCTGCGTGTGGTCCTGTGTATATTAAGGTCCTTTAATTTCCACTCTATTGAACCTTTGCGTTTAATTTTTTTGTAAAGATATTTACGGATCATTCATGTGCTTCATATTTTGCAGCATTTTCTTCAATCAAATTAAAAAATTCACACATTAGAAAATGTTTTTCTTTCTTTCTACTGAAAACCCCTACAATATTTATAAAAAAAAATAATTTTTACTAAATTTAAAATTTTATAAATTTAATAAAGCGACTTTATAAAATGGCTTAACAGAAAACCTATTGCTAAATCTTCCGGCAAATTTGAATAAACCATTTTTTAATATCCAAATGGAAAAAACCCAAGTCTAGACGGAAAAAGGTTAAATTGTCAACAGTTTTCGATACTTATCCAGGCCAAGTAATTATACAAAAAATTAATTTTACCGCTTTTCTTTTTTTTGTTGAAGATTGGCACTTCTGTACTTTTTCTTTAGACTCAAACAAAACAGGTATTTTTTTGGTAACAAATGACTTAACTGTTATGTTTTTTCTATCCAGTCTTATTTATCGGGGCGTAATTCAAAACACAACTAATGATTATTTTCTCCATTTGAATAGAAAATCCATGGTGGATTTTCAACTGAATTGAGGCTTAGAGAGATTAACAGTGTTTTAAATTAATCTGCTTTAAATGAAGTTTTCAAATATCGCAGAAAAACTCCAGTAAATCGTTTTAGAGATTTTAAAGAAATAAATTCTACTTACATTTTGATTTTACTTGTTGCATTAACATTAAAACTAGTTTAAGTTTCTCTTAAACTGTTCTATTCCCACTATTCTATTCCCTTCGAGCTATCACGAATTGAAAAATCATTTCATTTTTCTACAGAAATGATACCACACTTGGAAATTTTTCCTGAAGTACTAAAATAAGTTAGAGGTTAATCTTCAGAAAATTTAAAATAGTGGATAATATCATGAACGTTTTAGTATTTTCGATGGCCAAGTCTATGGCGAGATACACTTTCTGTAAACACTTCACTTACTTTATACTTTCAAGTTCTGCATGCTGATGGAACGGGTTACAATTCAAGGTGTCAATAGATATTTGAACCAGATCTAAATCACTTTGCCTTACACACTCAGCAAATGCGAGAGTAAATTTCTATGAAATGTTACATGCATCTTAAAGCGTTCGCTTACAGCTCAACTCGAATTTCTCATTCAGTTTCAATTTTTTTATACCACAGCAAAAAAAGGAATCAAGTTTTTATATTCTATTCAGACAATCGAAAATTGTCTGCATTCTGTGCTCCACAGACAATTGCATTTAGACACGAACAGCATCTTGCACCCATTTGACACCTCAGAGCTGTGTTTGTCAAATGGCCGTGACTGAAGTTGTACTTGGTGTGCTCGAAAGTTGGTTTCGGTTTAAGTGTCTACAATTGTGTGTATGTTACGGCATGAAACCCAAAGTCATGGTGACAAATCGACGAGGGTGGAAAGCAAAGTTTGAGGTACATACACAGAGTGATTGATGTCACTGGTTGAAAATCGCAGAAATTAAGGGATTATTTAAGGTGGTTGTTGTCAAAGTGGGTACTTCAGACAGGATTTCAGCTTTCTGGACCAGTATTTGGCGAGTTTCGGAAAGACATTACCTATATGTGTATTGGTATAAAATACAATCGTCACTAAAACTGAATGTAATAGACCAGTGAATTGATCTTACTTTCGGAAATTGGAGTCTGCAGTTAAAAGTAAAACTTCATGAAAAATTTCAGTGATATGAAATTGCAACGCCAAAACCGAAAATTTGTTTGGTGTGTCAAGCCTATCTAACTGTTTTTTTGGGACCTGGAGGCATGTAGTTCCAACGAGGACATGATATTCTAACGATATAACTATGTACAATTCAGAAGTGTTTGTCAATAAATCCACCGCAATGATCAGTTAAAACACTGGTCGACTACAACCAGATTGATTTAATAGAGCCATTCTAACTTAAAGCTCCTTAATCAGGCTTGTGAAAGATGTAATTTCATAATATACTTATAATGATGTTTATTTTACTTAAATTGGCAATGCAGTTTTTATCTGCCCCACTTTCATTTATTTAGATTTGACTTAAAAAAAAAGTTGTATCTACACGCAGAAAAAATTATGGTGGTGGTGACAATATTCGAAGAGGACTATACTATTGTTATGTATATGGTTGTGGCACAACAATATTATGATGCTCACAAGTACAGTATGATTCACACACAACCATACTATGATTCCCACAACCATATTACGTGTCACACTTAACCATACTATTATCCCAAACCCATATTCTGATACTCACAACCATATTATCTTTCACATACGAACATAGTATGATCCTCACAACCATATTATGATCCTTACAACCATAATATGATAACACTCAACCATACTATGATCCCCAAATTTATTTTTTAGGATTGTGATATGATATTATTCAACATTATTAATGAAACAAAAATATATTCAAAAGGCAGTTGAAAAGGCTTTAAGTTGCAAGCAATATGAACTGCAGGGGGTAAATGATTCTTTACCATCCGTAGACCCCAAGTAATGAACGTGATTAAACCATGATCAGTGGCTTTATACAAAAGTGCAGTCACAATTTAAATAAACGCGAATCAGTCGGCAGTAGAGTATTCTACCGAACAAAACAAACACAATAAAAATCCCGCACACTGTCTTCCGATTGTTGTTGTTTTTTTATAATGAACAACAACGACTGTATCGCGTGTGTATAAGAGTATGTTTTTATACCCTCCACCATACAATGGAGGGTATATTAGTTTTGTCATTCTGTCTGTAACACCTTGAAATAATCATCGGAGACCCAACAAAGTATATATATTCTTGATCCTCGTAAAATTCTAAGACGATCTAGCCATGTTGTCCGGCTGTCCGTCTGTTGAAAACAAGATAGAGCCTGCATGAAAACAGCTAGGGAGCTGAAATTTAGCAGAAACATGTGTAGTTAGCATGGTTGGTATTGAAAATGGGCTATATAGATAGCTCTACGCGAAGTTGATGTTGGAGACCCTTAACCGACACTACCTCATTAAAATTAGTTTTTTTATTTGGAAATATCCGTCCAGTTTCTTGAGCAAATCACTGAAATTTTGCAAATAACAATCTCTATATAGGCGCAATCATCTATGTAAAAATAGTTTAGATTGGGCCACCATTTCTTGTACCTCCCATACAAACGGCCTTATGGGCCTTGAGAAATAATATGACTTTAACTCACCACAAACTTGACCTATCGAAATGAAATTTTACACATCAAGATTTCTATGTACAACACACTTCTACGCTGAGTTCGTTTGAGATCGGAAAAGTCCTACTGGTACCTCCCACACAAACGGTCTCATGGGACTTGAAAAATAATATGACAATAACTCACTACAAACTTGACCTATCGAGATGAAATTTTCTACATTAAGATTTTTATATAGAACACACCTCTGCGCTAAATTTGGGAATCTGGTGGAGGGTATCCAAAGTTCGGCACAGCCAAACTTAACATTTTTTACTTGTTTTTTTTTCTGAATCACAAAGTATGATTGTCATAATTATATTATTGTTAACATAACAATAATATGATTATGACGTGTATGTATACGAGTTAGTTTCTTTTTGGTATACCAAAACAATACACACATACATTCAAACATAGTTTTTAAAACCTGATATGCTTTGTTCATAGCCTCAACCATACAGTATGATTGCCGTAATCATATTATTGTTAACGTAAATCTATAACAACAATACTTTTGTCGCACCAACAATATTTATGTTGTAGCTACAACCATATTTTCATTTCTAAATTTAGCAATAATAGCATTGTTACATTACAACAATATTAATATTGCCGCAATCATACTGTTAAAATAAAATTCAGAAAACAAAACTATGGTTGCGACGAACATGCTTTTATTGTAGAGAACATATTATTGTTTTCGTTACCATATAGTAACCATATCTTTTCTCTGCACGCAGAAAAAAAGTATGGTTGTGGTGACAATATTCGAAGAGGATAATTCTATTGTTGGGTATATGGTTGTGGTACAACAATATTATGATCCTCACAACTATAGTATGATTCACATACAACCATACTATGATCCTAACAACAAAAGTATGATTCACACATAACCATACTATGATCCTCACAGCCATAGTATGACTCACACTCAACCATACTATGATCTCCACAACCATAGTATGCTCCTAACAACCATAGTATGATCACACACAATTATACTATGATCTTCAATATAATTTATTAGAATTTGTTTAAGTTGTCGACAATAGATTTGAATTATGAAAATAATTCAAAAAAAACATTAAATTCAAAATAATAGGAGTGATTTATTTTAGATGAGAAAAAATAAGTTTAAATAAACGTAAGCGTTTTTATTAAAAATATTTCAGTTAAACAAATTCAAAGCAGCTTGTTTAAAAAATTTTAATTTCGATAAAAAAATACTATTATTGCATTAGATCCGTACCAAAAACAATTGTTCTTAAAAGCATATTTAAATGAAGAATAATTACAATCATACAGTATAATTGCCGTAATCATATTATTGTTAACAAAAAACGCAAAACACAATACTTTTGTCGCACCAACCATATTTATATTGTAGCTCTAACGATATTTTCATTTCTAAATTTAGCAATAATAGTATTGTTACATTTCATCAATATTAATGTTGGAGCAATTATACTATTGTCAAAACTAAATTCAGTTAACAATGCTTTGGTTGCGACGAACATACTTATATTGCGGAGAACATACTGTTATTCCCGTGACCATGTAGTAACAATGTTTTTTCTCTGCGTGTGCGTGTAGATGACCACTTCGTTATAAAAAGGTCACAAAATAATGTGAGGACTGTGGGAACCACAAATAAAAAAAAATTATTTAGATGGTCCAAAATTCTTCATTAGATGGTCCAAAACTGAAACCTTAAACCGACATTCCGGTTTTAATGTTCAAGCCCGACAGCAGGATTTTCTAAAATAACGTAAACGCGACATTTAGGCTAACCCGGTTGTTTTCTGTCGGTTTTTTTTGGATTTCGGGTTTTTTGGCTGTTGTATGTAAGAGCAAAGACAATTCATTATATTCGAGAACGAAATTCGTAAATATCACAAATATGTAAAATATCACCTACCTCAAGAATACTGATCTACTCAGAATCACGATTTAATTCGATTTTACGATTTCTGTCTGTCCGTCTATCCATCCCTTTTCTGGCTGTAAAACGCTTCCTTTCAAACTACAGGTCGCAATTGATCTTCATGAAATTTGCAAAATTAAGCTTTTTAAATAAAGACAGTCGACTTTATGAAAATCGGCCAACATTTAGATATATCTCCCACACATACGTTTAACCGATTTAATGACATTAATTCTTGAATCCACATAGTACTTCCAATATTGATGAAATTGCGTATAGTTCAATACGATCAATCAGTTATCAGCTCAAATAAAAATGGGACATAAAGGTTTATGTTTTGATATAGCCCTAATGCAAAGTTTTCTCCTGATATAACTTTCAAACGCTGTAACATCCATTTTAATTACGATTTTAATTAAATTTGGTATGGTATATTTCGATTGACAAGCAACTATTTTTAGAGCGTTTTGAAACTTAAAGGCTTTTTTTCGTAAAAGTCTCCGTAATAACTATATTGGGCCCAAAAAGTAGCTCCCCATATACATATGGCTTTTTAATATAATACTTTATATAAAAAATACTATTGTTTTTCCATTTTGGATAAATTTGGCCACTATGTTCGAAAATATGACCAATTTTAAATTAGACTGATACATAAATTCTTAGTTTTATTATTATTTAAATCTTATTTTTTAAATCTTGGAAAATTTAAAACTTTTCCAGCGCACTATTACTTAACTTTTGATTCGGAAAATAGTTTTCATTAGACAAAAGGCTTAAACCGTACCGTACTGCCGGTTAATGCCGGTTTTTTACTTTTAAAATAACCCGACTATCGGATTTTTCAAAACATGATTTTGAAAGAAACCCAAATGCCTGTTTTATAAAAACACCCTTTTTGTCACTCTAATTGTCATACCGCTCTCCACATAGTTTCGCCTGCCTTTTGTACTTCATGTACCTACATCATTTCGTATGATTGTGCAAAAGTACCACTCCTTCGTACTTTAGATTCTATGAGAGTCTTTATTTCTTGACATGTGTCACAGTTAGAATTTCCTTTATTAGAAGTTTCAATTTCCCGAAAAAAAAACTATAGCAACCACCCACACAAGCGAACTGATACAAGTGAAATACCCTCTCAGACTGCACACTCAGTTTGTCAATTTCGTAAAAGGATGTAGGACTGGAACCGGTGACGATGTATAGATATTCTTTCTCTTTTTTGGGTAAGGATCTGGTGTGTGTGTTGAATATCCCCATCGATGTGACATTAAACAGAGCTCTTTAATCTTCCGAGTTACATCTGTGATTTTTTGAAAAACAGTAGTTATTATCCTGTGCAATTGTTTTATGTTTGACATATGTATTATAACTAAACAACAGAGCACTTTGTCGATTTAAAATAACATTTTGTTAATGCTATGAGAACAAGATACGGGAAATGTCAGTGTCATTTTTAAAAATTTGGCAAATAGAAAAGACAGACAATGCTAAAGATGGGCAATGCCACTAAAACGCACGATGCTAATTGTAAATAAAACAAAGTGTTTTAAGAGAATTACCTAATTATCTAACATTTTCACAGAAGGATCTATGACAATTACGTGTAAAATAAAATATCGGCTAAATGTTTGCCACAGCTGTGGTGGCATACTTCTCCGATGGTCTATATTGGCAATGGCTCTGAGACATAATGGAGTTTCAATGTCATTTATGCGTTGCATTTTCTCATCTTTAAGCTCTTGACCCATTGTTTCGTTGGTTGTATGGCGAGTGGCACTATTCTGTTGGAACCACATACCGTCAGGGTCCATATCCTCAATTTCTGGTCAAACGAAGTGCGTTATCGTCTAGCGATAGCGAACACCTTTCACGAGTCGAGATTGACGGCTTTTCTGTCACACTATCGCGAACAACATCAATGTTTTCTGCAGAACTTACTAGGCGAGCATTCACAGGTGTTTTTACATTTTCTACAGGCGCGGTTTGCTGAAATTTGTGCAACTCTCCCGATTGTGGACACATTCATCAATCACGAATTGCACAAAATGCATTTTGATTTGAACGCTTATTTTCATAAAAGGCTTTTACAATCTTAACGCTCTAATCAACTGTGTAGCCCTCCATGGTTGAATTGGTCAAAAACTCGAAGAAATGTCAAATTAAGTTGGGCAAAAAACTAGATGTTTAAGTGTGACTAAAAATAACAACTTGCATTATGATTGGACCCCCTTTAGATCGCATTAGAATTTTGCGACTCACAATCAATATTGCATATGGAATTACTAATTAAATGTACTCCATTCTACAGTGGATATTATAGAAAAGCTGAGTAGATCTGAGCGACATCCAGCGCCACTATGCTATTCCAAAGACTCCAGATCTATGTATGGAATTTGGGCAAAGGAATGTACTTAGTGGGGGCTGTTTGGTTAAATTTCTCGAGTTAAAGAAAATAGTTGCGCATAACACTCGATGACTTATATAAGCTAGATCAAACTTTAAATGAGACATTGGTCTACATGCAGGACTGAAACCGGGGGTTATATTAAAAGGGGGACAAATATGGTCAAGCTGGACAGAGTTAGTTCCAAATGGTCGATCGCACTTAAGTCCCATAACATCACATTATTGAACAAAGGGGATCTTCTCTTAAATCAGTGAACTGTGTACGATTCAATGCGCATACTTACTGTTCTGAAATTACTGTTTTTACTCCGGGTATGAATGGCTTATAAATTTTATATAAAAAAAATTAAATGGATTAAAGATACAACTTTAACTACTTAAAGTTATGTCGCCAGCATTCAAGAGTTGAAAACGCACCGCTGAAATTGTTTTAATTTTTTAGATGTTATTACCCGGGGTTAAACCTGGGTTTACTGGCATGGTGGGCGAGCTCACTTCCATCACATCACGAAGGTGCATGGAGAATAGTAACATACTGTAAGACAATTGATTATATATTTATATTACTTAGTAGGGACATAAATAATGTTACAACATTGAACACACCCATTTCAAAAGTAGAACTGTTAATTTCACCTGGGTTGTGTAAGCTAACCTCAACAGCGTTAGTCTGTAACGGGATTTTAAAATTGTTTCAACTTTCATCATGGAGTGGTCAGATAATGACCAATAGCGCCTTTCATGTGTGAAATAAAATAAACCGATATTTTCAAAACGCTTCGGCCACTAGCAATTAGCCGCATGTTCGTCTACCGATACATAAAACTGTTTAGGGAGACTGGAGATGTAAAAGACTGCCACCGGTAAGGCTGCCCACGGTCTGTTCGAACACCGCATGTCATCAAAGACGTTAAATAAAGAATTCATACAAATCCGCTCGGAAAACAGAAAATCATGGCCCGTGAGATGAATATCACGCAAAAGTCCATCAGTCGAATCATTAAAAAAGACTTGGGACTTGTAGCTTTCAAACGATGTACCGGACATTTATCGACTGTAGCTTAAAAAAAATGGATTGAAAAATGCAAACGTCTTTTGGTGCAGCACGCTTAACTTGCACAGAAAAATTTTGTTCATCGATGAAAAAAATTTTACGTTCAGAAAAAAAATTTTACAAGCAAAATGATAGAGTGTATGCGCGGTCATCTAAGGAAGCATCTGAACTGATCCAAGGGTGGAAAAGGGTCATCACTCTTACGATGGGGTCACAGACCTGCATTTCTGCGAACAAGGAGTCAAAACATCGGCCAAAGTTAACCAAGAAACTGTTTTGGAAGCTGTTGTGAAGCCTCTTAACAATTCCCTATTCCAAAACCAGCCATGGACTTTCCAGCATGATTCTACGCCGGCCCATAAGGCTAAAAGGTCCCAGGCCTGGCTTCGAAACAATTTGCCAGCGTTCATTTCCTCTGAAGAATGGCCCTCAGGCAGTCCAGATTTGAAGCCATTGGATTACAAATTGTGGACGGTTTTAGAGGACAAGGTTTGTCACAAAAGATACCCCAACTTTGGATCTCTTAAGACTGCTTTGGTTCGAGCTGTGGCCAATTTTCCAATGGACGAGGTTCGTGCAGCTATTGACGATTGGCCAGTGCGACTTAAGGCGTGTGTAAAGACAAAAGGCGGACATTTCGAATAGGTTGATTCTGTTTGGATACAATATACATCAATAAATATATTAAAAAATATTTGGTCCAAAACATTCAGTACTTTTTATTTTACAACATAAAACGTGTGTAACAGTATTTACTCGTATGTGCCTACTAGGTATATTCTAGTGCGAATGGGCTTCGAATCGAGATAGTTTTGAATTTAAGTCTATTCAAAAGAAAGGATGACGAGATCCAATTGCTGTAAAATACAAAAAATGCATGAGCCACAGGTGAATTTTTTTTTATTTCCTGCAATTTTATCTTTTCGTAGGAGGCAGAGATTTAAACTCTACTTTATATCTAAAATGTTCTGTGTTTTATTAATATACGTATATACATATATATCATTTTTTGGCTACTGCCTCTGTTTCTGCAAATTCTGAATCTCACAATATCTGCAAAATATAGTACGATTGTCGTATGTACCCTAAAATATACAATTTGATCGAGATCGGTTTTATTTTGTATCTTGTAGACCTAGAGGATAGAAAATATGAAGTTGCCTTTGTTTATAAGATATTCGAAAACATAGGCTGCCAGAGTCGTTCTTCGAACCCTTCTTATTTTATTAAAATAAAGAACAAATTGAAAGGACCTTTTCCTTGGTGCAAGCCAGATCTATGTGCGAAGATTCGTGGAAATTGGTTTATATTTGCGAACTGTACTTTGAATACAAAAATGACGGGCTCAATGAAATCAAACAGTGTTCAAACAAATAACGGGGGTATCTACTTTCGTTTTAGGTCTACAAAATATAAGCCTTTTTTACCAAAATATAAAATAAACAAAAATAATCCAGCTCCAGGTCGACGATAATAGCGCGCACTTAAAAAGAGCGTCAATTCCACTGGAAACCAATCCCTTTTTACAAGTAGGTCTTCAGTTTTGACGAAGTTTTAGACATTAGTTCACTTTGGTGTTCTAAAAAAATGCAGTTTATGTTTCTACAAAACTTCAGAACTCTTAAAATTACAGCACTGGTAACATATTCAATACGTTTTTTTTTAAAAACTTATATCTTTTATTCTAGGTACGATATTTGAGAATTTTGTTAAATTGTCAGGATTAAATTCAAGTTTATAAAATATGTTTTGTTAAAAAAAAATTCCTTTAAAAATTTTTTTATATCTACGAAATACATTTTTTTTTCGCGATTTTGGAAAAAAATACCTTTAATATTTTTAAAAATAATTTTGGTAAATGGTAAGAATGTTGTTAATGGCAAAAAAGGGTTTGGGTTGCCACGTTTCAAATTTTCTCGTTAAAAATAAAAATGTATGTCGGTCTCCACACTATTTAAAATTATTTTATATTTGTCATGTATGATGAATTTTTTATTTTCATTACAAAGAAGGAAACTAATAGAGGGAAGCACTGTAAAGTTTGCTTTGGTCCTAAACGTATAAAAGGCATGGTTTTTCCTGATTTTTAAAAAACGTTCCTACGATTTTTGTTACATTGTTTTTGGTAGGTCATTTTTAAATCAGCTAATGTTGCAATGAAATTTTTCGTTTTTTTCAATTATAAATTAAAATGTACAACGGTCTTTACATTATTTTTAAACACTTTAAAATAAGAAAACATGTAATTGACGACAGGCCAGGCTCAATAAGCTTCAGATAAATAACCTGATATCTAAAATGAAGGCGCTGCGCACATTGTCGGGCGAATTCTAGCAGCTAAGGTGGAAAGAAATGGAATGAAAAAGAAGTAGGGTGATTAAAATGTGTGGAGATAGCAGTGACGGCAAAACATTCTACCAGATAGGGAAATATCGCGTTTAACTCTATAAGCCGGTCTTAAGGTATATTTGAAACGATCGTTAATAAAACAGACAGAGTGCTTGTTTCACTCCAGTATGCGCTGTGGATTAAAAGGATGGATACTTACCCACTTATTCATTCAATCATTCATCCAGCCTCATAAAAACTATTGCAAAGTTATAACACACATTAGTTGAACATTATTATATTTTCTCTTCCCTCAGTGGTTATATCTTTAGAAACGTAAATAAACTTCAACCGATGAGAAGCTAATTGAGATAATTAAATATTTATTTTAAAGACATTAACTACTTCACACCTATACTAGGTTTGGGGGCGCAAACAAAGGAATTTACGATACTTTTTAGGTATGAGAAGAAAAACAGCGAATACAAGAAATACATGGAAATGAGTATTTTACAATTAATTTTCATTGTCCTTATTTAAAATACGGCATGGAAGTGCATACGATTCTTTTACTTTTTCAATATCAAGCAATTGTGTTACTTTTTGGACACATAGGCCAAAGCCCACATATTATTCATTTCGTGTAAAACTATCACAATTCACTAAAAAGGAATTAGATTTTGATTAAATGAATTTAAAGTTTTGTTTGGAATTTTACAATTTGTTGGCGACACCGTCAGAAATGTTCCTTAGACATTTTCATATTGGTTTAAAAGTTGATATGCGGCCATGGAACGATTCTATCGAGGCTTAAATAATCCACACTAGATTTAGACTACATGCTTGTACTAGGAAGTATTAAGGGGCGCCAGTGATCAACCGCAATATTTTTGCTTGGACTGACTGAATCTTGTCAAGGTAGCTTGAACTAGCTTTTCCCCGAAGCTGGGCACCGTATAGCCAAATAGGTTTGATAACACTATTGTATATCAACATCTTGTATTCAATACTCAGTTTTGAGTTTGCGTTGATGAGCCAGTGGAGTTGTCACACCTTAAGCTTCAGCTGTGTCTTCTTGGCTTCTATATGACCTCTCCTTGTTAGTCGTCGACCTAGGTGGATCCCCAGGTATGTAACGTTATCATATTGAGAAAAAGGGATACTGTTTATTTTAAAGCCGGACATGTGCTTAAGTTCAGTGTAAAGTTACCTGTGCGGATTTTGTCTCGTTGACCTTTATCCTCTAGTCAGATATCCATAATTCTACTCGTCTTAGATGAACACCTAGATTCGTGGGTGCCATGAGTATATCGTGTTTTTGTGTGAGCTCATTAAAGCGGTGTCATCGGCAAAAGTGGACGTTAGTACGTTTGGGCTTGTAGGTATATCTGCGGTAAACAGAAGATACAGGGTAGACCCCAGTACACTAACGTGTGGAACATCAGCTAGTATTTTGCGATTGTCGGTGATGTATTGCCCACATTTGACTCTTAATTTGCGTCTTACTAAATTTCTTAGTAAGACTTAAGGAGACGATGCTTATTATCCGCTAGATATTTACAAATTTTGCTGAACAAACCAAAGTGCCAGACTTTGTCAAATGCTTGAGCAACATTTAGAAATACGGCGCAGCAATATTCACACCGTTCAAACAATTTTTCTATTAATTGGTTCAGACGGTTTACTTGTTCAATAGTACTGTGACCTTCCCGGAATCCAAACTGATGGTCTGGTATTATATATTATATTGTATATATTTGACATGAGAATTGTTTGACATGAGACTTGATTACATTTTTGATAGGAGAACATTTTCAAAGAATTTGATAAACAGGGAAGTAAACTGATCGGTCTATATGAAGCCACACTCTAATTAGTTTCGCAATGTACCAGTTAATGAACTCACAACAGTCCATAAAATACTAAGTGTGTCGAAAAGTTGAACAACATTCCCCACCTATCCTTTCTAACAAAGCCTTAAATGACGAATTTTGAATTGCAGCCGTCTTTCATGCAACGTGCAATATTTACTTCTGGTCGAGTATATACGGATTCCTTTTCCTCATGTAAAAAAACAATTAAAAACTTCTTTAAGATTAACCAGGCCGAACTGTATTAGTATATACCCTCCGTCTATAGAAACTAGTTAGAGACCCTCCGTCCATACGATACTAATATTCGGGCAAATAAATGATCCGTTTATTTTGGACCTTTTCACATCATGCCGTCGTTCCTAATCTCAACCTATACTTTAGAACTATTGTATATTTGGATTGCAATTTAAATTTGCTTACATTAATTAATGTCCATTTTCACTAATAATTGCCCGTTTTTGCAACACGGGTCTTTTTTTCGCTACTTGAGCCCAAATGTCCAGAAAATATACCCCTCTTCAGGTATTTAGTACTTTTCAGCAAAAGGTACACTTTTTACATATTGTTTGTCCACAAAAAAGTTATGATATGAAAAGAAAATACTCAAACCAGAGTATATTTCACCGAGGCACCTTTCGTCTTCTAAAAAGAAAACTTTTTTCAGCCTAGGATCATTTACATTCCCAAACCGCTTTATACCATAAGCCTTCACGGTGCCAAATTTTAGGATCCTAGTAAAATTTGTTTGACTGTCGAGCTTTTGAAAGACACGTGGAGAAACGGAAACACGGCGGAACGGAAGGACATGGCTATATCATACTAGAATTTAAGACGACCATTATTATATGTACTTTATAGTATCTTCGATCAATATTTCGTTTTGTTGCAGACGGTGCGACAAATTTAGTATATCATCTACTCTTTGGTGAATTGCATAAAAATCTTCATTATTTAACCTTCACTACCCTGCTCCTGAGAAACCCTTACATTACATTTCTGGAATCTATGACAACCAATTCAATATTCAGCCCACCTCAATATAAAATAAAAACATATGCTAGGAGTTAACCTTAAAGTCGCCGGGAGGATAATACAAAATATGCGTTGAACGGCAGCTTACTTCAACTGCCAGAGGGAGGGAGAAAAGTAAAATCCACCACTTACTTAAAGGAAAAGCCGGATATGGGGAGGAACATGTCATTATCATCAGTCTGCTGCCATTGTAAATTGTAACACATACAACACATGAATGAACGACAGCCATGCCGGTAGTAGCAGGATGGAAACAGCTTCAAATCACTTACCCCTAATATTCGTAGAGATGCGGATAATGCGTGCGATGATGAGAGTGACAACGTCAACTCGCGACACTGGCGAAACCAACGAAAAGGCAGGCAAGCAAAAAATCATCGTACAGTAAGGGGGCGTACAATGTTGTAGGTTGAATTAGGCAGACTCTGTCGTTCTTTATATACACATTTAAGGAAATTGATCAAACATTTAAAGTTCACATGAGTGTCTGCCCGTGGGAGTAGTAGCAACGGAGTCCTTGTAACGTGCGGGTGTAGAATATTCAAATATCCGAGGATATAGAAGGAATGTGAAATTTCCATTTCCTTTTGTTTTTTTCGGTGCGTTTGTTGTCGTTTTGCATTTTAAATGACAGATTTAGCTTTTCATTGCTAACTGCCAAGAAATCAATATTGTTTGTTCTGTGGACTAAAATTGAAATAAACTTTTATTTTCGTTTCTTTTAATCTGCCAGTGCTGAGTATGATTAAAAACACAACTTTTTGAGATTTCAGCCTCAACTCAAAGGAAGGATGTCTTTGGCATGTGATTATGCCCCTAAGTATCGTTCAGCATATTTTTAAAGAAAATGCTAACTTAAATGTAATACAGCATGTCTTAAGAAGCTTTAAGTTCCATGATTGAAAAGCTTGTAAAAATATATTTTATAAAGGCTAGTGATTCAACATACTCGTATCGTCCTCAGTTATTTCGAGCGTGATACAGTTTTGATGAGAGAAGCCGGCAAAGGAGTCCGACCGTTCAAATCTTGCACAGCTACTTAGGGGTTCTTTTAGGCCGTCAAGACAACTTCTGTAGGATATTTTAAAAGAAGCATGGACCAATTGACCAACCAAGTATTAACTTGAAATTGTTTGATAATGATCGCACTAGGCGATCAATGTGTTTGTCATAAAATTCGACTTAATATAGGTCGTTTTTTGTACCATGTGTACAGTAAATGATAAAACTCTTCTGTAATTATTTTGTGCATATGTGACAGCGCATAGAGCAATGGACCTTAGGGTAAAAAATTCATTTTTTTTCTTTTTTTGATGTGGACAACATCGGAGCCTCGAATGAGACCGATCCCATGCCCCAAAAGTGTTTCCTCCCAGAGATATGCTCGTTTTATGAAAGAGAAGTCGACGATTCTAAGCGCAAATAGAAAAGGACCTTATTCTTAAAATGGCTCTCCTGAACAATACTTTTCATCAACTTTTCACTTTATTTTTATGTGGACAACATCTGAGCATTGAATGAGACCGATCCCATGCCCCAAAAGTGTTCCGTCCCAGAGATATGCGCGTTTTATGAAAGTAAAGTCGACGATTCTAAAAGCAAATATAAAGGGACCTAATCTTTAAAATGGCTCTCCTGAAAAAACTGGTTTTTAGCCTTAGGTCCCTTTCTATTTTGCGCGTCACATATATCTCTGAAAAATAAAAGACATTTAAAATTTTCGGAACTCGCGCAGATTAAGTAACAGAGTCAGAATATTTAATTCGTACCCAAATTGTTTTTAGGTATGAATTTCGCCAGTATTTTGCCTATAACTTCATCATTAATGGCCATCATATCGTGAAATTTTTTAAAGAAATTTATATTATTTTTAAAAAAAATATTATAAACTTAATTTTGGCATTGTAATGTATACTGTAAAGTTCTCTTTTTTGTGATCTAAATTTTGTACACATCGGTCCATCCATTTCTTTGGACTTTTTCTATGCACTTTTTTGCCACTAAAAATTTTTTAAAACCCTCCCAAAAAACAAAAATTATAAAAAAATTAAAGCATCGTTTTTACGGTTATGAAGACGCCATTTATAAACTTTTCGAGCAAAAAGAATTTTTTTAGGTACGTACGAGTATTAAATATCCTAACCCGATAACAACAGAAGTGCTTTCTCGTTTAGGGGCTAACCATTGTAGATTTATTTAAACAACTTGTTTTGATTCAGATTTGATAAACGATACTTGCAGAATCATCCATCTGGATTGGTCGTTTTCGGTGATCACTGTTCATAAGTAATCTAGTGAAAAACAAAAAAATTAAATTCTGCAGGATTATCTGTTACTGATACAGTCTAGTAGCAAGTTCGGTTCACTAAGCAAATGCATTCTGTAGTCGCTTCAGTTGCTGCAGATTTACAGCAGCGTCATATACTGGATCAGATTTTTTAATCTGTCTAACTACTGCAGGATCGGAAGTTGTTTATAATTGATTCTGATGTGAGTAGTACGCTAGTTTAAATCATCATCTATATCTTCAGGTCTCTGTAATATATGTAGCAAACTGCATTCCGGCTAACATTATATTTCTCGTGGGCCTCGACATAGTAACTAAAATACGTTCTACAAAAATCTTATCTACCTGTAAGCCAACGATCAACTGGAAACGTCGTCGTAAGTTATGGTGGTACACGGTCGGCAGAATTCTTTTTTTTTGCCAATTACAATAAAAGATGTTCTACAATCCTAAAAACAGACTTTCATATAATCACGAAGTAAATCAATGAATGTAGGAGCTTACTACAGGGTGGTTCAATTGCAATACAGATCTTTGAGAGCAATTTGTGTGTTACTTAAATGGTTTTTATTTTATTTTTTTAGACAGTTAGTACTTAATGCTTTTCGTGGGGTACCTGACGTGTTCAGCAAACCTATCCGATTATCTGAGTCAATAGTCAGACGATACTAAAGTTTGGATAAAATGGGTTACCAACATACGTGGGTTTTTGAACAGGTCCCAGAAAATATTACTGCTGTGAAAAGCGTGGAGCATTCCAGGACAAAGTTAAATCATCGACGTACACAGTAATCTTTCGTTTAGCATGGTGATCAAATTATTTTAAATGGAATTGTCTCAACGAGATAGTACAATTGCCACACATAACATAGAACTAGGATTGTGAATTCGCAGTTTTGGAAAAAGAGCACGACTCCGACCAAAAGATGCAGTTTTAGGAAATAATAAAAAAAAAATTCCATTCATTTTATAACATTTTGACCAACAAACGAGAGATCTTATAAGCACCATGTACATGTTGTAACCAATTTTTCTTGTAAAGACACAATATCTTACCCAATATTGCCATTCGGGCCATGAGAAATTATTAAATTGTAGGAAGAGTTTGTATACAGTTCACCATTCAACTTAAAGTAATCACATCAGGGCGGATGCGCTAGAGTATACGATAGACTGGTCAACACAGAAATTGCTAGATTTCGGTTCAAAAAATAGGTAGAAATGGCTAAATTATCTAATGATTGACAACATTTCAACTAGGAAAACAGTCCATGGAGTTTCTGAAAGGAGTACATTGAAGAGCAATGATGAGTGTAAAATTATCTGGAAAGCAAAGTCCTTTGCTTTCAAAGCACCTAGTTTGAGATGCGATCAATGTTTTAAATAACGTACCATTTTGAACTAATCTATTTGCAAAATCCTGCCAAAAAGAAGCAGAGAATCTCGTACTACAGAAACCCAGTCTAGTCAAATAATAACTATTTTATGAATTATTTGAAACTATTCGATACGCCAGAGGTACCTAACTATGAGTGTTCGAACCTTAAAGTATAATTCAATATAAAATCCTGGAATGGGTTTTTGTGGTACGAGATTCTCAGCTTCTTTTTGGGGGGATTTCGCAAAATGATTAGTTCGATTCTTGTTGATCGATGCTATACAAATACAATTTGTTCGTATTCACACAAATGTCTTTCCAATCACCTATGATATTAACAGACTGAAACAGAAATGATTCCAAAACATTACGTCCTTGTTCTCCCCTTACCACAATGTAGAGCACATCTACTGAATGTTAATCTGGTAAACAAATTATCATTAAAAATACGTCTTTAAATTTTTTTAATTTGTTTTTTTTTACAAAGAAATTGGAGTGCGGTGTAGTGGTAGGAATTACGGTCTAGCTCTGCATAAAACATGGTCTTATCGGAACGAAGTTTCAAGGACTCAATATGCCAAAAAAAGAATATAAATTAACCGCCGAGATCTGGAAATTTCAAAGCTTTCGAAAACTTTCTCAGGGGCTGGTTTGAAAAGTCTGCCAATAGGCTCCACACTATACCAGAACTGAACAAAGCAAGTATATGCGATGTTATGGGTATTCATTAAAACTATTCAAACTATGGAGGATATTGTGTTTCATACTTAAATGTCGTGAAATAAACCCTAAAAAAACAAAATGAACAAAAATTTCTAGTTTTCCGATAGTTATTGCTTTAAATTTATAAAAGAAAAACTTCGGTCCTATGGAACCGCCATATACACATTTGCTGGACAAGGGTCCCAAAAATTGTTTTCAGTGTTGTTCCTTATTAAGCCAAACTCATTAATTACAAAAATTGTCATACCAATTAAATGAACTGTATTATAGAGGGCACATAATGTTCTGTCAGTACGAATCATTCATAACCTTTTCAATTTAAATAATAGTACGAGGCGTATGAGCAACATACCGTAACAGTTAATATAACTCATACGCATGTTTTATATTTGGAAACCAATGTTGAAAATGGGCTTTAAATTTCTGTTTAATGAACAATCTTTTGCGGTTGGACCAAAAAGTACCACGCCACATTATGCATATTAATTTTATTCTTTCTGTATTCAGTTGTACTTATGGTAATAAATCGTTAAAAGTTTCGTTCTAAAGAGAATTATTAAATTTTAATTTTTTTTAAACTACATAATTTCATCGACATCATTTAAACCCTTCAATAGTGTGTTTTAATTAAATTTCTTGAGAAAAACGTATGTTGTTATTATAACACTTGAATTTCCAAGTAATTACATTTCCATGAAATGTTCTTGTATAATGTAGAATAAGCCTACGGAAAATATTTATAGTTTAATTATTTGACTTTGACGTATTTTCATTTGGTGCATCAGCAGATAAGATAAATAAATTATGCTACATATAAATGGATTTTATAGACAATATTTCAAAAATGCATTTAAGTGATTACATTATTTATCAAGTATTAAGCTTAAGTATCATCAATATATCAATAGTTTTATATTTTAAGTAGTAAATTTCAATTTTAGAAGAAGTAAATAAAATCTCCTCACGAGGAGGGTTGTTGATATGCAATGATTAAAATGATACAAACGTGTGGCACATTGAAAGTGTGGATTGTTTTATTTAAATACATTTCAATTATTTTTCGGTCGTTTAAGACAACCCGTCTGACTCAGTAAACTTCGAAAATATAGAGCAATTGTTGTGGATACAAAGACAAAACTTCGAAAATATTGAGCAACTGTTGTGGATACAAAGACAAATATTTCACTCAACATCTTATTAAAGAAACAACGGGTAACTTAACTCAAATCAGTAGGCTGTGCAAGATAATAAACTACTGTTAAATGTTAGGTCCAAACAATTTATTAAATTAATTGAGTAATTTTAACATGGCTTACAGATTAACGTGTAAAAATCGTAAAGTCAACACTTACGATTTTAACACGTGCTGCTTAAACACAAGAAAAGATCTAACCAGAATATGGACAAAATATAACATATATAATAGTAGTATACACCAACCATCACCTCACTGGGGCATGGACCCTAATATATTAAAAAATCAGAATGTTATTATATATCGTTCTTCTATCCTTTCAAATATATCTGATTAGGTCTCACGATAAGGAGCAGACCTATATGCACTGAATCCATTAGGTGGCAAATGCGAACCCAGTTAGAAGTGATAGGAAAAGTGTATTGAACTTTCTCTCATATAGCCTCCCAAGTCGTAGTTGTCGAACATAACAAATCTTTTAATTCGGAGATCCGATCTTTAAGGGTTTTTTTTAGAAAAGGGGCTACGACAACAATCAAAATTGCTAACTAACAAGTTCCCCAAATGTTCGAATAAGCATCACTGCATTCACAAATATTGACCGGTTGGGGTATAACAGATCGATTGAATCGGACGTCATTTCCTTCAGAGCTATGAGGAGATATCATTGCCATCAGTAATCCTCAATATAGAGCGTATCTATTCAACTTCCTTTGGTCATTTCGGCAAACATCGGTATAACAATGCTGTGGTTCTCACGGGACCACGAGATATTTTTAATAATCCAAAGGAACTGTATCTGACCTTAAAATATAATTCCATTCACATTGCTATCCGACAGTGCCGAAGGTGATTTAATCGAAATGTTTATCATTATTTCCAGTACTCCACTCAACGCCAATAATCCACTCCATAATTTGCATTATTGTACCATACTAGTTCTAACATTTGTAATATCAAAAATTAATTAAAATAGACCTAATTTTTAGTACACTGCTCGATTCAGAATCACAATTTTATTTCATTGATGCCAGTCTGATCGTCCCATAGCCCATCTATGGTAGTAATCAATGAAGAAGGCGTAATTATGGACCGATTTCGATGAAACTTTTTTCATCTTTCAGGTTTGGGCCATGGGCGATCCCTATAAAACAAATATGGTTCACATCGATCCATGTTGATAACATACATAGCTTTTTCAGGATTACAAAACCAACATCTTCTCAAGCCACATATTACGCAGAGAGCGTCTCGCTTTGATTTGGTGTTTCACATGACATACATTTTCAAACTTTGGAATAATAATTTTTTTTCAAAAATTGTTACTTTAAATATACGAGTTTTCAATATTTAAATTTTTGTTTGGTATTTATTTTTCTTTCATTTTTTAACTTTTCATAAATTATTTATAACATCAAAGTCAAAAGAAATTCCGAAAAAGTAGAAGAAGGCGTAATTATGGACCGATTTCGATGAAACTTTGTTCATCATCCAGGTTTGGGCCATGGGCGATCCCTATAAAACAAATATGGTTCACATCGATCCACTTTGATAACATACATAGGTTTTTCAGGATTACAAAACCGACAGCTTCTCAAGCCACTTATTACGCAGAGAGCATCGCGATTTTGATGGCCCGAGCTGATATAAATTCTTACCTCGGTTTGGTGTTTTACATGACATACATTTTTAAACTTTGGAATAATACATTTTTTTCAAAAAATTTTACTTTAAATATATTTAATATTTAAAATTTTGTTTGGTATTTATTTTTCTTTAATTTTTTTACTTTTCTCAAATATTTATAATATCAAAGTCAAAGGAATTCCGAAAAAGTAGAATGATAAGCAACTATTGTCTTCGTTTTATTAATTTACGGCAAAGCAATCTTTTCAAGTACTACAAGAATTATTGATGTTAAACTCAAGAAAATAATAATGGTTTTTAACCTTAACTCTGGTGAATTTCAACCATTCGTAATTACGTACAGCTCCCATATGAAGGCCCTTCCCGTTTTGAGAACCTGAATAGGTTCAGAATCAAGCAAGTTGTGCACAGTATTGCAATGCCGGCCAATCCTGAGTTTAGTCTATTTTATTTGCCTTGATGTGAGGATAGGTTTGAATAGATTTTAGGTATTTATAGATTTTAATTGAGCCAGAAATGTGGCATTTATTGAGCCATAAAGTTGTGCCGATCTTTATTGCTCTGTTTCGGATTCAACTGTCTGATATTAATGTTTTAATTAAATTTAAAGCTTTATTCTTGAACGGCTTTATTCTTGAACGGGTTGAATCTTGTAGGTCTGTTAGCCAATATCACCGCGTTTTTTGTGGTTTATTCCCTACCGGAGTGACAGGCTTAAGCCGACTGAAGCATAACTGTTTCTTGTCGATTTGTAAAATAGAACATTGTATCGTAGTATCACTGCACCGAATCATTTGCTTACGAATTTTAGACACATGTATCACAACAGAAGCGATATTCTCCTCACTACTGGTAAGATGACGTCTTTGCGGTCACCTGTCATCCAAATAACTGCACCAAGATTCAAATTTGCGAACCATTTTGGCAAAGGTGGTATCAGAAGTTCAATAACGCTTACAATATATTGTGCAAAGTGCACAAACACAGAAAGCAGAATAGAATACAAATTTAGAGGGCACTAGGAAATCCCACAGAATCGAAGTATTTAATACTTTTTTTTACCACATTTTATCCCCTTGAAAAATGTTGTTGTTTTTTGAGTATTTTATAATGCCTTGCAATTCAGTTTTTCCGTACGGCTTTAATTTGTAGAAATGATATGAATGAGTTTTTTTATATTTGAATATCCTACCGTACATGCTATAAAAAACTTTAAACTTACGCAGTCGGTATTGTGCATAATTAATAAAAGAAGCCTTCAAGCCCAAAAATCCCATAAGCAAGCTACACCCTTTGGTTAATTAGGGCAACAAAGATTAATTCCTAAGGTGTGAAAATTAAGCAGAGTAAAAAGAGGTCCCAGCCAACCCAAGTGTAAGCAATAAGACTTTATTAAGTAAAGTCAATGATGGATATAAGCATTTTTTCCGTATCTAAAGTATCTAAGATCTTCACGAAAATAATAGCGATACGAGTAGAAATTGTTTTGACTTGGTGCTTCTTTTTTCTTGACTTAATTAAAGAGAGGTTGACCTAAGGATTTTTAGTATGGATTAGTTTTATGGATCGACATTCTACAGGGTGGTTAAAATGGGGTTTTAAAATTAAATAACTTTTTCGATCATAGATATTTTTTCAGTAGCCCAAATAACCCCAGCTGATGTGAAACACAAATAACTTTTTTATTTTTGAACATAATTTATTTTTTCTTTTTGCAGATTATAACTGAACTCTTGAAAATTTAAAATGAATACGTACAGTCCACAACAACGCATTAAAATTATCGATTTTTGTTATTCTTCTCAACGATCAATTGTTCTGACGCATCGAAATTATCGCCGTTTTTTTTAACGTAAGATCAGCGCCCACATCTTCAACGATTACAAGTTTAGTTCGCCGTTTTGAGGAACTGGGTTGCAGTTTCACCCAATCAGATGCACTGTTTGGTGCGGTGTTATGGCCACAAAAATCATCGGCCCATATTTCTTTGAGAATGAGGATGAAACGCCAGAAACGGCCTCCGGGGCTTCTTACAGAACAGTGATCGACAACTCTTTGCGGCCACTAGTGGAGCAACATCCTAATTTGTGGTTTCAAAAAGATGGAGCCACTGCAAATACTGCTAGGCAAACTATGCACATGCTGCGTGAAATTTTTGGTGAACGGATAATTTCAAAAAATTCAGATTTCTCTTGGCCTCCGTTTTTTATGGGGATATTTAAAAGACAAAGTGTATGTTAACAAACCACAGACACTTAGACAGCTCGAGCAGAATATTCTAGACGAAATACGGCTCTTGCAACTAGAAACATTACTCCGTGTAATGCGAAATGCGCTAAAAAGAGCCAATGTCTGTATCGAGCAAAATGGTGGTCATTTGTTTGATGTCTTATTTCACACATAGTCACGTTAAATTTACATAAAATGTATTTAACATATAAAAATAAATCATTTAAAAAAACGTTATTACAAGAGTTATAAGTGTTTAACATCACTAGGTCTCATTTGGGCCACCCTGTATATAGGTACATAACAAATGGATAATACAATGGAAAGATTCACAACTGAACAAAGAACCAGAGTAATAGTATTTTATTATTTATATCAGCGATCAATTATTTTAACGCAAAGTGATAAAGCTCATTTTCATTTGAATGGCTTTGTTAATAAGCAGAACTGTAGGTTTTGGGTTTCTGAAAATCCAACAGCCATTCATCAAAATGCCAATTGCGCCACATTAGGTGTACAGTGTGGTGTAGGATCACATCTGCTAAAAAATTTAGCCTTATTTCTTCCAGAATGAAGATAGAAGAGCGGTATCGATTTATGATAGAACATTTTTACGTCCTGCTCTTGAATGCAGACCTGAGATATGGTGTCGGCAAGACGGAGCTACTGCCCACACTGCCCGATATACGATGGCACCTTTAAGTCAGTTAGAAAAAGTTATTAAAGTTTTTAGCCCCATGGTAACTTTTATATGTATATTTATTTGTTGAACGACAAGGTTTCTTCTTAAATTGAGGTCCTGCAGTTCTAACAACTACAGCATAGACCATTGAGGTGATAATGTTCCAGAGCATGTCTGAGATCGTATAGTCACCAAAAATATATCAGAAACCACGTGATTGCACATGGAAATCTGTTATCCATCCGTGTTTGCAGTTATGAATTTTCTAGGATTTAAAGAGCTAGCTAGATCTGTGAACACAAATTCTTTACTTTATTTTAAAAATAAAATTTTAGCTTTTAGCTGAAGTTTGACATTTAGCGGAAGTTTGACTCTAGCAAATTTTTAGTAAAATTAATTCTATCTGATTCCCCTTTTTTCTGAAAACTTCCAAATTCCCAATTCCACACAAACAAGTCCCACACTTCTCAATCACTACAACACCAAAACATTTTCTATTAAAATCACCTACCCAGTATTGTTAAACCAATCTCAACAAATTGAAATATTCTAAAGACCTTTTTACATTTTTCTGGTTTTATGTTTAATTAAGCTTAAGTCAAAATGATGTACCTTTAAAACTTTCAGCAGTTCCTTAACGTGGCATAGCTCCGATGGCTCCTTGGTAGAGTCATGTAGCAGATGGTTTTAACGCTGATGATAATACAAGGGATGATGGTGGCTTTAAAGGCATTGGGGAAACGCAAACAAATAAGATGTATTATGCATAAATTAACATCAAGAACATGGTTGTTGACATGGAAAATATTTAAATTAATTTCATTATAATTATTAAATCAAAGAGAAGGAATATGAACGAAACCTAAATGAATATAAATAAAGCTATGAAAGTATCTGGGGGAGGAAAGATAGAGAGCATATGTAAAAGTTGGTTTACATAGATTTAGGGTATAACCAGGGGCGGATAAGTCCGTGATCAAAGAAGTCGTATGTGGGGCTAACAATTTGATAAAATGTTTCAAAATCGAATCACCAAAAAGGCTGGAACAACAAAACTAAAGCGATAAGATATTGCTAAAGCAAACTATTAAGGATCTCAGCTTAACTTGTTAGATCATATATATATTTTTTTTCGTAATCTTAGTATTGGCGGAAGTAATGCGAATTTTGGCTTTGGGTGTATTTTCGCCAAAATACTTCTGATAGTCTAGGATGCTGTTTTGGTGCATCAGTTCCGAACTGTCTGGCCTTGTTTAATTACTCACTTTACGAGGACGTAGGCATTTCAACATTTCTTTAGGTGTCATATTAGCATTCTTTAAGTTGTTATACGTTTAACCATAATCGGCGGTATGTTCCCTATTGATGTCGTCTCCTGCTTCAGCAGTATCCTACCGACACGCTGGTTAAAAAAAACTAAGTTTGCAAAACCTATGCGGAGGTTTTCCGCAACCACTGTTGACTGAAAATAATTGAGTTTTCTCAAGACCTTGGCTCTGGAAACTTCGTTGTTCTTGGGAACTTCCTGGGAATTTGGTTGAGACTCTGATTGAATTCAAATTGCGCATAGAGTTTCATCCTGGGACACACAAAAAAAGAATAAAAAAATATTCTTGTCGCAAGCATATTAATATTATTTGTAATATTGTTTAAAAAACAATGTCGTTACGCTACTAATAAACCAAAAATTACACGAGTTTTGACCCCTGTCGGTGCATGTATCTAACTTTATCTCAACCAATAAATATTTTTGAATTCGTCAATCAACTATTCCATAAGTCCAAAAAACAAAAAGTTTTGTGAAACAAATATTCAACAAATGGTCCGAGGAACTTTTAGTTATTTAAAGGAAAACTTTTTCTTTCCCCCCCGCTTATGAAATACGCCCAACCAGCTTATGACCATAAGCCATCAATATGCACAATTTCAGAACCTTAATTTAATTCGTTTGCCGTCATCGTCTTATTAAAAGATACACGGGCGGACTGATATGGCTAGATCCTCAGCATTTATCGAAGGTCAATAATATATATAAAGATTGATCCATCTAGAGGTATTTTTCAGAACAAACAAACATATAAAAATTTAAATCAAGTGTGGAATCTTTATTGATAATTTGAAAGGACATTTTATGGCATTTATATTTTGAATATAATTTTCTACAAATGTTGGCCGCAGCTACACCTCAGCGTTTCCATTCTGAGGGTCTAAATTTTACCAATTATGACTCGTTCGAGCATTTCGACCGGTATAGCTTTAATGGCACGGGTAATGTTGGCTTCCAAAGCCTGAATCGTAGCTGGTTTGTCAGCATAGACTCTAAACTCTACGTAACCCCAAAGAAAAATGTTTAAAGGTGTGATATCACTCGATCTAGGCGGCCAACTCACCTGTACAAAACGCGAAACTAGCTGCTTTTCGAAATGACCTCTCAATAGATCCATTGTTTGAGCAGCTGTATGCCAACTGGCACCGTCCTGTTGAAACCAAGTATCTTCAAGATTACGTTCTTGAAATTTAGGTGGCATAAAGATTCATATCATAGCGCGATAGCGAGCATCATTCACGGTTACGTTCCGGCCAATATCATTTATGAAAAAATATGCACCGATGATTCCACCAGCTTATAAACCGCACCAAACCGTGGCTCAGCCCAAATGCAGCAATTTTTTATTGACTTTGCCGTTGATCCAGAAATGAGCCTCTTCACTGAACAAAATTTTGGTTGAAAAGCGGATCTTCCCGTTTCTCACCGAACGCTTATTTCCATAATACAGTTGCCAACATTTGAAGGTAATTATTTTCAAAAAATAAATGCCATGAAAAATCCTTTCAAATTACCAATGACGATTCTCCACTTGATTTAAATTTATATAGTGTTTTTTTTTTGTTCTGAAAAAATACCTTCAGATGATAACCTTATATCATTGTTTTTAAGCCCGGTGCCTGAACTTCAAACATAGTAAAATCCATGTATGAAACATAAATAACCAAAAAATGCTAAAGCTTACAAAGCTGTAACCTCCCAAAAACAGTAGCAAATGAAAACTAATCGCTTAATCTTTACATAAATAAAGCAAAAACATTTCAAAACTTAAGAGATAGTCGCAGCTTTGCCGCAACGTCGTGGCAACTACAAAATTGTGGAAGAAACATCAAATCTCAACCAACCACTCTACTTATTCGCTGTATTTCATTTAAACATCCTTGACTTTGATGTTTATTATGTTCGCCACAAAGTGTTAAAATTCTTAGGTGGCACTTTTAACAATCGCCGTCTCAACAAAGGTCGCTCCAGAAAGCCAAAAGTTAATTTAAGTACTGCAAATGTATTCCGAAGCAGTGCAACTGGCGAATCTTGTTGGTGATTAACATGGCTATAATGATAGTTGCCGCCGCCATCGCCGTCGCTGTGGCTTGTATCTTTTTAATTGTCAACGACAAGATAAACACGTGCCACAATATTTCACTTAAGTACATGCCAAAGTGTAAGCCACGGGCAACAAATGTAATTTAACCAGGCTAAAGGAAAAAAAATTGTAAAAAATTCGTACTGCATGTTAAAGAAAAGTCTTTCTTAAACTAAAGAATATTTTTAACAAGCTGTTTTTACTTACGTTTTTAACATTTCGAACATTATACCTCTTTAGTTATAGTTCTCGCAATAAGGGTACCTGTAGTTTTCGTCAAAAACGTATTGATCTCAGTCTTCTTATTCATACTCGTTTATACCCGTTAAAACCAAAGTTGCATTAAAGTTTCAAACTTTTTTTATTGCTGAAAGTCTTAAATTTAAGGTTTTAGCAGGAGATTGACAATTTGGTAGATTAAGCAGAAGATGTGTAGAGAAAACTTCAATCGCAAAACTTCAAGCAGAAGATGTGTAGAGAAAACTTCAATCGCTGGAAATCTTATAACCCCATATACATATATAAGTGACAGCGCATAGAGAAAGAGGCCTAAGGGTAAAAAAAAATAAATTTTCACTTATTTTTGATGTTGACAACATCTGAGCATCGAATGAGAACGATCCCATGCCCCAAAAGTGTTCCCTCCCAGAGATATGCGCGTTTTATGAAAGTGAAGTCGACGATTCTACACCAAAGATACACGTACTTAAATCTTTAAAATGGCTCTCCTGAACGAAACTGGTTTTTACCTTTCTATTTTGCGCCCTTTCTATTTTGCGCGTCACCTATATATACTAAGTCAGTGGAGAATTAAAATATATTTAACATCCTGACACCTCATATTCCCTTACACCTTTCTAATGCAATATAGCTGCCAAGGGAAAAAAACGAAAAATCGATATGATCATTTTGTGTTCGAATATTTTTACTAAGAATTTCTGAAAATATCGATAAGGACAAATACCCAGCCGAAGCAACAAATCTCTGTCGATTCTATGGCACAAAAAACGTTTGTAATAACCGAAAACGCTAGATGTCGAGGCGGTTTATAACGGATATCCAACACCACGAAATTGCCTCAAACGCTCCTGAGGAATCTTCACCTTACAAGACTCCGTAAGAAAAAAGTTGCAACAAATGAAATATGGACCAACAAAAATTGCAAAGCCGGAGTCTATGGACGGAGCCTAGATAGCTGCAGTCGAAGTTGTTAGTTGTGATACAGAATCAAAAAACAACAATACAGGAAGCAGAGGTGAGAGAAAAATTATTTATTACCACAGCATAGCAGAGAAGTGGAAACTCAGAAATTTAAGGAGATTGAGGCTTACGCTATTACAAGGGGCACCAGAAAAATCCTCCAGTGAGTGATGCGGTAAACAAAAGTCTCACCGAATGATACTCGTAACACTGCGTTTGACAATTGATATAGAAATCTTTTAATAATGGAAACATGAAGTGCGTTGTGAATCTGAAAACAATATTTTTCAAACGAAAAAAAGAAAAGACTAAAGACGAGTTAGACCAAAAACATGATGTGGTATGGAGGTATGAACTCATATGAATTATTATTTAAACCTAATCAAATTTTCTGTCTTATGTCAGTTAAAGCACAAAGCGTAGGTACATTTGAATGAAAGCTACATCAAACCCGATCTGGTCTATTATCAGCAATGCTTATGGTGTTTGCAAAATAACGCCAAATTCTAGTTCTGATGGAATTGTTAGACATGAATTAGGAGGAAACATTTGTACATAGGCAATAACTAAATTGGGAGTGATCTGCTTTTTTGGGCAACTTTGCTTGCAAAAAAACCGTTTATCGAAATCTTAAGAATCTTGCTGTTTTCGGCCGGTGGAACCAAAACTCAATTTCAACTCCGGCTGTCATTAGCCTCAAATAAAAAATGAGCATTTTAATAACGATATTGATTCATTTTTGCAAACTTTAGGTTGACTACAAGAAAAGGTGGATGGATGGACTTCTCATAATTGACGCAGAAAAAATCTTAGTTGATCGGTTTTATTTATTTATGATTTGCAAACTCCGCTGAACCATAGTGTTGTGAATGTTCATAGAACCAGCGTAGGAAATCAACCCGCAATAAACGATGGTATTATATCGGTTTGTGAAAATTCTCAAATTCCCCAAAATCAGGAAATTTTGTTAAAAAAAGTACTTTTGAGCAATTTAAGGCCTGTAATTAAATAAAGTATCAACCGATTTTGAGCTTCCCAATAGATGTCAAAAGAAAATCCTTTGAACTTTCGATACATATTTTATTTTAATTTTGAGAATTGATCTTACAGCATATCACAGTTCTTCTTGACGTGCATTTTTCAAAATAGATACGTGAGTTAGAGGTCCAATAAATTATGAATGTGGCATCAGATTTTAACAAGTAAGGTGTCCTCTAAATTTAATTGGTGTTTTCTTTACGAAAATTTTAAAAAAGTTGAATATCATTGTTTGAAATATCTCTCTTATTTTAGGATGTATATTTAAGCCTTACATATTGGATGATCCATTTAGAGGTATTTTTTCAGAACAAAAAAAAATATAAAAATTCAAATCAAGTGTGGAATCTTTATTGGTAATTTAAAAGGACAACTACCTGTCCAAAACGTGAAATTAACTGCTTTTCGAAATGACCTCTCAATAGATCCATTGCTTGAGCAGTTGTATGGCAAGTGACAGCGTCCTGTTGAAACCAAGTGTCGTCAAGATTACGGGCTTCAATTTCAGGTAGCATAGAGATCGATATCATGGCGCACCAAACCGTGGTTTTCTCTGGGAATAATGGCACCTCTTGTACCTCTTCCTGTTGCTCTTCAGCCCAAATGCAGCAATTTTGTTTACTGACCTTGCCGTTGAGCCAGAAATGATACAGTTGCCAACTTTTTAAGGAAATTATTTTCGAAAAATAAATGTCATAAAATGTCCTTTCAAATTACCAATAAAGATTTCACACATGATGTGAATTCTTATATTTTTTTTTGCTTTAAAAAAATACCTCTACGTAGATGGATTGTTTTTCCTAAATTTATTTAAAAAAAAATATGTTTTGCCCATTGAACAGGGACTAAACCGGCTCAAGACCTTTTGCTTCTATATTTAAATAGAAGACAATTAATTTGGGCACCGTAACATTACGTTTGGTTCATCCCACAACGCCACTTCTGCTTACCAAAAGTGGAGCCACTCATTGATGGCTCTCGATGTGGAGTCTCTTTAGACGTGGCAAGAGTGAGTTGTATTTTCGTGGCAATTGTGTGAAGAAAACTTGAAATGTAAGGTTTACAACAGTAGTTCTCATTCGTTTGGGGAGAGCCTGGCCTTATAGAGTTCGGTTTTACTTTCAACAATTGCAGCAAAGCTTTCTGAAGAGGGTTGTCACGGACCCGAAATCATGATAAAAGTAGCGTGCAGCCACTTTGCCATTTTGTTAAAAACTTGTCTTCTATTTAAATATAGAAGCAAGAGGTCTTGAGCCGGTTTAATCCCTGTTCAATGTGTAAAAGCAACAGACCGAAATAAAACAAACGAGCTAAACATTATTTTTTGCCGTAATCTATTTTACTTGTAATGATAGTTTTAGAGCAGGTTCACCATGGGTTGAGAAGTTTTAGAAGTTTAGCTGGAGCACTACTTAATTTTACATACAAAACTATTTTCCTATTTATAATTTCTGGTATAAAATGCGACAGGAAACCATTTCTGAAAAATGGTTCTAAATTTTTTTTGTAGGTACAGTCGAGAAAAACAAAAGTCAGCTTTTAAAATTTTCCAAACACCATCATAAAATTTTAAAATCGGAGTAAAGTCCGCTTTTGAGTACTATTGAGCACCCTGTAACTAAGTTGAAGATCAACTGATTTTTTTGTTTTTTAACGGATTTAAAGAGATGAGCAACAGTGTCTTAGATGCATACGCAGAGCTCATAATACTGGATAATCAAAAGTGATATGGAGCATGGATAATCTGAAGGACTGAACGTTTCTACACAGGGATAGTATCAGTAGCCATAACCAAATTTTTTGGATTTTTCCCCGACCTTTTTCATTCCACGATTTACTAAGTTATGCATTGTAAGCCGAAAAGAATTTTACTAAAGACAATACAGTTTGCGCCTTCGATAATAAGGATCACTGTTGGGTGAACAACAGGGGTAAAAAATTCAGTAAGAGTTCCACTTTATTAGAAGATTCGTTATCTTTGATAATAATTTAATACAGGGTGGCTGATAAAAGCCACTACCAAAAAGTATTTAATTACTTTTTTCAATTTAATGAATCTGCACGCAGAAAAAAGTATGGTCGCGGTGACAATATTGGAAGAGGAATATACTATTGTTGAGTATATGGTTGTGGTACAACAATATGATGATCCTCACAACAATAGTATGATTCAACCAAACTATGATCCTCACAACAATAGTATAATTCACACATAACATACTATGATCCACACAACCATAGTATGATTCACACTCAACCGTACTTTGATCTCCACAACTATAGTATGATCCATATACATGTATGTTTCATATACAACATGTATGTTTCATATACAACCATAGTATGATCCTCACAACCATACTATGATTTACACACAACCATGTTATGATCCTTACAACCATAGTATAATCACTATTTAGATATGAATTATGAAAATTATTCAAAAATACTCGTACATAAAATTCAAAATAATAGGGAGTGATTTATTTCACAGTAGAAAAAATAAGTTGAAATAAACGTAAGCGTTTTTATTAAAAATATTTCAGTTAAACAAAGCCAAAGCAATAGATGTCAAAAGCAGCTTGCTTAAAAAAGCTTAAAAGCATATTTAAATGAAGAAAAATTACAATCGTACTGTATGATTGCCGTAATCATATTACTGTTAACATAAAACGCAAAACACAATACTTTTGTCGCACCAACCACATTAATATTGTTGCTATATTGTTTTCATTTTTATATTTGGCAATAATACTATTGTTACATTTAACAATATTAATATTGCAGCAATCATACTATTGTCAAAAACAAATTCAGTTAACAATGCTATGGTTGCGACGAACATACTCTATTCCTATATAAAATTCAAATGGCCAACTAACTGAACGCTACAGACTTTCCTTCGCTTGGAAGTTTGCTAGAAGATGCTTTAAATGGTGGAAGAGGACGGACACATATTGAACTGTATTTTCATGTCTGACTAGGTCGATTTCGATTTAAACGGCAACATAAACAAACAAAATTGTCAAATATGGAGTGCTTTCAACCCACAGCTCCATAAAACGAAATTGCATCCATTGTCGGGCCCTACTTCTTCGAAGAAAACGATCAAACCGTTACGGTTACTGGAAATCGTTACTTGAGCATGTTGAGAGAGTTTTTCTATCCAAAATTAGGCCGAATGAGAATTTCTTTTAGCTCCGTGTGTTTTTAGCAGGATGGTGCAACTCCTTGCATAGCCCGGCCTGTTATGACAGAAGTGCGACTAATTTCCCACTAAGCTTATATCCAGAAACTCCACATTCGTTGGCCCTGACCCGTTGGTCGCCTGACCTTACTACACCTGCCATTTTCTTGTGGAGTTGTTGCAAACAGGAAGTCTACAAAGCAAACCCAACAGTTTTGAATAAACTATAAAGCAATCCATTTGAGAAACAATTGCGGCTATTCCTGTCTCAACTCTCCAAGCAGTAATGAACAACTTTTTGGTAAGATGGTAAAAGGCATCAACAAACAGGGGGGGGGGGGGGGCATTTAAATTCCATTTTGAATCGAACTAAGTTACATTTATTAAAATTGAATGAGCTTTAACATGAATAAAAGAAAAATAAATTCTATACACTGAAAAAAATTATTTAAGTTTCTTAATGTAGAAATAATCATCAGCCACCCTTTATCATAACTTTAACTATTACATCTCATATGTTTTTGTCAAAGTGAATATCGGCATCCTTGCTCCCTTTTGTTATCCGCACTTTTTAATTATTTATTGCTCCGTTTGTAATAAAAAAGACTTTTGTTGCTTCGGATATTGTACTCAGTATCTTCTCTGCTTGCCAAAAAAAAAGAATTTATTTATGTTTTCAGTATGAATTTTCTGCTTGAGTTCAGTTTTTCTCTGGCGAAAGTGAAAATGACAGTAGCTGTAAATGAATATATCACTTATGTTCGTTTTCCTTCATTACCCATTTCGCATGTGCAATTTTATTTATTTCTTTTTCTGCCATTTACCACAACAGTTCTGTAATTCTTTTTGTCTTGGTTTCTTGAGAAGTTTAAGGAAATGAAGCGTGGAAATGAGAACGCCAGCATTGACGACTCATAATACTTTCCAACAACAAATGATGGTAAGGGATATTTAAAATTATTGATAAGCTGGTAACATCCAAGTGTAAATATTGGGTGATCCATCTAGAGGTATTTTTTCAATAGGGTTTTATTCACAGATTACGCGTGAGTTGTGTTAAACTTATTTTTTTCATTTTCAGTATCGTTTGCCATTTCATCATGGAAAGACTTATAATGCGAAAACCACGGTCTTGTGCTGTTTATGGGCTGGTGAAATCCTTGGTTTATAGTTTATATAATTCGTAACAGGTGATCAATCTAGATGTACATTCTCAATAGGGTCTTTTTCACAGATTACGCTTTAGTTCTGCTAAACTTTATTGTGTTCCTTTTCAATATTGTTTGGCATTTCATCATGGAAAGGCTGGCTCCGTGAAAATCAGGGTCTACGAGCAATTCGCCATACCGGTCGAAATGCTCGAACGAGTTATCTAAAATTTTACCATCAGTATGGACACTAGAGCGTACCAGGTTACAAGTAAAAAAAAAAAGTTCGCTCAATGACTTCAAAGACAAAACAATCGGCCTCGTCGAGACAAAAACATCGATGTATCACACTTTAAAATCCGTTTATAAATGCAGAAGTTATATAGAAAAATGTAAAAGCGCGACCCCTACGTTCGGCATAAAAAAATAAAAAAAAAAATTTGAAACTACCTTTCAATAATACTTCATATTCGAAGGTGTACGGCGAACTTTTTTTTTGAGGTACGCCCTAATGGACACCCTGAGGCGTTGTTGGGGCCAACATTTGTAGGAAATTGTAATCAAAAAATAAATGAAATAAAATGTCCTTACGTATGAACAATTAAGATTCCACACTTGATTTAAATTTTAGTATTTTTTTTATTTTGCAAAAAGTACCTCTAGATTGATCACCCATTGTGTATACTTGTTTCTTTTATTTTCACACTTTTTCATGTTTCTGCCAAATTTTTGTAAAGTATAGCCTATTTTCATTAGGCTTTAAGCATTCCCCACATTTGGGAAAACTGCTACACTGACATCCCTATGAGTATATAATTTAATTTAATACTAAAATAAATAACTGCAACCATAACTTTATTTCAGTTTCCCCTCCGTCTTTACACAGCATTTATGCAGTATTACTATTGATTTATTTCACAAAGTTTATTCGCCCCAAATCTTAAGATCTTTTGCTTTGCTGGATTTTCGCTTTCATCCGAAAGATATGTTTGCGAGAACTGGGTTATGTTGGGATTTATTAAAGAATAGTTTTAAGTTTGGCCTTCGTTGCGGTTTTAAAATTCACATTTAGTTTGCATTTCTGCTTAAGACAGTCACGTTTGGCTTTACTACTTCGGAGTAGAAAATGCCTCACCTCACTCAAATTAATTAGGGTACAATGCAAACAAATTTTAATTATGCTGACCTCAATAGTTAATGTTATGAGAAATTTATTAATCAACTTATCTTTATTTATTGGTTTGTATGTAAGAATTTACCCACATACGTTAAAACAGTTTTTACTTAACCCTGCTACTACGTTAGGGTCATTTGATGACCCAAATCGTATTTAACATTACCGTATTTCTAACTGGTGGAATATATTTGAAAGTTCTTACTACTCAGTGCATAAATTGTTGAAATATATTGAATTCAATTAGTTTTATCACCATTTTAGGCTTAGGCAATTTTTTATTGCAAGTGTTTACACATATCATGTTCGGGTCATTTTATGACCCTCTATCATTTTTGTAAAACGAATAATAAATATATAATATAATATGTCTATATTATATGTTTTTTGCATTTGTTTTTCACCTCTTTAGTGACAACAAACAAACAAAATAAGAATGACCGACAAAACGCCCAAAAAAATAAGGCATGGTTGTAGAGTACTGAGTAATCGTCCGGAACACATCTCTGTTGCGAATGCATTGGAATGCGTTTACAGTTATAATTTTTGTATTCAATAACAACGAAGCAAATACTTCTAGTTCTGCGCTAAATTTCATAGTGATCAGTTGCTATTGTAAATCTAAGTTTATAGACGATAGATTTTGATAAAACATGGAATCTAGACATACTGTAAGTATATATAATCTTAATTTTTTCTAAATTCATACTAGCATTTATACGATAAAAATCGTATTTGCTTTTACTTGGCCATAATGTCAGCGTGGACAAATGACTGAGCATGACATTGGTGCATTCTTGAGTGACCTTGAAGACGATGCAAGTGATGATGGTGATGCGAATTTTGTACTTGAGGAAGACGAATGTTTATCTTCAGAACAATCCATTTCCAGTGGCACAGAAGCCTTCAGTTCATTGTCCGTAACTAATGACACAGAATTTTTTGATAAAGATCGGATGATAAACTGGACAACAACACCTTCTTTGCAATGTCTAAGTCGTGCAGCAAGTTAGTGTCTTCATACCGTGGACGAAATGTGACTACCGATAATTTTTTTACGAGTCATAATCTTGCATTAGAACTGCTAAAGCAAAAAATTACTATTGTTGGCACAGTGAGGAAAAACAAACGTTTTTTGCCGGTTCATGCAACAACACAAGAATTGCGTAAGCTTCCAATACACTCAAGTAATTTTTTTTTTCATGAAACAGAAACTGTAGTTTTGTATGTGCCTAAAAAATACAGAATGGTTTATTTGCTTAGCACTCTTCACCATAACAGCAAAATTTTGGAAGATCATCCGAAAAAAATTCCAGAAATAATTGAATACTACAACTCGACAAAAGGAGGAGTCGACACATTGGACCAAATGGTTCGTACATATTCGTGCAAAAGAAAAACCAATCGGTGGCCAGTTGCCCTGTTCTCCTATTTATTAGATATTTCTGCTCTCAACGCTTTTATAATATGGACCGAAATAAATCCTGAATGGCAAAAAAATAAACTGCACAAAAGGCGCCTTTTTTTAGAGCAACTCGGTGAAGTTTTAGCTCAAAAACATATCAAGAGACGTAGACGGCTTCCTCGCGCAGAAGCATCTGCATCATTGGTACGAAGAATTCGAGAAGAAGACAGTGGATCACCATCTACGAATTCGCCTTCTCCAAAACGACAATGCCCTAGTGAACGAAAAAGGTGCAAATTTTGTCCGTCGAAAAAGGAAAAAAAGACCTTTACTGAGTGCATAACTTGCAAAAAACCTGTTTGTCCGTCACACCGACACACAATCACTCTAACGACAACATATTGCATTGATCACAAGCATTAAACATATTTTTGAAACGTACAAATTTGAATTTTCTCAATAAAAAAATGTGTGGGTCAAAATATGACCCGAACATAACATGTGTATATTTTTTCTAACATAGTAGCAGGGTTAATTGGAAAAGTACCGAAATATTTGAAAGACAATGTTTGCACTCAAAAAATACAGTAAACGTACACAATATTCACTTATTAAGTTCGTACTTATAATCAAAATTTGCATTTTTGTGTTAACAAATGCCCAAACTATTGCGGTTTTACTGCTCAGTCTTAGTTATCGCGGATTAACCAAAAGCCAAAATAATATTATATTTTTGAATCCTTAAAAATTCCAAAAACTTTTTAAGGTTAAGTTATTTTTTTTCTCTTTTTGAAATAGAAATACAATTTGTCTTTGAATTTCTTATATAAGTTTTATTTTAAATAACCCGAAAGAAAATATTTCTTCAATCCAAAATGAGGAAGATAGCTATTTATTTTATTTATAATTTAAAAACTAATTATTGCTTATGCTTTAATTAAGGGCGACCGCAAAACTAACTGGCCTTGCATATTTTCCGTTTTACTAGCAACTTTTTTTTGTTTTTTAAAAGCAATCTTTATAAGCCATCTGTCAATATTTCCGAAATATTTAATGATTATTTTCTTTGTTACAGGTGATTGAAGTAAACAAGTTTTATAATATTTGAAAAATGGAAAATAAAGAGTTTCGTGCGGTAATTAAACACTTTTATATGAAAGGTTATACGCCACAATTAATCAAAGATGAATTGGATGCTGTTCATGGTGATAATGCACCATCATACTCCACCGTGAAATCCTGGGTTCAACAATTTAAAATGGGTCGTTCAAGTACGGAAGATGAACAACGCTCTGGAAGACCGAAAACTGCTACTACTATTGAAAACATTAGAAAAATATTTAATGAAGTGACTAATGATAGAATAATAAAGCTCAGAGAACTTGCTGATATTGTTAAAATACACGAAAAACAAGTTTGGAGTATTTTACATGATGAACTCCACATGAAAAAGCTATCCGCAAGATAAGTGCCGCGTTTGTTGACTTTTTCCCAGAAAATCGTCCGTTGGACCAATTCCGAGGAGCTTTAAGCGATTTATCAGCGTAATCCAATGGAGTTCTTGCGCCGATTCATAACTGTTGATTAAACATGGATCCACCACTACATCACAGAATGCAAAGAACAGTCAAAACAATGGATAGAAGCTGGTAAAAGTGGTCCCAAGAAGGCGAAAGCTGTTAAGTCAGCAGGAAAAGTAATGGCCACAATATTTTGGGATGCAAGGGGTATAATATTTATTGAGTATCTTGAGAAAGGAAAAACTATAAATAGTGAATATTATTGTGCATTATTGGATCGGTTGAGTGAAGAAATCAAGATAAAACGACCGCATTTAGGAAAGAAAAAAAGTTCTTTTTCATCAAGGTAATGCTCCTTCACACACTGCATTTTTAACTCAACAAAAACTGGCCGAATTGCGATTTGAAATTGCTCCGCATCCACCATATAGTCCTGATTTTGCTCCTCCTGATTATTTCTTGTTTTCAAATTTAACAAAAAATTCTCGGTGGCAAAAATTTTCGTCCAATAGCGAGGTTATTGCTGAAACTGAGGCCTATTTTGAAGGTCTTGAAAAATCTTATTTTAAGGATGGAATTAAAAAACTTGAAAAAAGTTTGATGAAGTGTATTGAGTTGGAAGGAGATTATGTTGAAAAATAAATAATATTAATTCCAAAAAACGGTTCTTTTTATGTTAGGCCAGTTACTTTTGCGGTCGCCTATGTAGAATGTTTAAAAAAATTCATTTAGTATTACCAATAAGTAAATATTTATTATTTAAGATAATTCAACATTTATTTTTATTTATGGGAAAACTTTTATTTTGGGATTATGATCAGAATAGTTATTATTTTTATTAAGAACGCACAGCTGTGGGTAAAAAAGAATGAATTTAGTCTTAATATTGCATTACATCTTCAATATTTACTTCGTATGGACAAGATTGTATTCGTTACAAGTTTTCTAATGATTTCGAGTTTAACTTTGAATATGATTTATTGTAGAAATCGTTGTCTTACCGTCACTTAGATTGAAATTTTTAAATTTTTAATGTTCTTTTGAAACATATGAGATTGTTATGTAAAAGGATTTTGTATTATTAAATGGCGATCAATCTCTAGGATTTTTTAAAGATTACGCGTGAATTGTGTCAAACTTTATTTTTTGTTTATTTTTTCAGTGTTGTCTGCCATTTTATCGTTGAAAGACTAACACATCGACAACTACGGTTTGGTCTAGTTTTTGGGCTGGTGGTGTCATCGGTCCATATTTTTTCAAAAGTGATAATGGTAGGATCGTAACCGTGAATGATGCTCAATATCGCGCCATGATATTTGATTTTTTGCTACCTGTATTTGAAGCTTGTAATCAAAACGACATTTAATTTCGATGAGCAGCTAATTTCACGTTTTGGACCTGTGAGTTGAGCACCTAGGTCGCGTGATGTCACACCTTTAGAGGCTTTTCTTTGAGGCTACGTAAAGACCAAATTCTGTGCTGACAAACCAGCTACGGTTTAAAATCTCTCCTTCTGTCAAAATCTCGAGGGGGAAGGTGCTGTCACTTGTGATACAAGATATGATTAAACAAAGAAACCTTCCAGAATATACTTATTTCGTTTAGCATACCATGAAGGAACAAACGGGAACATGAGTGAGCTTTGTGCGAAACTTTCTGGCCAAGGTCTTCTTCTTTAATCTGGCTCCGGAAGACTAATTCAATAATTTAGACAAACTTTGTAAAATTTCCTTCTATTGCGAGGTGGAAATCCTGCCACTCGCTCATGTTAACCATTAATTTTCTAGGTTTTTAAAATTATTAAATTCTTGTGTTATGCACGTATAATTGGTAAAACTTTTGTACTCTCTTACACTTGCAATTATAACTACCATCAGAAACTATGCCTTCTAATTGGAGCTTAAGACATTCACCTATCGAAGGCATTTTGATTGTTGAATACAAAATAATGAAGCCATTTGAAATTCAAACCAGTTCAGTAACCATTTTCGGAAGGAGTTGGCCACTTTAAATCATCCTTATTATTCAAGGATTTGATTTATGGGCAAAGTTCTCGTAAATCATGCACGCGTACAAGGAAAATCCGTATGTACGAATCAGCTGTAAGGGGTTGTGACAGTTGCCACCCTAAAATGTACCTAGGCAACTACACACGCATATACACACACCTAGTCAAAAGAAAAGGATATAAGCACACACTCACTGACGCACCCACATATGCACACACACTCGTATGAATATGTATCCTCGTAGACCTTTATTAGCACTGTAAACTTTTATTCCCGTGTCGCTATTTCGTTTGTTCAAAGATTTTGTAGAACAAACTCGTTTTCATTTTGTTCCGCTCCTTCGACGGAGTGGATGTCGCTTTTCCAGGATCAAGAGCACAGCAAATGTAGGGAAATGTGTTGATACATAAACATCATTTATGTTCTTTTCTATTTCACATGAATGTAAGAATGGCTGCACAAACGAATGAATGAATGAATGAATGAGTGAATCGTAACTTGTGTATTCACGCCTTTCAGGCATGGTTATTCGCTGATGGATGTCATCCCCGGCTGCTGCTCTTTCTTTTTGCCGCTTACTCCCAGTGCTAGTGCCACAAGTGATAGTGTTTTATATACTATGAATATGAGAGCTTTTAAGAATCCACATTTCAAGGTAGGAACATTTGTGCATGAGACGACGCCAACAGAAAGTGGGACAGACTGCAAGTGAGAGTTAAGTGTGTGTAGCTGAGATATATTCAGTCATGGTGAGAGGTAGGTATGGTGGGTTTCCATTAATCAACTATTTTCTTGGTAAGACTATTTGATTAATTTAAGAAATGCTTGGATGGATAGGGAAACAGTTTCTTCAGGTAAAAATAAACATAGGTTTTACAAAAATTTAAGAAATTCGTTTCTAACATTTGGATCACTAATGTAATACAAGGCCTTCAGAGCGACTGGGCCTCAAATAGGGAGGGTTTTTTTAAAACATAGACCGATATTATCGAATGTTAATACAAGGGCGACCGCAAAAGTAACTAGCTTAACATAAAAAGAACCGTTTTTTTGGAAATATTATTATTTATTTTTCAACATAATCTCCTTCTAACTCAATACACTTCATCAAACGTTTTTCAATTTTTTTAATTCCATCCGAAAAATAAGATTTTTCAAGACCTTCAAAATATGCCTCAGTTTCAGCAATAACCTCGCTATTGGACTAAAATTTTTTGCCACCGAGAATTTTTTTTAAATTTGGAAACAAGAAATAATCAGAAGGAGCTAAATCTGGACTATATGGTGGATGCGGAGCAATTTCAAATCGTATTTTGGCCAGTTTTTGTTGAGTTAAAAATGCAGTGTGTTAAGGAGCATTAGTTTGATGAAAAAGAACTTTTGTTTTCTAAATGCGGTCGTTTTATCTTGATTTCTTCACTCAACCGATCCAATAATGCACAATAATATTCACTATTTATAGTTTTTCCTATCTCAAGATAATCAATAAATTAATACCCCATGCATCCCAAAATACTGTGGCCATTACTTTTCCTGCTGGCTTAACAGTTTTCGCCTTCTTGGGACCACTTTTACCAGCTTCTATCCATTGTTTTGACTGTTTCTTGCATTCTGGGATGTGGTGATGGATCTAAGTTTCATCAACAGTTATGAATCGGCGCAAGAACTCTATTGGATTACGCTGATAAATCGCTAAAAGCTCCTCGGAATTGGTCCAACGGACGATTTTTTGGGTAAATTAATGACCAATATTAATGTTTTGAACAGATACTCAAACAGACGGACTTGGCTAGATCATCTTACATTTTTACGACAATAAGTCATTAAAATACGTTATATGGTCTCCCATCAAAAGCATGTCAAGTAGGTTATCCAAAAACGGTAATAACATTACCACTCAAAAATCCACTCCAAACTGTCACTCTATCTGGATGTATTGACCTATCTACAGTTATGAGATTTTTGTTCTAGACCACCTAATGCGGCAATATCCTACAAAAGGGCGTTTCTGATTTAACCAGACTAATATAAAGGGAGATCCACGTTGAGGTATTTTTTCAAAATAAAAAAATAACATACAAAACTACATAAAACAAAAAACAAGAAACAAATCGATTCAAGTGTTGGGTCTTTATTGTTCATTTGAAAGCCATATTTTTTTGAATATAATTTCCTTTAAATGTTGGCCGTAACTACGCCTCAGGGTGTCCATTCTGAGGGAACAATTTTCGATCTCGTTTGAGCATTTCGACCGTTATGGCGATTATGACACATGTAATGTTGGCTTCCAAAACCTGAATCGTAGCTGGTTTATCAATATAGACTTTGGACTTTACGTAGCTTCGAAGAAAAAACTCTAAAGGTGTGATAAAACATGATGTAGGCGGCTTACTCACCGGCCAAAAATATGAAATTAGCTGTTCTTCGAAATTACCTCTCAACGGGTACATTGTTTGAGCAGCTGTAGGCAGGTGACACCATCCTGTTGAAACCAAATGTCGTCAAGATTACGGGCTTCAATTGTAAGTAGCAAAAAGTGAGATATAAAGGCGCGATAGCTTGCACCATTCACGGCACCATTCCTGCCATCATCGTTTTTGAACTGATGATTCCACCAGCACATAAACCGCATCTAACCGAGATTTTCGCGATATAAGCATTTTCATGATGAAATGGCAAACAATACTAAATAAATAAAAATAAAAAAATACAAAAAAAAACTGTGAAAAAAAAACTATTGTAAAAAATACGAATTGTTGACTTTCTAGTAAGATTTAACTATTCCACAGTGCAACAGCAGTAGCTTGAGATTTACATTTATTGAGTAAAACAAAATTACATATTGTCTTTTGAAGAGATATCTATGAGGTCAGGTGTCCACAAAACGACTCTCAACAGCACTCAAAAACATTTTTATTAAATTTAGTATCTTTATACTTGGCGTGAGCGATACCGAAATATTCGACAGCTTTTAGCCTTAATGTCAACTGCTCTAAAAACGTGTGGTCTGATCCACCAAGACATTAGAGAGAGAAGACCTTTTGTGATTCATTAGGACAGACTACTGGCGTGGACATGTAGATCCTGATGAGAATATTCTTAATTAATATACAATAAAATATTTTAATAATTATTTCCCATTCAAAAATTGTTTTCGCAGCATAAGTCTGAGTAATAAATATAAGTTTTGGCCCTTATTCAATATAAAACTAAATGAATCAGTCATTATGTTTTATCTTGCATAAAATAAGTTTGAGTTTCAGATGAATATTTTAAGGTACTACAAACGGAATAAACAAAATTATTGACATGTCCCCCATCCTTAGTAGAGCACAAAGGCACCAAATTGTACACAGTATATATGCCTATGTTCTATTTGAGTCATCTTTAGCCACTCACAAAATATTACATTTTATATGAAGACAACCTGCCACTGTGGTAGTCGTTGCCTTGCCTATAATCAACCTTAGATTTGAAATTTGCGTTATTTCCACAGAAAACAAATATAATGGATTACACTGAGATTATATGAGCAGCAAAAGCAAATGAACACAGTGAAATATGACAGTACAGAAAAGAGAGTAGGATTACAAGATTAAATTATAAATTGAATTAGAAACTAGGAGTCGTGGATAATGGAAACACTACTCACGGAGCCTTAGTAGAATGGAGCACAAGAAACACGAATGTACGGCATCCTAGTTCTTGATGTAGTAAGTAGTTAAATGGATTTTGTCCAAAAATGTCACATAAAAAAATGGAATTTAGTAATTGAAAAATTTTGCTGGATCTGTTTTTCTTCGTTAATAATGTCCTCCTTCCGTAACAAGTAGAAAAATAAATTAGATTTGACAAAATCTATTAGAGACAGTGACAAATAGCAAGAGATTGACTTGCCAAATGATTGATAGAAGGGGATTTGGTTTGCGTTTCAATCACGCATAAGTAGCAGTTTTAATTAAACAGGTTTGTAAGCTTCAGCTAAAAATTGTTCGAAACGGTTGTGTGAAAAAAAGTTAAATAACAAATTCTGCATAGATTATAAAATTTTCCGATATTTCTATCAAATACCTTTTGGTAACAGAAAATTTTTTGAAAAGGTATTATTTTTTTATATAAAAAATCAAAAATTTATCTCCATATGTGACGCGCAAAATAGAAAGGGACCTAAGGGTAAAAACCAGTTTTGTTCAGTAGAGCCATTTTAAAGAATTAAATTCGTGTATTTTTGATGTACCATCACTTTCATAAAACGCGCATATCTCTGGGAGGGAACACTTCGATGCTCAGATGTTGTCCACATCAAAAAAAGGGAAATTTATTTTTTTTTACCCTTAATTCCTTTTCTCTATGCGCTGTCAAATATATATGATTAATCTTGAGGTTTTTTTTTTTAAATAAAAAAATACAAAAATTCAAATTAAGTGTGGAATTTTTATTGTATAAGCACATTCGAAGGGACATTTTATGCCATTCATTTTTAGAATATATCCTATAAATACTGGCCTCAACTACGCCTTAGGGTATCCATTCTGAGGGTTTAATTTTGTACGACTCGTTCGAGTATTTCGACTGGTAAGACAGAGTGCTAGATAGCCGTAGTTTCCGAGGTGTAATGGCAAACGGTGGTATAATTGCAAACAATACTGAAAAGAAAAAAATAAATTTTAACACAACTCACCCATAATCTGTGAAAACACTGCTTTGTAGGGACATAAATACTGTCACACACGTTTTATGCTGCAAAATAAAAAGTACTGAATGTTTTTGGACCAAATATTTTTTAATATATTTATTGATGTATATTGTATCCAAAAAGAATCTACTTATTCGAAATGTCCGCCTTTTACCTTTACACACGCCTTAAGTCGCACTGGCCAATCGTCACTAGCTGCACGAACCTCTTCCATTGGAAAATTGGCCACAGCTCGAACCAAAGCAGTCTTAAGAGATTCAATGTTGGGGTATATTTTGTGACAAAACTTGTCCTCTAAAACCGTCCACAATTTGTAATCCAATGGGTTCAAATCAGGACAGCCTAAGGGCTATTCTTCAGAGGAACTGAACGCTGGCAAATTCTTTCAAAGCCAGGCCTGGGACGTTTTAGCCTTATGGACCGGCGAAGAATCCTGCTGGAAAGTCCAAGGCTGGTTTTCGAACAGGGAATTGTTAAGAGAATTCACAACGGCTTCCAAAACGGTTTCTTAGCAGATGTTTTGACTCCTTGTTCGTAGACTGCAGGTCAGTGACCCCATCGTAAGAGACACCCCACCGAACCATGACTGAAGCTGGGTGATGACCCTTTTCCACCCTTGGGATCAGTTCAGATGCTTCCTTAGATGACCGCACATACACTCTATCATTTTGCTTGTTAAATTTTTCCTGAACGGCAAACATTTTGTCATCGGCGAACAAAATTTTTCTGTGCAAGTTATCAGCGTGCTTCGACAAAAGACGTTTGCAATTTTCAATCCTATTTTTTTAAAGCTGCAACCAATTTTTGTCCGGTACGTCGTTTGAAAGCCCCAAGTCCCAAGTCTTTTTTAATGATTCGACTCATAAACTTTTGCGTGATATTCATATCACGGGCCATGAATTTTTCGGAGCGGATTTCTGGGAATTCTTGATTTAACGGCTTTGATGACAAGCGGTGTTCGAACACGGTGGAGGTCATTTACATCTCCAGTCTCCTCAAACAGTATTATGCATTAGTAGATGAACAAGCGGCTAATCCTTAGTGGCCGGAGTTTAAACAATTCTAAAATCCCATTACAGACTAACGCTATTGAGGTTATCTTTCAAAACCCATATGACATTAACGGGATATGTTCAGTTCTACTATTGAAATGGGTGTGTTCAATGTTGTAACAGTATTTATGTCCCTACTATGTATATATGGCTAGCTTCATAGTAGATCATTCTGTCAAATTAATTTTCAAAGACCTTGGTGACGGTTTCTTGGTTTCTCAATTAGCTTGATGATATTCGCCATATGGATCTGAAATGATAGTGGATTGTTGCATAACATCGGTCCTATTCGGCACCACACAACAAAAAAGGTAACAGCTTCAAATCACAGATCAGGGATTCCATAAGATCAACTGTGGGAATAGCTAAGTGACATGGCGCACCTCCTGTTGGAACCAAGAATCTTTAAGTGTTTTTGAGTCTTAAGATACAAAACATGATTTATAAGCAGTATTTTGAAATACAAATGTACAACAATACAGGGACGGCACTACAAGAATTTAGTCTAGAGGTGCCATGTTGATAAGAGTTTCCTAATCGAAATAGGGCGCCTTTTAATCTTGAAAATAGACATTAATGGACAGACCGACGGGTTTAATGCTGACCCATTTGATGTTTATGGCTTTCTAGTTGGACTTTGGATTCGTACTTTTGCATAGGAGGCGATAAAATCGTTATTTAGTTAAACTCTTACGTTAGAAATAAAGTAATTACTTGTGAAGCAAATAGATAAATTAAAGGTGTTTTCACCAATTTTGATGAACATTTCAAATTACGTTTATTTAAGAGCCCTGAAGACGATATATTTCATATTTCTATTGTAAATCTTTTTAGAATTTTTCAATGCGTTATCTTATGAAAATGTTGCTTACTTTCTTTTTAAAGTACTTTTTTCGACTTAATTGATCAATCATAAAATAGTTAATAATAAATTATTCAATAGAAAACGTTTTTAAATTAAGGACTTTTTTATTTAATTTTTAAAAAATTTAAATACTGTTTATGGAATACCCAGAAAGAAACAAGAATGGAGGTAGTTTCTTAAAAAAAATTATTTTTATTCAAAAATTTTATATTTTGAATAAAAAATAATTTTGTTTTAAATTTTAAATCAATTATTTCTCGTAAATAAAGTTGGACATAATTGTAAGTTTTAAATAAACAACTGTAAATAGATTTTAAACACTTATCGAAATAGCCTCAATTGATTCTAGAATTAAATGAAATTTCTCCAAAATCCTCACTTAACTGTCTCTCTCTGGGGGTTCACATGCGTTATTCTGTCACCCATATTAGTCAGTTTTGTATTTGTTTTGTCGTCTGGATGATAATAATCTTTGCTAGAAAAGCGGATTTTCAAGCAGAATTGTTGTACATTTCGAGCTGCTTATCTTATACTTAAAAGCAATTACTGAGTTTTATACTTAAAAACAATTACTGGGTCAGTTCCACCTTGAAGGAGAATAATCCAAGGTATTTTCGGAAATTCACATCAGACTGGGGCGAAAGTTTTGAGTTCTTGAGAAAGATGGCGAGTATATGTTCCTGGATTGAAGCACACACTCTTCAATTCCTGTAATTCTAGTAACTGCCTCATTATGTTCTAGAAGTGGTTCCATCGTTAAGTTTCTCTATCCGTACTTGCGAAATTCTACTTTTAGTCCAACTTGTTTAAAAAAAGCTTTGTGCATTTGCTTCGTTCTGATCTTTCCTTATCCTTAAAAGATTAATTAATTTTTACGAAGTTTACCTCCTCATGTGGTTAGGTATACTGAAATTTGATGCTGGGCTATTTGTTCGCCAAAGTATTTTTAAGTGAGGTGCATACTTGGTTTTTAATGTTCCAGTGTCTGTATCAGAATTTTGGAAGCAGACTTTGTCAGAGGCTCGCGGGTAAGCAAGCGACTTAAAATGCAATTTTCAAACTATAAGATCAAACAAAATTTCAGTCAGGATATTACAGAATGAAAAATATAAATCATACTCGTATACCTTAAAAAACGAAAACGTAGCAATGGGTTTCCTGCAAGGGATGTAGGCCATACAATTTCTGGAACCATGTTTAAACAGTTTTCCTCTTAAGAGACAGATAACCAAAGAGACAGATACCATTTTTTGAACAATGTTAAGAAATAATCAAAGAACATATTTTGGAAATACTGCTAATATAGAAAAGTAGAGATGAATTTATTTTCCGTCAAAGTTGAAAAATTGGAAAAGAATCGAAAGTTTAAATAAAGTGATTTACCTGGAGAAACATAGAGCAAATATTTCTTTCTATTATTATTCGTTTTTTTAAATACATCGATTCATAGAAACAAAACAAATCTTTTCAAAGGTTTCGTAATATTACACTTGACCAAAATCGATACAAATTTCCAAAAAACGCTATGTTTTTTTTTTAAAACGAAAATCAAATTTGAATGGTTATATCTTCTAAACTAAAAGTCTATAATTATTAAGGGTAGCCCATTTAAAATCGTTGAACAATGTTTTATATTGACGTAATATCGTAGAAGCACATGCATATTTTTTATCAACAGTTCGTCGGTACCCCTTACACGCAAATGCCAGAACCTTTACAAAGAAGAGATTAATCTCTTTTCAATGTTAAAGTTTCTTTAGCCATATGCAGTCGGCTTTGGTCCAGGTCAGTAACTGTGAGAACTATAACCTGTGTAACTTCCGATGTGGTAAGTCATAATAAGTAGTGTAGGGTATTAAAATCTACAGTCTTACTGGGAAGATTATTAAATTCCCTATATTACTCTAGTACTTGTATACTTATTAGGGACAAAATACTGTTTCACACTTTTTATACTGTAAAATAAAAATTACTGGATGTTTTTGGACCAAATATTTTTTAATATATTTATTGATGTATATTGTATCCAAAAAGAATCTACTTATTCGAAATATCTGCCTTTACACACGCTTTAAGTCACACTGGTCAATGGTCAATAGCTGCACGAACCTCGTCCATTGGAAAATTAGCCACAGCTCGAACCAAAGCTATCTTAAGAAATCCAATGTTGGGGTATCTTTTGTGACAAACCTTGTCCTCTAAAACCGTCCACAATTTGTTATACAATGGTAAAAATCTGGACTGCCTGAGGGCCATTCTTCAGAGGATATGAACGCTGGCAAATTCTTTCTAAGCCAGGACTGGGACGTTTTAGCCTTATGGGCCGGCATAGAATCCTGTTGGAAAATCCATGACTGGTTTTGGAAAAGGCTTCAAAACAGTTTCCAAAACGGTTTCTTGGTAAACGTTGGCCGATGTTTTGACTCCTTGTTCGCAGAAATGCAAGTCAGTGACCCCATGGTAAAAGACATCCCACCAAACCATGAGTGAAGCTGGGTGATGACTCTTTTCCACCCTTTGGATTAGTTCAGATGCTTCCTTAGATGACCGCTCATACACTCTATCATTTTGCTTGTCAAATTTTCCTGAACGGTAACAAAATTTTAATCGGTAAACAATTTTTCTGTGCAAGTTATCAGCGTGCTTCACCAAAAGACGTTTGCATTTTCCCATCCTATTTTTTTTAAAGCTGCAGTCAATAAATGTCCGGTACGGCGTTTGAAAGCCCCAAGTCTTTTTTAATGATTCGACTCATGGAATTTTGCGAGATATTCATCTCACGGTCTTGATTTAACGGCTTTGATGACATGCGGTGTTCTAACAGAGCATGGGCGCCCCGACCGGTGGCGGTCTTTTACATCTCCAGTCTCCTCAAACAGTTTTATGCATCGGTGGACGAACATGCGGCAAATCCCTAGGGGCCGGAGCGTTTTGAAAATATCGCTATTTTTCATTTCACACTTGAAAATCGCTATTACAGTGATACGGTTCTCATTATCTGACCACTCCATGATGAAAGTTGAAACGATTTTAAAATCCCGTTACAGACTAATGCTATTCAGGTTAGCTTTCAAAACCCATATAACATTTACGGGGTATGTTCAGTTCTACTATTGAAATGGGTGTGTTCAATGTTGTAACAGTATTAATGTCCCTACTAAGTACAGTAGAAAACACTTGCATGTTTTGAACTAATTTGGCTCACTGAGTAGCAGTAAATGAAATTTAAACACTTGTCCACATGCTCGAATTGATTCTGCAATACATTATTATCGAAAATCCTCTCTTAACTGTCACTCTCTCTTCTCTACAATCACATGCGTTTTTCCGATATCCAGATGAAGCAGTTTTGCTTGTTAGCACACTTACCAGGACGAAAGATGGGCTTTGTTTGAAAAGAGGATTTTTGAACCTAAACCGATTAGTAATTTAAACATGGGGTATATCTCAATTCCATTTAAGGTGTTATTAGCATTTGCAGTAAGTCATAATAACCTCTGCTACTGTGTAGTGTAGGGTAATAAAATCTACATTTTAACTGGGCACATTATTTAATACCCTATGTTACTCTAGTATACAGTAAAATCGTCGCCTTTTCGGATTAAAATTTAACAGTGACTCTCATACGTAGTGGCTTCTTAAGCAGCAGGACCTTATACCGGGAGGAGGAGTGAGTAAATGGTTTTTCATGACTTTCTATAATTTGAGCAAATCGCATTAAAATCTTGTAATTTAGAGAAAGAAGGTCTGTCAGTAATGCCAACCACATAATATATGTATCAAAACATTGACCGATTTGGCCTAAACCTGAACGATATAACCGATATAAGTCGTTCATTATAGTAAACATGAAATCTATCTCCCTTAGTTGTAGTTGTTATAATTATCAGGGAAACATTACACTGGATCATTTTATTTAAAATATGACTATTACTAAAGGTTAAGTGTAGGTCGGGAAAACATGTACAGTTTATTGAAATATATTCCCAAATATCCATTGCTATTCGGTCTAAATTACATTTGGCAAGTTTTATTGCTTTGCGTACAAAACAAAACAGAAACTTGAAGCTAAAATATAATAAAAATAATAATTTCTAACGATTAATCGAATACTACTTGCAGCTACTTTTTTATGGTGGTATAGCTCCCTTTGTTGTATTATATTGTCTTGTAACAATTTGTCGTTTTCATTTTCTTTACAGATACGGAACTAAGGAATAGTTTATAGCTCTTCTCCTGATATTTAGACTTTTTTGTAAAGAATACCCTATAATAGTTTTTTTATATAGACATAGTACAATGGAATGGCAACATCAAACGACCTTAACTAATGACGGCGTCTTAGAGACCATAACTTGCACTGAGACGAGGAACACGAACTTCGACTCACGTGTACACATTTCGTCTGCAAAAATAAAAAAACCAAAAATTTGCCACATACTTTTCTTGAAGTTTAACATCATTAATGCCAGACTTTGCAGAGTTTTTATTACTTTTGTTGGAAGTTGACGGAAAGCGAAAAATTCTCAAGTGTGAAATTGCAATACTAAGGGTCTACTGCTACCGAAGTTTCATATTTATGAATAAGTTTTAAATTTACTTCATTTACTGTTTTTTATAGCGTTAAACAAAAATTTCCCAGCCATTCTACTTAGTCAACTTTATTGGTAATATTTGGAAAGTTTTTGAGTACTCCAGGTCACATATTGGAACTCTGAGTGCGGCATGTGTACATTTTCCGCATATTTACGGAAGCTGTAAAAAATAGACTCTTGACATATGACGTTGCTTGGAACGATAAACAACAATAGAAATTTAATAACTTCTATTTTCACTACCTTGCACAGTGGGTAAATATAGAAGATTTTGCAGAGGTTTGGCTTTTACAGAGGTCTCGACTAAGGTCATATATTAGTTGTCGATTGTATAGAGTATATGGTTATAGCGAATTCGAAAATCATTAGATCTGTTCCTTCTTGTATTACATTTTTTTTACATATTTATCAATTATTTTCGATTTATTAATGAAACATTTGGGATAAACGATGACAACTTCTACAGTCAATAGTAAAATTTTTTGTCAAAGAACAAAATTATATAATTCCAATAAAGAGCCTATAAATTTGTCCGTTAATTTTTTTTAAAATTATATTAAAAAAATGTTTTATTCGAACATTTGTAATAAATAATAACATTTTTTCTCAAAGAAGAAAAGCAAAAAATTCTTTAATGGCTTACAAAACTTGTTCCTTATTTTTTTTTTAATTTTTTAAAAAAAAATTATTTCGATATTTATTTTTTTTATTCGATGACATATAGGTAATCTACAGTATGATATACATTCAGCAGTATGATGCTCTACAACCAAATACTGATTCATACTCAACCATATTGTGATCCCTACAATCATATTATTATCCTCAAAACCATAGTTTGTATAAAAACCACGGTAGTATGATCGCCACAACCACAGAATGATTGATGCGCAACCAAGCTAATATTCCTACAGCAATAGTATAATCCCACTCAATCATACTTTGATCCCCAAAACTATTTATTAGGATTGGGTTATGTTGTTAATCAGCAATAAAGACTTCTATTATGTCAGTACGAGGGCATATTAATAATTCCGTGACGTTTTGAATAAAACACATTTTTTTGCAAAAAAAAAATAATATTTCAGCTCAACAATCTTACTCCAACTTTTCTCCAATTTTTGTATACCTTCCAAAAAATTGGATTTTTCGAGGTCCATAAAATAGGCATTTGTTTGATCAATACTTTCATCGTTGTAGCTGAATCTCTTTCCAACGAGCCATTTCTTTAGGTTAGGAAATAGGAAATAGTCACTAAGTGCTAAATCAGGAGAATATGGCGAATGAGGTACCAATTCGTAACCCAATTCATGCAATTTTTCCATTAAGACTGCACTTGTGTGAATATGGGGTCTTTTTTTAAGCCCTCCTTAAATAGTCAAATAAGTTGGCATTATATTCGCCGTGTATTGTTTTTCCCTTTTTAAGGTTATTATCCCACGTGCATCCCAGAAAACTGTTGGCATCACCTTATTGGCCGACAAAGTCACCTTGGCCTTGGGGAAACCCACTGTTTAGACTGCTGCTTAGTCTCAGGAATGTTATAGTGGATCCATGTTTCATCCACAGTTACAAGCGCTGCTAAATCTCATTCGAATTGTGGTTAAACAACTCCAAACAATCCTTTGTTGTTGTCACACGATTACGTTTAGGGTCAGTTAAGAGCAAATGCGGCCGACAGCTTTCTTAAACCCAACTGATCATGTAAAATCGAAACCACACTGTCATATGAATTGCGTATGGCATCAACAATCTCACCCACTTTTACTCTTCAATCGGCCAACACCATATCATGGATTTTTTGATATTTTCGGTTGTAATGACCACAAAGCAAGTCAGTAAACCACTCTTTTACCATTAAAATCGACGGTACAGAGTCCTAATAGTATTTACTAAGCTTTTCCTTGTTTAATTGACGGCTTTTTCCGCAAAAAATAATGTTTAATGAGCACTCGATATTTACTTTTTTCCATTTTTAACAAAATCTACGGGGTTGTATGTTTGAACAGCTGTTAAACACAAACTAAATGACTACTGTCTTAAAATTTGATAGTAGTCTATTAACAGATAGTACTTGATGGAAGCAGTGTTGTATTTCATGTAACAATAAGAAAAGTTAAAAAAGTCACGGAATTGTTCATATGCCCTAGTAAATCGAGTTTTTGTTATTTTTAGCTTGGATATATGAAATAAACAATGAAATAAAATGAAGTAACAAACATTAAATCATCACAAAATGTCTCTTAAAATACAAAACCAAATTTCTGCGACACTAATTTGTTGTGCTTAAATGTATGTTGAAGATTCGCCACAAAATGCGACAGACCTTCTCGTATTACCTTCAGGGTCTTTTTCAACTATGGAGGGTATTTAAATTTCATCAGAACTCACTTATGTTTCTTTGTAATATCTTTAGGTTAAAATTGGTCCACGCTTGGAGAACAAAAATATCGTTCGGGTAACAATATTTAAAGAGCATCGTACGAGTACTATTGTTGGATATATGGTTGTAGACTAACAATATAATGACAAATTATACATATGAGAACTAGACTATGTCCCATGAAAAAAATCTACAATTTCTAAGTATACAATAAAATAATGGTTTTAAAAAAATATTATGGTTTTGAAAAATATAAATTTGTAAGTTTTACAAAGTTGCAAACGACTTCTTCCCTTCTGCGGCTACGAACAAAATAAATAAATTGCTTGGCTGTTAAATACATTCAGCTTAACTAACATAATTTTATATTTCATACACAACGCCAACATTCTCCGAAAACCACAATGCTGTTAACAGAAACACCATGTGGCTCACACTTAACATTAGAGCGAACTGTTAACTAACATTAGCGAGATGTTGTTATGCCAAGTATCCATGTTTGCATGTTGGCCACCTCTAAAGGCCCAACAGACAACTCCGCAGCACGATTGGCAGCGAAATCACACAAAAAGCACGAGGCGAACGACAACAAAGTGCCGCTAAACAAAATCAGTTCAGTGCGAACCCTCAAACAAAGCGGTACTCGGTTCTAAGCGAATACGAAAAGGTTACGAAACGAGTCGTTTTATAGAAGGAAGCGTTTTGTAAACACAGTAGATAATAACATCAAAATGATGTGTGTGTGCGTGTGTCTCAAGGAATTTTTGCCGGGAACGTGAAATAAAGAAAAGTAGGAAAAAGTGTCTACGGAAAACAAATCTACAGAGAAAAGTTGTAAGTTGAAAAAGAAAATAAAAATGGAAACGAAAAAACCTAAAAAGAAAATTTAATACAAAATGTTTGTTTCTTAAAGAATGGCATTTGTCCTTTCTTTCTTTGTTTCGATTTTTGTCAAAAGCATAAATTCTGTGTGTGATTTTGTTGTACTTAAGTGTGCGTTTGGATCCTTGGTCCTTTGGCATGTGTCTTTATGCTCACACACAAGTGTTTCGTTTTTGCTTTATCTGTGTTTGAGTGTTTGCCAGAGCTTGCAAGTGTGAGTGAGCGGTAAGTGTTCGGTGCTACAACGGATGTAACACTTATACAGACACTTACACACTCGCAACTGGGACACGATGCAACTCAGCTGATCCGAAAATAAAAAGCCAACGGGTGCAAACAAGTATTTGTGGAATTTTTCATAATACGTTTTTAACCATCAAGAATTTTTTGGTGCGGCAAACGAGAAATAAAAAAGGATATAAAAATACCATACGCAGATTTCCAAGCGGGCAATGATCTTAAATAAAGTAAGAATGTGAATATTTTAAAAGGAAAGCAAGTGAATTTTATATTAGGAAAATACATAAACATATTTTATGCTAAAATGAAATATGTACAATGAATTCTCGACGGGCTGCATATTGTTTAAAAAGAAAATTTAAGTGTTGAAAAAGAATATGTTTTTTGTAAATGTTTACTTCGCAAATAAAAATAAAGTATAAAAAAAAGAAACAAAAAATACTGTGCTTCATGGCAAAGAATAAAATAAAGTATATCAAACCTTTTATGAAAAAAAGCAAGATTTCTTTCTTCTATGATAATAGGCAAACAAAAAAGTACTTTGATACTTTATTATCAAAGAAATACGGATTTAACAAATATGATTAATCATAAATAAAACTTAAAAATCATAAAATGAATAAGAACCTATGAAAAACTTAGTAACAAACCGGTTACTACTTATACTTGAGTAAGTCTAATTTTCTCAAACAAATTAAACATATGAGAACTAGACTATGTCTCATGAAAAAAAAAACAAATAAGTTATAAAAAAAATCTACAATTTCTCAGCATACAATAAAATAATGGTTTTAAAAAAAATATTATGGTTTTGAAAAATATACGTATGTAAATCAGTCAACATAACATTAAGGAACAAACAAGGAACTTTACTTTAATTGGTGAGCTGTGCACGATATAATTGATGTACTCATTGTCCGAGACCTACTGTTAATACCGGCTCTGAACGGCAAATGTTTCTTTATAGAGGTGGAAAAACCAGCACCTGAAACATGTTTTTATAGGAATTGAAACAGGATTTATATGCGTCTGTTGTACTAAAAAAAGGAAATTAAATTTTGAGAATGAAATGAAATAATTAGATTTACAGTGAAGTGTCCAAAAAAGGTGTTTTTAGAAAACCATCATCTCCCGTTTTTTGCAAAACCGTTTTTACACAACCCTACAGTCGGGGTTTATTTTTAGTAAAAAACCGGCATTGAACAATAAAAAACATTTCGGCATTTCCACATTTTGTAAATGACAAATTTATTTAATAAAGTAAAAAAGGACCCTATTTTAGACTTATAGAATGCTTTAAAATCAATTACGACCAAAAAAGTTTAGTTTTTTTAGATAAAATTAAACTAAAACAAAAAATCTAAAATCGGTTGTGGCCGACTGCATTGAAGGGTTTGCAGAAAAGCTAATTGAAAGCAGGAGGCTATTTTAAATTTAAGCAAAATAGCAACATAATTTTAAATTTGGCCTTTTTGTTATTTGATATCCATATGTTTATATAGAAGTCATTTTTGGGCCTATAAGATTGGTTAGTTATCCATCGTCCATCGTATACTATATCCAATTTCATAAAAATCGAAATTAATATAGGTGTTTTAGAGCACTTGTATACAAAATAGGAAAGGACGTTGTACATCTAGTAACTAAAACAAAGCCTGGATCGTTATGACTAATTTTACCCTCCACCGAAGAGTGGATATGCCATTTAACGAAAGATTGATCTAAGACCCTATAAAGGGTGTTCCAACTAAAATGCACGATGTTAATGGTAAATAAAACAGAACATTTTCAATAATTATCTTAATATATTTTATTATGATAGAAGGATCTATGACAAATATTGGCCTCGCCATGTACTCGGTGGCTAACAACCTAAGGCATACCGGCACGATCCGAACAGTCACTATTTGTGGATCCATCGGCTTTTCAACAATCACTCATGGATTCTCATTTGCCAAAATGCTGCAATTCTTCTTGTTATCGAATCCACTGTAAACACAATTGGTCGATTATGTTGACCAAAAAAATCACAAGGTGTACGAAAAGCATTTTCATTTGAACGCCTACTTTCTTAAAAGCTTTAATAATCTTAAAGCGCTGCTAATTTGTGTACCTATCCATGGTTAAATTTGTCAAACGCTGAAACAAATAAATGTCAATTAAGTTAGACAAAAAAAATCGACGATAAGGTGTGACTCACACATAACATCGTGCATTATGGTTGGAGCACCCTTTATTACTGATCGTCAAAAAATTCTAAGACTAAATTAAAAGCACTATTGCGGCCAAACGAATCAACCTAGAAACCTTCATAATGGCGTATATGCTGTTGCAATTGTTAATAGGCGAAATCGGTCCAGGAGGAAAAGAAAATCCTTTAAGGGACTAAAGGTGTCTCGTTAAAATGAACACTTTTTGATTATTTTCTTTACAAATCATAACATTTTGAAGACGGACAATAATTTAAGTGGGTAGTATTAGTAGGTACTTACTACAAACTTCTAAAAAGATCATCGTTGCTGGGTGGGTTGGGACATTGGGCCCAAAAAAACGCCCCGCATGGTCAAAACGGACGATCTAACGTCTATATTAACATGGACATTTGTTGTGTTTAGTGTCGCATCCTTAACTATATTTTGATTATGAGATTGATACTTGGGGTGGTTTGAGACTTAAATAATTTACAACTTTCCATTTCCACTTATCATTAAAACCTTTCCATATAAATCAAAAAATATTTGAAATTTTCTACCAATGGTCATTCAAAGTCCAACTCCAAAGAGTTACAATTTCAAGTATAAAATTTTGGATTTTAAAAAATTCCCGAGTTCCCGGCATGAAATTTCCGGTAAAGCTGGAAACGCCAATTACTAAAATTCTCGGGATATCCTGGGCGGGAATTAAAGCTAGGACGTGAACAAATTTACCATAATCTTCAGAATAAGTACATATTTGGTTTTTTGAGGAAATTGGTTTGTTTCTGAGTTCCCACATGTTCATCGTAACTGAGCCGGTGCTTGGGGCTGCGGTGCAGAACAAAAATTTCTATGTGAAACTTATTCGCTTTAGAATTCACCTCATATTTGTGATACTCCCTTAATATTCTACAGACTCCAAGCTAACATTATATAGTTGCAAGGAATATACGCGTCATATATGCGCTAAAATATGTTAAGAGTTACTTATATTTGCGTTTCTATACCCATGTTTATAATCACCGACTTAGTCGGTTTCACCGCTTATACGGAAAAATTATATTAAAAACGAGGTTTTCGAGAAATAGATTCTTTGATCAAACCGATAATTTATATTCGAAACTATCCGTATTTTTTAACCTTTTAAAAAATTAGGGTATGTGTTTTTATGATTTCCCTATTAGATTAATATATATAAAATTCTTTTAAATTCCTATAGAAAACATAGACATACAACAATGTTTTTCCATTCATCCTAACCAGTCGCTTAAGTTCGCTCCAACTGCGGCCAGTAGAACATATTTCACAGTCTCAAGTATTGGCTGGTCTTCTCAAGCCTCGGATCTTGCTGCAGATGTTGTCAGAAGCTTTTCTCAGAATGCAGTCCTACTTGGATGAGTGTTTGGTGTATGTTATGCCATAGGTCGACGTTTGTGATACGTTCGGCTCAATATACTCGGATGCTGTTGACGTCTTAAGGTGAACCATTCAAGTATTCGCTGTAATACAGGTGAATTGACTCTACTTTAGAGTTGAGTATTCTAAGGTATGTGGTGCTCGACAGTTGAGAAGGTTGATCGTAAGAAATGCAAGTCTCGTCTTATCTACACCACTCATTATGTACTGGCATAACTTGTCTGCTATTATTCAGGGTGGAGCGCGTTAATTTTCTTTTTTGCACTGCAGGCTGTGGCGGCGCTCTTGGTCGAGGAGAGTGGAGGGTATAAGTGGCTTATAACGGCTGACAGGAGATTTTTATTAGTCTGTCTTCAGTTGCCGCCATATTATGGACACGTGGTGAGAGGTAATTTTCTGTTGTAGCAGATTTTTCAAATGCACACTCGACCATTGAAGTGTAGCGTGCTTTTCGTTTCGTACTGAAACAAACCCCAGAGAACTTCACCAGAGACCTCTGCATTCGGACTGCGTCACTGTGTGTTGCGCCATATCAGGGCATCATCAGCCCTTACTATTTCCAGGATAACTTGACGTCTTGCCGTAACTGTGAACTATAAACGGTCCTTGACTATGATACAGGATTTTTTAGCTGGCTCCTAAGGCAATGCAATTGTGAATTCATGGTTCCAACAGGATGGTGTCAATGCAAACACACAGCTAGGGTTACCATGAATGGTTTGGTGCAAATGTTTTATAGACGGCTTATCTCTTTGAGAGATGATGTGAGCTGGCCGGAACACTCACCAGACTTAGCCACATGCGATCTTTTCCTTTGGGGTTACCTGAAGTTGAAGGTGTGTTTCAACCATCCCAACACCTTGGAAGAGCTAATTAATTATATGAGGCTGCGATTGGCAGAATACCAGTCGACATGCTTGTTAGAGCTCATGAAAACTTCAAAAAACGTATGCAGTAGTGTGTAGATAACGAAGGTCGACATTTGCCAGATAGGCTTTTTAAAACCATCCAATTAAAAATTCCCTTACTGCTCAATATAATTAAAATACAAAATAATTTTTTCTCTGGTTTATAATTTTTTGATTTAACTTTCAAATAAAATAATTCTAGGGATCCACCCTGTAATTGTGCAGCCCGAATACACATACAGCTGACGTTGATGGAGGAATGGGTGTGCTATCGATGTATTGATGCTCATAAATTTTTAATCATGCAAAAGAGAAACTTATAAGTACTTGCCTTTACCATGTTTACAAGTGTCACAAAATTTTCTTATGTTTTATATTGGCAACTCTAGCTAAAATGGAATATTTTTGGCGTATTGTTTTTCAATTTATGCAATAAAATTTGTGACCAATCGTAAAAAGCGTTTTTAAGTAATATCTACTTCATGGAATTTGTCACGCAATAAATATAAAAGCTTTGTTTGTACTTCAAAAAAATATGAAGTAAATTGTGAATTTAAGATATGCTCTAACTTCCCGTTGAAAAATTGAGTAAAAAAGAAACACTAAAGAGGTTTAAATTACATTACATGAATTGCAGATTTAAATTTCGCATTGTATGAAATGCTGGAATGGTGGATGGAGCAAAATAAACTATAAAAATATATTGTATCGTATGACAAACATACGTAATATTTTTAATATCGACGAGGGATGAACTAAGCTCAAATTGATTGAAACTGATAGTGGCATACGTGGAGGATTTTTGTTTACAAATCGTATAACTAATAATAAAGGTGTAGCTGCACAAAATTAATTTGTAAACCATCGACCTACACAATTTACAAACCTGGTGGTGGGCACGGATAACAAGTCATCAGCATATAAAAAAAAGTCATCAGCATATAACAAGCCCTTTCGAGTGTTTGTGCTGCCGTTTGGCAACCACGAAAAATGTCATATATTTTAATTTGAATTTTCAAAAAACCGTGTTCGACGACGATTGTACACAATACATGTCACACAAATGCAACGCCGTGTTCTATTTCGTATTAGGTTTAATTTTATTTACATCATATTCATAATAAATTAAAAACAAACTCTGAATTGTATATGTCAATTACACATATAACAGACATTTTGGTCTAGAGTTTTAAATATTGTTCCCTATAGATTTTGGCCACCTAAATACGAAAATGAATTTAAAAAAATTTTCCTCTGATTAGTTTTCAAGATAGATTCTTGGATTTTTTTTATAAAATATCTCAGCTTTTTGGAAATTTTAAACAACCTCTTCTTTGGAGACTACTCTTGATAAAATCGGTAATAGCGTTTGCTAGTTATGGTCCAAAAAGCCGAGGCATTTCTTAAAAAAATTCCTAAAATTCTATCTAGAAAACTAATCAGAGGAAAATTTGTTTACAATTCATTTTCGTGATTAGAAGGCAAAGATCTATAGGAAAAATATATAGAACTTTGGACCAGGAAAAAAGTCATAATTTGTCAACTAGTGTTATTCATAAACAATAAGCGATCATGTTTACAATATATCATATTCGTCTTTAAGGGTTAAGTTGCTGACTTAATAATCCTGGCATTACATCTTTATTTGTGTGGTATATAAAGATGTTTATTGAAATCGTAAAATAAATATTCAAAATAATGCTATGCTTTTAGAAAAAGTAGCTTTGGAGTAAAAAAATTTACATATACGTTATAGTGTTATTTATTTATTTAGAAAATAACAATTTTAATTATAAGCTAATCATAGGAAAGAGCTATAGCAGATTTGGCCTTTATCTCAGTTTGTTTAACTTTTGCAAGTTATAGTAGGGTACAACTCGTTTGTCTCAATATTCTCCACGAAAAACTATAGAACTTTTTTCAATATTACGTTATTTTCTGTAGAGATGACATTAACTTCGTGCTAGCATTGTTGTGAAAACTATGGGAGATTGGGGCCCAATATAAAAAAATCTCGACAATCAAATGAGCATTTTAAGGACCTCCTTAATTAGGGCCACATGTTTTAAAGAAATGACCGAATGTAAATGGGAGCTTACGGGTTGTTATTTTTAAGATTATTTACCCCAGCTTAAAGCCAAGTTTGGTATATTCAAAAACCAATTGAAACTATGTAAAAATGTGTACTAAAAATATGAAATATTAAATTAGGATTTGTTAATGGGATCATATGGCTTTGGCTAGAAGGGATTCAAACGAGAACGTTATGGTCTAAACATACGATCATCAGTTATTATAGATAGACTAACTCAAATAAAAGAAAATTTTATTGAAATTTCAAACATGGACTATTGTTTGTTGAGTTTGCTGGGATTCTGGGGGTGGTTTTTGTCGCCGGCAAAGTTCATTCACCTTTTTCCTGGGACACTTGTTCTCTACAGATTTCAGCAATAAAATCATCTTATTTCAAATAAGGCGAGCGTCCTCGTCCTCACCGTGCACTTTTATATGTGTAAATTTATAATTTTTATAAAACTATTATTTACGATGATTTGGCTGTGGCTGGTGTTGTGTTGCTCGATTGACATTTTTGAACTAAAGATCCTGGCTTGGTTGTGGCAAACTTTAAGACGGTTAAGCCAGCCAAGCCAGTTGCAATGGCGATACAACACAAAAGTGTTGTCGAATTCCTGTGGCGAGTAATAAGATCGTCGGCTGTCGACGATCTTAAAATGAAATCCTTGACGACCGGCGATTTCAACCTAAATAAGAAGGCGACGTAAACATTGTTTTTAATAACTGTTTGAAATTAAACATTGTGTCAAGGATACAAAGGAAGATTTTTTCGATAAGATGTAAAGGACACCGTCTTCAATTGGCATAACATCAGACATAGTTAAGATACTTGTCGCCCAGAGATGCATTTAAAAGTTTATTACTAAGGGATTTATACTAAATTTCTAAAAATAAATATTAGTAAGTTTGTTTATTTCTGTCTTTAGCTTTAACGCATTGAACAGAGGAAACCAGCCTAAAGACCTCTAGCATTTACACTTCAAAAAGGGCAAGTTTTTTACAAAGTGACATTAATTTTTAAAAATCTATAGACACCACTAAATGTGGTGTCTCAGAGAGGTGCTAAAGATGAATTCTATTTTTGTTTAATTAATACTTGAAAAGTGAGATTTTTAACAGTTTTTCTCATACGTTTGGTGAGAACTTGGTCTTAAAGTTCAGTTTTCCTTTCAACAATTGCTCCTAAGCTTTCTGAGGAAGGTAGTCACTGAAACGAAGTCGCGATAAAAGCAGTAAACAGCCACGAAAATCAATGTCACTTTTAAGATTTTGTAAAAAGTTTGTCTTCTTTTATAATGTAGATGCAAGAGGTCTTGAGCTGGTTAATACCGGTTCAAAAAACGATGTTTTGAAAAAAACCATTGAAAACATTTTTTTAACATTGCCAACTTTGGTTTGTAGTAACAAAAACAAACAAAATATTACATACGAGTATAAGTTAGCAAGTGTTTTCTAACCTTTTCTTCTATAGTTCTGTGCTTTTTTTAAATCCCATAAGCTTTTTTTTCGCATTGAGCATGTTTTAGGAAGAAAGAAATTTTAAATCAAAGAGGAAAAGCTAAAAATAATTAAAAAAAAAATAAAACTTTTTTCGACAACAAACCATAAAATTTTTAATGGCATTTAAATATAGTTGACTTTTTTAATTTATTTATATTATATATATAAAAAACCGCGATCTTTTTATCTGGGCATGACCTCGAGCCAGACAATTCAGAAAAATATTAAAGTATTATTTTTTTTAAATACCCTAATTCCCTAAGTGAATAGGAAATGAATATAGTTTTTTTTTAGAAGTTGCCAATAATAGGTCCTCTTTGCCAACAGAATTGTCAGGTGTCAGTAGTTTAGAAAAGTCTTTTCTTTGGCTTTATTTTAATTAAAGCAATATTTTTTTAAATTTTTTTAAATTTTTTTTCCAAAAAAGGTTATTTTTTTTTTGATAATATATCCTTGAGTTATTTGCAAATAAATAACGTTATTTTAACCTAAGTTGCCATCCTAGGGTCTTCATTACTAACTGAATTATCAGGCGTCGGTAGTTTTGTATTTTTTGAAATTAATAAATATCACTAATGTACTGATGTCAACACCATGTTAACTTCATTTTTCTCTATAAAAAGTATTAACCATTTGGAGAGCTTTTAACATTTATTCCTTTTCAGTGAGCTAAAAATTTAAATCATGTACATTTTATTGATTTTCAAAAGGCCCTCTTTGGTTTCAGAATGAAAAATTGATTCTGTTTAAAGTCCACCCGATATCGATGTCGTTATCCTTGCAATATTACTCCGAGCGGCCTAAAGGCATTTAAATCGATACAAAACTAAACCCAATAAACTAAACCAGTTATGATATTTTACCAGCACAAAGTATTCGATAGCCTTTACCATTTCTACTATTTCATGTTTTGACAAAATTCCCAATAGGAAACGGAAACGCAATAAATCTCATTATGAAAGACATATCAATTTTATAATTTTATAAATTTTATTTATAAAGTACGAAAACGACCATTCTAAAATTGAATTGGAATTTGTTTTTCTCCTTAACTTATTTGTGGTCATTAAAATTTACATCACACACTGTGGCAATAAAAACACAAACTGAAACTATTCCTCATCCTTCCCCAGCAAACTACACAAACTATAGCATACACATGCTGCCGCTGTATGTCACGTTATATGCATCCTTGTAGGATTTTGTGTTTGGAAATTTTTGGTTAACAAACCTATTATATCTTCATTCGTTAAACTTAATCCGGAAACTGTTTTACACGCAACCCATTTTCAAAGTTGTTCCCCACATCAAGTCGGCCTCCAGTATGTAAAACCAAACAGCAGCAGGAGTAAAGACTTCGATAAATTACAAAAAAAAATCCCCATCATTTGACAGTTGACACTTGTTTGGGCTTTGCTGTGGAACGAACTAAATTCCCAACAACAATATTGTGAATAAGCAAAACAACAATGCCCCCTCCCCGAAGAAAATCCGACTAAAATTATTATATGTGTTGTACCAATTTCCTTGTTACTACCAAAAAATAAAACGAATCACACACATACATAAGAATGATAAAGCAGGGTATGGTGCATGTGTGGTTGTGAATTGTCAAGGGACACAGTGGGGCAGAATTGAATTGTTATTGTTCAGAACTACTTGTTATACCAAATATTCTGTAAATATATTTTACTTAAAGTAACATTTTCAATAGTAAACCACTTTTGGCACTTACATTAGCTTTTTACTTAAAGCATTTCAGAGAGATGTGACGACAGGTACACAATAAATAAAACTGAATATTAAAAAAGCTACAGCACGAATTTTGGTTTACGTATAAGTGCCGAGATAGACCCCATGTTAAGTATTCAGAAACACTATGACCAACTCTAATCTTAGCTGACATAAGACTATATCGGTTTATGTTTTCGACAAGGCCTACAAAAATGTACCTCCCGACTTGATGTCCTGCAGCTCTTGAAGCCACAAATTAACCCTGCTCGTGCTAATATTTTGTAGGCTACGCTATGTGCGACCATATTAAGGTCCTTTCCGATGTCAGAACTACACCTATGAAAGTCTCATATTACATTCCAATCCGACCAAAATTCGCCTGGAATGTTACGAGGATCAACACATATCCCTGATGAAATAATATCACAAATGTCGCTACAGATTTAACGTGTTGCCTTTCTAAGAACCACATTGTAAATCTAATCTAGCTAAAACAAGCGTTATTTGCGAACTCGATTTAACCCTGGTGTTATTAAGCCGGTCTGTCCTTCATAAAGCCCACGAAATATGTCCTTCTCGCTTTAGAATAACATATTAAGGTCAGCTATAGCTAGGTGTTAATATTAAATTTATTGCGCGATGTGCGACAAATTAAGAATACTGGACCACTTTGTGCAACAAAGTGGGTAGTTTGCAACCGAAACTGGGTATCCTGTACCCAATCAATATTCGGTTGTATGCATGTATAAGTAGTACCTACAACCACTAACATCCGGCTGACAAAAAATTCAGTTATGGCAACAAATCTGTTCTCTGTATGTTCCAGAAATGTTTGAGCTAGAACGCCATATAAATTTAACAACTGACGTATAATAACCTGCTGATATAATTTTTTGTCCATCCGTTTGTTCAACAAAAGCTTTTAATCAAACTACAGTTTGCAATTGCTGTACGACTTTATGAAATTTGGCAGAAGTAAGTCTATTGGACTAAGGGCTGAAGCTATTGAAATTGAAGAAAATAGATTCTGATTAAGATATAGCTCCCACATGAATGTTCAACCGATTTTTCAGTTGTTATATCTTAATGCCACATAACATCCAATTTCGATGAAACGTAGCTCGCCTTTTTTTTCGCCAAGAAAGGACGGTAATAAAATAAAGAAATGCGGTTTAGACTTAGATAAAGCTCACACACACACATACGTTTATACGATTTTATGTTTTTAGTTCTAGGAGCCACTTATTCCATGCAATTTTGATAAAATTATTCATTATTCAGCATTTTAATCCAAGCACCAAAGTAATGGAAATTATATCGTGAAGATCACGCCACAGGCCCACAACTTTAACAAATTGATTGTTTCATTGGCTGTATGACAAGTAGCAGCGTCTTGTTGGAACCAATGGTCATCTACATCCACATCCTTCAAAAAAGGCATGAAAAATTCATTAATCATGGCTCTATAGCGTTCCCCATTGACTGTAACATAAGGGCCAGCTTCATTTTCAAAGAAATATGGACCAATGATTAACTTTGCCCATAAAGCGCACCAAACAGTGACTTTTTGAGGTTGTAATGCCAAATGTGATAATTTCGGTTATTAACGTAGCAATTCAACCCAAAGTGAGCTTCATCGCTGAACAACATTTTTTTGTAAAAATCAGGATCGGTGGCCATCTTGGGTTGGGCCCATTCACCACGATTTGCAAACGTTTTTCCGGAGTAAGTCTCTTCATTATAAAATGGCAAACTAAACTGAGCATAAAACAAGTGACAGCTGTCATAAAACCAACTCCGAAAAAAGTGTGGCCAGATAGAAAACCACACGTCTAAAAAAATCCCTTTACTTATACTCGTATAAACACCGACACCAATGAACGGAAGGACACGGCCAGGTGGTCTTACAGTATTACGATGATCAATAAAATATGTACTCTTTAGGGTCCCCGATCACTTTTTCGAGGGCTTGGAAACTTTATTTTACACCAAAAAAAAACAGCTTAAGTCAGGCGAGGCCGACTGTACTATACCCTGCACTAAAGGATGTCAAGAAAATCCAACTGAAAATAGGTTTTAGGACCCCATTGAACGGGTTCTTCATTTATCCAGGTTTTAAAACTAATGTCATTTTGTATTTGTGACAAAACTTATATGTTTTTGGTAAAATGGGTTGAACATAGAAGTGAGAGCTATATCTAAATCTGAACCGAATTCCTCCAATAACATCTGGGCGTCCGTCCTGGGCACAGGAAAATTACTTTTGTCAAATTTTATTAAGATTGCGTGTAATATGTGGCTTCTAGAGCTAAAACATAAAATCGAATTAACATATGTTTAGGAGCTATAACTACATCTGAACCGATTTCTTATCGTTTGATTTACCTCCGCTGGACTATTTTTTGTGAGGTTATTTCAAGTCGCTTGTCCCGATACGATTGACGCCTTGAAAGAGAATATTCGGCGCGTTATTGCTGGCATACTGCCTCAAATGCAACAAAAAGTGGTCAAAGATTGTGCTTCTCAGCTGTAATCTGCGGCGGCCACTAGACCGAAATATAATGGCAAACCCTTATCTTTATATTAAAGCTAAATTCTTGGACATATCATTAAAGTATAAGAATTTTATTTCTTCTTGAAACCACGGGTCTGATAAATACACCCTTAACTACTTATACAATTTAGTTGAAACGGAATAAGCTAGAGTTTCCTAAATTACCTGGTAAATGTTTTGAAGTTTTAGATCAGTTTATATTGAAATTGGACTAAATCGGACGAATCGGAAGAAATTGAGGGATTTTGACCCATGTATCTATGTTCAATGGGTTCAAATGGGTACACAGTGGAATTTCGTCTCGAACCCGAATATAAATGTACTTATAGTAATGGAATTGCATTTGAGACATTGACATATGGGTCTTACAGCCAAAGGCCTTCGAAACATGGGCATGAGGGTACTCAGAAATAGTGGAACTTTCTAACTAATCTTAGTATACACTAACCTTTAAGATTTGAATTAATTTCGGGTCTGAGCACTGGTTACCCAACAATGGACTCAATGGGTACTCGAGAACAATGAAATTTCCTGATGAATCTAAATATAATATTAATTTTATAGCAAGGCAAAATTGTACCTCTCTAACTAATAGGCCAATGATAAAATTGTACAGCTTTCCTTTGGACTAAACTACAACCATAACTCTTTTAATGTTTCAATTTTAGTCTTCCGAAGAGGTTAAATCAAACTGAAAATATTAATAGGGAACACATAAGAAGAGGTTAAATCAAACTCAAAATATTAATAGGGAACATACGTAATAAAATGTTTTGTATTTCTAAAATCATACTTTATTAGTTTGCTCCACTGTTCCACCTGTCTTATTCACATGATTTCTAAGCGGTCCCAAACCAGAAAAAGTTGCGCTACAGAAGTGTTTAAGTGTCAAAACAAATAAACTATAAAAAGTTGCTATAAACGTCACGCACGGTGGACTTCGCATCGCGCTTGAACGCCATCAAAATGTATTACAATATTCATGGAAAAAAGTCATGGTCTTGGCAATAAGAAGTTTCAAAAGGGGTAAATATTTGTTCATCCAAAAAGTTATGTGGTAATCTTGTACCGTTCTTTTTGAGGAAATATTGCTTATGTACATAATCTTCCTAGTGTGGAGCGCGTTGGGTTAGGTTTCCACTTTTACTTTTATTTGTTTTCTTTAGAATGCCTTTTGTTTTCTGTCACTTTAAGTTTGTTGAACAGGAAACTTGCAGGTTACGCAATGAAATGTACAGAAACATTTTTAGAGAATTCTACTCTTGATAGGAATTGGACTTCCCATAACAGGGTATTAACTATTTAGCATAATGTTTTAGAAGATATTGCAATGCACCTCCTACGTTCCCAAAACTACCTATACGAAGCCCAGAGATCCTACCTTTCCAAATTATGACTATTGAAATGAAATGTGTGCTGTTATTTCGCTTCCTCTGCGATTCGTTTAGGTAATTTTGGAAAGGTAAGAGGTGGGCCTATCTTTTAAAAGAAAAAAAAAATCGGACCACTGGTTCAGAACTTATTTTACCTTTTTACTCTAGTACCCTTCAACCACCAATCCAAAAATGTTCAAACCCCTGCCATTTAGCCTTCTTGCATTTTGGGGCATGGTCATAGATGGACATATTTTCAATAAATGAGCCAAGGAATACGCTGGTGAAATTCGTTCAGTAGTGAAAGAATCTCACTGTATATTATTTTTGACATTTCGAAATATTTTTCTGCGTCCCTATAAAGTATTCCTGTTAATAAAAGTTGTAAAATTCAAAATGGTCTTGCAATGACCTTCTGTCAATATACTGACAGCTTTGTTAGCCCAAAAAAGGCTAGAGTCTCCTTTATTACCACATATATTCCCACTATATAACAGAATTATTTCTAAACACTAAAAAAGCTTTGCATGGAAGTCGTAGGCAAAGATACATTAGACGCCTCATAAATGAGCGTGGTCGTTATAATTTGACTAAAGTTGAGGTCTTTGTCTATGGATCAAAAGGCCTTGTCGAACACAGACATCTGAATATGCACAAAATATCGGGCCAAATCGACGGGTTCAAGACAATCGCAAATATCTTCATCTTCAATATTGAACTTGTGCGTACTTAAGAACAAAAAAATTTCTTCAGGAATCTGCATATGTGACGCGCAAAATAGAAAGGGACCTAAGGCTAAAAATCAGTTTTGTTCAGGAGAGCCATTTTAAAGATTAGGTCCCTTTCTATTTGCGCTTAGAATCGTCGACTTCACTTTCATAAAACGCGCATATCTCTAGGAGGGCACACTTTTGGGACATGGGATCGGTCTCATTCGATGCTCAGACGTTGTCCACATCAAAAAATAAAAAAATAAAATTAATTTGTTTACCCTTAGGTCCCTTTCTCTATGCGCTGTCACATATAACATTAATTTTACGATTATTCTGAATTTGAGGCTTGGGCCCATTTGTCAATGGTCCATAGGGTCCCGAAAATGAGGTCCTGTCAAACATGGATCCATCAGCAAGAGATATATTCCTTAATTCCTACAAGGTGGCCCATATGGTCAAAAACAGATATATGCCTATGTTAGAGGTCGCACTTATTGAGGCCAAGGAAAAACGAGCCATTTTAATTCACGGTGAAAAATATATTTGATTCGGCCTGGCCGAGCGATACGACATTTTTGATAGTTTAATATACTCGGTGGCTTTTTGTTAAACAAATCCCACACCATTAGAAGTTAAAGATCCATATATTTGTTGTAAGTTTTTATCATTAAGACTTTTTAGGTTGGTTTTGACAAGTGTTTTTAGCGTGAATTTTTCTCCGTGTGCTTTAGAACAAACTGTGTTAGTTTTTTGCATACCCTTTTCAGTGGTCATGGTCATTTCTCTTGCCCCTTTCTTTTTGTTGATAAAATGAGTGCGTCTGATATAAATCAGTCAATGTCTTTTTTCTATGTATCGTAAATTCATGTGTGAGTTTGTCTGGAAACCGCTCAGTCGATTCATTTGATAAATGTCCAAATACTGATGGCTTTTTAGGCAGTGTTCCTTTTTAGGATGGGGCTCAACAGAAGCATGTACACGTACACTCACACACACACACACACCAATTTTACATTTTAAATACATGAGGATGTGAATTTTGATCCTAACAACAGCATCAGCAAATGAGACATGCTAACCCCCCAAAACAAATAGGTGCTTTGCCATAAATTATGTCTTAAATGGTGATAGTTTTTTTTTAGTTTTCTGTACCCTTCACATATTTTCACAAAAGCTTTAAATAATGGCTTCAGAGTCAAATTGGCCTACAGCAAACCTAGACAAATTCTAAAGTGAAATATATTGTGATATCTTCTGATAGGGTGATATATTTCAGCCACCCTGTAGTACCAGTTATGTCCGACCTTTAAAAAAGATTTTATTCTAATATGTCAGGATAGTGTCTCTTCCCAACTCTTTGTCTTAAAAAAAGGATGGTTGGATTGAACATATTCAAAGAGCATCATACTATTGTTGGTTATATAATATTGATATAACAATGTTATGATACTAATAACAATAGTATGGTTTATGTACAACCATACTATGACCTCACAACCATATTATGATTCACACTATATAATAATAAAATATCCACAACCACAGTAAGATCCGCACAAACGTAGTTTTAACTTCACAAAGTGTGATTAACACGCAATCGTGTTCTGATACCACTCAACAATACAAAGTAAACCAAAATTATTTATTAAGAATAGCTAAAAATGCTTTTCAACAATGGTTTTATTAAATCAAATTAAAAAGAGTGATAAACTAGATAACCCCGTTTAAAACAATAAAACATTTCATTTGGTATTATCCGACTTCTATAAGTATATCCTCACCCTGTTATGGAATTTAGATTTTTCGCCATTTAGAATGGGGCGTGGCATTCTCTTTGTTTATAATTTATTTATTAGAAAAAAGTTATACGAAGTTCCAATCTACGCATGCAAACTACCGTGAGTGAAAGTGTAAAAAAGGGCGTGGCTAAGGCATATTATTGTTCCTGTTACCGTAAAGTTACCATATCTTTTATCTGCTTGTAGGCCAATCTTGTTATAACGTTCTCATATATTCTGCGTAGTTTAATTGACATTTGCTCCATCTTATTTGGATGAATGAGAAATAAGAATGGTCAAAGGTATTTATCAATAACACAACAGCAGACGTCATTTATTATCTGTCACCCAGCACTCCAAACTTTCTATTAATTGAGACGACAAAAATTATCTTTTTTTAAAATTTTGTGGCATAGTGAATGATGTAAAATTGCGTCGAGTTATTCATTAGATCCGCAATAAATTGACATCAGCTTGTTGATAGTTAACACAGACAGGGTCGGGGCTGACCGGGTTATGGTGAGTGGTGTACATCGTTAAAAAAATCTAGTAACAAAAGCTTAAGTATGGCGTTGCCGACTATTAAAAACACTACAGCACCCTGTTACTCAGAAGATTCAGCGCCGACTATGTTTTAGAGCAGTGAACATTCCATGCTAATATTTTATTCTTTTTTAACTCAATCACAATAATATGTTTGAATACAATTTTGAATAATTTTTGTTCCGTAAAACTTAGATTCAAATGCTATTGGTATCAATTTTCCGTAGGTGGCATTATCGGTTTGTCAGTATTGCAAATCTTAAATATATACTTATATTTGGATTTGTAAAAAAAAAGTTTACTGTTTTTTAGGGATAACTATATCTCCTCGAACATTACGGGACGACTATTAAGGCACATATGTTAAGGCCTCTAACTAAGCTGTATCGTAAACTAGAATATCTTTAGAAAATTCCACTGTTTTTTAAGTGTACAGAGGTCCTTGTTTGTAAGGACCAATTTTTCCGGAACCTAGGGACCTTATACCCATGAAGTACAGAAGAAAAATAAGTCGTACATTAATTAAAATAAATATGACGAAATGTTATTGTTTTTAATTCCTATATGTCCATAGTTTAATGTGGTAAATTTTTTGAGAAAATTTCAGTGTTTCTGGATACCCATATGTCTTCGAACGTTACGGGAAGATTTTTAGGCCCAGAGTTCACTGTCCACGCTCATCGGTTGAGACGTCCTATTCAGCCAAGAAGTAAATTTTTTGTCTCACTCAGACAATTCAGAAAATTGCACTATTTCTTAGTATGAGGGTTGCTATATATATTGATGGCCTAGGCAACACTGAGTGTTGCCTGGCGCCATCTGTCATTTCCATTGGAAAGTTTGATATTTTTTAGCATAAACGTATTCATAACGTTTTGACGTACGATCATCATTTGTGTTGTTTACAGTGACTTGAAAAAATCAGTTTGCTAAAAAATGGAATTAACACGTGAACATTTTCGTGCGATCATTTTTCACAACTTTCGACGTGGATTATCACGATAAGAGTGCATTGATGAATTTAAATCTTTTTATGGCGATAAAGCACCATCCTATAGCACTGTGAAAAACTTGTTTAATGAATTCAATTGTGGCCGACGCTCGCTTAAAGGCGAAGGTCGTGAAGGTCGTCCAAAAACGGCCGTTGTGCCAGAGAACATTGATGCCGTGCGTGAACTGATAATGTTAGATCGTCATGTGACATACCGTGAGATAGAGGCATCCTTGGGCATTTCTTCCACCAGCATACATTCGATATTGCATGAATACCTGGCCGTTAAAAAAGGTTTGTTCTCGTTGGATCCCGCACAATTTGACAATCGCTCAAAAAAGGCTCGTGTCGATTGGTGCAAAGAAATTTTGAAAAAATATAATCACCGCGCTTTAAAAGTCGTTTATAAGATTGACACAGGTGACGAATCATGGATCTATGCGTATGAGCCCGAAACAAAACAGCAATCGACCGTGTGGATCTTCGAAGACGAGCCAAATCCAACGAAAGTTTTTTGTGAAAGAAGCACTTCGAAGCAAATGGTCGCCTGTTTCTTCGGCAAAACTGGTTATGTGGCAACTGTTCCGCTGCACAAAGTAGGAAGGTCAATTGTGAGTGGTACACCACTATTTGTTTGTCTGAAGTCTTGTGAGAAATTCGAAAAACGAACAAGAGAAAACGAATCCTTGTGCACCATGACAATGCGAGCTCTCACACATCGGCTCAAACCAGCTCCTTTTTGACCGGCCAAAATGTCGAATTGATGGGTCATCCGCCGTACAGCCCTGACTTGGCAGCCAAAGTCTTTTTTTATTCCCGCACATCAAGAAATACATGCGTGGTCAGCGATTTTCGTCGCCAGAAGATGCTGTTGCAGCGTTCAAAAACCATGTTTTGGAGGTGTCTCAATCGAAGTCTAAAAAGGGCTTCGACAATTGGTTTGACCGCATGCAGAATTATGTAGATTATGCTGGAGAATACCTTAAAAAACCATTTTGATGACAAATATTCGCATTTTCATTATTAGAAATATATATATCAGCCCTTGTAAACACCTACAATTCAGCCCAATCGCGAAATTAATTTCATATTCAGAAATATGTCCAATGTCATATGTCCATTTTCGAAATGACCCTACGGACTTAAGATCCATGGGTTGGTCAAATGGTTGAAATCTTAACAGAAATTAAGTATCATGAAACGGAACAAAATAAATCGCTTTATAATTAACAAAATAAATCGCTTTATAATTATTTCGGGAATAACTAAAATTTATATCGCAAGTCAATGCAGAGTAACTAGGGTTTTTTCGAATTTATCCTTCCCTGGATTTTATTTATCAATTTCAGTTATTTAACTTCCCCAATTTCCCGAAAAATTATCTTCTATGATCCTGGGAGTTTTGAAAATCATTTAAAGGCGTTTTTCTTCAAAATGTTAGCATGAGAACTACAATTAGGTGAGTCTTTTATGGGGTATGGTAATCTTTTGAATTTGAGTTTAAATTGCCATCAATGGACAATTTGTGGTCTCTATGGATTAATACGAAAATGTTTTCGTAATTTTTGGAAATGGAAAAGACTATTTGTAAGAATATCATAGAACAGATGATTCCCAAAGAAATGATATACGAATCGGCTCTTCAAGTAAATGTGTTCTTATTTATGCACCCAACTTCACCAAAAAATAATTGAAATTTATTTAAGGAAACTATTTTAAATAAAATACTATTAATATGTATTAAAAATTAAGTTTTATTAAAATTGTTTAAAATTTAATAAATACTTGAGTAACTGAAGCTGATATTATTTTTATTCACGAAATAAAAATAAAACTCACCAACAAACTATTCATTTCCTAGAATCAAATAATATACTGGCTACAAATTTGTTTTCCAAATTTCTCCAGCACGTACGATTATCTAGACATTTATTATCAGAGTCTTTAGATTTGTTTTAAAAAATATAGCGTCCCAACTAGATAAGTTTAGGAGGACAATGTAGCCGATGTAGCTTATTGTCCGAGAACAACGACTCGCCATCTAGTAAACAACTCAGAACTTCTCGCAATGTTTCGGCGATATAATTTAGCCACTTTGCAGCTTTGCCTTGACGTCGTAAGATTTTTGCTGAAGTCCTGATGCGTTTTTGCTATTTTAAAACAAAAACATGCAAAGCATAAAAGTGGTAAGGCATTTTGTGAACTATTTCATTATCGGTTTTAATGTCATTGTAGCCATAAACAAATTAAAACTGTAGGCTGCTTTGGATAATATTTGTATTCCACTGGGTATAATGTACCGACTACAACCTGCATTTTGGAAGGATTTTTTAAAACTGTTCGGAGTCTACTTAGATTTGTACTCAACTTGTCGCCAGTTTAAATGAGATGCATTGTAAGGGGTTCTTATTCTGATTTAGTTTTCGGTTACATGCGTTAGTACAATGTTTTCGGAATCATGACTATTATACACGCAGAGAAAAAGTATGGTCACGGCAATAACAACATGTTCTCTGCAATAAAAGTATGTTCGTCGCAACTATCGTATTGTTTTCTCAATTTATTTTTGACTATAGTATGATTGCCGCAATATTAATATTGGTTAAATGTAACAATAGTATTATTTAAAAATGTTTAAAAATGAAAAATGTTTGTAGCAACAATATAAACATTGTTGATGCAACAAAGGTATTGTTTTTTGTAATATATGTTAAAAATAAAAAGATTACGGCAATCGAACTGTATTATTGTAATTTTTCTTCAATTGAATATGCTTTTTAGAACTATGTTATTGTTACAAATCTAATGTACTCGTAATACTAGTACTTTTTATATGGAAATTAAAATTTTTCAAACAAACTGCTTTGGCTTTTTTAAATTGAAATATTTTTAATAAAAATGCTTACGTTTTTTTAAACTGAATTTTTCTTCTTTTTAATTAATTGAATCTAATTTTCCTTTATTCAAATCTATTGTTGACAACTTAACCCAATACTAATTAAAAATTATGGAGATCATAGTAAAGGGTGTCCAAAGAAGTGCGCAATTTTTAAATTTTAAATAAAACACAGATATTTAAGAAAAAATCCCTTTGCTGTCCATGGTCAGCTGGCTTCAGTTCCTGAGTCAATTGAATTTTGTATGCATGAAGATGCAAATCTTTCGTCAAAATTCGCTGCAAAGTGGATTTGGAGACACCAATTTGCTGAGCTCGGTGTCGAATTGAGGTGAATGGAGTTTGAGCGACATCATCACGTACAGCTGCGACATTTTCGGTCGATCGACCTGGTCGATGGCGCGTTGTTGTCTTTACATCACTAACAGACCCAGTTTCGGCAAATTTATCCATTAATCTCTTTACAGTTGACTCTTTTGGAGCATTATTGTGACCCCAAATTGATCGCAATTTGCGAACTGTAGCCGCAAAACTTTCACCATTTTGGTAAAACAATTTCACAATGAGAATGCGTTGTTCATTCGTGTAGCGCTCCATTTTTACTAACCTCGTACCTTCTACTAAAAAACAATAACAATTGTTCAAATGTCAAACAATGACACTTCGAATGTTGCCAGATTTAAAAATTGCGTTCTTCTTGGGACACCCTTTATATAGTGTGTGATCATACTATGGTTGTAGAAATCTTTCCATTGTTGCATGAAAATCATACTATGGTTGTAAGAATCATACTATGGTTGTATGTGAAACATACAATTGTTGTAAGGATCATTATATGGTTGTGGAGATCATACTATGGTTGAGCGTGAATCATACTATGGTTGTGGGAATCATAGTATGGTTATGTGTGATCATATTATTGTTGTGAGGATCATAGTATGGTTGTTGGGATCATAGTGTGTTTGTGTGTGAACCATACTATTGTTGTGAGGACCATACTATTGTTATACCACAAGCATATACACAGCAATTGTATGATTATCTTCGAATATTGTTATGCCAAATATACTTTTTTTCTACATGTATATGCTTTCTGGCGAAAATAGAAGTTCCTTATTCAATTGATTCGACTTTAATCTAGTAAAACGTTTTTCTAAATTATTTGTTATATAAAGTATTATTCTTTGTTAAATATATAAAAATTTCTCATATACATTTTCTTAATATTTTATATTTTCTTAAATATTTTACCGAATTAAATAATACGTTTTATTCAGCTTGTACAAACTATCAGCATCAAATCAGCTTAGTTGAGAGATACATTGCATATATTTGGAATAAATACCTAAATCCTCTTAAATACTATTTCGATTAGGATATGGTATTTAGCAATGCCTCAACGTCATTAAAGCTTGACTAAACCATGAGGAGGATTCGGACAGCAGTCGGCTTAATGCAGAACTATTTGTGTTTAATTACTTTTTTTCCAGCATGTTCAGGTAAATGGACTTATTTAGCTAAGCCTGCTCCGAAATTCAGACAAGTGTTTTCATGTTGTGGTATTTACCCACTACTATTAAGAGGAAATCAATTAGGAATGATTGATGACTCTCTAGTTGCCCATCCATTGGCCCTTCTCACTGCCAACCCTTAGAGAATTGCATGTTAATATGAAAAGTTAATGATTTGTGGCTGACATTGGGTAAAGACACAAAAGCATGTGCGTTACGATTTGAGTAAACATCTGTTCACTTGTTAAATTGGATTATTAAACTAAAGTTTTGCTAACAACTTGCTCTATATAGTTTTCTAATGTAAATACAAGTAAAATAAATTATTAAAAATTAAGCGTAACAAGCGTAAGATTCAATTGAAGGTTAAAAGAAATGTTGTCGAAATAAAGACTGCACGAAGAAAAAAAGTTAGATTGCCAGTATTCGAAGAGCATGTCGTGACCATTTAGGTACCATATCATTTCTCTGCATGTGCTTTATCATTTATATTTTGTATACGAAACTTAAAGAAATAATAAAAAATAAAAAAAATTGTTTTAACAGCTGGATTAAAACAACTCATTGTTTTATAGCCTCACCCTAGGGGGTATACATTATTAGTAAGGACAAAGAGTTTACGCGGTGAAAAAACATTTATGCCTACATGTGTTTTAATTATTGATTGTCGTATAAATCTAAGACCATTTGTATGTCCAAATCAACCTAGGATCCTGAGATTTTGCATGATGAGGGTTTATACTTATAAGCTATTTGGGATTGTAAATAGGTGCACAAACTTTCCTTAAAGGGAATAAAGTTACCTCGGCAAAAATTACACATTTTTGAGTATTTGCTTAACAAATCGTAATTCTTTGTGAACTAACAATGGTTGGAGTAAATTTGGACTTACTTAATACCTCAAAAAAGAGACTGGGTGCTGAACATTTTGGCTTATGTGGCCTAAAACATTTAAAGAAATGTTGTCATCGATTCCTAATATAGAGTAATTTGTAAGTTTCGGGTCGAATCGTAGACTTGGGCCGAAACGACCCAAATATCCGGTGAGGGTTATTTAAGGCCTGGTCGATCTTAGAATGTTCTTACTTGTTTTGTGTGGAATTGTTTTGAGCAAACTGATTACCAAGCACAACATCTGACTTGAAAATTGTAACCTCTACCACTTTATGTAAACTTAGACAAGAAACTCTATACAAGCTTTGATGAAGAAGCCATTACCATTTTCATAATGCCTGAATTTCGCACAAATAATGTTTTCTACAGTATGTCGACTTCAATTCTAACAAGCAACTCTTTAAGAGATTTTATTTAAATCAGCATACTTCGGGCAATTGTAGCACATGTCCCACATTAAGTTTTGGAAATTGTCTCGAGTCAGGTCTTTGGTATTCTCTAAAATGAATCTTGGGGCAAGGTATATATTAGTAGGTTCATCTGATTTAACGTTGCCCATATATTTTAATTTGTAAATGTTTGGTTGGTATTTGTTTGGTTACAGTACCTACCCTGAATTCAGTAGTGAATAAAATTTATCAAATTTAATTTAGGTCCTTGAAAATAATGTTCTGCACACTTTTGCTATAGTACTTATAGATGAAATGCCAGCCAAAATTCACAAAGCACATCAGGACTACTGGCAAAAGCTAGAAAAAGTCACATTTTTTGGCATGAAAACATACATTATGTTTTAAGGTGTCGTTTTGTCGCTCGTATGTCATTTTCATCCAAACGCCATTTTTAACTTGTTTTGAGTTAGCAAAGGTATACCACCTGCTCTTTCGGAATTTTTTTATTAATCAGTTTTTTCTTATCTCGTTTGGTTTTTGAGATACAGTGATTGTTTGTTGCTTCATTGCAACTTTAATTTGACTTTTTTTGTAATTTGTGTTATATAAGTATAGGGTGATCCATCTAGAGGTATTTTTTCAGAACCAAAAAATAAAAATAAAACTTCAAATCAAGTGTGGAATCCTTATTGGTAATTTGAAAGGACACTTTATAGCATTTATTTTTTGAATATAATTTCCTTTAACCCTTTCACTACTATTGGGATCATGCGTCCCAAGAAAAATTAAAAAAATCGTTAAAAATACAATACTCGTTCTATTTAAATAGGAAAATGTCCTATTGGTGAGCTTTATGTATTTTCTGGTCATAATCAGCTGTTTTGAGTGTGTTCAGTGAGTATATTGTTTTTTATTACAATCATTAGGCGGCAATCTCTGTTAGATGCGCACGTGTTCTCCAATTTTTCGGTGTGAATAAGAGTTTTTCCACTTTGTGTTATATTGTGAGAATAATATAAGTGTTTTATACTTATAATCAGGTAAGTAAACATCAATTGGCTGTAGATATTTTATTTTATGTGGGTTTTTTCCATTTGGGATAATAGATCCCACTGGTTTCGTTTGATCTACATAAATGGGATATATTTTTGATATTTTTGTTTGATATATTATCCCATTGGTATACATTACTAAGATAATTTGTATGTTTGCAGAATGAATAAAAACAAATCTGGTGGTAGATTGAAGGAAGACGAAATCTGCGCGATAATGAATTCCAGTGACTTTGATCTTGGAGACTTTAGTGCTTCTGAATCAGAATATAATCCTGCTTCCGACGAAGAAACAGATGAATCTTTGGACGAGCCTGATGAACTTTTAGACAACGATAATAACGCAACAGTGCCCAATGTGCATTCGAATCTTCAAGTAGTATGGGGACAACCATCAGACTTATTTTGTCCACGATTTTCTATCACTGAAGATATTGAGGCCGTTATACTAGCAGCAGTTTCAAGAAATTCTACTGAGTTCCAAGTTTTCAAAAATTTGTTTCCAGAATCTTTGTTTATTTTTATTGTGCAATGCACCAATTAACGATTGAGTCTACTGGAAGAAGACTCAATTGTAAATGTTTGGTTGGTATTTGTTTGGTTACAGTACCTACCCTGAATTCAGTAGTGAATAAAATTTATCAAATTTAATTTAGGTCCTTGAAAATAATGTTCTGCACACTTTTGCTATAGTACTTATAGATGAAATGCCAGCCAAAATTCACAAAGCACATCAGGACTACTGGCAAAAGCTAGAAAAAGTCACATTTTTTGGCATGAAAACATACATTATGTTTTAAGGTGTCGTTTTGTCGCTCGTATGTCATTTTCATCCAAACGCCATTTTTAACTTGTTTTGAGTTAGCAAAGGTATACCACCTGCTCTTTCGGAATTTTTTTATTAATCAGTTTTTTCTTATCTCGTTTGGTTTTTGAGATACAGTGATTGTTTGTTGCTTCATTGCAACTTTAATTTGACTTTTTTTGTAATTTGTGTTATATAAGTATAGGGTGATCCATCTAGAGGTATTTTTTCAGAACCAAAAAATAAAAATAAAACTTCAAATCAAGTGTGGAATCCTTATTGGTAATTTGAAAGGACACTTTATAGCATTTATTTTTTGAATATAATTTCCTTTAACCCTTTCACTACTATTGGGATCATGCGTCCCAAGAAAAATTAAAAAAATCGTTAAAAATACAATACTCGTTCTATTTAAATAGGAAAATGTCCTATTGGTGAGCTTTATGTATTTTCTGGTCATAATCAGCTGTTTTGAGTGTGTTCAGTGAGTATATTGTTTTTTATTACAATCATTAGGCGGCAATCTCTGTTAGATGCGCACGTGTTCTCCAATTTTTCGGTGTGAATAAGAGTTTTTCCACTTTGTGTTATATTGTGAGAATAATATAAGTGTTTTATACTTATAATCAGGTAAGTAAACATCAATTGGCTGTAGATATTTTATTTTATGTGGGTTTTTTCCATTTGGGATAATAGATCCCACTGGTTTCGTTTGATCTACATAAATGGGATATATTTTTGATATTTTTGTTTGATATATTATCCCATTGGTATACATTACTAAGATAATTTGTATGTTTGCAGAATGAATAAAAACAAATCTGGTGGTAGATTGAAGGAAGACGAAATCTGCGCGATAATGAATTCCAGTGACTTTGATCTTGGAGACTTTAGTGCTTCTGAATCAGAATATAATCCTGCTTCCGACGAAGAAACAGATGAATCTTTGGACGAGCCTGATGAACTTTTAGACAACGATAATAACGCAACAGTGCCCAATGTGCATTCGAATCTTCAAGTAGTATGGGGACAACCATCAGACTTATTTTGTCCACGATTTTCTATCACTGAAGATATTGAGGCCGTTATACTAGCAGCAGTTTCAAGAAATTCTACTGAGTTCCAAGTTTTCAAAAATTTGTTTCCAGAATCTTTGTTTATTTTTATTGTGCAATGCACCAATTAACGATTGAGTCTACTGGAAGAAAAAGGAGGTCGAAAAATACCACGGACTGATGCATCCGAAATTAAATTTTTGTTAGGTATTTCTCTTATAATGGGCTATAACAAACTTCCAGAGATTTCTGATTACTGGTCCCAAAATGAGTCCATGAGAAACGAATTTATAAAAAAGGCTATGGTGCGAAATCGTTATCAAACTTTGATGTCAAAATAAATAAAATAAATAAACATAAAAAATCACAACTGAAACTCTTTATTGTTCCACTTGCAGAACAGCTTATTGCGCAAGGTAGAGCTGGGACAAAAGTCAAAAGGGCATCTACAACCAAAGGTCCTAAGACCAAAAGATCTAAAACAATGCTTAATGTGGGAGATCATATGCCAGTAAAAACAGATCACCGTAGACGCTGTGTTTTATGCAGCTCAATGAAAAAGGAAAAACGTTCATACTATATTTGTTCAATGTGCAAAGAGGCCCTATGTTTCGAGTGTTTTGGTAAATTCCATAAATAAACAACAAAATATTTGTTGAAAATTGAATTAAATAAAAATTAAATAAAAATTTAACAAAAGCTGTATTTTATTATTCTCATACAAAAACTACCGATGGGATATTTAGTCCCAATTTATGAGGTTTAAAAAACACATTGGGACATAAAATCCCAGGACATATCTTCCTTCAGAAGGATACTAGATTTTTTTTAACAACATTTTTGAGCTTTCTAGTATCACGTCACTACGAAAAAAAATACTTAGAATTGTCAAAAATCACTCCTTATAGTATAGGAATCTTTAATGCAAATTTGAAAGGACATTTTATGGCATTTATTTTTTGAATATAATTTCCTTAAAAATGTTGGCCTCAACTACGCCTTAGGGTTTCCATTCTGAGGGTCCAATTATGGATGACTCGTTCGAGCATTTCGACCGGTATGGCTTTAATGGCCCGCTCAATGTTGGCTTCCAAAACCTGAATTGTAGCTTGTTTGTCAGCATAGACTTTGGACTTTACGTAACCCCAAAGAAAAATGTCTAAAGGTGTGATATCAAACGATCTAGACGGCCAACTCACCTGTCCAAAACGTGATATAAGCTGCTTTTCGAAATGACCTCTCAATAGATCCAGTGTGTAAGCAGCTCTATGACAAGTGTCACCGTACTGTTGAAACCAAGTGTCGTCAATATTACGGGCTTCAATTTCAGGTAGCATAAAGTTCGATATCATGGCTTGATAGCGAGCACCATTCACTGTTACGTTCCGGCCATCATCACTTTTGAAAAAAATATGCACCGATGATTCCACCAGATTATAAACCGCACCACACCACGGCTTTCTCTGGGTACAATGACACCTCTAGAACTTCTTCTTGTTGCTCTTCAGCCCAAATGGAGCCAGAAATGGCTCCATTGAGCCAGAAATGAACCTCATCAGTGAACATAATTTTGGTCGAAATCTGCGGATTTTCCCGTTTCTCACCGAACGCTCATTTCCATAATACAGCTGCCAACATTTGAAGGTAATAATTTTCAAAAAACAAATGCCATAAAATGTACTTTCAACTTACCACTAAAGATTCCCTACTTGATTTGAATTTTTATATTCACGCTATATAAGTATACCTATAAAAAAATATTGAATTTAGATCAAAATAACATTGTGAAAAACTTAAATAAATTTGTTGTACTATTTTGACCCATGCGCATAATTCTTTTGATATGGGGAAAATAATATGAAAATATTATCGTAGCCTAAAAAGGGAAATCAATTGTACTTGTTGAATTAAGGTAATAACAAAAATCTCTGTAATTAAATATAAATCTCTTTTGTGGAATAAAAACATAACCCAATCCTAATAAATAGTTTTAGGAATCAAATTATTGTTAAGTGGTATCGTACTATGGTTGTAGGTATCACAAAATGGTTGCGTGTGAATGATACTATGGTGAAAATGATCATACTATGGTTGTGTGTGAATCATACGAGTACTATGGTTCTGAGAATCATAGTATGGTTAAGTGTGAATCATTCTATGGTTGCAATTGTTGATTTTTACAAAGCCGTGTATACTTAGTAGGGACATAAATATTGTTACACATGTTTTGTAAAATAAAAAGTACTGAATGTTTTTGGACCAAATATTTTTTAATATATATATTGATATATATTGTATCCAAAAAGAATCTTCTTTTTCGAAATGCCCGCCTTTTAACTTAAGGCGTGTGTAAAGGACACGCCTTAAGTCGCACTGGCCAATCGTCAATAGGTGCACAAACCTCGTCCATTGGAAATTTGTCCACAGCTCGAACCAAAGCAGTCTTAAGAGATCCAATGTTGAGGTATCATTTGTGACAAACCTTGTCTTCTAAAACCGTTCACAATTTGTGATCCAATGGGGTCAAATCTGGACTGACTGAGGGCCATTCTTCAGAGGAAATAACCGCTGGCAAATTGTGTCGAAGCCAGGCCAGGGATGTTTTAGCCTTATGGGCCGGCGCAGAATCCGGCTGGAAAGTCCATGGCTGGTTTTGGAACAGGGAATCGTTAAGAGGCTTAACGACAGCTTCCAAAACGGTTTATTGGTAAACTTTGGCCGATGTTTTGACTCCTTGTTCGCAGAAATGCAGGTCAGTAAGAGACTCCCCACCAAACCATGACTGAAGCTGGGTGATGACCCTTTTCCACCCTTGGGATCAGTTCAGATGCTTCCTTAGATGACCTCGCATACACTCTATCATTTTGCTTGTTAAATTTTTCCTGAACGGTAAAAGTTTTTTCATCGGTGAACAAAATATTTCTGTGCAAGTTATCAGCATGCTTCACCAAAAGACGTTTGCATTTTTCAATCCTATTTTTTTTAAAGCTGTAGTCAATAAATATCCGGTACGTCGTTTGAAAGCCACAAGTCCCAAGTTTTTTTTAATGATTCGACTCATGGACTTTTGCGTGATATTCATGTCACGGGCCATGATTTTCTGTTTTCGTAGCGGATTTCTGTGAATTCTTGATTTAACGGCTTTGATGACATGCGGTGTTCGAATAGAGCGTGGGCGGCCCGGATGGTGGCGGCCTTTTACATCTCCAGTCTCCTCAAACAGTTTTATGCATCGGTAGACGAAGATGCGGCTAATCCCTAGTGGCCGGAGCGTTTTGAAAATATCGCTTTTTTCATTTCACACTTGAAAAGCGCTATTACAGCGATACGGTTCTCTTTATCTGACCACTCCATGATGAAAGTTGAAGCAATTTTAAAATCCCGTTACAGACTAACGCTATTGAGGTTAGCTTCCAAAACCCATATGACATTAACGGGGTATGTTCAGTTCTACTATTGAAATGGGTGAGTTCAATGTTGTAACAGTATTTATGTCCCTACTAGTATGTCTTCGAGTTTTCTTTAAAATTTTGCATAAAAAACAAGGAATTACAAACAACGTTAGTAGAAACAATTCTGGAAGTTATCCATTCAAATAAAAACTCGTTTCCAACTTAAATTAAGTTTTTCTCCAATAGCACAAATTGGCGTTTGGATCAAAATAGCATAAGAGCGAAGATTTGTTCTATTGTGTTTCAAAATATTTAAAACACTTTGATGGTACAACATACAAATATACGAGAACCTACAAACTGCGTCAACTAAATATTCAATTTGAGTATATCATATTCATAGTTGGAGAATTTTTTTATAGCAGGGAGTCACTAGAAAAGGTCAACATTGGCGGTGTCGCGTACTTTGAAAAGGAACGTGATTTTAATTGATTTTAGACAATCGAAATAGGAAATAGTGTTTGAGGCTACTTAATATTTCAAAAGCCAAACGTGTTTTTCTGAAACAAACTTCCAAAGGTGTGGCATTCATCAATTCGTTCTAATTAAGTTTTTTATGCACAATAAATAAATTGTGTCTCACATATTGAATTTTATTAAAATTTATTTTGTCATTTGACAGTATTTAACTTTTTCAACAGTCCAACAGATGTTGCCTTGTATATAAGTATACACCAGTAGCGGCTCCCTTCGAAGGTTTAACCAATTTTTAAGAATTCCAAAGGAATGTTTACACGCTGTAGGTCCCAAATTAATTTTTAATCAAATGTTTTAATATGATGTCTGCTTTTGATGGCCCAACAAAAGAACTTTGAGTTTTTCAAAGAGAAAACTCGGTGTCGCTATGATGACAATCATGCCAAGAATAAACTTTTCCACTTGCCAGTGTCGGCAACACATTTGGGACAATGGCTTTACTTTAACGAGCATATGAAATAGGGATGTGTTCTCAAGTTATTGTATGCCAAAGTAATAAAAACAAGTGGCAGTAGTCTGGCATTTATCTAAGGTGTCTCTGTAGAGGGGGACATGTACAGCCGGGATGCTTTAAATTTATATCGTCTATTCAATTTTTAATTAAAACATTTTTCACCAATGCTCTTAGATTATTGAGAATCAAAAGATTTATTGAAAATGTTTGCAAAATACGATGAAAAGGGGTTTACTACAAATAAGAGGTGTTCTCTAAACTACATTGTTTGGAATCTGTATCATTTAATCTGTAGCAATTTTAATCATGTTAAGACACTTAAAAAAATGTAAAAAACTTGCTTTACTTTCTGTAATTTTTTCCAGCCCTATTCCATTTATTTACATCTATTACATCTTAAAACACGAGTCAGTCATCGTTCTATGTGTTCTTTATTGTTTTTATATCATCGTATTTGTGGACTTGTAGACTGCTCTGAACTACTTAGCCTTCTTGGATTAACAGGTGTACTGTTTGACATCTAAAGCATAATGCAAATTTTGGTGTTCCTCTTCATAGAATAAATTATATCAAACACGAGCCTCTTGTCGCAACTTTTAGAGAATTTAATACAATTAACTTAAGCCAAGATTTGAATTTTCTTTTACAATCAATAATTTTAATGATATTTTAATTAAAAAATATTTTTAAAATTGCTATTCTATAAAGATTGTGATCCATAGAGATAAATAAATACAATAATACTTCGTATGGCCATGACTTTTGTCTTGATGATGGGTCGAGACCTTTTTAATCGGTCAGCAGAACTTTGGATTTTAGAGCTCGGCGGCAGTGCAACTGAATTGCTGTCAGCAACTACAAGTCGCGGGGCGACCAGTTGCGTCAGACATAAGACTCCGGTTAGAACTCATAATGATGGAATATTCTCTCTTTTAATGATGCTGTTTATAGCACGAAAAAGCATTTCTATGGAAAGATATGAGGAATCGAAACAAGTGATTAATAGTCAGAGTAGACATAAAAGTACTTGAATTAAAATGAATTCACTACGAAATATAGTATCATTTTGAAGATTTGGTCGAATGACGGACGCATGAACCGAAAGTGCCCAGGTTTTGTTTTTCTTAAGTAACTTATGGACGCTGGGGGTATATAAGTATACAGTTTGGCCGGGTGGAGCTTGACGACGTTTTAACTTGTTTTCTATAAGGCCATCAACACAACAATACACATTTTTATAAGTATCGTTAACCTATTTCCATCCGCCAAATCTCAATAAATTTCAATCTAAACAACATAAAGTTTTGAAGAAGGAAGTTTGTAGCAAAGGACTAATTTAAGCTACTGATATTCAAATTGGTGTAATGGATATATTTTGAAATAAGCGCAAAGTTGACTACTTCTCTTAGTTACTTAGTAAGGACATAAATACTGTCACACACGTTTTATGCTGCAAAATAAAAAGTACTGAATGTTTTTGGACCAAATATTTTTTAATATATTTATTGAAGTATATTGTATCCAAAAAGAATCTCCTTTTTCGAAATGTCTGCTTTTTGCCTTTACTCACGCCTTAAGTCGCACTGGCCATTCGTCAATAGCAGCACGAACCTCGTCCATTGGAAAATTGGCCGCTGCTCGAACCAAAACAGTCTTAAGAGATCCAATGATGGTGTATCTTTTGTGACAAACCTTGTCCTCTAAAACCGTCCACAATTTGTAATCCAATGGTTTCAAAACTGGACTGCCTGAGAGCCATTCTTCAGAGAAAATGAACGATGGAAAATTCTTTCGAAGCCAGGCCTGGAACGTTTAAGCCTTATGGGCCGGCGCAGAATTCTCTGAAAAGTCCATGGCTGGTTTTGAAACAGGGAATTGTTAAGAGGCTTCACAACAGCCTCCAAAACGGGTTTTTGGTAAACTTTGGCCGATATTTTGACTCCCACCCTTGGGATCAGTTCAGATGCTTCCTTAGATGACTGCTCATACACTCTATTATTTAGCTTGTTAAATTTTTCCTGAACGGCAACAATTTTTTCATCGGTGAACAAAATTTTTCTGTCCAAGTTATCAGCGTGCTTCACCAAAAGACGTTTGCATTTTTCGATCCTATTTTTTTAAAGCTGCAGGTACGTCGTTTGAAAGTCCCAAGTCCCAAGTTTTTTTTAATGATTCGACTCATGGACTTTTGCGTAATATTCATCTCACGGCCCATGATTTTCTGTTTCGGAGTGGATTTCTGTGAATTCTTGATTTAACGGCTTTGATGACATGCGGTGATCGAATTGATAGAACGAATTGATGAAAATCGAGCGTGGGCGGCCCGACCAGTGCTGGTCTTTTACATCTCCAGTCTCCTCAAACAGTTTTATGCATCGGTAGACGAACATGCGGCTAATCCATAGTGGCCGGACCTTTTTTCATTTCACTCTTGAAAAGCGCTATTACAGCGGTACGGTTCTCCTTATCTGACCACTCCATGATGAAAGATGAAACAATTTTAAAATCCCTTTACAGACTAACGCTATTGACGTTAGCTTTCAAAACTCATATCACATTAACGGGGTATATTCAGTTCTACTATTGAAATGGGTGTGTTCAATGTTGTAAGAGTATTTATGTCCCTACTAAGTATACAATTCAAAGATCATTAATGTATGTCATTATACCCTGCACCGAATACTAAATTTGCCATTCCGTTTACAACACCACGAAATATTAATCGGAGACCTATAGAGTATATAAATTATTAATTGTCTTAAAATGCTAAGACGACCTTGCCAAACGCAGAGAAAATATATGGTTAGTATATGATCACGGCAACAATAGTATGCTCTCTGCGATAAAAATATGGTCGTTGCAACCATCGTATAGATTTTTGAATTTCATTTTGACAATAGTATGATTGCGGCAATGTTTATATTGTTGAAATGTAACAAAATAAGGTTGTAGCTACAATATAAATATTATTTGTTCAATCAAAGTATTGTTTGTTGAGTTTTTTGTTTACATTAATATGATTACGGCAATCATACCGGCAAAATCGTTTTATTTTTAATGGCCAATGTTATTGTTACGAAACTTACGCAGTACTTTTTAGTACTTTGTATATTTAAATTAAACTCTTTTAAAATAAACTACTTTGGATTAGTATAACTGAAATATTTTTAATAAATTAATTTTTTCTACTGTTAAATAAATTGCTCCTATTATTAAGTTTTTTTTGTATTTTCACATTAATAATTTACATAGTACAAATCCTTATTGTTGAATACAACTTAACCTAATTGAAGAATGTTGCTATGGCTGCTACATCTATTTAGGATAAATATGGTTATTGAGGTTCGTATTTGCTGAGGACCCCTGTCCCATATGTACTAAAGTCAACTGTAGAGAAGTGTAACTTTAGGTGCATACAAACAGATTTCGGTGCAAATAAGCCTCTCACATTAAGAAATATTGCAAACAGAATTGTTATCCGCGATATAACAATTCTGTAAGAAACTGAGAGAAAAATGCAAATTTGAATTATAAGGGAAATTTCAATTTGCATTTGTGGTTATAAGGGAAACACACTTTTTATATCTTATTTCAATCTATAATATCTTACATGCTTTATTACACAGTACGACAAAATCAATTTTTTTTGAGTACACATGAGAAATGTTAACAGAATATTATGAAAGTAGGCTTAAAATAAAGAAATACGTGTCTCGGCGTTTTGCTGTAGCACGTCAGAATTTTGAGAAAATCGATTTTATAGATTCGAAGGACCGTGGAGGTTCACTTGTAACGTAGTACATTTATTGGAGTAAGGTAAAATTTTCTTATTACTAGGAAGGAACTACTTTGAACACCACTCCTTACAAACAATTTTGGGGATCATAGTATGGTTGAGAGGACCATACTTAGGTTGTATGGTAAATATGTTATGTTTATGAGGATAATAATATGGTTGTGGGGATAATAGTATGATTGAGTGTGAAAAAATATGGTTTTGGGTAACATAGTATGGTTCTGTTGTGAGAACCATAATATTGTTGTGGGAATCATAGCATGGTTATGTATGAATCATACTATGTATGTTAAACATACTATGGTTATGAGGATAATAATATGGTTGTATGGGTCTAGGTATGGTTGAGTGTGAAAAAGATATGGTTCTGGGGATCGTAGTATGGTTCTGTTGTGAGGACTATTATATTCTTGTGGGAATTATAGAATTGTTGTGTATAAATCATACTATTGTTTTGATGATCATACTGTTGCTGTGCCACAGCCATATAACCAAAATAGTAAGATACTCTTCGAATATTGTTACCCGAAACATATTTCTGCGTGCATGTCAGTCCTTCCATCCGTGAGTCTGTTGTAAGCACGATAGCGGTCAATTGAATTAGCCTAGGAAACCGAAGTTTGTACAATAATGTCTGGTGGTAATAAACAGTTTTGCATCATAAAGATACGAAAACGGTCCAGGAGCAAAAAGTTTCCCCCAAGGGACTAAAGGTACCTGTTTAAAACGTTTATTTCTTTAAGTATTTTTCCTAATAAATCACAAATTTTTATTTACTGCCAATGCTTTAAATTGGTACTGTTATTTATAATGCACTAAATACCTCAAATAGGGCTTGTTGCTGAGCTCTTCGGCTCATTTGGCCCATGGTTCCGCATGGTTACCAGAGGCGATAAGTAGTCACTATGGAAATTTGGGTACTCAAATAAGAGCAAATTTTGGTACCAATCCAAATAAACAGCACTTTTAAAGTTTTGGTTTAGCTTAGGGATAGACGCATGGACCGAAAGAGCCTTAAAACAACCCTTCTTGCGCTTTAGTGGCCTAGGAACGGTGAATGGTATAGAAGGTTCATTCAAAAGACGTTTTAACTTATTCTTTACAATGTGTGCTTTCATTTCTTTATTCTGACGTGAAAAAAATATGACTTTGAACCATCATAACTTTGATTCGCCGTTAAAGAATGCAATTCCAATTTGAAAATATCAAAAGGTTCTCCAAGTTTTGAGGGGTTAGTTTGGCCCACCTGCCCACTTTATATAAAGGTTGCATTTTCTGCAAAAATGTACTTTTCTTACTTCTAAAATGCAAATTCTCATATTTTGTAAAATAACTTTACGTAGCGGTAAAGATGAGCACATTTCCTTTCTGCTTATGTTAAATTTTGTCGAAATTGGAATTTATTTGCTGTTGCTATGCCGGCTTAGAGAGTAATCTTACTCGTAAAGTAGTGTAGGCTTTTCTACCGCCACTGAAAAGTTTAAGATGTTCCTACCCCCATTTGACTTGGGTTTTTATCGTAGTAAAATTTATTTTACGAGAAGCTAATATCATGGGCATCTCAAATGATCGAGTGCATTTAATTTTGCATGAAGAACTACAGATGAAAAAGCTCTCTGCAAGATGGGTGCCGTACTTGTTAACAGTCGACAAAAACGCATAAGAATGAACATTTCTCAAGCTTGTTTGGATCGTTTTCAGCGAAATAAAATGGATTTTAAGCGTCGTTTCATAACTGTTGATGAGACATGGATCCACCACTATACTCCAGAGACAAAAGAACAATCCAAACAATGGACTGAAGCTGGAGGAAGTGCCCCAAAAAAGGCAAAAACAATTCAATCGGCTGGTAAGGTTATGGCAACGGTTTTTTTGGGACTTCAAAGGTATTTTATTGATTGACTATCTGCAAAAGGGTAAAACAATAAATTCAGAGTACTATTGCAACCTTTTAGATCAATTAAATGTACAAATTCGAGAAAAACGACCTGGCTTACAACACAAAAAAATAATTTTTCATCAAGACAACGCACCAGCACACAAGAATGTTTTAGCAATGGCTAAAACCAACGAATTAAAGTACGAGTTGCTTGACCACCCACCTTATTCTCCTGATTTGGCTCCCAGTGACTTTTACCTATTCCCAAATCTAAAAAAATTCCTTGCTGGCAAGCGTTTTACCTCAAATGAAGATGCAATTACAGTTTTAAACCACTATTTTGAAGACCTTGAGGAAAACTATTTTAATCAAGGGATAGAATTGCTAGATAAGCGTTGGACTAAGTGTATTGAAGTTTCAGGAGATTATATTGAAAAATAAAAATATTTTTAAAAACTAACTATTCTCTTTCATTAATAGGCGAAGAACTTTCCGAACCGCCCTCGTAATTTGACACCCATATGTCTATATTTATTATTGGTCACTTTTCGCGACTATCTAAGTCATTTTTACCACCGCACGGAGCAAAGTATTTCAAACCCTTTGATACACAGAAGCTACCAATAAATGGATTTCTAGTCTGATATAATTTGAGTACCCATAGTCTCATACGAGTATTAAATTTAAATCGCATGCTTTGACCACAAGGGTATTTTTTAGATTGGTCTTGTTCAACAAAAGGATATTAATTAATATTATTTAAAAGAAATTTTTAAGAAAATAAAAATAAAGTGGCTTTACCTTTATTCACTGTTAACATGTGCAACCGACTCTGAATGTTTCATTCGATACATTCGATATGAAAATAACCAGCCTTATATCTCCACTGAACCTAGGCACATTTTAAGTTTTATAGGTAGATATTTTTAGGACCATAATTGCCGTCTGTGGGACGTAAGAAATAGGCTGGAGATAGACTGACCAAATTCTACAAACGTGACAGACCCACTTATAGAACCTTTAAGGAGAATTTTACTCCTCATGGTCGATTTCGTCCATGACAATATCAAGATGTTTTGGCTTAATATCATCATCTTGCTAAATTATAGGTTGCCAATGTATCTTCATAAAACTTGACGATAATATAGAATCTATTATTTACATAATCGTATGTTTATGTTGTTGGGTCTCCTATCAACATTTTAAGGTTTTGTAAACGGAATGACAAAGTAAGTATACTTATATATTGCGAGTATATAGAGGGACATATAATAACTACTGATGTACATACATGAATAAGCAGTGTGTTGTTGTTTTTCCGATTTCCCTTGTGTGCGCTATAGCACACATGTTTATATCGATTGTATTTCTATGGCATATTCACACAATTACATTTATTCACACAACATTAAAAGTTTTTACCAAATCAACAGCTTTACATGTGGTACCATAAAAAATAAACAAAGCCAACAAAGAGCAAATACGACGGAACGGTAGGAATTAATAAGGGAGCAGATTTCCTTTCCATTGCGTGCGTATCCTTGTTTGTGACTTATTTGGTTTTTCATTTCTTCTTTAGATTGGTTTTATTATACGCTTAAACTTTATTAGATTAGTCCTCGCAAGAAATGTCAACGCACGCAAACCGAAAAGACTAAAATTGTTCGCCCTTCCGTGGCGTTCGAATGTGACAATTTTCAAAGCAGACATTCTGTGGGGCAAAACGTACACAAGCATGTGAATGTCACGCTACTTTTGTTTTATGTATTCAATTTCGTTTTGTAGGGGAAATCTTTTAGATTTGTGCAAATTCTATTTACACATTGACTGCAAAGGAAAACAGAATAAACAAAGGCGACCGTACCAGAACGGAAAATATAAAAACAAATCCACAACAAAAACTTGTTCGCCAGAGACCGACAAGAGTGAATACCCAAACCATGCCAATCGGCAGCCACCTAATGGCACGCTAGACTTTTACAAATGTAAATTGATTTAGAGCCAAGAGTGGGTTCAACATACATTCAAAATCTCACCCTCCACATCATACATCAGACTGGGTCTGGTTCCCTAAAAAGAAAACAATATTTTGTCATTTTCTGCGAAAAGCAGGTGGTCAACAACCTGAATAACAATATCTGTGGATTTTTGTTTACAGCAATACTCGTAGAGCTTGTCAAATTAAAAACAAGTAAAAAGTTAAAGTCGGGAGTGGCCGACAATGAGATGCCCTAGACCATTCAGCGGATTAAGCACCTCTGTCTGCAGCTTAAGAAAGGTCGGACTTGATATGTTAAACGTAATTATTTTTTGCTCATAATTTTAGCCTGAGAGAGTAAAATGTGTGGCTATTAAAGCTGCTGGACATCAAATTAGGAGAGAGCTTTCGTCGGGGCCTATTCGAAAACATGAACCGATATAGTCCAATGTTACAACACATAGGTGCTGGTCGTTCGTAGCGCTCCATGCGAAATTTGATATAAATGGGATGTAAAATGCGTAGCTGCAGATTCTAAAATCTAGAAGGATCTTTGTGGTGGGGCTATACGAAATGATGGACCTATGGGAACCAGTTTTAACACATTTATTTAAAGGCCACTCACAACTTGGGCGTGCTCGGGTGTATTTTGTGGCTTCTAGAGCTACAGGACTCCAAATCGAGAAGGACCTTTGTGTGGGAGCTTTTTGAAAACTTGAACCGATATGGACAAATTTCACCGGAGACAGGTATGTCTTACAAAATCAATGCCACGGCAGCCGGTTCTATGGACCGGATTGACCCGAAGAGCAATTCTTCGTCTAAGGGCTATCACTCCTGCACAACATGTCTTACAAAATGGTATGCGTGAAATTTGGTCGAAATTGGATGTAATATGTGGCTTTTAAGGTTGTAGGTTCTAAAATCATGAAATACTTATGTATAATATCAAAATATGAACCTACGTGGTACAATTTAAAAAAAGATCGTCCTTGGCTCAAGCTTGAAAAATGAACAAAGTCTTATCGAAATCTGTTCATAACTGCGAATTGTACATTAATTACAACGATAGATGGACGGAGGGATGGACGGGCTGACGAGCTGACAGTGGGACGAAAGGACGTAGCCTAATGGAATCAGATAGTATTATCATTCCATCGGTATACTTAACATGGAGTCTATAATAATTCCATTAGAGTGTTGCAAACATCACCCCTAAGTTAGAATACCATGTACCGCCGTACGGTGTAGGGTACAAACACATGAAGAACTTCTCTCAAATCAGTGTGCTAAACACGATATTTATATTAAAATCACCTCTTGGTGCCTACTATAAAAGACCGACTCCAAATATCCTAATTTGTAAACCTGTGTTACAGGTTATTATGACTTGTCGATTTTTGTAAGGATATTGCTAAATGATTTCCTTAGGCGACGTTTGTCAACCTGTTCGTCCATCCATTGTGTTAATGAAAGTACAGGTAAAAAAATATAAATGATTTTGGAAGTAAATTTCAACATTGTTCACGTTGGGCTGTTGGCGAATTGTCCCTTATTTTTCCATGATTTGATATAACCTAAAGGACATTCCCGAATTAAGATTCTGCTGCTCTAAACTTTATCCTACACTGGATTCCTACCAAATTTCATAATTCAAATTTGACTTGTTTTCTGACGTTTGTTTGGACAAGCCAAAGGTCCCAAATGATTTGGGTTACTGCTGCCACAAATTCGATAGGATCATGCTCAAATTTCTCATAGAACGTCGTAAGCGGCCAATAAATAACATAGGTAATTTTGTTCGGTCCATGTTTTCTTTAAGCATTTCCCATTGGAAATGATAAAAATAATACAAAGTTTCTTAACGGAAAGAACGTTTAAAGTTTACTTAGAGGAAATATGTTCGGAGCGAAAATTCATAACTTCAGGGTGTCCACAAGGATCATGCATTTCCCCTATTTTATATAACATCTACACTTCCGATATACCTATGATTCCTGGATGTACCTTATCTATGTATGCAGATGACACTTCGATTTTATGTTCGGATGTTTACTCGAACAGCATCATAAGTAATCTTCAGTCAGCGTTAACTGTTCTACAAAAATTACTTTATTAAATGGAGAATCCTTATAAATCCGTAAAAAAAAACCGAGGCAATATATTTTACGAGGAAAAGTAAACCTTGCTACACTCCACAAAATAATCTTAATTTTTCAAACCGCGATATTGTTTGGAAAAACACTGTCAAATATTTGGGAGTCATACTCGATTGTAGAATCAACTTTAAAAACCACATTCCTTATATAGTGGATAAAATAAATAAAATCACGCGCATGACGTACCCTCTAATAAACAGAAAATCTGAACTTAATATCGAAAATAGAAAATTTGTCATCAAAGCGATATTTCTACCCATAATGTTTTACTCTGCTCCAGTATGGTCGTCTTCAGCTAAATGTCACATCAAAAAACTGCAGATTTCACAAAATAAATTTCTCAAAATGATTTATAAGCTGCCATGGTTTTACTCCACGCAAAGACTACACCGACTTTCCAACATCGAATTAGTGCAAGCAAAAATAGATCGACTTGAACAAAGCTTTAAGAGAAGATGTGAACAATCTCAATATCTACACATTAATAAACCAAATTCATCGTTATTTTATAAACTAACGTAGCCTTTTTATTAAAAATCGAAATCAAAAAAAAAACATTTATAAAGGTTTTTGTAAATTTTTCCCTCTAATATATATATTAAAAAAAATTTCATACATATTGTTATATATATACAAAATTATAAAGTAAAAAAGGTATTATAAATTCCTAAACTCTTTACCCACACTGTTATTATAAATTGTACATTGATGTTATTTAAATAAAGAAAATGGAAGTTATTCGAACTAGCCGCGGCGACCACTTGCCCGAAATCATGTTTAAAACATAATGGCAAACCCTATATTTTATAATAAAGCCAAATTAATGGTCACATCATTAAATTATATGAGTTTTATTTATTTTTAAAAACAACACGTCTGAAAAAACACCTTTTTTAATTTCTGCCAGTTATCGCAATTCTTTTGCTTGCACCTACTTATATATTGCCTGGGCCCGTCTGCAAAATCATCGTTTCAAACTTGTTAGGGTACAAAACGTGCTGCCTTTGCTCAACCATGGAGAATTTGACCCGGATGGGCTATGTGTGCGGCCTGTGCTTAACCATGGAGAAATTTGACCCGAATGGGCTATTTATTCCTATAGCCCCCATACAAAGATATATCCCAATTTTAGATCTCGCCGTTTTGCAAATCATACATATGATCTTACCGAAATAAAATATAGTGCATCCTGTAAGCAATCGTTGTGAAATTGGACTATGTCGGACAAAGTTTTCATACAGTCCGCCCATCCCACCAATTTTAAGGTCAAGCATTTTTTAAATCATATTAGATCTGATTTTTTGTAAATTTTGTGCAGAATCTATTAGTATTTGTATACCGCAGCTGTGTAGTGTATTATAACGTCGGTTCTATCCAGATGTACACAGTTTTACCTATTTTGATTGAGAATAAATCAAACTGTTTTAGATAATCACAACCGTTCGCATGTTAAATTCCCAATTCTACGCATGCTTTATTGACAGTGTTTTTACACTTGACACTTTTGCTGATCATGGATCCACCCGTTTTCAATGCAACTCTAGAATTTCAAACTCTCCCCGCAATTTGTGTTTAAACCGCATCCCACCCCGATAAATAATTAACCCACTATCCTATGATGAATATGGGTTTACAAAGAAAGAGAGAAAGGGCAGAACCATGCGCTCAGCATTTGTCCACTGGATGAGAACCCATCTACAACAAGTCGTATAGTGCGATCTTGAGGAAAGATCTATATAAATCGAGAAAGGGTTTTACTAAAATCAAAAGCGATCAGCTTCGATATGAGTGCACCAAGCCAGACTCTTTGAAAGGCCTTGTAGATTTCCAGAGCCACGACTTTATTCTCGAAGTGGTGGATAGAACGACACCATCGCTACGACAAGAACGCCATTAGGTCTCCCGTCTCCCGATTTCTACGGAATCCCTACTGTCGATAATTAAGAAGGTCGTTGCACTCTTAATACCTCACAAGGTCGTGGTAAAACTGCCAAGGTAAAATCTATTACCATGGCAGTGCAAATCGCAATTGGCCGATAATTCGCAGTATTATTGGCTTCGCAACTTTTGGGGATCGGTCGGATGTTGTCAACTTTTTATCGACTTTCGCACGGTAAGAAGGGGTTACAAAGGTTGCGTAAATAATGAGCTAGAGTCCAAGAACATATATATAGGACGAGTGCCGAAATGCCGTCCGGGCTCGAGTACTTACTTATTTCAAGACTAGCAATGGAAATGGTATACGCTGCACCCTTCGGTGCAGTAATGCTAGCAAATTAAGTCCTGAAACGTATTTTTTTGAGAAAGCAGATGCAGCATATTAAGGGATATAAAAACTGTTTCTCTGAAAAAGATGATAGCCGACTCACCAGTTAACTGTACGGCAAAGTTGATGTAGTCGAACGATTCCTAAGGCGGAAACATATTGAGCGAATGTTACTAAGGATTTTTGTCAGCTTGTTCGAGGGTGCTCAGTTAAGGGAAGAAGGCTAACGTTAGGTTAACTGTAATATGCCCTACAATACTTGTACACAAAAGTCGTGCAAAATACACTTAAAAAACGTTATTCAGCCACAGTACTCTTCCGCCATTCCGGTACTTTACCGCGGGTACTTGTATTTTGCCCCCCTTTGTGCCATCTTCAGCAGCAACATATTTTCAAATCTTTAAAGGATAGAATAAACGTCCGGCTTATCGAGCATTTGTTTTTCATGTACACAATTTATTTAGCTCGTCTTTGTTTCTTGATGCGGTATATACATGATTTGTAGAGATTTTCTTCTATTTTTTTCTGCTTTCTCCTTCATCGACGATTTTTACTTCATACCCATTGTATCGTTGCTAGGGTGGGCGAGGGGGTTTCTTAGAAAACGAGTCAAGAATATTGTATAGATTTGTGCTGTATTTATGGAATTCTGGTAAATAACTTTATTTAACGCTAAAAACGTGTTTTGTAGGGGATTTCGTGCGCTGGAGCAGATTTAATGGAGTGAAGTGGAATATATATTTGTTTTTGCTTTATTTCATTAGCTTTGAAAAACGCTACATACAATTCGTTTTTCTCGGAACCTTATCTATAGGGGATTGCGAAGGATTTTTTTTCGCTTTTAAATTAATTAGGTTTTTTCTTAAATTTCTATAAAAAAAACACTGTAGAGAAGCAATTTTTGTGGGAAATAATTTTGGAAGACGTTGATATGTTTGCACAAGTAGCGTGTGCAAGGATAAGTCTAAAGCCTTGCCATGACTTTCTATAAAACTTCAGCGTTGGCTTTGTTTTGTTAATATCTCATAATTTGTATACTTAAAAAAACACATTTAATCTCGTTTCAGTATAGTGCATTTAAAACTTTCTGGCTTTGGTCATCCCCATGTGGTCACTTAAACAAAACATGACGAGATTGAGAGTGCCACAGAACAACTTGTCAAAAGCCAGCACAATTTTTATGGTTGGATGCTTCTGGCAATGTCAGCATGATCTTTAGGTTTCAATCATAGTCTTTGTTTAGCGTTGTCACAGAAAGGCCCTTGTGTTTCTCGTCGAATATTTTTTATAAGTAGAATAAACCTAACACTGTCCATGCGATTGCCCAAGAACTCATGCCGTTGTCTCGATTGACATTCTACTGGTGATATTCCTAACAAAAGCCTTGGAATAAATATAGGGTGATCCAAAATAAAGAAAATACAAAAATCGAAATCAAGTGTGGATTGTTCATTGTATTGTTCAAAGGAAATATTATGCCATTTTTTTCAGGGTGTCCATTTTGGGGGTCCCATTTCAGATGACTCGTTCGAGCATTTCGACCGGTATGGCGTTAATGACACGCATGACGTTGGCTTCCAAAACCTGAATCGTAGCCAGTTTGTCAGCATAGAATTTGGACTTTACTTAGCCCCAAACCAAATTTCCTTAAGTTTGATATCACACGATCTAGGAGGCCAACTCACCGGTCCAAATTTTAAGTACGCTGTTTTTTAAAATTAACTCTCACTAGATTTATTGTTTCAGCCGTTGTATGGCAAGTGCCACCGTCCCGTTGAAACCAAATGTCGTCACGAATACGGGCTTCAATTTCAGGTAGCAAAAATGCCGATATCATGGAGCGATAGCCAGCACCATTCACGGTTACTATCCGGCCATCATCACTTTTGAAAAAATATGGACCGATGATTCCACCAGCCCATAAACCGCACCAAACCATGGTTTTCTCTGGATATAATGTTAACTCTGGAACCTCTTCTGGTTGGTTTTCAGCCCAAATGCGATTATTTTGTTTATTGACGTTGCCGTTAAGCCAGAAATGGGCCTAGACACTAAACAAAATTTTGGTCGAAATCAGTCGATCTTCTCATTCTAATTTCCAAAATACAGTCGCGCAATTTGGAGTCGTTGTTGCGGTGTAAGTCTTTTCATGATGTAATGGCAAAAAAATACTGAAAATAAAAAAAAAATAAGTTAAACACGGATCACGCGTAATCTTTGAAAAACCCCTATTAAAAAAATATCTCTTGATTGATAGCCCTTTATGAATATGTATGTACAGTTGTACAGGGTCCAGAAGGCTCTAGTTGGATCTTCTATAGCTTGGTACCAAATAATACAGACAGGTTCAGCTGTAATGGATCCGACAAGATAAGCCTCGAAGTTTATGAATCAAGCAATTGGCTTAACATGCTGGTTTCTGGGACTGATGTATCTTTACAGGTTATGCGGATTATGATGGTTCAGGCTCTCGATACGAGGAAGATGGTAGGACAGGTTTTGCTAGAGGCTTAGAAGGTACTCCCAATAAAATCCCACTTATGTATTCGGAGAAGTGCAGACTTTTCATGGGACGAAATTCTTCTATGAGCAGTGCCAGTCCTGTAACCGGGTTTAACCATATGAACCTTTATTCTACTAATTTATTTGACAATATGCCGGTTTATTTCTTCTGCTGTGTTCGCCGTCTAGTCTATTATTTTCAGTGCTTACCCTGCGCCAGAAACTTAGGATTTTATTTCCACGAAGAAAGCTTCAATACAAGTTTTATGTATTCTACTCTTCCAATTAGCACAGGGTTGTATTGAAAAGCAAAGCCACTACGCTGCCTTCAAATAAATGTCTGTAAAAAATTCTAGATGAGAAATAAATTTGAAACTACACTAGTTTTTAGGTTTATGACTTAGTACTCATATTTGTAACAAATTTTAGCAATTGAGATAAATCTAATGTTATAAGTATATACCGATTGACTCAAAATCACTATCTGATTCTATCGAGCGATGTCCGTCCATCCGCCTATCGTAGTGATCAAAGACCAGATCGCAATTTGGAACCGATTTCGAAGAAACTTGCTACTATCTTTGAGTTTGGGACGAACCCTAGTAAAATTGGTCCATATTTTGATATCATATATTTGACAGCGCATAGAGAAAGGGACCTAAGGGTAAAAAAAATCAATTTTCACTTTTTGTTTTGATGTGGACAACATCTGAGAACGAATAAGACCGATCCCATGCCCGAAAAGTGTTCCCTCTCAGAGATATGCGCGTTTTATGAAAGCGATGGTACACCAAAGATACACGTATTTAAATCTTTAAAATGGCTCTCCTGTACAAAACTGGTCCCTTTCTATTTTGCGCGTCACATATAGGAATTTCCCGATTTCAGAACGTACAGCTCTCAAAACCGCTTATTACATCCGAATTCAACAAAATTTTGTACAGAGCTTTTTAAAAGACCCACACCTATCTCTGGTGAAATTTAAATAAGTTTTCAAATAGGTCCCACGCAAAGGTCACTCCCGATTTAAGGTCCAGAAGCTCTAAAAGCCACAAATTACTCCCGATCACGTCAAAATTCTGCATCGTACATTATGAGCCACCATTTATTTACTGTGGTAAAATCGAACCACATATCTCCACATTTCCGTATAGCCTCTTATAAAGGTCCTTCCCGATTTCAGTAACTACAGCTCTAAAAGCCACATGTTACACCCGAATCCGACCAGAGCATTACGACGGACCAAGAGAAATCTCTGGTGAAATGGGACCATATCGTTCCATGTTTTCGAAAAGGTCCCACACAAAGGTCCGACCCGATTTCATTTCCTGCAACTCCAGAAGCCATCGATCGCACCCAATTACTGCTAAATTACGCTTGGTGCGCTATGTGCGACAAATACATTGGTCCACACTAAACTTGTGGTAGAAGGTTTGATAGTCAACTGTAGTTAATTTGGGGCTGCTGATCACAAATCGCACTAGTTTAGGAGATTTGCACATAATCCATCACTTTCGCTTTTTTTAAAAAAAGAAACTCTCATTGTTTTATTTGTGAACCGATCAAAAACTTATGCGCGTTGTTTTAAGGTAAAATTTACGTTTCCAACGATGTGCAGTGCTCTTATTTCGGATAAGAATTGTTGAAGACATAGACAAAATTCTAGAGAAATTTCGAAAGTTCTTTACAAAAAAAATATTTTGAGCTGCATAAATTTTGTGGATTCTTTACCAGTGATAATAACTTTACAATCTGATTGAATTTGACTGAGTTTTTCAAGATTTAGACTGAAATGAGACACACTTTCGCAAGATTTATTTTTTAAATTTTGTTGCCCAGTACGAGTATAATTATCTAAAATATTGAGTCCGACCTTGCTCAAGCTCCAGTAAAAGGTGCTTATTTCTCTGAAAAGCATAGTGGTAGAGTGGCGTAGGGTATCCGATAGTAGGCAATGTCTGACTTTCATTACTGGCTTAGTATTTCGTTTTTTTAAGGAATTATGAATTATACTACAAGGACTATAAGTAGCAAAAGGAGAACAAATTTCACTTTTTTCAAAATAATGGGAATGGGAGGACAATGGTAAAACAGTAGGACAGGAACAATTCTCCCAAAGAAGGACGTATTGTTACCCAGCTTAGGTCTTAATATTTATTTTTTCGCTACGATGTTGTTTGTAGCTATTCCAGTATGTACGGGTATGTTGATCGGCTATTAAATTACTGAAAGTTAGACAATTCAAATTTGTGATTGGTATTTTCATACGCTGCAATATTTTTCAGAACAATCGATTGAAATGGTTGATTTATTTCATATTTCCTGAAAGTGGAATCATTGGTCCATACTTTTTCAAAATTGTAACGGGTGATCAATCAAGAGGTATTTCATGATGAAAAGACTTACACCGCGAAAACCATGCCATACCGGTTGAAATGCTCGAACGAGTCACCCAAGATGGGATCCCCAGAATGGACACCCGGCATTAAATGTCCATTCTAATGGACAATAAAGATTCCACACTTGATTTGAATTTTTGTATTTTTTTTATTTTGAAATATGTGACACGCAAAATAGAAAGGGAACTAAGGGTGTACCATCACTTTCATAAAACGTGCATATCTCTGGGAGGGAACACTTTTGGGGCATAGGATCGGTCTCATTCGATGCTCAGTTGTTGTCCACATCAAAAAAAAGTGAAAATTGATTTTTTTACCCTTAGGTCCCTTTCTCCATGCTCTGTCACATACATAAATCTAGATTAATCACCCTACAATTGGGTACAAATCTGTCTCTCAAGTTAAGCAATACTGTTGGGATATAAGAATCAGAATCGTTATACGTGATATAACAATTCTGGAAGAAACAAATTTGAATTCAAAGTTGCACTTGTGGTTATAAGGGAAACGCACTATTCCTTTCCCTTACGATATAAATTACTTACATAGTTTAATATAAGTGGTGGGATTTGGATATTAACTGTCTTATCCGTGGCGATGATGATTAAATAGGCAGAGGCTTCGTTGACAGTCGCCAACAGGACTAGGTAGCATCCACCGACGATGCAAATATAATAGCGAAAATATGGTTTCAAACAGTTAGCATACTCGTAGAAGGTACGGATACATTTTAGTACACGTCGTTGCTTAAGTATTACTAAGTTTTAAAATTAAGTTGCAAATGTATACGAGGGTTGCTATCCGGCAATAAAAACAAAATAATTTATTATTGGAAATGGTTTTATTGCTTTTCAAAATATTCTCCTTTAGGATCAACACACTTTTGCATGCGCACAAACCAATTTTCGAAGCACTTTTTCCACTCCGATTAAGACACCTCCAAAACATGATTTTAGAACGCTTCAACAGCTGCTTCGGGAGATGAAAAGCGTTGACCTCGCATTTTTTTCTTGATGCTAGGGATTAAGAAGAAGTCATTGGGTGCCAAATCAGGGCTATATGGTGAATGGCCCATCATTTCGACATCTTGAGTGGTCAAATAGCTCATTGCTTCAGCTGATGTGTGAGAGCTCAAATTTTAGTGATGCAGAATGATCCGTCTTCTCTTATTATCTTTCCTCATTTCCTCGAACACTGTTGGCGAACAGATGGTTGTATACCACTCAGAATTGACCGTCCTACATTCCACAGAAGGCACTGTGGAAACATTTCCTGTTATACCGAACAGAAACGCAACTATTTGCGTTTCTGTTCGAGCCAAATCCAACAAAAGTTGTAAAAACTTCTGTTAGATTTGGCTCGTCTTGAAAGAGTCATACGCTCGATTGCTGTTTTGTTTCGGGTTCATATGAATAGATCCAATATTCGACATCTGTGACAATTTTATACACTGCCTTTGAGCTACCGCAGTTATACTTTTTCAACATCTCTTTGCACCAAACCATACGAGCCTTTTTTTGAGCAATCGTCAAATTATGTGGGGTTCAACGAGAACAAATTTCGTTCACGACCAAATGAATAGTTTATTGATGCTTGTCATACTAATGCCCAAGGATGCCTCAATCCCACGGTATGTCACATGTCGGTCTTGCTTAATCAGTTGACTCACAGCATCAATGGTTTCTGGCAAAATGACCGAAGTTGGACGTCCTTCACGAAATTCATCCTGGAGCGAACGGCGTACGAAACTGAACTTTTGGTACCATTTAAAGTGATTAAAAGTGGTTTTTAATGGTGCTTTATCGCCAAAAGTCAAAACAAGTTGATTTAAACACTCTTGTCTCGATAACCCACGCCGAAAATCGTAAAAAATCATTGCACGAAAATGTTCACGGGATAATTCCATTTTTTGACCGAGATAAATTTTTCAACACACTGTAAACAAAACAATTTGCCCTCAAATGACAAATCGTTCTAAGTGAAGTTATGCTAAAAAATGTCAAAGTTTCCAATGGAAGTGCGAGTTTGCATCTGGGAACACTATTATTGTCAGGACCCGAAAAATAGCAACACTCGTACAGCTAAAATTAATAGTAGAAGCTATACTATTACTTACTCGATGATATTTGATTAAGTAAGGGGTGAAATTCTTTAACTATTTGGAAAGAACTACTTATAACAAGAGGAGTTGGGTAAATAATATTACACATTTGCCTCACACAATTAAAGTGAAAAATCGCCGCAACTTAAATGCATTCACATTAAATAATAATTTTACATTAAATAATAATTTTGCGAAACAAAGAAAAAAATCATGTGTACTTACAATTAAGTCAAGTGTTTTTGTCTGTCTACATCACCCCGCAACTTTCATTAGGAATTCCGTTTTTTTCGATTGTGCATTATTGGATTTTTATGCTAAGAGAAATTGTGTTTTTTTCTGTACATTTCTCAACTAATTCCCATAAACATTCGGATTGAAACTAATAATATATTTATATAAATACTTAAATATTCATACAACCTCACATATAGAAACGGTCCCATTTGTCAGTGCGAATTGTTTCCCTTTCGCATTTGAACAGACACACACAGTGAGAGTATGGGATGCAGGAAAACTGTCTGCTTGAATTTTAATGAGCTTGGCCAGCTGAGTGGGTGTCGCCAGCTAAAGCGCAGACTATTGTCATTTATTAACGAGAATCTCCTTAAAAATTTTAAAATTGCACAATTTTTTCTTTATGTTCTTTTAATGTTCTGCAATAGATGTTCGATTGGTTACATTAATACCCCTAAACATAAGAAAAGCATTGAGTTATTTTTGAAATTTGTTTCAAAATCACCCACTGTGTATATATGAGGGTATGCGCCCGAGTGAAAATTCCACAAATTTATTTTAGTTCCCTTAAATGTCCTGCAATTGATGCGCAATTAATGCCCCTAAACATAAAAAAGTATTAAGTTATTTCCGATATTTGTTTCAAAATCACCCACTGTGTATATATGAGGGTATGAGCCCGAGTGAAAATTCCACAATTTTTTTTTAGTTCCCTTACATGTCCTGCAATTGATGTGCAATAAATGCCCCCAAAACATAAGAAAAGTATTAAGTTATTTCCGATAATTGTTTCAAAATCACCCACTGTGTATATATGAGGGTATGCGCCCGAGTGAAAATTCCACAAATTTTTTTTAGTTCCATTAAATGTCCTGCAATTGATGTGCAATTGGTTACATTAATGCCCCTAAACATAAGAAAAGTATTAAGTTATTTTCAAAATTTGTTTCAAAATCACCCACTGTGTATGTTCGAGTATGAGGGTATGCGCCCGAGTGAAAGTTGTGTATATGAATACATAAACATTATTTGCATACTTTAGGGCCTCCCAAACACAGATAAGTTAACACACACACTTACATACACACATAATGCAAATAATATGTTGGCAAAATAAATAAATTTTATTTTTTAAATGCTCATACATGAGCGTACGAATACGTAATATCTATACCCACTGACATACATAAACATTGGCCAATATATTACAATGCCTATGTCTGTGTGAGTGCACGTGTGTGCGTTTGAGCTTAAGAAGCTTAGAGGACGACAAATGAACAAAAACATGTTGTTTTATTTGCACTATTCCGAATGCTCATTTTTTCCTGGACCTGTAATTTAACCCAATATATATTTTTAATAGCCTCTCGTGGAAATTAATATACAAACAAAACCTGATGACATAATGGACGTATGATAGCCCTTGCGGTGACAGTATGGAATTTTAAAAATAATTTTTTTTTGTTTGCATAAGTAATAGTAAATACTATGGGAAACACGAGTTTAAATACAGATAACGACGTTATAAGGTTAGTAAACTGTTATATTAAAAGTCAGCATAGTAGGTAGGCTATTAAACCCTACACGAGAACAAAATTATGTTAATAATATGTTTGCATGCAAACATTTAATATTTATATGTGACAGCGCATAGAGAAAGGGACCTAAGTAAAAAAATCAATTTTCACTTTTTTTTTTTGGATGTGGACAACATCTGAGCATCGAATGAGACAGATCCCATGCCCCAAAAGTGTTCCTTCCCAGAGATAAGCGCGTTTTATGAAGGTTATGGTGCACCAAAGATACACGTATTTAAATCTTTAAAATGGCTCTCCTGAACAAAACTGGTTTTTACCCTTAGGTCCCTTTCTATTTTGCGCGTCACTGAACAAAATTTTGGTTGTAAACAGCGGATCTTTCCGTTTCTCACCGAACGCTAATACAGTTGCCAACATTTGAAGGAAATTATATTCAAAAAAAAATAAATGACATAAAAAGTCCTTTCAAATGAACAGTAAAAATTACACCCTTGATTTAAATTTTTGTATTTTTTAATTTTGAAAAAATACCTCTAAACTTATCACCCTTTACTTTATGGGTCCATGTTTTTTTGTCTCTACACAAACATCCCTTATTTAAAGGTCCTGTCACTCAAAATGCTTTGAATTAATTTAGATCTAGCATGAAACGTTACTTTACGCAAAGGTGCCGCATAACAAAGAGAAATATGAGATACTACCGGCACACACTGTGTCCGCTGCGGCAATAAATCATTTTGGACCTGCTCTCCGATTTTGATGATTTTTGCACAGATGGCTAAAAACTATCTAAAGGTCATGTGTGTAAAATTTTATGCTAATATCTCCATTGGTTTTCTGTCCCGAGCAGCGCAAAGTTGACATATGTGAACAAGTCTCAAATGGGTTAGTTTTCTATGTCATATTTAAAACCTTGTTACTTATAAACTATACACCGAGTGTACCTTATAGAAATTTGTTTCACTTAAAATAGGCATCAAGCATTATGTAAATTAAAAAAATAAAAATAAAAATTGAAAAAAAAAATTAATTTTTTTTTTTTATTTTGGGCCAAAAAAAATAAGCATTTATGATTTTCCGCTAGACTTTTAGTTGTGTGCGAAGCAGTGCGAAACACGGAGTCCTATACCAAATTAAAGCTGAGGGTCTCAGCTAACAGATTCCAAAAAAAAATTGTGCCCAAATTTGCCCGCGGCCAAAAAAGCAATGGAAAACCAAAAAATTACAGTAAAAAATATGCGTTATGCGTTATTTTACGCGTGCATAAACAACTGCGCACTCTTTCTTTCGTTACTGCTTGTTGTTGTTTTGCCTGTGTGCATGTCTATTACTATAAATAGTATATTTGTAAGATAATTGTGTATAAAGTGCTCGTACACTGAAATTCAAATCATATCAGTTATTATTTTTTTTTAAATAAATTCGGGAGAGGCTTTAAAATTTGGTATTTCACCTCTGCATGCGCGCATAAAATTTATGGAATGCATATTGCATATCGCTTACAATAAAAGCTTTGCAGCATGGCGAACAAATAAAGATACAAGACAAATTAAAGAAGAAGCCAAGGCCACAATCAAAAAAACCTTAAATTAGTATTGGGAATAAATGTTGATGTGGTAAAACAAGGAATGGGTTCCAGCAACGATGGGAATACAGCTCGACGATTTTTTGAAAACCCTGAAATTACAGCTGACATAACCGGAGTAAATGAACAACTGATTCATAGGTTAAAAATTATATTATCCACAATAAGTTGCAGTCAGGCAATAGACTCTGAGAAGTTCCATATATATTGTTTAGACACGGCAAAATTGTACATTGATTTGTATGGATGGTACTACATGCCTATCACAGTGCATAAAGTTTTGATACGTGGTAGCAAAATTGTATCTGAGGCCATTCTACCTATAGGTAGGTTAAAGATACGATTTGTTTCATACGTTTTGAATTAACATATGGTTTATTTTTCAATGGAACTATAAACGTTATAGGCTATATAACTCGCGCAAGACTGGGCGCTGTTCTACTAACGAAGACGTAATGCATCATTTGTTGATATCCTCCGACCCATACATCAATTCATTAAGAACGAAATTGAAGCTTAAAAAATTAGATTATCACGAAGATGTGAAAATGTTGTTAATAAATTAAATAGAGTGAACTGTAAAATTTTGGTATGGGGGTTGTATGGGGGGCGGGTGTTACAGTGGGCGGATTTTCTTCATATTTTCAAAACAGCATTTAATAGATGCTGTATGCATTTTTGCGAAAAATAAACATTCTAGTTATAAATTTACAGAAGATATGGCATTGTTGAAATATCATTTGTATGGGAGGTGGGCGATGGGCGTGGTCAATGTTGATGAAATAATTTTTTTTTAAAAGGTGTTGCATAGATATGTTCTTCCAGCAATTTTCAGGAAATTTGTAGCAATAGTTAATTTTTAACAGCCAAAAATGATTTTAGTTTGTATGGGCGGTGGGCGATGGGCGTGGTCAATTTTGTCGATACTTTGAAATTTTCTTAATTCTATTATATTAGGGACTCGTGCCAAATTTCATTACTCTCGTACAACTCCTTCTATTTTTGGCCATCAAATGTATGGGAAGGACACACTGTGCGGCATCTTCATACGGCTGATCTTTTATCGATACAATCATATTTCACAAATCAAAATAAATTCACGATCACTACATACGATGTTTCCGAAAGTCATTTTGCAAGCCAGTCTGCAGGATCTTATGGTCTATATAGCAAAACGGCTGGTGCAGAGGTTTTATGGAAACGAGGTAAAAATAGAAACTGACATTAATCAGTAAATGGGACTGCGATAGATCATTAATCAGTAAATGGGACAGCATTTAAAAGCAAAGGATATCTTCCGATGATGCTATAATATCGAACTGAAATATTTTTTTTTGGCATTTCTTGTTCCTTTGTTGCCCTACACTGGAAAAATTCACAGTCCTTATCAGGGCATTGTCGATCAATAATGTTTCAGTTTGCAAGGGCATAGATAGAACTCAAAACAAATACGGTGAAGGACATTGAAGAACAAATAAGCAAGGTTAATCGCTCAAAGAGAAGGAGAGAATATTGAATGTAGTTACGAGTTCCAATTAATCATGGTTGACGGATAAGTCGTAAACGAAATGATATAAGGGTAAGGTTTATGGAGTTCTTGCTAATATTGTGCATTTACCCTACCACAAAAGAATGAAAACTGCGATGAAAATATGTCACTAAAGGAAAAGAAAAATATCAAAAAGAAGCAAATAAAGAATTCTTTTAATTAACAAAGTCCGTCCAAACGACGCATACGTAAACTTAAACGATGGAAACACTTCTATGAGATTTTTGAAAATGATAAGGCAGTAACTAGAACCATTGGAATTGGCAATTAAATCGTAAAAAATGATCGGGAATGATCTTGAATGTTTTAAACTTGAAATAAAACGAAAATTCTAAAAAATATTGAAAATATTTATCGAAATTTGCATCACTTTTAGAAAATATGAAGAATATTCATCGAGAATGGAGAATATTCAGCGGAAATTTATCCATAAAAAAATTGATCCCGACATTCCACAAAATATTGGTAGATGGCAAAGATATAACCGAAATCCACTCTTAGCCAAATGAAGAGCTTTCTGAAGAAGCATAGGAGTTTCTTAACAAATTGTATAAAAATATAGATTGCAGAACACGTTCGAAGCAATAAGGGTGGGCAAAATGAGGACCTCTTCAACATGTTGGCAGCATCCGCCGATTCACTTTTTTCTCCACTGTGGCTTGTGAAGTCGTGAATAGTGTTCGAAAATAGTTGTAGTCCATTATTGATTTTAGATATACCTTCTCTAACGAATTAAGATGAATATTTTAGAGATAATAAAAACAAAATTAATTATTTTTTAATTGTTTGGGTAATAATTTTAAAACACAAAAACCTTTAAAAAAAATCTTAAATTCTTCAACATATGTTTTTTTTTTGATTTTTCCTCAAATTTGAACTTTGATATCTCATAGTTAAGCACGGCAACAGTAATATGTTCTCTACAATTAAAGAATGTTCGTCGCAACCATAGTATTGTTTTCCAAATTTTATTTTAACAAGAGTATGATTGCGGCATTATTAATATTGTTGAAATGTAACAAAAGTAGTATTGCGAAGTTAGAAATTATAGCATGGTTGTAACGACCATATAAATATTGTTGGTGCATAAAAAGTATATTTGTTAAATATTTACGTTAACAATAATATGATTACGGCAATCATACCGTATGGTTGAGTCTATGAACAAAGCATAACAGGTTTTAAAAACTATACATGTACGTGTGTGTGTTTTTTTGTCTCTTATAAAAAACAACAACAATCGGAAGGCAGTTTAAGGTATTTTTTATTGTGTTTACTTTGTTCGGTGGAATACTCTACTGCCGACTGTTTCTCGTTTGTTTAAAATCTTATATTAAAAGTATATAGCCATTGAGAATGTTTTAATCACGTCCATCACTTGGAGTCTCCGGATGGTAAAGAAGCATTCACCCCCAGCATTCACCACTACAATTAAGAATTCGGATGCCTTTTGAGTATATTTTTGTTTCTTTAAAATCAAATCTGTTTATGAACTAGTTTAAAAAATGCTTAATAAGCATAACCCAATCCTAAAAATAAATTGGGGATCATAGCATGGTTAATTGGAATCATATTATGGTTGTAGAGATCATAATATGGTTGCATGTGAATCAAACTATGGTTGTGAGAATTATGCTATGGTTGTATGTGAACGATTATATGGCTGTGAGGAACATGATATGGTTTTATTGATAATAGTCTGGTTAGGTGTGAATCTTACTATTGTTGTGAGGATAATAGTATTGCTGTGCCATAACCATATACCCAACAATAGTATGATCCTCTGCTTGTACAAGGCGTATCACTCTTTCTAAGCACTCATTTCATAGGATGAACAATTATATATCAAATGGTATTTAATTTCTTCGATTATATTCATTTCAAAAGCTATAATTTTTCCAACGAAAAAACTTAAATGGCGCCACTGTGCGTCATTAAATTTATTCAAAGACAAATGAGTTTTAGGAAGCCCTCGTCAAAGTGTCTCTCTGCGCTGTTCTCAATTTTTAGGGGAAATGTTCCTGAAAAGCTTTAGAAAAAACGATGCTAATATATGTACGCTGTTTGTTTTAAAGAAAAATTAACCCTAACATTTTTTAAATGTTCTTACTTTAATTTTAACTAACACAAAATAAAATTGAGCTTTTCCGTAGAAATTTGACTCCTATTCGAATAAAAACTTTTCTTTGGCAATGCCAACTTTATTGGCTATTTTGATTTATGCTTCTTGTAAAAATGGATTTACTGAATCTGTTTTCGATGTGTACCAAAATGTTGAATGTTATTATAATTTAATTTTAAATGCCACACCAATTTGAGTATTTTTTAAAAGTATTTTGTTTTTGGTGGACTACACAAAATGCAAACATGACTTTTCGTTAGATGTAAGAGTATGTATGTATGAGTATAAATGTGATTATGAATATTAGCCATATATTTCTCCAATATGTAATTACACACGTTCGTAATTCTATGTCAAATTTTTTTGCAATAAAATTTAATTATTGCATTGATTAATACTGCAGAGTGTGACACGGTGTTATTTTTATTGTAACAGCAGCCTAATAACAAGGACACATAATAAATGCACAATGCCGACTAAACTTGTTGAAATACTATTTTGTTCGCATTCCAATGATAATTTACAAACGATAAATGTATTTTGTGAATACTTACCATTCGTATGTGTGTACTAAATTATTCCACAACTGCATTGTTTGTTAGTGTGAGTTTTTGTTTTTTTGAGAGTGTTTGCGTGTAATAAAATACTGAAATTATAACACAATTTACAGAAGTTATTTATATATTGAAAAGCTAAAACTGAAAACTCCCCAACGATTGCAAATATTGCATAATAGAATTGAAATATATACTTATACATTTGCAAATACATACAAGGGTAGTCTATACATTTTATTTTGAAGTCAATTTGATATGTTACACAATAGTTGGGGGGGGAACTAAATTTACTGTTCCTTAAAACTTAATTCTGGGCACTTATCGAACATGTTCAGAAACAGTATATTAACTCCAAAATTTTAAAATCTCAGTAGAAGCAGAAGAAACTGAAGAAACTGAAAGTAATATAAAGGGTTGTCTTACAATAAGCTGCGATGTTATTTGTGAGACGCACCCTAAATTAGCCCAACTTTATTAGACATTTCTTTGTTTTAGTGTGCCCAACTTAATTTGACATTTCTTTGTTTCATTGTTTGAAAAATTCAACCATGGAGAGATACACAATTGAGCAGGCCGTTAGGCTTGTTAGGGCCTTTTACGAAAATCAAACCAAATCAAATGGGCGTCCAAATCAAAATCACCAATTGCATTTCGTGCTATTGATGATTTATTTGATCCGCATAATCGAACATGTGTCCACAATCGGAAGAATGTACCTTTACACAAATTGTAAAGGTACATTCTTCGATTTGCTGAAACCGGGTCTGCCGGAAATTTTAAAACACCTGTGCTTACTCTCCCAATTCATTTTGTTGAAAACATTGATATTGTATGCTATAGTATAGGCTATACGGGGGCGACCGCAAAAGTAACTGACCTAACATAAAAGGAACCGTTTTTTGGAATTATTATTATTTTCAACATAATCTCCTTCCAACTCAATACACTTCATCAAACGTTTTTCAAGTTTTTTAATTCCATCCGAAAAATAAGATTTTTCAAGACCTTCAAAATATGCCTCAGTTTCAGCAATAACCTCGCTATTGGACGAAAATTTTTTGCCACCGAGATTTTTTTTTTAAATTTGGAAACAAGAAATAATCAGAAGGAGCTAAATCTGGACTATATGAACTGTATGGATGCGGAGCAATTTCAAATCGTAATTCGGCCAGTTTTTGTTGAGTTAAAAATGCAGTGTGTGAAGGAGCATTAGTTTGATGAAAAAGAACTTTTTTTTCTAAATGCGGTCGTTTTATCTTGATTTCTTCACTCAACCGATCCAATAATGCACAATAATATTCACTATTTATAGTTTTTCCTTTCTCAAGATAATCAATCAATATTATACCCCTTGCATCCCAAAATACTGTGGCCATTACTTTTCCTGCTGACTTAACAGTTTTCGACTTCTTGGGACCACTTTTACCAGCTTCTATCCATTGTTTTGACTGTTCTTTGCATTCTGGGATGTAGTGATGGATCCATGTTTCATCAATAGTTATGAATCGGCGCAAAAACTCTATTGGATTACGCTGATAAATCGCTAAAAGCTCCTCGGAATTGGTCCAACGGAAGATTTTTTTGGGGCAAAGTCAACAAACGCGGCACCCATCTTGCGGATAGCTTTTTCATGTGGAGTTCATCATGTAAAATACTCCAAACTTGTTTTTCGTGTATTTTAACAATATCAGCAAGTTCTCTAAGCTTTATACGTCTATCTTTAGTCACTTCATTAAATATTTTTCTAATGTTTTCAATAGTAGTAGCAGTTTTCGGTCTTCCAGAGCGTTGTTCATCTTCCGTACTTGAACGACCCATTTTAAATTGTTGAACCCAGGATTTCACGGTGGAGTATGATGGTGCATTATCACCATGAACAGAATCCAATTCATCTTTGATTAATTGTGGCGTATAACCTTTCATATAAAAGTGTTTAATTACCGCACGAAACTCTTTATTTTCCATTTTTCAAAAATTATAAAACATGTTTACTTCAATCACCTGTAACAAAGAAAATAATCATTAAATATTTCGGAAATTTTGACAGATGGCTTATAAAAGATTGCTTTTAAAAAACAAAACAAAAAGTTGCTAGTAAAACAGAAAATGTGCCAGGCCAGTTAGTTTTGCGGTCGCCTTCGTATATAGGAAGAAGAGCCGTCAACCTCGACTTATCGTCGTGCCCAACAATTGAACATCTCTCAAACATCACTGATGCGAATTTTGTATAAAGATTTCAATTTACACGCTAACAAGGTCTAATTGACTCAATAGCTGAAGCCTACTGACTTTTAAGCGTCGTCAATATGCCGACTGTGGATTTAGCAGACAGAAGAGTTGGTGACTCGGGCCAGCAGATAGTTATAAGACCGATGCATCCACAAAGAGTGACTGGTTGGTGCGGTTTATGGGCTGGCGGCGTCATCGGGCCGTAGTTCTTCGAAAATGAGATCGGTTAAGCAGTTACCATTCGCTATCGACAGAGAATAACGGACTTCTTTTGGGCAGAAAATTAGGATATTGACCTGGGGGCTAATCACGGCATTCGACGACGAATGCAAATTCGAATAGAAAAATATTTCGATACGTTTAAATGTTTGGATCATGGCATTCGATCGTAATGTTTTATCGCATACTACTTTTTTTGCAATGCTGAAAAACAAAGACTTTCAACTCAAAAGATGTGTCGTTGGCTGATTCGAGCACGACGTGGGACTGTTAAAAAATTAAATTGATAATAAGAAACATTTTAAGCATTATTGCAATGCAAAAATGTAACGATTAATTATTTTATTGTAGTTAATTTATAACAATTCATGGTGTTTTTCCGTAATTTTTGTCGAAACCACTACTGTGATAACACAAATTGAGTTTCCTAAAAGGCCGATGAAACATCTTTCTTTGTTGATTCTCTTTGCGGCAAGCATACGAGTATGATGACAAGCAGAGAAAAGCAGAAAAACAAAACAACAAGCGATTGTTGGTTTGGTGCAAGTGAATATTTTAATAAATCTGATAAAAATATAGAAAGTAATTAGTTATAAATGGATCCAATGCTATTTTTTTACTCATCATCGTCCGATTCGGAGGAGGATTGCAATGTAAACGTAATTAGAAGAAATATTCGAGATAAAAGCAATCGTTTTTTCATTATCTTTGTCCCTAAAAATAATAAAAAAGACGAATATTTTTACGTTATTTCACAAAATATAGAAAAATACCTACATTTCTTTTGTTTTACTCTGTTGTTTTGTTTGGCGTCATTAAAAATGGTAGTGTTTGGTTTTTTTCGATGACGGTTGTGCTTTCGAATTCAACTTCGGGTAGTTGCAATTCGATAACGATTGCCGTGATCCAAATTAATTGCGTTTCGAAGTAAATTTGGTCGTTAACGAATGCGGTGATTAGCCCCCTGGACGATATTCGGTTTCAACAGGATGGCGCCACTTGCCACACAGCCAACGAAACCATGGCTCTTTTGCGCGAGAAAATCAAAAATGTTAAATAAGTAAAATATTCGATAACCAACGTGTTTTAATCTTTTAAACTTTTTACGAAAATCAATCATCGATTACTGTGACGATGAGAAAGTTACGTGAATTGTTTGGGAGAAACAACGTGCCAACAAAACGTACTATTAATCGTGTACAGAATTATTTCGAAGAAAGAGGTTTGTTGCTGATAGGCCCAAGCATAGGCCGCAACGTACAGCAAGATCGGTTGAAAACATTACTGCTGCCCAAGAAAGTGTTCAAAACAATCCATCAACCTCAATTCGACACCGTGTTCAGAAGCTTGGTCATCAAAGAACAACATTGGCCACTATTTTGCACAAGGATTTGCATTTGTTTCCATTTAAGATTCAGTTCAGACAAGAGCTTCTTTCACATGACCATTTGCGCCGCCGTACATACGCCAATGGGATGTTACACCTGGCCCATGACAACCTCAATTTTCAGGAAAAAATCATAATGAGTGATGGAGGCACATTTTCATTTGAATGGATATGTGAATAAATAGAATAGTCAGTTCTGGGCAATGGAAAACCCACAAATTATTCATCAGTCACCTTTGCAACCATTAAAAGTGACATCCTGTTGTGCAACTTGGTTAGGAGGAATCATTGGACCTTACTTCTATGAAAACGAAAACGGCGTAACGGTAACTGTCAATGGGGAGCGATATCGTGATATGATTGAAATTTATTTAACGCCAGAACTGCATGCTTTGGGCTTTATAAACATGTGGTATCAACAGGAGGGTGACACATCGCATACAGCCAGGATTTCAATGGAATTACTGCGAGACCTCTTTCCTCAACAAGTTGTTTCAAGAAATGGTAATGTTGATTGACCTCCACGGCCGCCTGATTTGACTGCTCCGGACTTAATTTTGTGGGCATATCTGAAAAGCAAGGTTTATGCAAACAAACCAGAAACGTTCGAACAACTCAAATGAAATATTCGTAATGAAATTATTGAAATACCGCGTGAAATGTGTAAGAAGGTAATAAAAAATGTTCTCAAAAGGGCTTGCAATTGTGAGGCTAACAGAGGCTGACATTTATCTGATATTGTATTCCTTACATAATTGCCGACGTTAAATAAAACAGTTATCAATATAAGATCTATTCTCTTTCATTAAATCAAAAATTATAAACAAACAAAATACTTCCCGATGGACACCCTTCTATCATAATAAAAAAACATAGATAATTATCTGAAAATTTTTTGTTTACTTTACAATTAACATCGTGAGTATTAGCTCTAGCACCCTTTATATTTTTCACTGTCACTACGCTCCTAAAGCACAAAAAATGTTCCTTTTTTTGAGCCCTTTCGGTCCAAGCATCCTACCTTGTCTTAGAAAAAAACTTGAAAATTACTCTACTTAGAAGGGACATAAACACTGTTACAACATTGAACACCCCCACTTCAATAGAAGAACTGAACGCACCCCGTTAATGTCATATGGGTTTTAAAAGCTAACCTCAATAGCGTAAGTCTGTAACGGGATTTTAAAATTGTTTCAACTTTCATCATGGAGTGGTCAGATAATGAGAACCGTATCGCTGTAATAGCGCTTTTCAAGTGTGAACTGAAAAAAGCGATATTTTCAAAACGCTCTGGCCACTAGGGATTAGCCACTTGTTCGTCTACTGATGTATAAAACTGTTTCCAGCCTCCTGGTGATATTAAAGACCGACACCGGTCAGGACACCCATGCTCTGTTCGAACACCGCATGTCATCAAAGCCGTTAAATCAAGAGTTCACAGAAATCCCCTCCGAAAACAGGAAATCATGGCCCGCGAGATAAATAACACGCAAAAGTCCATGAGTCGAATCATTAAAAAAGGCTTGGGACTTGGGGCTTTCAAACGACGTGCAGTTCATTTATTGACTGCAGCTTTAAAAAAAAATAGGATTGAAAAATGCAAACGTCTTTTGGTGAAGCACGCTGATAACTTGCACAGAAAAATTTTCTTCACCGATGAAAAAATTTTTACGTTCAGGAAAAAATTTAACAAGCAAAATGATAGAGTGTATGCGCGGTCATCTAAGGAAGCATCTGAAATGATCTCGAGGGCGGAAAAGGGTCATAACCCAGCTTCAGTCATGGTTTGGTGGAGTGTCTCTTAGATGTCTCTTAGATGGGGTCACTGACCTGCATTTCTGCGAACAAGGAGTCAAAACATCGGCCAAATTTTACCAAGAAACCGTTTTGGAAGCTGTTGTGAAGCTTCTTAACAATTCCCTGTTCCAAAACCAGCCATCAACTTTCCACCAGGATTCTGCGCCGGCTTATAAGGCTAAAACGTCCCAGGCCTGGCATCGAAAAAATTTGCCAGCGTTCATTTCCTCTGAACAATGCCCCATAGGCAGTGCAGATTTGAACCCATTGGATTACAAATTGTGAACGGTTTTAGAGGACAAGATTTGTCACAAAAGATACACCAACATTGGATCTCTTAAGACTGTTTTGGTTCGAGCAGCGGCCAATTTTCCAATGGACGAGGTTCGTGCAGCTATTGACGATTGACCAGTGCAACTTAAGGCGTGTGTTAAGGCAAAAGGCGCACATTTCGAATAAGTAGATTCTTTTTGGATACAAAAAACATCAATAAATATATTAAAAAATATTTGGTCCAAAAACATTCAGTACTTTTTATTTTACAGCATAAAACGTGTGTAACAGTATTAATGCCCCTTCTAAGTATATTTGGATTTGTAAGAAAATTTGTGTTAATTTGAGTACCTATATGTGACAGCGCATAGAGAAAGGGACCTAAGGATAAAAAAAAACAATTTTCATTTTTTTTCCTTTTTTTGATGTGGACAACATCTGAGCATCGAATGAGATCGATCCCATAAAAAGTGTTCCCTCACAGAGATATGCTCGTTTTATGAAAGTAAAGTCGACGATTCTAAGCGCAAATAGAAAGGGACCTAATTTTTAGAATATCTCTCATGAACAAAACTGGTTTTTAACCTTAGGTCCCTTTCTAATTTGCGCGTCACATATGCCCATAATGACTAATGATCGCTTTTAATCATCCGGAACGGTTTCTGATCTACAAGGGCCAAAGTGTCTAGCAACTAGGACCTTCTTTAAGGTATTTAGTGCGTCCCATCAACAGTACCTATTTTAAGCATTGCCCATTAACAATGATGCAAAATTTCAGGTTCCTATATTGATTCGTTGGACAGCTATTGTTCTTTCAACAGGCCAACGGATTGACGGTCGGCCATTGCTAGATCTTCTTAGAATTTTACGACGATCGTATATGTACATAACAGGGTATCCGAACAATATTTTGAGGTGTTGACAAATTTAAAATAACCTTCAGTAGAAAGTGTAATAATATGTTTATTTGTAAAGATAACGCTTCAATCACCTAATGGCTGAAAGACGCTCAAAACCCTCTGTGCAAAATTTGGTTAGATTCAATAGACTTTAATGGATTGTTAGATGGACGGGGTATGACATTAGGCCCCACGAAAATACACCCCAAACCAAATAGGAAATTAGGCCCCAAAATTGGAGTCTAATTGTATTATGAAAAAAAGACCCCACGAAATCATACCTCAAACGTAAGATGAAAATAGGCCCCAAAAATTTTTTTGGGGTCTAATTTCGTAGTGCTTATTTAAAGGTATGCAAATACACACCAAAATAAGGCAAATATGCCTCAAAATATGGAGTTGTTGTTTTCAGTATAAAATTGGGGTCTATTTTATTTTTTGGGTTTGAGGTGTATTTCCATTTTTGTGCTACAAAATGAATGTAACAATAAAGTACGAAAATAGGCCCCAAAATGTGATAATCTTTTGCGTACAGTTTCGGTTGTGTGTAAATATTAATAGTTGACATATTTTCTTTTTGTACTTAATTATTTGTTATTATTAATAGTTTCTACGTATTTTTATAATTTTAAATGCAAAGCCATAAACCAGATTTACTGTTTTGCGGTACTGTCCTTGCTGTCGTGCCTCCGTACAAGATACTTTTATACAAGTTTATAAGAAAGCTCAGAGGTAATAAACTATATAATATTCAATTAAAAACCAACGCTTTCTTTTTTTCGCCGAAGTAAATCAAACCCCAAAAATATTTAGTGTGGCCCTTAAATATATCGAAATTAAATTAGACACCAAAATGCGAACATAGATCCCAAAATTGTTATGAAATTATGGCCCAAATTTTTTGGGGTCTATTATCATACAAACATTTTGGGTCTAATGACATTATGCCCCAATAAAAACATGAAAGTAGGCCCCAAAAAAAACATAAAATTTCGTGTTGCTGTTTTCTATATATTTTTTGGGGCCTCATTTCATTTTAATTTTATCTCCATTTCTTTAAGGTATTACAAACATCGGCTCTATGCCGTAATAACCTGTATCATTGTAGGTGAAACAAAACATTTACATGGAATATGCTACGATAAGTATAGTGGCTTCTAATCTGCACTATTACAGCAACAGGGGCTTGGTTAAGAAACCAGATTTTTCACAATGTAAACCTTAAGACTATTTGAAAGTTTTAAAGATATTACAAGAATACAACTAATGAAAACATTGTAAATTTCTGTGGGAGGTACCACGGCAGTATGCTCCAACTTCAATCCCATAGGTAGTTTTCAAAAATATTACTTTCCTTATTCCCACAACATAATATTAAAGAAAAACTTCATTGATATATTACAACAAACTATATTTAAAATAATTGGAAACTTATCGTTCGAATCAGCCGCACAGACGGATATGGTTCAGAAGACTTAAGAAGTCGTGAAACCGATTTTCGGCATAAAAGTTTATATTGTCCAATATTTTCGGCGAGACTAATCAAGAAGGGGGTGTCTTCTTATGTCTTCTGAGGACCATATACATGAGAAGACGAAGGTCCTTACCGTGCGCAGACACAATTTCCTCTTGTCTAAGCAATACCTGCTAGGGTGTTTTCGCAGCAGTCATCCTAACCACCATCTCTTGAACAGGATGCCTCCGCCCAGGCAGATCAGGTACGATCTTCATGATCTTGAGAAAGAGGTCCAGCGGTATAAGAGAGAACCTTCAGATCATCGAAACTATCAGGCAGGTCTGAACAACATTCACGCCGATGATGTCGCAGCAGCAGTATCCAGCTACCGTGTGAATGTAGTGCTCGTGTGGTTCTGGCGCAGCTGAGATCTGGATGGTGCAGCTGCCTCAATTCTTACTGGACACGAATTGATGCTAACGTTCCGGACATCTGTCCCGCCTGCCATCAGGGACCACATGGTGTACTGCACCTCTTCGATTGTCCGGCCAAGCCCACTCAGCTGACCCCCAGGTCTTTATGGACGCATCCAGTTAAAATGGCGCGGTTCCTCCACCTGGATATCGAAACAGATCCCAGATAGACGAACAAGACTTCAAAATAAATATATTGTTGTTACAACAACAACAACAACGAGGGCAAAGTTTTATTAAACTATGTCTACATACATTTACTTTATTAACAATTGCGATTCAAACATTGTGGACATTTCTTTTTTCAACACAGTGGGTGCTGTTTTAACACAAAGTTTTATAACATTTGAAGCACATTTAACTCTAAGAAAAATAAGCTACTTTTTATGTTACTGCCTCATTGGCAATGTTTTGACATTAAATATATTTATTTGTTTTAATTATTTCACTTGCAGCTAATACGACTGTATACAGAAATGTATGTTCTTATATGTACGTACTCGTATCAAAAGACATGCTGCGATTGCGGGACATTATACTGGGTAAGTAAAAATGCTACACTGATTCAAGTAGAAACATGAATTCACTTTCTCAAAAATAATTATAACATACTTACTTCCCGCAACATCCCATTAAGAAACCAGGAGAAAGTTCTCCCAAATCTGTGAGCTGTGCACAACATAGTTCTTATATACATTGGCAAAATTTTCTTCATAAATTTATTTCTAATTGCAAAAATGTTGATTTGGTAGAGAAACAGTATATTAATGGATTAAAGAAAATGTAATTATTAATTTTTCTCAATTTTTTTCAGCAAAATCGAACTAGTCGTTCTCGAGTTATGTCAAACTACGTTTTTGCAAACATTTTACAACTAAGCGAAAAACATCAAGATAAGGAAAAAATGTAAAAGGTCATAAAAAAACTGGCACATACGCAAAACCCTTTGCAAAACCCTTTGAGGGTTTTAATATACTGACCTGGTACCTTCACCCTGACTTTGAATTTCTCACCCCCCAGACAATAACCCCAAAAATGTTCCACAGTGTAATGAGAACCGTAGCGATACGGTTCTCTGACCACTCTATGATGAAAGTTGAAACAATTTTAAAATTCCGTTATAGACTAACGCTGTTGAGGTTGGATTCCAAAACCCATATGACATTAACGGGGTATGTTCAGTTTTACTATTGAAAGGGATGTGTTCAATGTTGTAACAGTATTTATGTCCCTACAATGCAATTTCCTTCAAATGTTGGCCGCGACTACGTCTCAGGGTTTCCATTGTGAGGGTCCAATTTTGGATGACTCGTTCGGGTATGGCTTTAATGAAACGCGTAATGTTGGCTTCCAAAACCTGAATCGTAGCTGGTTTGTCAGCAAAGACTTTGGAATTTACGTAACCCCAAAGAAAAATGTCTAATGCTGTGATACCACACGATCTAGGAGACTAACTCACCGGTCCAAAACTTAAAATTAGCTGCTCTTCAAAATAAACTCTCAATAGATCCATTGTTTCAGCAGCTGTATGGCATGTTGAAACCAAATGTCGTCAAGAATACGGGCTTCAAATCCAGACAGCAAAAATTCCGATATCATGGAGCGATAGCGAGCACAATTCACGGTTACGATCCGGCCATCATCATTTTTGAAAAAATATGCACCGATGATTCCACCAGATTATAAACCGCACTAAACCTTGGTTTTTTCTTGGCACCTCTTGAACCTCTTCTTGTTGCTGGCAAGCAAGAGTACAATGACTTTGTGCATCTTTCATTTTTTGATATTAGGGTGGTACACTAGGGTGGCAGCAACTGAGATATGATGTGTCAATGACTTCAAAAACAGAAAAATTGGTCTATTCGAGACAACAAAAACATGGAGTTATCGCAGTTTAAGATCCGGCTGTAAATGCAGAAGATATAAAGAAAAAAAAGCGCAACCAGTACAATTGGCAAAAAGAAAAAAATAAACGAAGGTGAACACTTTTGAGGTACGGCCCAGTACACACTTTCATCACACCATTGCGGCCCACGCTAGAGAAACTACTTCTGGCACATTTTCGTACAATCGGACAACAAATGCGGATTTTTGGTGAGTACTCGTATTACGATGATCAGCAAATAGAAGAATGGACCGACAGACATCGTTAAATTTTACCAGTTGGTGATGCCAAATTAATTCGCGTACTTAAGTACGCGCCGGACTCAAATATTTTTAAAGTTACAAACTAATTTTTAATACCTTGTTCCAAAACGTTTTGCAGGCTCCAACTACTCGTTCGAACCCTACCTCACATCAGTGGTTGTTAAGTTACCCAACCACCTCTTTCATAAGTGTACTTAAATTATTTCGATATCTTCTGTCTACCATAATGATGTAGGATACTGTGCAGTCAGCCCCACTTGACTCTGACCTTTTTTAATTTTTTCCTTAAAATCAGTTTTACAGGTCATCTGGGAGGCTTCCGAAAAAGAGGTAGATGTTCAGACCTACCTTCCGTAAAACACCATGTGTTAATGTTATATGAGGATTGTATTTTAAAGGTGAGTCCTTAGACTGACCATAGAAGCATAGCAACAACCCATTTTGGCTGCTGGGTATATCAGGAAAAAGATCCATTACCCTCCACATACCAACAAAGCTTGTTACATTTTGGGAGACATGTGCATATTGTGTACGCACTCACAGATTCAATTATAATGGGACAAAGCGCACATCACTCAACACACACAGCTAAGGCCAACAAAAAAACGGGATGATGTGGTGTATGTGAGCATGAGTGAGTGTATGTGTGCTTGTTCTCTATTATTGTTCATTATACGCTCCGTGATTGTGAACCGGGAGGCAAACATGCTACCTAACGTGGCTTTTGTTGTTGTTAATTGTGGCAACATAAAATGTGTGCATGTACGTGCATGTGTGCCAGTGAATGCCTTTTTTGTTAATGTGAATATTTTAATGGTTCCCCTGTGCCTCAGGGACAGAGAGTGTGTTCTCTTAACAATAACACACACATTCACATGCACACACACTTACCCATCTGTTATTAGCTCTTATAGAAAAGTCATATAGCCAGTAATAAAGCATACACATTTTGTAATATATCTCGACCATATCGTAAAATAGGAGTGTATTGGTATATGTGTGCGTGCGTGTGTGTGTGTGATAACATGAAGCGTGTAATTACACATTATATGCTCGTGAATATACGAGGACTCACATGATTTTGTACACCAAAAAACATTGTCGAAATTCAAAATATCGAACATAAAACCAGTTCAATTAAGACATATGCGTTAGACTGCACCACAGAATGTCCTCCCTTACAAGCGAGTGTCCCTATATCACATCAGGCAACAACGTCTCCTTGGGGAGAGGGGGGTGAAGGGAGGAAACATTCATTAATGATAGCATTATGCACTTTGATAAGTATCCATTACACGTCAACTGTTAGTGTTCTGTTAGTCACTCTAAATATTTAATTGATACGTGCAACATGAAAGATCTTTTTTTTTATTTGATGATACCATTTTTTTCATTGGTTTAAGCTACACACATTTTTTTCATTATTGAATTAATAAAACATGGTAAATTTAGTTTTTTTCGTCCACTACCACATAATGTTGGTATTAAACAGCCCAGTGTCCCCCACGCATTAACGTCGAGAGTTTTTGATTCTCCTTAGTCCGAGGGCAAAATTCAACTAAGCTGCTCCTTTGTAGCATAGATTTTAGATTTTTTTTAAAAAAAAAGTAGAGTCCTTTTTTTCTTACTCTCAGTAACTAAGGCCACAATCGTATTCGCTAAGTCTTTGGAAAACTAGTAAAAAAGAAAAATGCATGCGTTGCCAACTATTTTATACCCTGCACTTTTGGATGTACAGGAAGCCTATTAAAAACACGCTTGTTGACCACTTGAACGGGCTCTGAATTTACTCTGATATCAAAAATAATGTTCCATATGAATTTGTAAAAAATGACAGTGTCCACGTTAAAATACAAGTATGAATCAAATGTTTATATTCTATGTCATTTAACACGGATGACAAACACATAAGTTGACAAAGGCTTTCGTAGAGAACAGTCAGACTTTTGATTATTTTATTTGCATGCAATTATCAAAGCTATAAAATTTTTTATGTTAGAATAATTTGTGTAATTGATGTATTTCTGTTAGATCCTCAGAAGATTACTTACGAAGTAAGACGAGATATGGGGCAGATTAAAATATAAAAAAACAATTATTTATTTTCTGACTTCAAGACGAATGATGAACCAACAAAGGTGGACCCAAATTTAAACGAATTGCAAAAATAATTTAGCTTTGTCTTCTGGAATAAATTTTATTGTTTTCCGATACGTTACTTTAAAGTGAATGCTGTTTTTGCTTCCCTATGCTATTTGTATGGGGATTCTTTAAAAAAAAGAAAGCTGAGTCTATATGGTCCAAACCGGTCTATATGGTTCAAACCAAATTGGATCCAAATCGGTATAAAATTGCCTCTTGTAGAGTAATTGTATAATTAATTAGGAAGTAGCTTGTACTGAGACTTTATCAAAAAGTGAATCGATTTGACCCATTTTTATCAGTATAGAAAGTACAATATGGTTTCTGGAGCTAGAAACCTAAATTAAGTTGAATGTCAGTGTCTAAACCGACTTAAAAAATTAGGTCTGCCAAATGTCATCAAGAATGGAAGTGAAATGTCGCTTCTAAAGCAAAAGCCACAAAATAGGTTGAACATATGTGAGGAAGTTATAATAAAATCTGAATCAATTTCCTTCAATTTCAATAGCGTCCGGTTGTGGTCCAAATAACTTACTTGTGACAAGTTTCATAAAGATTGGAAGTAATATGTTGTTTCAAGAGCTAAAGATATTAAATTGTTTGAGCATATGTGTACGGGAGCTTTGTCTTAAGCTGAAGTAGGAGAACTGGTTCCACAAATTTCCAGGAGACAAGCATCAATGGCTACGCCGATTGTAGTAGAAGAGATGAAGGGAATACCTCTATTTGCCAAATTTCACCAAGGTTGGATGTTTGATAGGGTGGTCCGACTAAAACGTACGATATACATTTTCAGATAATTATCTTAATATATTTTGTTTTACTAGAAGGATCTGCAACAAAAATGTTTGAAATCAAATATGAAATCACGGCTTTAATGGCATACCTCTATACGATGGTCATTATTTCCAATGACGCTGAGACATAATGGAGGTTTAGTTTTTGTTATGTGCCGAATTTACTCATCCTTAAGGTTTTTAATTGTTCTCGGCATATTGATGTCTACTTTTTCTCAGACAACAAAGTCATGGAATTTCTCACGTTAAAGAGCCATTGTTTCGTTGGCTGTGTGGCAGTGGCACCATCCTGTTGAAACGTCAGATCGTCCGGGTTTATATCCTCAACTCCCGGTCACAAGAAGTCCGTTATCATATAGCGATAGCGAACACCATTGACGGTAACTGCTTGGCAGACCTGATTTTCGAAGAGTACGGCCCGATGACACCAACAGCCCTTAGTTTCTCGTTTTTCCTCAAATGCAGCAATTCTTATTGTTAACGAAAACAGAGAGGTGAAAGTGTGCCTAGTCACTGAAGATGATTTTCGTTGTATAGTGGCCATTTACTTATGTCTGTTCAATCAACCATTCGGCGTATTAACGGTGCGTGAAATGCTCATTAGACTTAGCTTGTGAGCCATCTTGTGAGCGTGTAAATTTAAATTTTTATTAAAAATTCGCATCAGTGATGTTCGTGAGATGTCCAATTGTTAGACACGACGACGAGTCAAGGATGCCACACTATCGCAAACAACAGCAATGTTTTCTTCAGAACGAACTGAACGAACATGCACTGGGGCTTTCACATTTTCCACAGACCTGGTTTGCTGAAATTGGCGCACATTCTTCCAATTGTGGACACATTTGGTCAATTATTCTGATTAAAAAATCAATAAAAGCCATTTTCGTTAAAGGCTTTACCAATCTTAACACACTGCTCAATTTTATACCCCTCAATGGTTGAATTTGCCAAACTCTGATTAAAAGAAATTTCGAATTAAGTAGGGGAATAAACTTTAGGTGTGACTCCCAATCAACATCGTGCATTTGGCTTGGACCACCCCTTATGTGGCTTCTAGAGCTTAATACAAATAAAATCGGTTGAACATTTATGTGGCAACTATATCTGAATCAGAAAATAATCTACTTTTATTACAAATGCGTCTGTCCCTGTTAAAAAAATAAAAATTTCATGAAGATCGAACATTAACTGCAACCTTTAGTGTTATTCAAAGCTTTAGATGAAGGACGGACAAACATATATCCTTAAACCTGCTCGTAATTCTAAGTCATTCAGTATACCAGCAGGTGGGTCTAGCTTCAGTATTTTTGAAAGTTTTAAACATTTTCTAAAAAAAAGGTCGTGGTCACTTCACAAGAGTCTCAATCTTCCATGTCTAGGACTTCCATGTCGCAATCTTCCATGTCTATTTATCGTTTAATGCCTTTCTGTCTGAAGCATTTTTTTCGATTGACATGTACAAGACATCGCAAGATTTAATTGTATTTTGTGGCGCTTAACTTCTTTAATATCGGTTTCCAGCTCATTCAGCTCACAGTTCTTCCGGCTCGTGTTCCCCCGCCTACGCAGCTAGGGCCCTAGATATTACAAACGATGTTTCTATCACATATGGCAATTATGCTTTTATGCGCTTTTTATGGAACTCATACATTGGCACCATATAGTAGAAAGGGTACTGTCACTGTATTGCAGTGTGAAATCATCGTTCTTCATCTCAGTTCTTTAGTGAGCTAAAAAAAAGGTTTGGTTTTTTGCATGGGTGTAGGAACGCCTTGCTCGACACTTACAAAAGGAATCAAAATAAATGATTTGTTGTAGACGTTTTAATACATAGTCCGGCTAATAATCAAATATTAGCCTATAATCTACTTATACTTAGTAGGGGCATAAATAATGTTACACACGTTTTATGTTGTAAGATAAAAAGTACTGAATTTTTTCGGACCAAATATTTTTCAATATATTCATTGATGTATATTGTATTCAAAAATAATCTACTTATTCGAAATGTCCGCCTTTTGCTTTTGCACACGCCTTAAGTAGTACTGGCTACTCGTCAATATCTGCACGAACCTCGTCCATTGGAAAATTGGCCACAGCTCGAGCCAAAGCAGTCTTAAGAGATCCAATGTTGGGGTATCTTTTGTGACAAACCTTGTCCTCTAAAACCGTCCACAATTTATAATCCAATGGGTTCAAATCTGGACTGCCTGAGGGCCATTCTTCAGAGGAGATGAACGCTGGCAAATTGTTTCGAAGCCAGGCCTAGGACGTTTTAGCCTTATAGGCTGGCGCAGAATCCTGCTGGAAAGTCCATGGCTGGTTTTGGAACAGGACATTGTTAAGAGGCTTCACAACAGCTTGCAAAACGGTTTCTTGGTAAACTTTAGCCGATGTTTTGACTCCCTGTTCGCAGAAATGCAGGTCAGTGACCCCATCGTAAGAGACACCCCACCAAACCATGACTGAAGCTGATGGCCGGATCGTTTGTAAGATGAAAGTTGAAACAATTTTAAAATCCCGTTACAGACTAACTCTATTGAGGTTAGCTTTCAAAACCCATAAGCCATTAACGGGATATGTTCAGTTCTACTATTGAAATGGGTGTGTTCAATGTTGTTACAGTATTTATGTCCCTACTAAATATATGTGACGCACAAAAAAGAAAGGGACCTAAGGTTAAAAACCAGTTTTGGTCAGGAGAGCCATTTTAAAGATTAGGTCCCTTTCTATTTGCGCTTGGAATCGTCGATTTTACTTTCATAAAACGCGCATATCTCTGGGGCATGGGATCGGTCTCATTCGATGCTCAGATGTTGTCCACATCAAAAAAAAGTGAAAAGTTGATGAAAAGTTTTGTTCAGGAGAGGCATTTTAAAGATCAGGTCCCTTTCTATTTGCGCTTAAAATCGTCGACTTCACTTTCATAAAACGCGCATATCTCTGAGATGGAACACTTTTGGGGCATGGGATCGGTCTCATTCGATGCTCAGATGTTGTCCACGTCAAAAAAGTGAAAAGTTGATGAAAAGTTTTGTTCAGGAGAGCCATTTTAAAGATTAGGTCGCTTTCTATTTGCGCTTAGAATCGTCGACTTCACTTTCATAAAACGCGCATATCTCTGGGAGGGAACACTTTTGGGGCATGGGATCGGTCTCATTCGATGCTCAGATGTTGTCCACATCAAAAAAAGAAAAAAATTAGAAAAAAATTAAAATTTATTTTTTTACCCTTAGTTCCCTTTCTCTATGCGCTGTCACATATGCTAAATTAGCCATACGTTAAGTTTCCAATAAAAACTATTTTTCTAAAATCCTTTTCGAGAACACAGCAGGATGATTCCAGCTGTGTTTAAAGCCACATTGTACTATCATCCTTGATAACACAAATAAAATGGGTTTTTTGTAAACAAATATCCAATCATAGTTATTGAGACATCACTATTGTCCGGCAAGTTTCCTGGCGGTTAGGTGTTAAGTAATGCTAAATATTTCACTGTCAGTACTTAAGTGACTTTACCTTCGGTGAGCACTCGTGGAACCCTCTAGATATCACAATTCCCAATGTACCAAAAACTGCTTTTTTTAAATTTCAATATGTTTTTCTCAGAATTGGTTTGCTTTCTACTTTACACTTTTGGAGTTTGATGATTTTCGTTCAAGATTATTTTTTCAGGAATGATTTGTTATACAATTGATTAACCTTAGAAATGAGATAAAAGTAAAAATGTCTGACTGAATTATGGTATACAGACGACTTATTGCTTTTGTTTGAAAGTTAATGAAGATGCCAAATAATACTCCTATCTAAACTCTGGAATGGAGTATTCGTGGATGCATTTTAAACCATTAAACCAGGAAAGATTATAGCCCCAAATTTGGAAGGAACTTTGCAAGGCGGTTAATGAAAAATATTGTCTATGTCTAATATGCTTTAATTTCACTAAGCTTAAATAAGTAACTTTCATTTGGTCCTTTTATAAGTTTGAAGCAGATTCTAATGTAGGTTTTAGAATGGCATGACCAGTAATTGAATGTTCCCTTACTAGTAGGCTTTAGGAAAAATATCTATTTCTTGCTTCTTCCCGAAGCTTCTCCACAAAAAATCCCTACATGTCACTGCTGCTGCTTGTCTTCCGTAATGTGGTACTTTTTCTGAGTACATTTTACAATTGTACATTCTTGTGTCGTTGTTTTTTGTGTTACACTGTTTTGCTGTTCTGGTTTACGATGTCGTTTATAGACGCCAGAGTGTGATGTTACGTTTTCCGTGTACATTTACATGCATCCATTCGTGTATGCATGTACATACATATGTATGTGAGAGTGTGTTAGTGTTGATTTGCTACTTTATGTCAGCTTGTATTGTTGGAATAAACAAATGTTGTACGACGATGTGCGGAAATGGGGTTAAACAGCAACAAAGACGAACACTCGGGCAGACGGACGGACGGTAGTAAATTCTAATAAATTTCCTTCTGGTTTAAGAGATGATGAAGTGGAATTTCATGTTTTATACGTGTGGTAATTTGAAAGCTTGTTGCTGTTCTTTTCTGCCGTTTCTGTTGTTGCTCACTGTTTCTTGCTTCATCTCCATCCAATGGTTTTATTTCTTACTCAGCTAAGTCTAACCGCAGCAAGTGGCGGTAGAAAGACAAATATTCATTGGAAAAACCACAAATGGTTCCTAATAAAAAACGCTTTTACAGGCTCCAGGGAAAACTAAAAAAGAGAACTGTTCGTTGAAAAACTTTCCCTCAAACTAGCAAGACAAATTGAATGAGTTACAACAGGTTGCACGTGAACCAGGCATAAAATTGATCATAAACATTTTACCTTGACATTTAGATATATTTTCCTTTGCCGAGGAAAATAAAATGTCTTATTGAGAATTCATTGGTGTTGAATATAGTTTATGATTCGAAAGGGGATAAGTTGGCACAAACTAGCAACAAAACAGAAACTAAAGCGCGTGGAAATGAGCCGCGCAACTTTCAACATAAAAAATAATGTCTTCTTTGCAACACAGGGCAATTGAATATGTAAACAAACAACGTTGGTCCAAAGCTGAGTTAGTACAGGCAGAGAGCACTTGAAAGCAAATTTGCCTGGCTTTGTTGTAGTGCAAATTTATATGTGGGCTATGCTGCTTATTTCTGGCTTACTGTCTTATATATACAATATCCTGCCACTATGTGGTAGCAGTATATGTAGCCGAGGAAACCGAGGCAGAAATCATACGACAGAAATCATAATCAACACGTGGTTGAAAACCCAATTACGAGTATTATGGAAAACAAGAAATTTGTATCAAACTACACACAGAGAAAAAATCATCGCTCAGATCTACAAATAATCATACTTTTTGTTGCAAACACCAACATTAAATGGTATCGTTAGTTACATGGCTAGACTTACCATAAGATGAAGCAACAATACTATCAATATTGTTACTGCCAATAATTATGTTATACCAACCGAATTTAGTAAAGCTGTTGATTGCTACAACTGGTGGTTATGACAACCAACCAATTATGAAGTGCATGTTACTTTGGTTGTTGTTGTTGTAGCGGCCATGTAGTGCCGTGGCGACAGCCCTTGGCCGAAGATTGCTGCATAGGGTCAATCTGGTACATAAAACCAGCTGTCGTGGGATTGGCATTGATGTTACTTTGTTACCATTAAATTCTTTGTAGTAGCCAACCTTTGTTTAGTTCACAATTAAAACATATTAGACTATGCAACAAAATTTCATACTCTCTCTTGGGGGTGAATGATTTCTTCTGAAAATTAAAGAGTTTGGTGATTATAGTAAATTTCCAAAAGAGCGGCCCTGGTAGGTACCAGTTATTTTTTTATGGGACGAGGAAATTTTTAATTTTCAAATTCTATACGGTATGAAAAATGTTAAAAAGTACTTAATGTTCCTTCTTTAAGAGAATTTTCATGTTGAGATGTCTTAAGTTAAATTGTAAAGAGTTTGTTTTCGTAGAACATTTAAACATCCTACCTCTAAGATTGGAGTGTTCATTTCGTCTTATTTTCCAAAAAGTGAAAAAAGTCCTGTCCAACAAGTTTCAGTCGGGGCGTGTCCTTTTTTCTTTAAAACTGTATACATTTTTTTATGCAATTAGAATAAAATACTCTGCTAAACTACTACTATTATCAATTTAGTATAGATCGTCTAAAATAAAATCTGAATATCTTCAGGAAAATGGAATGGAAAAAATCCTTTTTTCAAAAAATTATTTTTTTTAATAAAATCAAATAATTAAGCTATGTTTAGAATGGAAACCAAAATTGACACAGATTAGCAATTTCTTAAATAAGATTTTTTTAACATAAAGCCCAAACTTCAAGACTTCGTTTAAAGTATTTTGTGACGCATTAACCTTAAATAGCTGGAAATATTTAGGTATAACACCGGTTTTTGGTTCAAGACCTTTGTTGTTTCATTTTAAGACGTAAAAATTGGTATTGACCAGGTTGCCAGGCCGACTGTACAGATGTTTCTAAGTCCGCCTAGGGGTTTTAAATGACTTATACGGAAATATCATTTGAATAACTGAGCATTACCCTTTGCATATAATTCGAACTGTACGTTGAGTCATAATAATGATAAAAGACCCAATAAATGTAAAGAAACAAAAAACTTATTATCAATTTTATCTTAAAATCTTTTGACACTATATTTTTTCCGAATTGTCTGACTCGAGGTAATGCACAAAATAAGAAGATGGTCGTTTTAAATTTCCATAATAAAAAATGTAAATAACAAAAAAGTGAATCGGTAAGCTTGAAGATATGTCGCAAATAATTTTCAAGCGTACCGATTCACTTTTTTGTTAGTTAATTTTTTTATTTCCTAAGGACGGGCAGTTGATGACACCAAAACTACATTTATGTGACTTTTATCATTGTAATGCATAATATCGTTCCACATGTGCATACAAACTAAAACGAAGTTTTAACAAACTCTGTTCATAATTTAAATAACAGAATACATTTTTTCTAATCTTTATATAAAAATTAAATTAAAATACTTTATTATTTCGGTAAGTTAACCATATACATAAAATTAAATCTCCTGTTGGTCCAGGTAACAAATGCTCGTGGTAATGACAGCCGAATTCAAAGAGTTCGTATAGCCAATAATCTATAACAACAACAAATACATGTACACATGCTGTTCCAATAATCGTCCTAGTTAGTAAGCGTTACCGATACGTTGTCTCTTCAACCGATACTGTCAGTACCTACTACTGAAAATGTCCGTGTACCCAACCAACTTTCTGTTGCAGCTATGGAATACATAGGTAGTACGAGCAACCACCAATAATCAGTTGGCAAAAAATTATGTTCTCTGTGTTACGACGCTTTGTATTTTTCTATTAGGAAAAAATAAGGAACTGCTTTTTTCTGTAAAATACCTTTTTATTTTTAAATTTTTAGTAGATGCAAAATTTTAAATTTTTAGTAGATGCAAAAATCGTTTTTCTCATATACTTGAAGCACTTTTACGCATAGGGAGTGTCGTGTCGAGGGAAACGAGAAATAAATTATGTAAGATTTTTATTGAATTTTTGATTGAAGCGGTAATAACAGGTTTATTTTCGCTTTTGGTTATGATGAAAATTTAGATAATAAGAATACCAGTATTCGGTTACAACAGTAAAATGTTGTCAAAACTATCGGTTGTGACAACCACCAGTTAATTAGTTACATCTGCACGCAGAAAAAAAGTATGGTTGTGGTGACAATATTCGAAGAGGATCATACTATTGTTGGGTATATGGTTGTGCCACAACAATATTATGATCTCACAACAATAGTATTATTCACACACAACCATACTATGATCCTCACAACCATTGCATTATTCACACTCATCCATAATATTATCTCCACAACCATATTATGATCCTCACAACCAGAGTATTTTTCTCAAACAACCATAGTATGATCTTCACAACAATAGTATGATTCACACGCAACAATGCTATTATTCATACAACCATAGTTTGATTCACTCAACCATACTATGATCCCCAAAATTATTTATTAGGATTGGGTAATGTTGTTATTCAAAAATAGAGATTTTAATCAAGCAAGTTATTATAAATTTCATCACAATTAGTTCATAGCTAAATTTGAGGCCTTGCTTTTATTGAACATTTCATTCAAGAAACAAAAATGTATATTTCAACGGCAGTCGAAAATACTTTTAGTTGCCAGCTGGGGAAAATGCTACTTCACCAACCGTAGACCCCAAGTAACGAATTTGATAAAACCATGATCAATGGCTATATTCTTAAGTGCAGTCAGATTTTAAAAAAACAAGAGCCAATCGGCAGTAGAGTATTTCATCAAACAAAATAAACACAATAAAAATCCCTCGAAAGACTTTCCGATTGTTGCTTTTCAAAATGGACAACAACCATGCACTGTATCGTACGCACACACATATATGTTTGCTCTATAAAACCTGATTTGTAATGTTTATAGTCGCAACCATACGGTATGATTGCCGTAATCATATTATTGTTAACGTAAATTTTAAACAGCAATACTTTTGTTGCATTAACCATGTTTATATGGTTGCTATAACCTTATTTTCATTTCTAAATTTGGCAATAATACTATTGTTACATTTCAACAATATGAATATTGCGGCAATCATACCATTGCCAAAATTAAATTCAGAAAACAATACTATGGTTGCGACGAAAATACTTTTATTGCGGAGAACATATTATTATTTCCGTGACCATATACTAACCATATTTTTGTGCGTGTGCAACTCGATGATCATATTTATCAGTTGTGAAATATCGAACCGAATATCCATTATGATTTTAAATATTTGGTGATTGCAATATATTTCATTGCAACTGAATTTTAGCAGTTCCAACCGATTTCAAACTAATTTTTTCTCTCTGTAAGTTTAAATCCAGTAGACGAAGGACTGATCACAATCAGCATCGAGTCAAACAAGAGAAATGAAAAAAGGCGATGATGCTTAAGATAGCTTCTATCGGCACACAATGGCTTCTGTCCTGCCCATGAAAATTACATTGTTCTAGGCAAGAAAAGCATCTTTGCAACCACTATCGGAAAACTCAACCTCTGCGAAAACACCAGCAGAGAAAACATGTTTCCTCACAATATCGACAGCAGTCAAAGAAAAATTATACAATTTAGTCAACACTAAAAATTAGTGGTTGATGCAATAGTTTTCCATGTCCTGTCGTCTTAATCAAATGTCGAATTATTTATCCAAAGCAGTTTGTTTTCAAAGTTTTTAATTTACTGATAAAAAGTAATATTATTGCGTTAGATTCGTAACATTATCGTCGTTCTAACAATCATATGTGACGCGCAAAACATCAAGGGACCTAAGGGTAAAAACTAGTTTTGTTCACGAGAGCCAGTTTAAAGATTTAAATACGTGTATCTTTGGTGTACCATCACTTTCATAAAACGCGCATATCTCTGGGAGGGAACACTTTTGGGGCATGGGATTGGTCTCATTCACGCAGAAAAAAGTATGGTTGGGGTGACAATATTCGAAGAGGATCATACTATTGTTGGGTATATGGTTATGGCACAACAATATTATGATCCTCACAACAATAGTATGATTCACACATAACCATACTATGATCACCACAACCATAGTGTGATTCACACTCAACCATACTATGATCTCCACAACCATACTATGATCCTCACAACAATAGTATGATTCATTCTCAACCATACTATTATCTCCACAACCATATTATGATCCTCAAAACCATAGTATATTTCTCATACAACCATAGTATGATCTTCACAACCATTGTATGATTCACACGCAACCATGCTATTAGCCCTACAACCATAGTATGATTCACTCAACGATACTATGATCCCCAAAATTATTTATTGGGATTGGGTAATGTTGATATTCAAAAATAGAGAGTAGTATCAAGCAAGTTATATTAAATTGTATCACAATAAGATAATAGCCAGAATTAAGAACATTTCATTCAAGAAACAAAAATATATAACCCAACGACAGTTGAAAATACTTTTAGTTCCCAGCAGGGGTGAATGCTACTTCACCATCCGTAGACCGCAAGAAATGAATGTGATTAAACCATGATCAATGGCTATATACTTAAGATTTTAAATAAACGAGAACCAGTCGGCATTAGAGTATTTCACCGAACAAAATAAAGGCAATAAAAATCCCTCGAACTACCTTCCGATTGTTGTAGTTTTTTTTATAATAGACAACAACCATTCACTGTATCGTGTGTACGAGTATGTGTTTTTTTTGTATATCAAAAAACATACGCACACGCATATGAGTCATTCCATGCCAAACGGTACGCATTTTTTACATCACAAGCTTGGATTGCTTAACTAGTTTGTGTATGCATTCTTCTCTTAAAAATATTATATACGTGTTTCAAGAAAAAAAATTTAAAATTTTTTTTTAAATGTTATGACCAATTGAACTTTGGTGAAATGAAGATTTTATCAAAGAGGTGTGTTCATTCAGTCGCATGTAACTCCGGAAATACTTGACCGATTTTACTCTGCTATACCTTGTTTTGAAGGTAATTTTAAGCACTTCTAAAATAACGAAACGGTATGGCATAACGCCATAGAATTTTTTAAGTTTGTATCATTTTAATCCTTTTATTTCGATTTTGAAAATGATTACATCTTTTTTTATTTTTGAAATTTTGCAGGCGTATTCTTACAGGTCTGTTTTACCGACTGTGTAAGTTTTAAAGTGGTGAAATAATGCGTTCTATTTTTAAAAAAAAATTTTTACCTTATACCTTTTTCACTTCCATGAATATAGAAAATATAATATAGAAAAAAAAATTTTTTAATAGTTTATTGACACAAGATATAACAACAACAAAAAAACAAAGAAAAAAAGAAATAAAAACATGATACAATAGCCGTGCACGTATTCCAGGAGGGGCTTGTAAATTTTTTAAAGAAAACCTTAGGACCTGTAAGTAAAATATTTTACTTTTCTGATGGCGCAAGCGCACAATACAAAAACAAGAAAAACTTTTTAAATCTGACGTTCCACGTAGAAGATTTTGGAATACCAGCGGAATGGCATTTTTTTGCAACGTCTCATGGCAAATGGCCCTGCGATGGTCTGGGAGGAACAGTCAAAAGACTAGCAGCACGTGCAAGCTTGTCCAGCCTCATAAATCCCATTAATAGTGCCGTCAAATTTTATGATTGGGTGAATAAAAACGTGAAGAATATTCATACAGAATTCTTCAATAACTATCAATATCAAGATAGGGCGAAACACCTGAAGGAGCGTTTTGAAAAAGCGAAAACAATTTCTGGAACTCTTGGCTACCATGCATTCATTCCACAACCCGATAAAATAATGAAAGTCCAGACAACATCATCTTCTGAGCAGTACTGTATGAAGATGGTATACAAGGCATAACATTTATTTCATTACTCATTATTTTATTTCTTTTTTTCTTTGTTTTTTTGTTGTTGTTATATCTTGTGTCAATAAACTTTTAAAAAGTATTTTTTTTTCTATATTATATTTTCTATATTCATGGAAGTGAAAAAGGTATAAGGTAAAAAAAAATTTTTAAAAATAGAACGCATTATTTCACCACTTTAAAACTTACACAGTCGGTAAAACAGACCTGTAAGAATACGCCTGCAAAATTTCAAAAATAAAAAAAGATGTAATCATTTTCAAAATCGAAATAAAAGGATTAAAATGATACAAACTTAAAAAATTCTATGGCGTTATGCCATACCGTTTCGTTATTTTAGAAGTGCTTAAAATTACCTTCAAAATAAGGTATAGCAGAGTAAAATCGGTCAAGTATTTCCGGAGTTACATGCGACTGAATGAACACACCTCCTTGATAAAATCTCCATTTTACCAAAGTTCAATTGGTCATAACTTTTGAAAAAAAAAATTATATTTTTTTTTTCTAATCGCGGATTAAATAGAATTGCTAGAGGACCAAATCTGCAAATTTTCATAAAAATCGGAATCATTGCGTTAAATTTTTGCACAAAATCGTACCGTTTGGCATGGAATGACTCATATATGTATGTTTTATAAAACCTGTTTTCATAGTCGCAACCATACGTAATGTACGATTGCCCTAATCATATTATTGTTAACGTAAATTTTAAACAACAATACTTTTGTAGCACCCACCATGTTTATATGGTTGCTACAACCATATTTTCATTTCTAAATTTGGCAATAATACTATTGTTACATTTCAACAATAGTAATATTGTCACAATCATACTGTTGTCAAAATAAAATTCATAAAACAATACTATGGTTGCGACGAACATGCATTTATTGTAGAGAGCATACTATTGTTGCGGTGACCATAGTGTAACCACATCTTTTCTCTGCGTGTTCGATGCTCAGATGTTGTCCACATCAAAAAAAAAAGTGAAAATTGATTTTTTCACCCTTAGGTTCCTTTCTCAATGCGCTGTCACATATACAAATTTATAATAATTACAACAATACGGTATGATTGCTATCATCATATTATTAACAATACTGTTGTCGCACTTACCGTTGATATTGTTGCTACAACCATACTATAACTTTTTAATTTGGCAATAATAGTATTGCTACATTTCAATAATATAAGTATTGCCGCAACCATACTATTGCAAAAATAAAATTCAAAGAACAATGCTATGTTTGCTACAAACATACTTTTATGCATAAAACATACTATTGCTGCGTGACCATATAGTAACCATATCTTTTCTTTGCGTGTAGTCACCCAGCATTAATATTGTGACCTGTAATTTACCTTCCACGAGCAACAGATGGACATGCCAGATAGTTTATGATGTATACGAAAATCCAAAATAAGTATACTTCAATGAGTCTCCTATCAATATTTTGAGTTGTTGCAAACGATGTGACAAAGTGAACATACACTCTATTCTATGATATAGGATATTACAATACCTTTAAATTGATGTTATTCTGTATTTAGCTTGAATTACACTCATGTTTCTATTTCCACATAAAACACTCTATAGCCCCATTTATTGTTCTTCCCTTTTTCATAGTAAAAAATGCATAAATTTCTGATACTCGTATTTATAAACAAAAGAAATCAGTGAAATAAAATTGTATGCAGACATTGCCAATTCAGCATCGAATCGAATTACCGAAATCATCTAAATATTCATAAACACTGACTGAAACGAATGTTTGTTGCATACAGTCTCTAATTGCTTTCATAATAAAAAAAATCTTAAATGGAGAATATTAATTAAAACTGATTTAATTTTAATGAATGTATACGAACTTGATGCTAATGCTATTAGCATTCAAATGAACACTGTTTGTATCGGAGTAATCGAAGCTCCAACGCCGAAAAATATGCATTTATATGCATTCGGTAGCATATGCCCTAAAGTATGCAATAAATGTCGAAGTTTTTGCTATTATTTTTACGCATTTCAGCCAAACACTAATTAGAAATGTCGGCACACTACGTTATTTGAAATATTAAATTAGTACTTTTTGAAATCCCACAAATGGGTGAAAGGTTGAAATAACAAAAACGAAAGGGTAAATGGCATGTAGTCAAAAAGATACGTTATAAAATGCTTATAAATAGCAGGAAGGTTGCTCCTCTTAGAATAGACTATGAAGCCGATGTACACAATATAATAAGAAGATTTTATTGAACAATAATTTCTAAGATTTTTGTCATTTATTGTAAAAAAATGTTTAACATTAAGTCTGTGTAGTATGATGATACTAAATATAAACATTGTTTTTACTATTAGTATCAGAGGCTGCACTGGATGTAGGAAATGTTTTTCGATGGGAGAAATGTAGAGAAGGTTTGAATTTTATCAGACTCTACTTGCCTTGTCTAAAAGTAAGATTTGCATTTCGTTTTTGGTTAGATGTACATTCGTCGAATTGATAAAAGAAGATCAAAAAGAGTATATGTGACAGCGCATAGAGAAAGGGATCTAAGGGTAAAAAAATCAATTTTCACTTTTTTTTGATGTGGACAACATCTGAGCATCGAATGAGACCGATCCCATGCCCCAAAAGTGTTCCCTCCCAGAGATATACGCGTTTTATGGAAGTGAAGTCGACGATTCTACACCAAAGATACACGTATTTAAATCTTTTAAATGGCTCTCCTGAACAAAACTGGATTTTACCCTTAGGTCCCTTTTTTATTTTTCGGGTCACATATATAAAAGATTTTTTTGAAAAGAGGGTCCAAAATTTTGTTATTCTCCTATTTTTTGCCTGATTTCACATATACCTGATGCTGTGTAATAGAACTGATGGCGTCCATGTGCTTAAATTGCCTTTTGAACTTTTCAGTTAGCATTGGACCATTGGATTTAAATTGTCATTACTTCGGACAAAGTTTCGATATGTTGATGCTTTTTAAGGGATGAATATATTTTATTTTTTTTCTGTAAAATAACTAAATAAATAAATAAAATATTCTATAGTTTTTTTCTTTTTGTTTAAATTAATTTGGTATTTTTCTTTATTATGACTTGGGCAGTTTTTATTCCGTTTCGAGACCAGTTTGTTTTTTGTTTTTCAGAATATATCTAAAAAAAATAGATTTTAAGATTGCTCTACGAACAGTTCGAACACTATACGCAATGGGTAATTCTCAGTAACGCTCGGCGGGTTTAGAAACAGCTGTACAGTCTGCCAGACAACCGAGCCAAATATTTGATTTCTAATTTAGTTTCTTCCAAATGTTAGATCAATGTGATTTCGTTATAGAGGGTGGTCCAACTCAAACGCACGATATTAATTTCAAATAAAAAAGAAACATTTTTAAAGCATTATCTAATTTTTTTTTGTTATGATAGAAGGCATTGAAGCACTATGATAATTATGCGAATGTCAGCCAAATTCTCGCCACAGCTTCGGTGGCATACCTCTATCCGAGAGTCCTTACTTTTAATGACTGTTTGTCTTAATGAAAGTTCAATGTAGTAAATGTGCCAAAATGCCTTTTTCTTTAGATCTTGAATTATTATTGGCTTATTGACGTACATTGTTTCTTTTAAATGTCCCCAGTTGTGGCTACCAATAAGCATCGTCACGATGTGACATAACATGCTGTATGGGCTGTATGGCAAGTAGCACGATCCTGTTGGAACCACATATCGTGCAGTTCCATATCCTCATTTTCTGGTCACAGAAGTGGATTCTCATTTGCTCAAATTCGGTAATTCTGCTTGTTTCCGAATCCTATGTAAAAATTTGGTCGATTGTGCTGACCAAAAAAATTACCCGGTGCACGAATTGCATTTGGATTTGAACGCAATTTTTCGTAAAAGGATTTAACAATCTTAACGCTCTGCAAAATTTCGTATCTCTCCATAGTTCAATTTGTCAAGAACTGAAACAAAAAATTTCAAATAAGGTTGGGCAAAAAAACTTGACGTTAAGGTGTCACTCACAATTAACATTGTCCATTATGGTTCAACCAACCTTTATTTCATTAAAGAAATTTATGGGATCTAAATACCTTTATTAAAATAAAGTTCTGCTAATTTCCAATAAAATGCAACAAAAAATAAAATATTTAACCATAACAACGGAATGTTGATTGAGTTCATGGCATTTTTAAGTAGTGGTAACTGACTGTATCGGTAGAAGAGACAAAGTATAGGTAACCCTAACTAATCAGGATGAATATTGGAACTGAATTTCTACATGTTTTGTGAGTTATAGGCTATTGGCTATGAGAACTCTTTGAATTTGGTTGTCATTACTTCGAGCATTTATTAATTGGACCAACTAATGGTTATTTATGTATTCGGTTATCTAACAAAAAGATTTTTTTTATTTAATTTTTATATTAAACCTCGAAAAAAGTACACTAATCCAGTTAATGATAATGACAATGGTTAAAATGAGTACTGTTTGGACGCACTTTATACCTTTACAAAGAGCATAGCTGAATGTTTTTTTTGTGGCTAGCGCGGACAAAACAAAGGATCAAGAGTCAATATAGACAAATGAATACGCAAACTTGCTGGGAATCTAAATAAAGAATAATTTTGAAGTTTTGGTTGGGACTAGGGTCGGACGTAATGGCCGAAAGGGCACAAAAACGGGCAATTTTGTGAGCTTTAGTAGAATACGGATAGTGATGGGATATATTAGGTTTGGCCTGGCTAAACGTACTCACGGTTTGACTTGTTGAAATAAAGGATAAAGCTCCTGAGATCTAATAGCAGCTTGACTGACCAAATAAGTGGTGGTTACAATATTACGACTTACGCACTTTCCCAATTGTCATTATTTTGGCCTGGTAGGCACTACAGATATCTGGTAATATATTTGCATTTCCTATATTAAGATACCTACAGAGTAAGCCAATGTACGCACCGAACCGTCATTATAGAAGCAGAGATAGTTTCTTTCTCCTAGTGTACTGCCATAACCCTAGTTCTCCTTGTTCTTGGATTGCGCTAAGAATATTGCATTTGATTGGTAAGTTGCAACATAAGAATTTTACTTTTTTCAGTGTTAACATGGCATTGGCAAATTTCCAACACGAAGGGAATATTCCCTCAGGTAACGAGAGACTTAAACTCGTTCAAAAGCTAAAGCGTAAACGAATATAATATACCCTCCCTCTTTATCTTCGGAAAAGCTAATTAAAAATAAGTTTTTTGATCTTGTTGAATGTCTCTAAATGTATGATGCCACGCCTTTTTGTCTAATTTTTCCATAATATTCTTATAGTTTATAATAACTAAGTAGGGACAGAAATAGCGTTACACACGTTTTATGCTGTAAAATAAAAAGTACTGCATGTTTTTGGACTAAATATTTTTTAGTATATTTATTGTATATTGAATGTATATTGAATCCAAAAGGAATCTTCTTATTCGAAATCGTCAATAGCTGCGCGAAAATTGGCCACAGCTCGAACCAAAGCAGTCTTAAGAGGTCCTATGTTGGCGTATCTTTTGTCTTCTAAACCCGTTCACAATTTGTAATCCAATGGGTTCAAATCTGGACTGCCTGAGGGCCGTTCTTCAGGAAAAATGAGCGCTGGCAAATTGTTTCGAAGCCAGGTCTGGGACGTTTTAGATTTATGGGCCGGCGCAGAATCCACAGGGGAACAGGGAATTGTTAATAGGCTTCACAACAGCTTTCAAAACGGTTTCTTGGTAAACTTTGGCCTATGTTCTAACTCCTTGTTCGCAAAAATGCAGGTAAGTGACCCAATCGTAAGAGACGCCCCACCAAACCATGACTGAAACTGGGTGATGACCCTTTTCTACCCTTGGGATCAGTTCAGATGCTTCCTTAGATGACCGTGCATACACTCTATCATTTTTCTTGTTAAATTTTTCCTGAACGGTAAAAATTTTTTCATCGGTAAACAAAATTTTTCTTTGCAAGTTATCAGCGTTCTTTAACAAAAGACGTTTGCATTTTTCAATCCTATTTTTTTAAAGCTGCTGTCAATAAATGTCCGGTACGTCATTTGAAAGCCCTAAGTCGCAAGTCTTTTTTAATGATTCGACTCATAGACTTTTGCGTGATATTCTTCTCACGGGCCATGATTTTCTCTTTTCGGAGCGGATTTCTGTGAATTCTTGATTTAACGGCTTTGATGACATGCGGTGTTCGAACAGAGCGTGGGCGGCCCGACCGGTGGCGGTCTTTTACATCTCCAGTCTCCTCAAACAGTTTTATGCATCGATAGACGAACATGTGGCTAATCTCTAGTGGCCGGAGCGTTTTGAAAATATCGCGTTATTTCATTTCACACTTGAAAAGCGCTATTACAGCGATACGGTTCTCATTATCTGACCACTCCATGATGAAAGTTGAAACTATTTTAGAATCCCGTTACAGACTTACGCTATTGAGGTTATCTTTGAAAACCCATATGACATTAACGGGGTATGTTCAAGTTCTACTATTAAAATGGGTGTGTTCAATGTTGTAACAGTATTTATGTCCCTACTAAGTATATAGTCATTTTTTCACTTGGTTGCTTTGATTAAAAATTCTATTTTTTAAGGGAGTGTGGTACCGCCCAATTTTTTGGAATGTTCCAGAAGTTAACTAAGTCCTTCCATGAGAAAAATGTCTTCCTCTTGATTACAGATGGCTCATATTCTATCAATATATTCTTCTGCTCAATTTGGGGTCTCCGAAGAGTATTTCGAGGGGTTGCAATAATATTTATTAAAATTCAACTATCTTCTGCCATTAACGTATTCCGATTTTTTTTTTCCGAGTTTAATGACCTCGAGCCAGGCAATTTAGATTAAAGATACGTTTTTTTTCGGATAAAATAAATTCTGGCCATTTTAAATAAAGTTGTTCATTTCTTTGTCAATTCTTACACTGATGCTTAACAGCTGCTTGAGCATGATGGGATGTCAAAATGTTTTCCTTTAGAGAACCTACTTAAGTCAATTTTTTTTTATAATTGATATTCCTCCATTAAACTCAAACCTGTTTTGCGGTCTTTGTTACTGTTGCTATTATTTATGACAAAACCACCAAACATTTAAAGTATTTTAAAATTGTTCCTTACATAATATTCCATTGTGAGTATAGATCCCCCTTTTGCAAGTCAAGAAACAAACGGAAATGATAAGAAAACGTCCATAGAATATTTACTAAAAACTAAAAGGAGAAGATAATAGAAAAAAATGGTAAAATACTCGTAAAGGGTATAACCCTCTTGATCAATATCAAATTCGTTTTATCTAAAACATTTGGTTTGACTCAAATACATTTATTTATCATAAGTTTAAACGCATGACTGCACTCCTGCCCACTCATCCAGTACGTGCAACCCTTACTTCGTCATATTTTGTTGGGTTGCCATTTATTTTGCTATCCACATCCCATTCAATTGGAGTAAAATACGTTGTTATCCTCCTTTGAATCGGAGTGACTTTAAATTTAATTTTATTATTGTACGAACGTGCTTATGACGAGGGAAGCCATACTTTTGATGTTGCTTGACTGGTGGTATTGTACTCTCGATCAATGGGAGCATGGTAAATGAAATTCGCAATAAGCCTTTAAGTCTCTGTCAGAAATGTGTGTTGATTTGGTCATGTTCATGATAGAATAGAGAAACTCGGTCTATATTGAGATGATAGAATGCATGGGTGTTGTTTGGCCAGGGTAGGCAGAGATTACATATTTCCACTAAACAGTTTAACCGCAAGCTGCAAATGAGATTTCGTTAAAGTACGAAGACGAAAATGAAGACCAACATCTGAATATGCATACAGAGAGTATACCAGTGAACGAGTCTTTATTAGAGGAAATTTTAAGCAAATCATTTAAATTATTTAGCTTAGCTACTTTGCGATAGTACATTTTCTAAGTGGTTCGAACGGGTCACAGCTTTTCTTTACTGGCATTAGTTTGTATTAGTTAGCTTATAATCGTTCATATCATATAGACGCATCTGTTAACCTATACATATATGGTGGCCATATAAAATTTAAAATTTGAATCGGCTGTAAAAAAATACTGATAATTTTTTCTAATTTCTGTTTCAATTGGAAAGGTTGAACTTTGTCATTTAATTATGGAACAACACCCAATGCATTTTGCTTCGCCCAATGGGCTGAAAATTGTCTGGCAGGAGATGAAGAATTTGACGGAAAAAAAGTGTTTTAAGATGAAGATCATTTTCATCTCGGTGGCTATGTCAATAAGCAAAATTGGGGTTCACAGAACCCACACGTGACTATTGAGAAGCCAATGCATCTACAATGAGTCAGTGGATTTTGGCCTGGCGGCATCATTGAGTAATTTTTGATCCGAAATGGTCAAGAAGCCGCTATTACCATCAACGGTAAGCGTAAACGCGCCATTTTTTTGAAAATCAAATAATCAGCCGAAATTGTGATGTCAATTGGCCGCCTCGAAGCTGTGTTTTGATCCGAATTGATTATTTTCTGTCTAGAGCCATTAAGGATAATTGTTATGCAAAGCATCTAGAGACAATTAAAGTGTTAAAACATGAAATCGAAGTTGCCTTTGAAGATATTTGACCCGAACCAATCGAAAATGTACTGACAAATTGTGTTGATCGGATCGGAGGTATTGTGTTCCACTATTAAATGGCAAAGTTCACCCTCTCCAGTAAAACCAGAAATTTGAGAAAATTATCAGTACTTTTTTACAGCAGATTCAAATTTAAAATGTTAAATCGCCCACCCTGTGCAATAAGATGCATCAGTTTTAGTTACAAACATATACAATTCTCACAATATGTGATATGTAACAATAAAAACATATGTGACGCGCAAAATAGAAAGGAACCTAAGGGTAAAAACCAGTTTTGTTGAGGAGAGCCATTTTAAAGATTTAAATACGTGTATCTTTGGTGTACCATCACTTTCATAAAACGCGCATATCTCTGGGAAAGAACAATTTTGGGGCATGGGATCGGTCTCATTCGATGCTCAGATGTTGTCCACATCTAAAAAAGGAAAATTGATTTTTATACCCTTAGGTCCCTTTCTCTATGCGCTGTCACATATAAAGACGGGAACATTGCAAGCTCTGATGTCTTTATATTACTTAAAATATCGACGCTTGTATATATTGGTTCATTAAAGATACTTTGTGTCTAAAAAATATCTTTTAAACATGCCTCCTTTCTTTTGCACAATGTCCCAGTTCAAGTTATTGCTACAATTAATTTGTTGTAACTCGTGCTAAGTTTGGAAGCACTTTGAACTGTTTAGAGTTTGGTGACACTTTATTGACGCGACAAAAATGTCTCGGCAAATGTCGCCAACAGGTCTGTTCATAGACCGAACTTTTTGTATTGCCGCCGCCGCCACTCTAATGGACAATACAGCTTACCTGGGCTGTTGTTGTCATATTTTAATTACTTTTGAATATGTCTGCACTTGTAAGTGCAATAACATTATTCTTCTTGTTGTTCGTTATTTTTTGTTGGCGTTTTTCTTTTTTATTGTTGTCATACGCTTTGTGTAACACGACAGGGGGTTCCACAGATTACTACACCTTTTAAACGTAGTGTGTTGTTTAAAGTGAGTTCATATAGATTGAAATGTTCTCAGCAGGTTTTTTTCTTAAGATGACTCTTTTAGTCGTTAGTCTCCTTAAGATGGAACATCCGCCGCTTTAGATGGATTGAACCCCTGGTTTACTTGTCAAATAGTCGTGCATACTAGGCAACACCCGGTTTCAGTGGGTGGTGAGAGGTTGTTGAAAGTCACTACAAAAAACTGAAAAAAGCACAGAAGTGTGCGGCAACGAGAACTACGTACACCACACATTATATCCGCCTCCAAATCATCATCCACACTGTTTACAGCATGGAACGCAGAGGTGCGGCTGTCACATTAATAGAAATTCGATGACGCCAAAATCCCGGCTACCAACTACCCTAAAATCCTTGGATCTTAAAAGAAGAAAAAACGTCCTCAAGTCACTAGCCGGCAGTATTTGGAGAGCTGACAAAGAAACCTTGTTGACCTCTTACAAAGCTAAGGGTGGAAGAAAATTCAAATTCGCCTGAACATCAAGAGCCAGTCTCTTTTGTCTTTTGAGGACCATCTTCATGAGAAGACGCAATTTCATATGCGCAGACACAATTTTATGTTGCCTTAGCAGTATCTGCTTGGGTGTCATCCCATCTACCGTCTCATGGACAATTCCTATTGTGCGCGAATGGAAGAACTCATCCAGCTCAAATGGCTTGTTTCCTTTACCTGAATATTGAAGTAAATCGCCTAAAGACGAACAGGACTTCATAACCAAATATATTGGTATTACAAAAACCAAGACTACGTAGACCAAAGTCAGCAAAGGACATCAGGCTACACTGAAATCTAATTTATTAAAGGAAATTTACTATATGAAACTCTGCATTTTTAGACTCCTTAAGTCATCCTTGGCTAAACCGATGCAAAAGGGTCTTATGATTTAGCTATCCGAATCTCCTTATGAGAGACAATCTAGCCACATTCAGACTATTCAGTATAGAGGATAATATTTCTGAACATGCTCACTCTAGAGATCCCAGACGATGAATGGGTGATATTTGCAGATGGTTCTAAATTTGCCAATGGCACTGAACGGGAGTCTTTATCGAAAATGTTGACTTTAGGTAACATAAAATGGATCTTCATGGTGCTATATTTATTGTACACGACTGTGTTGCCAGTAAACGAATGTTCAAATACTGGTAAGAACCACTCAAACTGGAGCGGGTGTCTTTATCGAAAATGTTGACTTTAGGTAACATTAAATGGGCCTTCATGGTGTTTTATTTATTGTACATGACTCTGTTGCTAGTAAACGAATGTTCAAATACTGGAAGGAACCTCTCAAACTTTTAACCGCCTAGTTTCCATTTCTTAAATGCCGGCGATTTTACGAATATGAAATTTATGCCTAAGCCTTGTAAAAAGTTCTCTATAAAGTGCAGCAGCCGCTCGTAGTCGGTCGGCGTTAAACATTAGGTCCCGGTCAGTGAGTTCTACCGTATGTATGAAATGGTTCACATCTCACTGATTTGAGAGAAGTTTCCCCTAGGTAATTAATATATGTGACAGCGCATAGAGAAAGGGACCTTAGGGTAAAAAAATCAATTTTCACTTTTTTTTCTGATGTGGACAACATCTGAGCATCGAATGAGACCGATCCCATGCCCCAAAAGTGTTCCCTCCCAAAGATATGCGCGTTTTATGAAAGTGATGGCACAAAAAGATACACATATTTAAATCTTTAAAATGACTTTCCTGAACAAAACAGGTTTTTTCCCTTAGGTCCCTTTCTCTTTTGCGCTTCACATATGATATTTTAGGTAATTAGGCAATCTTTAAGAAAGCCAGACTTACCATGTAGCTTCACCTTCACATCCTATAAAAAAAAACAATTTCAAACGAATATCCCAGAACTATAAAACTAACGTAGGGTGCACTTCTTCAAGTGCCAAGAAAAGATAAGGCAACAAATAGTGTTCTGATTTTACTGAACAAGAGAAATTGTAGGCGTGTAAAAACGGTAATACAGGAACACTGTTCAATTAGGGCAGGTAACTTCAGATGGAATAACTTATATTCAGAGTAATACAGAACGTGTGAGTAACAAAAACTCGGTTTAAGTCTACAGCACAAGAGCAGGTAGGGTAAAAATTCTTCAAGAATGGGTTAGCAGATTAACAGGCTAAGACTTGATTCCACGATAAGATTTATTTTACTTAAGCGAGTACCTTACACAACGGCAGTGTCCTCATGTTCAAGTGTGTTAATCTATCAAGGATAATAACAATTGATCCTTTGGGTCTATAAGTGGAAGCCGAGTTATTCACCAATCTTCCATACCAACACATCACGTTGATCAGACGTGTGGTTTTCCAGAAGAATTTAAACGCATATAATTTATTGTTATGGCCAAGAATTTAGATTTATTATAAAGATAAGGGTTTGTCTTTATATATTCTTCTGGCAAGTGGCTGCCGCGGCAGGCTGGTAATAAAATCCAGCCCAGAGGACCAATATTTGACCACTTTTTGCATTCTTTGGTGTCGTATGTCAGCAAAAACGTTCCGAATTTGTTTTTCGAAGGTGTCAATCGTGTAATGCGCTCACCAAGAGTTTGTTTGTTTCGTTGGATGTATGGCATCCAACAAGCGCCGTTTTGTTGGAACCAAAGGTCGTCCACTTCAACATCCTCCAATTGAGGCACAAAAAGTCATGAATCTGCGTTACTCATTGATTATTACATTATAGCATGATTCATTTTTAAGGAAATGTGGACCAAAGATTCCCTCTGCCCATAGAGCACACCAAACAGTGACTTTTTGTGGATGATGGATCATTGCTCCAAATTAGGTTTTAACGAACCCATTCAACCAAAAGTGAGCTTCATCACTGAACACAATTTTCTTGTAAAAAACAGGATCGGTGTCCATCAGGTTTTGGTCCCATTTACCACGATTTGCAAACGTTGTTCCGAAGTAATTCTATTTATTATGAAATGGAAAACCAAACTGAGCATAAATCAAGTGACAGCTGTCAAATACCAACTCCGAAAAAGTGCGGGCAGATTAAAAACCACACGTCAAAAAAACACCCTACATAAGGCTGTTGGTTACTTAAAATCAATGACATTTTTAACTTAATTTTAAAAAGCATAGAATTAAAAAATGCCATTGGTATGATGGCAGTATGGTCGACTATCACGCCAGTAAGACTAGTTTCAAATCCGGGTGAGAACGTCTAACAAATTTAGCTGCGATTGTCCACCTCGTAATTGCTGGCGACTTTACGAGAAAGAGGTATATCTAAGAGCCATGAAAGAACATGTCTATAAAAAAATGCATTAGAAACAAGGAGCTAACGTATCGTGCACAGCTCACTGATTTGAAGAAGTATCCCCTTGTTCTTTAATGGGATGTTGTGGGAATTAAGTAAGTTTCAAGTACTGACTTATTGTTAAGATTACAGTGTCCAGACCCAAAGTCCCACGGGCAGAATACCGGCCCTTACTACATGGACGGTATACATTTATAAGATTTTATACAGTATTGTTTTTAATATACTAGCGTTATCTGAAATAAGGGTTTGAGTACATTATTTTAAGGGAATACTTCCCTAGATATAACCACATCGTCTAAAACGTATGTGCCATACTTGAACCAAATGTTCCATAGCACCTTAAAATTGGGGTCCTGTCAGGCATAGACCCACTAACATCCATATTCGCCAATATTGCCAATGGCACATGGAATCTCTATCAATGGAGTAAAGTAGAATAACATCACAACTTCAACTGATTTTTGCGTCAGTCTGTTGCCTGGCCGAAAAAAAACAAAATTTCCCGTCGTCATTATATTTCTATTGTCTTTTGCCGCATTGTTTCTTGGTCGTACACTTTACTTATTACGAAATGCTCAAGAAGCATTTAGTCCTCCTTTGTGAGGTTGCTGTCATTTTGTTAAATATGTTAAGCATAGCGAAAACATATCAAATGACTTTTTCACAAAGAATTGTTATTGTCATCTAAGAAAATGAAAATACCAGAGGGGAGTGCGGCGGTAGGGAAGTGTCAGAAGACATTATCCCCTAGTCTTTGTATAAATATTTAGCTATATGAATTGCGGTAATTGTTGAAGAGTGATTGTTTAGGTGGGGTCATTGCATTAAGCTTGTCAAGGGGACATATGAAAAATGAAACTAAAAGCAATTTGGTTTGACAGAGTGGCTGTTGAATAGGCAGATCACTTGTATTTATGCAAACGTTGCACTCGAATTTCGCTTGGTAGTACGATTGACTATTTCATCTATCATATAGACTACATAAATCTTATCAAGCACTCAAATATCTTGAGGTTACCCTCAAACCTCTGATAGAGGTTAAACAGTCGTTGATAGCTCGGTATATTTTGTACTCTTACAACTTCATAAATCCGCAAGCAGGTCCTTAACTGTGCTGTGACAGTGCCATCTGCTTAACAGTATAAACCTATTTAAAAGTATCGATTATCCTCTACCCTCTAGTGTCAAAGCTCATAGCACGTTTTTCGCTATTCAAACTTCGTACATTTTCATTTTCTCTATACTCGTATAGGGGGAACCGAATTTAAATGGCCGTAAACATTTAGAGCCATTTGAAATGTAAAAAGAATGTGCACAAAAAAATAACTTCCACATTCGCTTTGAAAATTTTGCATAGAGCGATACTAAACCTAACACTAAAGGCGACTCTTTGATTTTTCGACTACAACACAAAATCAAAAGTCCAGTTTTATACTCGTACTTAAAGGTACTCGATTAATGCCGACATTTTTTTAGAGATGTAAAAATGCAATATTTTGGAATAAAATACAAGTTTTTTTTTGGTGTAAAAAACTTTTAATTAAAACAAAAAAGTGAATAAAAACTACTAAATAATTGTTAGTATGTAAATTAATCATATTCAAGTATATAAATACTTTAAAAACAAAGCTTATATTAAAGCAGTCGATTAACATACATAAAACCATATAATCGCATTAATTGATCTTAACGATATAATCATATTAAATTTGTTTAAATTTGTTTAAATTTGTTTTTAAAAATTTGGCTCCAAATTTGAGTAACAAAAAGTCCTGTACGGGACAGAAGTGTCAACGATTTATTTTTTTAGCTATAAATGTGTACTCGCTTTCCATTGTTCTCCATATAAATATCGGATAAGGATTTGTTTTACGACAAACCGGCATTGTCTCAAATAGTTCTTCAATTGTATTGGAACACTGTTGCCATCATTATGGCCTTTTCGCGCCTTGTGACAAGGAAACCCTATATGCAATCCTCTTTGTTGGCCATGCAACCCACAATCTCTTCGGCCATTTATACTTCGGGAGAAGGAGTATCAATTGTTATTCTAGACTTTTTGATATCGGTGTTTATCAGTTTGCCGATCGTGCTCAAATTTTGTATGGTATGTTATGAGCAACCAGTAAGTAATTCTAGTACACTGGACTATATTGGTTTATACTTTAATATATCTCTAATACAAAGGTCCTTCCCAACTTCAAAACCTAAGACTTTAGAAGCCAAATACTATATCCGATTACGACCAAATTTTATATTGAGCGTTGGAAGTGACCAACACAATTCTGAGAAAAAATTGCTTATTATCGGTCAATGTTTTCGAATAGCACCCATAAAAAGGTTCCTCCCGGTTTAAGGTTCTGTCGTCCAAGAAGCCAAATTTCACACAGAACATTTTAAGCGACCACTTATAAAAAGTTGTAATACTGTACCATATTGATCGTTGTTTAGAATAGCATCGACTCAAATATTATTCCCGATCGATGTCCTGCCACTTGAGAAGTTACACGCCCTGGACATCGGTCCATTAACCACAACTCAAGGGATCCTACCAAAATGAGGTACATCCTTTCTAGAAGTCATAAATTAAATCCAATAGTGCTAAGATGTTTCATAGCGCGTTAAGAGCAACCTATTAGCATGGCTACAAAAACCCGACCATATTGGTTCATATTTAGATATCGCCCCATATAAATGACTTTTTCTTTATTAAGTCCTGCAGCTTTACAGGAACTCGATCTAGCTCAAATGAAGTATGTCACGTAAAGTGCCACCTAAACTACTCCTAGTGAAATTGTGGCATATGGGGCTATGTTCTCATATAGCACCAACGAGATAAAGAAGGCAAATATTAGGTCTGGCCTTTCTTAAACTCCTGACAGATGCTGGGAGTATTTTAAATATATATATTTTTTATTATTTTAAAAACATTCCATGTATACTTTGTTTTTTAAGCCATCCTCCCAAAAAAGAAGGTTTACGAGTACTAAATTTGTCATTTATTTGCAACACTACGAAATCTTGAAATATAACCCTATGAAGTAAATATCTAATTGATCGTCATAAAATTCTAAGACGATCGAGCCATGTTCTTTCACCTGTCTGTTCTTCCGTGTATAAGTTGAAAACACGATAGCGATTAAATAAATAAACCTAGGATCCTGAATTTGTACATGCTGCTGGTTTATGGTCACAAGCTGTTTGGGATTATAAATGGACAAGACACTTTAGGTACATCGGTACAAAGTATATTTTTTTGTATTTGCTTAACCAACATAATGTGGCTGGACAATGGTTAAAATGGATACTGTTAGTTAGGACATACTTAATACTACAAAAATAAAGAAGTCGCTAGACGGTTTGCTTCATGCGGTCTAAAAAACGTCCTGCATGGTCAAAACGAGAGATCAATAGTGGGCATATGGGTATTGAAACTTGCTAAAAATCAAAATATAGAGTAATTTTGAAGTTTTGGCTGAAACACCTTTATTTTCCGTGGGAATTTATTAAGATGAAAGTCTTGGTCCATAAACCAGATGGATTGTAAGATCTGGAAGTCAATAAAACATGAGGTATTCACCATTATAGTTCCGGTGGCATTGCTAAAAACGTGACCGAACGTTGGACCATTCAATAAGAAACGTCCACATTTGGAAGAATCTATCTTTAAGAGGATACTGGCATAATAAAAATGTCGACTTTCAAAGCCATTTTAAGTATTTTATTGAAAAGGAAATAAACAGTTTATTAGAAATAACCCTTTTAAAATAAAATTATTAAAAGTTCAGAAAGTTATACAAAGCAACTTTGTTAATAAATAATATATTTAACTATTTTACATTTTTAGTATATAAATTTTAAAAATTTGTATTCTATTTTTTTATTTGCAGGAACAATGAAATGGAAAGTAAAGCAAAATAGTATTGAAATTGAATCTGTGGCAAGAAGAAGAGCTCACTGCAAACTTTAACGCACGTAAAAAATATAAATTAATGAGAAAACTGTTGCAACAAAAATAATAAATAAAAACACAAAATACGGCTTCTTTATAAAAAAAAAATTAATTGTGAATAAAAAAAATGTAATATGCAAGCACAAACTACAAATAACAACACAAATGTAATAACAATATTTACATAAACCATATACTTTCACTACTGTAGTCAATCGATAGCAACAATGTGGTTGGCGTAAAAAAAAACTTTCGTTTTCGGCAGCGAAAAACCACAAAAAAATAAAAAATTAAGAAATAGAAAATTTGCTAAATAAATTGAAATTTTAACAATAACAAAAATTACCCCCTAACGAACGAATATGTCCTTGGAAATATGGAAAAAAGTCCATAGGAAACCAAGCTCGTCGAACAATTTAAATAAAACCTCGTCGCTGTGTAGGAAAGTACGAAAGACCTCACGACGGAAGAGGAAACGTAGACGTTGCGGAAACGGATGTAGTTGTACCAGCATTGTAAATATGAATACTACAGCAACTGCCACAAGCATAATGATGATGGCGACTACGGCGACGACGGCAGCGCCGATGACGGCAACTAGGAATACGACCATGAATATGGCTACCGGTTGCCCAAACAGGCTGACTGGTAACAGAACACCGACAACCGCAACAACAAAACCATGTAAAATAAGTGTAAATAGTAAAAGGAAAGAAAAATTACAACAAATTTGTGTAAATAAATTGAGCAAAAACATCAGCATAAAAGAAAACCAAATGGAATATAATAACAATAATGATAATAACAATAAGAATAAGAAATATAACACACAGAGTAGCGCTACAAGGCAAAGAGGGAAAAGTATACAAAATAAAGAAACATCCTTATCACCAGCAACAGCCACAAAACTTTTAGCAAATACACAGACATCAACAACATGTTCGATGGGTAATCGGGAGGAGACCAGAGGACCATCTCCCTTGCCCGGATATGAAAACTCCCGTCAACACAAGCACCACTGTAATAAAAAAGCCCCTGAAAAATGTATTAAAATATCAAATAGCCAATTCGTACCCCCAGCAAGCATTGCTGCAACTGCCGCCTGCATAGCTTCAACAAATAACATAGGGGAATCTGTTCCGGCACTCGCATCGCAGGTGCAAAGATCAGCTATCGCAAACACCAGTACACCTGTAACCGAATGTAGGGCGACATGTTTATCCTCCTATAGGTCAGCGGGCAGACTCTTCCCACAACCACCTTCATCGTGGTGTCGGTGGTCCATATCTACCGATACAGCACCGTGGCCTTTTTCAATGCATTCATTTTTTTGTTCACGGCATCCCGGCCACTTGCAGTGCGGTTCAACATCAGCATCATCGTCATCATCTCACCCCTTGCCAGTCCGGAGGAATAAATTGTTACGTGGATTATTTATGACTTTACTGGTGCTTAGCATATGCCATAATAAAGGTGAGTTTTTTCTTTTTTTTTGTTCCGTTTTTATTTATTGCGAATTTCGAATTTTTTAAATGTGTGCACACATGTATTTCAAATAGGAATAAAGGGAATATCTTTCCCTGCTGGATATGAACGAGTATTTAAGTACGGGAATGGGAAAACTTCTTTCAGCGCATAAGTTGTAATGCAATTTTAAGAGAGAGAACCCTGCGCTCTCCTTTGACACAAAAAAGAGATATCGCAAAAATTAATTTAAAAAACTTTTTTGTTTTCGAGATATTCCTGAATCATTAGAAAAAATTGCAACAACAATCATAGCGATACGACTGACTTCAGGTCTTGGCAAAAGTATAAAGAACAGTTATTTTAAGAAGGAGAAGTTTTGCACGGATAATAAACTTAAATTGGTATGGAATTTGTATTGATTTTGTAAACCAAGAGAAAAGGGTTTTATTAGCTCGTAAATATTTGGTCTTACCTCATTCAACAATATCGTCAATATAATAGAATATTTATAGACGGAGAAGATATAAATCATTTTGCCTTCACATATACCCTATTTATAATGGGTGATCCAAGAAGAGATACTTTTTTCCATAGCCTTTTTTTTTTAACAGATCACGTGTGGGTCGTGTACTGCTATTTTTGTTTAGCATTGTTTGGCATTTCATCATGAAAAGACTAACGCCTGAACAACGTTCACAAATCATTCAACTTTATTACGAAAATTCACGTTCTGTGAGAAATGTGTTTTGTGCACTTCGTTCAACTTATGGTCAACATAATTGGCCTACTGAGCGTACTATTCGCAACACCATCAACGTCATCTTGAGACGCAGCATTCATTATTGGATACTATTCAACCGAATAGACCACATCCAGCACGCAGTGAAAAAAATGTAGCGGCCGTAGCTGAGAGTTCACACCAAGACCGTGGAGAGGCGATTCGGCGCCGTTCGCAGCAACTCGAACTGACGTATGGTACGACTTGGCGCATTTTACGTCGAGATCTTAAATTGAAAGCGTACAAAATACAGCTTGTGCAAGAACTAAAGTCGCCCGGCGTTCCCAAGCGACATCGCTTCGCTCTTCAAAAGTTATAAGAAGATCTGACGTTTTCGAGCCAAATTTTGTTCAGCGATGAGGCCCACTTCTGGCTTAGTAGGCATGTAAACAAGCAAAATTGCCGCATTTGGGACGAAGAGCAACCAGAAGAGCTTCAAGAGCTGACACTTCATCCAGATAAAACAACGCTTTGGTGTGGTTTGTGGGCCGTTAGAATTATCGGTCCATATTTCTTCAAAAATGATGCCGGTGAGAACGTAACCGCCAATGGTGACCGTTATCGTGCCATGATAACCGACTATTTGGTGCCTGAAATTGAAGCTCGTAATCTCGGCGGCATTTGATTTCAACAAGACGGCGCCACTTCCCACATATCGCATCAATCAATGGATTTATTGAGAGAACACTTCGGTAAGCAAATAAATATCCTAAATTTCTGGCCACAAGAATTCCTTTGTCATCTCCCGATAGCGAACACCATTAACGATAACTGCTTGGCCGACCTCATTTTTAAAGAAGTACGAGGGCTGCTACATATATTTCTGGACTAATAATGACAATGCGAATATTTATCATCAAAAATGGTTTTATTGTTTTTCAAAGTATTCTCCAGCATGATTTATACACTTTTTCATGCGCTCAAACCAATTGTCGAACCATTTTTTCCACTCTGATTGAGATGCCTCCAAAACATGGTTTTTGAATACTTCAACAATTGTTGAAGCATTTTTTCCACTCCGATTGAGACGCCTCCAAAACATGGTTTTTGAATACTTCAACAGCATATTCTGGCGACGAAAATCGTTGACCATGCATTTTTTTCTTGATGTGCAGGAATAAAAAGAAGTCTTTGGGTGCTAAGTAAGGGCTGCACGGTGGATGAACCATCTATTCGACGTTTTGGCTGGTCAAAACGGTGCTGGTTTGAGCCAATGTGTGAGAGCTCGCATTGTCATGGTGCACAATGATTCGTCTTCTCTTGTTCGTTTTTCGAATTTCTCAAAAGACATCAGGCAAACAAATTGTATTGTACCACTCAGAATTGATCGTCCTACGTTGCTCAAGCAGAACAGTCGCCACATGACCAGTTTTGCCGAAGAAACAGGCGACCATTTGCTTCGAAGTGCTTCTTCCACAAACAACTTGCGTTGGATTTGGCTCGTCTTCGAATACCCACACGATCGATTGTTGTTTTTTTCGGGCTCATATGCATAGATCCACGATTCGTCACCTGTGACGATCTTAAAAGCGTATTTCAAAGCATTGCGATTGTATTTTTTCAAAATTTCTTTGTACCAATCGACACGAGCCTTTTTTTGAGCGATTGTCAAATTGTGCGGGATCCAACGAGAACAAACCTATTTTACGGCCAGATGTTCATGCAATATCGAATATATGCTGGTGAAAAAATTTCCAAGGATGCCTCTATCTCACGGTACGTCGCATGACGATCTTGCATTATCAGTTCACATATGGTATCAATGTTCTCTGGCACAGCGGCCGTTTTTGGACGACCTTCACGACCTTCGCCTTTGGGCGAGCGTCGGCCACGATTAAATTCATTAAACCAGTTTTTCACAATGCTATAGGATGGTGCTTCATCGCCATACAAAGATTTAAGTTCATTGATGTACTCTTGTCGTGATAATCCACGTTGAAAGTTGTGAAAAATGATTGCACGAAAATGTTCACGAGTTGTTCCACTTTTTTGCCAAATTGATTTTTTCAAGTCACTGTAAACAACACAAATGATGGTCGTACGTCAAAACGTTCTGCGTTAATGTCAAACGTTAATGTCAATCTTTCCAATGTAAATGTCTGATGGCTCCAGGTAATACCTAGTGTTGCCTAGGCCAGAAATATTTATAGCAACCCGTACAAATAAGTCTCCCGTATAAATCATTTGATTTCTTGCCGAAGTAATCGTTGCCGAAGACTGCTGAAGAAAAACCTTGGTTTTGAAACAGCTGTACAGTCTGCCAGGCAACCAAGCCAATATATTTCTCCAATTTTTATGTTAATTCTGAAAAAGAAACAAAAAACAACAAAAAGGTCTCGAACCAGAATAAAATCTGTTCAAGTCATAATAAGGATAAAAGACCGAATAAATTTAAACAAAAGGCTGCAACAATCTTAACGCGCTGCTTAACTTTGTACTTCTTCGTGGTTCAATTTGTGAAACACTGAAACAAAAAATGTCAGATTACTAAGTTGGCTCACAAGTAATATCTAGCATTATGTTTAAACCACCCTTTAAACAAAAAATGACAGATGTATAACATACAACTCAGCAGAAGCAAAAAGTTACACAAAAAACTGGAAATCTGGCAATTGTAGGTGTGTTTATTCTACAATGACCAACTTCAAATGTAGAACTATACGTGGGGAAACAACTAACCTTGGTTATAAGTCTCGTATGTACCATCAGCTTGTTGGCATACGAATATATCTCCCTTACAAAGGTGCCATGTTGTACTTCTTAAAAGTAAAATTCATGCTTTATATAAACTTATATTTATAAGTTTAAGCACTCAGCCTAAATTTTCGAAGCCAAATTACAGCCCATCAAATCTTTCTTTTTTCGTATGTGCATAGCACCTACAATACGACCGACCACTTCTTTATAAAGACACACAATCAATAAATTGTGTCCGAAGTGTTTTAACAAATTTTCTTGTTTGTTTGAACCTCAAATTAAAAGGACCCCTAGAGAATCTTTCAAAAATATTTTGTTATGTGAACATTGGAAAAGTTTAAAAGTTTATGTAACTAAATAGACATGTGTATACTGTGTGTAGAAAACCCAAATATTTCATATTCTTGGTTAAAATCCCATAAGTATGTGTTGATGGAGAATATGTTAACAAAGTTTTTCAATTATCTTTTGAACATTTCGTTGACAAGCTTAAAGTTTGTCAAGGATAGTCCATATCTTGTTTAAATCAGATTTAGAAACTGTTTTTTTTTCTACTATATCGTCTTAGTAATAAACAAAAAGTTTTTTTTGATTAAAAAAATCCCAGTATAAGGATAAACTAAATCTATCCTACCACATATGTTTCTCCCAGGAGAAATACTTGGTATATGTGTCACTTCCCGATACACAAAGAAATATAAATAGACACCTAATTAAATCTTCTCGAGGTTGTCGTTAAACACTTTTTTATAAACAAGCGGAAATCGCTTGGTCCTAGCGGTTTTCTCTTTAAAGAACTTTTCTCTAACCTCTAAATAAGTAGCGATCATGCCATTCAACTGGAAATCATGCTTTTTGGCAACTGTGTGCCGGAGTGACAGCCCTTGGCCGAAAAATTGCTCTTCAGGTCAATCAGGTACACAGAACCGGCTGTCGTGGGATTGTCAGGTTTTGTCTTTTATTTTTCCTGAAATATTTTAACAACCTCCCTTATTTAATTTCTGTATGGAAATCCCTTGGTTGAAAAGACTGGCATTGTATTTTAAGGATAAAATTTAAACTTGTTTCTAGACATGAAATGTCGTCGACATTTAAGAAAAATAGACGCTGGTTCCTGGACGAAAAAGGGGTTTTCCGCGCAATCTTTAAAAAATCGCATTTTCATATTGAACCATAATTAATGATGAAGGATAATAAGCTTTGGAATGGCCGAATTTAATTTGCCTACTTGTTTTTATCATACACAAAGGACTTTCTACGGGTCATCGAGTGGTACTGCGTATCAACTTTGTCAAGGTTAGACACCGGTAAAAGTCCTTCTAATCTAAACCCTTGCACTCAGAAAAAGGTGTGATTTTACCAAAAGTCTTCGAGTATTATATGAGTCGATTTAGACGAGTGCGTCTGTTTCACTATGCATCTGATTTTAAAGGGTGGTTAAATTTTAAGGGCTGATGTTGAATGTGAACCCACCTAAATGTCGAATCTTTGATATTTCTGAATTTCAGACTAACTTAATTTGAACCATGTAAAGTTACACAAGCGAGCAACGTTTAAATTTATTCAGGCTTGGTGGCAAGAAATGGCAACAGTGGATGCTCAATTTTCGAAGAAATTCATCTTCAGTGATGAGGCACATTTTCACCTGAATGGATTAGTCAATAAGCAGAATTGACGCATTTGGGGAATGATAATCCAAGAGTGATTGTCGAAAAAACAATGCACCCACAAAGAGTGACTGTTTGGTGCTGTTTATGGGCTGGCGACATCATCAGGCTGCATTTTTTCCAAAGTAAGACCGGTCAGGCAGTTATTGTAAATGCTGTTCGCTATCGTGAGATGATAACGAACTTTTTATGGACCGAATTGGAAGATATGGATGTGGACGATATGTGGTTTCAACAGGACGGTGCCACTTGCCACACAGCTAACGAAACAATGGCACTTTTGCGCGACAAATTCAATCGGCCCTTAAAATGTAACCACCCTTTATTATAAAAATCTACGTCGCAAATAAAAAGTGATCGCGAAGAAACATATTTTTATCTAATGACGATCGCTATTTAAATTGGGGGCATTCGGTCGTAGTTCTTATTTAGCTTCCTAAAAATGTAGCTCCTGAATTGGGGCCTAACTGACATAACAGTGGCAGATTTTATCACATTTTAACTACAGTGTTCAAACCCGAAACAGAAAACCGCCATTCCAGCTTTAAATTCCAAACCCAACTGTCGGTTTATCAAAAAAGCTTAAACCCGATATTTCGGTTTACATGGATTTGGCCTGTGTGATTTTCCGGGTTTTTGGAAAATCCTAAAATTCATAATTTTTAAGTACGAAATAAGTAACTACAAAAACTATAGGGTGATCCATCTAGAGGTATTTTTTTCAGAACAAAAAAATATAAAAATTCAATCAAGTGTGAAATATTTATGGGTAATTTGTAAGGACATTTAATGGCATTTATTTTTTGAATATTATTTCCGTTTGTATAGTTCGTTTGTTTTATTTCGGTCTGTTGCTTTTACACATTGAACAGGGATTAACCGGCTCAAGACCTCTTGCTTCTATATTTAAATAGAAGACAAGTTTTTAACAAGATGGCAAAGTGCCATTGATTTTCGTGGCTGCACACTGCTTTTAAAAGTGAGTTGTATTTTCGAGGGCAATTGTATGAAGAATACTTGAAAAGTAAGGTTTACAACAGTAGTTCTCATTCGTTTGAGGAGAGCCTGGCTTTTAGAGTTCGGCTTTACTTTCAACAATTGCAGCAAACCTCTCTGAAGAGAGTTGTCACGGACCCGAAATCATGATAAAAACAGTGTGCAGCCACGAAAATCAATGTCACTTTGCCATTTTGTTAAAAACATGTTTTCTATTTAAATAAAGAAGCAAGAGGTCTTAAGCCGGTTAATCCCTGTTCAATATGAATATTATTTCCTTTAAATGTTGGCCGCAACAACGCCTCAGGATTTCCATTCTGAGGGTCCAATTTTGGATGACTCGTTCGAGCACTTCGACCGTTATGGCTATTTTTCTTTGGGTATAATGGCACCTCTTAAACCTCTTCTTGTAGCTCTTCATCTTAAATGCGGCAATTTTGTTTATTGACTTTGACCGTTGAGCTAGAAATGGGCATCATCACCAAACAAAATGTTGGTCGAAAACAGCGGTTCTTCCCGTTTCTCACCGATCGCTCATTTCCATAATACAGTAGCCAACATTTGAAGGAAGTTTTTTTTAAAAAATAAATGCCATAAAATGTTCTTTCAAAATACCAATAAAGATTCCACACTTGATGTGAATTTTTATATATATGTTTTTTCTCAAAAAATACCTCTAGATGGATCACACTATATATAAACTAGACACACCTTTGAGTTTACCACTTGATTCAATGTCACCAGTTAATTCAATTTAGCAATATCTGTCTACCCGTCCCTTCTTCTGTCTGATGTCTATCCAAAGATTTTTTTCAATCTACAGATTACAGTTGTTGTCCGATTTTCATGAAAAATTTGCTAAAGTTAGTTTTTGTGACAAAGGCGGTTGACTTTTATGAAAAGGATTCAAAATTTAAATTTGGTTTCTAAAGCCCTAGAAGCCACGTATAGCATCCAATATTGATGAATTTTGGCACAGCTCATTACGATCGATCAAAAACCAGCTTAGATAAATATGAGTCCCCTTTATTACAAACTGCACAGATCTTTCCTGATGAAACATACATTTGCTCTAGAACATTCATATAAATTCCGATTTCAATTAAATTTGTTATGGTACGAGTGTATTATGATTGACAAGCAACCAATCTTAAAACCATTTCAGTGATATAGGCTCAGTTTTGTTATAGCCTCTTACAAATTAGCTGGGCCCCAAAAAATAGCACATAGACATATGGCTTTAAAATAACAATACAATTTTCTCACGAAGTTAAAAATAAAATTGTTTTTGCTGTTTTGGCTAAATTAAGGTGACCGGCCCTATGTCCGAAAATCTGACCCATTAAAACATGGACATATGGGTACCAAAGACAATACAATTTCACATAAACTCAGATAGATCTTATTTTTAAAATCTTAGTAAATTTAAAGCTGGTTTGAGGGCACAGTTACTTTAGTTCTGATTCAAATAAAAATTATATTCATAAGCAAAAGGCGGTTAATGCCGGTTTTTTAGTTGAAAAAACCCGACAGATGGTATTTTCAAAACACGGGTTACAAAAATAACCGAAATGCCGCTTTTCTGAATACCCCGTTTTTTAATACTTTTATTTCAACGAAATTTGCTTGTGGCGTTATTTCCCGAAAATAGAGCAAATAGGTCAAAATCTTGGCATAGTCCCTATACAAATGTTCATTACGATTTTGGGTCAAACCGATCTCACAGCTGTGAATTTCATCAGTTTCCAACGATATTTGGTTATTGGCGTTATTTGCACACGGGAAAACAATTTTTGAAACTCGACGCGATCTGTCTATGTTTTGATATTGGCTCCATACTTATGTTTCTCCGTCCCATTGGTCTAAGGTTTCTAGGGCGACAACCAAAAAATAGAATCGTTCGATCAACACAAATGGAAATATTGGAATTTCCTAGCATACGGGGTGGAGCCGGTAATTTTCTTTTTTGCACTGCAGAGAGTGGAGAGTATGCGTGGCTTATAGTGGCTGGACGGAAATCAATTGTTACTTGGGTAACTTCATTAAGAACAGCAGGGAATGTGTCATGTGTACGAAAAGGACTTGGGAGAAGGATTACAACACCACAAAACATCGAGAGAGTTAGCGCAGTTGTACTGCAATCTCCAAAACACTCTGCTCAACCGTATTTGCTAGCTCTTGAGGCAATGCAATTAGAGGATACATGGTTCCAACAGGATGGTGCCACTGCACATACAGCGAGGGTTACCATGAGGGGTGATGTGAACTGGACGGCAAGCTCGCCAGACTTAGCCCCATGCTACTTTTTCCTTTGGGGTGACCTGAAGTCGTAGGTCCCAATACCTCGCCAGACCTAATTAACAATATTGTGGCTGAAATTGGCAGAATACCAGTCGACATGCTTGTTAGAGTTCATGTCACTTTGCCACTTTCTTAAAAACTTGTCTTCAATTTAAATATAGAAGCAAGAGGTCTTGAGCCGGTTTAATCCCTGATCAATGTGTTCATGAAAACTTCAGAAAACGTATGCAGTAGAGTGTGGATAGCGAGGACGACATTTGCCAGATACACTATTTAAAACCCTGTAGTTTAAAAATTACCTTACTGTTCCATATAATTAAAATAAAATATATTTTTCTAAGGTTCATAATTTTTTTATTTCATTCCCAAATATGCATCTATTCGCGCTCCACACTGTATTTAATTATGCCCAATAATCGGGCTCCTTTACAATTGACACATGGGTGCTTAAAACAATAACATTTCCTCGCGAATCTAAATGTAACATTAAGCTGACAATTTGACTGAATGGGAGTCCTGAACCATGCCAATGGCCCACAGGATTCTAAAACAATCCTGTAATTTGACTACCATACGAGGGCCACCGCAAAAGTAACTGGCCTAACATAAAAAGAACCGTTTTTTTGGAATTAATATTATTTATTTTTCAACATCATCTCCTTCCAACTTAATACACTTCATCAAACGTTTTTCAAGTTTTTTAATTCCATCCGAAAAATAAGATTTTTCAATCTTTCAAAACATGCTTCAGCAATAACCTCGCTATTGGACGAAAATTTTTTGCCACCGAGAAATTTTTTTAAATTTGGAAACAAGAAATATTCAGAAGGAGCTAAATCTGGACTATATGGTGGATGCGGAGTAATTTCAAATAGTAATTCGGCCAGTTTTTGTTGAGTTAAAAATGCAGTGTGTGAGGGAGCATTATCTTGATAAAAAAAAAACTTTTTTTTCTAAATGCGGTCGTTTTATCTTGATTTCTTCTCTCAACCGATCCAATAGTGCACAATAATATTCACTATTTGTAGTTTTTCCTTTCTCAAGATAATCAATAAATATTATACCCCTTGTATCCCAAAATACTGTGGCCATTACTTTTCCTGCTGACTCAACAGTTTTCGCCTTCTTGGGACTACTTTTACCAGCTTCTATCCATTGTTTTGACTGTTCTTTGCATTCTGGGATGTAGTGATGGATCCATGTTTCATCAACAGTTATGAATCGGCGCATGAACTCTATTGGATTACGCTGATAAATCACTAAAAGCTCCTCGGAATTGGTCGATTTTTTGGAGCAAAGTCAACAAACGCGGCACCCATCTTGCGAATAGCATTTTCATGTGGAGTTTATCATGTAAAATACTCCAAACTTGTTTTTCGTGTATTTTAACAATATCAGCAAGTTCTCTGAGCTTTATTCGTCTATCTTTAGTCACTTCATTAAATATTTTTCTAATGTTTTCAATAGTAGTAGCAGTTTTCGGTCTCCCAGACCGTTGTTCATCTTCCGTACTTGAAGGAGCCATTTTAAATTGTTGAACCCAGGATTTCACGGTGGAGTATGATGGTGCATTATCACCATGAACAGAATCCAACTCATCTTTGATTAATTGTGGCGTATAATATTTCATATAAAAGTGTTTAATTACCGCACGAAACTCTTAATTTTCCATTTTTCAAAAATTATAAAACTTGTTTACTTCAATCACCTGTTACAAAGAAAATAATCATTAAATATTTCGGAAATTTTGACAGATGGCTTTTAAAAAATTGCTTTTAAAAAACAAAAACAAAAAGTTGCTAGTAAAACAGAAAATGTGCCAGGCCAGTTAGTTTTGCTGTCGCCCTCGTATTCTAAAATATTAACGAGACCATACCAGAACGCAAAAATGATAAAGGGTACAAAACTTCGCCATGGCCGAACATGTGAATTGTCCACTTTTTATTGTTCAGTTTTCTCTCTCAGTTGACATATCTTTGGAATTCTCTTACTGTCAATGTAAATTTGAGTTCACTGCAGGGACCTGTAAAGACAAAAAATATCGTAAGTTATAACCGATTGTAGTGATATATATATATATATATATATATATATATATATATATATATATATATATATATATATATATATATATATATATATATATATATATATATATATATATATATATATATATATATATATATATATATATATATATATATATATATATATATATATATATATATATATATATATATATATATATATATATATATATATATATATATATATATATATATATATATATATATATATATATATATATATATATATATATATATATATATATATATATATATATATATATATATATATATATATATGTGTGTGTGACGCGCAAAATAGAGAGGGACCTAAGGGTAAAAACCAGTTTTATTCAGGAGAGCCATTTTAAAGATTTAAATACGTGTATCTTTGGTGTAACATCACTTTTATAAAACACGCATATCTCTGCGAGGGAACACTTTTGCGGCATGGGTTCGGTCTCATTCGAAAAAAAAAATGAAAATTGATTTGTTTTACCCTTAGGTCCCTTTCTCTATGCGCTGTCACATATTATGTACTCCTGCTAACCAAGTACGCTGGATTTGCATCTGTTTCTTTAAAAAACACTTGGCGTATCATAGTGAATTTGCTCATACATTAAAGATTGATCACATTTGCCACCTCTATCACCACTCATACAATGAAGGTCAAAGAAAATCGAACAACGGAAATGGATTGATAGATTTACATAGGAAAGTTATACAAAACCTTATCTTATATCGGTGTGCTTATGAATCTCATATCAACACAGATTCCGGCCAAACGAAAAAGCGGCCTGTTAAGCCTTTGTTTCTTTTCCATTCGCCAGTTGTTTGTTTTTTCTGCCATAACGAGAGATAGAACGTTTAAGTGACTGACAAAACACTCTTTTGCAAAAGCGAAATGCTCGGTGACCTTCAAGATATCCTACTTTCTGTTGTTCTTCTTTCTACGCCTGTCCCACCTTCAGGGCCTTATTACTATCAACCCAGTCAGAATTGTTTACTTCAGCGTTCCAAATGTGTTTGTTCTTTTGCTGGATCCGGCCAAAGGACAAGAAAATACGACCTAAATTTTGCACAATGAAAAGGAAAGAAAGTTTGCCTCGAAGATATGGCGCTCTTTTCTTTGTGTGTAAGCGAAAAGTTGTAAATAATGAAATGGTATTTTCGGTAGAAGTGGCAGAATATTTAAACATGTTTGGAGTCGAGTTGACACGACAATGAATAGATATTTATGATGGGTAAAACAAAATGGTCATACTGGATTTAATTTTATGGCCCTAATGGAAGCAGGCTGGCAAGTACGGGGAGAGAATCGAGGAACAGCGTTAAGGGTTTGTGAACCTATTTAAATTTATTCTCACTATTTTTTTTTGCTTTATTTAATTTATTGTTTTTGTAAAGAGAAAGTTTTAAAAGCTGGAAAAATAATATTGAAATTAAAAATATTCTGTTAGTTGTTTTTTAATCATGGAATATCATTGAAATGGTTAATTTTTCGGTAAGCGACTCCACATCCTTAAAATTGAAAAAGTAGCACAATTTTCCTTTCACAAAAAAATATAGTATGTTAAGTGTATATTTTTCTTAATTTAATTTATTGTTTTTGTAAAGAGAATGTTTTAAAAGCTGGAAAATATTATTGAAATTAAAGATATTCTGTTAGTTGTTTTTTAATCATAGAAAAATCATAGAAATGGTTATTTTTTCGGTAAACAGGATAATTTACGTATGCAATTCTACATCCTTAAAATTGCAAAATTGTCACCATTTTACTTTCACAAAAAAATATAGTATGTTAAGTGAATGCTAAAAAAAATGTACTTTTACCAAGGTACTTTAAGGCCCTTAAAGAGAAACTTTTCCTCCCTAAGCTGATATAAAATATTTACAATTCCAAACAGCTTAAGATCAAAAGCCATAAATTCAGTTTCCTAGGTTGATACAATTTCAGTATCCTAGGTTAATTCGTATGAATGCTATCGGGCTTTCTATTTAATAGCGACATAAATACTGTAACAACATTGAAAAGTCGATGAGTTAAAGAAAAATTTTGTTCACCGATGAAAAAATTGTTACCGTTCAGAAAAAAATTTAACAAGCAAAACGATAGAGTGTATGCGCGGTCATCTAAGGAAGCATCTGAACTGATCCCAACGGTGGAAAAGGGTCATCACCCAGCTTCAGTCATGGTTTGGTGGGGTGTCTCTTACGATGGGGTCACTGACCTGCATTTCTGCGAACAAGGACTCCAAACATCGGCCAAAGTTTAGCAAGAAACCGTTTTGGAAGCTGTTGTGAAGCCTCTTACCAATTCCCTGTTCCAAAACCAGCCATGGATTTTCCAGCAGGATTCTGCGCCGGCCCATAAGGCTAAAACGTCCCAAGCCTGGCCTCGAAACAATTTGCCAGCGTTTATTTCCTCTGAATAATGGCCCAAACGCAGTCCAGATTTGAACCCATTGGATTACAAATTGTGGACGGTTTTAGAGGACAAGGTTTGTCACAAAAGATACCCCAACATTGGATCTCTTAAGACTGCTTTGGTTCGAGCTGTGGCCAATTTTCCAATGGACGAGGTTCGTGCAGCTATTGACGATTGGCCACTGCGACTTTAGGCGTGTGTAAAGGCAAAAGACGGACATTTCGAATAAGCAGATTTTTTTTTTGAATACAATATACATCAATAAATATATTAAAAAATATTTTGTCCAAAAACATTTAATACTTTTTATTTTACAGCATAAAATGTATGTAACAGTATGTATGTCCCTACTAAGTACACAACACTAATGGACGGACTTGCAAGATCTATGTTTTAGAAGTTTTCGATTATCAATATAAAGGGTGTTTTTTAGACTTGTGTTTTCAAGAAGATATCAAGAACATTTTTTTTAATAATGTGCCCAAGAATTTAGCTTTGTTATAAAGATAAGGGTTTGCCACTTGCCCATATGTGACTTTGGGCGAGTAGCCGCCTCGAATAATTTTCAGCCGATAGTCCCGATTTTCGACCACTTTTTGCAGCATTTGGGGCCATATGTCAGCAATAACGCGTCTTATATTCTCTTCTAAGGCATCAATCGTGTCGAGCTTTTCTGCGTAGACAAGCGACTTCACACAACCCCACAAAATATAGTCCAGCGGTGTTAAATCGCACGATCTTGGAGGCCACGCCACAGGCCCACAACGCGAGATAATGCGCTCACCAAAAATTGTCCTTCAATAAATTTACTGTTGCGTTGGCTGTATGACATGTAGCGTCGTCTTGTTGGAACCAAAGGTCGTCCACATCAACATCCTCCAATTTAGGCATGACAAAGTCATTAATCATAACTCTATAGCGTTCCACATTGACTGTAACATAATGGCTGGCTTCATTTTTAAAGAAATATGAACCAATGATTTCCTCTACCTATAAAGCACACCAAACAGTGACTTTTAGAGGATGTAACGGCGTCTCTACATTGGCTTGTGGACTTTCATTACTCCAAATTCGACAATTTTGATTATTAACAAACCCATTCAACCAAAACTGAGCTTCATCGCTGAACAAAATTTTCTTGTAAAAATCAGGATCGGTTGCCATCTCGTTTTGGGTGGCCATCTCATCGAACATGCGACGCTCTTGATGTTCGTTCGGCTTCAGTTCATGCACGAGTTGGATTTTGTAAGCCAGCCAACCAAGATCCTTCCGCAAAATCTTCCATAAAGAGGATGGGCACTTCTCCAATTGTTGCGCGCGATGGCGGATAGTCTCATTTGGGTCTTCTTTAATGCTTTGCTCCATAGCAGCAATAGCGCCTTCAGTGCACAATGTACGGCGACTCTGAGGATGCGCAATATCCACTAGAGTAAACGTGGCGCGAAACCGACCCATGGTGGCTCGAATTACCGACTCTGCTGGGCGATTATATTGGACGCAGCGTGCGAGGCGTTGCTCATACCGAACCATTTTTTTGCTAACCAAATCCCCGATTTTTTAACGTTGTTTCGTAGGTAGTCTAATAATTATAAAATGTCAAACCAAACTGAGAATAAATCAAGTGACAGCTTTCAAACAAAGACCAGCTCCGAAAAATGTGTGGATTGAAAACCAAAAAATTAAAAAAAAACACCCATTGCATTGATTAAAAAAAGTTACTTGAATTTCTTATTGTAGCACAATTGGTGAGCCACCCATTTATGGCAATACTTTAAAGGGTCTCCGATCAATATTTCGTGGTCTTGCAAACGAAATGACAGACTTGGTATACCCTTAACACTATGGTAAAGGGTTTCTTTCGGAAGACGGGTTTTCTACATCTTGGGCCTATAATTTTTTTAATAAATGCAATTATCAACACTAGAGTGTGTATTCATAGTTTGCATTAAGCATTTCAGACCATATTACGCTTACAATAATTTCATTTTCATTTATGCAAAATGAATAAAGGAATTTGTTGTTGCCATTTCCTCTACGACCAATGCAACGTCAAATGCAAATAGTTTTCGAAAATTCCTGCCAATTGTATGAAACCAGAAAAATGTTTTTCATAAAAACAAAATGCTCCTTAGGATAAATTACAAAAGGAATTTTACTTTACAAAGAAAATTACACTGACATCAACATAAATCAAGAGAGAATGAAAAAAAACCAACACACACACACCGCAATGAATGAAACTAAGCAGAAGTGTAGCCGTGTGTGCTGTAAAAAGTTCTACAACAGATGTTTGGTTTCCTTCCGTTTCCCTATTTGGTTGAGAGCACAAGCATACGTCAAACCTGCACAACGCAGATTTTCCACAAATTGCTCGCTCATCACTAAAGTAAAACGAGAACAGTGGAGAATTCTTAAGAAAAATATATATGAGGTATCTTAAACTTAGTATGCAGCTATTTAAGTGGCTATTGGAATATATCTGTCACAATGTCTGTCTGTCTGCCCGTTTATGCGTGTAAAAGAAATGAAAGGAGTGAAGCAAGCAAATGTTAAATAAATAATTTATGAAGGGATAAAATATTACAACATATGTATGAGTATTTCTCCAGCAAATCATAAAAAGCGAGTAAAACAATACCACAAACATATCGAGATAGAAATAATATTGCCTTTTATATGGTTTTCATATTTATTTGTTCAACATACACTCAGCATATGTTTCCTCAAAAAAAAAAAAAATAAAAATAAATTCCACTCATTCCGTCCGCATTGGGAGCCCATTTGAAAAAAACGTGTAATGACGGCATAATACCCTGGAGACTCATAAAACATGTTTTTTTCAGCATAATAAACTACGGTAGTCAAACCAACCAGAACAGAAGGGATTGGCCCATCAATTGATTCAGTAAAAAAATCCACAAACATATCAAGAGCAAGCAGTTTTAGCCAAACAAAATTTTCCGTGTCAAAATGCAAAAATTGCCATAAATCTCGATTTGACAAACGAAACAAATTGGAAATTATTAAGGTGATGTTTGCGATTTTGCACGATTTGGACCAACTGACCTCAAAGAGAACGAAGGTATTGTGGTGTAGAGTTTCCAACAATGCTGTCATGTTTAAGTAATATTTTTATTATTAACTTTTTATAAAAACTTTTTAAAATAATTAACTAACAAGGCGATATTCTTATGATAGCCTTTTCCACTGAAATCAAACTCACGTGATATTTTCATATGAAGCTTAATGTGATAAGGATTCTAAACACCAAATGGGTCACTGATGGTGTGTATCCACAAATCACGATCCTTAAAATATTGAAGAGGGGATCCGTTGATTAAATTAATATGGGATCCGTTGATTTAATTTGCTATTCGATGTGAGTGTATCTTTTTCACTCCGTTTGCAAAACCTAGAGACCCCATTAAGTATATATTTCTCAATATAACGGGTTGTTAAAGTTTAAGGGCCGATGTTGAACCACACCTAAACGTCAAGTTTTTTTCTGCATTTCATTTAATATTTCTCAACTGCAGACTAACTCAATTTGAACCATGGAAAACCAAACAGTGCGTTAAAGTTATTCAGGCTTATTATGAAAATGAAAATCAATTTTCGAAGAAAATCATATTCAGTGATGAGGAACATTTTTTATCTCAGTAGATTCGTCAATAAGCAGAATTGCCGAATTTGTGCGAATGATAATCCAAGAATGATTGTCGAAAAAACAATGCACCCACAAAGAGTGACTGTTTGGTGCGGTCTATGGGCTGGCGGCATCATCGGGTAGTATTATTTCCAAAATGGGGCCGGTCAGACAGTTACTGTGAATGGTGTTCGCTATCGTAACTTTTTATGGAACAAATTGGAAGATATGGATGTGGACGATATGTGGTTTCAACAGGAAGGACACTTGCCGCACAGCTAACGAAACAATGGCTCTTTTGCGCGACAAATCAACATCGGCCCAAAAAAATTAACCACCCTTTACGTACAAATTTAAGATAATCAAGCCATGGCCGTCTGCCTGTGGAAAGCCAACTACAGGTCTCAGCCTTGAAACATTTTGAAGGAAATTTTTCTGGAATATGTGTCGATGCTCTGAAACAGTTGGTATTGAAAATGGACCAGATCAGGCTAGTATTATGTCAATCTATGGAAAAATTCATATATTTGTCGTATTTTTGAGGTTTTTGCTTATGTGAGGTGATCCATCTAGAGGTATTTTTCAGAACAAAAAAAAAATATAAAAATTCAAATCAAGTGTGGAATCTTTAATGCAAATTTGAAAGGACATTTTATGGCATTTATTTTTTGAATATAATTTCCTTAAAAATGTTGGCCTCAACTACTCCTCTGGGTTTCCATTCTGAGGGTCCTATTTTGGATGACTCGTTCCAGCATTCGACCGGTATGGCTTTAATGGAACGCGTAATGTTGGCTTCCAAAACCTGAATCGTAGCTGATGTGTCTGCATAGACTTTGGACTTTACGTAACCCCAAAGAAAAATGTCTAGAGGTGTGATATCACTTGATCTAGGCGGCGAACTCACCTTTAATCGCTCTCCAAAAATTTGACTTAAAAGTGTCATTATGTCTCGGGCAGTGTGGGTAGTGGTTTCGTCTTAGGTCAATTTTCAAGAGCAGGACGTACAAAGTTTTCTATCATAAACCGATACCGCTCTCCATTTACGTTTACAACACTTCCATCTTTATTCTTGAAGAAGTAAGGCCCAATGATATTTGCAGATGTGATACCACTCTATACTGTACACTAGGGCGTACCTCAAAAAAAAAGTTCGCCGTACACCTTCGAATATGAAGTATTATTGAAAGGTAGATTCTCAAAAAAATTTTTTTTTATTTTTTTATGCCGAACGTAGGGGTCGCGCTTTTACATTTTTCTATATAACTTCTGCATTTATAAACGGATTTTAAAGTGTGATACATCGATGTTTTTGTCTCGGCCGATTTTTTTGTCTTTGAAGTCATTGAGCTCAAGCACCCCCTTCTGGTACTTACCCATCATATCTCAGTTGCTACTACCCTAATGTACCACTCTAATATCAGAAAATTAAAGCTCGCGCGGGGTGCTTGAGCTCAATGACTTCAAAGACAAAAAAAAATCGGCGTCGTCGAGACAAAAACATCGATGTATCACACTTTAAAATCCGTTTATAAATGCAGAAGTTATATAGAAAAATGTAAAAGCGCGACCCCTACGTTCGGCATAAAAAAATAAAAATTTTTTTTTGAAACTACCTTTCAATATTACTTCATATTCGAAGGTGTACGGCGAACTTTTTTTTTTACTTGTAACCTGGTACGCTCTACTGTACACCTAATGGGGTGCAATTGGCATTGACGAATGACGAATGGCTGGGCTTTTCAGAACCCCAGAACCTTTAGTTCTGCTTATTAACAAAGCCATTCAAAAGAAAATGAGCTTCATCACTTTGCGTTAAAATAATTGATCGCTAATTTAAATAATAACATTCTTTTATTCTGGTTCTTTGTTTAATTGTGAATCTTTCCATTATTTATTCTCCAAGTGTTATTTTTATAATCTGAAAAAAAATATATAAACGAAAAAGTTATTAAATTTGAAAACCCCATGGTAACTTTTGGCCCACCCTGTATATTGCCACTATCAACTCAGGTGGTTACGAAATATTCACGTTATATTAGTTTGGCCGGGTAATAATTGATTGGTCAATGGGGCGTGGCCCCGCCCATGCAACTCTAATCTTAGAAAAACCATGTGTTATGAACTGTTAGAGATATGACGATGATATTAGTAATGTATGATATAGGTATGGAACAAAACACACCCAGGCTAAAAAGAGGGCGATGCCACGCTTACTTCTAAAATAGCTTGATTAGCCAAAATAATAGGCCTTTCGTTACTAATTTTGAAAAAAAATAAGCAGAAGAAAGGGTTCTATCATAAATTTATTATAGACTATGCTGTGTACAATTCAACAAAATGTCGTGGCAATGACCATTCAACTCTACAACTTTAGAAAGGCCATATATCGTGGTTCAATGCCGATTTGACGTAAGAAGTTGGCATATACGGATTTGATATGGAAAAAAGCACAACCTGGTGGAAAGGAGGAAGGAACTCGTACCACGCCCGTTGAAAAAAAAAATATTCCACCCATAATAAGCCATAAGCCTCGGCCCAGCCGATCATTATTCTTCCTCTTGTTATACTCACCACGATAGGATGGACCAGGTATATATGTTATCTTTCCGTTTGTTAAATTTCGAAATATTTTTTTACGACCCTATAAATTTAATTTATATATTATTAACAGTCTATAAATTTTAAGACGATCCGTCGCGACGGATAGAGGCAGTCAGGTTAAAGCAGTTTTCAGACCAAAGGACTAGCTAAAGCTAAAAAAAAAAGATATTTTTCCACGTATCCGGTTATGACATTGATTCGAGGCTACCAGCGACATCCTCCCAAACTGGAAGTAATTAATGGTGGAGAGTAATAGAGTTATGACCCGGTCGAACTTTCGAATTGCCTACTTGTTGGCATAACATTTTAATACTCGTAATGTGTGGCCTGCTCTTGACCAGGCTTAAAAACTTTCGGCAATGGGCAACACTAGTTAAGGGAATCTGGCCTTCAAAGCCTTCTGTTATTAATTACTAGTACTGAAAATGATGTCAAATTCTTCAACTCGCTTAAAACAAATATTCACAAAAACCTTTAAACCCACAAAAAAAACTTCAGACGAAAATAGTTCTATTTAAGTTGTGTTGCACTCTGGTGAGTACGTCGCTACGATGTCTGGTATTGCGTATCACTTTAAATACATATAAAATAAGTTGCATTATGTGCAAACTGTAAACAGATAAAATATTTATTGCTATGTCCCTACTCTGTAAGGACATAAATACTGTTACACACGTTTTATGCTGTAAAATAAACAGTACTGAATGTTTTTGTACCAAATATTTTCTAATTACTTATTCGAAATGTACGCCTTTTGCCTTTGCACGCTCCTTAAGTCGCACTGGCCAATCGTCAATAGCTGCACGAACCTCTTCCATTGGAAAATTGGCCACAGCTCGAACCAAAGAAGTCTTAAGAGATCCAATGTTGGGATATCTTTTGTGACAAACCGTGTCCTCTTAAACCGTCCACAATTTGTAAACCAATGGGTTCAAATCTGGACTGCATGAGGGCCATTCTTCAGAGGAAATGAACGCTGGCAAATTGTTTCGAAGCCAGGCCTGGGACGTTTTCGCTTTATGGGCCGGCGCAGAATCCTGCTTGAAAGTCCATGACTGGTTTTGGAACAGACAATTGTTAAGAGGCTTCCCAACAGCTTCCAAAACGGTTTCTTGGTAAACTTTGGCCGATGTTTTGACTCCTTGTTCACAGAAATGTAGGTCAGTGACCCCATCGTAAGAGACATCCCACCAAACCATAACTGAAGCTGGGTGATGACCTCCTTCCACACTTGGGATCAGTTCAGATGCTTCCTTATATGACCGCGCATACACTCTATCATTTTGCTTGTTAAATTTTTCCTGAACGGTAAAAATTTTTTCATCGGTGAACAAAATATTTCTGTGCAAGTTATCAGCGTGCTTCACCAAAAGACTTTGCATTTTTGGATCCTATTTTTTTTAAAGCTGTAGTCAATAAATATCCGGTACGTCGTTTGAAAGCCCCAAGTCTGTTTTAATGATTCGACTCATAGACATTTGCGTGATATTCATCTCACGGGCCATGATTTTCTGTTTTCGGAGCGATTTCTGTGAATTCTTGAGCTTTGATGACATGCGGTGTTCGAACAGAGCATGGACGGCCCGACCGGGCGGTCTTTTACATCTCCAGTCTCCTTAAATAGTTTTATGCATCGAAAGACGAACATGCGGCTAATCCCTAGTGGCCGGAGCGTTTAGAAAATATCGCTTTTTTTATGTCACGCTTGAAAAGCGCTATACAGCGTCCATGATGAAAGTTGAAACAATTATAAAATCCCGTTACAGACTAACGTTATTGAGGTTAGCTTTCAAAACCCATATAACATTAACGGGGTATGTTCAGTTCTACTATTGAAATAGGTGTGTTCAATGTTGTAACAGTATTTATGTCCCTACTAAATATATGTGACACGCAAAATAGAAAGGGACCTAAGGTTAAAAACCAGTTTTGTTCAGGAGAGCCATTTTAAAGATTAGGTCCCTTTCTATTTGCGCTTAGAATCGTCGACTTCACTTCCATAAAACGCGCATATCTCTGGGAGGGAACAGTTTTGGGGCATGGGATCGGTCTCATTCGATGCTCAGATGTTATACACATCAAAAAAAGAAAAAAAAGAAAATTGAGTTTTTAACCCTTAGGTCCCTTTCTCTATGCGCTGTCACATGCAGTGATAGGGTAGGGTACTTTTCTGGAAATTATGCATAATCTTTAGAGCCTTAATCTGTAAAATATGCAAGGCCTTCAAATCAAAACTCTTCCTATACCCGTATTTTAAAACCAAATAATTTAGATGGCTTTCTATCAATGACTTAAATATTAAATATTTACATTGCTTCAATCCTTCAACCAAATATTTTTGATACAAAAATGTGTTTTTAAGGATAAAACATACACAAATCACCAGCATACATCAATACTTTTCCACTTAGTTGAAGATTATGAATATCATTCAAACATAATTAGAACAACAAGACACTCTCCTGAGGAACTCCACATTGAAATTTTACAATTGAACTTGTGCTTCCATCTATGCAAACATACGAGGGCTGCTATGTATATTGCTGGCCTAATAATGAAAATGCGAATATTTATCATCAAAAATGGTTTTATTGTTTTTCAAATTATTCTCCAGCATGATTTATACACTTTTGCATGTGCTCAAACCAATTGTCAAAGCACTTTTTAAACTCCGATTGAGGCACCTCCAAAACATGGTTTTTGAACGCTTCAACAGCATCTTCTGGCGCCGAAAATCGTTGACCACGCAAAAAATAAATAAAAAGAACTCATTGGGTACCAATTCAGGGCTGTACGGCGGATGACCCATCAATTCGACGTTTTGGGCGGTCAAAAAGGCGCTGGTTTAAGCCGATGTGTGAGAGCTCGCATAGTCATGGTGCACAATTATTCGTCTTCCCTTGTTCGTTTTTTCGAATTTCTCCGAAGACGTAAGGCAAACAAATTGTGGTGTACCACTCAGAATTGTCTGTCCTACGTTGCTCAAGCAGAACAGTCGCCACATGACCAGTTTTGCCGAAGAAACAGGCGACCATTTGCTTCGAAGTGCTACTTCCACGAACAACTTTCGTTGGACTTGGCTCGCCTTAGAAGACCCACATTGTTTTTTTTCGGGCTCATACGCATAGATCCATGATTCGTCACCTGTGACGATCTAATAAACGGTTTTTGAAGCACCACGATTGTATTTTTTCAAAATTTCTCAGCAACAATCGACACGAGCCTTTTTTGGAGCTATTGTCAAAATGTGCGGGATCCAACGAGAACAAACCTTTTTTACGGACAGGTGTTCATGCAATTTCGAATGTATGCTGGCGGAAGAAATTCCCAAGAATATCTCTATCTCACGGAATGTCACATGACGAACTCGAATTATCAGTTCACGCACGGCATCAATGTTATCTGGCACAACGGCCGTTTTTGGACAACCTTCGTCTTTGAGCGAGCATCGGCCACGATTGTTTTCATTAAACCAGTTTTTCACAGTGCTATAGCATGGTGCTTCATCGCCATACAAAGATTTAAATGCATCGATGCACTCTTGTCGTGATAACCTACGTCGAAAGTTGTGAAAAATGATCGCTCTGAAATGTTTACGAGTTAATTCCATTTTTTGCCAAATTGATTTTTTCAAGTCACTGTAAACAACACAAATGATGGACGTACGTCAAAACGTTCTGAGTAGATTTATACTAAAAAATGTCAAACTTTCCAATGGAAATATCAGATGGCGCCAGGCAACACTAAGTGTTGCAACCGATTTTCTAAATAGGTCCCGAATGCCATAAAACTACAGCTTCTGATACTGAACATATTGAATGATCCAAGAGATCAAATGCCTTGGAGAAGTCATAGAAAATGCCTCCAACACCAGAAAACCTCCGATCCATTACATATATTTACAATTCACAATAGTTACGGCAGCCTATTCAGTTCCACAGCCCTTCTAAAAACCATACTGATTGCCAGTTCCACAGCCCTTCTAAAAACCATACTGATTGCCAAAGTTTAAGTACTCATTTTCCAAATATGCTGACAATTGAGAAAATAATATCTTCTCGAAAATGTTATCAATTAAAGGTAGTAAGGATACTGGTCTGAATTTGTTCACTGAACTTGCGTTCTTCTCCTTCTAACTGGAAATAATCTTCTGAGTTTTCAATAAAGTTGAGTAATCCGTACAATACAATTGAAAATATTTGCTTAAATTGTCTTAATTCCTCGGCGCACGAAATAATAGCAGCTGCTTTTATTCCATCAGATCCAGGGTCTTTAGTCCTAAGCATGCCTGTTATTACATTCGCTTACAACTTTACAGTCGCCTTTATATTATAGTGAATAAGTTGCTTTTTCGTTTTGTTTTTAGAACTTTCAGCAACTGCTGCTTAAAATTAATGTTAAAATTTGTTCTCAGTGCTATAGTTTTTTAGTATCCTCAAGAATAACAATCGGCTGGAAAGTATGAACTATTACAAGCCACTGCTATCGGCGGCAGCTCGAATTAGAATAATATTTCGCCGGTGGCTTCTAGCTGGATTTAAATCACAGGACGTGGATCTGTTGTTACATTACTTGTGTTTGATAATGTGTGCTTTGTTAGGACGTATATAATTTCGCCCTTCAGACTGTATTTAAGCAATTTTTCCAAAACATCCCAATTTACATAATTATATTTATAAAAAAAACCCGACTTACTTTGGAATTAAGCAGAAGGCATTCCCATACATAATAAAGTAAAATATTATTCTTAATTATGTAAATAAATTTAATATCCATCATGCATTTTGGTAACTTGGCCCAAAAAATACTAGCACTTCCTTGCGGAAAACATTCTTATACCGAAACTTATTATTCCAGCCAAACATGCCTAAAGCTAGCAAATCAACTTTAGAATTGTTAGAATCTCATTAATTTTTATCATATTATTTTGAAAGTTTTTAATCCGTTTATCACGCCATAAGGCCAAAAAGTTTTTATTGCCATTTTAACAAAGTCTCACACAAGCTTCGACCCATGCGAACACAGTGTAGCGTATAAACAAATTCGGAGTTTAATAAACTCCACTTAATTAAGTTCTTCAACGCCAGAAGAAAAGTTGAGACAAAAAACCTATGCAAAGTGACTTACAAGGGCCAAAACTTGGACTACCAAAGATGACGGTAGGCAAAACTAAATGTGAAGTTCTTAGTCGTGTCTCTAAGGAGGTGGTATGGCTTGTCAAGTGAAAATAAGTGATTCGAAGTGTGTGTATGTGCTGACACTTGATTATTACAGGAACAATCCATTTTTAATAAACTCGACCGGATTAAGTTTCAAGGAGAAGAAAAAAAGTAATCCTAGTGCATAATTTCCTTGAAGAAAAAGTTTTAACATAAACAGACGTGCCAGATGTCAGGAAAATAAAACATGGAAAAGCTCCTACTAGATTTTTTTTCCAGACAACTGGTATTTTTATTCATCAGTTTGACCATATGGCACAAAATCAAAAGCAGATGTAAAAGAAACCTCAACCGCACTTGGGCTATGTATGGGTTACAGAGCATAAAACTATCAGAACTGTAAATCAGCAGATGAAAGAAATACCTTTTAATAGAGAATAATAGATAAAATATAATTGTTGTGTAGATGTTAGATACTAAAATTTCTTTGAAAGTCTAAAAATTAAACGCAATGATATATAGAATTAGACAATTGCTAGTGAACACGTTATAAGTTTAAACAGGGCTGAAACTCATGTGGGATTCAAAAGTCTAGAGCTTGTTTAATTTGTATATTATTGCTTAAATCTCTATACTTATATAAAAGAGACATGTTTGTATGTAAGCGGCAAACTCAAAAGCTACTGCGCCAAGTTTGACCAAATTTTGTACAGTTTACTAAAAAACTGAAAAGGTAGGATCTAAATTTTAAAGGGCAGCCAAAATTATGAATGTAGTCACGTTAAAAATTCTGGCGGTCAAGTCACTATTGTTAATTTTGTGATATATGTTATTGATCATTTTAAGGAGCAGATTTGCGTGAAGGATAATTTCGAGAAATATGATCGAACTAACGCCGTAGTTCGAAATCAGCAACAAAACACAGCGTACGAAGAACGCATTTATCGACTGCTGCAGATTTTCATTGATCGCATTGACGGAACAGACAACATTTTCCCTTATTCATTGATTTCTGGTTTGATTCCTCTATAATGTTAATTTATTCCGGATGAATTACCTTTTGGGATTGTTGCTATGTATAAGTACATTGGCAGAAGACTGACTCACACAGTTTGAACATTTATTGAATTGGTAAACGACCGAGGTAACGAAAAATTACTATCAAATTGAGAAGTATAAATTTGTAAGACAGACACACAAAACCATCGTCACTCAATGAGAATTTCGCAATAATCATGAACGATAATAGTTCAAGACGAGAATGATCTACTTCCAACTGACATTCCGCCAGTCCAGTCAGCGGTTAAAATGCATTCGCAAAGACGATTAATAAATCCACAAACAAATTTGTTACATCACTTATTAGGGCCTTCAAAGGGGGTCGGGTACAGCTTGTTTTAAAATAAAAGAAACGAAAAACACATTAAATATTCACATTCTAAGCTTAGTTCTAATACCTAGTGTATCAATACAGATGCCAAGCATTAATAACTCAGAGTTTAGTGATTAGTACTCAAATCAAAAATCATCATTTAATGCATTTTATTGCAAATCATTGGATCTATACCGTTCTTCTTCAACTCACGCATTTTCATGGATAAGTTTTTTAAGAAACATTTTCTGGAATATTTAATTTTTTACTAAAAATACTAAGGAAAAGTAAACGCTGACCGAAATAAGTGTTTCGACAAACATTTTGTGGAATTCTTGCTTTATTTCCTTAAGTACGAAGCAGCACGTAACGATGACCGGGACCTACTGCTGAAAGCCCACGTTGACCAGCAAAGATATTTTTAGAGGATTTTTTTAAAAGCCTTATGATCTGTTACTCCTCAAGTCACCGCGATATACTGGTGGAAAATACAAACCCAAATTTTATCAATTTTAAAGTTATTCGATGGACGCCACATAAATTTTTTTAGAGCTTTTGTCCTCTTGCCGTAGACTTTGTGATTCCTTGATAAAAATTGTCAAAAACCGAATTTTTGCCATTTCATGTTTTATAATTTTAGGAAGGGCAATAGTGCGCCCTATAGAGGTATGAGTCAAGCCGTCTATTGGAGTTAATAGTTTTCTACCGTAACAATTTTCAAACAGTTACTTCCTGATTTTAAACCCTGCAACAATAAAAACCTGGTGCTGAATTAGCTTCCGAACCAATTCGGCATAAACCGCTATGAGCATCGAAAGAGTCTCTATGGTGAATTTGTCCCATAACGCTTAATATTTTTAAATGGACTACACACAAAGGTCCCACCCGATTTGAGATCTTCTTGCAGTAGAAGTCACAAATTATAATCGATCTTGCTCCAATTTTACGTTTTAAATTATAAGCGACCACGTACTGACTATTTTACAATCGGACCACATAGGACCATGTTTTTGTTATAGACCACATGGAAACGTTCTTAGAACTTAGACTTAGAAGCTTACAGCCAAATGGAAACTTAGACCACATGAAAACGTTCTTAGAACTTAGACTTAGAAAGCTAACGGCCTCAGATTCCGATCTTCCATAAACTTATCATAATTAATTAAATGTTTAGAAATAGCTCCCACACAAATGCCTTTACGATTCAATAACCGACCGCTCTAAAAGTTACTTATTAAAAACAATCGTGCTCAAATTTCCCATGGTAAGTTATACGTGAATAATTATTGATACGTGAATAATTATTGATGATGATGGAATTTGACCATATCGGTTTATGTTTTCATATAGCTTACACTTAAAGGTTCTTCTCGATTTAAAAAAGTGGCACCCGCCACATTTTAAATCTGATATTGAACACATTAAGTCTCGTTTGTTGTCTCGACCAAATTTCGAGTGACCAGCACCCATTTCTGGTAAAATTTTTCCATATCGGTCCAAGTTTTCGAATAGTTCCCGCACAAAAAGGTTCCTCCCGATTAGGGAAGGGACACCCGATCTTTTCCAAATTTTTCATGGTACGTTATGATCGAATAACAGCGGATCTACTTCGAGCTTTTGAAGAGTCCAAACACAAAAACAGTGACGAGCAGGAAAATCGGACAGGCCATTCACTCAGAACAACACAACTCAAGCGTAATTTGTACAAAAAAAACATATTGAAAAAATACTACTGGACTGATCACCCTATATTAAGAGCTCTTGGTTAAATAACGTTCACTTTTTTTTGGCATATTTTTTGTCTACTTTCACCAAGGTTTAAGTTCTTTTAAAATCACCAATTGTTTTTAATCGAGTATTTGTTATCAATCATTATCGAATTATTGCTAAACTGACGTCCTTTTATATTTGATTCCTGTTTTCAAACTAAATATCAGTCTGTGTAAGATTTAATAAAAAAATTCTGGGTGATTCCAGTTCATACGGCAATTTCGTATTCCCCCTTTAGTTTCTTGACCATAAACCACTTGATACCCATATCGTTTTACACGACCGTCATCCATCCATCCATACCGTCAAACTCATGAAAAACTTTCCTGCCGCATTATGTGGTCTCTGTGGTCATTCCCATAGTTTCAGCTGCTGCTAAAAATTGTCGCCGCCTAGAATAGAATTTTAGGAAACTGTGCTAATTGAAATGACAAACGAACGCAAGAGAGGACGATTTTACAGTGTGAGTAAACGATATGAAGGCGATATAAAATGCAATTATAAAATACTTCATAAAAATAATTATTAACAAGAAAAAAGCAACACCGAACAACTCAACTAAGTGTCGCCTCAACAAATAAAAAAGAACACTATGGGAAAATTGGGTCAATTGCGTGAGTGTGTGCCCATATGCACGAAACTGACAGATGCGCTTAGAACAACGGCGTAGCTAGCATCACGTTACTCGTACAAAATCCCTACGGTTATAACACATGGCCAAGTTAGAGCTAGATTCTCTGTCTCCGTTTTCATCCACGTGGTCCTCATCATCATTATAATAGTCATCGCCGAAGTTCTTCATCGAGTTGCATGCCGCCAGCCTCCGGTGTGCATGATGATGATCACTGTTTTTGTTTAGATGCAACTCGGTACTCATAAACGGAACATTGTGCTGCAGGAGCATATGTTTGTACTCCAACCGAAAGGGGCATAACACGGCAACAAAAAGTAACGCCACAAGTAACAGCAACAACGTTTCAGTCCTTTTTCATATATATTCCAGATTTAAAGCTGCCTACCATATGGGGGATAGACAAAAAATAAATACGTGTAGAATTTGCATTATATGACACGTTGCATTTATTCGAGTATACACCCAAAGAAAAATGTCTATCTACAGAAGATATCTAATAAGTTGACCGAAAGTTTTCTCTAATTTGGCAGACCCTTCATCCAGGGATGTAGTAGGATGTAGAGTGATTCATCTAAAGTTATTTTTTCAGAACAAAAACAAAAATATAAAAATTCAAATTAAGTGTGGAATTATTATTGGTAATTTGAAAGGACATTTTATGGCATTTATTTTTTGAATATAATTTCCTTCAAATGTTGGGTGCAACTACCCCTCAGGGTTTCCATTCTGAGGGTCCAATTTTGGATGACTCCTTTAATGACACGCGTAATAATGGCTTCCAAAACCTCAATCGTAGCTGATTTGTCAGCTTAGACTTTGGACTTTACGTAACCCCAAAGAAAAATGTCTAAAGGTGTGATATCACTCGATCTATGCGACCACCTGCCCAAAACGTGAAAATAGCTGCTTTTCGAAAAGACCTCTCAATAGATCCATTGATTGAGCAACTGTATGGCAAGCGGCACCGTTCTGTTGAAACTAATTATCGTCAAGATTACGGGCTTCAATTTCAGGTAGCATAAAGATCGATATCAGCGAGCACCATTCAAGGTTACGTTCCGGCCATCATTATTTTTGAAAAAATATGCACCGATGATTCCACCAGCTTATAAACCGCACCAAACAGTGGTTTTCTCTGGGTATAATGACACCTTTTGAACCTCTTCTTGTTGCTCTTCAGCCTAAATGCGGCAATTTTGTTTATTGACTTTGCCGTTGAGCCAGAAATGGGCCTGATCACTAAATGCAATTTTGGTCAAAAACAGCTGATCTTCCCGTTTCTAACCAAACGCTCGTTTCCATAATACGGTTGGCAACATTTGAATGAAATTATTTTCAAAAAATAAATACCATAAAATGTCCTTTCAAATTACCAATAAAGATTCCACAATTGATTTGAATGTTTATATTATTTTTGTTCTGAAAAAATACCTCTAGGTGGATCACCCTATAGATGTACCTGTCTAGAAGCTTTAATATATACTCGTATATGACTTTTTAGCAATCATTGTCTTTCTATCTATCTGTTAAACATATAATACTGTTGCAACAAAAAGAGCTGGAGTCTCCTTACTTTATAGCTACTGAAAAACAATAAGATATTCCCACAAGCACAAAGACTTGACCATCGGCCCTGAAGCTTAAGCCAAAGTAGCATCTAATGTATGTACTTTGGTTCTAATCCTATTATGTAGCTATTCCATAGTGGTGCCTGACCACTAATTCTAGGGGACCATCTGCCGACGAAAATGAAAACATGTACTTCAAATGATTTGGCTCAGCTTGGATGTACACCGAGGGGTTCAAAAGTCTATGAGAATATTTTAAACTAATGGAATTTTTAATGAAAAAATATTTGACATTTAATATTCGATTTAGCTAAATAAGAGAACTCTGTGACTGCTTTGGCCCGACAAATTAGTCCTTTCTATACAAATATATAAGTATAGGTACCTAAATAGTTTACACTTTCGTACGAAGTAAATTACGCACCTTTCTCAAGATTATGCTAAATTTTCATCAAGGGTCCACAAAATTCCATTCAATGTAAAACTGCATTCCGATGGAAATCAAAAATATATAGTCGTGTCATGCTGGTTTTGAATATGTTAGTTATTTATTGTAACAATACCAAGGGCCTGAACGAGGGATGAAACCCATCCTGAGGACAAACTGAGCTAGTCGTTGTCGATCGCTCAATTGCCGCAAAGGTGTTCGTAACAGTATCGCCATACTGTAATGTATTGTGACAATAAATATCTTTAACATATTCAAAATCTTTACTCTAACACTGCGATGGAATACACTCTTGATTGGAAGGCAGATGGTCCCCTTCAGTCGCCCTTCCCTTCCTTGGTCACGAATTTGGCAATTAGTATTGTTTGGAATTTTATCATGGAAAGACTTACGCCTGCACAACGTTTACAAATCGTTCAACTTTTTTACGAAAATTCACGTTCTGTGAGGAATGTGTGTTCGTGCACTTCGTTCAACTTTTGGTCAACATAATCGGCCTACTGAGCGTACTATTCGCAACACCATCATCCATTTTGAGACCCAGCATTCATTATTGGATACTATTCAACCGAATAGACTACGCCCAGCACGAAGCGAAGAAAATGTAGTCGTAGCTGAAAGTTTACACCAAGACCGTGGAGAGTCGATTCGGTGCCGTTAGCAGCATCTCGGACTGACGTATGGAACGACTTGCCGCATTTTACGTGGAGATCTTGTATTGAAAGCGTACAAAATACAGCTTGTGCAAGAACTGCTTTTAAAAATTTCCAAGAAGATCCGACTCTTTCGAGCCAAGTTTTGTTTAGTGATGGGGCCCATTTCTGCCTCAATGGGTATGTAATCAAGTGAAATTGCCGCATTTGGGACCAAGAGCAACCAGAAGAGATTTAAGACCTGAAACTTCATCCAGATAAAACAACGGTTTGGTGTGGTTTGTGGGCCGGTGGAATCATCGGTCCATATTTCTTCAAAAACGATGCCGGTGAGAGCGTTACAGTCAATGACGACCGTTTACGTGCCATGATAACCGACTATTTGATGCCTGAAATAGAAGCTCGTGATCTCGGCAACATTTGGTTTTAACAAAACGGCGCCACTTCCCACACATCGCATCAATCAATGGATTTATTGAGAGAACACTTCGGTGAACAGATAATTTCACGTTTTGGGCCGGTCAATTGGCCGCCAAGATCGTGTGACTTTTTCCTATAGGGATATGTAAAGTCATAAGTTTATGCTGACAAACCCAATTCGATTCAGGTCTTGGAGCAAAACAACACGCGTGTCATTCGCCAGTTACCAGTCGATATGCTCGAACGAGTCATCGAAAATTGGACTCAACGGATAGACCATCTGAGACGTAGCTGCTGCTAACATTGCTTACTGCTAAAGAATGTTCTTTCAAATGATAATAAACACTTCCCATTCAATTCGAATTTTCTGTTTTTTTTTTCTTCAAAAAAGTAGGGAACCTCGAAATGGATCACGCGTTATATCAAAAATTCAAATTCAAATCAAAAAATTTTCTTTAGAAAACATTTGATTTAAATCAAAATTATTGAAGAAAAAGCTTTAAGCCGGCATGAACGGAATTAAGAGAACTGAAATTAATCTACATAGCATTTTTGTTTAATAATTTGTTTCCTCTAAATAGAAAACTTTCCAAATAAACATTTTTGTTACCACGCAGTAAAACAAGTAAAAAGGCTAAAGTCAGGTGTGGCCTACTTTTAGATACCTTCACACATCTCTGCTATAGAGAAGATTCCGCGCCCCTATCTTCTGCTTGAAAAAGGTTGAAGTAAACATGTAATTATTATGGAGAACACGACGTATTTCGACGGGCTTTATAAAATACAGACCGGTCCAATTGACACAGAGATATAGACTTATATAGGTCGCACATAATACAATTTTCTTTTCTGGGCTAGATTTGATTAATTTATTTAGAAGAAGTACAAATTCCTTACAGTCTATTTCTTACAACTAAAAATTAATTAAATCTGAGTTAATAATGAATGAATAAGTCAACGTTATGATTTTTCATTGCTCTTGTTTTAGGTTCATTAATAATATAATTCGTTCTATGAACGGGTAAACCAAACAAATTTAAAGCCGATTCTAAAATCAAATCAACAAGATTCTAAAATCAACCAGTGCCAACAAACATGATGAATCTATAAAGCCAGACACCAATTTATGAAGATAAACTTGAGAAAAAAAAGTTTATTTTATTATCCAGCGTTTTCAAATGAATTCATCTACAATTAGAATGGGAAGTTCGTGTTGCCAGTTATTTAAAATACAATCCGATATAGTGCAACTTTGTCAGAGATGAGTATTGGTCGATCATAGCACTCTATCCAAAACTTGGTCTTAATCAAGTATAACTAAATATTCAATAGGTAGAGTCCGTTTCATTTTTACTTTTATTGTCTATTTTCACCTCTCCAAAACATAATTCTTTCATTTCTAATAAATCTTTCATGTGCAGTGTTTATTCACCAAAAACTCTTCAAGCTGACATCAGAGTCAAGAACACAAAAATATTGTAATTTTTGTTTTTCATGAGTATGCTCTACGAGTGTACATAATTTATATAACAGACCTACTTAAAAGTAAATTGAAAGGAAAGTGCACCAACTAGCTTTATATATTTCATCCTCTTTGCATGTGTTGCATTTGCCTATTTCTTTGGGTGCTGCTTGGAAACAAATAAAACGAAAGAAATGTAGCAGAAAAACCGCATAAGGCATTTTTATGCATACGACCGCACTTTTATGTTCGCAACTTGCACGTATGTGTATGAGAATATGTGACCAACTCTGTGTGTATCTTCCCTGCAAACATTTTTGAAATTTTTTGGCGATGATTTGTTTGGCGATGACTACGCGATGACTACGCGATCCTTCTCAGGGAATAAAAATCGCCAATCATCACCTACGCCTTACAACTAAGCGATGAATATGCGAGCGTACACAAGCAAGTCAAATTTTTTTCTAAAAACACTTAAATGTGAAAACAATTTTGATGACGTTTACGATGTGAATCGCGCGCCATCGCCTACGCCTTGAAACTAAGCGATGAATACGCGAGCGCACACAAGTAGCGGGAAATCTTCCTCACAATAGTTTTTTTTGTTGCATTTTTTATCGTTTTGAGTTGAGTCATCAGTGTTTTTTCATAAGTTTCGATGGAATTTTTGTTTTGTCTTGTTGTTTTGTTAAGGTAACGGGAAAATAAATATTTGGTTTCAAGGGCAATTAGCAAAATATCATTTAGTAAGTGACATTGATCTGTGAAGGGTGTGTAAAAAATTAATAAAAATGTTGTCAAACAAGGCTTTACGGTTGAAAAGTAAGAGGGAAGCATCCAAATTAATAGCGAAAAATTCAAGCTTAAATGAAATAGAAACAACTAGTGCAGAGGCCGCGACAATTGATATTTTAGAAAATAGTTCTACCCAAACAGTGCATCGTTTGGTGAACGTTGAAAATGTGGTTGAATCAAATGTTAACGTTGTTGAAGAAAATGTGTTGCCGACTGAGGAAAACTCAGAAAGTGGTTTTGATTGCAACGTAAATACAGAAGATGATGAGATTACGGAAAATAATATAAGTCTTTTATGTGATTTAAATGAATTAAGAAAGAGACTTTCAAGTTGGTCCATAAAACATAATATTAGCAACGTTGCTGTTAACGAAATGTTAACAATTTTAAGAGACTGCAACATAAGTGTCCCTAAAGACGTGAGAACTTTAAAAAGAACGCCAAAAGATGTTGTTGCACGACCTATGGGTTCTGGAAAGTATTTTCATTATAGCATCACAGATGCTCTAACCGACTTCTTACGTGCGAATGATTTTACTCTGCAAACAATTGCGCTGGATTTTAATATTGACGGTTTGCCTTTATGTAAAAGTTCAAGCAAACAAGTGTGGCCGATTCTGTGTTGTGTTGTTGATACTACTGATGTCCTCTTAATTGGTGCCTATGAAGGATATACAAAGCCTAATTGTGCAAGAGAGTATCTATCGGGCGAATCGCTAAATGCGACTCGCGGGCGATTCGCTAAATGCGACTCGCGGGCGATTCGCTAAATGCGACTCGCGGGCGATTCGCTAAATGCGACTCGCGGGCGATTCGCTAAATGCGACTCGCGGGCGATTCGCTAAATGCGACTCGCGGGCGAATCGCTAAATGCGACTCGCGGGCGATTCGCTAAATGCGACTCCCGGGCGAATCGCCACACGCGAATCGCGACAGGCACACAGGCGATCGATATGGCGAATCGCCTAACCATAATTAAATGATCGCACGCGATGTATCGCCGCGATATTACACAACTCTTCGGCGATTCGCGCGCGATCAATAGGCGATGGAAAATGTTTGCAGGGTTTGGGCACACTCATGTGTGTAGTCGTGCATGTTTCTAAACCTATACACACACACACTCACATATACTTACAGAACCATTAGCGTCACTTGCAGTGTTTCCACCCCAAAAACATGCTGCAGTTTTCGTAGTTGAAATGCTGAACGTTCAATGTTGGGTAAGGAAGTTTTTTCGCAGTATCTCAACAAACAGTAGGGGGGAGGGGTGTAATACTGGCTGCGGTATATACAGGGTGATTCATTCACGACTAGACAAATTTCACCTGCGTATTCTTTGGCTCATTTCATGAAAATATGTTCACCTACAACCATGCCCGGAAATGCAAGGGTGGGAAATGGCAGCGGTGTGAAAATTTTCGGATTGGTGGTCTGAGGTTATCGTTCCTTAGTTAAGAATCAGTAAAAAAAATTAAAAAAAATAATATGAAATCACCGAGCTTTCAAAAAAAATTTGGAAACAAATCGTAAGAACGTGATGGCTGATAACTTTTTTTTCTCTTAAAATATAGCCGTACCTCTTACCTTTCCAAAAATACAAACAAAGGCCAGTGGTCCTAAGGTTCCAAAGTGATGACTATTTGATTGAAATGCAAACATTTTTTTGGAAGCGAAATAACAGCACACTTTTTTTTTGTTTTGTAAATTAACAAGTTTAAGATTTTATTCATTCAGATAGTCATAACTTTGGAACGTTCTTGTTGATTTTGTCTAAGCCTAGCTAATAATGTACTTATACATCCCTATTAATAAAGAATTCAGTTCGTGCCGTTGCCAACGCTTAAAATTCGAGACGCATTTTTCTATTTGTAAAACACAAAAGCAAATAAATTAATAATGGCTTAAACTTGACAAGGCGAATACTATTCGTTGAAATTGTCATATTCGGTCGTAAGGAGATTCGTCCACTTACAAATTCCAAATCAACAAAGGAGTGTGAATTTTGTATTCAGGTGGCTACGTCCGTCCGTGTGGCTGTTAAAAGCACGATAGCAGTCAAACGAAATATTCTAACATTTGAAATGGCTACGGTCATAAGCTGTTTCGGATTGTAAATGGGCAAAATCGTTCCGGGTGCAAGATTTTCCCCTTCGACATCAAAGAAGTTTACTTAAGTTGCATTCACAGCACACTGACCACTACTAACCTTGAGGAATATATGTAAAAACGTCATTTTCAGCCACTATGCGCCTTTACCTCCAATTGCTACAAAAAGGTCCTCCTACCCACTTTCTACTCAGCACTACTTTTACGTATTGCCCGCAGGAGATTGCACGTATTATTCTGCTGTTTCTTAGAATTGTTTTAGGCCGTTTTATTATTTTTCTGTTTCCCCATTTATTTTGGGATACATTTTTTGTTTGCGGCGAGTAGTAAATTATTCTTCCCCTTCAGCATTTCTCGTAGTTAACCATGAATTCCAATAAATTCATGTTCTTTTGTAGCGTATTCTCATACTGGGGAGGTAGTATTTTAGTTTTGTAGTATTTTTTCTAGGATTGGGGATAGATCTAATGAATTAGAGTGGGTTATTTTAAGACCAACATCTATATTTTACAGCTCGGAATAAGTACAGTGTGGGCAATTTAAAATTTGAATTGGCAGTAAAAAAGGAGTGATAACGATGTAAAATTTCTGGTTTTATTAGAAAGGTTACACATTGTTATTTAATAATAGATCACAATACCATTCATATGACTATCACAAATGGATCGGTAGTACTCCATCCCAACAACCCAATGTTTTAGTACATTTCCGTTTTAGTACACACCGACCCGAGTCGAATCCACCACCGAGATGAAAATGAGCTTTAACTGAAAACACGATTTGTTGATAAAATGCTTCATCTCCTGCCAAACATTCTTCAGCCCATTGGGCTAAGCGAATATGCAGTGAAAGGTGCTCCACTATTTAAATTTAAAAATTTCAATCTTTGCAATAAAAATAGAAATTTAAAAAGGTTATCAGTACTTTTTTTTACAGCCGACTTAAATTGGAAATGTTAAATCACCCACCCTATGGTAAGAGTAGGCCATAAATACATAGCACAATACATCTAACAGTTTTTGAAATAAATATATTTAATGATTTTGAAATAAATATATTTAAAATTGGAATTTAAATATGGATTAATTGTGATATGGCAGATGCGATAGCTAAGACTAATGAACCGTAAGAATCAAAACGAGTAATCAATATTGAATAAAGATATTAAGGAAATCAAATAAAAGCTTACTTCACTACGAATTAAAATATGAAATTATTTTTAATATTTGCCAAAATATGTGGCTCGTGGCTATTGACCATTGGGACGCACAAATATGGCCCTGCAGACCGATTTTTATTATTTGAGTACTATAGCAATGTTCTTGGTTAACAATCGATACAAATTTCTATGGGAATCTAAGCCTTGAAGGCTTAACAAAAAAGTAGATAATTAATTATTCAGTCTTATTATCGTGTCTAAATTCAATCCGATGCGACTTATTTGATATTTATGTACATATATTGATTTTCTGGTGTTGATGATTCCAGTTATATAAAGAGGGAAAAGTCCTTATATTTCATATACTCTTGTCGATAGCGAAATTCTGTGCATAAGAAGAAGAAAATATATCCTCATCCATATATGGAACATAAATTTGTCATCTTTTCGCCCTGCATCGCCTAAAGAGTATCGATTTTATTAAAATCTCGTAAAGAGTCGAGAGAGTAGATGGTGCTAGAATGGATAGTGGCATACACTTATGAGCGTAAAAATATAAAATAAATATATTGCGAAAACAAAATTCAAGAGAAATCCGTGCATTAGAATAAAAATAGTGTGGGTTCCAATCTACGCTCGTATAGTACCGAGTTTTTGGAAGAGTTGCTTCAAATTTTCTTCAGCTAGTCTAGTTTATATTCAAGTTGCTAATTACTTAATTTCAAAAGAATCGTTTGAATTATATTGCAATTATTATTAAAATAACATAAGTGGGTGAAATGGTGCATTTGCACTGGAGATATGAACAAACCTCTTCTTAAGTATTGATTTTGGTTAAGATTGTATGAATAGGATAACAAATATTGCAAGAATACCAAAGTAGGCATAATGGTGCATTTGTGTAGGAGGCACCAGAAGCCGTTAGTCAATATGGCCCATTTTCAATTTAATGGGCAGTTTTAGAATAATATTTTGACATGCTAAATTTAAAAATGATTTGTAGCTCTTTTAAAAGTTATCGTGCGAATCCTTCGCATAGCTGGAACTGGATTAAAGAGTCTTAAAAATGTATTTCAATGCGTTATACTTTGTGTCCGTACCAAAAGATATATACCCTCATACCCAGTAGGGTGAGGATAAAAAATTTTTGCAATTGATTTGAACTGGCAGAATATTTCTTATTAAATTTTTTCGAAAGGATTTATTTTTCTCGGTCGGAATTGTTCAAGAATTTTAATAACTTTAAGTGGATTTTGTGTTTCTGATTCTTTAAAACAACTAAGTTCGTTTTTTTTTAGCTCCAATGTTAGTTTGGCCCACTATGATTGCTTTGTCTGTTCCGACGGTTGATTTAATAAATATTTTTTAAATTAAATAATTGAACTTAATTTATGTAAAAATTACGGTTTTAGTCCAGCGAAAAAAAACATATCTAAGCGAAGCGAGATTATCAGTGGAATAAAAGTGTCAGTGCAACAAAAAGAAATCATAAAAGCAAAAGTGATTAGTTTCATTCTAAACTCTACAACACTATTTTATGACCACAAAACCTTTACGTGCAGCTGCGTGACAAACGTTTTGCGCTACCCCAATATAAGATTTCAATTTCCACTCGAATTGCCACAAGTATTTGAGATTTTAAATTCATGTGCTCTTTTGTAGGAAATTTCGCTCGAAGACAAATCCAATAAATGAACTACATTTTTTTTAATTTCATAATTTTGGTCAGAAAGATTGTTTTAGATTTGTTTTTTTTGTTAAATTAAGCTTATAAGACCTACGTTTTGAGTTGTAAAATGTTGTATACATGTTTATGTCGTTTTTGACTGGGCTGATTTGTCAGTTTTCCTTCATGAATTAAAAAAAAACTAATTTATTCCATGTTTTCCCAACATCTCGTTAGTATTTTTCTAACTTCTTCAGGTGATGTTTATTTGGAAATCCTGTCGACTAAAAGTGTTATTTATAATTTTCTATGTAGTGTTAGATTTACTTACAATTTGTTTTACATTTCATTCGTCATAATTTCTTACTACTCGCACTATTAAAAAAACTGGACATCACGAAACAATTTAATAATAAAATAATAAAAAAATAAATGTAAAAATGTAAAAACCACAGCAAAACTTAACACTAATATCAAAGTAACACACTTTTTTTAAGTTTAACTATTTCTTTTTTACAAACTATAGTAAGTTTCAATTTTGTTTGCGAGACTTCCGTTTTGTTAATTTTTGACAACAGCTGATTAAAAATACTGCCAAGGGTATTTTCACAAGACTAACTAAATCCCGTATGGAGTCTTAACAGAAAACACCACTTATGTATCATGCCACGACCATAATTATTGCATTCGCTTTATTTCCTTTTATAACTTAATGGGCTTTTTTGTTGGGTATCTCTGAAGACTTTGCAAAAGGCTTTACAGGGAAACAATGATTTTTTTTTCGTGAAGACCTCTTTATTTTTCAATTTATTTCGCACTTTTTGCTTCTTTTGTAAATACATTTTAATGTTTGTTTACCAGCGAACTCAGGCTCATTCTTCAATATAAATTGTTCAAATAATCTTAAAGCGCTTCCGAGTTAGAGTGTAAAGTATCGAGCATTTTTTTTTTCTTGTTGTCCAGATAAAAAAAAACAACATTCTTGTTATTTGAAACTTTGCTTTTTTCAGCGAAATTAACTTAAATTTTTTTAAAAAGAACCTTATTTCTCACAAGAAAAGTGTAAAGTAGAAACTTTTGTTTATGTTGGAGTGGAGGTCCGGAGGGCATGGGATGAGTGTTGGAAAGAAAAACATAAAACCATTACTGAAAAAAGTACAAAAAAGGACAGCGGTGAGGAAGGAGGAGGCAGGCGCATTGTATTGTTTATTTCACAGCCTGAACAGAACGCCAATGTTATTTTACATTTTGCCTTGGGCAAGGTGGTATAATAATGTTGTCAAATATACATATATATTTGTTTTTTACTTTTTTTATATAATATATACAACATGGTCTTGAGCATATTCTTTTTATTAAAAACAAAAATTTCTTAGCATTAGCTTGAAGTCGTATTTATTGGATTCGAAAAATGCAACGAATTTTATGGAATAATCTACTATGCTGGCAACCGGAATCTTAACTCACAACTCTTTAGTGAAACTTACTTAAACGGTCTAAACATATTGGGTTGACTCTAGGAAAATCACTTGATATGGCTAAGCTATTCACCCTTCAACCAGTCCTGCTTTGCTGTCATAATAAATTGTACTGATGAATAGACGTATACGACGAACAAACGTGATACTTGCACTTGAAGTCCATCAGCCGCTTTGAGTTGAGTCATCAGTATTTTGGTGTATTCTCTTCTAGACATCTGATACAAGTGGCGGACACAAAAGTTTTACTTATTTCTTGTCATCTTTTCTTAATGAAGTATCTCAACAGAATTATGGGGAGAGCCTTTTAGTATCCCAAAATTCTAAGTAAACTGTCTGTATCTTTAATATGTTAAGCATGTTTTTTGGTTGGCGTTGCCAGCACGTGCCACATCGAACACATGAATTATTTGACGTTTATTAGTGGAGAAATTACTTGGTGTGTTTAACTTTTCAAATAAGTAAAATGAAGTGGAGCTGACCGGAGAAATACGAGGAAAAGGTTTTTGTTTAATTGAATTTGAGAAAGTTTTTGATCTCAATACGTCCTGTAAACAAAAGCTTATAACACAGTAAAACACGAGAAAAAATACGGGGTTCTGACAACGGATTCTGAAAAAGGAGACAAAGAAAATATACGTGTGTCGGCGTTTTGATACATCACATCGGAATTTTATTTTAGAGGCCGTTTCCCTCTATTCTTGCATTCTAGTCTGTTCTTGCATTAACCCTCTAACTCCCCCTCATAACAGCATTTTTTTTGGCTATATTATAAGTAATTTTACATACACACCCCGTAAAAGGGGAAGGGCGGGGACGAAATGTTTTACACAAATGTTGGCCATAAAATTTTATTTAATACCAAAATCCAGAACTTAGCACATACACCACAAAAACGACCTTCTCTTCAGAGATGGGATGACCTAAATAGGTGAACAAACACTAAATTAACCCTTAATGGGCAATCTTGAATTTGATTGGTTTTTGGTGTTTGTGTTAAATTTTGGATTTTGATGTGTTCCGACATATATAGTACAGTTGCTATATATATTTCTGGCCTAGGCAACACTAAGCGTTGCCTGGCGCTATCTGACATTTCCATTAGAAAGCTTGACATTTTTTAGGATAAACGTACTCAGAATGTTTTGACGTACGGCCAACATTTGTGTTGACTGTAAACAACACAAATGTTGGCAAAAATCAATTTGACAAAAAAATGGAATTAACTCGTGAACATATTCGTGCGATCATTTTTGACAAATTTTGACGTGTATTATCACGACAAGAGTGCATCGATACACTTAAATCGTTGTATGGCGATGAAGCACCGTCCTATAGAACTCTGAAAAACTAGTTTAATGAATTCAATCGTGGCCGACGCTCGCTCGAAGACAAAGGTCGTGAAGGACGTCCAAAATCGGCCGTTGTGCCAGAGAACATTAATGCTGTGCGTAAACTGATAATGTAGGATCATCATGCGACGTACCGTGAGATAGAGGCATCCTTGGTCATTTTTTCACCAGCATACATTCGATATTGCATGAACACCTGGCAGTAAAAAAAGTTTGTTCCCGACAATTTTTTAATTATGTCTGTATTTAATAGCGAAAAAAGGTCTTATATCAATACTAGTTATTGCACAGATTTGGCTTAGCCTTATATCTAGAGTATTATTTTAATTATTATGAAATGAAATTGATAAATTTTATAGATAAATTAAATGACCTGAAGGAAAACTATTAACAAAAACCTTCAATTTAAGAAAAATAAACAAAAAGGAGACATGAATGTACAAATATATGTACGTAAGGAATAATAAGATAATAAATAAATAACATGAAATTCAAAATACATAGTGTGTGGAAATAGATGACAAATAAGTTTATATACAGTATACACATATACAAAAATGAATACACAAACTTTATGAGTATAAGTTAGAGATCAGGGGATTTTCAGATAGGACACAATTAGATATAAATCGACATGTGATTCTGTCGATTGACAATGATACAGTATTAGTGTTGCTAATGACATGAAGTCTGGCAGTGGAAAAATGCCAAGGTAATCTTAGTGCCATTTTCAGAATTTTGTTTTGAGCTATCTGTAGCCTCTTTAAATGGGTTTTGGCACAGTTACCCCATACAGGACAGCCGTAGAGTATAATTGCTTGAAAGATTACCTTGACAATAAGCATCTTATTGGGGTTGTTAAGGAGAGAGTTCCTATTAATAAGGGGATATAAAATTCGCTTGTATTTATCAGTTTTCTCGATAATGTGTGATATATGGGTATTAAATATAAGTTTTTTATCCAAACATATACCGAGATATTTCACATTATCCGACCAACTTACTCTGGTGCCTGAGAGGGTCAGATTACTATTGGGCAGGTAACAAGACTTTCTTTTCCGAGTGAAAAAGATAGCTTGTGTCTTATTAGTGTTCAGTTTTATTTTCCATTTGAAATAGTAATCTTGAAGTATATTAAGTGAACATTGAAGTTCAGTCAAAATATTTTGACCGAGTTCATGTGTGTAGAATACAGCTACATCATCAGCGTACGCTGCAATTTGACATGGGTAGACCCCAGGCATATCCGCACAAAAGATGTTATAAAGAATAGGGCCTAAGACAGAACCCTGAGGGACTCCTGCGGGAATAGCAATTAGGTCCGAAAATGTATTGCCCATAGAGACGCAAAAATATCTGTCCAATAAAAATTGTCTAATTAATCTAACCAGGTAGAGAGGAAAGTTAAAATTAATTAGTTTGTAAATCAAACCCTTATGCCACACCGAATCAAAGGCCTTCTCTACATCGAGCAAAACAAGACCCGTTGATTTCCTATAGTTAAATCCCTGTTGTACACTCGTGCATATTCGTTTTACCTGATGAATAGTGGAGTGAGACTTTCGGAAACCAAATTGTTCATTCGGTAAAATATGACACTCATCAATGAAAGCCAAAATTTTTAAACTTAAAATCTTTTCGAATATTTTTCCCAAGCTACTGAGTAAGCTAATCGGTCTATAGCTGTCAGTCCTATTTGGGGGTTTTCCTGGCTTGGGAATTGGTATAACCTTTGCTGATTTCCAGCTTTTCGGAAAGTATTGCAATCTTAAGCACGAATTATATATAAAGGTCAAGAAAAGAATAGCAATAGCAGGAAGCTGTTTCAACATTTGGTTATTTACCTCATCCAAACCACATGCTTTCCTACTATGAATAAATGTAATTATATCATTCGTCTCAGTAGAGGATATAAGTTCATTAACAGGGGTTGTGACCAACTGCGCATCAAAATGCTCCACAACCTGATCAACCAACATTCCATGATGAGCATCCCCTAAGCTCTCGGAGACCCTATGATTGCCACTGAAAGAATTTGCAAAAGCCTTGCACTTATCCTCATCAGATACTAAAACCCCTTTACCACTTAGGAGTGAATGACAGCGCCCCGTTTTTTTCTTCAAGATCTTGGAGGCATTCCAAAAAGGCTTTGATCCCTTATCCATAGTTTTCAATCTTGCGTTCCATTGCCGATTTCGAAACAATTGGATCTCAGAACGAATCAGGGTAGAGTACCTAGTCATTATTGAATAGTCTGAGTTTTGCCTATATCTAGACCATTCCCTAGAATATCGATTTCTTATTTTGATTAGTCGAAGGATATAGTCTGGGAGTTTTACATAGTCTGTTCTAGGGTGACATTTGGGTACAGATTTTCTAGTGGCTTCTAACATTAAGCTGGTAAAATAATTCACCTGACCGTCTATTTCCTCAACCGAATTGATGTTAATATTATCAATATCTTTACTTTCTAATGAGTCCCGTGCAACCCTCCTGTATTTCTCCCAGTCGGCCCTATGGAAGTTAAAATACAAGTTTTCCGTTAATGGGATTGAGGTGGAAAGGTCGAAAGCAACCGGTAAATGATCCGAACTAAGATCATTTGTGGTGGTTGGATTGGACAGAAATTCCGGAATGTTTGACAAAATAAGATCGAGAGTGGATGGATTTATTCTGGCCGCCGCAGGAATATAAGTAGGTGTATTGGGGAAAGAAATCGTCACCGGGTACGAAGACATGGAATCATGAAGAATATTTCCCCATTGATTCGCACGCAGGCAGTTCCAGTATCTATGTCTGGCATTCAAATCTCCACAAATGAGATATTTAGAGTCCGTATTTAACATTCTTCTTAAATCGCTCTTAAATTTGTTCCGAAGAACGCTGTTGTTTTGTCCACCTGGGAAGTAAACACTATAAATCTTTAGACTGACATTTTGCCTAAATTGAATCTCTATTCCTATATTCTCTATAACATCCGTGCGGATACAGGGAATCACATTAGAACGTATTGTTTTCTTGATAAGAATGGCAACACCGCCTCCGTTTTGACCTACGCGATCTCTTCTTATACACGTATATTGTGGATGATAAAATGTATTTGACTCATTAAGCCACGTCTCGGAGAGGAGACAAACATCAATATTTTTGGCGCTTAAGAAGTTATTAAATTCATAAATTTTATTACGGATACTTCTGCAGTTCCAGAATACTATTTTCATGTTCCCGACAATAGCTCAAAAAAAGATCGTGTCGATTGGTGCAAAGAAATTTTTAAAAACATACGATCGCGGTGCTTCAAAAGACGTTTTTAAGATCGTCAAAGGTGACGAATCATTGATCTATGCGTATGAGTCCGAAACAAAACAGCAATCTACCGTGTGGGTCTTCGAAGGCGAGCCAAATCCAACGAAGTTGTTCATCTAAGAAGCATTTCGAAGCAAATGGTCGCCTGTTTTTTCGGCAAAACTATTCATGTGGCGAATGTTCTGCTTGAGCAACGAAGGAGGTCAATTCTGAGTGGTACACCACAATTTGTTTGCCTGAAGTCTTCGGAGAAATTCGAAAAACGAACAAGAGAAGACGAATCATGGTGCACAATGGCAATGCGAACTCTCACACATTGGCTCAAGGCAGCGCCTTTTTTACCGGCCAAAACGTCGAATTGATGGACCGTACAGCCCTGACTTGGCACCCAATGACTTCTTTTTATTCCCGCACATCAAGTAAAAAATGCGTGGTCAACAGTTTTCGTTGCCAAAAGATGCTGTTGAAGCATTCACAAAACATGTTTTGAAGTTGTCTCAATCGGAGTGGAAAAAGTGACAGTTGGTTTGAACGCATACATAAGTGTATAAATCATGCTGGAAAATACTTTGAAAAACAATAAAACCATTTTTGATGATAAATATTCGCATTTTCACTATTAGGCCAGAAATATATATAGCAGTCCTCGTAAAATTGTGTACCCAAAATTTTTGTTTAACATTTCATACCCGCCTTTCCCCTTTACGGTTTTTTTTTACATTTTTTAGATAAAGCCAAAAACTGCCAGAGTTGGAAATCTTAAACCGCCGCTTAAATGAAATTCCGATGTGATCTTTCAAAACGCCGACAAATGTAAATTTTATTTTCGGTCTTCTCTTTGACAATTCATTGTCAGAACCCCGTAGTTTTGGAAAAGGTTCGAAATTGTTGTAGAGTGTAATTTAGAATATATGTTATACAATTTTGCATTAGTTCACAGAAAGAAAAACACCCTGCAATATTGGCAGCGGAAGGTGCCAATATTAGTTTTTAGCAATGTAAGTTATTTTGACAATTTAATTTAAATAACTTAATTTAATTTAATCAATTTAATTTACACAACTAATAATTTAAACAACTAAAAACATTATTAGTTTCTTCTAAGCCTAATCTTTTATACCGGCACTATGAAATGAAGCCCCAAAAATGGTGACTTATTCCGTTATGAAACTAAGCCCCTATTCCTACAATAAAATAAAACCCTAAAAATATGCAAAGAGACCCCAAACCTAAAATGAAACAACATCCCATTTAATTTTTTTTATAATAAACTAAGGCCACATTTTTTTTAAAAGAAATATAGTTTTATAATTTCTTTATTGAAAAATTAATCAAATATTAAACAAACAACTGCATTGTATCTTCAACAATTTGTCGGCAGTATAGACATGTATACTTATAAGGAATATAAATATGTTACACACGTTTTATGCTGTAAAATAAAAAGTACTGAATGTTTTTGGACTAAATATTTTTTAATATTTTTATTGATGTATATTGTATCCAAAAAGAATCTACTTATTCGAAATGTCTGCCTTTTACCTTTACACACGCCTTAAGTCACACTGGCCAATCGTCAATAGCTGCACGAACCTCGTCCATTGGAAAATTAGCCACAGCTCGAACTAATGCAGTCTTAAGAGATCCACTGTTGGGGTATCTCTTGTGACAAACCTTGTCCTCTAAAACCGCCCACACTTTGTAATCCAATGGGATCAAATCTGGACTGCCTAAGGGCCATTCTTCAGAGGAAATGAACGCTGGCAAATTATTTCGAAGCCAGGCCTGGTACGTTTTATCCCAATGGTCCTTCGCAGAATCCTGCTGAAAAGTCCATGGCTGGTTTTGGAACAGGGAATTGTTAAGAGGCTTCACAATAGCTTCCAAAACGGTTTCTTGGTAAACTTTTGCCGATGATTTGACTCCTTGTTCGCAGAAATGCAGGTCAGTGACCCCATCGTAAGAGACACCCCACCAAACCATGACTGAAGCTGGGTGATGACCTTTTCCCACCCTTAGGATCAGTTCAAATGCTTCCTTAGATGACCGCACATACACTCTATCATTTTGGTTGTTAAATTTTTCCTAAACGGTAAAAATTTTTAATCGGTGCACAAAATTTTTCTGTGCAATTTATCAGCTTGTTTCACCAAAAGACGTTTTTATTTTGCAATCATTTTTTTTAAAGCTGCAATCAAAAAATTCCGGTACGTCGTTTGAAAGCCCCAAGTCCAAAGTCTTTTTTTAATGATTCGACTCATGGACTTTTGCGTGATATTCATCTCACGGGCCATAATTTTCTGTTTTTGGAGCGAATTTCTGTGAATTCTTGGTTTAACGACTTTGATGACATGCGGTGTTGGAACAGAGCGTAGGCGGCCCAACCGGTGGCGGCCTTTTACATCTCCAGTCTCCTCAAACAGTTTTATGCATCGGTAGACGAGCATGCGGCTAATCCCTATTGGCCGGAGCGTTTGGAAAATATCTTTTTTTTTTCATTTCACACTTGAAAAGCGCTTTTACAGCGATACGGTTCCCATTATCAGACCACTCCATGATATAAGTTGAAACAATTTTAAAATCCCGTTACAGACTAACGCTATTGAGGTTAGCTTTCAAAACCCATATGACAATAACGGGGTATGTTCAGTTCTACTATTGAAATGGGTGTGTTCAATGTTGTTACAGTATTTATGTCCCTACTAAGTAGTGCTCTAATCCCTTGGAAATCGCATCTGCTTGCAATTACAAATTGCATTATCGATTTGACTTCAGCAAAAGCGAACCTAATTGAACCTGACGGCAACAACGGAAGTGCCATTATTTTATGATAAGCCACAGGTGCTGCCTTCGAAGCTTTGATATAGTCAAGCAATAATTTTCGGCTACACATATTTCGCCTTATAGCTTGACAATAATTAAACCTACAAAAATAATTTGTTTTACCACAATTTACACTTCCAATAAACTAAATATAATTGGAATTTCAACGTCACGTCTTCTGTAAGTGTAAATTGGTGGTGGTGAAAAATAATCTTTAATTTTGTTTAAGTGTAAAAGGTGCAGAGATTGAAAATTCGCGCGAATTTAGACAAAATTAAAGCTGTTTTCTAACACCACCAATTCACACTTACAGAAAGACGTGTGTAAATAAGACGATCTTACATGGTGCAGAAAGACAATTCAAATTTCCTTTTTAGGTAAATGTAAATTGATGGTGTTGAAAAAAAATTTGCAGTTATATTTGTCGAAGTAAAGAGGGGTAAAGACTCAAAATTCGCGCGAAATAATGCCCTAATTACCAAAACGAAATAATGCCTTAAACAAGATGAAACAACACCCCGCATATCTTTGATGCTGCTTTCTGTACAAATTTTTGGGGCTTTATTTCAGTTTCGATTTGGGGCCTTATATCTTAAGGCCCATTTAGTCTCGACGGTTGACGGTTGACGGTAGATTCTGCAACCTGCAGAAGTCTACCGTCGTCAACCGTCAAACTGTAGTTATCTCCCTCTAACACATGCAAAATGCAACCCCCAACTGAAATAGCTGATTGTCTACCGTCAACCGTCAACCGTCGAGACTAAATGGGCCTTAAGATATAAGGCCCCAAATCGAAACTGAAATAAAGCCCCAAAAATTTGCCTTGGATTTTTTTATTAAAACAATAATAAATATAATTTTGTCGTAAAAATTAATTAAATATGTTCGTTTTGACTACTGATGGCCACCTTTGGCTATGCTTGTCGTTTTTTGGTCAATACAAGCCAAACGTCCGCTATTCTGCGTTCAAAAAAAAATAATATGGACCGATAACTTTATCAACAATAAAACCGAACCAAACAGTTCACCTGGGGGGAAATAATTGGTGCTGATGTAATACCCCAACATTCTGGTACTGATCCCTGTTCCTCAAATCGAGAGACTAACTTACTGATTATCTTGTTACTGGGAGCTGTTAAAATTACAACGATAATTATGTTGAGTTGAGATAGTAGCTAGAGAAATAAAAAAATCAACAATTTTGAAGCGTTTCTGTACATCAAATATGGCCAATATATACCTTCATAAAAAACAATATAACCTGTAAAAGATAAAAAAATATAAACAAACATGCTATGAATATTTTAACCCTTCAATTTTATTTGGGTCACCCTGTTTAACATTAACAAAACGATATTGTCCAATTTCAACTAAATTCAATTTTGTTTGCTTGATCGTACATGGAAAGTTTGATTTGTGGCTTTAAGAACGGCTGAACCTCACATTATTTAGAGACAATTGTGTGTGAGCCTATTCACTACCGTGCAGATTATAGAATTAATATGCCCACGGCTGTGTTCTAGTTACTTAAGAGTTGGTTAGGTTGCTAGTTGGTTAGGTTATGCGTAATGTCTCTATAATCGGATATAATGTTAGAGCTGATCCGTTTGAAATCAGAAAACATCAACTTTTTTGCCAAAACCTAACAACATGCAAAGTTTCATCTAAATCGGTTCACATTTGCAACCTGTACTTTTATTTAAATAAAAGACGAAAATACAGAGGAACGTTCATCGGCCAATGGAACACAAAGTGTTTATTAACCGATCGGTATATAAATGCTTGCTTAAAGTATCCTGTTCCATCATTTGATGTTGGGTATAAAAATAACCATTGGAGCTGTGAGCTAAAATTAAAAAAAAAATATTCTCAAAAATGTTCCTTCTTTAAATAGGGTTAAGATCTGAGCCACATTGACCGAATCTGTAGCTGTCTAGGAAAATTCTGTCACCACAATTATGAATTTTATTTAATTTTGCTTCTGGACTTTATTCTATTACAATATAATAAAGTCCTGTCTTGCAAAACTCCCCTTATCTCCAACCGTGATAATATGTAAATTTTGTTTTTCTCTCATAACACATCGAGTTCATGCCCAATTAACACCAAACGAGAAGTAATCATTTAAATGACCGTACATAATTTCGATAAAAATGGTATCCCCTCCATATACTCTGTCAATAAAATGTCCAATCGCTATACATTTGGGCAAATTTCTTTTGCAGAGAATATTTTTGATAATCTCAGTTGAATGTCATAGAAACAAATTACAATATTGAACCCTTGTCCCATTCGACCAAGAAAAATATCCCCTTCAACAATTTATTTCCATAAATTATCTGCAAAGCCGATAAGCAAGAACGAAACCTCCATCAGCAAACCACAACAAGGAGCGAATGGACAAAATAAATTCCTGTCAATATTGTCTCAAGGTTAATAAACAAATCGGGGTTTTTCGTCACCAACCAGTTTTTCTGGATATGTATTGCGGTAAATGATCTGTAATGGAGACAAACAACAACAGCCATAAAATCTTTTGGGTTCTTTCATCAGCGCCTCAAAGTATGCAAAGTATTTTTGCACTTTGAGCATCCCCCAAGTATGCTAAGGTTATTTTTCTTTTTATTTATGTTTTTTCTCTTTTCACAATGAGCACTTCACAAACACTCGTTGGAAAGTGTTTTCTCTTTGCTTCTTTATTTTTTTTGTTATTTTCCAAAGCTTTGTCATGGTCCATTGTGCCTAAAAGGTTGGAGAAGAAGCAGCAGCAGAAAAACAGCAATTAAGTAAAAATGTCTTCATGAAAAATTTAAGCATTAAGCAAATATTTGCAGGTTTACACTGAATGCTAGCTGGTGCATAAAACCTGAGATGTTTATCTTGAAATTTGAACGTCATTGATAATATTCGGCCATTAAAGGATACACATTTGTTATCAAAGGTATTTCGAACATTGAAATGGAATATACTGGCAAGCCGAGTATGATGTACCATTTTAGATTTCAGGGTACTGGTTTAGGGTGCAGGTGTAATTATAGATAAAGGCTTAAGTAGGCGTAAAATCGGATAGACCAAAAGTTTATGTTCAACCACTCAAATTTCAACAATGTTTAAAAGGGACCTTTATAGATGATGACATACTCGTACGAGGGTTCTCATACGTTCATTGTTCATGAATTTTAAATTACAAATATATTAAAACTTTGGCTAAAAGTTGAACACAAATGTAAGTCCGAGGAAATTAGAGGAAACTAGACAGTCTTAAACAAGGAAATTTCAGGCTAAATATAAAGCTTATTATTTCAAGAATTAGAATTAAAAAAGTTTTTATGATTTATTTAAGATTTTATTTTGCCTCTGACTAATACGAATAGAACTTATATTTTTTAAATACGTCTAAAAAACGTAAGCATCATTTGGTTATAACACATTGACAAAGTTCAAAACATACGCTGAAATTAGTGACGTCTTCAAGAAAAAATCATTGGCAAACCATGCAGTATTACGATAAAAACAAATGAACAAATTAAGTTCGGCTGTGCAGAGTTTTTTTTCATTCCACGCTGAATTACGGTCCAATACGAATATTTTGTAAAGCGGGCATGGCACCGGTCTATTTTCAATCTGGGTGTGTTTCTTTCCATGCATATGTAAGGGAATATCAATTCTGTGACTTTTTAAATAAAACACAGTTTTTTTGCAAAAACAAATTCATTTGTCTCCTTTTAGCTTAATACACTTAGTCCAACGTTTATCCAATTTATGTACTCCTTCCAAAAAATAGGATTTTTCGAGGTCCATAAAATAGGCATTTGTTTGATCAATAATTTCATCGTTGGAGCTAATTCACTTTCCGCCGAGCCATATCTTTGGGTTTGGAAATAGGGAATAGTCACTGGGGGCTAAATCCGGAGAATGTGGCGGATGAGGTAACAATTCGTTACCCAATTCATGCAATTTTGCCATTGAGACTGCACACATGTGCAGTGCACATTGCATTTTCTTGATGAAAAAATACCTTTTTTGGCCGTATGGGTTTTTATTTTGTTTAACTCCTCATTAAATCAGTCCAATTAGTTGGCATAATATTCGCCATTTATTGTTTTTCCCTTTTGAAGGTAATCAATTTTAATTATCCCACGTGCATCCCAAAAAACTATTTCCATCAATTCATTTGCCGACAAAGCCAATTTGGCCTTCTTCGGAGACGGTTTACCCAGAGAAACCCATTGTTTAGACTGCTGCTAGGTCGTTGGAGTTTTGTTATAAATCCAAGTTGTATCCACAGTAATAAAACGCCACAAAAACGCATTTGAATTGCGGTCCTTTGAAGACATCACACGAGTAAGTTTATGGTTAGTTGAGAGCAAACGCGGCAGGCATTTTGCAGATAGCAACTAATCATGTAAAAACGAAACCACACTGCCATATGCAATGCGTATGGCATCAACAATCTCACGCACTTTTACTCTTCGATCGGCCAACACCATATTCGGGATTTTTTCGACATTTCGGGTGTATGGACCTCAATAGGCCGTCCAGAACGTTCAGCGCCATTTATACTTGTGCGACCACAACTAAAGTCAGTAAACCCCTTTTTTACAATTGAAATCGATGGTACAGAGTCCCCATTGTATTTAAAAAGCTTTTCCCTGGTTTGATTGACGGTTTTTTTTCCAAAAGATATCCAAAAAAAAAAATATGTTTTGAGCAGCTGTTAAACACTAAACTAAATGACGGAACTCTCTCAAAATTTGACAGTAGTCTACTTACAGATGCTATTTGATAGGAGGTGTCTGAATTTCATATAACTATAAGGGAAGTTGGAAAAGTCGCAGAATTATTGATATGCCTTCGTATACCAAATTCTATTCTATGAAAAATAATATTTTAAAGTTCAGAGTTTGGCGGGGCCACTCCTCCTTGCCGAGATTTAATAATTTTGTTAAAATTTTAGTATGGATAGTTCTACTAATTTGATCACAAATTTGATTTTTTATGGGGCACCGCCAACTTCTCCTTCAGGATGTGTTTCGGTCCCTGCCAACATCATATGTTCCAAATATCATCGTCATATATCTACTTATATTAGTTTATGACATGTAGTTATTTAAAATTTAGGCGGTGCAACGCCCCCTTATCCATAACACACACGCAGAAAAAAAGTATGGTTGGGGTGACAATATTCGAAGAGGATCATACTATTGTTGGGTATATGGTTGTGACACAACAATATTATGATCCTCACAACAATAGTATGATTCACACATAACCATACTATGATACCCACAACCATAGTATGATTCACACATAACCATACTATAATCCCCACAACCATAGTATGATTCACACTCAACCATACTATGATCTCCACAACCATACTATGATCCTCACAACCATAGTATGTTAATCATACACTCATAGTATGATCCTCACATATATAGTATGATTCACACATAACCATACTATAATCCCCACAACCATAATATGATTCACACTCAACCATACTATGATCCCCAAATTATTTATTAGGATTGGTTATTGTTGTTATTCAAAAATATAGATTTATATTAAGTATGTTATTTTAAATTGCATTACTATAAGTTCATAGCCAGATTTGAGGCCATGTTTTTATTGAGCATTTCATTTTTAGTGGCCAGCAGGGGTGAATGCTACTTCACCATCCGTAGACACCAAGTAACGAATGTGATTAAACAATGATCAATGGTTATATACTTAAGTGCAGGCAGATTTTTAATAAACGAGATCCAGTCGGTAATAGTGTATTTCACCGAACAAAGTAAACACATTAAAAATCCCTCGAACTACCTTCCGATTGTTCATTTCCATATTTTCATTTCTAAATTTCACAATAATAATATTGTTACATTTCAACAATAGCAATATTGTCGCAATCATACTTTTGTCAAAATGAAATTCAAAAAGCAATACTATGATTGCGACGAACATGCTTTTATTGTAGAGAACATATTATTGTTGCGGTGACCATAGTGTAACCATATCTTTTCTCTGCGTGCAGTCTAGAACAATTACATAATTATTGTTTTCATCCTGTTATCATTTTGTAACAATTTGTCTCTTAGTTTGGCAGTAAATGTGATTTTTGGGGGGAGTGGCACAGCCTACTTTTTCGCCAGGATGAGTTTCGATCTATATCAACACCATATGTTTCAACTATCAGCCTCATATCTCTAAAAGTTCGTGTTTTTTTAAGTTCATCATTGTATATTTTTCCAGATGTTGACTCAGTCCTTGTGAGGGAAAATGTTTACGTCTTAACCGATCTGGTAAATTTTCAAACAACCTACCAACCATTTATTTCAGTCCATCAAATCATTACCTGCAAATTCCAGCCATCCAACTTCAATGGGGACCGGTAGTTTGCTCTCCGCAGACAGACGGACATGGCTACATTATATTACAATTTTTCGACAATTCAGATACATCTACTTAAGGGGGTCTTCGGTCCAGTATTTCGATGTGTTGGAAACGGAATGACAAAGCAAATATGCCCTGTATGGTTGAGAGTATAAGTATAATATGTTGGTCTACGTAACGCATGAGAAATATTTTCTATGTCTATTTCAATGCTCATACGCACCAGTGAGCAAGTCTTCATGTCTCTGGCACAAACTTCTGCTGAGGTTGGAACTTATTCTTATATCAACCAATGCAGCGGCTATTTCATTTTCATTCAGGGTATTGTATTTGAGGATATTCGGACACCGAAGAAAGTTACAAAATATTCATTGACTAAAATTGATTAAATGTGGCGCAATGGCCATAAAGGAAGTCTCCCATAGTCCACACATGCAGGGCAATTTTATTTTTTATTGGTCTACATGAATTTAAATATCTAAATTTTAGACCGGTTCGGAGTAATGACGATAAAGTGCCAAAGTGCTGTTGACATCACTGTTGGTAATATAAGTAGTTGGAAAAGCATATTAAAAATAGTTAAAGACATTCTGTCATATTTTAGTTACCTCAAATTTATGATTCAGTCAAATACTTTCTTTTTCAATCCGAAACAAATTGACTCCTGTGCCCTACTAAAAGTACATAACAACAAGTAGAACCATTAATCATTTATCATTCCTTATTTTCGTTTTTTTTTTCTTGCATGGCGTAATACACCGTCAAAGAGGCAGCGATAACATGAAATTAATTTCCTTTCAGCATTTCCGCATAAACTTTTTTTGATAGACGACGTTTAACGCCAAAGAAGTAAACAGCTTCAAGAACACGAAAAACATGAATTATTCGTCTAAAAAAAATCAGTAAATGTTTGGAGAGTCATGAAAAATGCTCAACATTTTTCAAGTTGTTTAAGTTAAGGACGCTTTCTTTTTCTGGCTGCCCAACATCCGTTATGATAATGATGATGGTGTGTGAATAGTGGAAGGATGGATGGTGGCCTATCACCACAAACTTTATCGCCAATTCTTAGGTCGTCGACTCACCGGTATAGTCTTCGCCAAATTCGCCTTTTCACGGCCACGTTACGGTTACCGCTGCTCACGCCAAACTTTATTTTTAGCTACCAACTTAGTTCTTTTTTATTTATTGCCATTTTCTGAATAAACGAAGAAAATTATTTTCTTTTATATTGAGTTACTGGTTGGGTGACTGAAATTTATTTGACCTTTCACAAGGCGTTCTCATAATTCACAATTTTATATTTACCATTGGAGCGGAGTCATAGACAGTGCACTTCCATGGCTGGTGTCCTTTTAATATTTGTATTATGATCAGCCATTGAGAGTGAAATATGTTAATGTGCTGCTTAAAAATTTCACTTGAAATCCATCACATAAATAGGGTCATCAATTTATCCGACTCTTCTTGTTAATACGCACCAATATGTTAAAGGTTTTTTTTTAAATCATGGTGGGCTAAAGAGCTGTGAAAACCAGCTGCTTCATTGAATTATCTATTTAATTAGCGATAGTATAAGATAATTGAAATATTATGCACTGGCTTAATGTAAAGCAGGCTAGTCATAACCCACAAATTACTTTCGTCGGATCTTAAGTGGTGTTCGTATTAAATTTATGGCCAAATTTGAAAAGGGTATTGAAGATATTGATGGGGGCTACCCTGTTATCAGAATTGCAAAAAGGGCACTTACAAAAGCGTCTATTGATGGCAATTAATATAAAAATTCACCATTTAACGAAGAAGAAGAAGGCTTTTAAGTGACAAATTAATGGATGTTTAAAACGAGAATCAATTATTTTAAACCTATAAAAGTTGCTTATGACCAGCGTTGAATTGTTTCTTTACTTAAGCTTGACTCTTAATACTAATAAATGTATAGTAAGAGTTAATTTGATGACAAAAAATTCGATTCCTCCCCACACCCTCTCCTAATAATTTCCACCCACTTAACTAGTCATCAAGTGCATGAAAATGCCCTGGCAATTTCACTGTACGTACGCAAACTTTTTGCTTTTTCTAATTCATGCACTGTCCTTTAAGTTTGAAAGCTTTATATGTCTTCCACTCCTGAGTACTAACACAGTTTTCTTGTTTGCCTTTGTACAGTTATATAAAATGGCCATTTACTGTATAGTACTGACACTGACGTGTGAATAAAGTGGTTGCTCTTTAGCCCAAATGCGGCAATTTTGTTTATTGACTTTCCCGTTGAGCCAGAAATGGGCCTCATTACTGAATAACATTTTGGTTGAAAACAGCAAATCTATCCGTTTCTCACCGAACGCTCATTTCCATAATACAGTTGCCAACATACGAAGGAAATTATATTCAAAAAATAAATGTCATAAAATGTCCTTTCAAATTACCAATAAAGATTCCACACTTGATTTGAATTTTTATATTTTTATGTTTCTGGTACTGAAAAAAACACAACCTGATGGATATAGGGCCGGTGCTATTGCCCTTAGAAAAAACTTCATATTCAACTGTAATCCATAATGGAGGGTATATAAGCATCGGAGCTGCCGTGGCGTTATAGACGTGTGCACGGCATTCACGCCAACAAACCCAGGTTCGATCCCGGGCAATAACATCTAAAAATTTCAGCGGCATCCACCTTCTAAATGCCGACGACTATACGAGTAAGAGATTTATGTCTAAGCAATTTTAAAACTTCTCTATAAAAAGCATTATCCGTTCAGAGCCGGCATTAAACGGTAGGTCCCGTTCAGTAAGTAAAATAATTGAATCGTGCACAGATCACTGATTTGAGTATAGTGCCCCCGTGTTCCTTATTGGGATGTTCTAGGATTTGAGTAAGATGTAAGTAGTTGGCCTAATAGTAGGCCTAAGTAGTAGGACTATCTCGTCAAAAGCGGTTAGCTTTGTTGGCCAGGCAAAGGACTTGACGTAGTGCCAGAGAAAATAAATGTAGTGCAAGTGTAAAAAATGTAATGTGCAAAGTCACATAATTGCGGTGGCGGAAATCCTGTAGCTAGTTTTTTTATCTCACAGCTTCAAGCAATGTGTGGCTAGTATAATTTTGATAAATCGAGGATATCGAGCGCTGGCCCCAAAAGTCGGTTAACATCGCTATGTACGGAGGATTTATAAGTACCATGCAAAATTTAGTCGTGAACGTATGTACTTATAATTTGTGGCTTCTAGAGCCACTTGACCTAAAATCGGGCGATATCTTTATGTGGAAGATATTCAAAAATATAATCTTAATCCACACAGATATGTGGTAGACACTGGTAACGCTTTATGCGAAATTTGGTCGGAATCGGGTCAATCAAATCATCGGAATTAAATACTGGTCGTTCATCACCGTACATGAGAAATTTGAGCACAATTGACGTTGTACGGGTTTTTTTTTATATATGCTTTATTTGAATTATTAAATCTGCTCCAAAGGAGCCTAACAATAAGTATACGAATCTTAAGTATAATTCAATAATGAATCCTAGGATGGATTTCTTGTTATGTGGATCTCTGCTAATTGGCAGAAATTTAAATTAATTTGGTCAAAATAGTATATAACTGGTATGGATAACATGTCTGAGAATTTTAAACCTGGTTTGGCTTAAACCTCTTGATAAAGGGTCAGAGGACCCTTACAGTCATTTACAGAGTGTTCGCGATATTATGTAGACTGAAGAACTCTAGTTATGTATGTATAACGGATAACTCTAGAATAGCAGAGTGGACGACGTAATTTAGGTTAAGTGGTTTTCGAGTTGACTGTTAAAAGGATCACGTATGAGAGCATTTAAGCCACGTGACGTAGAATAAAGGATTCTACACAGTCTTTTTGGAGTGTTCGTTCGCGATTTGTATTGACTGTTTAAAGGATCACGTATGAGAGCATTTAAGCCATGTGACTTAGAAAAAAGAATTCTACACAGTCTTTCGGGCGCGTATGTTCAGGATTACTGTTACGGATGAAGCGCAAGTGTAGATTAGAAAACACGGCGTTCATTTCTCCGAAATCTTAAAGAGCTTGGACTGCAAAATAATTGTCCAGCAAGTATGTTATCATGACGTTCGAGCTTCTCTTTGTGCTTTATATTGATTTTTTGAATTGCCTCTTTAACGGGAGGTATTTTAAAGTCTCGGTAGATGTTTTCATTCCTCATATACCAAGGGGCACCGGTAATGAGCCGCAATGTCTTCGATTGGACTCTTTGGATTTTGTCGAGATTGCTCGAGCTTGCTTTGCCACATAGCTGGGCACCGTATAACCAGATAGGTTTGATTGCACTGTTGTATAGCAGGACCTTATATTCAAGGCATAGTTTTGAGATCGCGTTTAGGAACCAGTGAAGTTGATGGACCTTAAGTTTCAGTTGAGTTTTTTTGGCTTCGATATGACTTCTCCAGGCGAGTCGGCGATCCGGGTGGAGTGCGGAAATTTGCTTAGTTGAAAATGAAGTAAAATATTATGAACCTTAGAAAAATTTATTTTATAATTTAATTATATTTAACAGTAAGAAAATTAATTAAACTACATCGTTTTAAATAGCGTATCGTGCAAATGTCGACCTTCGCTATCCACACACTGATGCACACCTTTTCTGAAGTTTCTCTGAACTCTAAGAAGCATGTCGACTGGTATTCTGCCATTTTCAGCCTCAATATTGTTAATAAGGTCTTCCAAGGTGTTGGGACGGTTGATGTACACCTTCGACTTCAGGTAATCCCAAAGGAAAAAATCGCCTGGTACTAAGTCTGGTGAGCTTGTTCACATCACCCCTCAAATAAATAAGCCGTCCAGGAAACATTAGCCTTAAACAATTCATGGTAAACCTCGCTGTGTGTGCAGTGGCACCATACTATTGGAACCATACATCCTCTAATTGTATTGCCTCAAGAGGCTGAAAAAATCCTGTATCAGTAAAGTACCGTTCGGACAGTTACGGCAAGATGGTTATCCTGAAAAAAAAGGCAATTTATGCCTACTCGCTGTGAGGTGCAGCACGCAGTGCCACAGTCCGAATGCAGAGGTCTCTGGTGAAGTTCTCTGGAGCTTGTTTCACTCCAGTACCGCATATTTGGGGGAACAGCGAATCGTAAACGAAAAGCACGATGCACTGCAATAATCGAGTGCGCATTTGAAAAATACGCTTCAACACAAAATGACCTTTCCTCACGTGTCCAATACATGATGACAACTGAACGATAGACGAGTACGAATCTCCTATCAGCTACTATAAACCACGCATACTCTCCGCTCTCTTCGGCTAACTCCGCCGTCACAGCCTGCAGTACAAAAAAGCAAAAATTCGCGCTTCACACTCTATATGTGTTCTTTATATACTTATATTTTATCTTTATTCAAAAATTTTCGTTCAGATAGAAAGAAGTTTTGTTTTTGCATATTTCATAAGGATTTTGTACAGTCCATATTTGAACAGGAAATCGCACTAAATTCCTTCTAACTGAAAGAACTGCATATGTCTTGTATATTATCATTTCAAAATGTTGCATATGAAATACATTTAAAAAGTTTAATTTATTTATTTCTTTGTTTGTGTCAAAACACATAAGTTCTGATTTTTTTCCTGTTCCTACATTGTTTTGAAACAAGCCAAGAGCAACAAGCTTAAATCATACAAAATTCGAATAAATAAACGTGTATGTTTACGTATATAAACACAAAATGTTTGTAACGCTTTTATGGCCCTCCCGGATTTTTGTAGTGGTTTGTTGTTGTTTTTTTGGTTTTGGGTTGTTATGGAACATGACCAGTAAAAGTTTTGTAAGCCGTGTAATGAATGTTTATATCTTCTACGTGTGTCTGTGTTGAGTGTTATTTTTGGGATAGATGAAAATTGTTCTTACAGCAACATCCACTCGGCACAGGAATGGCAAATAGGCAATGGGGCAGGGAAGGATCTGAATCTCACCCACAATGGATGCCATTTTGTTTGGTGCTTTCCCCTTACTGCAGTGTGTCCTTTAATTCTGTTGCTGTTTTTGGTTTTGCTTAATTAAGTATTTGTATCCATTTGTGCTGGCAGCAAAATGTGAGTTTAAAACAATTTTCAACCAAAAAAAAAATACAATTTACGACCGGGAGAGGACAATGCACAGCCCATGATAAGCCGGTCTAATAGCCGCATAACTGTAAAATTATTCCTGTTACCTCATGGAAAAAACGTTCTGGATAGTTTATTATGATTATCTGAATGCTGGTCAAATTTATGATATTTTTAGTATGGCGATAAAGGACAAAGTCTGGAATATTTTATAATGATGTACTAAATCCTGCTACGTCTAACGATATATTTTTTAAAATGTATCTTACGATATATTAATTTTAAAAAATAATAAAATAATAAATAAATTTTAAAAAAAGAGTTAAAAATTCAAAACGAGGCCTTGTAGTTAATATAAAAGGTTTTTGTGATCCCCTCTTATAGAATACTTTGTACAGAGTTGGCCGTTTTAAATTTGAATCGGCTGTAAAAAAAAAGTGTTGATAATTTTTGAAAATTTCTGGTTTCATTGGAAAGGGTCAACTTTGTAATTTAATAATTGAACACAAATTATGCATATAACTTCCACAACTGGCTGGGCAGTACCTTGTCCGATCAAACAAATTTTTCAGTACATTTTCGATTTTTTCGGGTCAAATGTCATAGCTACCGAGATTTTTTTTAAAAATCTCAAAATGAAATTGATGAATGACCAACGGTAATTGATCTATGCGACCAATAGCAAAAAAACAATATTTTCCAAATACGAGTAATAATGAACGTAAGAAGTCATAAAATGGTACCTATATAGGGTGATCCATCTAAAGGAATTTTTTCAGAACAAAAAAAAATATAAAAATTCAAATCAAGTGTGGAATCTTTATTGGTAATTTGAAAGGACATTTTATGGCATTTATTTTTTGAATATAATTTCCTTTAAATTTCCTAATTGTTTCCATTCTGAGGGTCAAATTTTGGATGACTCGTTCGAGCATTTCGACCGGTATGGCTTCAGTGACACGCGTAATGTTGGCTTCCAAAACCTGAATCGTAGCAGGTTTTTCAGCATAGACTTTGGGCTTTACGTAACCCCACAAAAAAATGTCTAAAGGTGTGATATCACTCAATCTAGGAGGCCAACTCACCAGTTCAAAACGTGAAATTAGCTGCTTTTCGAAATGACCTCTTAATAGAACCATTGTTTGAGCAGCTGTATGGAAAGTGGCACCATCCTGTTGAAACCAAGTGTCGTCAAGATTACGGGCTTCAATTTCAGGTAGCATAAAGATCAGTATTATGGAGCACCATTCACGGTTACGTTCCGGCCTTCATTATTTTTGAAAAAAATATGCACCGATGATTCCACCCGCTAATAAACCGCACCAAACTGTTTTCTGTGTATAATGACACCTCTTGAACCTCTTCTTGTTGATCTTCAGCCCAAATGCGGCAATTTTGTTTATTGACTTTGCCGTTGAACCAGAAATGGCTCAAAACAGCGGATATTCTCGTTTCTCACCGAACGCTCATTTCTGTAATACTGTTGCCAACAAAAAATAAATGCTATAAAATATCCTTTCAAATTACCAATTAAGATTCCACACTTGATTTGAATTATTATGTTTTTTGTTTTGTTTTGAAAAAATACCTCTAGATGGATCACCCCTTATGTAAAAAAGGCAACCAGTATTAAATATGGGCATATAGATAATTTATTTAAAAAAAACTGCTCTGAGTTTAGTAAGAAATAAGCAAAAACTTTATTAAGTTTGGCTAGGCTGAATATCCTTCACCGTCCATACGCTACTAAATTCCAGAAAAAAATAATGGTTCATAATTTGGGACCTAACGACCCATGTGATAGCCCCAAAACTCAGGTAAAACTATAAAATGACTCTATATTTAGATTGACAATTGAAGGCCCGTTTTGACCATTGAGGACGTTTTCCCTAACACAGGAATCTTGATTGATTCGTTTGACCGCTATCGTGCTTTCAACGGACACAGGGACGGACGGACATCGCTAGATCGTCGACGATCAATAATATATATACTGTAGTAAACAGGATGACAAATTTGGTACTACACTATACACTTTTTGGTAGAGGGTATAATAAATGCAATATTGAAATGATCTAAAAGCGAGACATCTTTACTTGGAAACTGTGTGGAAACATTTAACGATATGGTCCACTTTCACTACGGTTGCTACTTAGGCTTAAACAAGATTGGACCTATAGCTGCAGTTCCGAAAATTGGAAGAGACCCTCCTAGGAGAGTTGTACCAATATATAAGTATATGTCCTTAAACACCAAATAAAGGAGCAAACGGTAGACGTCTCACAAAGCAGAGAACTGTGGAAGACATAATTCCTACTCCGAGACCTACTATTATTTTATGTCACCTACGAAGTGCTGATGCATTTTACAGATATGTTGTTTTTGGTATTGAGATTAATTCGTACTCGTAATTTTGTTGCCGTTTACGAGTTAGAAAAACGATGGACTAAGCCGACACAGAAGCTGTTTTTTAGTCAACAATTGTGATAAAGCTTATTTAGGGTTTGTAACAATATGATATGTGTCGGCCCCGTATATCAATCAGATTTACCGACTAACACTGTGTACTTATTACGTCAGCCGGTAGAAATTGTATGGTACAGGTTCTTTTAACTGAGTAATGATTTGTGTAATTATCTAAATAAGGGAGATAGAGTACGCCGACCGCAAAATTAACTGGCCTGGCACATTTTCTGTTTTACTAGCAACTTTTTTTGTTCTTGTTTTAAAAGCAATCTTTTATGAGCCATCTGTCAAAATTTCCGAAATATTTAATGATTATTTTCTTTGTTACAGGTGATTGAAGTAAACAAGTTTTATAATTTTTGAAAAATGGAAAATAGTTTCGTGCGGTAATTAAACACTTTTATATGAAAGGTAATACGCCACAATTGATCAAAGATGAATTGGATTCTGTTCATGGTGATAATGCACCATCATACTCCACCGTGAAATCCTGGGTTCAACAATTTAAAATGGGTCGTTCAAGTACGGAAGATGAACAAACAACGCTCTGGAAGACCGGAAACTGCTACTACTATTGAAAACATTAGAAAAATATTTAATGAAGTGACTTAAGATAGACGAATAAAGCTCAGAGAACTTGCTGATATTGTTAAAATACACGAAAAACAAGTTTGGAGTATTTTACATGATGAACTAACTGCACATGAAAAAGCTATCCGCAAGATGGGTGCCGCGTTTGTTGACTTTGCCCCAATTCCGAGGAGCTTTTAGCGATTTATCAGCGTAATACAATAAAGTTCTTGCGCCGATTTATAACTGTTGATGAAACATGGATCCATCACTACATCCCAGGATGCAAAGAACAGTCAAAACAATGGATAGCAGCTGGTAAAAGTAGTCTCAAGAAGGCGAAAACTGTTAAGTCAGCAGGAAAAGTAATGGCCACAGTATTTTGGCATGCAAGGGTTATAATATTTATTGATTATCTTGAGAAAGGAAAAACTATAAATAGTGAATATTATTGTGCATTATTGGATCGGTTGAGTGAAGAAATCAAGATAAAACGACCGCACTTAGAAAAAAAAAGTTCTTTTTCATCAAGATATTTCTCCTTTACACACTGCATTTTTAACTCAACAAAAACTGGCCGAATTACGAATTTATAGTCCAGATTTAGCTCCTTCTGTTTATTTCTTGTTTCCAAGTTTAAAAAAATTTCTCGGTGGCAAAAAATTTTCGTCCAATAGCGAGGTTATTGCTGAAACTGAGGCATATTTTGAAGGTCTTGTAAAATCTTATTTTTCGGATGAAATTAAAAAACTTGAAAAACGTTTGATGAAGTGTATTGAGTTGGAAGGAGATTATGTTGAAAAATAAATTATAATAATTCCAAAAAAAACGGTTCATTTTATGTTAGTCCAGTTACTTATGCGATCGCCCTCGTATATATTTTATATACCGAACGATTTAGAATAACTATCTGACTACAATGAACGACTTAAACAAAGTACAGGTTACAAATATAAATCGATTTAGATGACGTGTGACGTTTTCTTCGGATGTAGGACAAAAATACACAATTTTGTTCAATATTGGTCTTTGTCGATGGCAGTCACTTGATATATCCATTGTGTCCAAATATGCCAAAAATTGCGTTACAAGCGACCAATACCAACTTCTGGTAACATTAAAAGTTATCCTCGTCTATTTTTTAATACGATCGAGCTTAACTTCAGCTACATAACCGGATCATACAGATTTATATTATCATACACACATCCGACTTCGCTTAAGTATAGCAAAATGCGTAGTGCAAGCCGAAAACTAGCCATAGTAAAACTGGACAAAATTGGTCCACTCAAAGTCCCAGTTAGACTTCAGTCCTGTCCTGTCACTTCATAATTGAGAAAAAAGCTCTGTTCGTACTCAAATATCGCAAAGAACTTTATAAGTGACCAACTAAAAACTCGGCCAAAATGTACTATACGAGGGCGACCGCAAAAGTAACTGGCCTAACATAAAAAGAACCGTTTTTTTGGAATTATTATTATTTATTTTTCAACATAATCTCCTACCAACTCAATACACTTCATCAAACGTTTTTCAAGTATTTTAGTTCCATCCGAAAAATAAGATTTTTCAAGACCTTCAAAATATGCCTCAGTTTCAGCAATAACCTCGCTATTGAACGAACATTTTTTACCACCGAGAATTTTTTTTAAATTTGGAAACAAGAAATAATCAGAAGGAGCTAAATCTGGACCATATGGTGGATGCGGAGCAATTTCAAATCGTAATTCGGCCAGTTTTTGTTGAGTTAAAAATGCAGTGTGTGAAGGAGCATTATCTTGATGAAAAAGAACTTTTTTTTTCTAAATGCGGTCGTTTTATCTTGATTTCTTCACTCAACCGATCCAATAATGCACAATAATATTCACTATTTATAGTTTTTCCTTTCTCAAGATAATCAATAATTATTATACCGCTTGCATCCCAAAATACTGTGGCCATTACTTTTCCTGCTGACTTAACAGTTTTCGCCTTCTTGGGACCACTTTTACCAGCTTCTACTCGTATCCATTGTTTTAAATGTTCTTTGCATTCTGGGATGCAGTGATGGATCCATATTTCATCAACAGTTATGAATCGGCGCAAGAACTCTATTGGATTACGCTGATAAATCGATAAAAGCTCCTCGGAATTGGTCCAACGGACGATTTATTTGGTCAATAAACGCGGCAGCGTTCTTGCGGATAGCTTTTTCATGTGGAGTTCATCATGTAAAATACTCCAAACTTGTTTTTCGTGTGTTTTAACAATATCAGCAAGTTCTATGAGCTGTATTCGTCTATCTTTAGTCACTTCATTTAATATTTTTCTAATGTTTTCAATAGTAGTAGCAGTTTTCGGTCTTCCAGAGCGTTGTTCATCTTCGGTACTTGAACGACCCATTTTAAATTGTTGAACCCAGGATTTCACGGTGGAGTATGATGGTGCATTATCACCATGAACAGAAACCAATTCATCTTTGATTAATTGTGGCGTATAACCTTTCATACTAAAGTGTTTAATTACCGCACGAAACTCTTTATTTCCCATTTTCCAAAAATTATAAAACATGTTTACTTCAATCACCTGTAACAAAGAAAATAATGATTAAATATTTCGGAAATTTTGACAGATGGCTTATAAAAGATTGCTTTTAAAAAACAAAAAAAAATTGCTAGTAAAACAGAAAATGTGCCAGGCCGATGTTTTTGAAAAGCCCCTACCCAAAAATACCTCTCGTTTTGGGGCCTCGTCGTCCTAAGGTCACATATTCTATCCGCTCGTGATCAAATTAAGATGCATTACATCTCTACAGTGAATGCTTACAATAGAACAAAATGTCATAAATGAAAAACAAAATTGTCTAGGAGAAGAAACAGATTATAAAACCTTCATTTGAGCGTTATAATGATGCATAATTAAGATTGGGTGAACCTGGAATACATCGGTCAATATTTTCATATTTCCCCTTTAACATTGAGCGTTGAACAAAGACTGTCAATAACGATTGTGGTCGATGTTGGGTACATCTTCTGCATTAGCCTCATAGGACAAACACTTCCATAAACAATTCTTTCAGTATCGTTCGTTACAAAACCCAGTTCTTTAAAACAGTGGGCTCAACTTATAATTAAAAAAAGGCCATAGTTCGCTGCATCATTACCATTGATCGTTGAGGTTAAGACTTGAAGACGATAGTTTCGAAGCATTGTTGTGTATGGAACGTATATTATTAAAATTTCTTAGAGTTCAGTTAGAATCTAAAAAATGAAGAAATAAATTTATTAAAAATTAAAAAAGTTAAAAAAAGGTTGAACACCTCTTGGTCAAAATAATGGCCCAAATAAGACTGAAGGGTTCACCAAAAAAATTCCCAAGAAGTTCTAATGACGCTCTTTCTGTATGCGCCGTGGCTCAATTTTGCTGAAACTATATGTAAGTATTGTTCTTAACTTGCGGACGCAAAACATAGTCATATAAAGACCTAAGGGTAAAAAATCAATTTTCATTTTTTTTCTTTTTGATGTGGACAACATCTGAGCATCGAATGAGACCAATCACATGCCCCAAAAGTGTTCCCTCCAAGAGATATGCGCGTTTTATGAAAGTGAAGGCGACGATTCTACACCAAAGATACACGTATTTAAATTTTTAAATGGCTCTCCTGAACAAAACTGGTTTTTACCCTTAGGTCCCTTTCTATTTTGTGCGTCACATATGTTTTTCAGACTTGAATTCATTTATTAAGTCCGGCATGCTGCGAAATCAACTGAATATCAGAGGGTATATCATAGTCGACTTTTCCTACTTTATTACTTTTTACTCGTTTTCAATTGTTTTATTTTAATGTATTTAACGTGAAGTAACATTTGCATTTGTATTTTCAAAACCATAAATCAATCCATCATTGCATTACCTTTATCCCACTGAAATTTCCGGCAACTTCATCTATAGGCAGAGCCGCATCGCAAAACGTTTACACAACCATTGGAAAAATGAATTATCTTGTTTTCGTACAGCTTTCTGTAGTACAAATTGGCAACACCTTTATCTGATGATACTTAACAAACTACAAGAAATGAATTGCAATTTCGCAGCACAGCCAAACATTGTGGAGCTATTTCAAACAGACAGCTCGAAATTACCAGATACCAGAGATAATGCCTCTATTTTGTTAATTTTTCTTTACGTTCGTCTCTTCTGCTGCTCTCCGGCAGGTCATTTCGTCTGTCGTACAACTGCATGAATATTTCTTTGCCTGTATGCCGCTGCTTTCTAATTTTTTTAAATGCTTTCACACACACACAGACATAAACTGCATACACGAAATTTGGACTCCTGCAAGTTGTACGCAATGGCATACCTCATCCTTGAAAGGGTATGAACAAAAAACACCCCGAACAGCAGAGGGTAACCGGTTTTCGGTATTAATGGCTCTACACCTGCCAACTATTCGGATGGCAGCAAAAAGAGACTAGAACAACCCAAAGTAGGTGGCAACAACAAGTTTCCAATTCAATGCCCTATATGATCCGAATCTGAATCTGTGTTCCTTTGTAACTGTGCAAAAGTATCTGCCTTGCTCCTCGCTGAACTTTCATTTATCTTGACATTTCGTTTATTTTTGTTCTTCCCTAACAACTTGAGTACGACGTCCGTCGTTATACCCTATCGTTTTTCCGGGCTCTCTGCCTGCTATTCTCTTTGTGTTTTTTTCGGCTGACTATTCTTCGAAACTACTATTTATTGTTCTCATTGTATGTTTGTTTTTATGTGCACAAGTGTTTGGTTGAAGCGTTTCGGTGTAAACGTCCAAATACACGTCGAGATACTAGACTAACCTTTAAATGTCTCCAGCAGATCCTCGTCCGTGGTCCTGTAGAACCTTTGCTTATTATTATAGTCATTGTTGGCTGTTTGTTAATTTTGTTGGCAACATTCGGAAAATGTCATCAACGTACGTACGAGTAGTCGTTGCAAAGAACTAAAAGTTTAGCCACTTGAGCCAAGAGTAACATTACGACACACATTGGCCGGTTCAAGTGTGCATATTTTGGGCTCTGCACATAAACATATGTAGCGGGGGGTGGGTGGAAAGTTTAAGTTATAATTACAAATTTAAAGGACTTTGGGAGTTATCATAAGCTTGACACGTTTTAAGAATTAAGTTGCAGTCACTTTTGTCCTCAGGTTTACAAAAACATAGTCCTTGTTTCTCTTATGCACAATGATAGCCTGCATTATTAACCCCGTTCGTTAATTCGTATCTGACATCTAGTAATGTTGCCGTAGTTCCAGACATAAAGGGGGTCCAAAAACCTCTAAACAACAGTTTTTACTATGTAGTCTGTCGTTATGGGCCAGAAAGTGTCGATTTACGCTATTAGGTTGCCCACAACTTTAAGGATTGTGACTGTCCCAAAAATCTGATAACTGTTTTGCATTTGTAAGACTTTTGCGAAAATTAGTAAAACTTTAAGAAACATCAAAGACTATCAACTTTAAATGTTTAAATAAAAATATAAATACGAACAGGCATTATCGGCTCAAGACCTCCTGCATCTACATTTTAATAGAAGACAAGTTTTTACAAAATGGCAAAGTGATATTGATTTTCGTGGCTGCCCACTACTTATATTGCTATTTCGGTTTCTTGATGACCTTCATCAGCTTCAGCTTCGCATATGTGACAGCGCATAGAGAAAGGGACCTATGGGTAAGAAAATCTATTTTTTTTTTGATGTGGACAGCATCTGAGCATCGAATGAGACCGATCCCATGCCCCAAAAGTGTTCCCTCCCAGAGATATGCGCGTTTTATGAAAGTGATGGTACACCAAAGATACACGTATTTTAATCTTTAAAATGGCTATTCTGAACAAAACTGGTTTTTACCCTTAGGTCACTTTCTATTTTGCGCGTCAAATATGTTGATAGAGACTTCTAAGGTCTATAATAGCAGTTACATTGAACTTACCTACCGATATACATTGAAAAACACAATTTTTCTTTCAAAAACATTTTTTCCACTTTTTTGTCGAATTTGGTTCAACGAAACAGAATTAATGAAAAAAAAATTCACTACGAGCTCCGTGTAAAAATATATTTTTTTTTATGCAGATGATTTTTGTTGTTAAAAGAATAATATTAACAGCATTATTTGTAAAACTATCAATAATATTACCGCTCCTCCAAATTCATTTCTATTCAGGTATCATTTTGCGACTGACGAGGGCGACCGCAAAACTAACTGGCCTGGTACATTTTCTGTTTTACTAGCAACTTTTTTGTTTTTTTTTTTTAAAGCAATCTTTTATAAGCCACCTGTCAATATTTCCGAAATATTTAATGATTATTTTTTTTTGTTACAGGTGATTGAAGTAAACAAGTTTTATAATTTTTGAAAGGAAAGGAAAAACTATAAATAGTGAATATTATTGTGCATTATTGGATCGGTTGAGTGAAGAAATCAAGATAAAACGACCGCATTTAGAAAAAAAAGTTCCTTTTCATCAAGATAATGCTCCTTCACACACTGCATTTTTAACTCAACAAAAACTGGCCGAATTACGATTTGAAATTGCTCCGCATCCACCATATAGTCCAGATTTAGCTCCTTCTGATTATTTCTTGTTTCCAAATTTAAAAAAAATTCTCGGTGGCAAAAAATTTTCGTCCAATAGCGAGGTTATTGCTGAAACTGAGGCATATTTTGAAGGTCTTGAAAAATCTTATTTTTCGGATGGAATTAAAAAACTTGAAAAACGTTTGATGAAGTCTATTGAGTTGGAAGGAGATTATGTTGAAAAATAAATAATAATAGTTCCAAAAAAAAGTTATTTTCATGTTAGGCCAGTTACTTTTGCGGTCGCCCTCGTATGTTAGGATAATTGTCTAGCATACAGAGATTTTAAATTCTATGCCGAACCTTATATACTCTCTTTATATACGTCCCTACGCTACTAAAGCGAAAAAAATTCCGAATTTTGTAGCACATATGGCCCATGTGTCCGTCCCATCACAACCAAAAAAGATTCTCTATTTTTATTGGTCGCAGAATTTGCTTTAATTTGAGCATATGTGACGCGCAAAATAGAAAGGGGCCTTAGGTTAATACCCAGTTCTGTTGAGGAGATCCATTTTAAAGATTAGGTCCCTTTCTATTTGCGCTTAGAATCGTCCACTTCACTTTCATAAAACGCGCATATCTCTGGGAGGGAACACTTTTGGGGCATGGGATCGGTCTCATTTAATGCTCAGATGTTGTCCATACCAAAAAAAGAAAAAAAATGAAAATTGATTTGTTTACCCTAAGGTCCCTTTCTCTGTGCGCTGTCGCATATGTCCATATTGAATATAATTCACGTTTTTTTACCATAAGGCACAAATTTTAGGCCAGATGTGCCAAAAAGTCCTGCAACTATGTCCTTTTTGGGGTATTTTGTGCGTCTCAGCTAACAGAACCCATTTTAACCATTCTTGGTCCGCAAAAAATATGATTTGTTAAGCTTATGCTCAATAAATAAACCGAGGAACCTTTAGTCCCTAAGAAAGGATACTTATTAGCCCGTGGACCAATTTCGCCTATTTAAACCCCAAACAGCTTATGACATCATTGTTCACAATCGTTCAGGATCCTAGGTAGATTCGTTTGACCGCTATCATGCTTTTTAATAGACACACGGACGGACGAACAAGGCTGTCATCATCTTAGATCAATATTTTATGGTGATGCAAATTTAATATACCTTCCACCTTTCGGCAATCAAAGTTAACTGAAATTGGGACCTGGATCAATGGGGCGCAAACAATTTCCGTTTAGCCAAAACAAGAAGCCAAAAAGTTATAATATAAGTAAATTCCACTACGAATCCAAAAAAGAATTTATTTTAAGATAACCGAGATTGGGACTCATGAACAACTTGGGGCACAAAAGGGCCATTATTGCAATATAAGCAACGATCTGTCCATATGAAAAATGTAGTCGCTCTCATATATTCGCGAGGCACAACAAATTTCAGTATTTATCCCTCCGTCCTGCACATGTTCCAACATGTACGATTTATAGATGAAAAATCCACATAAATTTTGTTTTTTTGTTTTTTTTTTAATGTGTTTTTTCATAACAATATTTGTAGAGGGTACCTGGAGACTCAAAACCCTAGCCAAATTAGAAATATATTTAAATCACAGTTAAATTCGTTGGGCAGATACATGTGCATGACGGAGGGTTATAATAGTAATAATTTTTATTATTTGTAGTCCTAAAAAGAATCCAAATTGGAGGTATATAGGGTGATCCATCTAGAGTTATTTTTTTAAAACAAATCAAGTATGGAATCTTTATTGGTAATTTGAAAGGACATATTATGGCATTTATATTTTGAATAAAATCTCCTTCAAAAGATAGCAACTTAATTATGGAAATAAGCGTTCGGTGAGATGTTCTTAGTAGGGACATAAATACTGTTACACACGTTTTATGCTGTAAAATAAAAAGTACTGAATGTTTTGGACCAAATATTTTTTAATAAATTTATTAATGTATATCGTATCCAAAAAGAATCTACTTATTCGAAATGTCCTTTTACCTTTACACACGCCTTAAGTCCCACTGGTCAATCGTCAATAGCTGCACGAAGCTCGTCCATTGGAAAATTGGCCACAGCTCGAACCAAAGCAGTCTTAAGAGATCCAATGTTGGGGTATCTTTTGTGACAAACCTTGTCCTCTAAAACCGTCCACAATTTGTTATCCAATGGGTTCAAATCTGAACTGCCTGATGGTCATTCTTCAGAGGAAATGAACGCTGGCAAATTGTTTCGAAGCCAGGCCTGGGACGTTTTAGTCTTATGAGCCGGCGCAGAATCCTGCTGGAAGCTGGTTTTAAAGCAGGGAATTGATGAGGCTTCACAACAGCTTCCAAAACGGTTTCTTGGTAAACTTTGGCCGATGTTTTCACTCCTTGTTCGCAGAAATGCAGGTCCCCATCGTAAGAGACACCCCACCAAACCATGATTGAAGCTGGGTGATGACCCTTTTCCACCCTTGGGATCAGTTCAGATGCTTCCTTAGATGACCGTGCAAACACTCTATCATTTTTCTTGTTAAATGTTTCCTGAACGGTAAAAATTTTTTCATCGGTGAACAAAATTTTTCTGTGCAAATTATCAGCGTACTTCAGCGAAAGAAATTTGCATTTTTCAATCCTATTTTTTTTAAAGCTGCAGTCAATAAATGAACGGTACGTCGCTTGAAAGCCCCAAGTCCCAAGTCTTTTTTAATGATTAGACTCATGGACTTTTGTGTGTTATTCATCTCACGGGCCATGATTTTCTGTTTTCGGAGCTGATTTCTGTGAATTCTTGATTTAACGGCTTTGATGACATGCGGTGTTCGAACAGAGCGTGGGCGGCCCGACCGGTGGCGGCCTTTTACATCTCCAGTCTCCTCAAACAGTTTTATGCATCGGTAGACGAACATGCGGCTAGTCCCTAGTGGCCGGAAAGTTTTCGTTTTTTTTCATTTCACACTTGCAAAGCGCTATTACAGCGATACGGTTCTCATTATCTGACCACTCCATGATGAAAGTTGAAACATTTTTTTAAATCCCGTTACAGACTAACGCTATTGAGGTTAGCTTTCAATACCCATATGACATTAACGAGGTATGTTCAGTTCTACTACTGAAATGGGTGTGTTCAATGTTGTATTAGTATTTATGTCCCTACTAAGTAGGTACGTAGATACTAGATGTCTGTAGGTAGATACCAATAAACTTGGGGAAATAACCCAAATCCGGGTTAAAACATCTTAAATATTTTGCGGCGGGTTTCCAACTCATAAATGTCGGAGCCTTCACTTTTAAGAGATAAAACTCAAAGCATTGAAAAAAACTGCTATCGTCGTTTGAAGCCGGGACTAAGCAGTAGGTTTCAGTCAATGAGATAAGTGTTATAAGTGGTGTTTTTTTATTGAGGTATAGAACTTCGAATTGAAATAAAACACAAGAAAATCGTTTTAATGTCCATCAATTTGGCTTTATTGGAAGGATAATTTTATGCCATTAATGTTTAAATATGATTTCGGGCATGTGGCCGCCGCGGCTGGCTCGAATAAAGCCAATTCTACAGGTCCAATTTTCAACCACTTTTTCGAGCATATGAGGCCGTATGTTGGCAATAACGCCACGAATGTTGGCTTCCAAGTCCCCTAACGTGTTTCTGGTTTGTTGGCGTAGACGAGCGACTTCACATATCCCCAAAGAAAATAATCCAGTGGTCCATGTTAACCGATCCATGGTTAACCGAATTAATTGCTCTGATGGACGATTATGTCGACCATAAAATGGACGGAGCTTGCGGTGAACTTCGCGAACTGAACCATTACTTTCGAAATAAATTTGCACGATTTGCAAGCGTTGTTCTTTTGTCAACCTGTTCATGATGAAATGGCAAACCAAACTAAATATTAATCACTTGACAGCTGACAAAATGGCCGCCAGTTAAAAAAGTGATGCCAACTTAAAGTTCTATACCTCAATAAAAAACACCCCTTATGTACACACAAAGGCAGATTTATTAGCCAACCAAATGTTTGGTGTTCCATGAACATCGAGTATGTCATCAGTAAAACCGCAACGTCCAGTTTTTGTGATCGAAGAATCGGTGGAAAATATGGAGAATCCAAACTACTAGGAAAGAATTTTGTGATCTAAAATTCTACAAATTTAAAAGTCTAAATTTTCAGCAGAGACCTATAAATACTTCATTATATATTTGAGGAACTCTTAAGCATAGGGAGGGTCATGTCTAGGAAAATATGATAGAAGACTTTTTTGGATTAATTAGACTAAACGATTTGATTTAAGCAGTAATAGTAGTTTTATTTTCGCTTTTAGTTTTTATGAAAATTTAGATATCATCACCAATATTGGGATTTTTACACAGAATAAACGTTTTTTTTCAGCCATGTAAAAACTCCTCTAAAAGTGCATAAGCCATTCGCAGACGGCATGAAACAGAAGGTCGCGGTAAGCGAGTATAAAATAACATTCTGTACAACCACTGATTTTAGGGAAGTTTCTGTTTCTCCTTTCTGGAATGTTAAGGAAAAATATGTATGCATGAACCCATGTATACCTTGTCATGGAAGAAACCATATCCTTAAAATATGAAGAGGGAGTTAAAAATGCATCATATTTAATCAACCGCCAAAGATTTCCACATCATAAAGGGACAGAGAAAGATTAAACCATTTCACTGTCCATTTTAAACTGTCATCTTTCATTTGAACCCAAACCATGATGCTCTTTGAACTTTTATCAAATCCCTACGACCGAAAAACAAACAAAGCTCCAGGACGGCAGATAAAGTTCATTTGTTTGAAAGCTTCTTTGACATTAATTTGGGTGAAGTTTAGCTCCCTACAGACTATGGCGTTCTTCATCAACTTTCCCAGCAGGTCTCCTGCGTCATCTCTTTTGCGGTCTGTGCCAAGAGACGCCTGTCGCTGTCTCCTCCTGTGTAAGTGTGAGAGTAAATCTGAGTGTAGCTTTGTGTTGCTTGGACTATTTGATAATGATTATAGTGTCCTTTCACCTTAGTCCTGTTTTCTGAGTGGCTGTGTTGATGTTGCTGTTATTGTGGATGTTAATAAATTACTATTAAATAATAAACGAGATTAGTGACTTCTAATATTTTGTTCTTCTCCGCTCCTTGAGTCGTCGCTTGGCAGCAGCAGCATCGACTTAACCAGCAAAACAATATTGTTGTCTTTACATTTACAAAAGGTAGATTTTCTTTTTACCCTCCCTTTAATTGTGGTTGGGAATTCATGTTTCACTTGCCTTTCATGTGGTTTGAGGTCGGTTGTTTCGTTACGGTCTTTACTTGTATGTGGCGGTTGAGGTTTTGTATCCTAATTAAAATTTAAATTCAAATTATTTATGTCACTTTTAAGGTTATTTAAACTAAAAGTTGTGAAAGCGTTTCATGTCCATTGGTGGGAAATGTAAAATGCTCAAGGTTTCGTCAACTGCCAGTGAGGGGGGAGGGATGGTCTCTTGAGATTTACTTAAATAAATATTTATTCAGCTCTATAAATATTTAAACTTAAGCCAGGGCAAATGAATTTGTAATAAACACATATTAAGTGATCTCGTTGAATAAACATGCCCACTTTGTAAATGATACTGAAGCTGTACAGAAACGCTAAACAAATGTAAATAAAAATATGTATCTTACAGTCTGGGTGAAGCGAAGTAAGTAAAGTATGTAAGATGCATATTACTGAGGCCTGAAAGACGGAATTTTTATAATTAAGTTAAACATTAGTGTAAGATGCATATTACTGAGGCCTGAAAGAAGGAGATTTCAAACAGCTAAAAAATGTTTTTGTGAGGACCACATAGTTCATATTAAGAACCACACTTTCTGAAAAACGGAATCTAAAGAAAATTCAACATTTGGGTTCGGAACATAGTTTTCTTTGATTACAGTACCCATATGTCCTTTTTACAAGGGTCGTTATAAATATTTGGGTCCTGGCAATACTAATGTTGCCAGATGTAAACTGGAACCTTCCATTGGAAAGTTTAATATTTTCTAGCATAACTTCACTCAGAACGTTTTGTCATTTGAGTGCGAATTGTTTTGTTTGCACTGTGATGAAAAAATCATCTGGGATAAAGCAAGACCGGCATGTCGCAGAACCATGAGATTGAGGCATCCTTGTGCATTAGTGTTATATACATCAGTAAGATATTAAATATTCTAACTTGGCTGTGAAAAACATTTATTCTCGTTGGATCCCGCGAAATTTGTTTAATGATCAAAAATAAAGGCTCGTGTCGTTTGTTACAAAAAAATACAACAGCGTTAGCTCAAATGCCGTGTATAAGAACGTGACAGGAGACTAATTGTGGATCTATGCATATGAGCAGCAATCTACCTGATAGTTCTTTTAAAAGCAGTCAAATTCCACTACAGCTGTTGGTATAACCGGTCACGTATCCACAATACCGTTAGTGAAATGTACGACGGTCAATTCTGAGTGGTACATACCATCTGTTTGCCAACAGTGTTCGAAGAAATAGGGAAAACAAGAAGAACCCATTGTGATGTTTGAGAGCTCGGACTCGAACAAGTGACTTCTCCTAATTCCCTCACATCGAAAAAAAACTGCGAGGTCAACGTTTTTCGAAGCCCGAAACTGTGTCCAAAACCCCTGCTTTGGAGTTTTCTCAATCAGAGTGGAAAAACTTTTTAGAAAATTGGCTTGAGAGCATGCAAATGTGTATTGATCTTCACGGAGAATATTTTGAAAACCACTAAAATCATTTCCAATTGTAAACCCGAAATATAAATAGCAAACCTTGTTACTAGTGGTCACTTCTTTTGATTATAAAGGCCGCTGTAATGACTTTTTTTATACATGAATCTTTGAGATGAAGCCCAAATCAGGGTTGTGTAGCACTTAGGTAGAATTATTTCTGTCATTCAATCAATCTGTATGCATCCTGGAATACTAACCCTTGTTTTAGACGCCTTGTATCCATCCACTAACTGTTTGTATAATCTCTGAGGCTTTCCTTTTCCAACCCGTTTGTCTTCAGAGTACTAATAGAGTTATACAGACACAGTATTTCAGCTGAGTATCCTTTTATATCCTTCATCACCCTGAGGACTTTATTAGGACTTGAAATGCCAAGCATTCGCCCACTATCATTAATTCACCCAGACCTAGCCTGTCAAGTGTCCTATAAGTCATAAATTCATTTTGGATATTATTTCACCACCATAACCCTCGTCCCATATTAATTCCCCTGACCATGCCCTTGACCATTCCCCTGCCCCCCTGATCTTTCCCACACTCTGTACCGTTAAAACGATTATAATTTTTCACGACAGATACTGTGTTACACCCATTGCGATTTTTTCAAGAATTTTTTTTACAAATGAAACGATTTCAAATAAAGGTTATCATAGTTTTTTCAAGACCATAGTTATTTCTTTTCAGAATCAAAGTTTAGAAGTGGTCAAATTTATGGATTCAAGTCCATTTGAGATTTTTCTTCAAGGGAGGTGACACCTGCCACTTTTTCATCTTGGTGTGTTGGTTTTTCTTACCAACTTATATCGTCATATCGAGAATAGTTAAAAATATATGGCCTTTCGAAATTCAGGATTGAATGGATGGTGCCACGTCATTTTGTTTTAAATTTTTGCGCAACATAGCCTAAAATAATTTTAATCATTCAAATATCATTGTTTACAAATATCATCGTCTTTCCCTAACAGTTCCAGGTTTAGGGTTGAGTTGGCGGTGCCACTCCTCTTATACAATCATTTGGAAATGTAAGTTACAAATATCAACTGGTCGACCATAACTTATTGTAAAAACTTTATAAAGGTCGGATAGTAGCAGAAAACCACAAAAATACTTGTTTTTCAAAGGTTTGGAGGCGAAAATTTTTTTCTTCTTGATGGATCTGATTTTAAATTCCCACCATTTTAGCCTATCAACACATTCTTTTTTAGCGTGACCTGCAGTTTTCTGTCCACAAAGACACAGACATGTGGACAGATGTACATGACCATATATCTTAGATTTTTACTACGATTAGAATACTTTAATAGATATCCGACCGGTATTTCAAGGTGTTTCAAACGGAATGACAAAGTAAATATACCCTCATCCTATGATGAAGAGTACAAAAGTTATTATATATTGGATATGGTTGTAAGGCGGACTGTACAGCTGTTTTTAAACCCAATCCAAGGTTTCTCTTAAGCATCGGCCTCAAATAAGAGAACTTACATATTAGTGCTACACAATTTAACAAGACTTACAATTAGCACTGTGAGCACATACCTACAAACCACAATCGCATTTACACCAATTCTGTTTTCCATGAATCTTCACTGAAGATTTTAAATATATTTTTAATTACTTATGGGTGATTCTGAGATGATCGGCCAATTTCGACATCATTTTTGGCATTCGATTTTTTGCAGAATTTAATATTCAGTTCAATTCAGGTAGATGTCTTAGTTTTAAGAATTACTTGTCATTTTTAAAAGGTAGACATCAAAATTTAAAATTTTTTTGTTCTTCATATTTAACTTGATCGTCTTTTATTTTCTAAACTCGCTTTTTTTCTGCCTCTTGCTTTTCTGCCAACACTTCCTCCCTTATTCTCAACTTATTTTTAGCCTAAATCCTAAAAATTATTACACTTCATTAACTAAAGTTTAATTATCATTCCCCGGTTAGTCGTCATTCCCCTGTGAAAATTTTTGGCAGGGGGATGATGATTTTCTACAAAACCCCCTGAAATGTTTATTTAAGTACTAACCCTTACAAAATTGACTTGAGATGGAATTTTATTTTTACAATAAACCCAAAAAAAAAAATTGCAAAATTATAAAAAATATTAATTATCTTTTTAAAAAACAACACCGGGGAATTACCAACTTAAGTGTGAACGTTTCTAACCAGTAACAAAACACGACGATTTTAATAAGACTGTTGACGAAAAAACTATAAGATGTGCACCCACTTCATGTAATGTTAAATCATATTTGAGTTGCTTGCAATCAAGATTGGTTTGGAAATTTGAATTTTAGCGAATATTAGATTTTACAGGGGAATACTGTGTATTTTCAGGGAGAAAAAATAAACATCCATAAAAATATAAAATAAATAAAAAATTATAATCATTAATAGCAACAAAATTAGTTGAATAATATTTTGTACAATAGACTGGTTTTACTAAATAAATAATTAATATTTTTGTAAAAATTGAGAAAATTTCAATTGAAAGTAGTGTTAGGGACAACCAGGGTAATAATATTTGAACACTTTGGTAGAAAATTTTTTGAAGAACAAATAAATTTTTTAAAAAACAATTTTAAAGACTTGAAAGGTCCTATAAAGATTTATTGTATAGTAACTAATAAAGTAATAATATATTTTATTTTTCTCGCTTGAAACAAACAAGGACAACAAAAAGTGGCCCATAATCTCAGAATCAACCTTTTATATTATTTCTACAACTATATTTATTTTTTCGGGTTTTCGAAATTTGTGCAGGCCTAGGCAGATTGAAAGCCTGAGCTTTTTTCATTGCTTAAGTTTAATGTCAAAAATATTGAAATACATGTACTCATATTGAATGGCACGTATAAGAAACTCGCTTTGCTGTAATGGCACAATGATTCAGGTAATGACATCAGCTATAAAAAATGCAAACACAATCGACAAAACATCGGGAAGAATGTAATAAAAAGGAGTTGTAGTTTACAAACATAATGTCATATAAGCTTAAAAAACAAAATAAATACTTAAAATATCTGAACCAAACACTACAAATACTTGTCCCAGAAAACAACAAAGTTGTAAATGTTACTGGATAAAATTCTAAGAGATATTATAACTCAAATGTCTTTTCATGTCATGTGAAATGACACTTGACAGTTTCGTTTACAAACACAATGAAAAAAGTAGAAAATCAGCTGATTGTCGACACTACCTTTATTAGTGTGCCCTGTTTTGACGTAAAGAAACAATGCAACTTATCAAATTGCCCGACTTCCAACTTTTTGGGAATTTGTCCGGCATTAACATTTCAAAACAACAACAGTTGTACATATTTTCAAAATAAAATATAAAATATTTGTGAAAAATTAAAAGAAGAAGATAAAAATTAAACTTTAATCAGTAAATAAAAACAAACAAACTGCTTAACAATTATATTAAATTATGCTCATAAATGTTGTATAATAGTACAATTTAAATATTATATTCTAGTTTAACATTTAATTTCTGTTTGTTTCTTTCAGGTACGTACATTAGCAATAACTGGTTGTAAGTACAGAAAACAGTTTTACTAAAAGTTTAACATACAGTGACCACAAAAATTATTCATACACCAATATTATTAAGTTCAACGTTGTTTAACTTAGATAATACAAGTATTGTTTTTTTGTATCATTTAAAATGTGTTTTATTACCTCTAATAAAAAACTAAAAATCTGTAAATTCAGTGTTTATAAACAAAAAAATAAATTAAATAAAATAGATAATACTCATTTTGTTGCACAATAATTATTCATACAGTTCAAGATTTCAAAGAATTTTGTGAAAATAAATAAATATAATCGATTTTTAATACTTCGTTGGGCCTACTTTTGCTTTGATAACAGCTTCCAAACGTCGTCTTATGCTTTTAACTACAGGTTATGTGTCGTTTCTAGTGATTTTTTCCCATTCAACAGTAAGGACAGTTTTTAGAGATCCCTTGGACGTTATATTTTGTTTTCTAATTCTTCGTTCCAGTAATTCCCAAACATGCTCAATTGGGTTTAAGTCCGGTGACTGTGGATTTCTTTTAAGCTGTTTGCAGTTGTAAAGAATCCATTCACGAACAAGATATGATGTATGTTTTGGGTCATTGTCTTGCTGGAACAAAAACTTTTCAACATCCAACCCAATTTTATTAGCACTTGTGTGAAGATTTTCTTTTAAAAGGTTCAAATACATGTACTTGTCCATTTTATCAGTTATAAAGACTATTTTTTCGCATCCAGCAGCGGCCATACACCCCCAAGCTATTATGTTTCCACCGCCATGCTTTACAGTTGCAATCATATTTTTTACTTCCATGTCTTCATTTTTCTTTCGTCAAACTTTGGGGGCCATCGGGGCCAAATATATTGTACTTTGAAGATGACATTTTCCCAGAACGAATCTGGTTCATCAAGGCGTTGTTTTGCAAACTCCAGTCTCTTTTTTTAATAATTTCGGAAATGTATGGTTTTAGACGTGCTACTCTATTGCGGTAACCAGCCCTACGCAGACAATTGCGTATTGTTGGGACACACACTTCTTTTTGGGCAGTCTCCTCTATGTTTTGGATTTTTTATTTTAGGATTTTGGGCAACTGAAGACACAATATTACGTTGCTCTCGAACTGTCAATTTTTTTACCCTTCCCGCATTGTGGTGATTTGTTGACAATTGACCGATATTTACATAGTTTTTATGACGCTCTGCACGGTGGCGTACGATCGGTCAATTATTTTTCCAATTTCACGAAGGGACGTTTTCTCCAAATATAATTTGAGTATTAATTTTCGCAAATCTAAGGATAAATCGCTGCTTCTACCCATTTTGCCTCTTTCCGACGACTAAAGAAGTGCGACAGAGAAGAATTCGATATAATTCGTGAGCGCGTGTCTTCGTTACAGCAACTCAAACGAAATAACATAAAATATGTGAAGATTTCCGTTATATTTTCCCTCGCAATATTTTATGTACTAAAAGTGTATGAATAATTTTTGTGCAGCACTCTTGGGAGTTTTTTTTCTTGTTTTATGGTAAAAAATAAAATAACGCTACTTTTTCTTTTTGCATCCAAAAAAGAATCGAATGATCTTAGAGAGGGTAAAAAAAATCGTAGAAAAAAATTTAAATTTTAGGTTTATTACGCGCATTTTATAAATAGTAAAGGGTGTATGAATAATTTTTGTGGTCACTGTATACTTAAGTCATTTGCATAATTCTCAAGCTACACTAACTACTCTGGGAAATATGGAATTTTGGGTTACATAATTCCTATACTAACTACTGTATTATTAGAAGTTTTGCAAAACATTTTCCAAAATTGTAAGCTTACCTCAGTAAATGTTTACCCAAGCATATTAAAAATATATTCCACACATAAAGTTTTCGATTTTTTTTCTTCATCATCATCAATACCGCTTCTTCTTCATGAACAATTTGCAAAAGTTCTATGAACTGTAACCAAACAATAATTGCGAGTTTTTGTTTTCTACCATTTATAGCTGTTGTTATATTTTCATTCATAATTAGTTCAAGTTAACATGTTCTGGTTTGCTATTGTTCTGGTTTCACAGTCCGTTGCCGAACTGGATGCACAGCATAAAAAAAAACTTTTGTTGTGACGCAATTGTGGCATTCAACGTAAACTGCTGCAATCAGAGCCAGTGAATGTGTGCATCGCAGGGTCTGAATTGTTGGTAATAAAATACAATTGCAGTTGCATTTCCTGGTTGTGAGAGTGGCATGACAGGTTATGCGAAATGCATGAGTTAGTGAAATGCACAAACAATGTTAAATGCGATCAGGCCAAATATTGTATTTTTTTGTTTGTTTTATTTGCTATCAATACTACAGGGGTAATATATTTATAGAGTTTTGAGTTTTATCGGAAAGATATTTCAACAAATAGTTACAATTATTTGATTAATTACTAACTTATTAAATCAAAACAGTTTAAAGGGAAAAGATAGTAAAAAACCTACGCTTAATATCACAAAATAATATGAAGATTTAAAAGCAGTAACTAGATTTGTCTGTAATAGAACTTATAGAGTTAATTAGCTATTGTTAAATCAAACTTCTTAGATGGGCGTAGCATTTGTCATTAAATGTCCGCGTCAAGTCGTCTATTACGAGGGCGACCGCAAAAGTAACTGGCCTAACATAAAAAGAACCGTTTTTTTGGAATTATTATTATTTATTTTTCAACATAATCTCCTTCCAACTCAATACACTTCATCAAACATTTTTCAAGATTTTTAATTCCATCCGAAAAATAAGATTTTTCAAAACCTTCAAAATATGCCCCAGTTTCAGCAATAACCTCGCTATTGGACGAAAATTTTTTGCCACCGAGAATTTTTTTAAATTTGGAAACAAGAAATGATCGGAAGGAGCTAAATCTGGACAATATGGTGGATGCGGAGCAATTTAAAATCGTAATTCGGCCAGTTTTTGTTGAGTTAAAAATGCAGTGTGTGAAGGAGCATTATCTTGATGAAAAGAACTTTTTATTTTCTAAATGCGGTCGTTTTATCTTGATTTCTTCACTCAACCGATAATGCACAATAATATTCACTATTTATAGTTTTTCCTTTCTCAAGATAATCAATAAATATTATACCCCTTGCATCCCAAAATACTGTGGCCATTACTTTTCCTGCTGTGGCCATTACTTTCGCCTTCCTGGGACCACTTTTACCAGCTTCTATCCATTGTTTTGACTGTTCTTTGCATTCTGGGATGTAGTGATGGATCCATGATTCATCAACAGTTATCTATCGGCGCAAGAACTCTATTGGATAACGCTGATAAATCGCGAAAAGCTCCTCGGAATTGGTCCAACGGACGATTTTTTGGGGCAAAGTCAACAAACGTGGCACCCGTCTTGCGGATAGCTTTTTCATGTGCAGTTCATCATGTAAAATACTCCAAACTTGTTTTTTGTGTATTTTAAAAATATCAACAAGTTCTCTGAGCTTATTCGTCTATCTTTAGTCACTTCATTAAATATTTTTCTAATGTTTTCAATAGTAGTAGTAGTTTTCGGTTTTCCAGAGCGTTGTTCATCTACCGTACTTGAACGACCCATTTTAAGTTGTTGAACCCAGGATTTCACGGTGGAGTATGATGGTGCATTATCACCATGAACAGAATCCAATTCATCTTTTATTAATTGTGGCGTATAACCTTTCATATAAAAGTGTTTAATTAGCGCATTAAACTCTTTATTTTCCATTTTTCAAAAATTATAAAACTTGTTTACTTCAATCACCTGTAACAAAGAAAATAATCATTAAATATTTCGGAAATTTTGACAGATGGCTTATAAAAGATTGCTTTTTAAAAACAAAAAAAAGTTGCTAGTAAAACAGAAAATGTGCCAGGCCAGTTAGTTTTGCGGTCGCCCTCGTATGTTATGGATCATTTTCTGTTTGGATAGTCTATGCAGTTCTGCAGTAGGAAATCTTGAAGGTAAATTTTAAATTATTTTAAGATTTTTGTTTTGAATACTTTGATGTTTTTTTCTATGTGTTTTTGCACAATATCGCCAGATCTGGCAGCCATATGTAAGGATTGGTTTAATGCATAAATTGTACAAAAGAATTTTGTTCTTAAAATGTAATTTTGATTTCTTTCTTAAGGGATATAATGTCCACATCTTGTAGCCTTTAGACACACCTCCTCTAGATGATCCTTAAAAGCTAATTTCTGGACCAGAATGATTCTAAGGTATTTAATTGATTTTGATAGGGATATTTCTCTTTCCGGTACCATAAGTTTTATGAAAGGGATTCTTTTAAAAGATTTATTGAAAGGAAATAAAATAGCTTGGGACTTTTCCTCGTTTATTTTTATTTTCCATTTGGAATAGTATTTACCTGCGGAAACTAGAGCTTTTTGCATTTTCTTTACTATGACATTTGAAACTTTTCCATGGCATATGATTGCACTGTCATCGGCATAAAAAGCTACCTCATTTCCGACAGAAGGTTTAAAGTCCGAAATATTAAGCGAGTATAACAAAGGAGAAAGAACAGATCCCTGAGGAACTCCAGCCGATTTCTCTCCATCTATTTCAACAACAAATCTTGTGTCAGTAATGAAATTTTTAATCAGCATTATTATATTTTAATCAGCTTTATTATATATGGGCAGTTCATTTTGTAAAGTTTGTATAAAAGTCCATCGTGCCAAATGGAATCAAAAGCCTTTTCAATATCTAAAAAGAGTACCCCGGTGGATAACCTCTTGTTTTTGCTTGATTTTATCATATTTACAACTCTTTTCACCTGATGAATTGTCGGATGATGAGCTCTGAAACCATACTGACATCTGTGGATAAGATTATTTTCTTCCGCATATGTTTGAAGCCTATGGAATTTTATTTTTTCCAGGACTTTATCTAGGAATGATAATAAGCTAATTGGGCGATGGCCTGCAGGTGCTTTAGGATCTTTACCTTTTTTAGAACAGGAATAACCTTAGCCAATTTGAAAACATTTGGGAAATATCCATTTTTTAAACTGAAATTAAACAGATTTACCAGATATTCATAAGCATATTGAGGCAGTTGTTTAAGCAAAACATTGCTTATCTGATCAATACCTGGCGCTTTTGAATTCTTCAAATTTTTTATGAAAAAAAAACACTTCTTCATATGTGGAAAGAGTATTTGGATCATTGTTAAGAGTATTATTCTCATTTATTAACGTTATAAAACGGCTAACTTTTCTCTCTGCAGGGCTGTATGAGTTGTAAGTGGTCTTGGTGCGTTTGCAAATTGGTTTGCAATTATCTCTGCTTGTTCTTTGCAACTGGAGATTTCCTGGTTGTTAACAATTATTGATTTAATAGATTTATCTCCACCTCTAATCCGCTTTGTTATTTTCCAAAAGTTTTTGCCACCAACTGGTAGTTTGTTTAAAAACCTAGCCCATGCATCATTTCTTGACTTACCGATGGTCCAGAATATTATTTTTGTTAAGTTCCCTCACTTTTGCCCGATATGTGATATTTAAGTTAGGATCGAGCACCTCTGGAAGCGACGTTTATACATATTTCTTGTGGACATTTTGCATTCTTCCGATATCCTTGTGCTTCTATGTTTGTTTGGGATTATTTCCAAACAAACATCATTTAACAGTTTCGAAAATTCTTCTGCCGACTGATCAATGTTTTGAACGGTTAGTTCCCTGTTAATGGACACCGAACATTTCAAATGGAAGTCGAAGAGATTTTTGAATCTCTCCCAGTTAGCGTTTTTAAAATCTGGAAATAATTTAAAAGATTGAAGGACATTTTGGTTTATGCAAAAAGTGATTGGAAGGTGATCCGAGTACAATGTATACGGATGCGTTTCAAGGTCTGTAAGAGGTAATCACGAATTGGTGAGCAGAAGATCAATTGTAGACGGCGGCCTAAAGGAAATATTCTGAGAAAATCTAGTCAAGCTAGGAGGGAAATATATATAATAATCCGAGTACAATGTATACGGATGCGTTTCAAGGTCTGTAAAAGGTAATCACGAATTGGTGAGCAGAAGATCAATTGTAGACGGCCGCCTAAAGAAAATATTGTGAGAAAATCTAGTCAAGCTTGGAGGGAAATATGTTTAATAATCCGAGTACAATGAATAAGGATGCGTTTCAAGGTCTGTAAAAGGTAATCACGAACTGGTGAGCAGAAGATCAATTGTAGACGGCCGCCAAAAGGAAATATTCTGAGAAAATCTAGTCAAACTAGGAGGGAAATATATATAATAATTAGAAGATGTGAGTTATTCAAGATCACTCTTAATAGATGTGAGTAATTCAAGATCACTAAGAAAATCTGGCGTATAACGAGGACAATAAGCCGATATGAGTTTTACACGGGAGTTGTAGAATTCGACAGACAAACATTTGTTTTCGATAATTTTTGTGGGAAACGAGTTTTCAATATTGTGTTTGATTGCAGATCTTATATTTATAGCCACGCCCCCGCCATGATATATTCTATCGTTTCTGTATACTTTGTAACCGGGAATAGAGAGTTTGTGAAATGACTCATTTAAAAGAAACATCGATGGATTTATGCTGTATAAATCGTTGCAGTTGTACTGACTGAGCAGGATCAGACCAAATATCGTTTATTCAAGTTGAGGAAGAAATTAAAAACATTGTTCAGTTTGTTCTGCCCAATCTTATATACCCTCCATCTTCACGAGGCTAAGATTCCTAAAATCAAATCTTAATTTCTTTATATTTGGATTGGTAGCAATATTTCCTTTAATTTGATGTCCATATTGGCTATTAATCGACCGTTTTCATAATAACGAATATTTCTTAGGCCAACAAGAATAGCAACCATGCCCTTTTTGAGGTACTTTGTGCGTCGCAACTAACTGTACCCATTTTAATGATTATTATTTGTTAAGAAAATACTCACAAAGTGTAATTTTCATCAAGAAACCTTTAGTCTTAAAAAAAGCTTTACCCTCTTGCTTGATTTTCTCTATGTCAGACCCATCCATCCACTCTCCCGAAATGTTTGTAATAAATCAAAGGTACCAGTAGATGAAGGAAGTCTTTTGTTATTTTTAAAAGTTAAATTTCCAGCAAATATTATTATGGTCCTGTCCTGTTCTCTTGTTGATTTTCCGGTAAATGCTTTCGGGAATTGTTTTAAATTCTTTATGAAATTCCAAACGAGTTTAAAATTCATTCTGAATGTTAAACACAAACAATTCCCAGAACATGCCCAGTCGCATGGAAACTCCTAGCAAAAAGTACACCAGCAGTTTGTCGTTATCTTTCGACGTGAGCAACGGCAAACAAAAGACACGAGCTGTTCAAATTAATCAATTCAATTTGCTCACTTTTTTCCAGCAGATGTTGTTTATCTTCGGAATTAAAATATTTTAAATATAAGTACAAATGGATCCCATTAATTGTTCGTCTTCCCCTTTTTGTTGTTGAACAAAAATGCAGAAAGGAAGAACAGAAAAAAACACAAAACAAATTAAATTTAATCGATGTTGAATTATTCAAAATATGCCAGCAAGTGGAGCTGGAGCTGGTAGGCTTAAGGGATATGTCAAAGTATGCACGCGTATATGTCATGTCCTTTGAATAATGTTCGGTTATAAGCAGACAGGAATTAAGTCGAATACAAATACAAGGAGCAGCATCGACTTAACAAATTAAGGTGTGATAATTCGGGAATACTTTCGCTGAGTCTATTGAATAATTCCCTTATCAAATCCTATTTCTCAGGTCTATACATTGAAACCCTCAAGTTAAGCTCCCATTTTTGAAGCATTTAGCTTGTATGACAACCAAATGTTGTTGAGCAAAGGTTTTGTTAAAGTTCCTACAGAATTTGAGTTTAACTGATATAAGCTTTCGGACATTGCACCGTAGAACTTATAGACGTTACTCATAACGTTAAAACCATAGTAAAGATGTTTATGTTTTTAGATGAGAAGAAAGAATGTCTTTTTCATTTAGAAACTTATATCGCAACTAAGACACATTCATCTGGCAAAAACGCCTTCAAGCCAAATAAACAATTGGTCATTGAAAGGAGAAAACCACTATTCACAATATGTGGTTGTGGTGACTTGACCCCATACCGCTTTGTCTCGTCAATATTTTCATTTCTTTTTGCTGCATAACATTGTGATATCCTTAGGCGCTTAAACAAGGAAATGATTTTCTGCTTCTCTGGTCTGGTAGCTGGCGTGTGTTTATTACGTACAGACATTACACAGGACACTGTACTCTGAGCAAGCGAGTGGTTAATGCAACTAAAGTATTCATTTACAGAAACAATATTAACTCAGAGCGATACATTTATACGTACTTGTATGGGACATTTCATCAAGGACTCAACGGGATCATTACTAGTACCTTAAATTTTATACTTAGTAGGGACATAAATACTGTTACACATGTTTTATGCTGTAAAATAAAAAGTACTGATTGTTTTTGGACCAAATATTTTTTAATATATTTATAGATGTATATTGTATCCAAAACGAATCTACTTATTCGAAAAGTCCGCCATTACACAAGCCTTAAGTCGCACTGGCCAATCGTCAATAGCTGCGTCCATTGGAAAATTGTCCACAGCTCGAACCAAGCAGTCTTAAGAGATCCAATGTTGGGGTATCTTTTGTGACAAACATTGTCCCTTAAAACCGTCCACAACTTGTTATCCAATGGGTTCAAATCTAGACTACCTGAGGGCCATTCTTCAGGGGAAATGAACGCTGGCAAATTTTTTCGAAGCCAGGTCTGGGACGTTTTATTCTTATGGGCCGGCGCAGAATCCTGCTGGAAAGTCCACGGCTGGTTTTAAAACAGGGAATTGTTAAGAGGCTTCTCAACAGCTTCCAAAACGGTTTCTTGGTAACCTTTGGCCGATGTTTTGACTCCTTGTTCGCAGAAATGCAGGTCAGTGACCCCATCGTAGGAGACACCCCACCAAACCACGAATGAAGCTGGGTGATGACCCTTTTCTACCCTTGGGATCAGTTCAGATGCTTCCTTAGATGACCGCGCATACACTCTATCATTTTGCTTGTTAAATTTTTCCTGAACGGTAAAAATGTTTTCATCGGTAAACAAAATTTTTCTGTGCAAGTTATCAGCGTGCTTCACCAAAAGACGTTTTCAATCCTATTTTGTTTAAAGCTGCAGTCAATAAATGTCCGGTACGTCGTTGGAAAGCTTCAAGTCCCAAGTCTTTTTAATGATTGGAATTATGGACTTTTGCGTGATATTTATCTCACGGGCCATGATTTTCTGTTTTCGGAGCGGATTTCTGTGAATTTTTGATTTAACGGCTTTGATGGCAAACGGTGTTCGAACTGAGCGTGGGCGGCCCGACGGTGGTGGTCTTTTGCATCTCCAGTCCCCCCAAACAGTTTTATGCATCGGTAGACGAACATGCGGCTAATCCCTAGTGGCCGGAGCGTTTTGAAAATATCGCTTTTTTTCATTTCACACTTGATAAGCTCTATTACAGCGATACGGTTCTCATTATCTGACCACTCCATGATGAAAGTTGAAACAATTTTAAAATCCCGTTACAGAATAACGCTATTGAGGTTAGCTTTCAAAACCCATATGACATTAACGTGGTATGTTCAGTTCTACTATTGAAATGGGTGTGTGTTCAATGCTGTAACAGTATTTATGTCCCTACTAAGAGTAATAATAGTAAGTCAAGTATATGAATTTAAAAAAGTAAGATTCTGTAATCTTAATAAAATACCAGACTATAAGATCCAATACCCGTATATTCTTCCACTAGGTTGCATTTGGTTTAGCATCAGCCATCCAATTTTATTATGACACTTCATAGGGTCGTCGTAGGAAACTTTATATAGTAATCAGTAATGCCTTTAAATTTGAGACCTACAGCCTAGGCACCCACTATCAGTAGTACTAATATATTCATGGAACTACGTAGGTTGTTTACCAAGTTCTGCAGCCCATTTTAATAAACCAGTAGGTACTGTCCTCTTGGTATATAATTTCATTTAGCTAATAAAGAGTAGCAGATATCTAGCAATAAAAAATTTTAATTCATTTACAAATCATTTAATTAACAAAATTTATAAACTAAAGAGCACAAAATGAACTAAAATTGGGCGCGACGGACTATTCGTATCCTACGCCTTTCTGTCACTTAGAAGATTCTGCGACACAGTCTTTAGTTCCAGCAAGGTGGGAGCTGAATAGAAATTAATCGTTTGTGGTATACATTTCGATTTATACTCGTACCTCATTTGGGAATATCGATCTTAAAATATGTCTTGTTTATCGGAAAGACTTTAAATCGAAAAGGTCAAGTTAATAGTTATAATAGTTATTTAAAATCTAGTAAAAAAAGCCAAAGTAGGGCGTGGCTGACTATATTATACCCTGCACATCTAAATGTTCAGAAAAGCTTACTTAAAATAGGGTTTTGAAATATACAATCGCATAGAGGTATTTTTCAGAACAAATATATATAAAAATACAAATAAATATAAAAATTCAAATCAAGTGTGGAATCTTTATTGGTAATTTAAAAGGACATTTTATGGCATTAATTTTTTGAAAATTACTAGTTACCTTTAAATGTAACGTAAAGATCCGCTGTTTTCGGCCAAAATTTTGTTCTGTAAATAGGCCTACTTCTGGCTCAACGACAAAGTCATTAAACAAAATTGCTGAAGAGCAAATGAGGTCCATTTTTTTCAAAAGTGATGAAGGCCAGCACGTAACCGTGAATGGTGCTCACTATCGCGCCATTATATCGGACTTTTTGCTACCTGAAATTGAAGCCTGTAATCTTGACGATACTTGGTTTCAACAGGATGGTGCCACTTGCCATACAGCTGCTCAAACAATGGATCTATTGAGAGGTCATTTCGAAAAGCAGTTAATTTCACGTTTTTGACAGGTGTGTTGGCCGCCTAGATCGAGTGATATCACACCTTTAGACGTTTTTCTTTGGGATTACGTAAAGTCCAAAATATATGCTGACAATCCAGCTACGATTCAGGTTTTTGAAGCCAACATTACGCTTGTAATTAAAGCCATACCGGTCAAAATGCTCGAACGAGTCATCCAAAATTCGACCATCAGAATGGAAATCCTGAGGAGTAGTTGCCGCCAACATTTAAAGGAAATAAATGCCATAAAATGTCTTTTAAAATTACCAATAAAGATTCCACACTTGATTTCAATTTGTATATTTTTTTTGTTCTGAAAAAATACGTATCACCCTATATAAGTAAATGCCGTATCCAAATCTGAGCCGACTTCCTTTAATTTCCAGAACTTCAGTGCTTGGTCCAAGAAGTGACTAGTACCAAATATCATCAAGACTTGATGCAACATGTGGCATTTTAAACTAAAAATATAGAATCTTATTAACTTATGTTTGTGGAACTATACATTTTTCTGAACCGATTTGCTCAATGCCAAAAACGTCCTTCCTTGGCCCAAAAAAATTATTAGTGCTTAGTTTCCTCAAGATTGGATGCAATATGTGGCTTCTAAAGCTATGAAACATACAAAACTGAATAACATATATGTGAAAGCTATATCGAAATCTAGTCCGATATTCTCAAATTTCAATGGAATGCGTCATTGAAAAAAAAACCTACTTTTGACAAATTTTATGAAAATCGGACACCATTGCGACCTGTATTTTGATTGTAAGCTTTAGATGGGAGGACAGACAGGCATCGTAGTTGGTAGTTACAAATATTTGCCATGGAACTAGCTTATAATACCCTGTTCCACAGAGTGGTGTAGGGTATAAAGATTGAATAATATTTTCGAGCTTCCAAAGGAATGACTTTTAGAAGCCCATAAAGCACTATACTGTATTTGAACACAATCGGGTTTAAATTATGGCTTCTAAAGCGCAGAATCTCAAAATGGAATGTTATTTTTTATGATAAAATGACTATTCGAATACCGGGACCAATATGGTCGAAATTCATTTGAGTTACTTACAGGACTTGTGCAATGCACTATGCTTAATTTGGCAATAATCGGATTTAACATGTGATTTCAAGAGCTGCTGGAACTTAAATCGGTGTGGGGGAGCTTTGTGTAGGGGCCTTTCAAAAACATGGAATTTTATGGTCCACTTTTACCATAGCTAATAGTTTGCAGCTCATAATGGTTGGAATTAATTTGTGGCTTTTAGAGCTACAGGATCTTAGAGGGTCCTCAATGCCCCAGTTTTGTCAAAGTTCAGTGCGATGCGGGTTAGTTTGTAGCTTCTAAAGCAGCTGAACCTGATTTAAGAAGGGACTTTTGTATATTAGCTATGCGAAAAAAATGATTCGTCATAGTTGAAATTATCCAAAGTATCTGTCGATCGTAAGGCATTTTGCAAAACTAGGTTGGGATCGGATTTAGGTTGGAAATGTGTGTAATGTGTGTTTCTATTCCTTGAGAACATTTAAAATTCTTTAGAAAATTCCACTTCTTCTAAGTTCGCTGTTTTCCATGTTCGAAAGGACTTTTTTCGCCACCATAGGGACTTTACTTATATACCCATTAGGCATATAACTAATTTTTACGAAAAATTTGGCATACCACCACGTGGTGGCAAATATTGTACAAGTAATGAATATCACTTTTTTAGGTGATTTCGGTTCAAAAACGTTCCGCGCAAAAATGGATTTCTAAAAAAAGTCAGATTTTTTTTTACTATTTTTTAATTTTTTTTAATATTTTTATTTTTAAATTTTTGTCAATTGTTATATGAAATAAATTTTATGTTTAAAGTATCTGATGATTTACACAATGGTAATATGTCTTGCACAATTTTAATTGCACGCTCTGCGCAGATGTTACTTCGCTGAACTTCCTCAATAGCTGATGGTTTGTTTATTTACCCAATGTCTGAGAAAACATTCATTTGCTTTTGTGAAGCCGGCCAATGATTTCTGTAGTGTGGCGAAATTATTTTTGTTGAAAGTATGATCGGAAAACCAGATTTCGCTCCAAGCACCGCACACAAACTTACAAATAGGATATAATTGCAAACGATATTCAGGAATAAGTATAAAGGCTAAAAGTGCCAAAATAGCTCTAGAATTCCAACGGGCATTACTGAGTGCTGGTATTGCTTTAAATTTTATGTAGGGAAAACGTTCATTTTTTTCGAAGTATTTAAAAGCTTCGACCAATTCATATAAGTATTGCATGTCATTTCGCCATTTAATGCTTTTAACCTTAATACACTCTTTATTTTGTTCATACTCTTTTTTTAGATCATCGCAATTTTCTATTAAATTTGGAATAAAATTGTATGAAATATTGGGTGATGATGTTTTTCCCTCTAAAAGCTCATCTATGACATGTTTTAACATCAAATCTAGCACATGATGTTGACAACCAATATACTGTGGAGCGGGCAATGAAAAGGATTTCAAAAAATTTTGTAGGCGAGTGACAACACCATGGTGTCTGCCAGTATTCACACTGGTTGTATCGCAAATTATCATTTTAATTGATTCCAACAATTCGAAATCACATATTAATTCTTTTATTCCGTGAAATATCGTCGACGCTTTTCCGTCATTCAGAACTAGAACACCTAATTTTACTTCCCTAGAAGCATTTTTCAGTACTACGACCTGATATTCCTTCTTTCCAATTTTTTTCCCCGTCAAAATGCAAGCACCAGTTTTCATTTTTAAGAGTGTTTTTCAACAGTTTTTTCTTTTGTTCGGCATTTTTGGTGTAAGCTTTGTAAATTCCAGGTTGGGATGGCGTCAATATCTCTACACCAGATTCAGACAACTCTTTACATAGTTTTGCGGCCTTTCTAGTGCTAACGTTTGCATTCATAACTAAATTAACAGCTGGTTTCATAGGCTTCTGATAAAAAAGTAATTTCGTTTTACGCGGAAACTTTTTTGCAATTTCGCAAAAAAAAAATAATGGGGGTTCATACTTTTTTATGCTCTATTCGACTATGGTATGCCGTTTTTCGTATTTGCAAAAATTGTAAAAAGTTATATGCCTAATACCCATGGGTCAGAGACCTAAAATTATTTTATCTTAAAACTAATATGATGTTAGGATCCGTAAAGAAATTTTATTGTTTTGTAATTTTAAGCCCCATATAGGCACGGTTCGAGATCCGAATTGGCACTATAAATATAGGTACGTATTTGGATTTATGGAAAAATTTCATTGTTTCTGGGTACACATATTTCTCCAAACGTTACAGGACGGATTTTGGTCCCCAATTCAGGCAAATCGTAAAAAATATGTCATATATAGATTGAGCTGAGTCCATGTTCGAAATGTATTTTTGATGGAGAGGGGATCCCCTAGAGACCTTAGACTCATGGGTTAAGAACTTTAATTTCTTCGCATCGTAAAATTAATGTGATTTTCGTATTCGTGACGAAATTTGATAGTTTTTAAAGACCCATATTGCCCTAGTTCAAAGAGGACGACCCTAGGGTCAATACGGCCCGGTCCAAATCCAAATCTTCTCAAGTCTTAAATTTCGACTATATTCTGATTGTCGAGATATATATGTCCCAAACATTGGATTTCGATTTCGGGCCCTATGATCCATGGGCCACTCACATTGGTCAACGCCTCCAATTAAGCCAAATAAGATTCGTCAATAAATGTCACTGTTTTTTAAAAGACATAATTTTCGGCAGCCTGGGGAGCTTATATCCATGGTCAAGGCCTCCAATCATGTCAAATCAAAGAAATAATGTTATATTCGGATAAGTGAAGCAATTTTATTGTCTTTTAATACATATAAGTTTATAGTCTGCTTTAGAACTGTTTTCTGGGTCTATTAGGGCCGTCCCGGGTTCTTAATTGACCAAAATCTAAATTATTGGTATTTATTTCAATTTTTAGAAAATTTTTCTATTTCTGGATACCCATCTGTTCCCGATAATTTGGGAACATTTTCAGTGTTCCTGAGCCCAATTACCACGGCCATTTTTTGGATGTATAATACGTCAACAGCTACAACTTCCAATCTGTGTGGCTGTGACTCAATTTAATTACTTATATTAAAGTTATGTAGTAAAAAAGTGCAAAAAAAAAATTCGTCTGGACCTTATTTATTCCCTTGAAGCGGTTTTTCGTTTGGAATGAATTGTTCTTTTAACATACAGCAAGTACAATGTATGGAAGCAGATAAGTGACACAAACAAAATGACAAATTTTTATATAAGTATACTACAGGGTGGCGGAAAACTACCGTTGTACTTTGAATGTATAATAACTTTTTTAATTATTGGATTCTTATTTTTTTATTTATTTATTGAAACCACAACTGTGGATGGTGTTCTACAGCTGGCCTCACTTGTTCAGCTTCGTTCGATATTCAGCACCATTAAATGTAGCAGAGGCGCCATGTGAATTTTCAAAGATATATGCACTAATGTTTCTTTCAGACGATACACCGCACCAAACAGTACTCTTATGTGGGTGTAATTGTTGCTGATGAACTGTTATTAGATTCTCCGTAGCACATATCCTGAAATTTGGCTGTTTACAAAACCATTCAATTAGAAATGGGCTTCATCGCGAAAAGCGACGATCAGCATGCTGCGTCAAAACAATTGACTCTTAATTATTAAAATAAAATTCAACAATTGCTGATCGCTGTTCTGTTGTGTAGTGTTTCATTTCAAATTCCCTAAGTTTGCTTCACAAAATTCAGTTGACAGCGATAATTAGACGGACGACATTGTTTTGTTAATTGACAACCCCTGCAGATGATTGACGGATTCAATCGAAACGTTGGGATAAAAAAAATTAAACAACACATAGAACAAAGAGTTTAAATAAATGACCTCAAGCCGAAAAATATTTTTTTAATATATAAATAAATTTAAAAAGTTATAAAACACTCAAACCACAACGATTTGTTTGCGACACCCTGTATTATCCTATGGTGGATAGTATTAAAACAACTATTAGATCAGTTGGCATTAGTACGTAGAGAAATTGTAATAATTTTTTCTTAAAATACTAGGAGTAACCCAAAAGTTTTTAAAGGGTGGAGAAGGAATATTTTATAATCTAGCTAGAGGAAGAGAAAGAGTTCAATAAAACAACGTGCTATTTTTAACTTGACTAGTTCTTTAAGAATTTAAAAAACTAAACCTGAGATACATAGGTTTATCCAATTTGGTATAATACTGAAAAAGATAATGCTTTCACTTTCAGATGATGCTTATTCTTACAGGTATAAGCAATGAGTACAATTAGGAAATATTTATTCCATAGTGGCCCAGCACTTTTATACGGGAAGGAATCTGAGGGATTATTGCACAACTAACGTTGGGACAATGCAAATAAATAGTAACTGAGAGTTTTCAACAGTGGTTTTACCGCCTCATATATTCCGGCGACTTTATGGGCTAAATATAGACACATAGTTACATTTCTTAAGGTAGCACTATCCGTTCGAAGCTTTGTGTGAACAATACGTTTTGATCAATGCAGCTCACGTGATGATAAGTTTTGCGTTTCTTAATATGCTGTTGAAGAAAATAATTGAGTATGAATGCCGGCAATATAGTGTATCGTATCGTACGAGTATCGTTCCTTCTTTCACAAACTATAAGTCAGGCATTTTTAATTGTACTGAAAAGCTACCCAGTTAAGTATCATATGCAATGTCCCATATACAGGGACATCGTTCAGAATACATATTTAGGTATGAACTTTAACTCCCCATTAGGCATTACTCAAATATGCATAACGAGTTAGTTCAGAGCATGCCCATTTGTTGGCAATACAGACCACAATACAATGGCAGAATTTGTGGCAATAGAGTGTGGTGGAATAGGAAAAGGTTCCCGTACAATTTATGTGGTGCAGATGATTCTTAGGCACGGTTAGTATAGTCATAAGTTATGTCAACACCACGTACGAAGCAAAGAGACCTCCTCTAAACAGGAGGAAAGTGAACACTTGTACTACACGAAAGGATTAGGATGACAGATCGGTGAGTGTCGATGATGCTTATTTGGTCTAAACAGTTCATAAAGGGTAAGTCTGTATTTACATTTCCTCTTTTGTTTGCATAGTGGATATATCTCATAAAAACTGCAACCATAAATTTCTACTGCTGATTTTTCTGGGAAACTTACGAAATACTGAAACATTAAAGATGACTTGGATATTATTTAGGTTTTATTTCAAATGCATTTAGGTGTATTTATTGGGGGCTCCATGTGTTTGAAAAACAAAATTTGAAAAAAGTATCTAGATACATTACAGAATTTAAACGTTTGATTGCTCATAACTCTTAAATGATAGAAAATTATAAAAAGTATTCAACGTTTTAATGATAGTAACTTGCACTTTTCAACAACCAAAATGTGATTGAATTCTGATAAAAACTGTGATTTTTAGAGAGTATTAAAGTGTTCTACAGCCGAGGTTGCCAATTTCGTAGCCGTGCAACATAACAAATATATTGTTTAGAGGTAAACACTTTTTCTTTAAACATGATTCCCAAGATATGTTTTTTTAACCACTGTGTGTTGTAGGGTCATAATTACAACCGACCAATTAAAACCATATATTTGTATATCCTGACAAGGGGGACATATTACATGGGTAGCTTTGTACAAACACAGAATGATTTAGTTTAAGTTAAGTTCAGGGAGCACATAATGATCTATGCTGTATTTAAAGGAGATCAAATTGTATACGGCAACCTGTTAAAAGGCAGAACTTTAAATCTTAAAAAACCTTTGCCTGTTGGTTTAATGGATTAATACGATCGAGTTTCGGCAGGGTTGGGAAATGGTCGCTTTTAACGATCAATAAAATTTCCGGAAGATTAGTTTCTATATGTGGTTTTTAGAGTGAAGGGGGTTACTTCAGGAAAAATTAAATAAATACAAACAATTGAAATTCAACAGTGTTGTCTGTGGGTCACTCATAATGCGGTATGCCAAATTTAAATAAGATAGGACATAAAAGGGTATATGTGACGCGCAAAATAGAAAGGGACCTAAGGGTAAAAACCAGTTTTGTTCTGGAGAGCCATTTTAAAGATTTAAATACGTGTATCTTTGGTGTACCATCACGTTCATAAAACGCGCATATCTCTGGGAGGGAACATTTTTGGGGCATGGAATCGGTCTTAATCGATGCTCAGCTGTCCACATCAAAAAAAAAGTGAAAATTGATTTTTTTACCCTTAGGTCCCTTTCTCTATGCGCTGTCACATATACAAATCGGTCTGGCCAGAATTAAACACATTTTATTTTTAACTTTGAAGTTCTGATTGACGTTGATCCTACGTTTGAAATGCATAGATATGAATTGTATTGTATCATATTTATCTCTTAAATGAAGGACAACTTTTGCAGTAAACAGTTCCCAAGATAGACGCTTTTGGGAAGTACAATATATTTTGTTTCCATAAATAAATATTATTAATTAAAATTTTTATTTAAATTACGCATTTTCTTTGAGTCAAACTTTGGAGGAGCATTTTCGAAACATTCTACTTTCTATCAGTTTTAAGGTTTAGAATCTAATGTCTACTCACCATCTTTATTCGTACTTTTACCCCTCCCGGTTTAGCTTTCTCTAGTCCATTCTTGAAACTTTCCAAATAATCGCCATAAACTGTTGTCATTAAATTCTTGTTTCGTTCCCACCATAAGAGATGTAGAATGTCCTATCGACTTTCTAAAATCTTTATTTAGTGAAAAGATCTGAATCTCCCATTTAGTCAATGAATTTCTCATCCAATTCCATCTTATTTTTTGGATGTGTTTCTCTTTTTATTATCTTTGCACTTCATTACGACGAACATTTATTTTCTATGGTTTGGTTTTCTTATATGTTTTTCTTCAGTGACTATTGAAGCGTTATTTATGGTGTAATTTAGTCCGTATTTTCCTTTTGGTCAAAGTGTTACAGCCATTGACTTCACCTCCCCGGCGGCGGTCTTCTGCCCTTGCTCTACGCGCTTTATTTATGGGGGCCAATCAAGCGCAACGCAAATTTGTGGCGCTGCTCTTGGCAACGAAGTTTCCCCATCGCAGGGGGTGGGGTGATTTTGGTGGCACCCTCTCCTACCTTATTTAAAATTTAATAAACTCTATGCAGTGCGATTGAAGTCCCTTGTTGTTAATGGATTGGGGAGAATTTATTTTGAAAGTTTTTGTTTTTTGCTTTCACGCATTTGTGTCGGATTCGAAATAATAAAAATGCGTTTAATGTCTCACTTTGATGTTATCGATTTCAATTTTTATTAAAGATAATTTCCATTAATTGAATGCCAAGTGAAATTTATTATTAAATTTATTTGTTATGCAAATGTTGCGCACTAATCACACTACAATGGCCGTGACGGCATTAGGGCGAAATAAATGGGCATTAAGGAAATGAGTGCGAGAATGGAGCGAATAGCTGGGGACCATGTGGTGTATGAGTAACAGCGTGTTTGATAATTGCGTATTCATTATACGCCACAATGGCATACAATCACATGCTATAAAGTGTTGATATAAGGAGGTGGGGAAAACAAGGTGTTGATTCAAATGGAAGAGAAGCGCAAGGCTCAGGTCGAAAGAAAAACTTGTTAAGATAAATCTTAGAGTAGATCTCCAAAACTTTTTAGACGTATCTCTTTTTTCCCATTTCCAATATTTATTAAAATTGAATTAATTTAGTCTGTTTACATGGAGATTTGTTGATTTTAATGATATTCGGGGACTCAGGTACTGCTAAAAAACAAACAACAGTCTAATCTGTACAAAATCACTAAAAAGTTAAGATTAAAACGCCAGTGATGGCTTTGGCGATTAGTGATGGATAGTCAGAATGATACTTTTTTTTACCAAAGTAAACTGTAGACCACCTCAGAAACCACTTTCAATTTCCAACAGCCACCGAAATAGCTAAACAATGCGAAAAAACACTTAATTCTCGATTCGGTTTTGTGGTATCAGATCCATTTTTATACCCGCACCACATAGTGGTATGGGGTATAATGGCTTAGTGCTTGCGTTTGTAACACATCGAAGGAATCGAGTTAGAATACCGGGACCAGAGAGAAAGTTGCTCAGAATTACATTTTGAGTCGATCTAGCCATGTCTGTCTGGCTGGCTGGGCGGCTGGCTGGCCGGCTGGCTGGCTGGTCGGCTGGCTGGCTGGTCGGCTGGTCGGCTGGCTGGCTGGCTGGATGTAAAGATGTCCATCTATTCTTGTAATCAAAGTACAGGTCGCATTTATGCACCGATCTTGATGAAACTTGGCATGTGGTAATATATTGGGACAAGGACGGACGCTATTGAATTTGGTCCAAATCGGAGCACTTTCTGATAGACCCCCCATACAAAGGAACTCCCGGATTTGGTCCAAATCCAGTTGATGTCGCGTGTATTGGTCAACAAATTAAAAAAATATGCCATTCGATGTAGAACTGACCACAAAATGTAAAAAAAAATAGTTGGACCCGCCTCTCGGACCTACGGGGCCTTCAGAACCCAAAAAATGGACCCATGATTTTAAATATAAGTGTGACCCCATAAATGAAAGGAAATTATCTTAAAATTTTAAATACAGAAAAAAATTCGACCTGTTTGGGCCCCATGGTCCATTAGGAGGGTCCAAAAGTTTCGGTTTACCCGGATTTTAGTGTGACCCCTCTAATGACAGGGAATTGCCTCAGGACTTTAAATATGTCAAGCCAAATGATTATCTCGTCCGTGGGAGGGCACAGGGTCCGAAAACAAGGTATGAAAATGTGGACCAACTATAATTGTTATACCCTCACCACATAGTGGTACAGATAGAAATAGCGACGAGTGCTTTCGATTAACAGGAGACTTAATCACATTTATAGTGGTGCGGGTATCATAGAGTCGGTCACGCCCGACTATAGCACTTACTTACTTGTTTTGATCTGATTTATAGCATTTTCATTAAGGTTTGGCAGGATGTTAATGAGTATGACGGTTTTTCGACAGATGTGTACCATGGTAAAGTTTGCACTTCGAAAAGCACATTGCGAGTATGGGATGCGCTCCTCCACAGTATCATGCATTCTTCATCACAGCGAAGGTGGAACAAACCAGGAATTCGCTACATCAGTCATGTCGTTAAGTAAATTATCTATGTCCCAGACAAATGGACGAACTACTTCTCCTCGAGCAGTTCAGCAGCACGATCAAAGTCACAATGGTAGCAGCTACTGCCTCGCAAAGGGAAACAGCCACAGAAAAAACTATGACAATTTGAGTATTAACCAAAAATGGAGGCCCAATCAGTAGCTTTCGACGGGATCCATATTTTGAGTCTTCGGCTATGTAACAAAGCACATTGCGAGTATGGGGTGCCCCCCTCCACAGTATCATGCATTCTTCATCACAGCGAAGGTGGAACAAACCAGAAATTCGCTTCATCAGTCATGTCGTTGAGTAAAAAACTATGTCCCGATCAAAGCCACAATGATAGTAGCTACTGCCTCGCAAAGGGAAACAGCCACAGAAAAAACTATGACAATTTGAGTATTTACCAAAAAATGAGGCCGAATCAGTAGCTTTCGACGGGATCCATATTTTGAGTCTTCGGCTATGTTACAAAACAAAGATGACTTGATAGGAGAGGTGCTTGGACCAAGCACCAATGCATCCGAAACATGAGCTACTTGCTGCTTTTAAAGCCATAAGGGCATCATCGACCCCTATTCTTTCTAAATAAAAAGTCTATATCAGTCAAGGACAGTAATTACAGAGCGAACTTAACTAATTTTCTGTAGTTTCAGCTTGACATTACACCTTTATTTGATCTTTGAATACCAAAAACTAGGCGATTTTCCATAATTTTCAAATAATAATTTGACTTAATGGATTTTAATGGAGGGATTCATTAATTTTCCACTGCAATCATGCGACCTGGCACTTTTTGCTTTTTTCTCAGAGACAAAGTGAAGTCCTAAGCCTACGATAACACCTCTTAAAACTTTTGACGCTAACATTCAAAGATGTTGGTGCAATAATCATCATAATTTGATCTATAGCTTGAAGCAGTAAGTCTTTTACAGATTTTTTTACATTTATCTAAAGTCAGAGTAGTACATCAATAAATAATTCATGTACCGAAATCTGCAAAATTCGCAGAACTCCTTCTTAAGTGCTACAGACCACCACCCCTGCCAATGTGGTTTTCGCTATTTTTTTCTGAACCTTCAATGAATTTTCTAAGCAAGGATATAAAAACAAATGAAAAGAGCTTAAATGGTCAATTTAACGGCTTTGTTTGTTTGCAGTTTTTCCTGTTGTAACGATACTTTTAGATGCCTTTTTCGTCGTTTTCCATTATTTTTCCCTTGTTTTTTTTTCTTTTTTATATTTGTATGAAATATTTTCGTTTTGGGTATCATTTCGATATTACATCCTCTGCCCAGAGCGTACTTTGTCCATTTCCAGCCTGTCATTGCTTTGAGGCTATAAAACAAAACTCAGCAGCAAAGTTACTTTAATTGCATCCCAAGGGTATACCTTTTTGCCGAACTGAAAATCCAACATGACTTCTAAAATTGTTGTGATAAATGTTCGTTTGTTCCAGCCGAAACACCGATGATATTTCAATTTCATCCGGCTGTTGAATGCCAAAAAATTTGGTGAGTGGATTTAACAGCGTATTTAGCATGCTATTCATAAATGCTTAACGTAATGTTCACATTATGTATGTACTTGTGCTTATTCTCGCTTACATATTTTGACATGTGCTGGGGAATTATTGTGTTGTCGACTTGTTCCGTCCAAATCCCTCGGTGATGTTTCATCTCTTACTTGTGTCGAAAAGCCGGCATAAAACATTAAAATCGTTAAATTTTCTAATGCGTTTTTTCCACGAAAAACTTTGGACTAAACACGTATCATGTGTGCGGGATTTGTTGAGGGATTTATGATACTAATGTGTTTTGGATTAGAGCTAGAACGTACTGATGTCATACTGGCAGGGGGCGTATGATTTATGCATAATTTAAATATTAAATCGTTTATCACTCATACGTAGGCATGTACCACACAGTACGGCAGGCGGGAGGGAGTTTAAAAATTAAAATTGAAAATCACATATGTATGTAAATACATGCAAACCTTTTATGTATCGTACGGGTACTTTGAGTAACTAAGCTTGTAACACGATTTATAGATGAAACGTGAAATGTTAAAAATATAAAAAAGAAATCTTTACAAAATTGAACAATAAAAATTTCAAAATTATAACCTATAAAACCCAATATGTGAGTGACTTTATTATCCTTTAGGTATGACGCCTTAAGGTATGATTTTTGTTACAAGAAAATGAACGGCTCTAACATCTAGCTGAGCCTTATCAGCTTTAAATTTCTTTCGTTGGCGTGATGTTTTAAATAAAGATGGTTCAACAATTTTATTATCAGATAAGGTTCACGGAGTTGACTTTGACAGAAATACACCAAGTAGGTGGTGTCCTCAATAACAGTAGACCAAAAGTGAACGACTGGGCGCCATAATTTGAATCAACCAAGATGGGTTGCTGTGTCGCTTCGAAAAGACCGTCAAAAACGCTATGATAATGTACGGAACCCTTTTCTCGAAGAGTTGTGCTGTACGTCTCCACACCCAACAGCAGCAGCTACAGCCTAAAAAGCTTCAACGGCCTTAGAAAATACTACTTTAATCACTGCAGGAGAAGAAACGACTTTGAACGCATTTGATAGTCAAGTGTACTCTAGCTGAAACTGCTTTAAAAACCAGCACCAGTATTAAAAGATGAGTAAAGCGCTCTATCTGTATCAAATGCAGGAGACACATTTGGTTTAGCTTTGATGGCATGAGGCCAACTACTTTTTAAAATCAGAGAACGGCATCTTTATTAAGAGATGAATAGAGTCCTCTGTCTGTCACAAATGCAGGAGATACACTTTTTTAAGTTTTGATGGCATGAGGACTTAAATTATAATTCAAACATCATTAAGTAAAGCTTCGTAATTAGCCAATTTTCCTCCTCAATTCGCAAATTAACCTGTAACTAAAAGTGTCCTCAAAAGCCGAAATTGTAGACCGTTAAGTCTATATTTAAAGTAATTAAACTTTGAAGTTAAATAAATTGCTTAAGATATACAACACAATTTATTTCTTTAAACGAGAATCGCGGAAAAATAAATTTTTGAAAACCATACTTTTTAATGACAAACAATGAGCAAACCCAAGTTTTCGTCAGTTTTCAAGAATTTAGAACTTTAGCCTTCCCTTTTTTTTGCTTCCTTTGACGAAATAGAGTAACGCGAATGAAATGTGCATTTAAAAATACAGGAAAGGAAACCAGGAAAGCAAAGAATGTTTAAAAAAATATATTGAAATATAAAAGATTTTGATTTTAATTCATATATACTCGTATATTGTGATCCATCTGGAGGTATTTTATCAGAACAAAAAAAAAACGTATAAAAATTCAAATCAAGCGTGGAATCCTTATTTGTAATTTGAAAAAACATTTTATGGCATTTGTTTTTTGAATATAATTTCCTTCAAATGCTGGCCGTAACTACGCCTGATGGTTTCCATTCTGAAGGTCCCATTTTAAATGACTCTTTCGAGCATTTCAACCGGTATGGCTTTAATGACATGCGTAATGTTGGCTTCCAAAACCTGAATCGTAGCTGGTTTGTCAGCATAGACTTTGGACTTTACGTAACCCCAAAGAAAAATTTCTAAAGGTGTGATATACCTCGATCTAGATGGCCAACTTATCTGTGCAAAACGTGAAATTAGCTGCTTTTCGAAATTTCCTCTCCATAGAATGTTTGAGCAGCTGTATGGCATGTGGCACCGTCCTTTTGAAATCAAGTGTCGTCAAGATTACGGGCTTCAATTTCAGGTAGCATAAATATCGATATCATGGCGCGATAGCGAGCACCATTCACGGTTACGTTCCGGCCATCATCATTTTTGAAAAAATATGCACCGATGATTCCAGCTTATAAACCGCATCAAACCATGGTTTTCTCTGGATATAATGGCACCTCTTGAACCTCTTCTTGTTGCTCTTCAGTCCAAATGCGGCAATTTTGTATATTAACTTTGCCGTTAAGCCAGAAATGGTCCTCATCTCTGAACAAAATTTTGGTCGAAAACAGCGGATCTTTCCGTTTCTCACCGAACACTCATTTCCATAATACAGTTGCCAACATTTGAAGGTAATTATTTTCAAAAAATAATGTATAATAATGTATGCCATAATGTATAATAATATATTCTTTCAAATTACCAATAAAGATTCCTCACTTGATTTGAATTTTTATATTTTTTTTGTTCTGAAAAAATACCTCTAGATGGATCACCCGTAATTGTGTAAGTAATGAATTTTATTCTAAACATATGTATCAAAAATGTATGCACGACCGTGTAACCTGACATTCGTAAAGCTTGCAGACAAAAGGTACCGTCTGTAAGCTGCTAAAAATATGCCATGCTTTTCCATGCTAATTTTATCTTCGAATTATTTTATTTCCAGGTTTTTTCTTCGAAAACATTTGCAATCAATAAGAATACGCAGATGAGAATAAAATTACAAATTGAATTTTAACTATGCAAATTGTTAGGAAATTTATCAAATTTAAAAAAAACCACATTCAATAGCATATGTGACGCTCAAAATGGAAAGGGACCTAAGGATAAAAAACAGTTTTGTACAGGAGAGCCATTTAAATACGTGTATCTTTAGTGTACCATCACTTTCATAACACGCGCATATCTCTGAGAGGGAACACTTTTGGGGCTTGGTATCGGTTTCATTCGATGGTTAGATGTTGTCCACATCAAAAAAAAATAAAAATTGATTTTTTTTTACGCTTAGGTCCCTTTCTCTATGCGCTGTCACATATGTTCTCACCAAATCAGTTTCATGATTTTTTTAAATGTATAGAAAAGAGGGTATATTCACTTTTTTACTCCATTTGCAAGAGATGATTGCATGTAAGATGATTTAGCCCTGTTCGTCCGTCTGTCAGTGAAAAACAACTAACAGGTCGCACTGTTGAAGCCGGGTGGTTGACAATTTGCTGAGATATGTGCTGATGGTCTAAAACGATTGATATTGAATATGGACCGAATCGGTAAAGAGGTTAACATGTTAGCCCTATAAGGACTAAATCACAACATTTGTGTTGTTTCGTGCGATGATTTTTAACAATTTTCGGCCTGGGCTATCGAGATGAGAGTGTTTAAATCAACTTGTTTCGACTTTTGACCATGAAGCACCATAAAAACCACTGTTAATCGCTGGTACCAAGAGTTCAGTCTCGAACGCCGTTCGCTCCAGCATGAATTTCGTGAAGAGCGTCCAACTTCGGTCACTTTGCATGAAACCATCGATGCTGTGCGTGAACTGAGCAAGACCGACATGTGACATACCGTAAGATTGAGGCATCCTTGGCCATTAGTATGACAAGCATCAATAAGATATTGCATGTTCATTTGGCCGTGAAAAAAATTTATTCTCGTTGGATCCCACATAATTTGACGAATGCTCAAAAAATGGGTCGTATGGATTGGTGCAAATAGATGTTGAAAAAGAATAACTGCGGTAGCTCAAAGGCAGTGTATACCATTGTCGCAGGTGACGAATCATGGATCTATGCATAAGAACCCGAAACAAAACAGCAATCGACCGTATGGATCTTTCAAGACGAGCCAAATCCAACAAAAGTTGTTCGTGGAAGAAATACATCGAAGCAAATGACTACGTTTTTTTCGGTATAACCGGCCATACTGTCAAGTGCTATTAGTGCATAGGTCAATTCTGAGTGGTATACAATCTGTGTGCCAACAGTGTTCGAAAAAATGAGGAAAGATAAAAAGAGAAGAGGACCATTGATCATCACGACAATGCTAGGTCTCACACATCAGCTGAAACGATGAGCTGATGTCGAATTGATGAGCCATCCACCGTACAGCCCTGATTTGGCACCTAATGATTTCTTCTAATTCCCTAGCGTCAAGAACAAAATGAATGGTCAACGTTTTTCATCGCCCGAAGCAGCTGTTGAAGCGTTCAAAAATCTTGTTTTGAAGGTGTCTTAATCGGAGTGGAAAAAGTGCGTTGAAAATTGGTTCGTGCTCATGCAAAAGTGTATTGATCTTAAAGGAGTATATTTTGAAAAACCAAAATATACTCCAAAGGTAAATTATTGTGTTTTTATTCCCGGACCCAAAATATAAATAGCAACCCTCGTATTATAGGGATTATATTTTTATTTATAGGTTACTACGAAGAACTTATCTGTTGTCACTACCAATTATTGGTACTAAAGTAACATGTACATCACAATTGGTTGGTTGACATAACCCACAGCTTTGGCAACCAATAATTTTACTTATTATGGGATATAATAAATTTATTGCTTGCATGTAATACAGGGTGACCCAAATGAGACCTAGTTATGTTAAACTCGTATAACTCTTGTAATAACGGTTTTTTATATATTTTATTTTATATATTTAATTCATTTTATGGGAATTTAACGTGACTATGTGTGAAATATGACATCAGACAAATGACCACCATTTTGCTCGATACAGGCATTGGCATCTCTTAGCGCCAAGCTGCTGCACAGCTTCCACGTTCTCTTCAGTACGAATATTTCGATGAGCACCTCTTCCTGGACGTTCGGCAACTGAACCCAGTTCCTCAAAACGGCAAACTAAACTAATCATGAAAGATGTGGGCGCTGATCTTACGTTAAAAAAACGGCGACAATTTCGCTGCGTCAGAACAATTGATCGTTGAGAAGAATAATAAAAATCGATAATTTTAATGCGTAGTTGTGGACTGTACGTATTCGTTTTAAATTTCCATATATTCAGAAAAAATAAATTATGTTCAAAAATAAAAAAGTTATTTGTGTTACACATCAGCTGGTCTTATTTGGGCCACCCGTTTTAATATTATCGAAGCTACTCCATTAATTTTGCATGAAAAAAGTGTTTTTTTAATCGAAGTTATGAAGCTCTGTTCGGTCTCCAACTGATTTGTTCTCGGTGTGTGGTTAAAGAAAAGTTTTCTTTGGTTCCTTAATGGAATATTGAGGGAAATTAGTTTAGTATTCTTGTAATGTTCATAATACAATTTGGGCGATCTTGCTAATAGTATTTAAGATTATAATTATTGAATCCAGCAGACTGAAAAATTGGAATCGAAACCACGCCCATTGTTGTTTCATCTATTATGGTTAATAGCTTGTCACCCAATTTATAAGGGTTAGTTTGTTGTGAAATCTTTAATATTTTGACTTCGCATTTCCATTTTATGACGTTTAGAAAAAAACACTTATAAATTAGCTTTGTCTCAATAGTCATAGACATACAGAGATAAAAGATTTGGCTGATTTCGAAGCCCTGAAAAATTGGCGTGGTCACTACCTACCCGTTAATGTTTTATTTGGACTTTTCCTTTGCATATAAAGAACAGTGGAACCAACGTCTTTGTTATCGAGGCTTAATCTAAAACTCCACTAGTAACGAAACAGAATTTTTTCTGTTGTCAGTAATCCTTGCTCAACATTTCCTCGCTCACTTGTTATTTTGGTTCAAACGCATTATTTACTATAGAACGTAAAACATTCAGCAACATTTTTTAAGTAGTATTAAAAGCTGGAAGATTTGGGCCTATTCCCAATATCTAATGTATCTAATTGTTCAGTCACTTGGTCGCTTTAATGCTAGACGGCGCTGACTAAAAAACAATAGATGGCTTTGAAGTGGCTTGTATTTTATGTACTTGCTTATTGTACTCCGAAAGATTTCCGTGCTAGGAATTTAATACCTAAGTATTACCAAATTTGTACTTGTCTCATTCTGTGAAAGCTTGTCTCAGGTACCCCTTAGCTATTTGCGGCCAGTGGATTTATGTCCATGTGAAAATCTGTTCATAAAGAAATTTGATACAATCAATTTAGTAAAACTTTGCAAAGCAAATGGCATTTAGGTCAAACTACCATATGAGCGACGATTTATTCCTTGTTCATGTTTGCCTGCTAATGAGCGATTTATGCCCTAAGTCGTTACTTGTAGACTCTGCATAACATCTAGACAGACGTACATATGTAAAAGTTAAAACTTTACCAGTATGCAGATGTGTTCATGGGTGTATGCATCTATAATCATTGCGAAATTGCTTTATCGACTTCCTTTTCCTCTTTTGTGGATGCCCGCCTCAAAGTGGTTGATTTGATTGAAGCCTCTGCATAAAACGACTTTCGGCCGGCCAAAACAATCACAGTTTGGTAATTTGGCTTTTCTGATCATGGAAAGCTTCTCGTTGTATTGTTGCTGTTTATTCGGTGAAGGTAACCTTTCCCAAGAAATCGATGTAGGAATTTTATTGCTGCTAAAACCACATGCCATATGCCACAAGAAGCAGTACATCATAACTTCCTAGCAAGTGAAATACAAAGACCGAACCCATTGGCCTCATCTACGGTTGCCGAGAGTTGATGTCCATAAAGTGTCCTCAAATACGTTGGTACATGATGAATCAATAAACATGTTGTGTTAAAAGGAATCTAAAATGGTTGGGGTTTAAAGAAATGCTGAGAACCAAATTTCAGCGGATAGACAAACTTTCCAAGTTGTAAGTATTGACGGCTATTATAAATATCATCAAAATTTGCTGTAGCTCAATTAATATTAATTTGTTAGCCAAAAGTGTTTGGTAATATCGCATGTTAACATGCCAAAGTTAAACCACCCTTATCATAATGTATCTCTGGACTGTTTCTTCTTACTAACAGAAGCATCAACCGTATTTTGTTAAAATCTTCTTAGAATAATTAAAATTGTCTTCACACCAGAAGAAGACTCATTTTCAAAACAATATTGGAAGTATAATTAAAAATTTCCGCCAACCCTTCATAATTCTTCCATAGATCATGTCAAATATTTGGTTTTCTATTCATTACATTTTCAAGTTTAACGCTTCTACACACAAATTATAAAAACGAGCTGAAAAAGTTATCCAAAACATTTTCACGGACAGACACGCTGTCGGCTGATAGAATGTCTTAATGGCTTCTTTGGCTAAGTGGCAAAGAATTTGCTACCGGATATTTATTCGTGAACCCACTCTTCCAACTCCTTACAACGAAACATTTTTCGAAAATTCTCCTAACAAAATTTGTTACAGACAATTTCTTAAGATTTTAATGGCAAATAATAACAATGATGGTTAATGTGGTAAATGATTTCAAAGTTTTTGAAAACTCTCATCTTTTATGTCTGTATTCGGTGTTTTACTTTGTGGTTTCACCCGAAAGACAAACAGATTCCAGCACACTTTACCAGAAATTTAATAGCCCTTATTAATCTTCATTTGTTGTAGACGGAGGGCAATTATTGGTATATTTTGTTAAAATAGACGAAGGCTGCTTTATATATTTCTGGCCTAATAATCAAAATGCGAATATTTATCTTCAAAAATGGTTTTATTGTTTTTCAAAGTTTTCTCCAGCAGGATTTGTACACTTTTGCATGGGCTCAAACAAACTGTCGAAGCACTTTTTCCACTCCGATTGTGACACCTCCAAAACGCCTAAACAGCATCTTCTGACAGCAAAAATCCTTGACCACGCATTTTATTCTTGATATACGGGTGCTACGTCAGAGCTGAAAGGCGGATGACCCATTAATTCGACGTCTTTGCCGGTCAAAAAGACGCTGGTATGAGCCGATGTGTGAGAGCTCTCATTGTCATGGTACATAACGATTCGTCTTCTCTTGTTCGTTTTTCGAATTCCTCCGAAGACTTCAGGCAAACAAATTGTGGTGTACCACACAGAATTGACCGCCCTACGTTCTTCAAGCGGAGCAGTCGCCACATGACCAGTTTTGCCGAAGAAACTGGCGACCATTTCCTTCGAAGTGCTCCTTCACGAGCAACTTTCGTTGGATTTGGTTCGTCTTCGAAGACGCACACGTTCGATTGCTGTTTTGTTTCTGGCTCATATGAATAGGTCCATGATTCATCACCTGTAACTATCTTACAAACGTCTTTTGAAATACCGTCATCATATTTTTTCAAAATTTCTCTGTACCAATCAACACGAGCCTTTTTTTGAGCGATTATCAAATTGCGCGGGATTCAACGAGAACAAACCTTTTTTACGGCCAGGTGTTCATATAATATCGAACTTATGCTAGTGGAAGAAATGCCTAAGGATGCCTCTAACTTTTGGTATGTCACATGACGATCTCCGATTATCCGTTCACGCACGGCATCAATGTTTTCTGGCACAACGGACGTTTTTCAACGACCTTCGTCTTTGAGCGTCGCCACGATTGAATTCATGAAACCAGTTTTTCACAGTGCTAAAGGATGGTGCTTCATCGCCATACAAAGATTTAAGTTCATCAATGCACTCTTGTCGTGATAATCCACGTCAAAAGTTGTGAAAAAAGATCGCACGGAAATGTTCACGAGTTAATTCCATTTTTTTTTGCCAAATTGATTTTTTCAAGTCACTGTAAAAAACACAAATTATGGTTGTACGTCAAAACGTTCTGAGTACGTTCATGCTAAAAATTGTCAAACTTTCCAATGAATATGTAAGATGGCACCAGGTGACACTTAGTGTTACCTATGTCAGAAATATATATAGCAACCCTCGTATTCCTTTTATGTGATGATATGATGCAAAGGCATTTAAAGAATATATAAATGATACCAGGATGACGTTTTTGATCGAGTAGCTGAAACCTTTAGCGGGAATTTATAACGGGTGATTTTTTAAGAGCTTGATAACTTTTTTTTTAAAAAAAACGCATAAAATTTGCAAAATCTCATCGGTTCTTTATTTGAAACGTTAGATTGGTCCATGACATTTACTTTTTGAAGATAATTTCATTTAAATGTTGACCGCGGCTGCGTCTTAGGTGGTCCACTCGGAAAGTCCAATTTTGGGCAACTTTTTCGAGCATTTCGGCCGGAATAGCCCGAATTTCTTCGGAAATGTTGTCTTCCAAAGCTGGAATAGTTGCTGGCTTATTTCTGTAGACTTTAGACTTGACGTAGCCCCACAAAAAATAGTCTAAAGGCGTCAAATCGCATGATCTTGGTGGCCAACTTACCGGTCCATTTCTTGAGATGAATTGTTCTCCGAAGTTTTCCCTCAAAATGGCCATAGAATCGCGAGCTGTGTGGCATGTAGCGCCATCTTGTTGAAACCACATGTCAACCAAGTTCAGTTCTTCCATTTTTGGCAACAAAAAGTTTGTTAGCATCGAACGATAGCGATCGCCATTCACCGTAACGTTGCGTCCAACAGCATCTTTGAAAAAATACGGTCCAATGATTCCACCAGCGTACAAACCACACCAAACAGTGCATTTTTCGGGATGCATGGGCAGTTCTTGAACGGCTTCTGGTTGCTCTTCACTCCAAATGCGGCAATTTTGTTTATTTACGTAGCCATTCAACCAGAAATGAGCCTCATCGCTGAACAAAATTTGTCGATAAACACATTTCGAACCGAACACTGATTTTGGTAATAAAATTCAATGATTTGCAAGCGTTGCTCGTTAGTAAGTCTATTCATGATGAAATGTCAAAGCATACTGAGCATCTTTCTCTTTGACACCATGTCTGAAATCCCACGTGACCTGTCAAATACTAATGCATGAAAATCCTAACCTCAAAAAAATCACTCTTTATAAATACAAATTAATGTTTATTAACCATTATAAATTAATAATAATTACAAATTAATTTTAATAATTACACACCACTTCTTTAAAAAAGGGCACTAGTTTTAATCGATTTATCTAAACCAACCAGAGCGTTTATAAAAATTAAGTATTGTCCGAAATGAGGTACCCACCTCGACTGATGTAAAAATGTTGAGGTTGCCATCCTAGTGGATAAAATGCAATGCTGGTGGACGGACTTCGTCGTTGCACCATTTCCACTGGCTAAAATGAAGCTGCCGTAGCCAAGAAATCTGGAATTTCTATAAGGAATTAATCTCTAATTCACGCAGCAGACTGGTGCAAATGCTGCATAAAGATATTGCATTATTCACTTATACGATCCTCAGCAGTTGAATACACAACCCCTTGAGCTTCGATATCGAACTTTAGTTTGGGTTCTTGAGCTTCTTAAAATGAATAACGATGTGGCTCAAACATGCCAGTTCATCCTTAGAGAGCGAAAGTATGGCGCAGCTTCTCGAGCTTTAGTATATTAGCCTATTTTTTTGAAAATGTAGCTGGAAACGCTATTTCTAGCAAAAGTAAGCTTTCTTGCGGCATTATAAATCACGCTCTGTGGCCTGAGATTTAAAACATGAACTTGAACGATCTTTATTTTCAGTAGAAGCGACATGCCTTACAACCCACCATCTTTTGAGCGCAGAGCTGGTTTTTGTGTTTTTAGCTGTCGATGTCAATTGGTCAGCGTTGAAACGCTATTGATATCCTATTGCGTAGTAAGAGGGCTTATCAATAGTTCTGTGACTTTTCGAATAAAACACAGTTTTTTTTGCAAAAAAATAAAAATATTTTTAACGTAATCTTATTTTAGCGCAATACACTTTGTCCAACGTTTCTCCTATTTTTGTATCCTTTCAAAAAAATTTTCGAGGTCCATAAAATGGGCATTTGTTTGATCGATAATTTCATCGTTGGAGCTGAAGGACTTTCCACCGAGCCATTTCCTTAGGTTTGGACGTAGGAAATAGTCACTGGACGCTAAATCCGGAGCATATGACGGATAAGATACCAATTCGTAACCCAATTCATGCAATTTTTCCATTAAGACTTCTCATGTGTGCACCAGTGCATTATCTAGATGAAAAAGAACTTTTTTCTCGGCCTTATGGGGTCGTTTTTTTTTTAAATTCTCATTAAATCGGTCCAATAAGTTTGCATAATATTCACCGTTTATTGTTTTTTCCTTTTTGAAGGTAATCGATGTGAAGGTAATCGACGTGCATCCCAAAAAACTATTGCCATCACTTTATTGGTCACCTTGGCCTTCTTCGGAGCTGGTTCACCCAGAGAAACCCATCGTTTAAACTGCTGCTTGGTCTCAGGATTGTTAAAATGTATTCATGTTTTATCCACAGTTACAAAATGCTGCAAAAACTCATTTGAATTACGGTTAAACAACTCCCAACAATCCTTTGAAGTTGTCACATGATTAAGTTTGTAGTCAGTTCAGAGCAAACGCGGCACCCATCATGCAGACAGTTTTCTTAAACCCAATTGTTCATGTAAAACAAAGCAACACTGCCAAAATGCGTGTGGCATTAACAACCTCACGCACTTTCACTCTTTTTCTCCGCCATAAGGGGTCGTTTTTTTTAAATCCTCATTAAATCGGTCCAATAAGTTGGCATAATATTCGCCGATTATTGTTTTTTCCTTTTTTAAGGTAATCGATGTGGATTATTCCGCGGGCATCCAAAAAAACTGTTGCTAAACCTTATTGGCCGACAAAGTCATCTTGGCCTTCTTTGGAGCCGGTTCACTCGAAGAAACCCATTGTTTAGATTGCTGCTTGGTCTCAGGAGTGTTAAAATGGATTCATGTTTTATCCACAGTTACAAAATGCTGCAAAAACTCATTTGAATTGCGGTTAAACAACTCCGAACAATCCTTTGAAGTTGTCACATGATTACGTTTGTGGTTAATTCAGAGCAAACGCGGCACCCATCATGCAGACATTTTTCTTAAACCCAATTGTTCATGTAAAATTAAAGCAACACTCCCAAAATGCGTATGGCATTAACAACCTCACGCACTTTCAGTCTTCGATCGGCCAGCAGCATATCGTAGATTTTTTCGACATTTTCGGGTGTATGGACCTTAATGGACCAGAACGTTCAGCGCCATTTGTACTTGTGCGACTACAACTAAAGGCAGTAAACCAATTTTTTACCATTACAATCGATGGTGCAGTATTTATCAAGCTTTCCCTTGGTTCGATTGACTTTTTTCCCATAGAATAAGCACTCGAAATTCACAAACTAAATGACGGAACTCGGAACAGTAGTCTATTAACAGATGGTACTCGTACTTGATGGGATCAGTGTTGCATTTCATATAACTTCGAATGGGGTTGGAAAAGTCACAGATTTATTGGTATAGGCAGACATGGTTGACAGGATGTGCTACTTCAAAGGCAGCCAACATATTATAGAGAATATTATAAATTATTTGGTAATTTTTGTATCCTCCACCCAAGAGTGGATGGTACATTAAAAGTGTTATTCCGTTTGCAACAACACGGAATATTGAAATATATATATGTGACGCGCAAAATAGAAAGGGACCTAAGGTTCAAAACCAGTTTTGTTCAGGAGAGCCATTTTAAAGATTAGGTCCCTTTCTATTTGCGCTTAGAATCGTCGACTTCACTTTCATAAAACGCGCATATCTCTGGGAGGGAACACTTTTGGGGCATGGAATCGGTCTCATTCGATGCTCAGATGGTGTCCTCATCAAAAAAAGAAAAAAATGAAATTGATTTTTACCCTTGGGTCCCTTTCTCTATGCGCTCACATATTTAAAAATATATTTATTGTTAATAGTCCTAAAATTCTAAGACGATCTAGCATGTCCGTTCTTCCGTCCATGTGCCATTTAAAAGCATGCTAGCAGTCTAACGAATCAATCTAGGATCCTGAAATTTTGTACGGTGATGGCTTGGGTTCATAGGATATTTGGGACTATAAACAGGCGAAATTGGTCTTGAGAAAAAAAGTTTCCATTTAAAGGACTAAAGGTACCTCGGCAAAAAGAGGTATTTGCTTAGAAAATAATAATTTCTTGTGGACGGTTAAAATGGGTACTGTTAGCTGGAACGCACTTAGGATCTCAAAAAAGGCATAGTTGTTGGACGTTTTGGCTCATGTGGCACAAAAACCCAACCTCATGGTCAAATCGGGCGATTAATAGTCAATGTGGATATGTGGGTTCTTAAAGTAAAGCAAATTTTGCTGCGAATCCAAATATGGAGCAATTTTAAAGTTTTGGCTGAGATTAGGGACAGACTCTTGGTCCAAAAGAGGCCAATAAACGGAAATTTTTGCGATGGTAGAAGGTCAAAACGGGCGATTAATAGTAAATATGGATGTGTGGGTACTCAAATTAAAAAAAAAATTGCTGGGAATCCAAATACAGAGAAACTTTGAAGTTTTGGCTAAGATAAGGGACGGACGCATGGACCATTTTGTGCTTTAATAGCATTGGGACGGTGCAGGGTATATAAGGGTCGGTCTGGCAAAAATTAAAGCAGTTTCTATTTGTTTGAATTGAACTTGTGATTGAAAATATAGATTACACATATAAGTATTAACAACTTAGTACAAAATCATTGCTGGTGGAAACATTATATTTTATCTTTATTTTCGTTTAGTATGACTAAGAATATTGCCGTCACACGAACGTTCAGATCTTCCCATTCTGTTTTTCTCCGTACTCCAACAACATAAACCAATAACAATTCCATTTTTATTGCCCTCCCATTTGCTAAGAACATTTCATTTTTATAGCCCTGCTGGAAGAAATTAATATTTTATGACTTATTTGCTAACATTCTATGATTATGATATTTATGATCGACCACACTCCGAAAACAAGTCAGCCATACCATAGCCGCCAACGAAGTTTTTCGTCTTAGCCGCTAGTAGTTTTTTAAATAACCACGGCTTTTATTACACACAAATCATTTTTGTATGAGTGACATGTAAGAATTCCGCAAATTCTCCACCGAAATTGACATTTGACAGATTTATGTGGAAGTATGTAATGTGGCCTAAGCGTTATCGCCCCAAAAAACAAAAACAGAAAATTCGAAGTGTGTAAATGTGATTATCACAAATCCTTCATGGGGCAATTTAAGGGAAGACGGACAATGACGCTATCGCTTTTGCCGCTATACTACTAATGACTTGCCATAATGATTGTCCACCCCTGCCCTAAACCGAAACCCCCTTAGGAATACTCACATACGTTAGTCTGTCGGTCCCTCTGTTCGTACTTAGTGGCGTTCAAATGTTAAATGTCAAAGACTTATAATAGTTTAGATACTGCTAAGACTCTTGAAATATAACTGATTTATGTATTTTATACAGATAAGATCGCAGCAGCGTAAAGCGTTGCTGTGAGCATGGCCAAAACCGTGGGTGGCCTGGGGTGGGCCGAGAATGTGTGTTGTTTAAATTGCAATCAATGTCTTGAACATAATAATGTAATTTAAGCCCATAGCAATAACGATGACATCAATTATCATTTGGCTAAAATCCAAATGACATACATCTTTTTATTACCACTAGAACGTGAAACAAACCAAGCATGGAGCAAACCATCACCAGGCACTGGCGACCAGCAAACCATACCGAAAGCATTGAAGCAGTGAAATAGTTAGTCAAGCTTCCTGCCGAACGACGACATCAGCTATCAAGTATCATCATCATCATCATCATAGTCAGGATATTAAAAGCAAAAGTGCAGAAATAAAGAGTGTGCGACGCGCGTGTGACACATTTTTGGGAAATCATTATTCCAATGAAACAATTCGTCATGCTAAAGATTTAGAGAAGTGTTAACATGAAGAGTAGGGTGGTCAGCACTGTGGAAGTCTTTAAATTACTTAAATGCAGCTTTATATAGGGTGATCCATCTAGAGGTATTTTTTCAATAGGGTTTTTTTCACAGATTACGCGTTAGTTGTATTAAACTTTATTTTTTATTTGTTTTCAGTACTGTTTGACATTTCATCATGGAAAGACTTACACCGCAACAGCGTCTCCTAATTGTGCAACTGTATAATGGAAATGAGCGATCGGTAAGAAACTGACTTCGGCCTAAATTTTGTTCAGTGATGAGGCCCATTTCTGGCTCAACAGCAACGTCAATAAACAAAATTGCTACATTTGGGCTAAAAAGCAACCAGAAGAGTTACAAGAGGTCTCATTATACCCAGAGAAATCCACGGTTTGGTGCAGTTTATGGCCTAGTAGAATCATCGCTTCATATTTTTTCCAAAAAGATGATGGCCGTAAAGTAACCATGAATGGTGCCTGCTCTCGCGCCATGATATCGGACTTTTTGCTACCTCAAATTAAAGCCCGTAATTTTGACGAAATTTGATTTCAACATGACAGTGCCATTTGCCATACAGCTGCTCAAACAAAGTATCTAGTGAGAGGTAATTTTGAGGAGCCAGTAATTTCACGTTCTGGACCGGAGCGTTCGCTGCCTAGGTCGTGTGATATCACACCTTTAGATTTTTTTCTTTGGGGCCATGTAAAGTCCAAAATCTATGATGACATACCAGCTACGATTCAGGGTTTGAAAGCCAACATTACGCGCGTCGTTAATGCCATACCGATAAAAAAAACTCGAACGAGTCATCCAAAACAGAATCCTCAGAACAGACAGCATGAAACGTAGTTGCGGCCAACATTTGAAGGAAATTATATTCAAAAAATAAATGCCATGAAATGTCCTTTCGAATGAAGAATAAAGATTCCATACATGACTTGAATTTTTGTATTTTTTTAATTTTGAGAAAAAAAAACCTTTAGATAAATCACCTGATATTAAACGCAAATAGTTTTTGTTGTTGCTGCTTATAGTGTCGGGATGACAGTCCGTGGCCGAAGAATTGCTCCCTCAGCCGGTGCATAGAAGCAGCTGCCGGGGGACCACTCTTATGTAATGGTTAAAGTTAGTGCACAACTATCACACAAGTTAACCAGGTTCAAAAAGTTGTATGAACATTTAACATCTTTCAGCAGCAGGATTTCAAGCTTATAATTGCTGGCGACTTTACGAGAAAGTGTAGTACCTTTAATCCTTGTCAAAGCTGCTTAACAAAATTATTTTGTCTTTCGGATAAGTAGATCCCGATGAGTAAATCTAGGAACTAAACCTTGCACAGCTCACTAACCTAAAGAGAAGTTTCTCATCTGTTCCTTAATGGTGAGGGAAGAGAGTACTTATATCCTTATACACAATTACAGCAGGGGCTTAGCTACATTAGGAGAATGTGTGTGTCCTTCAGGATGTCACACAAAGATACCTTAGGTCTTCTTGGTATTGGCCTTTACGCTACGGCCGTCATCGTTCAAGTGCACTCACGAACTCGCTTTGAATAATTTTTAATTCCGGTGCGTTGGTTTCCATGTAAATTTTCTTTTCCCGTAACGTTTTCATGATTTGACATAATGCTAGATAAAACGCTTTAGTTATTTTTGACATTGTTTGAGAAGGCAGTCTGATGCTGATTACTTATTTTCCTCAACATTCCATTCACCAGCACACTTGTTTTAAATCAGTGCGTGCTCTTCTTCTAATACTAAGTGACCAGGACTTCCTGTTCAATGCCAGATCTAGACGGTTTATACATTCGATAGAAAATAGTTTCAATGGTTCACGCAAAAAAAAAGTATGGTTGTGCTGACAAAAGTCACGAAGGGGTGGCCAATTTTTGGAAGCGAAGTTCATAAATTATTCGTTCTTGGTGATCTCCAGGCTTTAAGTGTTGCACTAACTGCACCTTGTATGGAAAAAGATGTCTCCTTAATGTTCTGCGTAAAGACCTGTCAGACATTTGGAGTTGAGCAGAGAGCCTTCGAGTTTATGTTTCAGGATTCTCCTCAATACTCTCCTGATTGCGTTGAATATATCCTACATTATTTACAGAACGTGGTATACCGCTTCGTGGAAGATCCCTCACTGAGCCATTAAGCGTCGCATCATTAAGCGTCGAATCATTGATTCGGAGGGTGAATTCTGCACATTGAAATGACGACGATAGGCCCGTTGAGTTTGCATTATTGATCGATGATGTTCCAAATAAAATTCTACGATTTTGGCTTGTTGGATAACTTTCCAATATTCCATGATTAATCTTCAAGATTTATTTTAAGTCCTTAAAAGAAAAGGGGGAAAATTACATAAGAAAATCTATTCATTTTTCAAATCCCTTCGCGACTTTTGCCACATCTTGTACTATTGTTGTCAGCATATGTGGAACAACAATATTATGATCCTCACAAGAATAGTAAGATTAAAATACAACGATACTATGATCCTCATAACTATAGTTTGATTCACACATAAACATACTATGATCACCGCAACCATAGCATGATTCTCCACAACCATAGTATGATTCAGTTAAAACCACTCAGTAATATCCTCACAACCATAGTATGATTCACAAAAAACCATGTTATGATCCATAGTATGATCATACACAATTATACTATGATCCCCAATATAATTTATTAGAATTGGGTTAAGATGTCAACAATAGATTTGAATTTAAAAATTACATTATACGAGGGCGACCGCAAAAGTAACTGGCCTAACATAAAAAACCGTTCTTTTTGGAATTATTATTATTTATTTTTCAACATAATCTCCTTCCAACTCAAAACACTTCATCAAACGTTTTTCAAGTTTTTTAATTCCATCCGAAAAATAAGATTTTTCAAGACCTTCAAAATATGCCTCAGTTTCAGCAATAACCTCGCTATTGGACGAAAATTTTTTGCCACCGAGAAATTTTTTTAAATTTGGAAACAAGAGATAATCAGAAGGAGCTAAATCTGGACTATATGATGGATGCGGAGCAATTTCAAATCGTAGTTCGGCCAGTTTTTGTTGAGTTAAAAATGCAGTGTGTGAAGGAGCATTATCTTGATGAAAAAGAACCTTTTTTTCTAAATGCGGTCGTTTTATATTGATTTCTTCACTCGATGCACAATAATATTCACTATTTATAGTTTTTCCTTTCTCAAGATAATCAATAAATATTATACCCCTTGCATCCCAAAGTACTGTGGTCATTACTTTTCCTGCTGACTTAACAGTTTTCGCCTTCTTGGGACCACTTTTACCAGCTTATATCCATTGTTTTGACTGTTCTTTGCATTCTTCAACAGTTATGAATCGGCGCAAGAACTCTATTGGATTACGCTGATAAATCGCTAAAAGCTCTTCGGAATTCGTCCAACGGACGATTTTTTGGGGCAAAGTCAACAAAAGCGGCAGCGTTCTTGCATGTGCAGTTCATCATGTAAAATACTCCAAACTTGTTTTTCGTGTATTTTAACAATATCAGCAAGATTTGTGAGTTTTATTCGTATATCTTTAGTCACTTCATTAAATATTTTTCTAATGTTTTCAATAGTAGTAGCAGTTTTCGGCCATTATCACCATGATGGCCATGAACAGAATCCAATTCATCTTTGATTAATTGTGGCGTATAACCTTCCATATAAAGGTGTTTAATTACCGCACGAAACTCTTTATTTTCCATTTTTCAAAAATTATAAAACTTGTTTACTTCAATCACCTGTAACAAAAAAAATAATCATTAAATATTTCGTAAATTTTGACAGATGGCTTATAAAAGATTGCATTTAAAAAACAAAACAAAAAAAGTTGCTAGTAAAATAGAAAATGTCCCAGGCCAGTTAGTTTTGCGGTCGCCCTCGTAGTATACATAAAACTAAAAATAATAGAAGTGATTTATTCAACAGTAGAAAAAAATCAGATTAAATAAACGTAAGCGTTTATATTAAAAATATTTCAGTTAAACAAAGCCAAAGCAGCTTGTTTAAAAAATTTTAACTTCCATATAAAAAGTACTATAATTGCACTAGATTCGAAACAATAGCATTGTTTTAAAAAGCATACTCAAATGAATACAGTATAATATTATTGTTAACATAAAATGCAATAAGCAATACTTTGTCGCACCAACAATATTTTTATTGGCAATAACACTATTGTTATATTTCAACAATATTGTGATTGCGGCAATCATACTATTGTCAAAATTAAATTCAGCAAACAATGCAATGATTGCGACGAACATACTTGTAATAGTAACCATGTTTTTTCTCTGCGTGTTGAGAGATTTTAGTTGCCGAATTCGATAGGGTACATCTGAAGTTTCTGAATCCATGCTAACTGTTCCCACGCCCTCCATCAGAGTATAGATGGTATATTCACTTTGTAATTACGCATGCAACACATCGAAATATTGGTCCGAGAGCCCATAAAGTTAAATATTTTGAATCGTTCGCCTGTACGCCTGTCTTGTGGAAAGCAAACAACAGGTACCACTACAAATTTTAGAAATATGTGACGCCTGACTGAGATGGTTGATAATGAAAATGGGCCGGATCGTTCAATATTGCTCACACAAGAACTAAGTCAACCTCTTAACAAAAAACACTTCATTTTTAATTATTTGGTGTTCTATTGCTTCTAAAACAACAGTTTCAACTCTGATTGTTACGAAATTTTCACATTAATTTATAAGGTGCATTAGGATGTGATTGGTCAAGGAGGAGTGGCATTGCCATTACAACCCTGACCCTCTTAATACTATATTTCAAGAACTGTTACAGATATAACAAGGATATTTGAAAAGCTGAAATTCGAGTAGAGAGTTGGCGGTGCCAACCCTCTTAAAGAAATCAACTTTGTGGCCAAAATAATGGACCGATCGTAATAAAATTTGTACAGAATGAAATTAATGATTTGGAAATTATTAGAGTCTATATTGTGCTAAAATTGGACCAAAGGCTGTGACATCGCCAATTCAACTCCGAACTTTGAAAGGCCAAATCTCTTTAGCTAAAACCTACTTATATATGACGATATTAGTTGTTATTTATATGATTTTGTTTTAAAGTGAAACACACACTGATGGTAAAAAGACAGGTGCCATGCCCCCTTGAAAAAATGTTCATATTAGACCGGAATTAATGATGAAGTGTATATATATATATATAAGCTATAGAGCGGTCGGACTTAATTGCCAGACTTGTTAAGTTGCTTTCGTCGGCATTGAAGTCTTTGCCATTAATTAACTTTTCGATATCTCTGTATCTAAAAGTCCTAACTTTTCAGTGGGTTCTATAGGTTCAGTGGACGCGGTTTTTAGTACCCTACTTTCCTATTAGCAGCTGTCAACATTGGATGGGAATTATGTTTCCACTGCGCACTAATGTCACTGCGCACTAATGTCAGTGTTGTGAGTTTGTGCTTATGTTTTTTACATCCAGAAAAAGTGCGATATATAAACCCATTAAAATTGTTGACGATAGGCTTAGAATTATTCAAAATTTTCCGTCTATTCGTCAGTGCATATACTATTGTAAACAAAATACAGTAAAACAGATAAGTTCAGTTCAAACCTTGATATAGCCACCATATAAATATTTATATCAATTTTAGGTCTAACAGCTTTAAAAGAACAAAATTTCATCAGAATTCAACGAAATTTGGCTTGTTGTGATAATAATTTGCATACAGCATAAAAATTGCTAAAAAAAAGTTGATATCTGTCTAATTGAATTAGCCCTCATTTAAATGTATTTACAGGTTTTTTGTTTAGAGACCTAGGAGCTGAAAAACTCAATAGGTTGTAGAGAAATATGAATTGAGACGTTATTTTGCACTCAGACTATAAAGAGACCAGATCATTTGGAATCTTAATAAACATCCTATACAAATCTTATTCCAGGTATGGGGTCTAACCAACTTAAGGCGGAAAACGAGATCGTTCCAATAATTTTCAACATTTCAATAACGTTTTTGATATTAAAATTATATTAAAAAAAACGAGAAACTGAATTATCAAGTGAATAAATACTTGACAGACATCACTTCTTTATCTATTTTTAAAAAGGAATCTTCACTGTAATAAAAGAAAAGTATGGAAAATCTGCAGCATCTGTACGCTTATTAGGAAATAACTAAATTCTTTGTGAAAGTATGAAATAGAGCTTTCCAAATTATATACCACAAGAGGTCATTATCCAGACAAATAAGCCATTGAAGACGTAAAGGTTAATATAATAAAATGGATACAATTAACTCAGAGGGTCTGAAAACCTCTTGTATGCCAATAACATAGGCATTGTGAAGGAAACAGAATGACTTTTAAATAAAGCTTTTTGGAAACATGTGTATGGAGTCAATTATATGATTCTGGTAGATATTTATGACAACACTAGCTGACCCGTCAAACCTTGTTTTGTTTTATCATGGCCACATTTCCTGCAGAATTACCAAACCATCAACCCAATTTTGTTCAAATACCGTAAACAGGAGCAGAAATAATGGATTTTTAATTCATGATTTGTATGGGAGGTACCACGCCCACTGAGCCGATTTCAGGCAAACTACACATAAACCATCTACAGACTATCCCCAACGTATCCTAAAATGTTGTACCAATTGTTTGCCTTCTAGCTCAAAAACAGTTTTGTCACGCCTCCTCCGCCTACATTACAAATTTTATTTTTCCTAAACTAGTTTTCCCCAGTAGTTTTTAAGTTTTAAGCGGTTTAACAAACCACACCAAAAAGTTCTTAGATAGGCAGCACAAGGAGAAAAGGGGAGGACGTTTTTGTTGGCAGTTGCATTTTCGGGTAGTATTCAGTAAAGATAAATTTATATACCTCGATGTTAGCACTGAGTCATAAAGACTAACCGTGTAGGCATTCTATTCTGGCTCGCTAAACAGCAACAGAGGAACGGAGCATTCTGACGAATGATGAAAAATTACTCTTTACACTACACTTAGTCCAGCTCTTGGCAATATAAATAATAAACTCCAATTGCCACTAGCTAATCAGTAAAACTTTTCCCAAAGGGTCTCATAAAACCCCTCGTCTATTAGTAACATCTTTCCCATGGCAATATAAATAATAAACTCCAATTGCCACTAGGTAATCAGTAAAACTTTGCCTCAAGGGTCTCATAAAAACCCTCGCCTGTTAGTAACATCTACCCCAGTAAACAACACCCTCTTGCTTAACATCGACAAATAATAAAAAATATAATACAAAGTTGTTACAAACAATTTATTAAAGCTTGAAAGCCCCCGGTTTGTCGCCACACCATCACAGCAAACGGTGAAGACCCACACCATTAAACGCCAAAGATGAAAATGAAGGGTAAATCAAGGAAATGATTCTATGACAGCTGAATAAAAGCCATTACCAACCAAAGCCTAATGGGTGATAATTACGATGCCAACTATACCAGAGCAAGCAAATGTAGGGGAAAAAACAATAGCGAAAAAATACTAAAATTATTTGTGACATCTCAAGGATGTCCTTAATGAAAATGTAAATAAGAGAAATTAATGAACGAATGACTAAGTGGGCAAATGACTGAATCACTGAACCAACACTGCCTACCACGACCACGATGACAATGGCAATGATGACGACGGCGACGGTGGAGGAGCATGAGCTTACCAATAAATTATGATGTAAATATTTCTGATACGATACATTTGTGGCATAATAAATTAGATCGGAATGAAATCAGTAACGAACGTGGCATGGGTCAATTGAATTATAATTACCGTCACACTAATTGTGATATATATTGTATTTCCCGGTGGACTAAATTAACTGTTGGCCACTGATGTGAAAAAGTGTCCTCTGGGAAATACGTAGATGTGTATTGATTAGCTAACGGACATTTGCGCACAGATTTGTGAATTTATTTTCGATAACCAAACATTTGTTCGGTATGGACAACAGGTGAAAAGGTAAGAAAAATACTCGTTAGACTTCAGGATGCAAAATATGATTTTTCGAGGTACCTCAAGTCACTTCAAGCGAAATTTTTCCTCCTGGCCCGAGTATGCTTTTTACAATACAACCCGGATTATACGAGTACTATCCAGGATATTAGGTTAATTAGTTTGATTGGTAACGTGTTTTCTACAGGTATGGACGGAAGGACATGGCTTCATCGCTTAGAGTTTTGTGACTTTCAATATGACATGTAAATACTGTAAGGGTATTCGATCAATATTTCTCGGAATGATAAGTTCAGTATGGACTCTATGTAAAGAGAAACGAATGATCAATAATTAAAAGAGACAAAGAATGTATTAAACAGGCAGAAATATCAGCAAATAAAAAGGCTTTTTGGGCCGCCGCGGTTTGATGATATTGTGCAAGGTTTAAATCTTGGTCAGCAGTATCCAGCTACCGTGTGAATGTAGTTTAGGTGTGATGATATTGTGCAAGGTTTAAATCTTGGTCAGCAGTATCCAGGTACCGTGTGAATGTAGTGTAGGGGAACATTACCTGAGGAGAAGGTACTACCTCGGCAGACGCGCGTGGTTCTGGCGCAACAGAGATCTTGATGGTGCAGCCGCCTCAATTCTTACTGGGCACGAATTGATGCTAAAGTTCCGGACATCTGTCCCGCCTGCCATCAGGGACCACATGATGTGCTGCACCTCTTCAATTGTCCGACCAAGCCCACTCAGCTGGAACCCCCGGTCTCTGTGAACGCATCCAGTTCAAATGGCGAGTTTCCTCCAACTGAATATCGAAGCAGATCCCCCATAGACGAACAAGACTTCAAAATAAATATATTGTTGTCACAACAACAACAAATCTTGGTAAGAAGTTCTGACATAGCTTTCAAAAAACCAGATCAGTGCAAAACTCTATATATCATCCATAAAGGTGTATCATCCGATTTGGCATAACTTCTAGGAAATTCGGTTTGTTGCTTAATTTTGGACACAGGAAAAGGATTATTCAATGGACCCGATCGGTGTAAATCTTTGAAAAGCCCCACACGATTTTGGGTATAACCCAGCTAACAATGGCAAATTTAATCGGATTTCAATGCAATTTGGTTTGTATCGCATACTCACACAGGAAAAACAATATTGAAAATCAACGAAATCGGCCCACGTTTTGGTACAGCCTCTTTTTGTGGTCCAACTGACTGACTGGAAAATTTCATTAATTTCAAAGAATATTTGATGTGCAGCATTAAACCGCGCATAGTGTCAAACGCGCTAAAGTGTGACCAGATCGGTCTAAAAATCCCTTATATCTAGCGACTTGGGATCTACCCGATCAAAGAGCGGCAAAATTTCACTGGATTTCAATGACATTTTATTAGTTGCATTTTTGATTTGTGATGGTATCGTACTAAAATTCGGAGATATTACTTTGGAATTATAGGTTGTATGCTTACTTTGGAATTATACTTACAGTATGGAGTCTAAAGCTTTTGGTAAGGGAATCATGTAATCGGACTCTGTCGGCTTTAAAATTTATTTTATTCAGTCGGGAGGTGTATGAATGGTGCAACGTCCCCCTGGCTATGATCTAATGTACACTGCTTTTCTTTTCAACATTTTGTTTAAAGACAAACTAAAAAGTTATTCTAAAGGCAGTGAAAAAGACTTTTAGTTGCATTCAGGGGTTCGCTGCACGCTACTTCACCATTATCAGAACCCAAGCAACGAATGTGTCTTTACATTTAGCCAGTATAAAAAACAACAGCTTATCGAACCAAACCTAGGCGAATCATCAGGCTCTACAAGGAATTTTTATCGTTTACTTTTTTCGGTGAAATACTCTACTGCCAACAGTGCGAGTACGACGCAGTGGAAGAAAATTCAGACTTTCCAGAATGACGCCCTAAGAAGATCAACAGGGTGTCTTCTTATGTATTCTGAGGACCATCTACAAGAGGGGATGAAGGTCCCTACCGTGAGCAGACAAAATTTCCTGCTGTCTAAGCAATAACAGCTAGGGTGTTTTCGCAGCAGTCATCTCCACTATCTCTTGGACAGAATGCCTCCGCCCAGACAGATCAGGTACGATCTTCATAATCTAGAGAGAGAGGTCCTGCGTCATAAGAGAGAATCTTTAGATCATCGAAACTATCAGGCAGGTCTGAAGAACATTCACGCCGATGAAGTCCAGCTATCGTGTGATGTTGTGCTAGGGGAGCATCCCCCGGAGATTTCACCTGAGGAAAAGGTACTACCTCGGCAGACGCGCGTGATTCTGGCGCAGCTGAGATCTTGATGGTGCCGCCGCCTCAATTCTTACTGGTCACGAATTAATGCTAGCGTCTCTCTTATCTGTCCCTCCTGCCATCAGGGACCACATGACGTGCTGCACCTCCTCAATTGTCCGGCCAAGCCCACTCAGCTGACTCCCAGAACTCTGTGGACGCATCCTGGATATCAAAGCCGAACCCCCAATAGACGCACAAGACTTCAAATAAATATATTGTTGTTACAACAACAACAACTACCAACAGTTTCACATTGAGTTGAAATCTGCATGCACTTAAATGTATAGACTTTGATCATTGTAAAAAAACAATGATTACAACCTATACACTTTAGTCCGTAAACATCGAAGCTAAAAGCCCCATATACCGGGATTTGCATTAAGGGCATACAAATTTTGTTTACAGAGTTCAAATTTACATTTTAAGAATGAAATTCGATTTCGGTCATATGACCATCACGAGCCCGTGTATACCGATCTATCTTTGGACCCATTTTCCATCACTCATGCACACATTTTGACCGGAAAGTTGAAAATTTCGCAAAGGGTGTTTTCTCTGAGCTCATAAAAAAATACGATTTGCGTTACAGTAAATCAAATGTAACGCGTGCTGCGACCACCGACTCAGAATGACTTCCAAACGTTGCTCGTATGTGAACATTACCATGATGAAAATTTTGACTTCGACTAACGTCTTGACACTGAAAGATCACTAAAAATATTTGAGGGAGCGTTGACATAAAGACACGAAATTGTTATGCCACTATTGGAAACACTATTATATGTGACAGCGCATAGATAAAGGGACCTAAGGGTAAAAAAATCAATTTTAACTTTTTTTTTGATGTGGACAACATCTGAGCATCGAATGAGACCGATCCCATGCCCCAAAAGTATTCCCTCCCAGAGATATGCGCGTTTTATGAAAGTGATGGTACACCAAAGATAAACGTCTTTAAAGCTTTAAAATGGCTCGCCTGAACAAAACTGTTTTTTACCCTTAGGTCTTTTTCTATTTTGCGCGTTACATATAGAGTATTTTTCAAAGGTTTACTTAGTCCATTATTGTGTTTTTACTTGTTCGGTCAATTATTTTACCGCCCATATATAGTAACGTTTTCCTTAAACGTTTGTAAAATTATACGTTTTTTAAACAAGATTTACTTAGGAGTGTCACCTGCTAGTACCTTTTATAGAGCGTTATGTACTAGAATGTCTGTCTTGATACCAGAACGTCAACATATTTCCCTTATTTGGCATACTTCCAACTTAACTCATATCAATTCCTCTGGCAAATCAATCTTAACTTCAGCAAAATGCTAAAAATTCAACGCATTGGCCCCAATTTTCACCATCTGCCATGTAACTTTCATCAATAACCACAGCATCCATAGTGGGCTAACATCCGCCTCTCATCAAGTGCAGGGAGGAGGTGGGGAGGGGGATGAGATCATTTCAATTTACACTTAATTACAAATCCACCAATGATTTGACAATTCCGAATAATAACAACAACAATAATGTGTAATTAATTTTGACAATACAATACGAATGAATAAATGAGGAAACGATCGAAATGAGGAAGAGACACAAATAAATGGCTGAGTGCCAGCCCAATACGCACAAACACACACACACACATACCACATATTGATTTTATGTGACAAGCTCTTAAAAGGGCAGGGGGCATTTTCCAGCTGGACCAACAAAGGGACAGGCAGACCAGCAATCCGCATTGAAAAGATTTCCAGATTTCTGTAATTGAGATTTTGACAAATACATTTCGTAGAAATGTATATTTCTCTGTAGTTGTGTCTGTGTGTGTGAGAGAGCGCGTGTGCCTGCCAAATTTATTCGATATTTGGTCTATTGTATCTTGACATTTATATTGTTATCGTTTTGTGGTAAAACATTACAATTAAAGCAATGCGGAAGTATAACAAATATATAATCAAACCCGATGATATGCCCAGCAAGCATTTCAATGATTGTTCTCTTCGCCATCGACAGTAAGTGACTTTATGGTCTCTTCGACAAGTCTATTTTATGATAGTAGAAGATATTGCAGTAACATAATACGCTTATATCGTATTGACTAACACGTGCATTTTGACAATTTTTTATTTATGCAAAAATGTAGACTTACTTGAACGATAGATCAAAAGAGAAATTAGAAGAACTTTTTATTAAAATTAGTGGAAATGGTGTCTTTTGAAAGACTCTAAAATCTCGATATTTAAGATTTAAAATGTGTAAAGTTTTTTCACAGTCTCTTATATCTGACTAGGTTTATATACATTAGACTTAAATTTGAATTTTAGGGCTTTTCAACTATTACAAAAAAAGTAGACTTTTTACTACTTAAGTATAAAAAGTCGATTAAAGTCGATTTCTCGGCTTTTTCTTTAGGAAAATGAAAATGCAATATTTTGGATAAAAAACTCAAGTTTGTACTCGTATAAAATATTTTTTTTAAGAATGTAAGTAAAAGTGATATAAACTACCTATAATTAACACCCAGAATTTCAGGTAGTTTTTGCATTAGTAATATTCAAGTTTAGAAACTTAAAATAAAATTGATTTTTCAAAAGAGTCGACTAATATACGAGGGCGACCGCAAAAGTAACTGGCCTAATATAAAAGGAACCGTTTTTTTGGAATTATTATTATTTATTTTTCAACATAATCTCCTTCCAACTCAATACACTTCATCAAACGTTTTTCAAGTTTTTTAATTCCATCCGAAAAATAAGATTTTTCAAGACCTTCAAAATATGCCTCAGTTTCAGCAATAACCTCGCTATTCGACGAAAATTTTTTGCCACCGAGAATTTTTTTTTAAATTTGGCAACAAGAGATAATCAGAAGGAGCTAAATCTGGACTATATGGTGGATGCGGAGCAATTTCAAATCGTAATTCGGCCAGTTTTTGTTGAGTTAAAAATGCAGTGTGTGAAGGAGCATTATCTTGATAAAAAAAGAACTTTTTTTTCTAAATGCGATCGTTTTATCTTGATTTCTTCACTCAACCGATTCAATAATGCACAATAATATTCACTATTTATAGTTTTTCCTTTCTCAAGATAATCAATAAATATTATACCCCTTGCATCTCAAAATACTGTGGCCATTAATTTTCCTGCTGACTTAACAGTTTTCGCCTTCTTGTGACCACTTTTACCAGCTTCTATCCATTGTTTTGACTGTTCTTTGCATTCTGGGATGTGGTGATGGATCCATGTTTCATCAACAGTTATGAATCGGCGCAAGAACTCTATTGGATTACGCTGATAAATCGCTAAAAGCTCGTCGGAATTGGTCCAACGGACCATTGGGGCAAAGTCAACAAACGCGGCACCCATCTTGCGGATAACTTTTTTGTGGAGTTCATCATGTAAAATACTCCAAACTTGTTTTTCGTGTAGTTTAACAATATCAGCAAGTTGACTGAGCTTTATTCGTCTATCTTTAGTCACTTCATTAAATATTTTTCTAATGTTATCAATAGTAGTAGCAGTGTTCGGTCTTCCAGAGCGTTGTTCATCTTCCGTACTTGAACGACCCATTTTAAATTGTTGAATCCAGGATTTCACGGTGGAGTATGATGGTGCATTATCACCATGAACAGAATCCAATTCATCTTTGATTAATTGTGGCGTATAACCTTTCATATAAAAGTGTTTAATTACCGCACGAAACTCTTTATTTTCCATTTTTCAAAAATTGTTAAACTTGTTTACTTCAATCACCTGTAACAAAGAAAATAATCATTAAATATTTCGGAAATTTTGACAGATGGCTTATAAAAGATAGCTTTAAAAAAAAAAGTTGCTAGTACAACAGAAAATGTGCCAGGCCAGTAAGTTTTGCGTTCGCCCTCGTACATGGAACCACATGCTCGCATCATTTGATATCAAAAGGATAATCATATTTAAATTTTTTGGAGAAATGGCTCCAAATTTAGGTGCGTGCAAAAATAATCTCTCACTCGGTACAGAAGTGGCAACGATTGACAAACTTTTTTTTGCTAATTTCCCAATAAATGGATACTCGTTTTTAATTGTTTACCATATAAGTATTGTATTATTTTTGTTTTACGACAAACTGGCGATAGTATAGGGTGATCCATTATTTTTTATTTTTTCAGAACAAAAAAAAAATATAAAAATTCAAATCAAGTGTGGAATCTTTATTGGTAATTTGAAGGGACATTTTATGGCATTTATTGTTTGAATATAATTTTCTTCATATGTTGGCCGCAACTACGCCTCAGGGTTTCCATTCTGAGGGTCCAATTTTGGATGACTCGTTTGAGCATTTCGACCGGTATGGCTTTAATGACACGCGTAATGTTGGCTTACAAAACCAAAATCGTAGCTGGTTTGTCAGCATAGGGCTTGGACTTAACGTAAACCCAAAGAAATATGTCTAAAGGTGTGATATTACTCGATCTAGGCGGCCAACTTACCGGTCCAAAACGTGAAAATAGCCGCTTTTTGAAATGACTTCTCCATTGTTTGAACAGCTGTATGGCAAGTGGCACCGTCCTGTTGAAACCAAGTGTCGTCAAGATTACGGGCTTCCATTTCAGGTAGCATAAAGATCGATATAATGGCGCAATAGCGAGTACAATTCACGGTTACGTTCCGGCCATCATCATTTTTAAAAAATATGCACCGATGATTCCACCATCTTATAAACCGCACCAAACCGAGATTTTCTTTGTTTATAATGGCCTCTCTTGAACCTCTTCTTGTTGCTCTTCAGCCCAAATGCGGCAATTTTGTTTATTGACTTTGCCGTTGAGCCAGAAATGGACCTCATGACTAACAAAATTTTTGCCGAAAACAGCGGATCTTCCCGTTTTTCACCGAACGCTCATTTCCATAATACAGTTGTCAATATTTGAAGGTAATTATTTTCAAAAAATAAATGCTATAAAATGTAATTTCAAATTACCAATAAAGATTACACACTTAATTTGAGTTTTTAATTTTTTTTGTTCTGAAAGAATACCTCTAAATAGATCACCATATACTTCAATGAATTTGGAACTATTTCCATCATTATGCCTTTTTCGCGCTTTGTGCTTGCGCACTTATCAAGTAACCCCCAATTGTTATCCTCTTCGTTGGTCTTGGAACCCACAGTCTATTCGGCTACTTCAATATAGGATAAATGGGTTTTAACATAATAATAAAAATAAACTTGTTATACTTCTGAATATATTCTCAGTGTAAGTATACTTACCAACTTGATGATTTGCTCTGGATGAATCTAGAAAATTTTTAAAGGCATAAGTTTTTTACCTCGACATACAATAAAATAAAACTTACGTAAATCTCAATCGAGAAAAAAAAAATGAAATCGCATAATAAATTTAAGCCATACGCATTGTTTCAAAGACATTTACAAATATTTAAAGTTAAAAAAAGTCGAAAAAGTGGACATGAAAAAGTCGACTTTTAAACATTTTTAAAAAGCAAAAGTCGACTTGGCGACTTTAACTTTTTTATGCCCAAAAGTCGCCTAGTAGAAAGTCGACTTATACAACCCTATCTCTGACTACAATTATATAATCAGAAACAGTTTTTTTAGTGTTGAAGTCTGAACAGGACCTTAAAACTAATACAGTAAACATTGAGTTATTTACAATATTAAAACCACCGTTGTTAATTATAAAAATTGTCTTTTTTATTATGAAATACCTTTCAGTCTTTTAATTGACAATACACTTTTTTGTTACTTTTTGGTTACGCTGCGGTTTCGTCTGAAAACCTCGAAAATTAACGTTTACAAATTTACAAATCGTTAATGATATTGCATTTTAGGCATAAAAAGCCATGCGATCATGCCATGGGACTCAGACACTTATTTCAATGGGTTTAAGACTGCCGGAAGTAAAAAATTAAGAAGCGTAGGAAAAAAGCTTCAGTGTGCCTAAGCATTAATACAGCATTTTCTAGCGGATCTTAATGTACATATTTAAACTTGGCTAAATAATTACTTGATGCATGTAGCTTTTGCGCGGTACATTTCCTCACCAAGCACGACACTACTTAGTCGCTAACTATCTATGTCTTGTACGATGATTTTCATCCGGATAGCATAACTAGTACTTTAGTTATGGGATTAAAAATGCTTGCTGGGTTTTAACGCAAACGATTACTCGATAATTATGTATGGGGTGCGGCAACAATAAATTACTTATTTAGATGTTAATATAAATTATTACGTGTGATAACAAAATGTGGGCCACCATGGTGTCATGGAAGCGTGCACGACTCTCATGCCAGTTTGGTGTCGGTAATGCTTTCTCAGAGATCGCCCTAACCGAGTTTTTGTATATGGGTTCTCATCCAATAAACATAGGCTGACCGCAGGTGTACCGCAAGGCTCTATCCTTTCTCCCTCCTTATTTCTCATTTTCATTGACCATCTTTTGGGTCAGACCGTGAATCCAATCGACTCTTTCGCGGATGACCGGAATCTATGCATTCATATTTATTCGCCCGTAGGCCGAGTCTTCAAGATATTGAAAGAGGCACTCAAGTGTATAGGCTTCCTAAGGCGGTGCAAGAGATATTTCATTGCTTTGATCTTTTCGATATCTATGCAACCTACATCAGACCAAATATGGAATACAATTCTCATATATGGTCAGGTGCTACAAAATCATCCTTGGAGCTACTTGGCCATGTTCAAAGAACAGCGATGGTGCCGACTGGTGATAGTGGGGTATACAACTCAATTGTCTACCTCGATCATAGTCGGAATGTGGTACGCGTGTCGCTGTTGACTATGTCAACTTGTGTGCCGTGTATCGAAAAGAACAAAAAATAAAGTTTAACACAACTCACACGTAATCTGTGAAAAAATAGCTGTAGAAAAAATGCCTCTAGATTGATCACCCTTTGGTTAAAAACACCGTTTTCTTCTGTGTGTGTAATGAAGTTTTATAAAAATAAATGCTCAAGAATACAATTGCCTCGAATTGATTGATAAAACCCTGGAAAAGTTAAGTTTAATACAACTATACGAAGCCAGAGTCACTTTATTTTGCAGATGCTAGGCACGACATTTTCAGCTCATAACTTTAATATTGAAATACGAGCATGGCAAGATTGTACAAAACTTAAAATTAAACTGAAAATTTGATGTTCAATTGAAAAAAAGTAAATACTCCCATATAACAAAAGCATTAATGAGGTGAACAATTTATAGGGACTACGAGTATTAATTAATTAATTTCGAATTGAAAAACAATCACAAACACAATAATTATATTCTCTGTAATGTGGAATGGACAAGGAGTATCGAACAAAGGTGGGCTGGAATGAAATTGAAGTTTATGAGAATTTCAAAAATGCAATACTTAATGAACACACAGAATTAAAAGTGTGTATTTAAATATAAATACCTGCTAGAGGATTGGCATCAATAAAACAAATTAAAATAACAAAGTGCGTCGTAGATGGGAGACAACGATAAAAGTTTGCTTAATGGTTAATTAATGGCACGACGAGTAATTGCTCTGGAAGCTACAAAAAAATATATAAAGTAGAATGAAGGGAAACAATTAATACAGAAAACAAAAAAAGACTTTCAGATTATTTTTGAAATAGGATGGTAGCACTTAATTGCCGTTCCCATGTCGTGGATTCCACTTCCGTTCCCTTGTTGACATTGAAACACCTTGAGTATTGGCCGTGGTTAAAAATTTAACTTAAATTGTTTTAAAGCAAAATATGTATCTTCCTTAAGCAACTGGAAAACACCCACAGATAAAGACGGTCATAAAACACAGTTTTAACTAAATTTATCATAATTTTTTTAAAAAACAAAGAACATTATTCATTTATTTCTTTTGTTTTCTTCAAAGAGCTGTTTTATGCTGCTTATATATAAGCGCTTAAAAAGAAAAATGTATACTGTATTCTAGTATCACATGCCGCCGCCATCTCTACTGATGATTTATGATTTATTTGCATTTATGGAAATATTTCTTACCGACCTAGAAAAAACAAAATTAGGTCGAAAAGTAGATGAAAGAGAGTGGTGCGATTGTGATGTGTTTTAAGCAGTATTTAAGTAAAAAAAAGGCAAATAGGCTTTGTATTAGGTCTATGAGGATGTGAAGAAATTTTGTTTAAATTTCAGCGCCTTGCTATCCAATTCAAGGTAATGATAACATGTGTCAGAAGTTAAATTTTCTGTAGTCTATTTAAAGATAACCATGTTAATATGCCATTTATTGGACACAAACCTATGTATTTCAAAAGACTGTAAACATTTGGTAGGTATATATACTGAAGTCCTAAAAAAACTGGTATTTAATATGACTTTAAAATAAATCATTATTTAAATTCATAGCAAAATGTGATGTAGTTTGAGTACCTATATGTCCATTTATATGATCGCAGAACAGAGTTTCCGAATGTTATATGTTATATTTTTGCAGATGACACTCGCTAGCCCAGGGCTTCTTGTCCCTGTGTTATTGAGATGTTGTTCGATACGCAGGTAGTGTGCGATTATCAGAAACAAACTCATGTTAAAATGTAGGTAGAAATAACTGACTTTTTTCATATCAGTTCTATACATCACAAATGCCGGCAGCTTTAAGACTATAGATTAGAGTTTCTCTTTTCCCAGATTTTCTATTCCCGGGAAACCAGGAACATTTTTGTAATGTCCGCACATATGAACGAGGGGCGGATATCAAATTTAACATTCCGTTTGAAAACCCAAGAAATATTGATCTGGGACCCGATAAAGCATACTTATTCTATATTCTCGACGATGTCTGTTCATGTGTCTATTAAAATAACGATAGTGGTATCCTAAAATTTTGCACAATAATGGATTTGTTGTTTGGGATTGAATGGTCGAAATCGTCACAGGTGAAAAAGTTACCCTTTAAAGGACTAAGGGTACCTCCTTATACAGTACACTTTTTGAGTTTTTGCATAACAAATTATATTTATTTGAGTACGGACAATGGTAACATGTAGTTTAGAAACACAAAAAGGGAAGAGCTCCTGGAGTTTTTAGCGCACGTGGCCCTAAACGGGAGATTATAAGAAACCCTGGGCTATGAAAGCCATACTGTCGTTTGTTGAGAAGGTGGTTAAAGTCTAGGTACATTAAAACATTTATTTTTTAACAAATTGACAATTCTAAATATCGGCGGATATGAAACTGTTATTCTCCACACCACTAATCACGTTCCAGTACGGCACTGACGGTATTGGGGAATACGGTTGGACTTTTTCTAGTACTGGTAAGTGGGATAAATCCGCAAATTTAAAAAAAATGTAGAACTAACGTGATATAGTGATTCATGAGGAAATTTAATTGTTTTTGTGTACCCGCATGTCCATTGTTGGTGTTAGTACGTAAGTTAGTACGGTTAGCAAGCAAATCCACTAATTCTGAGCATTTATATTTCCAAGTTCGAAAGAACCTATTTTACGGCGTCGATTGACTTTAGCCCAACGGGTCATATTTATATTGTTATATTTGGATGGTTGACGAAATTGCATTGTTTTTTTAATACCCATATTTACACATTAAAAGGACCGATTAGTAGACAAATTCCCCAAATGCAGTTGGCCAAGTCCTAAATTGACCTAAATTTAAAATACAAATACATATTCGAAATTGTCAGAAAATATCACTATTTTTTTAAATCCGCGAGCGGTTTTAGACCACTAGGTTCCTTGAACCCAAATATCTGATTTATGTGACGCTTAATGATTCTATACCTAAGACTTTTAACTAAAGATAATTTCAACGTTATTTATTTAAATGTCCAAAATTATTTGGCAAACAGTTTTCTTTGTTTTATTGGATTTAAATCATTTTGAATACCAATCGATCTACAACTGTATCTACCATTTGAACTGAATCTGTCTTTCTTAAGAATTTAACAACGATCAATAGTAAAGGGTGATCCATCTAGAGGTATTTTTTCAGAACAAAAAAATATAAAAATTCAAATCAAGTCTGGAATCTTTATTGGTTATTTGAATGGATATTTTATGGCATTTATTTTTTGAAAATAATTACCTTCAAATGTTGGCAACTGTTCTATAGATATTAGCGTTCGGTAATAAATGGGAAGATTCGCTGTTTTCGATCAAAATTTTGTTCAGTGATGAGGCCCATTTCTGACTCAACGGCAAAGCCAATAAACTCAATTTCCGCATTTGAACTGCAGAGCAATAAGAAGAGGGCAACTCTTTATTATACCCACGGATTGGTGCGGTTTATACTTATAAGCTGGTGGAATCATCGGTGCATATTTTTTCAAAAATGATGATGGCCGAAACGTAACGGTGCATGGTGGTCGCTATCGCGCCATGATACCGATCTTTATGCTACCTGAAATTGAAGCCCGTAATCTTGACGATACTTGGTTTCAACAGGACAGTGCTACTTGCCATACAGCTAGCTGCTCAAACAATGGATCGATTGAGAGGTCATATCGAAAAGCAGCTAATTTCACGTTTTGGACAGGTGAGTTTGCCGCCTAGATCGAGTGATATCACACCTGTAGACAATTTTTTGTGGGATTACGTAAAGTCCAAAGTCTATGCTGACAAACCAGCTATGATTCAGGTTTTGGAAGCCAACATTACGCGTTTCATTAAAGCCATACCGGTCGATATGCTCGAACGAGTCACACAAAATTGACCCCTCAGAATGGAAAACCTGAGGCGTAGTTGCGACCAACAATTGAAGGATATTATATTCAAAAAATAAATATATTCAAAAAATAAATGTCCTTTCAAATTACCAATAAAGATTCCACACTTGATTTGAATTTTTATTACTTTTTTTTTGTTCTAAAAAAATACCTCTGGATGGATCACTCTATATATGTGACGCGCAAAATAGAAAGGGACCTAAGGTTAAAAATCAGTTTTGTTCAGGAGAGCCATTTTAAAAATTAGTTCCCTTTCTATTTGCGCTTAGAAACGTCGACCTTACTTTTATAAAACGCGCATATCTCTGGGAGAAAACACTTTTGGGGCATGGGATCGGTCTCATTCGATGCTCAGATGTTGTCCACATCAGAAAAAAAAGTGAAAAGTTGATGAAAAGTTTTCTTCAGGAGAGCCGTTTTAAAGATTAGGCCCCTTTCGATTTGCGCTTAGAATCGTCGACTTCACTTTCATAAAACGCGCATATCTCTGGGAGGGAATACTTTTGGGGCATGGGATCGGTCTCATTCGATGCTCAGATGTTTTCCACATCAAAAAAAGAAAAAACAATGAAAATTGATTTTTTTTACCCTTAGGTCCCTTTCTCTATGCGCTGTCACATGGACAAATGGAATGATAAGCACTTCATAACACAGTAGAGATTTTATCAAGATCTTTATTATTTGTGACATATTCGAGCAAATATATTTTTTACTTAAATACCACCTGATAAAAACAACGGGTTTAAAACGTTCAGTACCCATGCTCAGTACACGCAGCCCATATTTCTCATTAAACCTTGACATCTGTGCATGTATTGCCATTACGAGTATGTGGATTGCTATTATGCCAAGTTCTAAATTGGTGCACTTAATTTTCATATACTCGTAATGCGTCTAACTTTACATTTTTTTATGCTAAAATCAAAGTCGGCTTCGTGTTGCTCTAGAACTCGGCCACCGATGTTTGCCGGCTTCTAGGTAAATTGGATTTTATACAGCCCAAGCCAGCATTCAATTTTACCACGTTGATGCGTTTAATGAGTATTTACTCGCAGAAGACAATAATCCGTTTTTTTGGAAAGGGGGAAATGTTGCTCCACTAGAGGAATGTTCTTCACATGATAAGTTTTTAAGAAAACTGGATACTAACAACAAGCTCTTGTTTAAGCTTTAATCGTATTCTTTTTTCTCACAAATGCATTTTGCTCGTTAAAATGTAATGGCATCTATTTCTAGCCACAGTAAACACATTGAAATTTAAGCTATGCGAAAATATATATACCTATAATTAGATACTTCCAAAAACACTATATTGCCTGCTATCAACCATAAGTACCGCATTAATATGTCTGCCTCAAGCACTGGCAACCGCAGCCAGACCAAACACAGACCGTTAAAGGCACATTTGCTAGACAGTATCATTTAGCATTCGAACCGGCACACACACAGACTGACATTCGATTAAAATACACTGAACTTGTACATCCTAGGGGTATTTTTTCGATGATTCATGGTGCAATGTAAAAGTTACCATTAAAGTCAGTGCACCATGTGAAATAACATTTACCTAAATAGCACAACACTTTGAGAGAACCAAAGGATTTCTATATTATCAGACACATTTGGCCGCAAAAGATTTTTATGTTTAAAAAAGGATTTCGAAATTGCACTCAACTAAGATGAAGAAATAGTTTGGGGTCCAGTGAATTATCGTAGATGTCACAGCAGCACAAATTATTATGACATAAAATGTCAGAGCTGCAGATTTATACGGGCAGCAAAGCCATACAACCGTTTCGTTCAAAAAATATGACACAAAATGCCTGCAATTCAGCAATAAGTGTCTGAATCTTTATGGATAGGAAGAGTGCAGCCTTTTCCATAATTCTTATGTTAAGGCTGGTGTTTTCCGGGACGTGCAGCACTTACGGGTTATGCCAGCGTCAGGCAATGTCACTGTCATGGCGCAAAATTATTTTCGCACGATGGGCTTTAACGTTATAATACCATAGCAAAAATATAAAACCATTTTTCACATTTAAATCTCAACTGGAATACGCGAAAGAATTAAAAAGGAACGTATAAAGTTATTACGTGAGAAAAAGAAAACTTCGGTGTTAACTGACTTGATGATATACCCTATTCTACTATCGTTAAAGAATTTCAAATAATCGAACATGATAAAGGTTTCTGTCTTTAAGAGTTCAGCGCCAGTGATTGAAGGTTATTTTAAAACCGGTTTTTGCGAGCAATGAACAAGTAAAAGCGTCGTTAAATTCCACCAGGCCAAACCTTATATACTCTCCATCGTGAATTAAAGAGATCTGTTTTTTAAGCGGCTAGGGTTTATAAATTCGTTACATAAACGAAAACGAAAACCAAAAAGATATTTTAATTAAAGTACTCATATGCCCATATTTATTAGTGGTCCTCTTCTGTGAACAAAAGAGCTGTTCGACCCTCAGCCATAACTTAAAATAAATATTTAAATAGATTCGTAACTAAATTTGCTTTAATTTAATTACCTGCATGTATATAGGCTATTCATCCATTTTGACCATGCATTCCGTTTTTTGGGCCTCATCCAGCAACAAAGTTTCATTTAAGATAATCAGCGCGTTACAGTTACTTTCTTACTTAAATGTCATAACGTCCCATCAATGAACAAGGGGAAGCTTTTCTTAAATCAGCACGATTCCAATAAATAGCCCATATTTGTTCTTTCACCATAATTATGATATGCAAATTTTCAATAACGTGAAAATTTTCAAAGGTACAATATGGCTTATTTGGAGGCGTTGACAGATAGGCGCGGATAATCACATTAATTTTCGGAATCAAAGAACTTTAAGGTATTTACCTATGGGTCTAAGCTAGGTCTAGGACGCCGGAAAAAGGTCCTTTCAAACGATGACATAAGGGTTCCCAGAAATAGTAAAATCTTCCAAATAATCTGAATATACCATCAATTTTATGATTTATCTGAAGTGAAGGTCTCGACATATGGGCGTCGTCGAAGGAATCTGGGCCCCAGAAACCGTCCCGTAATGTTCGGAAACATGGGGGTAGCCAAAAACACTGACATGCTTACACAAATCCAAAAATGATCCAATATTTAAGATTTATGGAACTCAGGCCGGCCTATATACTCCTAAGGGGTTCAAAAATCAGCTACCTTGAACTCCGGACATGTGGGTATCAAATACAATATTAGTTTAACTACCCCACTGAATGTAAGTCATTGGTCTATGGGTATACTGTCCCAAGGGTGCCGAAAAATATGTCCTTACAAACATGGACCTGTATGTATCAGAAAAAGTGGAGGTTTCTAAAGTATTTTAAATTTACGATTTGGCTGCAAGAAAGGCCTTAACCTATTGGGAACTGAGATTTGAAAGCAGTCCTGTAATATCTGGTAGATATGGTTATCCAGAAACCGTAACATTTCTTTACAAATCCAATTATGGATCTATAGTTATAATTTGGACCAATATTGCACTCTGACCATTCCATAGGGGTAAAAATCGGCCTTCTTCAGTTATGGAGATATAGGTATTAAAAAACACAAAACCTATCGTCGTGAATTCAAAAATAATATTTATTTCATATATCGATTAAATTTGGAGCATTGTCCCGTCGGTCAAAGGTCCCTAGAGTTTAGAAAATAAGGTGCTATCGAACATCGACATATGGTTTCTCATGGCCATATGTCGATGGCTGTCGATGTGGAGTCTCTTTAGAGGTGGCAAGTGTGAGTTGTATTTTCGTGGGCATTTGTGTGAAGAAATCTTGAAAAGTAAGGTTTACAACAGTAGTTCTCATTCGTTTGGGGAGAGCCTGGCCTTATAGAGTTCGGTTTTACTTTCCACAATTGCAGCTAGGCTTTCTGAAGAGGGTTGTCACGGACCCGAAATCATGATAAAAGTAGTGTGCAGCCACGAAAATCAATGTCACTTTGCCATTTTGTTAAAAACTTGTCTTCTATTTAAATATAGAAGCAAGAGGTCTTGAGCCGGTTTAATCCCTGTTCAATGTGTAAAAGCAGCAGACCGCAATAAAACAAACGAGCGAAACATACGTTTCTCAAGAACAATAATATTTCACCAGTAATTTGATTATTAAATGGTACATTGGGATCCAAAAATGTTGTTCTTTCAAACCTTAACCAAATACCCATATTCAGTTAATGCCGTTCTAGATAAATCCTTAATGAATAGTACAAAAGCTTCGGACTGGCCGAACTTAATGACCTTTTTACTTGTTTTCAAATAAATCGGGATTTTTCTCTCTTAATCTGTTTTCTCTTACTATTTTTTGAGGTCTTCAAAAGTAGATGAATTTAATAAAAAGTACAATTTCCAAATCATGATAAATTTTAAAGAAAATTCTGTTGTTTTACAGCCGCAAAGAAACCAATAATCTTGTAAAGGTTAACCAATAAAACCTTTACAAGATGGATATTGAGTTTAGTTATTAGACTCTAAGCTAAAATATTATTTTACAAAAAGGTTTTTAGACTCTAAGCTAAAATATTATTCTACAAAAAGGTTAAAAAGAACACGAACACTTGTTTTGAACGAGGGCTGCTATATATATTTCTGGCCTACTATTGAAAATGCGAATATTTATCATCCAATATGGTTTTATTGTTTTTCAAAGCATTCTTCAGCTTGATTTATTTTGCAAGCGCTCAAACTAATTGTCGAAGCACTTTTTCCACTCAATAGCTTTAGATTCAATAGATTGAATTCATTAGACCAGTTTTTCACAGTGCTTCATCGCCATAAGTTTATCTATGCACTCTTGTCGTGATAATCTACGTCGAAAGTTGTGAAAAATGATCGCACGCAAATGTTTACGAGTTAAGTATTGCCTAGGCCAGAAATTTATATAGCAACCTTCGTAATTTTATTTTTTTAAATAAAATATATTAGAAAACCATGAATTTCTTTTTGACTCTTTTTAAGAAAATTGACTTTCTTCGTAATTCTTTTGTGTAACTTGTGAATGGCAGCCCTGCCGTGTTAAAATGTTATGTATTCTCTAGGTTTAATTTTTTTGGTTGTATTTGATTATACTTCATTCTCTCCTATGTACATTGGACATATCCTTTTCTCTTTTCACTTTCATTCCAAGGTTTTTATTTGCTGTCGTGGCACATTTGTGCATATTTTTTGCGGCCTCTTGTCTAAATGAAACCAAACTGAACAAAACCATAAATTAAAATAGAATTCATTTCGCTATTAATTGTGTTTACAAGTGGCGACCACATTTTCGCCATTAATTCCAACGACCATAATTAATAGTACAATCATATAATTAGGGTCGCTTTCGGTTTGATTACGTTAACCCAAATTTTGATTGATAAAAAAGTTAAGTTACCAGATAAAAAAAACAGTGATTATGCGGTATTTACAATTAATAACATGAAACGGACACATTTGAGTGGTAAAATGAGTTAAGAATAAACAACTATGCAGTTAGTTGGACGATATTTTTATTAAATCCTGTATTCCGCAGAATGCAGTATGGAATGTTACAATCAAGATGGTATTTTTTTTTAATAAAATTGCTTTTGGTTGTTAAACATTTCGCTATCAGTGAATATTTAAAGCCTTTAGAAAATTCCTACAAACAATACTACTCGACTTATCGCGATAGAGCAAAATCTTAATGTAGTCAATCGAAAATAGTTGTGCTGATGCCGGTGGCGTGGTAATAGACCCAAATATTTAAACTTCATATCGTGCATTTCTAGTTGTCCTCTCTGTTACTTAAACCTTGCGGAAATACATGTTAACAATACGCTGGTACTTTAGGTATTTTAGTGCATTTTTGCTAGTTTTGTTGAACATTATCTTCTCCTTATTAAATTAAAAAATCGACTTTGTACTTATATAATTCTAGAATCAACCATAACACTGATCCTTTAAAAAGTCGGTAGTTTATTTAAACTAAATTTCTGCTTTTAGGCAAACAGTTAACACAACCACCCTTAGTGCTAAGCAACAGCTTTAATTTAATTGTCTTTGTTCATAAATGCTCATAACGATTACTGGTTTTCTATATGGATTCCATACAGAGTTGACAATTTTATTGATTTAATGTTGTTTGGCCTCCAAATAATCTATAATAAAATGGGGTTTTTAAAACAAAGACAGCAAACATTATTATGACGTTTCTACACATACTGAAGCCAAAACAAATATAATTTGACCTTGGATTATGCAATTTCTATTTTCAGCTTCTATGGCGGACGACACATATTATACGTATGCGCAGATCGTATGAGTGATAATTAATTCCTCAGTAATATAACTCATACGCACGGGAGTCTAAGTACACTCCCAGCAAACCAAACCTTCAGAATTCGGTCAGAATTCTGTTCGACAATCGGCAAAATGTTCAGATTTCGGATCAGAATTCTTAGCGAGTTCGTAACGAAAAACATATGAGAAGGTTGACACGAACTCTGAACTACTTCTCTGAAGGAATTCTAATGTTTTTGCCGACATTTCGAACCGATTTCTGACCTTATTCGGAACTGTAGTCTTGGGAAATTCGAAAGAAAATTTCGATTTCTCGTATCGAATTCTGAACGATTTCGGTCAGAATTCTGGCATTAAGTCTTATTGAATTCTAATGTTTTTACCGACATTACGAACCGAGTTCTGAACGAATTCTGAGCTTATGCCATGGTTAATTCTGAATGTGAACAATCAAAAAGAAGAAAATATTTTTGTTCTACAAAAAAAAAGTTATAAAATATTTTCAAAAATCGTTCGGAAAGACTTTTAGTTGCAAGCAGGGTTGTCTGCAGTTTTGCAAGCAATAACTGTGTTGTAACTATGTTTAGTGGCTATAGTACACTTAAGGGCAACCAATTTTGCATTTAACGAGAACTGCCGGCAGTAGAGTTATCCTCCGAACACAATAAAAATCCCTCGCACAGCTAAGCTAACCAAATGTTCAGAATTTTAAATATAAAAATACCTCAGACAAACAGTTAAGAGTTCTTTCAGAATTAGTTCCGACATGTCTGAACACAAGAATAACTACTGTAAAATATGAGTATGAAGCAAATAACAAATATTTTAAACGAATAGACTTCCTCAGATAAATAGTTCAGAATTCGTTGCGAGTTCGATAGGAGAAGTCTGAACAAAAAATTAATAAAAATCCCACAGACAAGTCAAACAGAATTCGGGCCGAATTCGTTCAGATATTTCGGAACATAATAAATAATCCTCAGACAAATCGAACAGAATTCGTAACGAATTCGGTAAGAATTCTTAATAGAGTTCAGATATTGTTCAGAATTGTCTGATATCAGATATTGTCGATAAATTTGGTTTACTGGGCTATTACTTCTCATAAAGATTGATTAAATGAGAATATTTTTTTTAATTTTTTTAATTTTAATAAACCAACAAAAACAGAAACAAATAATAACTTATTAAATTGATCCGAAAAAGCAATCTCTTACAATTACTTTTTATAACCACCTCTGAAATGGAGTATATACAAAATTTGTTAATACGTTTGCAACACCTATTAAGTATCTATATGCATATATTATCGATCGTTGTAAAATTCTCAAACGATCCAGTCATGTCCATCCATCCTGGAATTGTACTAATTAATGGCTTATAAACTCTTTTTGATACCTCGGGAAAATGCAAACCATTGAAGTATTTTCATCAAAAATTTAAATTTCTTTCTCGACAGTGGTTTATTGTTATTTATTGTGGATGGTATTTTATAACTTCATAAAAGGCATAACTGCTAAACGATTGGACTATATTGTCCAAAAACCGTCCTATATAGGTAACGGGTGATCCATCTTAAGGTATTTATTTTAATAGGATTTTTTTACACAGATTACACGTGATTTGCGTAAAACTTTATTTGTTTTTCTTTTCAGTATTGTTTGTCATTTTATCATAGAAAGACTTACAACGTTGCCGATTTAGTGTTTGGGCTCTTCAGAAGCTCAAACCAGATCCGATGTTTTCGACCAAAATGTTGTTCAGTGATGAGGCCCCTTTTTTGGCTGAACGGCAACGTAAATAAACAAAATTACCGCATTTGGGCTAAATACCAACCAAAAGAGTTGCCATTATACCCAGCGAAAACCACGAATTGGTGCTGTTTATAAGCTGGTGAAATCATCGGTGCATATTCTTTCAAAAATGATGATGGCCGGAACTTTACCTTGAATAGTGCTCGCTATCGCACCATGTTATCGATCTTTGTTGAAGACCTGAAATTGAAGCCCGTAGTCTTGGCGACACTTGGATTCAACAGGATGGTCCCACTTGTAATACAGCTGTTCAAACAATATATCTATTCGGAGGTTATTTCGTAAAGCAGCTAATTTTACGCTTTAGATGTGTGCCTAGATCGAGTGATATCACACCTTTATACAAAGTTCAAAGTCTATGCTAACAAACCAGCAACGATTCAGGTTTTGGAAGCCAACGAAATGCTCGAACGAGTCTTAAAAAATTGGACCCTCAGAATGGAAATACTGAGGCGTAGTTGCGACCAACATTTAAAGGAAATTATATTCAAAAAATAAATGCCATAAAATGTCCTTTCAAATTACATATAAACATTCCAAACTTGATATGAATTTTCATATTTTTTGTTTGTTCTAAAAAAATACCTCTATATTGATCACCCTATAGATATAACTTTAGGCATTCGTAGTAATAACCGTATGTCTTACTTCCACCTAATTCTAGAATTTTCGAAAACAATGTATTTTGGCTGCATAATATTAAAGTATAAATTCTTTTCGGGGTCGGGATTTTTAAGGGTCGTTTGTTACAATATCTAAAAACTACAATATTTTGTTTATTTATGCACAAGGTAAATTTTACAAAATCAACTTTCCAGGGAAGTGACAGAACGTACTTCTCTATTTATTTATTTTAATAAAAGTGCATTTTTTTCCTATCCAATACATACAAAATTGTGTCATCATTTTATTAATGATTAATCAGGTCACTCTCTCGAATTAGTGAGATGTAAGCGATCAAATTCTAATACCCAATGCCCTACTGCGGACCTATTGTTTAACATCAGCTCCTAACGGCTATTGTGTTTAAAAGAGAAACTTTTAAATGCTAAAGATTGATCTTTTATAACCGAAGTCTTCTACATTTAAGAGGTAGAAAACCAACAGGTGAATTTCTTTCAGATATTCATATCCGGATTGGGTTAATTTATGCGAAGGTTAGTAGTCTACACATGGCGGAATGCAATATATATCAAACAAACCAACTATTTCAAATTGTATTTTAACAAAACTTCAGGCCATTAAATTTCTTATGAAGCGTTCAACGAAAACCTGTATGTGTACTAAGCTTTTCTTTCTAGAATAAAATGTTTGTAAGTCATACAAGCGGAACTCGAAAAACCGTGGTACTATCACGTAATAAATTTGGAATAAACTAGTAATGTTATTGTGGAATTTCAATATATGGAATAATATTTCCTTAAGCTATCATCAATATTATAAACATATTTGGCTGACCAAGAAAATGCGAGACATAACGACGAAATTCAGTAGACATCTGTAATTTGTATAAAGAATCCAGAATTTACTGGATGCCCTTTACGCTTCTACCCCGTTGTATCAGACGAAAAACACAACTATAGTTTGCGTTATTCTTACTCTCTTATATCCATTTATCACTCTCATTGTCCTTAATACATACTCTACTTATTGCTTGACCTCATCAATTTAAATTGATAACATGGCGTTTTGTATCGCCTTCACGCCACAATAACAGATAAACATTACCGATAGTTCGTCGTATAAGAAATGTTGAGCAATGCTATTTTTTCGATTTAACTTTGCCGAACAAATTCATGTTGATTTATGTGCATATTTTCTTTTATATTTCCATAAAAAATTGGTTGCTAATTCTACTTTTTTTTGTTAATCGGTTTTTAAAACATATTGTATGATGAAATCCAAAAGTAAATTTGTATGTAGGAGGGACAATAACTCGAATAGTAAAAAAGCCGAAATATAAACTTCATGTACCAAGATGTAATTGAAATATTTCCTGGTGGTCAAATAAATTAAAATTTATGCTTTATTGAAAAAAAATATGGCAATTTTAATTTAAGCTCAGATTATGTCATATAAGTAGAAGGTGGCAAAAGAAGCGTGGTTAATGTTAATGGAAAAAACAAAAAATTATAGAAAGCCTTAAGGTTACGTTAAACTTTCTCAGCTTGGTTATTCTGGCATAGAGATGTTGCCTTAACGAAAACTATTTAAATGAATCCTGCTGTCGGCAGGTGATAAAGGCTTTAAGCTGAGGACTAGCCTAAAAAAAGGTTGGCGATTAAACATTTTAAATTTGAATCGGCTGTAGGAAAAAAAGTACTGATAATTTTTTCAAATTTGGTTTCATTGAAATGCTTGAACTTTGTTATTTAATAATTGACCACCATCCGAAGTCATTTCACTTCACCCAATGGGCTGAAGGTTGTTTGCAGGAGATGAAGAATTTTACCAATACCTTTTTAATTTTTTTTTCAGATGAAGCTCATTTTCATCTCGTTGGATATGTCAATAAGCAAAATTGCTGCGTATGGGGTTCAAAAAACCTACACTTGACTATGGAGAAGCCAATGCATCCACAAAAAGTCACTGTTTGGTGTGAATTGTGGACTGGTGCTATTACTGGGCCATTTTTCTTCAGGAGAAAGAAACCGCCGTTAACGTCCACGCTGAGCGTTACCGCGCAAAACTCGTCGAATTTTTGTTTTAAAAATTCAAGAGAATGACATGTACGACGCTCGGTTTCAACAAGACGAGGCCACATGTTAAACTGTAAACACTGTTTCTTGATAATCGAATAATCAGCCGAAATTGTGATGTCAATTGGGCGAATCGGAGCTGTGTTTTGAGCTATTTGGATTATTTTTTTGTGGGGAGCCATTAAAGATAAATATTTTGCAAATCATCAAGAGGAATTGAAAAATGAAAACGAAGTTGCTCTTACAGAGATTCGACCCGAAACAATCGAAAATATACTGAAAAATTGGATTGATCGGATGAAGTATCGCTCAGCCAGTTGTGGTAGTCATATGAATGATATTGTGTTCCACTATTAAATGACGAAGTTCAACCTTTCCAATAGAACCAGAAATTTGGAAAAATTATCAGCCGAATCAAATTTAAAATGTTAAATCGCCCACCCTGTAAAACAACTCTTACTCGAAGTCACTTTTAAAATTAGGCTTTTTAAAATTCATAAATAACAGCAATCTATAACTATACCCTCAACCTACTGGATAAGAAGGTGTACTTATATATCATTTGGTACGGACGAAAAGTACAACGCTTAAAAAATCAGTTGAGCCCTTATGCACAAATGTTCGCACCAAATCCTTTTAATGAATTTTTAAATCATTTGTCTGTCTTAGCGGCTCTCACTATAAATTTCAAAACGAGTTGCCACTTGTATATAAATTTACCTTGTCGTACTATTTTTCCAAAAACAAATATATAATTACAACTGGGCCATATTTCCACACCCCTTCATAATTTTGGTATTCTTGTCATATCTTTATTACTCGTATTACATATATGATCTAACCAAAAATCAATACATGAGAATTCATGAAATGTTTACTTGATGACACAAATTGGATTCATAGCCACTCCCCTTTGGGGACCTTCCACACAAATGATCTCGTTCTAGTGCAGTTTAGAAACTATAAAACTTGTAGCTTATGCATATAATTTTGTACTCGCATATAAAAAAGTGGTTCACACGCCCTATTATGGTACCAAAATTTTAAATCAATCATAGGTCTTAATAATAAACCGTTTACGGATAAAGATAAATGTAAGTCGGATCAGCAGACTGAAACTTGTTTACTTGCTCAATCTTCAGTTTAATCATAATGAAATGTCAAACCCAATTAATCGCTAAAAGGTACTTAGTAGGCACATAAATACTGTTACACACGTTTTATGCTGTAAAATAAAAAGTACTGAATGTTTTTGGACCAAATATTTTTCATAATATTTATTGAAGTATATTGTATCCAAAAAAAATCTACTTACTCGAAATGTCCGCCTTTTGCCTTTACACACGCTTTAAGTCGCACTGGCCAATCGTCAATAGCTGCACGAACCTCGTCCAATGGAAAATTGGCCACAGCACGAACCAAAGCAGTCTTAAGAGATCCAATGTATGGATATCTTTTGTGACAAACCTTGTTCTCTAAAACCGTCCACAATTTGTAATCCAATGGGTTCAAATCTGGACTGCCTGAGGGCCATTCTTCAGAGGAAATGAACACTGGCAAATTGTATCGAAGCCAGGCCTTGGACGTTTTAGCCTTATGGGCCAGCGTAGAATACTGCTGGAAAGTCCATGGCCATGTTTGGTCCATGGCATGGTTTGGAACAGAGAATTGTTAAGAGGCTTCACAACAGCTTCCAAAACGGTTTCTTGGTAAACTTTGGCCGATGTGTTGACTCCTTGTTCGCAAAAATGCAGGTCAGTGACACCATCGTAAGAGACACCCCACCAAACCATGACTGAAGCTGGGTGATGACCCTTTTCCACCCTCGGGATCAGTTCAGATGCTTCGTTAGATGACCACGCATACCTTCTATCATTTTGCTTGTTAAATTTCTCCTGAACGGTAAAAATGTTTCCATTGTTGAACAAAATATGTCTGTGCAAGTCAGCGTGCTTCACCAAAAGACGTTTGCATTTTTCAATCCTATTTTTTTAAAGCTGCAGTCAATAAATGTCTGGTACGTCGTTTGAAAGCCCCAAGTCCCAAGTCTTTTCTAGTGATTCGACTCATGGACTTTTGCATGATATTCATCTCACGGGCCATGATTTTCTGTTTTCGGAGCGGATTTCTGTGAATTTTGATTTAACGGCTTTGATGACATGCGGTGTTCGAACAGAGCGTGGGCGGCCCGACCGGTGGCGGTCTTTTATATTTCCAGTCTCCTCAAACAGTTGTATGCATCGGTAGACAAACATGCTGCTAATCCCTAGTGGCCGGAGCGTTTTGAAAATATCGCTATTTTTTAGTTCACACTTGAAAAGCGCTATTACAGCCATACGGTTCTCATTATCTGACCACTTCATGATGAAAGTTGAAATAATTTTAAAATCCCGTTACAGACTAACGCTATTGAGGTTAGCTTTCAAAACCCATATGACATTAACGGGGTATGGTTAGTTCTACTATTGAAATGGGTGAGTTCAATGTTGTAACAGTATATATGTCTCTACTAAGTATATCCATTCTCTTTATAAATTAATCACGGCTTAGCCAAATCAAAGGCTAATTTATTTTCATTTCTCAAACCAAAATAAACAGGCGCCCTTCCTTGTTCCTTTACATGTTTTGACCATGAAGTGGCTTTGGACAAAGTGTTAAAAAAAATCTTATTTAAAATGCAAATAGATTTCGCCTCTCTTATCCCTTGCGGTTCCCGCTACTTACCCAACTTAAAGTATTATCGATTCTGTAGCTACAAATGTCGCAGTTGTTGTCGCAGACTTTCGTGCTCTGTAAACAGAATCAACAACAGCACGAAAACATATTGTGACATCGACCAAATCGTATCCCACCGAAAAAAAACACAATATAAAGGATAACACACACAAAATACCAAATTGTACGTGCTGCAAGTGCAACACCAACTTGCCACAAATGAAAAAAAACGAAATAAATATCAAAAAAGAGAGAGAAAAAAAACGCTAAAAATATAGTTTTCCATATTAAACTCCCCATCAATACAAAAAGTCAACATTGCACAACTTCTGGTCCATAGAGCGAGTTCCTGTTGTGTTGCACAACTAGTCCTTGTCACCCTTTATCCACAAGAAAAGGGGTAACTAGACGAAGGAAGGAAAAAGGGGGGCTTAAATTCCATAAAAATGTCTGATGCCTTAAATAGATTAGCAAAAGATTTATTCTGAATGGAAAAATTTCGTGCGTTTTTTTGTTGCTGTTGATGTCGTTCAACTGAACACCACCAGAGGACGAGTAGTTTTTAAGGCACCATCCGGAAAAAAGAAGGGATATCCTTTCCAAACACACACACACACAAAAGACATTTTCGTACGCTCACTTTGTTCTGAGCATCTGTGTGTGTGTGTGTTTATGTACGCTAAGTTTATTTTTATTTTTTCACTTTAGTTTCTATTTTTTTATATTATTTCTCTTTTTTTCTGTGAGTCCTGCCTCGGTGCTCTATAATGGCAAAATAAACACACTTAAGTTGACTTATGGCGGGTTGGTTGCTTGGTTTTGCTTCGTTGGCTGGTGGACGTACATTGAATGCTTCGATGTACAGGATAAACACTTTGTAGTCGTCTGCTGGCACGATGAGGGAATGTTAAGGAGCAGATAAAGCATCATGAGCTCTACCTAGCAACTTGTGTTTATTAAACCTCTCTCCATATACACTGTATTTAAATTGTCATCAATCTTGTGCCACTTTTTTAGTGATTTGATTTTCATGTCTCCAGAGCTAACAGCAAAAAAATAATGTGAAGAATGAAAGATAATTACGTCAGAAACCACAGCAGAAAAGAAAACATTTGGCATTATGATATTTATTTACCAGGGCTGTCGAGTCGGAAATGGAGTCGAAGGAATGTTAAGATGTTGAATTTTTTTGGGGAAAAATTTTCATAATTACAGTCATTATTTTAGACATTATCTAAAGTCTAAATACCTGTAGCTTACGACTCTGTCTCAACTGTTTATTCTGATCGAAAGTGACACAAAGAACCCCTATATAATTGCCATTAATACATATCCTCTATGATAAGCTCTTAAGAAAGTCAATACGAATGTTGTATAGTTCCCCACTTGTTTGCTAGATAAAGATCATGCGAATTTATTTTTATTGATTTCTCTATATTTAGGAATTTTTAAACAATCGTTAAAAGGAACTTTAAGTCTCAATTAAAATCTTACAATTCAACAGCGCTTAAACAAGACGGACATAGTTAAGATGATTAAATAATCATTTTATCGCCTGCTTTGCTGATTAACGGGATATAACTATCCCGAATTCATAGTTAGGGGCAGAACTATAGTTTCAAAATATTTGATGCCAGCTCTGCTGTCAGAGTTTACATTTACTGTTGGTAAGCACAGACATTAACTACGATAGATCTATATACTGGCATAGGTTTTCACATTTGTTTGTAAATCATAGCAATGTAAGGCATGTATTCATTCTAGAGTATCCACAAAACCGGGCTTTTCATAAGAACGACATTTCGTGTATTTTTCAAAATCGGGTTTGAAAAAAAACGTCTGTCAATGTTTTTAGGTAAAAAACTCAGCATTAATCGACATTTGGATTTTAAACAAATGTAACCAAATTGTTTTGCTTAAGAATAGAAATTTTTTTTCGAATATGAAGCAGAGTAATTGTGCCCTTAGCTCTAGACTAACCTAGATTAAAATAACTAGGTCATATTTTAATTTATGTGAAAATGTCATTGTTTTCGGTATCCATATGTCCACGTTTAGATTGGTCAGATTTTCAAGCATAGCTTCTTTCACCTAAATTTAGCCAAACTGCAAAAATAATTTATTTAAGCTTCGTGGGAAAAAAATTGCATACATGATTCAAATCAGTCCAAGATTAGTTGTTTATTAATCGCAATATATAAGTATTCTACAGCGCTTGTATTTCACATCGGGAGTGATATTAGCACTGAATGTATATCGAACCGGTATGTCATATTTCTATCTGAGATGATTACTGATCCATCATAAGAAACTGTGCCAAACTTCATCAATGTCTGAGCTGATTACAGATTGATAGTCAGAAACTGTACTAAACTTTATTAATATTGGATATACAACACAGGTTTCTAGAGCTAAAGACATAAAACCGATTGGACGGCATTAGCATTAAAGGAGCTAAGTCTTAATTTTAATTTAGTTTCAAAAAATCAGAAGCCTTTGTCCAAAAAACTTACTTTATCTAATTTTAACGAAGATCAGGCAACAATTATGATCTGTTGTTTGAAAACAAGTTTAAATAGACATCAGACGAAAGAAGGGGCGGACAGACAGATACAGCAAAATCGAATTAACTAACGATTTTGGGTCAAGCGGTACACTTAAAGGTACACTTAAAGGTACACGAATTTAAATAGTTTTGGTATTTACGTATTTCGTACTTAAAAAAATTGATTTTTTTTGTTATACATACAACAACTAAAAACCGGAAAACCCGACAGCAAAAATCCAGGTAACCCACATGTCGGGTTCAGTTGTTTTTGGGAAACCGACTAATGGGTTTGGAAATAAAAATCGAAATGTAAGTTTCGGGTATGGATAATCTAATTCGTTCTCCTTGAATAGAGAGAATATATGATACGAACATCTTTCCATGAATAATGTTCTTTCCCGGTAAATAAAGATCTCTGTTTTCATCGCCAGCATTTGGGGCATTGAAGCTCGTAATTAAGTCAACCCAAGTTTTGACTTGTCTGATTTACCAGGTGGACATTTAATAGTTTTTTTTATTTATTATTTTTTTGGGTTTGTCAAAAATATAAATTAATTACGTGATGGCTAATGTGCACTATTGTGCAGAGAGTGTTTTTTTAAATGAGTGGTTCTCAATACGAAATAACATGCATATGTGACGCGCAAAATAGAAAGGGACCTAAGCTTAAAACCCAGTTTTGTTCAGGAGAGCCATTTTAAAGATAAGGTCCCTTTCTATTTGCGCCTAGAATCGTCGACTTCACTTTCATAAAACGCGCATATCTCTGGGAGGGAACACTTTTGGGGCATGCGATCGGTCTCATTCGATGCTCAGATGTTGTCCACATCAAAAAAAAAAATGAAAATTGATTTTTTTTACCCTTAGGTCCCTTTCTCTATGCGCTGTCACATATAGTTTAATGTTATGGCCAAGAATTCAGTTTTATTATAAAGATAAGGGTTTGCCATTATGTCTTAAAAAATAAATTTCGAGCAAGTGGCCGAGGCGGCTGGCAGAAATAAATTCCAGTCGTGACGCCACAAGCCCACGACTCAATGCTCTCACCAAATATGGACCAATGATTTCCTCTGCCCATAATGTTACTTTTTGAGGATATAACGGCGTCTGACCAATGGCTCGTACCCATTCAACCAAAAGTGAGCTTCAGCGCCGAACAAAATTTTCTTGTAAAAATCTGGATCGGTGGCCATCTCGTTTTGGGCCCATTCACCACGATTTGCAAACGTTGTTCCAGAGTAAGTCTATTCATTATGAAACAGCAAACCCAACTGAGCGTAAATCAAGTGACAACTGTCAAAAAGACCACATTCGTAAAAAGTGTGGCCAAATTGCACGTCTAAAAAACATATTTTACGAGTAATCCAAAATTTAACTCCGGGTAAGAGCATCTAAAAATTTTTTAGCGACTGGTTTCCACCTTGTAAATTCCTCCGGCTTAAGGAGATGAAATTGATCCCTAAGCCAAGGAATAACTTATCTAAAAATATGCATTACCTCTAAACAAAAGGCATTAGTGTTAAACAGTTGATCCTGTCCTGTAATTGTAAGGATTTAAACGTGCATACCTTAAGCTGTTTATTTTCTCAATTGTGTTTAGGTTTTAAAGGAAATAAGTATTCACATCAAATGCCACCTTATGGTATCTCTTGGCTAATGGAGCTGTGGCATATGGAGCAACGACTTTAAGAGGTTGATCTTTTGCTAACGAAACTAACTTTATAATTGATATGGGCTTGTGGATCCACAATTTAGTTGAAGTTCAAAGTTATGTTGCTCCATCAGTTTTGAATTAAATTGGATGTGGGTTAAAAACCTGTTGCCGAATATTTTTATTTCGTTCCAATATTTTCCAAAATTATGGTTCTTTCATATGCTGTTGTCATTTCAAAACTTTACATTGTGTTGGCTGACGAATTGAGCAGTTGGTTTATTTATAATGGCATGTCGCTGTATATTTGCTATATTGTGTCTATCATTTGATAGATATGACGATTTATAGTTATTTTAAATTTATCTTATTTTTGGTGTCTTTACTGTATTATTACACGGGTTTTAAGTTCTTAATTTCTTGTTAAACTTTATCTTGCTTAGATTTATCTTCTATAAGTATTCAGTTGTTATTTTTCTTTATTTTCTCTATTTTCTTCTACTCTGATTTTTCTAAATGTTGTTATTTTCTTTTGTAGTTTATGCACATTCTTTTCCATTTTGGTTTTTGGCAACGTTCACGGGTGATTGTTATTTAAAGCTGCTACAGCCGGTGATGAACATTTAAGAGCTGACCGCCAGTCGTTTTTTTATCTACCCTTTTATGAAGTTTTATTAACTAGTCTTATGTTGGCCTAAAAAAGGGCATCGTATATTTTGGCAGTGATTTATTTTTATATATTTTTTTGTTTGTTGCTCTAGGGAAAAGTTTGCAATTGGTTTGAAATAGATGGATTGGTTTCATTTAAACAACATTATTACTTAAACTAGAAAAGGGTTCGATATATCTTTGCTAGTAGTGCTGGCGGTACATGACCAACATATTTTACATAGAGCAATCTGTGTGTTTACTGCGAGCAAAATGTAGTTAAATCAGTTTCAAATGGGTGTCAGTCATAGGCGAAGCCTTTAAAACCTCACAATAAATGTGTGCTTCTTTCGTTTTATTTAACAATAGCTTTTGCTGACACATATAAACATACAAGTGTATATATTTCCTTTAACTTTCTAAATATTAAAGGAAAATTTCCTAGATGAACTAAGTACACCATATAGTTGTTTTGCTCACTGACCGGGACCTACTGTTTAATAACAGCTCCGAACGACTTTCCAATGTCAAAGCGAAGCTTTTATTTTGCTTATACTTACATGTAAAGTCGCTGGAGTTTATTTTTAGATTCGTCGAATTAGCGTATTGAAATATTCATTAAGCCAAAAATGATTGAAAACAGAATAGTAGTTCATACGCCCTTAGCACTCTGGATATGTGAAAAACCAACCTGAATAATTCAAGTGTTCAGCAATATCGAGTCTAGAATAAAGGGCTTGATTTGTTTAAATGCTATAATACGTAGTAGAAAGTATACTAATAAAGTATTTTACATTAATATGTTCCTCGCCTTAAGTGCTTTGTTTATTATTATGGAGAAAGATCTTAATTGGTGAATTGCTATTTTTAGGCTACACAAATAAAGTTTTGGGTCCAGCTCGATTAATTAATCTCTTTAAAACCTGTGCGTCTGCACAATCATAAGAAAATGACAGTCATATTGCATACCCAATTTTGCCAAATCTATAATAATTAACATAATTCTAGGGGTCACGTTTTTGTATCCCTGTGTACACGTTTACAGAGATGTAATTTATGGCCCTGAGGTTTAGATCATCAAGTCTATTTAAAATATATTTTATAAACGGATTCGTCAGCAAATTTCATTTGTTTACCATACGATTTTTAGTCATAGAGTCTGGCGATTTGTCCTAAAGCTAGTGAAAAAATGCATCAGTAGCAAATATTTTTGTTTAACAAAATAATGGGTGTTCAATCTAGAGGCTTTTTTTTCAAAATTAAAAAATTCAAATCAAGTGTGGAATATTTGTGGTTCTTTCGTTTGTACTAAAAATATTTAGCAATTCCTCCATCTCCACATCTTGTGAAGCAAACTAAACATAAAAGCTATCGATTTGCATAAGAAGCACGTCTGCCTACGCGACGAACTTTGTCGCTTGCTTCCTTTGAGTCATCTAGTCATTTCCTCTTAATTTTTTCTTTGCAACAAATTTAGCCCAATTACAACACCCCCGTCAAGAAAACATATCCGTCTCATAAAAATGCCACCATCACATCATATGCTGCCATGGTTTCACAATTACACAAAACTAGAGAAAGCCGGCTAAAGATTTTCTAACTTTTCAATTGTTTTTGCTCTTTTTGATTGATGTGTTTGCTATAGCTACTAAGGCGGTTTCTGCAGCTTTTGTTGGTAACTAGCTGCCAAGCCAAATAAGAAAAACTTTATTCTGCCACATTGCATTCTTAAGCATAACTTCAAAAGTTGCTGCTGCATGCGAGAACAGCAAGAATATGGAGATTGTGGAGATAACGTAGAAGCATAGACACTTGCCATTGTAGACGATTGATATTAAAGCAGAATGTTTGAGTGGCTTTCGTATATTTATATTTTGAAACATAATTTCTATGTCGGTTACCAAAGTATTCCACAAAAATAGCAATTAAGCCTGTAAATACGCTTAAGTCAGGAGTAGCAGAATAAGAAATACGCTGCACCCCTCCGGTATTTAAAAGAATCTGCGTCTTAGTATGGAATTTGAGCAAGGTTGTGGTTAAAAAATGATTTCTTCAGCGATATTTAGGTATTTTGTGAAGGCTATAGAAAACATACACGGTATGGTATAAGTTCATTATGGTAAGTTGTATGTCGCTCATAAGCTAGATAATATGAGCTGCCGTGGTATGAGGCATGTATGTACGACTATCATGCCAGTTAATTCAGCTTCAACCCCGGGTAAGAACATCTAACATTTTTAATGGGGAGTATTCCACCCTGTGAATGCCGGCGACATTACGAGTAAGAAATTAATCGCTAAGCCATGTAAAAACTTCCAAATAAAATGATCGAAACCGGTTTAAACAGCAGATTCCGGTCAGTGGGTATAAGAATTGAATCGTGCACAGCCCATTGATTTGAAAGAAGTTCCCTCTTGTTCCATAATGGGATGTTTTGGGACCTAAATAAGCATAAAATTTGAAATGTGCCCTATAGAGTGGCAGTATTTTAAATATAAAAGGACTTCCGTATGCTTGGTAATAGATCATTTAAATCGATTGTGCTGAGGCTTGTAACTTGTAACGTTCAAAGACCTTATGATACAATGGGAAACCGGACATGATTCAAACTATACGTACTCATAATCTACGAATTTTTAAATTTGCTTTTACAAAAATAAATGAATGCATATTTTTTTAAAACGTTATTTATAAAGGCTTTTTCACTTTTTCATTTCAGGTAAGAATTTAAATATTCAGTAATGATTTTACAGCCCGCTAGAACAGTCATGACAGATGGTAAGTAGTAAGAATTTGTAGGAGTATTTCTAAGAATCGAAATACTGGGTCGTTCGGACTCAGTCTTAGTATACATTTTAATTAAAATTCAAAGACATATGCTTGCCATTCAATGAGGTCTTCTAAGGAAATGCAAGCATAATTGTCAATCACTTTTTTATACAGGACTTATTCATACGTCGAAATATAATTAAAAAAAGAAGTTGTCTCTCAACCTTGTTGTCACTGCACAACGTGGATGATAAATAATACCTTCAAAGGATAGATCTGTTTTGAATGATGGGCATTAACTCTGTCCTGACTTAATGTCAGTAAATATTACATACAATACTTCCTGTATACGAGTGCATTCGTAAAATTCTAAGATGATCTAGCCATGTTCATCTGTCTGTCTGCGGAAGTCAAACTACAGGTCGCATTATTTAAGCTAGATGACTGAGATTTTGCTTAAATACACTCCCCGCCACATGAATAAGACCCCCTTTACGATTTACCTTATTTGTGATTCCCTTAAATATTTGAGATCATTGAGCGGGATATTTTTGTTTGTTTTTGAGATCTTCATATTCACTCTCTATGAGAAAAAAATTGTTTACTGGAAATGTACCGTTATAAGTTTTTTTTTCTAATTTGCTTTACCATAACCTAAATTTATGAAATTTCTTACGACACATGAGTAGGACCCCCATCATAATCTTTAGTTTTCTTATGGAAGTTGCTGCGTGTAGTAAATTAAAATATTTTTTGTTGCAATTTAATCGAATTCAACCAAAATTAAATTAAAATGGGTCGAAGAAAACCTTTATCTAACGAGGAAAAGTTGAAATTTAAAATATATAAAGAATCCGGGCACTCAATCCATAAAATCGCTGATTAAATCGGAAGAAGCCGAAATGTCGTGTCTACGTTTTTACGAAATGAGTCAAGCTATGGCAAGAATATGAAAGGACGAACAAAAATTGTGCTTTCTGATACTGATAAGCGAGCTATTCTAAGATCAGCATCAAATTCGCACGATTCATCATCACAAATTAAGGCTAAAACTAGCGTTAAAGCTAGTGTAAGAACGGTCCAACGCTTTTTTCTAGAGCTAAGAATTTAAAGCACCTAAAACTAAAGAAAAAACCACCCCTTAACGATGACCGCAAAAAGATACGCTTGGGGTTTTGCCGCTGTCACATAAAATGGAATAACGAGTGGCATTGCGTCGTTTTCTCAGACGAAAAAAATTAATTTCGAGGGCCCAGATGGATTTAACTATTATTTCCATGATCTTCGCAAAAAGGAGCACCATCTGGATCGCTTACATAGCCGAGTGGGTGGTGTCATGATGTGGGTGGTGTCATCGTGTGAGTGGTGTCATGGTACCTGCGAATTACAATTTTTGTCCACCACAATGAACGCAAGTTGCTATAATGGCGTACTTCAGCAAGCTTTTCCTTACTTCAACAATCTATTCGGATACTTACAATGGACATTTCAGCAGGATAATGCACTGGTTCACACTGCTCGGGTGGTGAAGGCATGGATTCGGTATCAAAATGTCAAAGTTCTTGACTGGCCTCCCAATTCGCCAGATTTGAACATTATAGAAAATGTTTGGGGATGGCTTGTCCGCATAGCTTATGCTTCTGGTAAGCAATGCAGCAACAAAGACGAACTAATTGAAGCAATTAAGAAAGCCTGGTTTACAATTTCACTTGACTACATTAAATGTGTATGATTCGATTCCTAGTAGACTTTCGAGGCTATCCTTAACGAAGGAGGCTCTACGCACTACTTTTCGTTCTTTAAAATGTATAAAATTCATAATTACTTATTTAAAAGTTAATAAAATGTATAATTTTGCTTTCAAACTTTACAAAAACTATTTTTTGATGAGGGGGTCCTATTCAAGTGGCGCAAAAACCGAAGCTTTAATAAAATGATTTTATAAAATTTACCAGTATACATATCAAATCCATTTATTCCCCATTCCTTTCAGAAGTAATGCACTTTTCATACAAATAAATATAGATTTAATTCATACCGTTTCTCTGCTGAGAGTATTAAGTATTAAAAAATCCATCGTGTGGGTCCTATTCATGTGACGGGGAGTGTATGTGCTAATAGACTGAAACAGTTGTTATTAAAAATGAGCCAGATCGGTCAAGAGATAAAAATGTTTACCTCAAAAGGACTGGGGTAACCTCTGGAAAGACCATCAATACTAAACTTTAACAAGTGGAAAAATTTTACCTTCCAAAGTGTATTACGGTCCAATATGAACATTTGGTAAAAGGTGGCGTGGCACCGGCCTCTTTTCTACCAAGGTGTGTTCCTTTTCATTCCAACATCATATATGCCAACTCCTATATGAGTATTAGTTCATAAGAACTTAAATAGACAATATCTCATGAACTAATAGAGATATGGCGTTGATATTTGGAACATATGATGTTGCCATCGATCGAACACATCTTTGAGTAAACGCGGATGGCGCTGAACATACTTTAAATAACAGCAGTTATGGTAATATTGGACATGTGGGGAGTGCCACAGCCCACATAACCCTAAACCTAAAAAGACAATATCTCATGAACTAATAGAGTTTTGACGATTATATTTAGAAAATATAATGTTGGCATGGATCAAAATACAGCCTTGCGGAAAAGTGAATGTAATGGTAATGGACCGATCGTTATAAAATTAAATCACAGAATGAAATCAAAGACTAGAAAATTATTAAAGACTATGTAATTGTAAATAAGCACCGTCCACACAACCCTGAACTTAAAAAAAAACTATATCTCATAAACTAATAGAGACATGACGATTAAATTTATAACATATAGTTTTGGCATGCATCGAAATTCATTCTAGAAAAAAGTGGGCTCCCTCTTATCTTATTTAACCTAACATAGAATTACTGCCTTACCATTGGTTTTATACTAATTATTGGTTTATCCATTGGTTTTTATAACGATCGCTCCATTAGTTTCGCCATAAATGCAATTTTTTCAAGAAGGCATGACACCGCCCACTTTTCTTCCGGGTTGTGATTCAATCCATGCCAAAATTATATGTTATGCTAAATTCAGATACTGACACTGAGGGTCATATAAAATTAACTTATGGACTAAGATCTTTGAACTTTGGTGAACTCAGTGCGGTATTAGAGAGGAGGACTGTTTTCTCCACAGCTGGAAAGGACAACTCGATGCCGAAATAGCAAAAAATAAGGCTGGCCTGAAACAAAATAATATTGTTAGCTCTTAACAGACATGAATGGAATTTATTTGTTATGGCTCTTTGCTTTACATTGGGATGGCGGGTATAAAAATAAGGTATTAGAGGGTATGTTGTTGTTGTTGGGTCTATGTTTGGCAGAACCACATTTTCGGTAATGCCAAATCATGTAATTAATTTCAGATTCATCAGAAAACTTCAGTGTTTTCAAGTACCCTAATGTCCTTTGTTAAAGGGGCCGATTTTTGGGTCTGTAGGGCCTAATGATTTAAAAGAAAAGATATAGAAGCAATGAATGCTATCCATAAGGCAACGCTGCAGAGTTAAGCAACAAAAGCTGCGTTGGACAATTTTAGCTTTACTAAAAAAAGAAACGATAAATGGACTTGCGTAAGTGAGAGGAGAATGAGATTTTCAGGAATAGAACTTATGCCCGAAAATGCTATAAAAATGTCATACATCAGACTGAGGGCCCAAATAATGATATGAGCTCCTGCAGTAATATAAATGGAAATCTAGACAGATACGGTGTGCGTACTGATTAATCGTATTTAAAGAGAATCATTTTCCAACATATTGACGCGCTGAATATACTGTTTGAGAAGACGGTCATAGAATGGAATTTACCCAGAGGAATAGAATGGAATATACCCAGCCTTAGAAGAGTCGATTACATAAAAAACAATAAGGTTGCAGGAGTAACAGTGAAGCTGTTCAAAGTGAAAGGGATGTTTTGCAAAATTTGGTTAAAAGAAACATGTCTAGATCCTCTAGCAATATTGCGACAATAAATAAGGTAATATAAACAGTTTTACAAATACAAATTTCTTTTTAAAGTGCAATAAAATTAACAATATTAATTTTTGTAGGAGCAAACATTCTTGTTAATTATGGAATCCAACTAAGTTCAAGTGACTGCCTCGGCTAGCTTCACAGTAGCGTACTCTGTCACTCCAATTTTTCAAGACCGCGTTAATGATGGTCTCAGGCTATAGCTCTCAGATTACTTGGATGATAGAAGCCTTAAGTGCTTAAATCGTTTCTGAATTGTTGGCATAACATCAGTCCTAAACGGTTTCCAACAAAAAAAAAGTCCAAAAGGATTCAAATCGCGGCTTCGAGGCGGCTAATTGACATTGTCAGGATGGTTGATAAGACGATTTGTAGTTTGGTGCGCAAAAGGTTTATTGTGACGTAGGCTGTGTGGCATGGCACGCCATCCTGCATGAACCAGATGTCGTCCATTTCAGTTTAAAAAGTCGGATTACGTGGCTCCTTAACGTCCACCGTTGACCGCAATGTTGCTCCCAGCTCAATTTTTGAAGAAAAATGGTCCAAAGATGACACCTCTCGACAATCCGCACCAAAATTTCACTTTTTGTGGTATCATTTGCTTGTCAACAATAACCTGCGTGTTTTCCGAGCCGAAGATGCGGCAGTTTTCTTTGTTAGCGTAGCTGCGAGATGAACATGGGTCTTATTAGAATAGATGATTTTTCACCCAAAATCGTTGTCCAGCTATGCTGAGAAAGAAAACAGTTTCTGAGAAGAATAAAAAACCAGAAAAAAATTATAGTTTACAATTCTAAAGCACGTTGATGCAACAATATCAAATAGCTGCGAAGCGACTCATGATACCGACTTTATGTCATGATTTTGAGAGGGATACAGACAGCTATCAATGTCAACTAAACCTATGATTAAAAAGAAACTTGTCTTTTGCCCACCCGTTATTTTATAGGGTTGCAAAAAGTATTTATATACACTCCATCCTATATGGCGAAGAGAACAAAAAATTGTTTTTTCATCAAATTGCGTCAGTTAAATTCTCATATTCGGCTTTAATGCTCGTCGTTTGAGCTCTATCCTAATTCTATTTTTAATTCTGAAAGAACATGTTCTTCACTGCACCCTATTAACCACTTGTTGTTGAAGTATTATACCGGTATGCACACAACCAGGCAGGCAGTCACGTGGCATAAGTGAGTAAAATCTTGCCATATCTCCGAGTAGACAAATAGAAAAGTAAAAGAAAATCATACACAAACCACGAGCCGGCGTATGTTGGAATGACATGTTTTCATTTCACATAAAAAATAAAACATCTATGGCCACATCCTTAAGGGGGACAGAAAGCTATACTGAGAAAGAAACCAGTTCCTGGGAAGAATAAAAAACCAGAAAAAATTTCTAGTTTACAATTCTAAAGCATGTTGATGCAACAATATCAAATAGCAGCTGCAAAAAAACAAAACAAAGTTGTATACATTTCCTTTCTCTGTACTGCTTTTTTCCATAAAAGCCATACATTTGTTATTTGGAAGGATGGTATTCACTTACCTTCTAAGCGTGCTGCTAGTCTTAGGTTTCACAGTGGTGTGCCTGATGCTTTCGGGGAGATCCAAAGCCTGGATGTAGACAAATAAGAGTATTAAAACTAGTACAAAAACACACTGTTACGAGGTCTTAATATAAGTTTACGAAAAAAACTAACAAGCTATAAATTTGCAGACATTTGCGCTGAAATGTGTTTCTAACCAAAAACAGAGTACCGCTGAAGTTAGTAGTTTTATGTTTTTAATAAAAATATAAGAAAAAGGTCGAATAAACATCACCAAATAAGAATAAACAAAATCAGATCAGTTGGTTCTACTACTTTTACAAAAAATATATTTTTAAAAAAATCATTGAGCTCGAACATAGTTATTTAATCAATTGAAGTTTAAGACTTTATTTCGAATTATTTAGATCATAAAACCAACTATAAAAAACACTATAAAAACATCCCCTCTGGTTATGATAACATTTTTGTTGTCATAATGGATTGAATCATCAATTCGTTTGCAAACTCTTTATAGCCACAACCACCAGTTGTATCATCTAAATACGTTTTCTGCGATTCGTTGGAATGACCGATTAAATAGTTGTGTGTACAATATCATGATCACGTTTATCATCTTGCGATATGTCGAACCGAATATCCATAAGGAGTATAAACATTTGGTGATTGCAACCGATTGCTATCGAATTTTTGAAGTTCCAGCCGACTTCCATCTAATCTTTACTCTGTTTGTTTAATTTCATATGTGACAGCGCATAGAGAAAGGTGTTTAAGGGTAAAAAATCAATTTTCATTTTTTTTGATGTAGACAACATCTGAGCAGCGAATGAGACCGATCCCATGCCCCAAAAGTGTTTCCTCCCAGAGATATGCGCGTTTTATGGAAGTGAAGTCGACGATTCTAAGCGCAAATAGAAAGGGACCTAATCTTTAAAATGGCTCTCCTGAACAACACTGGTTTTTAACCTTAGGTCCCTTTCTATTTTGCGCGTCACATATGTCAAACAATTGCATGAAACTATTCACATTTTTAATTTAATGGAAATCTAATCTACACTTATTAACTTTTAAATCAAAAAGCTTTTTATACCAATCGACCTTGACTACAGTGTGATGTTCGTCTTTTTGTCAATCTATTGTTTTAATCAAATTACTAGTCGAAAGTAAGATGAGATCTCTATAAATCTAGTAATGTAGTGCAGTTTCAACCAAAGGACGAGCCTACTAGAACCTAACAGGTAATATAGGGTGATCCATATAGAGGTATTTTTTCAGTACAAAAAAAATATAAATATTCAAATCAAGTGTAGAATCTTTATTGGTAATTTGAAAGGACATTTTAAGGCATTTATTTTTTGAAAATAATTACCTTTAAATATTGGCAACTGTACTATGGAAATGAGCTTTCGCTGATTTCGACCCAAAATTTTGTTCAGTGATGAGGCCCATTTCTGACTCAACGGCAAAGTCAATAAACAAAATTGCCGCATTTGGGCTAAAGAGCAACAAAACGAGGTTCAAGAGGTGCCATTATACCCAGAGAAAACCACGGTTTATAAGCTGGTGTAATCATCGGTGCATATTTTTTTCAAAAATGATGATGGCCGGAACGTAACCGTGTTTTTTGCTCTCTATCGCGCTATGATATCGAACTTAAGGCTATCATCTGAAGCCCGTAATCTTGACGACACTTAGTTTCAACAGGACGGTGCCACTTGCCATACAGCTGCTCAAACAATGGATCTATTGAGAGGTTCAAGCTTTGGATTAGCCTGCATGCAAAGGTCTTTCCTGTTTTGAGACCCTACCACCACCCTTGACCATTTCAACAAGATCTTCATAAAATACGTTATGGCTGACCAATAACCGATCATGTTTAAATTGGAATAGCCCCCATACAAATGTCTCTGCAGTTTTGAAGCCTTGCCGCTTGGAACACATACTTCATCAAACACCCTTTAATTGAACAACCGAATTAGAGAACTGTACTCTGTACCCGTTATATATATATATATATATATATATATATATATATATATATATATATATATATATATATATATATATATATATATATATATATATATATATATATATATATATATATATATATATATATATATATATATATATATATATATATATATATATATATATATATATATATATATATATATATATATATATATATATATATATATATATATATATATATATATATATATATATATATATATATATATATATATATATATATATATATATATATATATATATATATATATATATATATATATATATATATAACGGGTACAGAGTACAGTTCTCTAATTCGGTTGTTCAATTAAAGGGTGTTTGATGAAGTATGTGTTCCAAGCGGCAAGGCTTGGAAACACAAACATTCAGTCCTTTTTACGTGTGTAACAGTATTTATGTCCCTACTAAGTAAACAGTAGGTTTGGAATATATATATATATATATATATATATATATATATATATATATATATATATATATATATATATATATATATATATATATATATATACTACTGTTTACTTAGTAGGGACATAAATACTGTTACACACGTTTTATGCTGTAAAATAAAAAGGACTGAATGTTTGTGGACCAATTATTTTTTAATATATTTATTGATGTATATTGTATCCAAAAAAAATCTACTGATTCGAAATGTCCGCCTTTTGGCCTTACACACGGCTAAAGTCGCACTGACGAATCGTCAATAGCTGCACGAACCTCGTCCATTAGATAATTGTCCACAGTTCGAACTAAAGCAGTCTTAAGAGATCTAATGTTGGGGTATCTTTTGTGACATACCTTGTCCTTTAAAACCGTCCACAATTTGTAATCCAATGGGTTCAAATCTGGACTGTCTGAGGGCCATTCTTCAGAGGAAATGAACGCTGGCAAATTGTTTCGAAGCCAGGCCTGGGACGTTTTAGCCTTATGGGCCGGCGCAGAATCCTGCTCGAAAGTCCATGGCTGGTTTTGGAAGAGGGAATTATAAGGAGGCTTCACAACAGCTTCCAAAACGGTTTCTTGGTAAACTTTGGCCGATGTTTTGGTCGCTGAAATGCAGTGACCCCATCGTAAGAGACACCCCACCAAACCATGACTGAAGCTGGGTGATGAACCTTTTCCACCCTTGGGATCAGTTCAGATGCTTCCTTAGATGACCGCACATACACTATGCCATTTGGCTTGTTAAATTTTTCCTGAACTGTAAAATTTTTTTCATCGGTGAACAAAATATTTCATTGCAAGTTATCAGCGTGCTTCATCAAAAGATGTTTGCATTTTTCAATCCTATTTTTATTTAAGTTGCAGTCAATAAATTTCCGGTACGTCATTTGAAAGCCCCAAGTCTTTTTTAATGATTCGACTCATGGACTTTTGTGTGATATTCATCTCACGGGCCATGATTTTCTATTTTCGGAGCGGACTTCTGTAAATTCTTGATTTAACGGCTTTGATGAAATGCGGTGTTCGAACGGAGCGTGAGCGGCATGACCGGTGGCGGTCTCTTACGTCTCCAGTCTCCTCAAACAGTTTTATGCATCGGTAGACGAACATGCGGCTAATCCCTAGTGGCCGGAGCGTTTTAAAAATATCGTTTTTTTCATTTCACACTTTAAAAGAGCTACTACAGCGTACGGTTTTCCTTATCTGACCACTCCATGATAAAAGTTGAAACAATTTTAAAATCCCGTTACAGACTAACGCTATTGAGGTTCAATTAAGTTCAGTTCTACTATTGAAATGGGTGTGTTCAATGTTGTAACCGTATTTATGTCCCTACTAGGTAGTGCCTGCTCGAAAGTAAAATTCTTGCTTCGTAAACGTTTACATGGCTTAGAGATAATTCTCTCACTCAAAAAGGCGCTATCATAAGGAAAGGGAAACTAGACTAGACCACTACAGCCTACAATCACCAAATTTTATTACAATGAATAAAAAGCGTACCTTACTAAAATTAGACTACAAATATTTCATGTTGTGGAAAATCCCCAATAGCAAGCTCATCCCTGTTTTTGATGGTACCTCACTAGAAGGTCCATAACATTATATCACATACCAAGTACCGGCCCTAGTGAAACTTGACCATATAAGTTTAAATGTTAAAATATCCCATATACAACGATACATCTTGATTTGCGGCCTGACATACTCGTACAGAAGCCTTTATACTCAGGGCCACACTGTGGAACAGAATATTATAAGTTTCATGGCAAATATTTGTAACTTCAAAACGTATTTTAGCTAACCTTACCTTTACGAGGGCGACCGCAAAAGTAACTGGCCTAACATAAAAAGAACCGTTTTTTTGGAATTATTATTATTTATTTTTCAACATAATCTCCTTCCAACCCAATACACTTCATCAAACCTTTTTCAAGTTTTTTAATTCCATCCGAAAAATAAGATTTTTCAAGACCTTCAAAATATGCCTCAGTTTCAGCAAAAACCTCGCTATTGGACGAAAATTTTTCGCCACCGGGAAATTTTTTTAAATTTGGAAACAAGTAATATTCAGAAGGAGATAAATCTGGACTATATGGTGGATGCGGAGCAATTTCAAATCGTAATTCGGCCAGTTTTTGTTGAGTTAAAAATGCAGTGTGTGAAGGAGCATTATCTTGATGAAAAATAACTTTTTTTTCTAAATGCGGTCGTTTTATCTTGATTTCTTCACTCGACCAATCCAATAATGCACAATAGTATTCACTATTTATAGTTTTTCCTTTCTCAAGATAATCAATAAATATTATACCCCTTGCATCCCAAAATACTGTGGCCATTACTTTTCCTGCTGACTTACCAGTTTTCGCCTTCTTGGGACCACTTTTACCAGCTTCTATCCATTGTTTTGACTGTTCTGTGCATTCTGGGATGTAGTGATAAATCCATGTTTCATCAACAGTTATGAATCGGCGAAAGAACTCTATTGGATTACGCTGATAAATCGCTAAAAGCTCCTCGGAATTGGTCCAACGGACGATTTTTTGGGCCAAAGTCAACAAACGCGGCACATATCTTGCGGATAGCTTTGTCATGTGGAGTTCATCATGTAAAATACTCCAAACTTGTTTTTCGTGTATTTTAATAATATCAGCAAGTTCTCTGAGCTTTATTTGTCTATCTTTAGTCACTTCATAAAATATTTTTCTAATGTTTTCAATAGTAGTAGCAGTTTTCGGTCTTCCAGAGCGTTGTTCATCTTCCGTACTTGAACGACCCATTTTGAATTGTTGAACCCAGGATCTCACGGTGGAGTATGATTGTGCATTATCACCATAAACAGAATCCAATTTATCTTTGATTAAACCTTTCATATAAAAGTGTTTAATTACCGCACGAAACTCTTTATTTTCCATTTTTCAAAAATTATAAAACTTGTTTACTCCAATCACCTGTAACAAAGAAAATAATCATTAAATATTTCGGAAATTTTGACAGATGGCTTATAAAAGATTGCTTTTAAAAAACAAAACAAAAAAGTTGCTAGTAAAACAGAAATTGTGCCAGGCCAGTTAGTTTTGCGGTCGTCCTCGTAAGTATACCGATCGACTTATTATCACCAGCAGCACAATTTAACGATGCCTGTCTGTACGTCCATTCATCTAAAGGCTGTAAACTACAAGTCGCAATTGTAGTCCGATCTTCATGAAATTTTACAGAAATAAGATTTTATGGCATTGACACATACGATCAGCCGATTTTTTTGTTTTTAGCTCTAGAAGCTACATATTACTTCCAAACTTAGTTCTATCTTTGTACTTAATATATATCAGCGTATTAATTATCATTCCGGTGTCTATTTGAATAAAGAATGCAGCTAAAGAACCATATCGCTGGCCATGAAATGTTACTTTTTTTATAAATCTGCTGGCATATAACATTTACGGTGTTCCATCTTCACTAAGTTAAGGCCACTTTCTAATATTTTGGCTACAGCTTAGTGTGAGTAGAAACTGATTAGTTGCCATACGTCTGCTACAACCATATTTAAGAAGGACTAATCCGCAAAGTTTGAAATGTGTTTCACAGCTTCGAACATCGTTAATCAATTTAAGATCAAGTGAGTGTTTAGTGATCGTTGCCATTTGAACTCTAAGGCGGAATATTTTTAGTTTTAATATGTCGCTTTTGGTACATCTCAAATACCAACATATTCCAACTCATTATCTAGAAAAAATTAAAATAAGTTTCTTTTAAGAAAGACACTGAAATATATAACTTGTTGAAAAAAGGCATTAAAGTAGCTGCCCAATATACGAGTACTTGAAAAAACCAATTTCCTCGTTGATTCAAGAATAAGATTTTTACAATCTACCATGTTCACACTAATCTCCCAAGTATCTAAAAAATAATTTTAAATCCAAGCACAAAATGGATTAAGTTTCATTGATTTAATCTTCATTTGGAAATATACACTTTGTGTAATTTAGTAATCACTTCAAACGGACATGTACGTTTCTGCACACTTTCGATCACAGTATCCTATTAAGTTTAACTTACAGTTGCTTACATGGACACGGTCCTAATGGCCGGGTGTGAGGATGGGGCAATTTGGCAAATTACTGTTGCAAGTTACACAAGGATCTCGTTAGACAGATTCCACACCATATTTGTGTGCACCTTCAGCTCCAACCAATGATGGAATGGCTTTTTACAAATGCAAGACATCTCTGGATGTTTTATCGTACTGGAGAGCTCAAAGTATTGGACATACAACACCAAATATAAAAAGGCAAGTACAGTATCTATGAAATGTTACATGAATCTTCAGTTTTTTATTTTCAGTTTCATTTCTGTGAAAGAAATAATTTAAAGAGAAGGAAAAACAACATTGAGTCGTTTAGTATTCCGTTCACTCGTACGGATTGGGTGTAAAATATCCCTTCTGACAAGGACAACAAACGACTTGTAAGGATACAGCTGACACTTAAGTGTGGCGACTGTCTAATGTTGCAGTAGCAGAAGTTATTGCAATTGATGTTACAGCGAATTGGTATAAGTGTAAATGTTTGTCATTGCATTTTCTACACTGCACTCTTTGTTTAATATGTCACTGTGGTATTGCTACGAGGGAGGCTGTACTAGGATGGTTCTGCATTAAATGCTGGGAGTATAAAATGTATTTAAACACGACAAAATCCAGTTCTTAACATCCCCCATAATAATTTCAGCGACAATAGCGTAGCTATGTCCAACAAACATTGTACAAGTGGTCTTGTATATAATGCTCCTTCACCTTACCCCTCCGATAAGTGGTAGCACCGGCAGCAATACCTGTGTGGTAAGGTCCCGTGGGACCTAGAACAATAACCTATGGCGATCTTAACATCTAGGTGTATCCCTATAATGTTTTTCAATTAAATACTCTTGCAGAGCTTTTTTATTATATTATTTTTTATTTAATGAGTTTTTTTTAATATTTAATTAGAATATAGTTTTAAGTTTAAATTCTTTTTAAATTTATTTCTGCGATTCTGATTGTGAGCAGGCATCACAGCGAAAAATTATTGTTTTAGTTGAATTTTCTAAACAAACTGGGTTTTGCAGCAAAAGCAGTAAGATTATGTTTTCCGTTGACGTTTGTTTTGTTCGCGGCATAATTAGCACAATGGTCGCTTCGATCGTGGTGCACACTGGGGCACATCTTGGCACATTTCGGGCGCAGATGGGGCAGATACATGTATATAAATATAACAAATTTAGAATGTTTCAGTTTATAAAATTTTATAAACACATCAAATGCGTCCATAGCATTTCGAATATTGGAAAAACGTGTTACACAGGAATTTTTAGCTTTATCCTGGTATTTGCTATTGCTAATTGTCTAGTCAAGACTTTAGGAATGAACGTCTTTTATCCATTTTGTTGGACGGTTTTCTTTCGTTGTAAATTATGAATGCAGCCAATGCCGCTATATCCAGCAAATTGTAACATAACTCAAGTGGCCACCGATTTGCTGATCGTTTACAAGAGTAGGTGCCTAGCATTTGATCCATTGTGTCCACTCCAGACTTGTTCGCATTGTAGTCTAGAATTGCTACTGCTTTATGTTTATCTGAATTGTTGTCCACCTCACAAGTGTAGTGCACTGTGGACAAGAGCAAGACAGCTTTATTTTTTTTGGTACATATGAACACAGTGCAACATCTCCTTCGTTAAATCCAAACAATGTGCTTAAAACGGGGCGCACAGGACTTTTTTGAAAATCTTGAGGTATAAACGGCTTATTTGTTTGAACGGTACCCACATAAGCAGTTTTCTGTCTCATTAAATTTTTGCTAAATCTAAGCTTGAGAAAAAATTTTCGGCATAAATAGTTCGGCCTGTATTTAGGTATTTTTTAGCCAGCTGAAGGACTACATTTTGGCCCAGGTTAATTTCACGTTCTTGACCTGGTAATTCATCAGAGTAAATTTCTCCCTTTACGGGATAGTACGATTTTGAATCACATAGCCACCAAATTTTTATTCCGTACTTGGCTGGCTTAGACGGAATGTATTGAGTAAATCGCGTTCCTCCTCTATAGGGAAATAGTTGCTTATCTACGTTTAGAGAGTCATGTGGAGTGTAAGCTGCCGCCAAATTTGCATCATCGCCCAAACGTCGTCAATAGCAGTTGTTTTGCTACTTTGTAACCGTTAGGTCGTGTCAACGCGTTATCAAATCGGATAAACCGTTTTATTTAAATAACGGTATTTCGTAAGAAGATATCAGTGTTGTTAATTGTTCCGAAGACAAAATCGCAGTTTTTTACGCCATTTTTAAGTCAAAATGGGGGATCGGTAATGTCACCATAACATATTTCGCCGTAGGTCCCACTGGTCCTTACCACACACAAATGCACTAACTTTGTTCAAACACCTATAAAATACGAATTAATGACACAATCACTAACAAATTTAATAAAAACGACTTAAAACACTTTATTTCTGGAAGTCATAAGCCATCATGCCTGATATCATGTAAAAAACAATTATAATAAAAAATATTAAGATAATTCGCTGAAAACTTTTTGGTTTATTTTTTATTAACATCGTTCGTTTTAGGTGCCCAACACTTTATACCACAATATAGATCTAAAACTACCACAAATATAGTGTATTTTCTAAAGGATGACTTAGTTCTTTTTTGGGGAAATAAAATTAGTTTACCTTTTTAAAACTCCTTCCCACTTTCAATACCAACCTTAGTATTAACGCACACCACTACAAAAAGTTATGGTACCTAAAATATTGTCATCTGTAGTTTTTTAGTGTGTGGAAATCATAGATAGACCTGCCATGATCGTTTGGGTTTATTCAAACTTTTGTATAAAACGACTAATAGTGGCAATACCCTGCACTCTGAATAATCGAACATCAAAACATGCACTCTTTCATAAAAAACGAGTAAGGAAAGTCTTACGTCGGTCTGGACCGACTTCATTGTTACCCACAGTTTAGACTCTATTTTTGTCCTATGTGCAGTCTTATGCAACGCTTCAAATGGTATTAGAATCTGATGATATTTTTCGGTCTGAGGTCGGTAAGTTCTCAAAATGTAAGTAAAATTCGGCAAACGCTTTAACAAAACATTGGCCGATCTCATAGACTTTCAATTTTGTGTGTACAAAACAAAAAACCAAATTCAGTGATAAAATTTGCCGCTGTTGGGTAGGTAAGAACCAAAATCGAAAGATAGATTTTTATGAAAGGTACAATATTTGGACCGATTTAGTCTTTTTTCAGCAATTTTTATTCTTGGGTGCAAAGTAATACCACAGACCAATTATGTTTTTAAAATTTGATGAAATTTGCCGCTGTTAAGTCGTTAGGCCCCAAATCGAAAGACCTATACCAAAAATTTTACCGATTTTCCAAATTTTAAAAGCAATAATTATTAAATAAAAGAATATACAATGTTTCATGGATACCGGTTTATATTTGCGGCCTACACTTTGATTACAAAAATAGATGAGCAGACGAACCAATACATCCACTATGAGTCACTGTTTGATGTGGATTTTAGGCTGGCGGCATCATTGAACCATTTTTTTTTTGAAAATGAACAAGGACCGCCGCACCATGCGCAACGAATTTTGGTTTCAACAAGACGGAACCACAAGTTACATAGCCAACGCAACCATCGACATTTTAAGCACTGCTTTTTTAAATCGAATAATCAGCCGAAATTGTGATATCAATTGGCCGCCTCGAAGCTGTGGTTTGAGAATATTTTTTGTGGGGAGCCATTAAGGATAAATGTTACGCAAAGCATCCATGGACAATTGAAGCATTCAAACATGAATTCGAAGTTGTAATTGAAGAGAACCGACCCGAAACAATCAAAAATGTACTAAAACATTAGGTGGATCAGATGAGGTACTGTCGAGCCATTATGTGTTTTAATTTTAGTATTAAATGACGAAGTAACACCTTTCAACCTACAAATTTAAAAAAAAATATAGGTACTTATTTTTTACAGCCGGTTCAAATATAAAATTTTAAAGTTAAACTTTTGGAGATGGCTGAATAAGTGCGATATATATTGTTGCAAAAGTTATTGCAAATTTTATATATACTCCATTTTATGATTGAGGGTATAACTTATGTTTTGAAGACAGATTTTCTGTTGCAATTAGCAAATGTTATTTATCTTATATTCGGTTTGACATAGCATAAGATGATAGTACGGAAAATAAGACAGCTGTTAGATCTGTTGCTCAAACCGATCGATTTAGAATAAATACCAGATTTTATTTGTTTCTAGATGTCAGTCCATATATTTGCCAATCTGCGCTTGTAAGCAAAGGAAATATCGTGAATATATATAAACAGCAGCTCAAAAAGTTTTCACTACTTGCCATAACCATATACCCAACATACTATTGTTGGGTGTATGGTTATGGCACAACAATATGATGATCCTCACAACAATACTATGATTGACACATAACCATACTATGATCACCACAACCAAAGTATGATTCACACTCAACCATACTATGATCTCCACAACCATACTATGATCCTCACAACAATAGTCTGATTCACACTCAACCATGCTATTATCTCCACAACCAAATTATGATCCTCACAACCATAGTATGTTTCTCATACAACCATAGTATGATCTTCACAGCAATAGTATGATTCGCACGCAACCATGCTATTATCCCTACAACCATAGTATGATTCACTCAACCATTCTATGATCCCCAAAATTATTTATTGGGTTTGGGTAATGTTGTTATTCAAAAATAGAGATTTGAATCAAGCAAGTTATATTAAATTGCATTACAATAAGTTAATAGCAAGAATTAAGGCCATGTTTTTACTAAACACTTCATTCAAGAAACAAAAATATATATTCCAACGGCAGTTGAAAATACTTTTAGTTCCCAGAAGGGGTGAATGCTACTTCACCATCCTTAGACCCCAAGAAACGCATGTGATCAAACCATGATCAATGGCTATATGTGACAGCGCATAGAGAAAGGGAACTAAGGGTAAAAAAAATCAATTTTCATTTTTTTTTTCTTTTTTTGATGTGGACAACATCTAAGCATCGAATGACACCGATCCCATGCCCCAAAAGTGTTCCCTCCCAGAGATATGCGCGTTTTATGAAAGTGAAGTCGACGATTCTAAGCACAAAAATAAAGGGGCCTAATCATTAAAATGGCTCTCCTGAACAAAACTTTTCACCAACTTTTCACTTTTTTTGATGTGGACAACATCTGAGCATCGAATGAGACCGATCCCATGCTCCAAAAGTGTTCCCTCCCAGAGATATGTGCGTTTTATGAAAGTGAAGTGGACGATTCTAAGCGCAAATCGAAAGGGACCTAATCTTAAAAATGGCTCTCCTGAACAAAACTGGTTTTTAACCTTAGGTCCCTTTCTATTTTGCGCGTCACATATACTTAAGTGCAGGCAGATTTTAAATAAACGAGAACCAGGCGGTATTAGAGTTTTTCACCGAACAAAGTAAAGACAATAAAAATCTCTAGAACTACCTTCCGATTGTTGTAGTTTTTTTTAATGGACAACAACCATTCACTGGTTCGTGTGTATGTGTTTTTTTTGTATATTAAAAAAACATACGCACACGCATGCATGTAAGCTTTATAAAACCTGTTTTGTTATGTTCATAGTCGCATGTATGATTGCCGTAATCATATTATTGTTAACGTAAATTTTAAACAGCAATACTTTTGTAGCACCAACCATGTTTATATGGTTGCTACAACCATATTTTTATTTCTAAATTTGGCAATAATACTATTGTTACATTTCAACAATAGTAATATGGTCACAATCATACTGTTGTCAAAATGAAATTCATAAAACAATACTATGGTTGCGACGAACATGCTTTTATTGTAGATTCTATTGTTGCGGTGACCATAGCGTAACCATATCATGTCTCTGCGTGTAGCATGTTTCAATCGACATATAATTAACTCTGATAAAAGTTAATTATATGTTATAAGGCAAGCGCCTGCATTCAAAGTGATTTAAATACAACATGGAACATTATGTCGTTTCAGGACTCTAACGATGTGAGGCTCTGCTTTTCTAGAAGCCTTAAAACAAACTTGTTATAGCTCCAATGTAGCTATGTGCTTTATGAGTGACTTATTAACCACTCTACAGAAACTTGACCTTTACCTAATTATAAAGCCCCCGTACAAGTGCCCTCTCGTTTTGAGGACCTGACGTTCTATGACGTGTGGTTTTTTATCTGGCCACACTTTTTTCGGAGTTGGTGTTTTTGACAGCTGATACTTGATTTATGCTCAGTTTGGCTTGCCATTTTATAATGAAAAACGCTTGAAAATCGTGTTGAATGTCCCCAAACCAAGAGGGCCACCGATCCTGTTTTTTACAAGAACATTTTGTTCGGCTATGAAGCTCACTTTTGTTTTTACGGGTACGCCAATAACCAAAATTGTCGCATTTGGAGTAATTAAACTCAACAAGCCATTGTTGAGAAGCCGTTACATTTCAAAAAATCACTGGTGTGCTCTTAGGGCAGAGCAATCATTGGTTCATATTTCTTCAAAAATGAAGCAGGTCATAATGTAACAGTCAATGGAGAACGCTATAGAGCCATGATTAATGATTTTTTCGTGCCTGAATTGGAGAATGTTGATGCGAACGAGCTCTGGTTCCAACAAGATGGCGCCACATCTAACGAAACAATCAATTTATTGAAGGGAACTTTTGTTGAGCGCATTATTTCGCGCCGTGGCCTCCAAGATTGTGCGATTTGACACCGCTGGACTATTTTTTATGAAATTATGTGAAGTCGCAGAAAAGCCCGACACGAATGACGACTTAATTCGGCGCGTTATTGATGACACAAGGCCCCAATTGCTGCAAAAATTGGACCCCTTGGCTGGAATTTCTATGAGCCAGCCGCGGCTGCGATCTTCCCAAAATAATTTTTAAAACAAAATGGCAAACCCTTATCTTTATAATAAAGCAAAATTCTTTGCAATAACAATAAATTTAATTTCTTTTAAAAACCACACGTCTAAGAAAACACCCTTTACAACATACATTTTACATACGATCTTGATTGCAAATTTAAAAGTTATTGATAATAAGGAAGTGCTTAATTGCGACATTTTTTAAGTCTCTTTGCTAAAACACTCAATTAAAGGTAGCTAAATATTAAACTTAATACAAATAATATCCTATTTATACATTTTCTGAAAACTGGCCCTTTTAAGTCAACTTTTCACACATGTATGCAAAAACACTTTTGCTTAGTTTGTTTAAAATTTATTTCAATCTAGTTTCTAGTCCACGATTTCATTTTGCTTTAAAAAATTCCCCACTGTGGGATATTAAGCGTATTCAAAAATATTTTTTATTTCATTTTGTAAAAACTATAAAAATGTAGATGCAAGAGTTGTGAAACCGGTTATGATAATTGTTCAATTTGTCATTCGTTATTGATATTCATTAAAATATTGATCAAATTGTTTATTATAAAAGATGTTTTGGCCTTATACTAATTCGGCTTTAAAGGATTTTTGAATTTTACTCATGATCGATTCCACACAAAATAATCGGAACATTCTAGTGCCAGTAATTTAATTTTCATTTAAACCAATGCGTACAAAGATAATGATTATAATTCACTGAGTGGTTTACAAATGTGAAGAGATTTCTTAAATATTTAATAGCATATAAATGAGTTTCATTTAAATCGTTTTCCTTCAGTGAATCGTTTTCCTTCAGCACTCAACTTTCTCCTTGCGCTACTCGCACACTTCGCCTTAAAACTATCGGTGGCAGTGTCCTTTTCTTTAGTTTTTTTCTTTTATGAATAAGTCAAAGTCATTCTCGCATGTTTTTCGCCTTTCTTTTCATATTATCCTGTGAACTACAAACAGACCAGAATACATTTCTTCTTGGTGTGGAGCATTTCTCGTATCTGTATGTGTAGTGAATGAACAAAGTTCCTTCATTTGTATCCAACATCCGAACCAAAACTCAGTGCGGTGCATTTTAAGGACTGCATATTTTGGCTCGAGACGATATTATTGTATATTTGCACATTTTGCTCATGTTTTCCGTTTTCTTGGGTACTACATTTCAGCTCCCTGTACCTCTCACTATGGCATGACAAGTTTGTCATTACGTTAGTGACAACTTTAAAATATTCCTTGAAAAGCCAAGCACAGTAAATGAAATGTAAGGGCTTACTTATAATTTGTACCTTGTTCCGCCTAAATCGTAAGTTTGCGCACAAAATTCGAGACCAAAGACAAACCATTTTCAGAAGAAAGTAAAGTTAATTCATGGTAAAAATGTTTTCTTTAAAAAGAAAAAAGACGTTTATAAAGGGTGTCCCAAGAAGAACTCAATTTTTAAATCTGGCAACATTCGAAGTGTCATTGTTTGACATTTGAACAATAGTTATTGTTTGTTAGTAGAAGGTACGAGGTTAGTAAAAATGGAGCGCTACACGAATGAACAACGCATTCTCATTGTGAAATTGAGACAACATGAAAATGCTGATTTTGCCGATTATATCATCTTCAGTGACGAGGCCCATTTTCATCTTGATGGCTTCGTCAATAGGCAGAATTGTCGCATTTGGGGTGCGGAAAATCCTCGAGTGATTCACGAGAAGCAAATGCATCCTCAACGTGTCACTGTGTGGTGTGGTTTTTGGGCTGGAGGAATCATTGGACCTTTTTTTATGAAAATGAGGCAGGTCAAGCGCAAACAGTCAATGGTGTTTGGTATCGTGAAATGATAACCAGTTTTTTCTTGCCTAGAATTGAAGAAATGAATGTGGAGGGCATGTGGTTCCAACAAGACGGCGCCACATGTCATACAGCCAGAGAAACAATTCAATTGCTGCATCAGTCATTTCCCGGTCGTGTTATTTCGCGTTTTGGAGATCAGAATTGGCCATCTAGATCGTGCGATTTAACACCATTAGATTTTTTTCTTTGGGGTTTTTTGAAGTCGATGGTTTACGTGAATAAGCCGACGACGACTTAAGCCTTAAAAGGCGAAATTCGATTAATGAAATACCGCATTAATGAAATACCGCAGCATTCATGCAAAACGGTCATTGAAAATTTCATTAAAAGATCGCGTGTATGCCAACAAAGCCGCGGCGGCCATCTGCACGATATATTGTTCCATACATAACCTTATTCTGTCTACTTTACGATATAATAAAGTTTCACGATTTTTTCTTAAATATCTGTGTTTTATTTAAAATTTAAAAATTGCGCTCTTCTTTGGACACCCTTTATAAGCCTAGAAGAATCTTGTACGAGTAATATCTTCTTATGGTCTAGCGCAAATTTTAAACAGATCATAAAAATACATTTATACAGGCTGGGCCAAAAGTAACCATGGGGTTAAAACTTTAATAATTTTATCGTTTATTATTTTTTTCTCAGAATATATAATATACAAATGGAATTTTTTTTACATAAGTATGAAAAATAATGTTACTTAAATGACCCCCGTTTTTAGCTTCGCAATGATGGGCTCGTTTATGAGCATTTTCCATAACATCTGTCAAAATTTGTGGCTGTAGCTACAGTGTCTTTAATTTGACGAATTATTTCATCCTTTAGCACTTTAATTAATCCTGGCCTATTAACTAACGTACACTTTTTCTTTTAAATACCCCCAAAGAAAGAAGGCCAATGGTATCAAAGCACTTGATCCTGCCATTGAATTTCTCGTATAAACGTATCATTGCATTGTGGCAGATGGCACCACCCTGTCAAAACCACATATATTCAAGGTCCATAGCCTCAATTTTTGGGCACAAGAAGTACGTTATCATCACGTGATAGCTAACACCATTCACGGTAACTTTTTGGCCGACTTCATTTTCGAAGAAGTACGGCCCGATGATGCCGCCAGCCCATAACCTGCGCCAAAGAGTAACTATTTGTGGATGCATCAGCTTTCCAACAGTCACTCGTGGATCCTAATTGGCCCAAATGTGGCAATTCTGCTTGTTAACATGTCGACTGAGGTGGAAGTGCGTCGATTAAGCTGACAAAAAAATCACGAAATGCATGCAATGCATTTTGATTTGAACTCAAATTTTTGTAAAAGGCATCAATAATCTTAAAGTAATGCTATTTACTACTTCTCTATGGTTAATTTTGGCAAATACTAAAACAAACAAATGCCAAATTTAGTTGGGCAATACACTTAACGTGAAACTGTGACTCACAATTAACGTCATGCATTATGGTTGGGCCACCCTTTATTACTCTTAAAAATATATTTACACTAAAGGTCTTGAAGCGAAAACCTGTCATGTTAAAGTGTAAACCGTTGTTATGTACTGATATGGCTGCTGACATCCCAAAAATCCTTAACTGAGCCCTAAGCAGACCATATATAGGGTGATCCATCTAGAGGTATTTTTTCAGAACAAAAAAAAATATAAAAATTCAAATCAAGTGTGAAATCTTTATTGGTCATTTCAAAGGATATTTTATGGCATTTATTTTTTGAAAATAATTTCCATCGAATGTTGTCAACTGTATTATGGAAATGAGCTTTCGGTGAGAAACGGGAAGATCCGCTGTTTTCGACAAAAATTTTGTTCAGTGATGAGGCCCATTTCTGGCTCAACAGCAAAGTCAATAAACAAAATTGCCGTATATGGGCTAAAAAGCAACACGAAGAGGTTCAAGAGGTGTCAATATATCTAGAGAAAACCACGGTTTGGTGCGGTTTATGGACTGGTGGAAATATTTTCTTTTAAAAATAATGATGCGAGATGCGAGAATCGTGAATGGTGCTCGCTATCGCACCATGTTATCGATCTTTATGCTACCTGAAATTGAAGCCCGTAATATTTACGACACTTGGTTTCAACAGGACGGTGCCACTTGCCATACAGCTGCTCAAACAATGGATCTATTGAGAGGTCATTTCGAAAAGCAGCTAATTTCACGTTTTGGACAGGTGAGTTGGCCGGCTAGATCGAGTGATCGATCGAGTGACCTTTAGACATTTTTCTTTGAGGTTACGTAAAGTCCAAAATCTATGCTGACAAACCAGCTACGATTTAGGTTATGGAAGACTAAATTACGCGTGTCATTAAAGCCATACCTGTCGAAATGCTTGAACGAGTCATCCAAAATTGGACCCTCAGAATGGAAACCCTGAGGTGTAGTTGCGGCCAACATTTGAAGGAAATTATATTCAAAAAATAAATGCCATAAAATGTTTTTTCAAATTACCAATAAAGATTCCACGCTTGATTTGAATTTTTATATATATTTTTTGTTCTGAAAAAATACCTCTAGATGGATCACCTTAATTTTTTTTGGTGTGTAATGTGCATGTTATACCGATTCCTTTGGAATCCTTATAATATTAGTCCATGTTTTCATATAGCGTTCTGGATAGCAGTCCTATCTCACTCGATGCTATTAATTAAGTTCAATTGTGGTAAAATTTCTCACAAGCGGCCGAACAAAGGCTTCTTCTGAATAAAGGCTCTGTAGCAAACGACCCCTTTTTCAGTCCTATACTTCTTAAATTTAGCCCTATGCGTTATGAAACTACGATTCCAGGTAAAATCGGAATATATCGGTTGATGTTTTTGAATAGTCCCCGGCAAACTCCACAATCCACATTTTAAATCCGATATGAGGTATAGCATAGAGTGTAAGGAGCAACTTATAATAACCCCTATTTGAGCTTAAACATATTGGCCCATTTTTGATGAACTGAATAACAGAGCTGTGTAGGGTATCACATAGTCGGTGACTGACTTCAGCCTTTTTTACTTGTTTTAGTTAAAATAATTAAAGGGTACACGTTATATAAAAAAAATCTCCTTATCTCTGTACTAGAATTAATCCTTATTCAAGAGCTGAGCCGCCGTGCTCATTTCGTTAAAGCAAAGCAAGCTTGCCTTTCCTGTGTGCCCAATCGACGGCACTACTGAAATTGCTCCATAGTGTAGGATGCCTTAGAGTCGTCACTTGCTAATTAAACATCGTTTTTACTTTTATAACTGCCAATTTTCTGCAAAATAAAAATTCACTTTAAGAATTTGAAATTGTTGATGTCCGACTGTGTGTGTGTGTTCGAAGCAATTGAGTTTGTGGCACAACAAAAAATTTCACAGTTTATGATTATATCTCAAAAGCAGTTGGAACCAGTTCAGTGACGTTAAACGAATTGTTTGAAAAAAAAGTATGTTTCAACAACGGAGAAAAAGAAATTGATGTTTAATTAAAAATCAGTAAAAATATCGTAAGATTCGTTCTGGTCGAATCAAAAATACTTTCCACTATGGATTCACCATTTAAATGAGAAATCAAATTTATGCAGCTGATTTCTTAAAGTACGGCTAAAATTGATGTGACTAACAAGTTGTTCACAGCCTTCTTAGTGGGGCATATCGGGAGTAATACTTATTGCCTACGATTACATTGCTTTGAAATCATCCATGACAGCCGCTCTAGCTCTGTATTGTAGTATCTAAAGCAGAGTTTACTTATATTCTGTGTATGTCCTACTTATCAAAATAACCAAATAAGTGTGTGAGTACACAATTTAGCACAAGATGAAGCTGAATCATATGTAATCGCTCAAAGATGTATATCTTCAAACAACTGCATACACTTACGATAAATACATGTCTATATATAAACATCGTTAGCTTAAATGCAAATCACTTTAAATCATAAATATTTTAAAATCACAACGAATTTACATGAAAAGAAACGAATTTTCAAAATTCATTATGCAAAAAACAACACCTAAACACAATATTATAAAGTCCTTTGCCTTGTAAAAACTCGGTAAATTCAAGTTAAGCTCATCTGCATTTCAGCTAGCGGCTTATGTGAATCTAAATGTACATAAAGCTGAAATTTATTGCCATGACTTTGTTTGCATTATATTTATACGACTAGCTAGCGTATAAGTATGCTGGGCTTTGTCAGTGTATGTACGAGTATGCTTAAATGTTTGTTTGTATTTAACTTGGTTAAGAGCTCAGTTGTTGGCAGGATACGGGAAAGTCGCAAGTAGTTGGGTGAGGGATAAGGCAGTAGCGGCAGTGCAAGAAATAAAATACATGTGTGCCGAAAAGCATTAGGATAAATGTGAAAATATTGACAATGTTAAAGACATAGCAAAATCCGTAATCTATGTTTCTATTAAATCGAATTTGTAAAATTCAAAAAGTCAGTCTTACAAAAGAAAATGGTTACCACAAAAGTGGCAAGGATAATCAATAGCAGCAAGAACATTTTCCAATATATTCATCAAACTCATCTAACTATATGATAATCATGTGCTATTTTTTTTTTACTAAATTAATGACCAGGATTTTTTTAAGCAAATACAGGGTGGGCCAAAAGTTACCATGGGGCTAATAACTTTTTTGTTTATAATTTTTTTTTATTTGTTTTTTATTTTATTTTTTTGTTTATTTTTTTTCTTAATATATATAGTCCCTTCAGAAGAAAATAGTACTGCAGCAGTACTCCGCGAGTACTCACCAAGCGTTAGCGACTACTCGCTCTTCCTTTACCCGTTACTGGTTTCAAGTGCTCGCTTTTAACATTGGGCTGTCATACGAAACTGGAGTGCTGCAGGGGTGCAGGCGCTGCGATCTCGTCACGATGGTAGAGTGTTCGCTTAGAAAACGGGGGGTTCCATGTTCGAATCCCACCGGCGGCAAAGTATTTTTTTTTAGAAAAGGTATTAAAACACAATATATATATATTTTTTTGTTGTTTTTATTTTTTGTTGTATAAATTTATAAAAAATGTAAAAAAGCGCTTATTTAGCATTTTTGAAATCCATACATTCTAAGGGACTCTTTGTAAGTTGGAAATGTGGTAAATGGTGTTCTGAATACTTTCGTGCACTGAAGTCATCAACTGTTATGGGATAACCAGATGTAGAACTGTATGTTAAGACATTTTTCACTTTTTTGCTTTCTGAGTGCATTTCATACATCCGTGATTTGAAGTATGTCCAGGAACACCACATACAAAGGGCCCTGCCGGGGTATCGCATACCAAACATCTAATAATCATACTTATTCTTCGATTATTCATGTTAGTATAACCATCATAATGCTTCACTTCTTCCACAAAATCTTTGAAAAATTCTTGGACACAGTGCGGCTTACTCTTTCCAACAATAACACCTATTGGAAATGGTTCCAACTTTTCTTTTGTGCTAACAATTTTAAATAAAATGGGCCATAGCTGCACTGACGAACTTTTAAAAAGCGGAAAGCCATCGATATTAATATCGATCACGATTTCCTCATATCTCTGCAGTAATGTCTCAAGTTTTAAAATTTGCTTTTTGATGCCGAAGTGGCAGTAAACACCTGGAGATACGTGTTTTGTTACAGAACTTTTTTGCCTTCCCAATAGCGTTTCTAAACATAAAGGTACACCAAGACCTTCTTCTTTTAAAATCGCCAACAATTTCTCTACACACATTTTAGTTGGTTTGGTGTCGATATACCACGTTTTCAGTTTTTCACAAAATTTATTATATGCAATAATTTCCGACTCATCTTCTGCCAGACTGACATTTTCGCTCGGGCCACTCATTTCACAAAACTTTTCTTCAATGTTTTTACATCGCATTTCTTCACGACAGTAACCATTTGCGAGTAGTCTAGTAGTACTCGCCGCCCGTCTCTAAATCGTACCCGTTGCGACTACTCCCTTTAACTGCAGTCCAGCAGCACTCGCCAGGCTGTCAATACCTCTACCTTCTTCTGAAGGGATATACAAAATGGAAATATTTTTACACTAAGTCTGAAAAATAATGTAACTTTAATGACCCCAGTATTCAGCTTCAAAATCGTGGACTCGTTTTATATTATTTTCAATAACATCTTTCTAAATTTGAGGCTGTAGCGTTCGAATATCTGCAACAATGTTCGTCTTGAGTTAAAGGATTGTCTCGGGCTTGTTCACATATACTTGCTAGTTCAAATAACTCTAAAGAAAATAGTAGGGTGCTGACAAATCTGGCGATCGCGCTGGCCAAATGATTTCCAAATTTCTGGAAACTATTCGCTCTCCAAAAAAGCCATTGGTTCTCGGGAAGTGTGGACAGTGGCTCCGTCCTGCTGAAACCACATCTCAGGTCTGTTTTCAAGAGCATGACGTAAACAAATTTCTTTTATAAAACGATGCCGCTTACAGTTACAGCACTTCCATTTTCATTCTCGAAGAAGTATGGCCCAATCATATTGCAGATGTGATCCCACTACATACTGTATACCTAATTGGTTGCAATTGGCGTTGAGAAATGGGTTTTGGATTTTCAGAACCCCTACAAACCTATGTTCTGCCTTTTAAGAGTAGCAAAGCCACTCAAATGAAAATGAGCTTCATCACTCATGCGTTTGCGTTTAAATAATTGCTCGCTGATTTAAATAATAAAATTGTAATGTTCTCGTTCTTTGTGCAGTTGTGAATCTCTCCATTATTTATTCTCCAAGTATTATTTATATAATCTGAAAAAAAAATATATAAACCAAAAAGTTATTAAATTTGTAAACCCCATGGTAACTTTTAGCCCACCCTGCTCTAGTACATCGATATACATCGATATAAAGAATAACTAGCTCCAGAATAAATCAACTAAATAATCAACTAAATTTAAAGCAGATATATTTCTTAAGAGCTTTTAAAATTGTTTAGAATAAAGGCTTACAATATAAATACCCTAATACAGGGTGTACGCCGGGAAGGTATACTACTTTGTTTTGCCGTCATTTTGGTAACTTCGTCTTAACAGTCCATATTTGGCATTCGTGAAGTATACACGTGGAAAATTTACTATTGAAAAATATTCGATAAACCAACGTGTTTTAACCATTAAAACATTTTATCAAAATCAATCATCGATTACTGTGAAGATGAGAAAGTTAGGTGAAGTTTTTGGGAGAAACAACGTGCCAACAAAACGCAATATTTATCGTGTAGTGAATGATTTCGAAGAAAGAGGGTCTGTACTGATAGGTGCTGATAGGTCCAAGCATGGACCACAATGTACCGCAAGATCGGCTGAAAACATTACTGCTGCTTAAGAAAGTGTTCAAAACAATCCATCAACCTCAGGAGCTTGGTATTCAAAGAACAACATTGGCCACAATTTTACACAAGAATTTGCATTTGCTTCCATTTAAGATTCAGTTGACACAAGAGCTTCTTCCACATGACCATTTACGCTGCCGTGTATATGCCAATAGGATGTTACAGCTAGCCCATGCCCATGACAACCCTGATTTTTATGAAAAAATCATAATGAGTGACGAGAAACATTTTCATTTCAAAAGATATGTGAATAAACAGAATAGTCAGTTCTGGGCAATGGAAAACTCCAAATTATTCATCATTGACATTTGCATCAAATAAAAGTGACAAACTGTTGTGCAATTTGGCCAGGAGGAATCATTGGGTCTTACTTCTATGAAAATGAAATCGGCGTAACGGTAAGTGTCAATGGGGAGCGATAACGTGATATGATTGAAAACTTTTTAACGCCAGAAGTGCAAGCTTTGGGCTTGATTAACATGTGGTATCAAATAGACGGTGCCACATCTCATACAGCCAGGATTACAATGGAATTACTGCGAGATCTCATTCCACAACAAGTTATTTCAAGAAATGATGATGTTGATATCTGAAAATCAAGGTTTATGCAAACAAACTAGAAACGCTTGAGCCATTCAAACAAAATATTTGTGATGAAATTAATGAAATACCGCGTGAAATGTGTGAGAATGTAATGGAAAGTGTGCTCAAAAGGGCTTGCATTTGTGAGGCTAACAGAGGCGGATATTTATTTGATATTATTTTCCGACCGACATTAAATAAAACTTTTATCAATACACGTAAGATCCATTCTCTTTCATTTAATCAAAAATTATAAACAAACAAAGTAGTATACCTTCCCAACGAACACCCTGTACAAGGTCTGTTTATTAGAAAATGTAAATTTTGAAATTTCTCCGGCTACATGCATTCGATTAGTGTTTGTTTTTATGTTGAGCCACTTGTTTCGAACATAAGATCCAGTTGAGATTGTTTGTGTTTAGTATAGTTTGTTTGGAGAGGTATATCGTTTAGATATGTTTTGCTTGTACGGCGTTTTTCTGCTGCAAACAAAATAGATCAAAGAATTTCCTTAAAATTTTATGTAAAAAATGAAGTTAAGTGCTCAAAGGCACTTGAAATGTTGAGAGTGGCATATAGTGATTGTACTCTAAGTCTGAACATTTTTACAAGTGGTACAAGCTTTTTAAAGAAGATGTGAACGACATCGCTCGTCTTGGAGGGTCCATCAGATCAAAAACCGATGAAAATGTTATGTAGAACCGTCGAACAACTATTATAGAAGATGCAGAGGATGTTAGCATATTTTTTTTTTTAAATTTTTGGCGTGAAACGTGTGGCAGCGAAGTTCATTACAAAATTTCAGAATTTTGAACAAAAAGCCTCTCACTCGTTGCTTTTGTATTTTTTTTTGTCCAAAAGGAGTGCAGCTATTGTGCCTCAATTACTGTATTTACATGATTTGCCCCCTGGGAATTAGTCCTGTTCCCTAAATTGAAGGGACCCAGTGTTTTGCGACGATTGAGGATATAAAAACAGAATTGCTGAGAGAGCTTAAGACCATACCAAAAAGTGCATGTCAGGACTGCTTCGAGTATTGAAAACAACGCTGGCACAATTGTAATATGTCTGAGGTGAAATACTTTGAAGGCGACAAAAAAAAATTAAATGAATACTTAATAAATATTACTCGACAAATATTAAATTTCACCTTTTCTTTTGAACTGAAATATTACTTTGTATGACCTCACCCTACTGTTTAAGAGGGTATATACCATTCGTTGCGGACAAAAAGTGTAACGCACTGAAAAAATCATTTTCAGCTCCCCGAATGTTTTGACTAAATCCAAATCGCTGCGGCGACAACTTTCGAAACCTTTCTTGTTCCTCATACACAAATGTACCATTTTGCTGACTATTGTTGTTGTTCTACCTGCAGGATATGGGTGTTGGTGGTGGATCCATGTTTGACGTGATCTAATTTTTGGGAATGTCAAAAAATTACATGTTCCTAGGCCTGTTAATGTGGAGCCGAAATTTTGACAAAGTATTAAAGTAAATGCATATGTGACAGCGCATAGAGAAAGGGACCTAAAGGTAAAAAAATAAATTTTCTTTTTTTTTTCTTTTTTTGATGTGGACAACATCTGAGCATCGAATGAGACCGATCCCATGCTCCAAAAGTGTTCCCTCCCAGAGATATGCGCGTTCTATAAAAGTGAAGTCGACGATTCTAAGCGCAAATAGAAAGGGACCTAATCATTTAAATGGCTCTCCTGAACAAATCTGGTTTTTAACCTTAGGTCCCTTTCTATTTTGCGCGTCACATATACAAATCTACATGTGGTTATGTCAGTAGGAGAGTTATTTTTTGAACTTCGTAAAATTTTGTGGAACACTTGAAAAAAAATATTTTTTGTAACTATGGAAATAAGCCAAAAAATGTCTTGAAACACTTTTTAGTATTTTCTTTAGTTTAAGAGTTACGCACTTTCATATATATTTAAATTTCCCCCATATTTATTGAAAATTTTTCAGAAATCGTCCTAGCAGTACATTTAACAGTTCTCCGAATAATTTCATTTGATTTAAAGGAGAATTCTACATAATACAGAAGTAAAAGTATTAATCCTGATTGAATTTAAAAATTTGAAAAAACAGTTTCCACTTTTTTTAAAAATCCAACGTAATTGAAATATTTTGTTTATCAAAACTAAACTTGTGAAGTCACATGTAAAAAATTGATACTTTTTAGAAAAGGAACTTTGCAGAGATGAATGAATAATATAGCTGTCTGAAATTTAATAGATCTTTCACAAACACAGGAGAAATTACAAATTTATTTTCAATATCGTTATCTTAATAAAAAAAAAAATTTTGGCAGTAGATGAAAAAAACGCAATAAATTTGGTAATAAGATTTGTACAAAATCTTTGTGAATGCACATTTTTTAAAATATAATGTGTATTTCAGAATTATAAATTTTTTAAAACAATTAATATGTATAGATTTTGTATGAGTTAGAGTTTTTTGTAAAGACATTTCATGAAAAAAATATGAGTTGGGGCCTTTTATATTAAGATAACGATATAAGTATACTGATGCTCGCCGGTTTAACGATTAAGTGACTTATCACTAAGCCGTGTCCTAGCTGATATAAAAAAAATACTTTGGAAGATCGCATCTTACCTATACAGTGGGACACTGATAGCTTTAGTGTCCCACTATAAGAAGTGTAAGAATACAGTAGTAAAACGCCAATGAATCGGGAGAAGTTATCGGCATATTCCGGTATATCGGTTTTATGATGAAATTATTAGGTTGTTAATTATGTCACGCTTTCTAGAATTTTTTGGATACCCGTACAACTCAATCTCATCACATTATTGTAATTAAATTTTGCTTTTTATTTTCATATATAGATTAAGAATTTCGAGTATAAAGGAACTATGGACCTCCAATATAGAAATTATAAGTATTAACATTTGCTAGAGCAAATAGTTTTACCTCTTTTAACTTGATTTTCTTTTAAATAAATTTATTTCAATTAAAAGCCTGGTTACCAATACTTAATTAATATTTTCTGTCACCGCTGGGGACTGGAACTGGTGCGGTCAAAAATTAACATTATGCTCAAATGATACGCATTTTTATTTCCCTAATTTCGTTCCTTATTTCCCATTGCGTGGTTCTGGTTAATGTTGACCTCAATTTTCGTTGATCTTTCTATTCTGTTGTGTTTTGCCACGAATTGCTATTTTCTTCTTCTTCTTCTTTATTTTCTTTTTGTATTAAACAATTATTTTCGGTTATGCTTGGCTGCTTTGTCCTTTTGTCCCAATTCTTAAACCATCGCCTTGCCTCCTCCACAAATATCAAACAGTGAATAGGGCTTTGTGTGCGAAAAATAAGACCTCTTTCTTTATGTAGTTGAAAGCCTACACCTTTTTTTCTGTCAGTGCAAAATTATGCAAATGTCTGGAAGAATTGAGCCAGAGCACAAAAGTCTAAAGAAACAGGGAAAAACTATTTATTAACATAATTATAGTATCCTTACCATGTTTTCGCCTTTCCTTATTCTCTTTATCTTTGTGGGTTCTATTTTCTTCTTTCCGGGGATCTTTACTTGCTCCAATTGTGAAAACAAACAGGAGCAAGTAGTTTTGTGTGGTGGAAAACCAGGGCTACAAAAAACATTTTAAAAATACTTTGCATAATTTGACAGCAATTTACATAAAATTGGTAGAAAGTCGACGGGTGGGAGGTAGGAATGGTGGCAGATCACACGCTAATGCACGTACACACGCACCGAACAAACATACAAACAAAATCCAGTTTACAGCAAGAAACTGCCTCCAAACAAAATCCAAGGCCTTAGAGTTACTCATGCAAAAACGGAAATAATTTCAACGATTTTGGAGTGACGGAATGAAAGTTTATTGAAGGTTTGATAAAACGTAGCAACAAACATTCAGAAAAGTTTAAAGACTGAACATACAGAAGTTCCGGATTGGAATGCAATAAGTCTGTCAAGGATAGAACAATTGAAATGTAGGTCAAAGAAAGTCAATCAAAATGACTAATTTCATTGTTCAGACTAACAAGTAAAAAAAAATAAAGGTTTAATGTTCGACACGACTCATTGTTTCTATACAGGACGTTCCTAGAACGTCATCACTTTTTTAGATCACGACCTATCTATAAAATACGTCTTTGACAAAAATAAATACCAAAATAGGCTTCGATTAAAAAAAAATAAATATAACGCGTGATCCATTTCGAGGTTCCCTACTTTTTTAAAGAAAAAACACAGAAAATTCAAATTGAGTGGGAAATGTTTATGATCATTTGAAAGAACATACTTTGGCATTTATTTTTTGAAGATTATGTTTAACAAATGTTGGCCGCGACTACGTCTCAGATGGTCCATCCGTTGAGTCAAATTTTCGATGACTCGTTCTAGCATTTCGACTGGTTTAGCTCCAAGGCCTGAATCGAAGCGGGTTTGTCCGCATAAACTTAAGACTTTACACATCCCCACAGGAAAAAGTCTAACGGTGTGATATCACACGGTCTTTTTGGCCAATCGACCGGCCCAAAACGTGAAACTATCTAATCACCGAAGTGTTCTCTCAATAAATCCATTGATTGATGGGATGTGTGTGAAGTGGCGCCGTCTTGTTGAAACCAAATGTCGCCGAGATCACGAGCTTCAACTTCGGGCATCAAATAGTTGGTTGTTATGGCACGATGACTGCAGAAATTGACGATTACGTTCTCACCGGCATCATTTTTGAAGAAATGTGGACCGATGATTTCAACGGCCCACAAACCACACCAAACCGTTGTTTTTTTCTTGATGAAGTGGCAGCTCTTGAACCTCTTCTGGTTGCTTTTCGTCCCAAATGCGGCAATTTTGCTTATTTGCATTGACGAATCATTGCCTTAAATTGCTGATGAGAAGTTTTAAGGCAAAGAGTGACGACACAGGTGACTCACTGCCACAAACGACATGTGCGTCTACCGGTGATGTGTTTGCTTTAAGATATGGCAAACCAGAACAAACCTGATCTTATTAGCTTGTGGAGTAATTCATTTTTTCAAAAATGAAACTGGTTTTAATTCAAGATTAGAATCCTATAATTGTTTTGACGAAGAATGTCGGTTAACGGTGTAGGGTTAACAATGATCTAATTTATAATGTCATTTCTAAATAAATTTAGAAAAATTTATGACAATTTTCATAACTGTCATTATTGGCTATTTCTGCTTACGTTTTGTACTGCAATTTAAAGTTGGATACGTACATACGAAATAGTAGACAATGTATTGTCTTTATGTTTGACAACAACTAAAGAATTAGATAAAGATTCGTGAATTTTTGGAAAACTTGATCTCAAATGCTCTAAAAATATATTTTATAGCCGAAACCAAGCAAAAACGTAGACATTTCACTTTTCATACTGTGTGCAAAGATAATTTACATAAAATTGTAACAATTTACTTTTTGTAAAAAAAACCAACATAACTATCCACTGTAAAAATCGTTGATCGCTTTATTGATAATTATTATATTATATTATTATTATATTATTTGAAAATATTGAGTTAATACGCTTTTGTACAACAAGTATAATATGTGAGTTGCTTTAAAAAAGAGATCCGCTAGGTATTTTTTTCGAAAAGATAAGAAAGCAAGTAGAAAAGCTTTTGCCGGTTGATCCGACTTACATATACCCTCACTGATATATGGTATTGTATTTTCCTACGGTCCGTCCTTTGTGTGGCTTTGAAGTGAAATTTAAGCATTATTGAAATCAATTATGTGTAAGCAATTTATGTGGGAGGTCCAAGGAGGGCGTGGCAGAGGCCTCCTTAAACCATCTAATAACATCATACATCTCCAACTAATTACTTAATGTCGGCGCAATCGTATGAATAGTAATAAAATTATTAAGCAAATACCAGCATGGGCGTGTCATTCACTCATTCGGTATGCTTGTATAAAGACGTTAGACACATTTTAAAAAGTTTGCAATATAAGCAAACATCATTGCAATATATGCAAACTTCACCCACTAGGACACAAATTATGTGGTTTCTAATCTACACTACACAGAGCCATTTGTGTAGGTGGTACCAGAAGGGCCAGGCCAGGAATCCAATTATTTGTCACCAAGAAATCCTTATACCTCTGCCTACTTAGGTAAAAGGTAAAATAACCAAAAGTGGGCGGAATGATTCATTGCATGGGAGGTACCATAATGGGGCGTGTCAACTATTGTTTTCATCCTCTGATAGAAAACCGTTATTAAGATATTATGGTGTTCAGAATTTAAGTGAAATTCATGCACTAAGTAACAAGTGGGTTTTAATCCTCAGTGGAACAACATTTGTGTGGGACGTAGCAGAAGAGGCGTTGCCAGAAGACCATTTTGCTAAATTAGAACACCGCATGTCATCAAAGCCGTTAAATCAAGAATTCACAGAAATCCGCTCCGAAAACAGAAAATCATGGCCCGTGAAATGAATTTCGCGCAAAAGTCCATGAGTCGAATCATTAAAAAAGACTTGGGACTTGGGGCTTTCAAACGGCGTCACGGACATTTATTGACTGCAGCTTTAAAAAAAATAGGATTGAAAAATACAAACCTGCATTTCTGCGAACAAGGAGTCAAAACATCGGCCAATGTTTACCAAGAATCCGCTTTGGAAGCTGTTGTGAATCCTCTTAAAAATTCCGTGTTCCAAAACCAGCCATGAAGTTTCCATCAGGATTTTGCGCATTTTGCTAAGTGGGGTTTAATCTTCAGTGGAACAACATTTGTGTGGGACCTAGCAGAAGAGTTGTTGCCAGAAGTCCATCTTTTGTCGTCAAGTTTACCTTTTACTCCATTTTTTGGAGTTGATTTGTAGTGAGCCTTCGATGCTAGTGCCCTTCAATATAGTTTATTATAATTTTTATTGTAAAAAATATGAAAATAAATAAAAACAAATAGCATAGTATGACAGATATAACAAGAACACCAATAGTGGGCGAACTAGTACACTTGTGTTAGAGATGCCAGTAGGGGTGTGACAATATTTCCCATTTTCAAATCCATAAGCAGTTTTTGAAAAATATTACAAAATGCAAATTTTAAAAACTATTCGTGGCTCCTTTCGAGTATTATCATAAGAACCAGCCACGCAGACTGACAGACGTAGTTCAAATGGCCCAAAAAGTCATAAAACGTACTTGGTAAAAACATATGTGGGGTCAAATAAGATTTTTTCGATGCGTTTCACTTTTTGTCCATAAAGTGATATTATACCCTCTCACCTAGTTGAAGGTATAAACATGATATTGAATTTAAAATGTTTCGTGGGCAATTGTGTGAAGAAAACTTGAAAAGTAAGGTTTAGAACAGTAGTACTCATTCGTTTGTGGAGAGCCAATCATGATAGTGTGCAGCCACGAAAATCAATGTCACTTTGCCATTTTGTTAAAAACTTGTCTTCTATTTAAATACAGAAGCAAGAGGTCTTGAGCCTGTTTAATCCCTGTTCAATGTGTAAAAGCAACAGACCGAAATAAAACAAACGAGCTAAACATTTAAAATGTTTTCTATTTTAATACATCATGTCTAATATTTTCATTTAACAAATACTATTGAAAACCACATCATGCCAAAAAAGACCTACAAAAGACATACAAAAAAAAAACGCACCCACATTAGGGACTCGTTGGTGAGAAATTCTACACACAGCGAAACAAAAAAAATGTGAGTGGGCACAACAGCAGTACTAGTGATGCTAGCCAAATGCGACACTCACATTATGTGGAGAAAATGCCATTTTCGAAATATTTTTAATTTAATTAAAATTCAAAGCCTTGAAATACGAACAAGTGGAACACAACACAGACCAAAAACAAGCAAAAATAATTTACAAAGCATAAAATATAATGTGTTTCTATAATGAGCGAGTAACCCAACCAGTCCTACAATGAAACTGATGGCAAGAATAGAAGCATCATCCTTCCCCTAGATCAAAACAGGACAAATTTCCATCTCAGCGCGGGTAAAGTGTTAATGTGTCAATATCATTTGACACCCTAATAGCGTCATAATGACGCATGCTTTGGGCACAAAAGACAAGTATTCGTTTGGGTAAGATGTCAATGGTGCGTATTAGGGAAACAATGAATAAATTTTTAATATATTTTAGTTAAAATAGAATTATACGAGCCTTTTGTTTAACATCTTTCGATGACAGCAGGCCTTTTGTTTTGGGATATTATTTGCAAAGATTGCAAATTTATATGGCAATTTTATTCTAATTTGCATAATGCCATCGTAAAATGTTATAACTGTCATTTTTTTAAAATTTGTAACATGCTTGTACATATCGCTTTCGGTGTTATTTTTTACTTAGGGGAGGTATCTTTGACCGACATCCAGAATTTGTACTGTAAATAGGTGTTGACAAAATTCCATAATCGATGAATAAATAGCTTATATATAGAAGCCGCAAATACAGGGTGGCTCGATTTGTGGATTCTTCTTTAATCAAATAGTATTATGAATAAGATAACTCCTGCTTAAAATGATGACACAAAGTCTGAATCAAATTTGCTTGAACAAGGAAAGAGAAATAATTCATACTTATTTCCAACGTCGATGCTGTGTTACCCAAACAGTACTTTTATTGGAAAGAAGTTTTGGCCAAAATCAGACATGAGCCTGAAATGCTAGTGGGCAACAATCGCAGTCCTCGTGCTATATGGTGGTCTCTAAGAAGAATGTGGCTGTCGCATTCGAAAGTTGGTGGCTCAGTCTAGAAATATCGACTCGCCGTTGATCTCAAGAACTCAAGATTTTACTTCCCAAACTAATGCGAATTTTGCAAAAACGCCTCTAAGTTTTGGCTTACAATGTCCAATAGAGTCAGCAATTCAGATAAACGACCATCCGCTTCATGAGAGCTTCTATGTTTGGGCCTTACAGCAATGGAAAACTATTTGGCTTGAAAAATTATATTTCTGACGAAGCGTTTATTCGATTCGGTGTCTACGTTAACAAGAAAATCTGTCGCAGCTGGAGAAAGATCTGCACGTGACGTAGAAATCTCATTTTTGGACTGAATCTCACATTTAATGTCTTTTAAGACAGTAACAGTTCGGTGCGGATTGTGGAGCTGTGGCATTACTGGCTTATTATACCCTACATCACAATGTGGTACAGTGTATTAAAGATTTGAGCATTCAGCAGCGGTTGTACGCTCATTTTTTTGTAATTAAAGTACAGATCGCAATTCGAACCGATTTCGTTAAAACTTGCTAGATTGTTGAGGTATAGGCCAGGGATGATCCTATTCAAAATTGATCAATATCGGTGCTTGTCTTGATAGCATAGAAATGTTTTTGCGCATTTCAATAAAGACATCTTTTGGGGAAAAAATTTAACGTATCGGCCCATATTTCTGAATAGGTTCCACAAAAAGTTCCTTCCAGCTCTAGAAATTACAAATTAATAACGATTGCGTGTACTACGATATGAGTGACCTATGTCGATGTTGTTGTAGCGGCACACAATTCCGGGGTGACAGCCCTTGGCCAAAGAATTTGAGTGACCGATAGTTGCCTTTGGTGAAATAGAACATATCGGTCCATATTTGTTTAGTATTTACTTAATACTGCACAGTTCTCAGTTCAAGGCCTAGCAGCTCTAGTAGTCACATACTACATTATCTTGCTTAAATTAGTCATAATGCGTTGTAAGAAGCCTCTGTTTAATTGACCAACACTCATGGTAGGTTCCTTCTACATTTTAGTAATATTCATAAACATTTCTCTTGAATTTGTGGGTAATACGTTTTCTGGAAGTAAATTCCACATACGGACAGTAAGGGCGCACCCCACATTCTAACGATGATCTAGAGAGACAAAAGTGTTCTGTCCCCTATCAGCACCATAGCTATGCTTTACATTCAAGTACCTGAAGGATGATTTTGAGCACCTACTATTATACGGGAGTTAAATGCCAACAATAATGAACTATGGTAAAGGTAGATCATTAGTTAATATTTGACATTCCATGCAAAATTTACTGAAGTTTTTAAGGTCTTGGCGGTTTGAAGGCCACATCAATCTAGAATTTCCTGACAAGAAGTCACATATTAAGTACGACCCTGCTTAAACTCAAGACAAAGGCGGACAAAGAAGAAATAACAGTGTAGTATAGGGTATCTCATAGTCAGCCACTCCCAATTCAAGCCTTTCTTAACTGTGTTAATACCCTTACCTTATTAGGAGAGAGAGTTTAAATTACTTGTTATGAACAAAAAGTGTAACGCTTAAAAAAAGTTTTTGACCCCACAAATGTTTTTACCAAGTACGTTTCATGAATATTTAAGTCATTTGATCTATGTCCGTCTATGTAGCTGGGTGGCGCGATAGTTCTCGAAAGGACCTACCAAACGTTTTAAATTATGCATGTCGTAATATCATTCCAAAACTGTCTATGGAATCAAAAATGGAACCAAAAATGGGCAATATTGCCACACCCTTTCTGGTACCTTCCATACAGATGTAGCATATCGCCCACTTTGGATATTCTTGTAATATCTTCTTTACTATTTGCACGATCTCACTAAAAATCAGCACTAAGGAATTGAGTTATAAGGAAAATTTGGCGCCTGAGAATTGAATTTCTAGCCACGCCCCATCTGATAAATAAACAAACGACCCTGTTGATTTGAACGCCAATAACTTGTCACTTAGTGCATGACTTATACTTAAATTGTGGACAGCATAATAACTTAATAACAGCTTTGTACACACATATGAAAAGTGTGGTTGACACGCCCATCATGGGCCCTCCCATATTTTGGTTGTCGTGTAATACAGGATGGGGCAAATCTACCGTTGTGGTATGAATGTTTAATAACTTTTTTATTTAATGTTTAATTATTATTTTCTGTTTTATATAAAATAATAACACTCTGCGACAAATGGTAAGGGTCAGTGATCGGTTTGGAATGAAACCACCGGGGAAAGTTATATTGGTAAAAAAAAAGTCATACGTGTTCCAGCGTTTCGCTGGGTCTCATCTAGGAATCGAGATATATCGATTTGAAGTTAGTAAGTATCGTATAGGGGAATTTGTCACGTTTTAGGCTCTTTTGTTTGACATAACTCGAGAACCACTCGTCCGATTTAGCTGAAACAAATTTAGATATAAATAAATGTATGAAAAAAAAAATTATTTTTGCCTAAAAATTAAATTTTTTTTTTTTAATTCATAAAAAATCCAAAACGGTAAAAAGTGTCAAGTCCTATTACTTTCAGCTAAATTGCTAAATCGGACGAGTGGTTCTCAAGTTATGTCAAACAAAAGAGCCAAAAACGTGACAAATTCCCCTATACGATACTTACTAACTTCAAATCGATATATCTCGATTCCTAGATGAGACCCAACGAAACGCTGGGACACGTATGACCTTTTTTTGACCGATATAACTTTCCCCGGTGGTTTCATCCCAAACCGATTGTGGCTGTCGCACAGTGTAATTAATATTTTTGGCTTTAGTATGAAAAATTATATCCCGCAAGATGTGGCCATTTTCGGCTCCGCATTTTGCATAACTTTTTGTAAATTTTCGGTTTTATGGCTTGAATTTCATGTCGAATGTCTTGTTTTAGCTGTGGTATGGTCGCTGGCTTATTTACGTGTACTTTTTCTTTCAAATAACCCCAAAGAAAACAGGTTGGCGCTGTTGAATCCCACGAACGGGGGGCCAATTGAAATCGCTTCTGCGCTAAATAATGCGTTCGCCAAAGAGGTCCCGTAACAAAAAATTAAAATTTCAAAATTCAAAATTGCTGATCACTGTTCTGTTGTGTAGTGTTCCATTTCAAATTCCCCAAGTTTCATTCACAAAATTCTAAAATAAAAATAAAAAATATAAAAATAATTAAAAAGTTATTAAATATTTGCCATCCTGTATATCGAATATCCTAAATGCTTAATAACAGAGTTAACTTGGTGACAAACAATTGCATTCCTAGCCACGCCTCTTCTGGTACCTCCTACCCTTTGACCCCCAAATAAAAGCAAATTTCGTACCAAATCCGAATATGGAGTTATTAAAAAGTATGGTTTGTAGCCATGGACCCTAGGAATAAAAAATATGATCTTTACATCAAAATTACTTTTTCTATTTCATTAAAAACCTACGCGACAGGTTGCCAATGCTTTGGCCTGGCCTTTTTCAACGACTTTATTTGTTACACATAAAATGCATGATGTAGCATTGAAAAGTCCTCATCGGCACATTTCAACTCGAACTCGAAATAAATTATTCATTTTATAACATGACCTTCAATTGTATTCTCTGTGACAACGTATTTTTCCCCAAATAAAGTAAAATAGGGCTACTTATACAAATATCCCTTTCTGTAAAATTTTCAACATTCTACACTGACTTGTCGTTGACATTGTCAATTTTAACAACTGAAAAAAAGATAAATAAAACCAGAATTTGCCATAGCACACCATTAATCTCGAACGGCTTAGCCGCAGTGGCAGCAACCGTAGAAATCCGACAGCAATTTTTTACGGCCTAGAAGGAATGATAGACATTGACAAAGCCGCATAAGTCCCATGATTTCGATATGCCAATGCCATAACAAACGGAATACATGAGCGATACACGCTTCAATTGACAATACATTTCAACGATATCGGCATGCACGTGTATAAACGCGTACGTATATTGAAGGGGCACCCCCTTCCATGGAGATACATTAAATTAAATCAAAGATGCGAATGATGAGTGTAAGAAGAATTGGCATTTCAATATATTTGTTTGCCATTTCTTCTTATTTATTTTTTTTTTGTGGAGGGTCAATGGGATTAAAAAACAGAGACAGCCAGCCGGCAATGGCAAGCGGCAGAGATTTCTTGGAAGACATACATGTGGATCTACGTAGACTTCATTTGTATATTTTTAGCCTCTTAATGGCAACAACAGCTCAGTTGTTAAAGTAGATAGAAACAAAATTTAAATAATCTAAAAAGCCTTAAAAATACTTTGAATACAAAATTTGTTTTCATTTTCGCAATTTTGTTTTCATTGTTAGCAAGTCCTAAGTGAAATACAAAATAACGAAGGGGAGAAGAAAAACAGAAAGTAATAACTTGACACATACAAGCAGAATAACTTTCCAAACTCATTCATCGAGCGCCTTACAAACTAAAAGAACATCATCATCAACATCGACATCAGTCTCGGATAAATATGGCTTGAAATAACAAAGTTTCCTAAAAAGTTCAACGGTGCACCAGAGGCAGAATAGACTATGTCGGGCATTTCAGATAACTTTTCAGACGGCCAGAGGGTCTGGCCAAGACAACATTACTTTGTAACCCAAACAAGCTTGGAAACGGCGTCTAATAAAGAAAACTTTAAATATGATAGCTACTAGTCCGCCGAAGGGTAGATGTTACACTGCAACGCCACGAAATTTCATACAAAAATTCCAAATTCTTAGCCATTTCCGCCCGTCCATATGTTTGTTGCAGGCAGAATTGCGGACAAACGAATATACCTAGGATCCTAAAATTTGCCATGTTAATGGTTTATTGGCTTACGCTGTTAAGGATTATAAAATTCCGAAATCGGCTTAGAGGGAACAAGTTTCCTTTAAAGGATTAAAGAGACTACATTTGAAAAATTGAAGTTATGGAAGTCCTAACTACTAAACCGATCTTCTTGAATTTTTTACGTAATAAAGCTACATGAACGGTAATAGGAGTAGGCTTATGCAAATTGTAATATCTCAAGTCAAAAGTGTCAAGCCCACATCCCAAAGAATTCAAAATGTTCATAACACAAAAAAGCTGTTGGTATGAAACCAAAACAGTCTTAGGGAAAAGTGGGCGGTGCCACACCTGTTTTGCTTTTAAAGCGCTGTAACTCTTATAGTTATCGTATTCAAATGTTTACAGTATTGTACTGTAGACCAAGCGATTTTCTCATGCTATAAACGGGGGCGTGACACCGCCCACATATGCAAAAATTTAACACATCCAAAGCACATAACCTATTGGAGTTAAGAACATTAGATTTGGTTCATTACTGAGTAATGAAATGCTTGCGGTACGGCACCACGCCCTTTTTTATGTAAAGCGCCAACAAAAATATCCCATTCGTCTTGAAATTTAAACAGTATGCTACTCCGGATCAGTAGACTGTCACGTGCTTAAACCGTATACGATTTTAAAAGGACCGTGGCTCCACCCACATATCTAAATCTAAACACATCCAAGGCTCATAAACTATAAGAAGTAGGAACATCAGATTTAGTATAAGTATATAGACTATTATTTAAACTCTGTAACGCTAATAATAATATCCCAGTCGTCTTCAAATTTTAAAATTATGCTACTGTAAATCAGGCGATTTCGCATACAATAAACGGAAGCGATAGTAGAAATGGAGCGTGGCCCCGACTAACTATCAAAAAACTTAACACTAAGAACATAAGATTCGGTATACATACTATTAGAGTGTAATGAAATACTTTTGGAAAAAGTGGGCGTTCCCACGCCCTCTTATTTAAACACTTTGTATAAGCTATTATTAGAGGCAGATTGAAATAGACACAGTGTGCTATTGCGGGCAAAACAATTATCACTGAGTTTATACAATTTTGCTGAGGGGCGTGGCACTGTCGACTCATTCAAAAACTTTAAATGACCACAAAACATAAAAAAGTATTTACGTAATGACAATCCTATTTGGAATATATACATATCCGAAAATAACATTAACTGCACGATTTGAGTTCTTGGGCCATTGGTCAAATGTCTCTGAGGTCCATTTTAACACTGACCCATGGTTAGTCAGAAATAGTAGAATTTCCTTATTGTTCTCCGTATGCTCTTCGGGCTCCCAAGACAATAAAATTCGCGAATCTGAACAGAACAACGAACCATAGGGCCCCAAAAATGTCGTTCTTTTAAACAAGGAACTTACAACCATATCCCTTATGACTGTCAAAGCCATACAACTACGCAATTCATGGTGAAGAGTACAAAAAACATCTGCCTTGCCGAACTTACGAATTGACTTCTTGTTTGTGCTCCTAGGGTCTATGAAATTGCGATTCGAATAGAATTTACTTTTGTTTGAGTACACACATGTCCATATTCATTACACTTTATTACAGGCATTTTGGTTCAGAGCTCTAAATATTTTTTTCCTATAGATTTTGGCCACCTAAACCTTAAATGATTTTTTAAAAATTTTTCACTATAAGTAGATAGAATTATGGTTTTTTTAACCATTTTTTTTATGAGATTTCTCAGCTTTTTGGACCAAAACTCAAACGATATTACCAATACAAGGTATTAAAATCAGTTAAATAGTTTTGACGTGAAGAGCATTTAAAATTGAATTGATTGCATTTTTTGTGCAAAATTCACGATTTAAAACCGTAAAAATTCCATAGGAAAAAAAAATTTAGAACTCTTGACCAGGAAAAAATCATAATTTGTAAACTAGTGTTACTGATCTCTCGTTTTAACCATACGGCCCGTTTTTTTGGACCACATGTGCCAATAGAGCTAGTAAATATAAACTTTTTTAATGCACCTCAACTAACAGTCTCTATATAAACCACTCTTGGTCCAAAAAAAAATACGATTTGTTGAGCAAATACAAGAATCAATTTTAGCAAAAACGAAAAAATAGGTTCATAAATCGATCGTTGTAAAATTCTTAAACGATCTAACTTTATGCGTCCGTTCATTTGTTGGTCGAAAGAAAAACATCGCTCTTAAGCTAACCGAGAATTTTTTTTTGCCACCGAGAATTTTTTTTAAATTTGGAAACAAGAAATAATCAGAAGGAGCTAAATCTGGACTATATGGTGGATGCGGAGCAATTTCAAATCGTAATTCGGCCAGTTTTTGTTGAGTTAAAAAAGCAGTGTGTGAAGGAGCATTATCTTTGATGAAAAAGAACTTTTTTTCCAAATGCGGTCGTTTTATCTTGATTTCTTCTCTCAACCGATCCAATAATGCACAATAATATTCCCTATTTATAGTTTTTCATTTCTCAAGATAATCAATAAATATTATACCCCTTGCATCCCAAAATACTGTGGCCATTACTTTTCCGGCTGACTTAACAGTTTTCGCCTTCTTGGGACCACTTTTACCAGCTTCTATCCATTGTTTTGGCTGTTCTTTGCATTCTGGGATGTAGTGATGGATCCATGTTTCATCAACAGTTATGAATCGGCGCAAGAACTCTATTGGATTACGCTGATACATCGCTAAAAGCTCCTTGGTCCAACGGACGATTTTTTGGGGCAAAGTCAACAAACGCGGCACCCATCTTGCGGATAGCTTTTTCATGTGGAGTGCATCATGTAAAATACTCCAAACTTGTTTTTCGTGTATTTTAACAATATCAGCAAGTTCTCTGAGCTTTATTCGTCTATCTTTAGTCACTTCATAAAATATGTTTCTAATGTTTTCAAGTAGTAGCAGTTTTCGGTCTCCCAGAGCGTTGTTCATCTTCCGTACTTGAACGACCCATTTTAAATTGTTGAACCCAGGATTTCACGGTGGAGTATGATGGTGCATTATCACCATGAACAGAATCCAATTCATTTTTGATTAATTGTGGCGTATAACCTTTCATATAAAAGTGTTTAATTGCCGCACGAATCTCTTTATTTTCCATTTTTCAAAAATTATAAAACTTGTTTACATTAATCACCTGTAACAAAAAAAATAATCATTAAATATTTCGGAAATTTTGACAGATGGCTTATAAAAGATTGCTTTTAAAAAAACAAAAAAAAAGTTGCTAGTAAAACAGAAAATGTGCCAGGCCAGTTAGTTTTTCGGTCGCCCTCGTATGTGGCCTCTGATACTAAGCCAAGTACCAAAGTGGTTAAAACCGTTCAAATATGTGCGTGTTTGCATTTATCAAAAAATTATAATGTTTATGTCAAGTTTGAGGCGGCTGTTTATACTACAGGACCCAAATCCTTGTCTATTGATGGATTGTTAAATTGGAAAATACCTACGACTTTCAAGCAGATAACATTGTTTTTTAAAAATATAAGATATAAAAATTTATTAACATCTTGAGTTAGAATTTTAAATCTTTTCAACATTTTTTTAAATTTTAACATCCACCGATTGTACCGATTTAGTAGAACAATGACAGACATCGCCTTATAATATTTAAATTCACGATAATAGGGTCCCTGATAAGAATTAATGCCAAGATACATACAAATATAACCTCTCGTACACGCAGAAAAAAAGTATGGTTGTGATGACAATATTCGAAAAGGATAATACTATTGTTGGGTATAGGGTTGTGCTACAACAATATAATGGTCCTCACAACAATAGTATGATTCAAATACAACCATACTATGATCCTTACAACAATAGTATGATTCACACATAACCATACTATGATCCCCACAACAATAGTATGATTCACACTCAACCATACTATGATCTCCACAACCATAGTATGATCCTCACAACCATAGTATGTTTCATATACAACCATAGTATGGTCCTTACAACCATAGTATGGTCCTTACAACCATAGTATAATTCACACATAACCATACTATGATCCCCACAACAATAGTATGATTCACACTCAACCATACTATGATCTCCACAACCATAGTATGATCCCAACAACCACAGTATGATCACACACAATTAAACTATGATCCCCAATATTATTTAATAGACTTTGTTTGAGTTGTCGACAATAGATTTGATCCCCAATATTATTTAAAGTGTCAACAATAGATTTGAATTATGAAAATTATTCAAAAATACATTAAATTCAAAATATTAGGAGTGATTTATTTCACAGTAGAAAAAATAAGTTTAAATAAACGTAAGCGTTTTTATTGAAAATATTTCAGATAAACAAAGCCAAAACAGCTTTTTTAAAAAATTTTAATTTCGATGAAAAAAAGTACTATTATTGCATTAGATCCGTACCAATAACATTTGTTTTAAAAAGCATATTTAAATGAAGAAAAACTACAATCATACAGTATGATTGCCGTAATCATATCATTGTTAACATAAAACGCAAATCACAATACTTTTGTCGCACTAACCATATTTATATTGTTGCTATAACCATATTTTCATTTTTAAATTTGGCAATAATACTATTGTTACATTTAAACAATATTAATATTGCAGCAATTATACTATTGTCAAAAATAAATTCAGTTAACAATGCTATGGTTGCGACGAACATACTTTTGTTGTGAAGAACATATTATTATTGCCGTGACCATGTAGTAACCATGTTTTTTCTCTGCGTGTATATTGATGAGTTTAACACTAAAATCCAGCTCCACAGTCCTAGAAAATACCAACGAAAAATTGTCTTTTTAAGTAATTTCTAACTTTCCTTACATCAAAATGACTAACTAACGCATTCTTTATCTCATGAATATTCTATTTATCAGACGCGGGGTGCAGTGTGTCATATGGTTATCGTCCAACTGTAATCTTATTACTTACGCCATAAAATTTCTGTAATATTCAGTTTCATCGACACTGCAACTTTGTGGTACAATTCCCTTTTTTACCATACATGTCAATGAGAACAAGTAATCATCATCGTATCGGTTCTATTAAGAACCTTTTTAAGTGCAACTCTAAACTTCTATAAGTACCGACGTATGCGTTACGTGTGTGTTACTTATGGAATATTAAAACAATAGTATAAAGTACTGTCATCATTAAGAGCATGATGTTGCAATTTCACAAACAATGACAATAACTTTGTCAGTTTATGTGTTGCTGCAATTTTTTTCTGTTTTCAAAGAAAAATTTCATGCACAATAACGTCATGAAAAAAATATGTATGAAAGTAAAAATAAAACAAGACATGAAAAACAAATGAAATGGAAGAAACAAAATGAAATCGAAAAAAAACTACTGTACACTCATCTATAGATAGTCCGGGAGCAGTAAATGGCAGAAATATGTCGTTTGAAATTGCGCAAAGTGCCTTAAACTGAAAGTTTGTATTATCGATATAATAAAAACTACGAGGGAGGGTGAAAAAAATTTTCAATCACCTTGAAGATTTAGCCATACGAGGTTTTTGAAAAATCAGATTTAATATATAGATACGGGTAGAACCCATGTATTGGGGCTATACGAAAACATAAAAACAAACTGATATGATACGACTTAACCAAGTTTATTTATTGATCTCACGTAAATAGTTGCAGGACGTAAAAATAACAGCGACATTTCCATGGAGGCTATAAGAAAGCATAGACCGATATGGATTAATTTACCAGGATTAATTATAGGTCACTTCGTACAGTATGAACTATGGGCATGAACGGTTCTAATAAGCGGCAGGACCTCACATCGGGATATGTGTAAGGAAGCTTTTATACAGGTTTACACAGATTTTGAATGCGTATATCATTATTTTCGAAATTTAAGTCTAGAATCAGCTTAAGTCAAGAGCAGTAGGGTTTAAAATCGATGCAATAAAAACACGAACTTTATGAAACAATTCAATATGTTTTCATCTTGAGCACAACCAGGCTAGTATCAGGTAGTTATTCTGTGTGCAATAAACAGTATTTGAGGTATTACAAACAACAACAATAAGTCTTAACATCCCATACTACTTTCAAGCAACCTAAATGTCATGTTCCAATATTAGCATGATTAACGGCTTTCTTTTACATATAATTAGGTAGCAGGAAATGAAGAACAATATGTCATTATCATCAGTTCACTGTTGCAAAATTACATCTCCACAAAACACTTAATATAAAGAACGATGCTAATTGCGCAAAAAGTGTTAGTGTAATAAAACAAAAGAATAGTGCAAAACAAAAAAGATCGGTCAGGCCGACCGTAACGAAACAGTCCACAGTGATTATACATCTTTCAAATTTATAGAGTTAAGTATTCCGAATTCTTCTATCAGACGGCCATGATAGTGTTTAGTTGTAGAGGTGCGGGGCGTCAAATCAAATCATAGCGGTTAGTGGTATAGCATTGATCGATATGTGACGCGCAAAATAGAAAGGCACCTAAGGTTTAAAACCAGTTTTGTTCAGGAGAGCCATTTTAAAGATTAGGTCCCTTTCTATTTGCGCTTAGAACCGTCGACTTCACTTTCATAAAACGCGCATATCTCTGGGAGGGAACACTTTTGAGGCATGGGATCGGTCTCATTCGATGCTCAGATGATGTCCACATCAAAAAAAAATTAAAATTGCTTAGGCCCCTTTCTCTATGCGCTGTCACATATGGTTTTATTTCACCAGGAATAATGACTGGGAGGATCCGAAACGGTTCCCATTTAAAAATCAATGACTTTTGAGGTTATTTTTTATATTTATAAGAAAACCTTTGTAATCTAATATCAAAGCTAAGCATGTAACTAAAAAGTTTGAATTGACTGTCCTGACTTTTCTAAACTAAATTCTGCAATGTTGTATCAATAAAAAACTACTTATTTACGGAAATTTTACTAGTTGTTAAAAAAAATAGAGGCTAAGGAACTAAATAACTAAGCTTCCCCATAAATTGACAATATCATTAGAGGAGCAGATATCGTTAAATTAAAGAAGGACCGCGTTGTCCTCAACTAAGTATGACACTAATAATTTTGGCATTTACCATGCAAATAACTTACAATACTCTGTACGAGTACCAAGGAGTTGTGCATGGTATAATAATAATAATCTAAGTAGAGTGTCCAAAACCAAATCCAAAAATCGACATTATGGTTTTTATGTCCAAGTCCGAAAGTCGGTTTCCCAAAAAAATCTTAAACCCTAAATGTCGGTGTTCATGGATTTTACTGTCGGATTTTCCTATTTTCGTTTTATTTTTTGTTATTTTTTATTAAAAGAAAAGAAAATTATATAAAATTATATGTAAATACCACAAATATTTAAGTTAGACCGAACTTTAAGTGTAACTATTACAAGTACGATATCTGCTCTGTAAGTCTGCTGTCTTTCTTAAGCTTGTGTTTAAAGTATTGGTCGCAACTGCCGCCCAATCTTTATGAAATTTTTGGAGTAAGATATTTGGATAAACGCTTTTGACTTTTTGGAAATCAGTTAAAATTTAGATATAGCTTTCACAGCTATGTTCATCCGATTTTATCTCTTCAACTCTAGAATCCACAAAGTACAACCATTATGGATGAGATTGGATGCAGTTAATTCCGATCGATCAGTTACCAGCTCATAAAAAAAATAATAATAGTTTACATTTTGATAAAAACCCTTAAGCAAAAATCTCTCCCGAATTAGTATACAACCGATCTACTAAATACAATTTAATTTCGTTTCAATTAAATTCAATATGGTGTTTTTTGATTAAAAAACTACTAATTTTGAAACGATTTTAGACATATAGGCTTATTTGCTCATATAGTCCTTTTAAGAATTACTTGGCTTTCCTGGCCTAACATAAAAAGAACCGTTTTTTTGGAATTATTATTATTTATTTTTCAACATAATCTCCTTCCAACTCAATACACTTAATCAAACGTTTTTCAAGTTTTTTTAATTCCATCCGAAAAACAAGAAATAATCAGAAGGAGCTAAATCTGGACTAAATGGTGGAAGCGGAGAAATTTTAAATCGTAATTCGGCCAGTTTTTGTTGAGTTAAAAATGCAGTGTGTAAAGGAGCATTATCTTGATGAAAAAGACCTTTTTTTAATTTTCTAAATGCGGTCGTTTTATCTTGATTTCTTCACTCAACCGATCCAATAATGCACAATAGTATTCACTATTTATAGTTTTTCCTTTCTCAAGATAATCAATAAATATTATACCCCTTGCATCCCAAAATACTGTGGCCATTACTTTTCCTGCTGATTAACAGTTTTCGCCTTCTGGGGACCACTTTTACCAGCTTCTATCTATTGTTTTAATTGTTCTTTGCATTCTGGGATGTAGTGATGGATCCATGTTTCATCAACAGTTATGAATCGGCGCAAGAACTCTATTGGATTACGCTGATAAATCGCTAAAAGCTCTTCGGAATTGGTCCAACGGACGATTTTTTGTGGCAAAGTCAACAAACGCGGCACCCATCTTGCGGATAGCTTTTTCATGTGGAGTTCATCATGTAAAATACTCCAAACTTATATTTCGTGTATTTTAACAATATCAGCAAGTTATCTGAGCTTTATTCGTCTATCTTTAGTCACTTCATTAAATATTTTTCTAATGTTTTCAATAGTAGTAGCAGTTTTCGGTCTTCCAGAGCGTTGTTCATCTTTCGTACTTGAACGACCCATTTTAAATTGTTGAACCCAGGATTTCACGGTGAAGTATGATGGTGCATTATCACCATGAATAGAATCCAATTCATCTTTGATTAATTGTGGCGTATAACCTTTCATATAAAAGTTTTTAATTACCGCACGAAACTCTTTATTTTCCATTTTTCAAAAATTATAAAACTTGTTTACTTCAATCACCTGTATCAAAGAAAATAATCATTAGCTATTTCGAAAAATTTTGACAGATGGCTTATAAAAGATTGCTTTTAAAAAACAGAAAAAAAAGTTGCTAGTAAATCAGAAAATGTGCCAGGCCAGTTAGTTTTGCGGTCGCGTCGTAGAAAGGGACCTAATCTTTAAAATGGCTCTCCTGAATAAAACTTTTCATCAACTTTCACTTTTGTTTTGATGTGGACAACATCTGAGAATCGAATGTGACCGATCCCATGCCCCAAAAGTATTCCCTCCCAGAGATATGCGCGTTTTATGAAAGTTTTAAAATGACTCTCCTGAACAAAACTGGTTTTCAACCTTAGGTTCCTTTCTATTTTGCGCGTCACCTATAAAGTTGTATATAAAAATAAAATTATTTTCGCAGTTTGGCTACATATGGGTGACGATCCCTTTGTGCGAAAATCTGACCAATTAAAACATATGGGATATTTTGGTATCAAACACAAAAATACTAATCTGACCTTATTTTAAAAAAAGAATTTGAATTTTTGCTGTCTCATGTCCAGTTCCTATGCACTGGATTGAACCGAAACAGTTATTCTTCTGTCATTACACAATTTCTTTCTTCCTAAGGAATCTAGCGTTTTCTAAGCGGAAATTCTAGCTTTTAAGGAGGGGTTTTCTTTATTGTTATTAAAGGGTCAACGGGCGGAATATGAATTTGCGTGGACGGCCCACATTATCACTTGTATTAGAAAAAAATAAGAACTCACCAAATTGTTGTACACATCCTATGTGACTCTTAAATGTGTTCTAGGATATAAGAACCTGTTCGGCAATGAACGGGTGGATGAAGTGGCAAGAGCTGAATCAGTCTCAAACCAAAATCTGGCATCTACAGCGATCGGAACAATAAAAGGGGAAATCCATAGACATTATCTCAGAAAAGCAGATTAATGTAAATTGCTGTAAAATCAAGCATGATATTTAAAGGAACCGAAATACGACACTACATACATACTTGAGTCGCACAATATCCCATTAAGGACCAAGGGGGAGAGAAGTTTTTACATGGCTTAGAGGTAAATCTCTTACTCCTAAAGCTAAAAAGTTGTTTAGTTGTTTTTACCCGGATTTGAACTTTACTAGCATGTTAAGCGTGCACTCTACCAACACAATACTGTGCTCCGCGGCGCTTAACATAAGTACGACATCAGAGAGACAAAATTGATCATCAATCACAGTAGGTCCCATTCTGGCCGGGCAGAAATAAGATTCGAGATAAAATATACCTTTTAACGATCACTGCCGCAAAAAAATGCGGAATAAGAGACGGTAGTGTGGAATAAGAGACGGTCTATGAATGCCCTTTCTTGACTTTCCGACGTCAAAATAGCCTAGAATCAATATTTATGAAGGACTTTTCCTGTACATCTAAAATTGAGCCGAACGACCTTCTTATTTTTCTCAACTGTACGGTAAGGTTACGAAAAATAAACATGGACAGACGATGTAGCACTACTGAAGACAGTGTGCATAACACATATTGAAGCTCCTTAAAGCGGCCACGTAAGTCGGTTCATCAAATTTTATGTACCGACCTTATTCCCTCTATCGTCTTATCAAAGTATAGGCTATAAATATAAAACATATACCAGAATATTGCAATTAACCTAACATTTTTTCCTTAAACCTTAAAATTTTCGCTTAAATTTCAACTAGAGCGCTAAAAAAGGTCTATAGTCAAGTCCGGTGACTCTGGTACGTAGCGTTCCCATTTTTTCGTAAAGCCGCCAAAGAAAGGTTTTTCCAATTTAGCTTCCACAACTTATCTCCGACTATGCTCAAATTCCGTGGATATATTACGGGCGACCAGTAACCTCAGTTGAAATTGTACTATGTCATATTCCATATAGTCCAAGTTTTATTTAGCATCGACTACTTTTAGTAAACAAACGTAGTAAAATTGAACCATATTAGTCTATCTTTTCTTATAAATAAAAAGTCTTTTTCCGATTTAAGGTCTAAAATCTTTTGAAGATACGTTTTAAATCCGATTTAAATCCGTTTTAAATTCTGAGTACGAAGTGATGTAGGTTATTTGTTTTACGCCCTCTCCGACTTAAAACTGTTACATATTTTTTTTCGAAATTGGTTGACACGAAAAATCGTTTTTATTAGAAGATTATTAAAGAAAGCTTGTCCGTAAAAGACTTTCAGTCATTGTAATTTGTCGAATTAGTTTATATTTGAGAAAATAAATAATTGCAAAACAAACAGATTGGGCCTATCGGAATACTCGTAATAAGCATGGGCTTTATACTTTTCTTTTAGGTGTTACACTTAACTAACTATTCTATCCTGTACCATCTCAATACGGTGTGATTTTTACATTTATGTTACAACGTTATCGTAGAATCAATATTAACCGGAATCCCAGCAGTAGGGTTCATACACGCGACAACGACATGCGCCCCCGGAAATTTTTGGATTATAACAAGTGTGAGACATTGCGCTTAAGAAGGAATACAAGGTTTTTCCTCACATGTATATTTAAGGAAATTAATCAAATATTTAAAGTGGCTGTTTGCGTTTGCGGGTAGCTTGGTAAGCGTGTGAGCGGTTGCCGGCATACGTACTTAGCTGAGTGCGACAGTCGGATGAAAGCCACTTAAAAGAAGGATATGATTATTTGATTACACTCTCTTTTTCTTCGTTTCACTTCTTTGCATTTGTAATGACAGGATTTAACATTTCATTGCTAAGAGTCATGTAATCAATGCTGTTTGTTTTGCGCCAACATCTCGTAACCAATTTTCTTTGCGTCAGCATCAGCAAGTTCATTTCTTTTCTTGAGTTGTTTGTAAACTTCAACTTTGTGAATTAACAGTTCAATAGATTAAGACGACTCTTAAGGATACACTTGTCAATCTGGTGTTAAGCCCCTGGAGAGATATTTAATTAAATGCTGAGATTTTATGTTGAGATGTTATGCAATTATCATTTTAATGAAGGATGTATATGCAATTGTTGAAAAATCTTCAAAATTGAAATATCAAACGAGTGCATAGAGATTCATTCAAAACTTAGTTGGGGGAATTGTTGACAGCGAAATGTTGAAAATATACCTTTACATAGCTACCTACGTTAAGGGTTATTGATTTATGCAGACAGAGCAGCAGATTATTTGCCACAAGTTGCATGTCCAATTCAAAAATGCTCTAAACTTTTAAATACGTAAACAAACTTCAATAGTGAATAATTTATGATATATTCACCATGAATAGATATACGCCAGAATAACGCAACGCACATTTATTACGAAAAACTTAATTACTTTCTAGAATATTAATCGTTTGATAAAATCGTCCATCCGAGCAATTATTTGAGATACTTCCAGATTATTTTAATAGTGGTCGAAAGTCGAAACTTTAGAACGTAAAATAATCATGAATGCCTCTTCGGCATTTGCCTGAAATAAAATTCACAAATTTATTCATGAAGGAAGACTGACTAATCCGCCTAGTCAAAAACGACACAAACAAATTAAGAGAATACCCACTTGGTCCAAAAAGAAGAACACAAAATTATATTTCTTAATGCCCATTACCAAAGTGTGGTGTAGGGTACATAATATGCGAGTTGCCAACCATTTGAAGCATTAACAGTGGAAAGCGACCTGAAAAACTATGAATTTCCGTTTGTCTTAATATGCGTTAAGGGAATGTTGGACCACTGGGCGTATGAGTAATGTCGTGTATAGTTCACATAACGCATACGCCACCAAATCCCAACAGGTCAGATGTACTTTTCAAAGGAAGTGTAAACTGTTATCTTTCAGCTGTGATACCAAATGCTATTGTGCATGACTAATAGGTTATACTTGCAAATTTTAAATGCTCTTGAAACAGTAAATCAATGGCTGCCGCCAGTTGTACCAGTTTTATTGCATTTTCTATGACTTTACGCAAGTTTTACTGTGATAACTTTCCGCATTCCTGTCGAATATACTCTTAATGGTTTGTGATTGTTTGAGGATTGTTGGTAAATACCTGCTTCTTTAGGTTGTTCCAACCATAGAAGACTGGGCTGGTTAAATAGGCCTATCTTGCTGGCCATGCCATATCGCCAACCAGGCCTGGTCGCCAGGCTGATGTTTCATCGTTCTCAGCAACATCGGCAACCACAACCCACTATATTCTCGCTCAAAGACCAGGCCGTTGGCGGCCACGCATTACAAGGTATTGTGTTATCTCTGGTTCTACGAGTCGTGGACCACGAATCTTGGTGGTTTGTTTCGACAAAAATCACGCTGCGCTAACACTACCGACGAATATTTTCTGTCGAATATACTCTTTATGGTTTGCGATTGTTTGAGGCTTCTTTAAGTTGTTCCAAGCATAAAAGACTGGGATGGTTAAATAGGCCTATCTTGCTGGCCATGCCATATCGCCAACCAGGCCTGGTCCCAAGGTTGATGCTTCATCGTTCTCAGCAACATCGGCCACTACAACCCGCTATATTATCGCTCGAAAGACCAGGCCGTTGGCGGCCACGCATTACAAGGTCTTGGGTTATTTCTGGTTTTACGAGTCGTGGACTACGACTCTTGGTGGTTTGTTTCGACGAAAATCACGCTGCACTAACACTACTGACGAATATTTCCTAAAAAATTGTTACAATTATAACAGGCTCTAGCAAAGGAGAGTGCACCGTTATTTGTCTGTTTGTAAAGGGTGGTTAAAATTTAAAGGCCGATGTTAATTTTAAATAAAACACAAATTATTTATGAAATTATTGTCATTTCTTTTTATTATGATAATATTGGTATGGTTAAATTATGTATGCAATAAAATATTAGAAATGTCAGCCGAAACCTCGGCGGCACACCTCCATTCGATGATCCAAATTTTTGACGACGCTGAGCCATAATTGAGGTTCTATGCCGTTAATGTGCCGAATTATCTCATCTTTTTAGCTCTTGAATTGTTGCTGGCTTATCGACGAAAATGTATGACGTACCTTTTTTTTCAACAAACACCAAAGAAAGAAGTTCAGCGGTGTCAAATCACATTATATAAGTACTTGTATTGGCGGACAATTAACATTGACACGGCATGAGATAACACGGCCATTAAATTTGTCACGCAAAACAGCCATTGTTTCGTTAGCTGTGTAGCAAGTGGCACCTGTTGAAACCACATATCATCCACATCCAATTCGGGCCATAAAAAGTTCGTTATCATCTCACGATAGCGAACACCATTCACATTAACTGTCTGACTAGCCTCATTTTGAAAAATAATACGGCCCGATGATTTCCGACAATCGCTCTTGGATTATCATTCGCCCAAATGCGGCAATTCTGCTTATTGATGAATCCACTGAGGTGAAAATGTGTCTCACCAGTGAAGATGATTTTTTTCAAAAATTGATTTTCATTTTCATAACAAGCCTGAATTTCTTAACGCTTTGCTCGCTTGTGTACTATTTTTCCATGGTTCAAATTGAGTTAATCTGAAATTGGGAAATATCTAATGAAATGTTCATATTCTCCACCCTTTATTTTCCAGCTATCTAGTTCACAAATGTCCAATATAACTCACGTACTTCACCATTTCACAAATTTATAACATCACACGATATTACTATATTCTGTCGTCCTAAAATTCATCAGTAAAACGGTAGCTTGAATGGGATTTAAGGATTCCCTAGAGCTAACATCCTATGCTTATCATTACTTTTCAGAAGTTTTTTACGGGAATATATTATAGGTTTAAAATAAACGTGTATAGTTGCTGTTAATACAACGGTTGCTATATATATTTCAGGCCTAGGCATCTAACATTTCCATTGGAAAGTTTGACATTTTTTAGCACAAACGTTCTCAGACCGTTTTGACGTACGGCCTTCATTTGTGTTTTTTACAGTGACTTGAAAAAATCAATATGGCAAAAAAATGGAATTAACTCGTGAACATTTTCGTGCGATAATTTTTCACAACTTTCGACGTGGATTATCACGACAAGAGTGCATCGATGAACTTAAATTTTTGTATGGCGATGAAACACCATCCTATAGCACTGTGAGAAACTAGTTTAATGAATTCAATCGTGGCCGAGACTCGCTCGTGAAGATCGTCCAAAAACGGCCGTTGTGCCAGAGAACATTGATGCCGTACGTGAACTGATAATGCAAAATCGTCATGTGACATACCGGGAGATAGAGGCATCCTAGAGGCATTTCTTCCACCAGCATACCTTGCATGAACACCTGGCGTAAAAAAAGGTCTGTTCTCGTTGGATCCAGCACAATTTGACAATCGTTCAAATAAAGGCTCGCGTCGATTGGTGCAAAGAAATTTTGAAAAATTACGATCGAGTTGCATCAAAAGACGTTTATAACATCGTGACAGGTGATGAATTATGGATATATGCGTATGAGCCCGAAACAAAAAAAGAAATCGACCGTGTGGGTCTTCGACGACAAGCCAAATCCAACGAAAGCTGTTCGTGGAAGAAGCACTTCGTAGCAAATGGTCGCCTGTTTCTTCGGAAAAAATGGGCATGTGCCGACTGTTCCGCTTGAGCAACGTAGGACGGTTAATTCTGAGTGGTACACCACAATTTTACTGAAGTCTTCGGAGAAATTCGAAAAACGAACAAGAACCATGACAATGCGAGCTCTCACACATCAGCTCAAACCATTGCCTTTTCGACCTGCCAAAACGTCGAATTGATGGGTCATCCGCCGTACGGCCCTGACTTGGTACCCAATGACTTCTTTCTATTCCCGCACATCAAGAAAATAATTAGTGGTCAACGATATTCGTCGCCAGGAGATGCTGTTGAAGCGTTCAACAACCATGTTTTAGAAGTGACTCAATCGGAGTGGAAAAAGTGCTTTAACAATTGGTTTGAGCGCATGCAAAAGTGCATAAATCATGCTGGAGAATACTTTGAAAAGCAATAAAACCTTTTTTGATGATAAATATTCGCATTTTCATTATTAGGCCAGAAATATATGTAGCAGCCCTCGTATGGGTCTTGTAACTTTGAATAAAACCTTACTGTGATCATGGCTTATTTGATTTTTAAAATTTATTTTATATTTTCTTTTGCAAAATGTAAAGGAATAAAATTTAAATGGAAGTTAATAAGGTCAAAACAAAACAAAAACAGCAAATTCGTATAATATCATAGATACCAGAAAAAATCCCACCTGGTAGCTAAAAATGAAGCTATTCACACCTTTTCACTACACCGTCTACATGAAATATATCATTTCTTTTTAAAATGTTGCAAAGAATTTGTTTCCCTTTCCTACTATTATGTTGAAGTTTTTTCTTTTAGTTGAACAAACTTTAATTTGTATTCTACTGACTCCCTAAGCACAGGCATATTTTCATTCACATTTTTCTGGCCATGAAGATTTATTATCATTATTATGCCATACTTTATAGCTTAAGTACTTATATTCTCAAGAATTGAATATTTCAACAGCACAGTGCCATGGGAAATTATTGCCATTCATGTATAGCACATTTCGGCATATTTCTCATGTCTTGTATTCACAATAAGATGAATGGAGCAATTGTATTTACGTTGTACTCTCTATAATGCCCCTTAAATGAATTTTAATTTATTTGATGGATTACATTGATATTGATTACGAAATTTCAACGCTAGGATGATATTTAGTGTTTGATTATATGAAGGAAATGGGCAGCGAAGAGATAAACTAATTACTGTTTTAATTTGCTTACTAGCCTTGAGAATTTTCCAAAGAATAGGTAATATGCTACAATTCTGCCAGGCCACCACGTTGTTGCTTTAATTAAATTTTTAAATTTTCGTCTTTAAATGGAACATGTTTTTATAATCACCAACAATGGTCATTACTAGAAGAAGAAGAAAAAACTAATCTCCGCCCAGCATGTGACATTTGAGTGATGTGAAGCCAACAAAAAACATGTTTTGTTACAACATTTTTGTAAACTCATCCTGAGAACTACGAATATTTAAACAGATGTTAAATTGAGTCCTACCAAAAAAGCAGCAAACATGAAAAACGATCCAGTTTTTATACCCGCACCACATAGTGGTATGGGGTATAATGGCTTAGTGCTTGCGTTTGTAACACATCGAAGGAATCAAGTTAGAATACCGGGACCAGAGAGAAAGTTGCTCAGAATTACATTTTGAGTCGATCTAGCCATGTCTGTTTGGCTGGCTGGGCGGCTGGCTGGCTGGCTGGCTGGCTGGCTGGCTGGCTGGCCGGCTGGCTGGCTGGATGTAAAGATGTCCATCTATTCTTGTAATCAAAGTACAGGTCGCATTTATGCACCGATCTTGATGAAACTTGGCATGTGGTAATATATTGGGACAAGGACGGACGCTACTGAATTTGGTCCAAATCGGAGCACTTTTTGATAGACCCCCATAAAAAGGAACTCCCGGATTTGGTCCAAATCCAGTTGATGTCGCGTGTATTGGTCAACAAATTAAAAAAATATGCCATTCAATGTAGAACTGACCACAAAATGTAAAAAAATAGTTGGACCCGCCTCTCGGACCTACGGGGCCTTCAGAACCCAAAAAATGGACCCATGATTTTAAATATAAGTGTGACCCCTTAAATGAAAGGAAATTATCTTACAATTTTAAATACAGAAAAAAAATTCGACCTGTTTGGGCCCCAGGGTCCATTAGGAGGGTCCAAAAGTTTCGGTTTACCCGGATTTTAGTGTGACCCCTCAAATGACAGGGAATTGCCTCAGGACTTTAAATATGTCAAGCCAAATGATTTATCTCGTCCGTGGGAGGGCACAGGGTCCGAAAACAAGGTATGAAAATGTGGACCAACTATAATTGTTATACCCTCACCACATAGTGGTATGGGGTATAAAGGCTTAGTGCTTGCGTGATAGATACAGATAGAAATAGCGACGAGTGCTTTCGATTAACAGGAGACTTAATCACATTTATAGTGGTGCGGGTATCATAGAGTCGGCCACGCCCGACTATAGCACTTACTTACTTGTTTAGTCATGCAAAAACGCAGGCAAAAACAATCTTGTAAAGTTTCCAACAGAATCATAAATTGTGAGCTATCAGCAGATTGTCTTGCCCAAAAAAAATATCTTGCAAAAAGTGAATTAATTTAAAATTCGAATCAATTTGAAAACAAGTAAAAACGTCGTTATATTCGGTCAGGACGAACCTACAGTATTCTCCACTTAAGTTAGAGTGCTTCGATTATTGGGCCCAATGTGGTCCGACCAAATCGCCTAAAAATCATCTAAATAAATCTATACTTCGATTCATAGCTAAACCTGCTTTAATTTGACTACCCATATTTTTTTATTTACACTATCATAGTTACAAAGTAGAAATATATGTGACAGCGGATAGAGAAAGGGACCTAAGGGTAAAAATATCAATTTTCACTTTTTTTTTGATGTGGACAACATCTGAGCATCGAATGAGACCGATCCCATGCCACAAAAGTGTTCCCTCCCAGAGATATGCACGTTTTATGAAAGTGATGGTACACCAAAGATACACGTACGAGTATTTAAATCTTAAAAATGGCTCTCCTGAAGAAAACTGGTGTTTACCCTTAGGTCCCTTTCTATTTTGCGCGTCACATATACATTTCATTAAAAAAAACTTAAATTATCGTTGTATATGAACAATTTAGGGAAAAAGATGGTGAAAATATGTTAAAGAAATTTTGAGTACACCATTTTATTTCATCTTCTTTCCAGAAGATGATAAAACGGTTAAACGTACAAATGTCGTATTAAGTTTATTTCTAAAGCTGTACATTTGGCTAAAAATCTAAGTGTAATTTCATTAAACTACGCATATTTACCACTGGTCACATGCTTAGACATAAGGTCCGCTTTATGTAGGCTCTTTGAACCCAATAAGCATCAATTTTTCTTATTAATACAAAAAAACACTCTTTTTCGGTAAAATTCTTAATCTCATGCCAAACAATCTTCAGCCCATTGGGCGAAGCTAAACGCTCCGGATGTCATTCCATTATTAAATGACAATGTTCAAATTTTCCAATAAATCCAGAAATTTAAAACAATTATCTGAGTTTTTTTTTAAATCCGATTCAATTTTTAAATTTAAAATGGCCCACACTTTATGAAAAAAAAACTTAAACGAAAAAGAAAAAAGAAAAATTGTATATTTCTCTCATATCGAAAAGCAGGAAAGTTAACTTTGGGCCAACTAACAAAATGTACCCGATGTTGAATATAATTATTGCAAACGCCTTGGTGTCCTTTGCTACAATCGTATTTTTTACAGAGCTAAAAAATGTTTACTACTTAATAGGGACATAAATACTGAATGTTTTTGGACCAAATATTTTTTAATATATTTAAAAAATGTCCGCCTTTTGCCTTTTCACACGCATTAAGTCGCAATCGTCAATAGCTGCACGAACCTCGTCTATAGGAAAATTGGCCACAGCTCGAACCAAAGCTGTCTTAAGAGATCCAATGTTAGGGTATCTTTTGTGACAAACCTTGTCCTCTAAAACCGTCCATAATTTGTAATCCAATAGGTTCAAAACTAGACTGCCTGCGGGCCATTCTTCAGAGGAAATTAACGCTGGCAAATTGTTTCGAAGCCAGGCCTGGAACGTTTTAGCCTTATGGGCTGGAAAGTCCATGGCAGGTTTCGAACAGGAACAGCTTCCAAAACGGTTGCTTGGTAAACTTTGGCCGATGTTTTGACTCCTTGTTCGCAGAAATGCAGGTCAGTGACCCCGTCGTAAGAGACACCCCACCAAACCATGACTGAAGCTGGGTGATGACCTTTTTCCACACTAGGGATCAGTTCAGATGCTTCCTTAGATGACCGCGCATACACTCTATCATTTTGCTTGTTAAATTTTTCCTAAACGGTAAAAATTTTTTCATCGCTGAACAAAATTTTTCTGTGCAAGTTATCAGCGTGCTTCAAAAGGCGTTTGCATTTTTCAATCCAACTTTTTTTTAAAGCTGCAGGCAATAAATGTCCGGTATGTCGTTTGAAAGCCCCAAGTCCTTTTTAATGATTCGACTCATAGACTTTTGCGTGATATTTATCTCACGGGCCTTGATTTTTTGTTTTCGGAGCGGATTTCTTTGAATTCTTGATTTAACGGCTTTGATGACATGCGGTGTTCGCACAGAGAGTGGGCGGTCCGACCGCTGTCGGTCTTTTAAATCGCCAGGTTCTTTAAACAGTTTTATGCATGGTAGACGAACATGCGGTTAATCCCTAGAGGCCGGAGCGTTTTGAAAATATTGTTTTTTTTTCATTGCACACTTAAAAAGCGTTATTACAGCGATACGGTTCTCATTATCTGACCACTCCATGATGAAAGTTTAAAACAATTTTAAAACCCCGCGTTAGTCTGTAGCGCTATTGAGGTTAGCTTTCAAACCCCATATGACATTAACGGGGTATATTCAGTTCTACTATTGGAATGGTTGTGTTCACTGTTGTAACAGTATTTATGTCCCTACTAAGTAGATTAATGTTAAAGATCGAAGTTATTTAATAATGTTGAAAGCGACATTGACATTCAGAATACAAGCAATCTTGTTTTACTTATGGAATGGTTAATCTTCAACCATACTAACCACATCAACGAGGACTGTTTCCACCAACCTTCCTTTTGTTGTTTCAAGTTATATTTCGGGTCCGGCAATACAAACACAATAATTTATCACTGGAAATGGTTTTATTGTTTTTCAAAATACATTGAACAGGGATTAAACCGGCTCAAGACCTCTTGCTTCTATATTTAAATAGAATACAAGTTTTTAACAAAATGGCAAAGTGACATTGATTTTCGTGGCTGCACACTACTTTTATCATGATTTCGGGTCCGTGACAACCCTCTTCAGAAAGCCTTGCTGCAATTGTTGAAAGTAAAACCGAACTCTATAAGGCCAGGCTCTCCACAAACAAATGAGAACTACTGTTGTAAACCTTACTTTTCAAGTTTTCTTCACACAGGCTTTCTGAAGAGGGTTGTCACGGACCCGAAATCATGATAAAAGTAGTGTGCAGCCACGAAAATCAATGTCACTTTGCCATTTTGTTAAAAACTTGTATTCTATTTAAATATAGAAGCAAGAGGTCTTGAGCCGGTTGAATCCCTGTTCAATGTGTAAAAGCAACAGACCGAAATAAAACAAACGAGCTAAACATACGTTTTTCAAAATATTATTATTTAAGATCAATATTCGTACACTTTTGCATGCGCACAAACCAATTTTCGAAGCACTTTTTCCACTCCGATTAAGGCACCTCCAAAATATAATTTTCGAACGCTTCAACAGCTGCTTGGGGCGATAAAAAACGTTAACCATGCATTTTCTTCTTGATGCTAGTGAATAACAAGAAGTCATTGCGTGCCAAATCAGAGCTGTACGGTGGATGGCTCATAAATTCGACATCTTGAGTGGTCAAATAGCTCATCGTTTCAGCTGATGTGTGAGAGCTCGCATTGTCGTGATGCAAAATGATCCGTCTTCTTTTAGTATCTTTTCTCATTTCTTCGAACACTGTTGGCAAACAGATGGTTGCATACCATTCAGAATTGACCATCCTACATTTCACTAAAGGCACTGTGGTAACATGGCTGGTTATACCGAAAAAAACGCAATCATTTGCTGAATTTGGCTCTCCTTGAAAGACCCATACGGTCGATTGCAGTTTTGTTTCGGGTTCATATGCATAAATTTATGATTCGTCACCTTGACAATGTCATACACTGCCTTTGGGCTACCGCAATTATACTTTTTCAACATCTCTTTGAACCGAGCCATACGAGCCTTTTTTTCAGCATTCGTCAAATTATGTGGGATCCAACGAGAACAATTTTTTCACTGCCAAATGAACATGCAATATCTTATTGATGCTTGTCATACTAATGTCCAAGGATATCTCAATCTCACGGTCTGTCTTACTTAATCAGTTCACGCACAGCATCGATGGTTTCTGACAAAGTGACCGAAGTTGGAGGTCCTTTACGAAATTCATCCTGGAGCAAACGGGGTCTGAGACTGAACTCTTGGTACCAGCGATTAACAGTGGTTTTTGATGGTGCTTCATCGCCAATTGTCGAAACACTCTTGCCTTAATAAGCCACGCCCGAAAATCGTAAAAAATCATCGCATGAAAACTTTCACGGGATAATTCCATTTTTGACTGAGATGCATTTTTTCAACACACTGTTAACAAAACAATTCGCCCTCAAATAACAAAACGTTCTAAGTGAAGTTATGCTAAAAAAATTTCAAAGTTTCAGTTTGCATCTGGGAACACTAGTATTGTCATAACCCGAAATATAAATAGCAACCCACGTATCGTCACACAAAGTGACGAGGAGACATCCTTTAGCCGAAGTATTGCTGCTTCAGGTCAAGCTGGTACATACAAACGGCTTCGTGAAATACCTTTTTAACCTTCTAAATATTCTTGCTGTGCTCTACTAAAACTGTTAGCAGTTTTCTAATATTTAGACCCAAAGGCCTTTCCAAAGTTTTCAGAAAAAACGATGAGCTAATATTTGGCCTGTAATCCTACGTCATGTTATATTTTTTCCCCCATTGGGGATAAAGACTTCTTTTAACTCATATCAAATACCATCTCAAGCTCGTAGGTATGATTTTCTTTAGATATGGTAGCCAAATTTCCAAGGACTCCTATAATGGAGCGGGACTGATGCCTTCTGGCCTAGCCTATTTCTTTCCATGCCTTCGGTAAATATTACCATCTAAAGCTCGCAGTTTTGATTTTCTTTAGACATAGTAGTCAAACCTGTAAAGATTCTTATAATGCTGCGAAACTAATGTCTTCTAGACCAGACCATTCGAAGCGTTAAAATGAACTTACTGCCCTTGTAATCTTATTATCATCAACAATTGTTCCTATGAACTCGTTCGTACATAATTTTATCTAGGGGCTTAAAGTCTCCGTAGCGCCTTCTCCGTCCTGACTACATTACAAGAAATGCTTGAATTATTTTTAAAAAATTTCCTAAATCTGTTCTACAGTTTAGACATAATTTATGACTACAGCCACTTTACGAAGTGCGCTAATACAACTCCGAATGCCATAACACTTTTACATATTCTTCTTGTCCATTACTTCATTACTGCATTTGAAAGGAAAAAAATCTATTACAACTTCCTTAACATAAATTGAGAACAGGAAAAAATACCATTAAATTTCTGCAGTTACTGCAGTAAAAAAAGGCAGAGCCTATTTATGCATACACTTCATCAACGAAAGGCGACTGTCGGCAAAGAAGAACAACAGAAAGAATAGAAAGCAAACAGAGAATAAAATGCCGTAATTCCCATTTTCATACCTTTATAACCTTTATGTAATTTTGTTTCCTTTCGATAAATTTACGTTTTCCGGTACTCTTGTACAATGTTTTTCATAATTTCTTTCTGTCTTTTTCTTTTTGTTTGTTTGCAGTACTTGAAACTTCCGCCATTTCTGTGAGACCATCAAAAGGAGAATATTCATCAACGACGGAAGCTGGAGGAATTCCACCGTTGCCGTTTTCACCAACCACCGTAAGAATAGCAACAACGAAAGGCAACACCTCTTCCGCGGTGATGAAAGGAGACCAGCTACAATATCCCCTGCAAAAGCTACCCAAATCCCGAATATCAGAAAAAGACCAACCACAAACACCATCGTACAATACCAGCAGTCAACATCCGCTTACATTGGACTGGGGCGAAAATGAAGAGGCGCCGTTTAGCGTCTCAAACCAGCCTACAGGTAGCGATTCCGAATTGCTGCCGCCGAAGCAAAAGCGACAACAACCACCAGCTCAACGGGGGCAGCAGCTGCCGCAGTACTTAACATCGACTCAAGAAACATCGTTCAGCCAGAATGGAATGGCTCTTCAAACCACTCATAATAACACCTTTCAAAGTATGTCGATTGTTGATGGACGCTTAACCGTACCCATGGATGCCTCACAAAACCAGCAGCAAAATGAACAACAGCAACTGGATTACGATCAAGGTAACAATGGAGGCGGCGGCAATGGTGGCGGTGGTTTATCGGTGGATGGCAACGAAATGATGCCGTTTCCGAAAAGACATTCAATGCCCGTTTTTGATTTTGGCATGCCACGCAATATCACGGCGCGTACCGGCCACATGGAGGCTGTAATTAAATGTCGTGTCGATAGGCTCGATGACAAATCGGTAAGTAAAGAAAATGTTCCTGTGCCAAGGCATTCTTGTGTGTCTTTTTTCCTATCCCTGTCTCGCATCGTACCCATTTTCGCTCACTTAAACAAAAAAAAGGTGCCAACACGTTTTTCCATTTATCAGATTATCATCTCTTTTCCTTTGCTCGTTTAAATATTCCGACAACCCCTTTGATATTTTTCCACATCATCTGATTCTTCCTTTCATTACATTTGCATCGCCTTTGGGAAGGCAACCTCTCGCCGGATGTTTGATGTTTTTTTCCAGCGTTGATGAAGAATTAATCAATTTTTTCTGCGGCATCATTTTTTATGCTTTATTTTAAGACCGCTGGTTTTTATATGAACAAATGTTTAGGTTGGTTTTTGGAGTGAGGAAGTTTCAGGCACATGCAAAAGTTGTTACACGTGTCGCGGTTAAGTTATTTGGCGATTTTCTTATTTTTGTAATTTGTATACCCTCACCACACTGTGGTACTTGAGGTTTTATGAGTTTGTGCAGAAGTTTGGTGTTTATGAGGCTCAGAAAAAGGTGTGTTAGACCCAATAAAAGTTATACCGATCGACTCAGTATTTTATTTCTGATTCAATTAAAACTTGTAGGTATTTCCATCCAAGGCTGCTAAGATAAATAAAAAAAAATGTAGTTTAAAAAATCGTCAGAATCGTCATTTTTAAAAATATAAATCTACATTAAATCGTTACATACATTAGAAGTTCAAATTATTTACGATTGAATACTTTTGCAAGCTAGACACCACTAGTAAGACATGTTTCGTACTGGTGAAAGACGACTTTCAATACCTATTATCATTACATTATTTTGAATATGAGCAAGAAAACATCGCTGTGGTCGTAATTTTTCTTCTCAATAGCGTAAGTCAGTAACGGAAATATAAAATTGTTTCAACTTTTATCATGGAGTGGTCAGATAATGAAAACCGTATCGCTGTAAAAGCGCTTTTCAAGTTTGAAATGAAAAAAAGCGATATTTTCAAAACGCTCCGGGATTACTGCATGCAAAAAACTGTTTGGGAAGACTGGAGATGTAAAAGACCGCCACCGGTCGGGCAGCCCACGCTCTGTTCAAACACCGCATGTCATCAAAGCCGTTATATCAAGAATTCACAGAAATCCGCTCCGAAAACAGAAAATCATGGCTCGTGAGATGAATATCACGCAAAAGTCCATGAGTCGAATCATTAAAAAAGACTAGGAACATGGGGCTTTCAAACGACATTTATTGAATGCAGCTTTAAAAAAAGTTAGGATTGAAAAAAGCAAACCGCTTTTTGGTGAAGCGCGCTGATAACTTGCACAGAAAAATGTTGTCCACGCAAAAGTCCATGAGTCGAATCATTGGGACTTGGGGCTTTCAAACGACGTACCGGACATTTATTGACTGCAACTTTAAAAAAAGAGAGGATTGATCTTAGCCAAATATTTAAAATAAATCCAATATGCTTTAATTTCATAATATTCTTTAATTTGCCAATCCATATTGTCTTGTTTACTAATGGCCTCTTCTTTTCGCCAGAAGGACTGTTCGTAGGGTCCCGTCGCTACATGATCCTTCCTTTATCTCAGCCAAAACTGAGAATAAAATCCATATGTGGAAATTTGCCTTAATTTAAGAACTGGTATGTCCATATTGAGAACTAATTTCCCGTTCTGGCAATAAAACATTAGCCGAGACGGCCAAACAATTTTGAACAGAAAGTCAACAGATTCAAAAAAATATTTTTCCTAAAAAACTTATATTTAAAAACTTGGTCATTCTGAAGCTGTTTCTATACGCTGTGTTTTTCTTCATTTCCGGTTGTCCAAAAACTATTGAAATATATGTTAAAAACGTCATGTTATTCCAGTGTCGGCGTAATCCTTCTCATAATTTGATTGCCACTTACTTAAATGATCTTTAGACTACCAGAAGTAGAAAAACACGCAGTGTAAGAAAAAAAGCTTCTGTGTGCGTCTTAAAGGTACGGTCATACTGAAGTTTTTTTCTTAACGCTGCGTATTTTTCCATTTCCGACTGTCTACAAAACATAGAAATACACGTTCAAAACATGCAATCGATGTATAGCAGGGCATTTCTCTTCTAGAACTGCAATTTCATCAAGTTATTGTAAATTTTTAACATTAAATTCATTGCGTTTTCAAAACCGAAAAAAGCATCGAAAGAAAAAAGCTTCAGTGTGCCCGAGACTTAAAAGGAATTAAAAATTATTGAAAAAAACGAAATATTTTTTTTTTTTAAAAATTTGTTACATATTTTTTTTTTTTTGAAAAATAATTCGTAATTATATGCCTTAAGGAGGTTATCTACACCACAACTCAATCAACTTTGAATGGAACAACTTATCCCATGAAACAAACAACGACAATAATGATTTTTGTAAAAAATGGGACACATTTAATTTGCAGTGTGTTCGTTACACAGTAAGCAAAAAAAAATTTTCAACAACATTTTTTTTCGCATAGAGCGCGTTTTTGCTTATTTGAGAAAAGAAATAAAAAAATTATAAACTTTAGAAATATTTATTTTGTGTTTTAATTATATTGAACAGTAAGGAAATTTTTAAATTACATAGTTCTTAATAGTGTATCTGACAAATGTCGAGCTTCGCTATCCACACACAGCTGCATACGTTTTCTGAACTTTTCATTAACTCTTACAAGCATGTCGACTGGTATTCTACCAATTTCAGCCTCAATATTGTCATTAAGGTCTTTCAAGGTGTCGGGACTGTTGAACTACACCTTCGACTTCAGGTAACCCCAAAGGAAAAAATCGCATGGGACTAAGTCTGGTGAGCGTGCCGGCCAATTCACATTGCCCCTTAAAGAGATAATATGTCCAGGAAACATTTACCTCTAACGACTAATGGTAACCCTCGCTGTGTGTGCAGTGGTACCAACCTGTTGGAACCATGTATACTATAATTGCCTTGCCTCAAGATCCGGCTGAATAAAATCCTTTATCATAGTCAAGCACCGTTCGGAATTCACAGCTACGACAGTTAAGGCCGAGCAGAGCGTTTCGGAGATTGCAATACTGCTGCTCTAACTCTCTCGATGTGTGGTGGTGTTTAAATCCTTCTCTCAGGTCCCCTTCGAACACATGCTGTTCTGAATGAAGTTTTCCAATTTACAATTGCTTGCCGTTCAGGAACACGTCCGCGTGGGGGAACAGCGAATCGTAAAGGAAAAGCACGTTGCACTCCAATGATCGAGTGCGCATTTGAAAAATACGCTTCAACACAAAATGACCTCTTCTTACGTGTTCAATGCATGATTGCAACTGAAAGGCAGATAAATACAAATCTCCCATCAGCCACTATTAGCCACGCACACTCTTCACTCTCTTCAATCAACAGTGATGCCACAGCTTGCAGGTCAAAAAAGCAATGAGCGCGCCCCGCCCTATATAAATAAATACTTTTACTAATATTAGTAAAACAATTTTTTTTCAGTTTCCAAAAATGTTTGATGTAAGATTTTTCACACAACACAAACGATGTTACTTTTTATATCGTTTTTTTTAAATGGTTTTTGCAGTTCCCTGCTTCTCCTCTCAATCTTTATTCAATGATACAAAATTTCATGTACATATCTTTTATTTTAGTTCATGTATTAGCATAGGTCTCTCGACATAGGTCGTTCAGTAGTATTTCATACGCTGATTGAAAAAAAACGAGCGCCGATTAGAACATTTAGCTGAGTTAAGGAAATGCTAAGATATTCCACATAAATGTCAAATCTTTATCTGAAGAAAGAGATTTTAGACGATAGTATCTGAAATCGGTAGGAAATGTAAGATCATAAATGTATGAAAACCATGAAATTAAAATAGTAAATTCCAACACATACTTAACTACTTAGTGGGGTGAAATAAACAGTACTGAATGTTTTTGGACCAAATATTTTTTAATATATTTATTGATGTATATTGTATCCAAAAATAATCTTCTTATTCAAAATGTCCGCCTTTTGCCTTACACAAGCCTTAAGTCACACTGGCCAATCATAAATAGCTGCACGAACCTCGTCCATTGAAAAATTGGCCACAGCTCGAACCAAAGCAGTCTTAAGAGATCCAATGTTGGGGTATCTTTTGTGACAAACCTTGTCCTCTAAAACCGTCCACAATTTGTAATCCAATGGGTTCATGTCTGGACTGCCTGGAGGTCATTCTTCAGAGGAAATGAACGCTGGCAAATTGTTTCAAAGCCAGGCCTGGGCCGTTTTAGCCTAATGGGCCGGCGCAGAATCCTGCTGAAAAGTCCATGGCTGGTTTTGGAACAGGGAATTGTTAAGAGGCTTCACAACAGCTTCCGAAACGGTTTCTTGGTAAACTTTGGCCGATGTTTTGACTCCTTGTTCGCAGAAATGCAGGTCAGTGACCCCATCGTAAGAGACACCCTGAACGGTTTTTCCTCGGTGAACAAAATTTTTCTGTGCAAGTTATCAGCGTGCTTCACCAAAGGACGTTTCCATTTTTTAATCCTATTTTTTTAAGCTGCAGTCAATAAATGTCCGATACGTCGTTTGAAAGCCACAAGTCCCAAGTCTTTTTTAATGATTCCACTCATGGACTTTTGTGTGGTATTCATCTCACGGGCTATGATTTTCTGTTTTCGGATCGGATTTCTGTGAATTATTGATTTAACGGCTTTGATGACATGCGGTGTTCGAACAGAGCGTGGCCGACCCGACCGATGGCGGTCTTTTACATCCCCAGTCTCCTCAAGCAGTTGTATGTATCGGTAGACGAACATGCGGCTAATCCATAGTGGCCGAAGCGTTTTGAAAATATCGGTTTTTTCATTTCACACTTGAAAAGCGCTATTAAAGTGATACGGTTCTCATTATCTGACCACTACATAATGAAAGTTGAAACAATTTTAAAGTCTCGTTACAGACTAACGCTATTGAGGTTAGCTTTCAAAACCCATATGGCATTAACGAGGTATGTTCAGTGCTACTATTGAACTGGGTGTGTTCAATGTTGTAAAAGTATTTATGTCCCTACTAAGTAGTGTGTTACATCTAAGGAAGTTGCGGTAGGCATTATACATGGTTGGCATGTGTTTAAGCTTTTGAGGAATACCATACAATCTACATAAAAATCATATGATATGCTGTCAAAGTCAAGGCTACCCAAGTATTGGCTTGCTTGTTCCTTACTTGTTTAAAAGTCTAAATTAAAAGCTCTACATTGAGTTAAAACTTATTTGAAATTCACTTTCACTTTAAGTTGCTGCTTACCCACCATTTTTCTTTGGTACCAGTGTTTCTTGTGTCACTTCTGTTCTCTCACGTTTCACTAAGAATTTAATTTATATCAGCTACAACTTTCATTACAATTTCTACCATTCCAAAAAGTTCCCCTGTAGTTAACTTTAATTTCCATTTTCTTTTAATGTATAAGTATACCGCTGATATTTTAAGTGGGAAAAGAAAGTTAAATTCGTTCTGGGAACAAAAGAAACTTGGATCAGTGGTGTCAGAAGTCATGTTATTAACTATTGAAATATTTGTTGCATACAAATTAACGCCCATCTTTCTCAATTCCTCTTTAAGGATTAAAGAATTTTTAAATGCAAGTTAAAGAAGTATTGTCGAAGAAGACTCTGTTGTGGAAGTACTTCACACAATTCCCACAACTTTCCATTAAGGAATAAACGGGAAATGTTCTTAAATGCAAGTTCCGGAAAGTATTTAAATGTTAATATAGAATTTTATACACAAGTTTAAAACTTGGAACTCTTTAACACCTGCTTATCATGCTGACAAGCTGATTTTAGCCTCTTTACTTTATTTAAGCCACATTCTTATGTATCAGTAGAAGAATAAAAACTTCGCAGGATTGTGTTGCCATTATAAAGTCAGAGCAATGACATGTCATATTTCGGAAATGAATATTTAGAAAAGTATATAATATAAGACACCAACTATTAAGTACGATGATGTATTTATTTAACAAGCCGAAAGTTATATTATGAATTAGAAGTTAAGAGTTCTTGATTTGGTGATCGTACTTGATCGTACTTTTTGAGTAAAATAGGATTTCTTTTTTGAATTCTAGAGAAGAAACTTAAATCGAGACCTTTACCTGGTCTTTGGGAACTATAAGGTCCAATTTTCGGAGAGCTGGATTGTAATGCTCGTAATATTTTATGTAAAATTTGGTAAGAGTTGGCATCTACTGTACGAAACTTCTAAAATCGATAAAAATCATTCGTAATGTATAAAAACGTGGACCGATATAGATAAATTTTATTAAGGATTGTCCTTTGTCCTAACGAAAAATAAACTTCTCCAAAACGCTATATTGCGACATACGCTTTGATTACAACGAAAGATGGACAGATGTAATCAATGGAATCAAAAAGTCTTTTTGAATCGATAGGTAAAATAAACAGATGGTCAGCTTTTTTCGTTTTAGATATAACAAACGTCAGTATTAAGTCATAAAACTCTTTAACACAATGTGGTGTGGGGTTTAGTAATTATTTGAACAGGTTGACAATTTATCATGCAATTTGCTATTTTTTTCCTTTCCATATCAATCGCAGAAGAGAGCTGACATGCATGCTTAGAGGACTTTCGAGTATTGTAACGGAGTGGGCAGAATTAAGACTGCTGGTAAATGAAGAAGAGACAATGCTTCTAATTTCTGCATATAAAACGAGGTGAAGGAAACATCCTCGAAGCAAAGTAGATGTAGACAGTTGCATTTTCGATATACTAGTAGTTGACGATGAATGGACTTAAAATTGAGTTATTATATGAAACTGGAAAATTCCATCCAAAGCACAATGGGGGTCAACCGAATCAACCTAGGATCCAACATAATATCTTGTATGATGACATATTATGGTCAGAAGCTGTTTGAGATTGTAAATGGGAAAATCAGCCAAAACTGAGAAAACTAGCTTTAACCTTTAAAGGTCCCTTACGGTTTTCTGTGTTTTTCTACAAATCATAATTTTTAAGAAAGAATAATTGTAAAATTGGGTACTATAAGTTAATACGTAACCCAAAAAAATGGCACACAACGGTCGATCAATTTTCAATATGTTCATATACTTAGTAGGGACTTAAATACTGTTACAGCATTAAACACACCCATTTCAATAGTAGAACTGAACATACCCCGTTAATGTATTATGGGTTTTGAAAACTAACCTCAATAGCGTTAGTCTGTAACGGGATTTTAAAATTGTTTCAACTTTCATCATAGAGTGGTCTGACAGTGAAATGAAAAAACGATATTTTCAAAACGCTTCGGCCACTATGGATTAGCCGCATGTTCGTCTACCGATACATACAACTGCTTGAGGAGACTGGGGATGTAAAAGACCGCCATCGGTCGGGTCGCCCACGCTCTGTTCGAACACCGCATGTCATCAAAGCCGTTAAATCAAGAATTAACAGAAATCCGCTCCAAAAACAGAAAATCATGTCCCGTCAGATGAATATCACGCAAAAGTCCATGAGTCGAATCAATAAAAAAGACTTGGGACTTTGGGCTTTCAAACGCCGTACCGGACATATATTGACTGCAGCTTAAAAAAAGATAGGATTGAAAAATGCAAACGTGTTTTGGTGAAGCACACTGATAACTTGCACAGACAAATTTTGTTCACCGATGAAAAAATTATTACCGTTCAGGAAAAATTTAACAAGCAAAATGATAGAGTGTATGCGCGGTTATTTAATGAAGCATCTGAACTGATCCCAAGGGTGGAAAAGGGTCATACCCAGCTTCAGTCATAGTTTGGTGGGGTGTCTCTTACAATGGGGTCACTGACCTGCATTTCTGCGAACAAGGAGTCAAAACATCGAGCTAAGTTTACCAAAAAACCCTTTTGGAAGCTGTTGTGAAGCCTCTTAACAATTCCCTGTTCCAAAACTAGCCCATAAGGCTAAAACGTCCCAGTGCTGGCTTCGAAACAATTTTCCAGCGTTTATTTCCTCTGAAGAATGGCCCTCAGGCAGTCCAGATTTGAACCAATTGGATTAAAATTTTGGACGGTTTTAGAGAACAAGGTTTGTCACAAAAGATACCCCAACATTGGATCTCTTAAGACTGCTTTGGTTCGAGCTGTGGCCAATTTTCCAATGGACGAGGTTCGTGCAGCTATTGACGATTGGCCAGTACGACTGAAGGCGTGTGTAAAGGCAAAAGGCGGACATTTCGAACAAGTAGATTCTTTTTGCATACAATATACATCAATAAATAAATTAAAAAATATTTGGTCCAAAAACATTCAGTACAGCATAAAACGTGTGTAACAGTATTTATATCCCTATTAAGTATATTGGAGAATTGGACGAATGCTTACTTTGTACAACAACAATTTTCTTATCTTCGGAAGTGCTTTGCTACAGAATAATTTTGAAAAGTCCCTTTCATCCGGTTTGCTTTTTGTAAATTGTACCTTGCGTGGTTATAAATTTTTAAAAGTTTGCTTAACTTTACTCCGAGGTATTTAAAACCATCTTCAAATTTTATTTTATTATTACCCAAAAACAGTTTCAAATGCTTGCTTTGGGGAACTACCAACCGTTTGCATTTACCTGAAGCGTTTCGTAAGCACAATGTCTTGCTTTTGGAAGCATTAATCTTTATTCCCCACTCGGAGTAAAATTCTTGAACGCGTTCAAGATGCATGGACACACGCTGAAGTGCAGCCATTGGCGACTCGTGATGAGCATAAAGTAGTGAATCATCGGCATTAAGTATACCCCTAGAATCATCTAACATCGTGGGGAAAGTCATATACAAGAATGCTGTATAGATGTACATACAGTACACCTAATGGGGTGCAATTGGCGTTGATGAATGGCTCTTGGATTTTCAGAACCCCAAAACCTACAGTTCTGCTTATTAGCAAAGCCATTCAAATGAAAATGAGCTTCATCACTCATGCGTTTGCGTTAAAATAATTGATCGCTGTTTTAAATAATAAAATTCTATTATTCTGGTTCCTTGTTCAGTTTTGAGAATCTTCCCATTATTTATTCTTCAATAAGTTTATATATAAATATAAAAGTATAATCTGAAAAAAATTATAAAAAATATATAAACGAAGAAGTTATTAAATTTGTAAAATCCATGGTAATTTTTTGCCCACCCTGCATAAACGTTATTTGTACAAAATATCACTTTCTTAGAAAATATTTAAACAAATTCATTGTTTAGCTCGTTTGTTTTATTTCGGTCTGTTGCTTTTACACATTGAACAGGGATTAACCGGCTCAAGGCCTAAAAGAAATCCATTGATGGCTCTCGATGTGGAGTCTCTTTAGAGCTGGCAAGAGTGAGTTGTATTTTCGTGGTCAATTGTGTAAAGAAAACTTTAAAAGTGGGGTTTACAACAGTAGTTCTCATTCGTTTGGGAAGAGCCTGGCCTTATAGAGGTCGGTTTTAATTTCAACAATTGCAGCAAAGCTTTCTGAAGAGGGTTGTCACGGACTCGAAGTCATGATAAAATCAGTGTGCAGCCACGAAAATCACTGTCACTTTGCCGTTTTGTTAAAAACTTGTCTTCAGTTTAAATATAGAAACAAGAGGTCTTGAGCCGGTTAATCCCTGTTTAATGTGAAAAAATGCATTTTTGAGAAATGGGCAAGAATATGCTCCAACAAATCAATGGCATTTTATTGCAAAAAGATTGGTTTGCAGAGATATTAACACAAATTTACGGACGACAACAAATTTGCATCGAATTCCGATAACTGTTTATTAGAGTTAATACAATTAGTTTAATTTTTTCATGTAACTCTAAAAATATTCATTTACTATGTTTTGCATTTAATGCTCTTTGCTCGAGGGATAGATTTAAAAACTTTTCTAAAAAGGTTTTTCCTATAGGGACATAACAATTTCGTAGATTAATGTCAGCGCACCCTCAAGCATTTTTAATGATCTTTCATTGTCAGTACTTTTGTCAAAATCAACATTTTCATTATGGTAAAGTTCACTTACAAGCAACGTTTGGAAATCATTGCAAATTACTACCGAAATTCTGAGTCGGTGATCGCAACTTTAAGAGCGCGTACTCCAATCTTCATCATCTTCAGTGATGAAGGTCATTTCTGCCAGAGTGGTTTTGTCAATAAACAAAATATGCATAATTGAACAGCAACAAACCCACATGTAATATAAGATACACAATTGCATCCGCAAAAAAGTACTGTGTGGTGTGGTTTTCATGCTAGAGCTGTGAATGGGCAGTTTTTTTCGTCGATGAAAACAATCGTCACATTACCGCCAATGGAGAGCGCTATCGTGCCATGTTAGAAAATTATTTTTGGCCATAATTGGAAGAGCATTACATCGACGATATGTGGTTTAAACAAGACGGTGCCACTAGACACAGAGCACGCGTTACAATCGATTTACTTAAAAGCAAATTTAGTGAACGTGTTATCTCGAAAAATGGTCCGGTGGAATAGCCTCCTAGTTCATGCGATTTAACGCCATTGCATTTCTTTTTATGGGCCACATCAAGTCATTGGTCTAAGCCAACAACCCAACAGAGCTTTAGACGAGCTCAGAGACAACATCCAGTGGGAAATTGCCAACGTTCCAGTCGAAATGTGTGCAAGAGTGGTGCAAAATTGGATCTATCTACGAGTATATCTAAAATATTCTGTGTTTTATTAATATATAAAACTGTTATGGCCTTAATGGAAAACACTGTACATTCTATTAGTTTGTTATGATATGACCCACCAACATAATTTTTATATCGTCATCTCCGTCTTGATGTTTTATTTTTACAATATCGACCTTTTTGCCGACCAAAAGACCAGCTAGTCCGGCATCCATCCGTTCTTTTCAATTATATCCCTTTACGTTGTCGTCCATTATTCCTTATACAAATAATCACATGAATGCTCCTTTATTGATTCATTATAAGTAACAATGAGAAAAAAATGAGAATGAATTTAAATATTACAGGTTTCCTGGATACGAAAACGTGATCTGCATATATTGACGGTGGGCAAAACCACTTATACATCTGATAAACGATTTCAGGTAAGTTAACAATCAATTTCCCGGCATGCTCACACATTTCCCACAACCTTCATCTCCAGTGTACCCGGTGCTCCTGCTCGATGCGCTGTGCCATTCATTCACAAACAATTTATCAGTTTCGACTTTTATCAAATAACCACTTTTCGATGTACAATTTGCATTTTTGGATTGAATGAGACTCAAGGTGAAATTCGCACAAAGAAAGACTCGTACAGTCTCACACACGCGGGCACGCTGCTCGCGAAACTCTGTGTAATAAAGTCATCATTTATAGTAACACACACAAGCACACATACATTTGCACAAACACATCCTGATTCCCAAAACTTCTGCAGTATGAGGTTCTCTTGTAATAATCTGCATACGAATATAGGTCACACACAAAAGGGTGTTAACTCAAAATTTAAAAAATTAGTTTTTTTGTAAGAAAACGACTTGCAGTGGTCTTATTTACCCATTCTTGATCATTTTATCTAAAATTTAAAACGACATGACCCTCCTTATTTTTGTAGTACTTTAAATGCTAAAGCACATAATTTTTTCCTCTTTCAAAAGTTGCATAATTTTGATTTAATACCCTTTTGTTAAATAAGTGTGATGTGTGTATCTGAGAGCTGGGTGATGACGATAAGGACAACAGCGACAACATCACCAATGTTGCCGCTTACAATGATACGCAAATGCTCTCGCTGATGTTGCGAATGATGATGACGGTGTTTTTGGATGCTTGTCATTTGTGTCTGTCGGCGGTGTTGGCGTAGTGTCTGTCTGTGTATGTCCTGCAGAAATTCCTTTCTCTTCCTTTGAACGGTGCAGATTATTTAATTTTATTAATTGCCCATGATGAATGAATGGAATTTTGCATGACACATGAGTAAAATAAAATTTCATGTCAGTATTTTTCTACATCCTTTTTCTCCAGTATTTTTCTACATCCTTTGTCTCCAGTATTTTAAATGTAAAGTGTATGCAAATTATCATTGTGTTTTATATCGTTTATTATTCGTTCGGACAGAATCTTATGAGTGCGTTTAATAGTCTAGAAGGGGAAGAGGTGAAGGTTTTCTTATTTTTCCATATCTACTTAGTAGGGACATAAATACTGTTACACTCGTTTTATGCTGTAAAATAAAAAGTACTGAATGTTTTTGGACCAAATATTTTGTATTGATGTATATTGTATTCAAAAAGAATCTACTTATTCGAAATGTCCGCCTTTTGACTTTACACATGCCTTAAGTCGCACTGGCCAATCGCCAATAGCTGCACGAACCTCGTCCATTGGAAAATTGGCCACAGCTCGAACCAAAGCAGTCTTAAGAGATCCAATATTGGGGTATCTTTTGTAACAAACCTTGCCCTTTAAACCGTCTACAATTTGTAATCCAATGGGTTCAAATCTGGACGGCCGGAGGGCTATTCTTCAGAGGAAATTAACGCTGGCAAATTGTTTCGAAGCCAGGCCTCGACGTTTTAGCCTTATGGGCCGGAGCAGAATCCTGCTGGAAAGTCCATGGCTGGTTTTGGAACAGGGACTTGTTAAAAGGATTCACAACAGCTTCCAAAACGGTTTATTGAAACACTTTTGCCGAATTTGTACCCATTTCTCCCAATTTCAATGCCAACTGACATTTTTGTTTAAGACATACACTTTGATTAGAAGAAAAAACGACGATCAGACAGACATGTTTAAGTTGTTTTCAAATAATTCTGAGTCGATCGGCATAAATTGTAATATTCTTTTAAATGTGGGCATAATTATTCATTAGATTTGTCAAAAAAATTGCGACTTGAATCCAGACACTCCTAGGGATCCGAAAATACGGTCTTTCAGATCTTTAAATATTATAATTGTTATTTCTTTCATTTTAATAACATTTCTCTATTTCTTTATTTCTTTCATTTTAATAACAAATCCTCAATGAAAGGTACATATTTAGATTTGGCCTTACCTCATTTCAGCATTCGCAAGTAATAAAACTAAAAATTCGGGGAAAACTAACTATGGGATATCCTTTATTGTTGAGGAGTACAGAAGACTTTTGTCGCCAGTAAAAATTAAACTCCCTTAGGATATAACGTGTAGATTCGCCAAAGACCCAAATCAAGAGCGATCTTAAGGGACCTATTGGGATCTATTTTAAAACACGCATTGTTTTGTCAAAATCATCAGAAGATACAAACTCGCATAAATCTCTTAAGGATTAAACGGTAGAGATATTGCATGGAAGCGTCTACATATTAAGCACCAATGTTATCCACTGGACCTTATATGTGGCTTTCAAAACGACGAGTTTCAACAATGATTGTCCTAGTTAAATATTTCCAAATTTTACTATAATCGTCCTGGCTCAAACAAATTTTGCTCGTTTGGTATAAAAATAAGTAAATAATCTTTAAATTCAACCATAGCGAATCTTATATACCAATACACCATAAAATAAATACAAAAAAGTTCACTGCTTCCCCTATAGGGAAATTTTTTTTCATCAGGTTTCGGCCTTTTAATTTCACCTATTTTCAATCCCCAAACAATCCCCCATATGCCCTCTATCGTATCTTAACAGGCATACGGGCGCATGGAGGTACTCATCAAGATCATATTAGAATTTTAGGACGACTTAAAATATATTCCTTAAAGGGTCTTAGATCATTTCTTCAAGGTGTTTCATACGGAATGATAAGTTTGGTAAATAGAAAACCCTATCCCTCAATACTATGTTTCATTTGAAATGGGGTAAGACTTTAAAAAAGGGTACACTATCAATTTTTTTTATATTTTTCTTCAATTTAAATTTGACTCTCTCAACCGAGAATATTTTAAATCCCAAAGACAAGTTTTTCCATTGTGAAATTAAAAAAAAATATTTCTGTTTGGTAATAAAAATAAATTTGCTTCTGACGTATATGATTGGTTTTAATTCACATTGAGGTCAAATAAATTTAAATCATGTCCAATAGAGGAAAAATATTTACTTTAAACTCAAAGCATACAGCATACCATGGAAACCATAGCAAGCTGGCAGGATATTGAACTTTTTCATCTACTGTCCACCAACTCCATTCTTCGCAATTTTCACACACACACACACACTCCACAGATTTTATATTAAAGTTTTATTTGCAGCCGTATACACTCAGTTATTTTTTTTTATTGTTATCTTTATTTTTATTACTCCTCTTATGGAAATGTGAAAATATTTTTTAAATGTGTTTTCTGCATATTTCGTATTTTGTTTTTCTTCTTTTCTGCGTTTCCCGGCTGGATGTAGGTGACAGAATCAAAAGATTCCCGTGAATGGACTTTACATGTAAAATCACCACAGGCACGTGACACTGGCATTTATGAGTGTCAAGTGAATACGGAACCCAAAATGTCGATGGCATTTCAACTGAATATTATCGGTAAGTCTGCTTTCCTACCAACTGAAAATCAAGCTCACATAACCTTCCTCCCCTTAAACCTCCCCACTCCCACAAGTCCTTTCACGCCTTGTCAAATGTATGTAAGTTTCATTTTATAAGTACTTGAGTTGAATGACAATCGTATCGTTCCTTTACGTTCATGGGGAATGAACTTGTGGCGTCGTTACATGCAAAAGTGGAATTTTGTTTCTTTCCATTCTCTTTTTTTTTGTCGTGGAAGAGGATTCAAATGCCAGGCAGTATTCTATAGTGATTTTTTACTACTTCGCAACTGTCAATTATCATCTCTCATCTGCTTCGGAGTTTGTTTTAACGTTCCAACTGATACAGAATAATCTTGTGTTTGCTGTTATTAACAATTATTGTATAGTTTTAATTGTTGTTGTTGCTACTTGTGAGGTTGGTGATATTGGGTGTTTAAAGGACATTTAATCTGGGGCACCTCGGGTCGTATACGTTATGTGAATTGAAAATTAGTTAGGCATTACGTATACGCCGTGGGTCAACTCAATAGCATTTTATCGGAAAGTGAAATTCATTTTTGATAAGTTTCCCTTTCAAGCCTTATAAATAAATTGTAAATAAAATATCCATAACTTAAAAGAACGATTTTCATAATTCCTTCAATCATTACTCACTTGAGCTTTAAATGTTTTTTCCTGACTTGTCTGAATAAGTAAGTTCGAATGGTATATTCGTCATCATACTTGTCCATCTACGTTCGTAGTTTGCAAGTGAAACTGTAACGGAAAGAGGCGTGAACTATATTGTGTTTTACTTAATATTTAAAGTTGAACTCATCTTATTCTTCTGTAAAAATATTTGTTTTCTAATATCCTATTATAGTATTATATAAGAATATAAAATCTGCTCTATGTATAATTAAAACCATTTAAAGCTCTGAGATGGCTGGTAAGGTAAGGTTACGAAGAAGTGACTGGCTGTACAGACAACATAGTTCAATAAGACCCATAATCCTTCCAGTTGATACACTGTGAACACCTTTAAAAGCAATTTAGTTGGTCAAAGCAAGTGCTAAAATGCATGTCTACTGATTTAAGTTCCGCTGAAGTATTTCAGAGCCTTGGAAGTTTGTTTACTCTACAGTTCCCTAGTATTACTCTAGGGCCCGGCACCTAAATAAGCTTAAAATTAAACTACTGCGATATCGCGGTAAGAGATTTGTGGCAGTAAAGGTCTAATGTTGCGTTCACGAAACGGATCCCAAAAATCTATAGCAGTCCTACTGTGTAGGATGTCTCTATTCCCGGACTTATTAATTTCTCGGGAAACCGGGACAACATTTTTGCATTTCTCGAGTTTAATAGGAAATTCCGCATACAACAAACGTAAACCAAACCATAATACATTTTCAGTTTTTTTATATATAATTATTTTTTAAGTCATGAGATCACATACTTTATAGAACAAGCTGCAATAGGAACATAACAACAACAAAAACAAATACGTTTCATAGTATTATTTTATACTTAGTTGCATATTAAAATTTAACTAAATACATTTTTAAAATTTGTTTTTAGAATTGAGAGATCATTAATGGACTCATCAGACAGTCTGCTTCTAATTTTATTTACAAACTGCACAGTTATAGAATATTCTTTCGCTTACCACTGATGTTGTTCTTTTTGTCCGAAGAGCATTTTCCTTTGTTTTTTCCAATGCTTTATAAATCTTAAAGTCCTTTTTTTAGCTATAAGCTAAATTTTAATTCTGTACAACATAGTAATTTAAGTTTGTTATGTCATCACTTAAAATATCGTCAATTGATCTTACTACAAAGAGATCATTTGACGATATTTAGAAGTCACTTAAGAAATTTTATCCAATTTCTAAACTTCTGGATCTTTTTGGATCTTTTTTTTATTTTTCAGTTTTTATAGGCTTGAGGTCATAAGCAAAAACAGGTGTTGGTGTTATTATAATTTATTTAATTTTAAATAACCCAATATTTCAAACTGAATTCGTCGTTCATCATCAATTTAAATAATTGTTTTACTTCTGTCATGTAGTACTTCTAATATACAAGATCTTTAAGAAAATTTTGTAAAGTATAAAGTATCAAGTTTCTTCCTACATCGATTCGCTTCTTTAAAGCTGCAAAAATTATTTCGGGAGAATCCCGTAAGAATTTCACATTAATACGGGCATGAAAAATGGGTGGGAAATACCGGAAGATAGACTCTACCACTGTGTTAAAAATATTAGATCTTAGCCATTCGCCTACTTCCTTATTGACTAGGAATTTCGTTAGGGAGACACTATTGTGATCTTGTAGCCTTAGAGCTATCTCCGACCCTAGAGATTTTTAAACAATTGGTGGATAGTAGGATTTAAGAAACACCATACGAGGGCGGTTCGGAAACTTCTTAGCCTAGCACAAAAAGCGCGGTATAAACAGAGAAAAGTTAAGTGTTTTAGAAACTTCTGCTATGAACTGCTATGAACGCATGTTAAATTTTGTTTCGATCTGGCAACTCCTTCATATAGAAACAGGTGTTCACAAAAGACGCATTCGCGATTTTTTTACAATGGACAAATTAGAAATGCGTGGTGTCATTAAATATTTACATAAAGAAGGTTTAATCAGGACAATAAATTCATAATGATATGTTGAAAACAGCAACAGAAATTTTAGCCAAAGTGTATGATATGGTATTAAATGATCGACGAATAAAAGTGCGTGAAATAGCTAATATCATGAGCATCTCAAATGATCGAGTCCATTTAATTTTGCATGAAGAACTATAGATGAAAAAGCTTTCTGCAAGATGGGTGCCGCACTTGTTAACAGTCGACCAAAACGCATATTTTAAGCGTCGTTTCATAGCTGTTGATTAGACATGGATCCACCACTATACTCCAGAGACAAAAGAACAATCCAAACAATGGACTGAAGCTAGATGAAGTGCCCCAAAGAAGGCAAAAACAATTCAATCGGCTGGTAAGTTTATGGCAACGGTTTTTTGGGACTTCAATAGGTATTTTATTGATTGACTATCTGCAAAAGGGTAAAACAATAAATTCAGAGTACTATTGCAACCTTTTAGATCAATTAAATGTACAAATTCGAGAAAAACGTACTGGCTTACAACACGAAAAAATAATTTTTCATCAAGACAACGCACCAGCGCACAAGAGTAGAAGTATGAGTTGCTTGACCACCCACCTTATTCTCCTGATTTAGCTCCCAGTGACTTTTACCTGTTCCCAAATCATTTAGAAACTTTTTTTATTTTCCGAGATCGAACGAATTACTAAAAACAATAGTTAATTTAGCAGTGTTTTTCTTTTACTAGAAGTTTTATATGTACAACAGAGGGTATTTTATCTAAAATATAAGTTATGAAAGGGTTAGCTGTCAAACGAACTATCACGCTGCTCTCCTTTTGGACATTTATGATCATCACTATGAATAAATTCGCTCGGAGCAATGCCACCAAATTATCCAAATTAATGTTGAAAATCATCTGTTGATTCAGCCGACTTATACGAGGGCATGACAATCATTCCGTGACTTTTCCAGTTCCATTGTAGTTATATGAAATGCAACACTGCTCCCATCAAGTACCATCTGTTAATAGACTACTGTCACTTTTTAATAGACTCTCGTCATTTAGTTTGTGTTTACCAGGTGTTCAAAACATACAACCTCGTGGATTTTGTTAAAAATAGAAAAAAGTGAATTTCGAATGCTCTTGAAACATTATCGTTTGCTGACAAAAACCGGTAATCAAACCAAGGAAACGCTCAAAAAATACTATGGGGAGTCTGCACCATTGACTTTAATGGTAAAAAAAAGGTTTGTTAACTTTCGTTGTAATCGAACAAGGACAAATGAGGCAGAACATTCTGGACAGTCAATACACCCGAAAATGTCGAAAAAATCTAATATATGGTGTTGGCCGATCGAAGAGTAACTGTTCGTAAGATTATTGGTGCCATACGCATTTCAAATGACAGTGTGGTTTCGATTTTACATGATCAGTTGGGTTAAAGAAAGCGGTTTGCAAGCTCACTGCCGCGTTTTCTCTCAATTGACTATAAACGTAATCGTGTGACTATTACAAATGATTGTTTGGAGTTGTTAAACCGCAATTCGAATGAGTTTTTGTGGCGTTTTGTAATTGTGGATGTAACATGGAGACCAAGCAGCAATCTATATAACAACAGTTTTTTGGGATGTACACAGGATAATCCACATTGATTACCATCAAAAGGGAAAAACAATAAACGGCTAATATTATGCCAACTTATTGGACTGATTTAAAGAAGATCTAAAAAACGCCCCATATGGCACAAAAAAAACAATGCAAGGGTGCACACGTGTGCAGTCTCAATGGCAAAATTGCATAAATTGGGTAATGAATTGATACCCCATCCGCCATATTCTCTGTATTTAGCCCCCAGTGAATATTTCCTATTTCCAAACCAAAAGAAATGGCTTGGTGAAAAGAGATTCAGCCCTAACGATGAAATTATTGATTTATGGACCTCGAAAAATCCTATTTTTTTGAAGGGGTAACAATACTTGAAGAAACGTTGCACTGAGTGTATTGAGCTGAAATGAGATTGTGGTGAAAAATATTTTTTTTTTGCAAAAAAAAACTGTTTTTTTCTAAAAGTCACAGAATTATTGATGTGTCCGTAGACGACTTCGTCATATTTATTGCAAAAAAAATCGTTCATTTGGCCAAAATCTCTTTCAGGTGTTAAGGCGACATATTGATCTTTCGAAGAAAAAAATGATTAAAATTCAAATAACGCCAATCAGTAAAAATTTACGTGGAAAATCAGCCGTAGATTTGCGCAATTTACAGACGTCTTCTTTACATTTTCAAGAGTTAGAACATGTATTGAAAAAAATTATTATACTCGTACTTTAAATTTCAACAATATCGATCAGTACAAATAATGTTCCAACTGATGTTCAGTTCCTCATTCAGATTGTTCTATTACATTTAGGGCGTTGTTGCCTGAGTTTCAATTACTCAAAGGTGTTTTTTGTGTATTTCCGATCATCTGTACTATACTTTAAAAGATTAAAAATTAAATTTTGTAAACTATTTTAATTTTTGTTTAACCAATGAATTAATATTAAAAAAAGTGGTTTGAAAAAAGAAAACATAAAAAGTCCCTTTAGCATTTAGAGGATATTTTATGGGTCTCCCTACCTCTACCATGCAAACAAACATTTAGCGTTTTATATTAAAAATAAAAGAAGACTTCACAACTACCCTAAGTACTAAATTTTATTGAAACCTCAATATTGAAACTTTATTCATCTCTTGATGAGCACACGATGATAACACGATGTCACAACAAAACTCATCGAAATCTTACACACGCATATATCCACTGAAAATAACAATACATCGAATTATGATTGAAAAAATGTGATTCCTTGAAACAAGAATTAACGGTGGTATAATTTGTTTATATATTTCCTGCCTTTAACCTCCTTAAACGTTAGATAATACAAAAATAATGATCGCCGTTTAGTTATACATATTTTCAGGTTTGGTGCCTCATCCGCCGCACACCGTGATCTCTCTTCTTACTCTCAGTGTGATACAGGTCTCGACACAAACTGCTGCCCATTAGCTATTACTCGGAACCCTAAACACTTGTCCATTGTTCTGTCAATTATCGTTCCCCCACCCTCATGCAGGAATTTATAGACAATTGCAACACAACGAAAGACAACGAACTGTCAATGTTTTCTTTTATTTTGTTATTGCACACGTACAGATGCGACAAGACTACAAATGCCGTTACACATGTAGCAAAGATTTGCACCCTAGTACAAAAGAGAATGTAGATGTTGTTGTTTGTTTCGGCAAATATTGCATGTGTCGTATGTACTCGTACTTAGCGCACAATAGTGCGAACGGCGATGCACTGTAACACACCACCCACTTCGAGGTATTTGTTGTTGTTGCTGCTCAAAACGTGTTTGCAACACAGCAATAGTCGCTCGTATGAAAATTGTTACTTGTTCGTCGCCACAAGCAACAACATTTTACGTGTATTCGCTGTACACTGACAGACACACTCGTATGGGTGCTTCCTTCCTGTGTTGAACTTTCTGTTTAACATTCTGTTGTTCTCAAGTAGTTTACTCTCAATACTTATTTATGCTCACACACACTTGCACGTATGCGTGTATACATGTGTATTTGTCTAGTTTTCGTATACATACAGTTGTCTTTCACTGCCTCCCGGCTTTAAGCATGCATGCGTTTGATCTGTTTGTTTAATGAAATTTTGCAATTTCGCTCAAGTGGAGGTTACGTACAAACACATGTACTATGTCTGTATGCATGTATTTATGTACATACATACATACATAAAATGCATCCTGCACACACTTTTGGTTGCGAAACAATCTCCGGCGATTCGTCTGAATGGTGAGTACAATTGCGGCGATTGTCGCCTGTGTATTCTGATTGTCCCCTGGTGAAAGTAGTTGTACCCCAACGAGCCATTTGCGAGGATGAATTGTGTGCGTTACATAATTCGCAAAATTCAAAGCGAATCACCAAGAAGATTGTTAGTAAACGATTCCTTAGCGATTATGATATTTAATTTCGAGATTTGTAAACTAATCTCTGTAGTGAATGGAAAGCGATTCTCTAGAAATAATAAACGTCGATGAAAAAGGAACTTCATAGAATTACGTCATTTGAATAGAGATGCAGTATGGGTCACACTGGATAATATCGGTATTCCAGATTCCAGAATATGGGCGTTTGATATACATAGCAATGTCAGACAAGGATGTAGTTCTGAATACAGTCTGAAAGCAACATAAAGGCCACTTAAATCAACTGTTACATGAATGTGACATGCGGACAACGTCTGCGTAATATCACACATGCTGGAAAGTGTCCAAGAAAACTAAAAAGACTACACGAAAATGGCATGGTCGTACTTAAAAATGATAAAATAAAGTTGCTTACAATCGTCATCTCAAATACAAATCATCTTCTTTTAAACAGCATCGCAGAATCACATGTTAATGAGTTCTACTGTGAGCATAAATGTTTCCGCAAAATCAATAATCAGCCTTATCACGATTGGCGTAGTCGTAAATCGTCAGCAGTCGTAGTCGTAGGCGTTTTTAAAAATTTTTGGTACCACGTAAAAAACCACGCAGACTATTTTCTTATAGAACGAATATAATAACAGTGTTGTTAAATCTACAAAAAACTTTGCAACACTGCTCAATTACGAACAGCTGTTCCGCGGCAATTGGTAATAAATTTAAAGTGGAAGTACGTTTTATAGAAACAATAGTAAAAATAAATGATCATGTTGAGTGTGGCTTTATTTTCATCGTCTGACGAAGATGAGGCATATGCTAAGGAGGAGTTGATAGCTTTGCGACGACAATTACGGCAGCAATCGAACATATTCTCGTCACCAAATCAAAAGAAAGCTGGGCAACATATGAACTTTAATTTTGTCTGATTCGAATAGATTTGTAAGTTATTTTAGATTAAATAAAGAAGCGTTCAAATACATTGTGCATAAATGCAGTCCACACTTGGATATACCGAGGAGAAGTACTAGTGTGCCAAATATATTGAAGCTGGGAGCGACCATGAGAATTCTTGCTGAGGGTAGCTACCAAAAGGTAGCAGGCAACGACTTCAATATAAATCTGTCTCAATCATCCATGATCAAGGAGTTGAACGAATGCATAAACGTGATGTATAATGAGCTTTGTTCCAGGTGGATTTCATTTGTGATGGATGAAAATGAGAAGGATGAAATAAAAGAATATTTTTATAGAAAAAGTCGGTTCCCAGGGGTAATATGGTGTATTGACGGAACTCATGTAAAAATTTTAGCACCGACGTTTTAGGAGATGCTGGATATCCATTGGAGCCGTTTTTAATAACTCCATTCCGGTCCACTGAAGAGGGTAGTCTAGAGAGTTGTTTTAACACTCAAAAACTAGAAATGTTGTTGAGAGATCAATAGGGGTCCTAAAAATAGATTTAGGTACATATTGGGTGCAAGGCAATTGCATTATACCCCGGAATTGGCAGGGAAAATAACTGCTGTTTGTGCGGCTTTACACAATATATGCATTCACTATAAAATTGACTTTCCAGTCGATAACTTGGAAACTGATGTTATGGAAACCCCTATTAATGATTTCAATTTAAATTCAACAGCTTCAAATATAAGACAAAACATCGTGGAATCGATTATCAACTAAGCTATTTGATTTTATTGTCATTTTTATAAATTAAAAAAAAATAGAAAAGAAAAATATAAAAAATTAATAATAAATAAAAAAATAAGGCAGAGTTGTTTTATAGTCCACTTTTCAACTCTTCCAACTCAAGTTTTCTTCTTTTTATGTCAATTTCGTCACGTCTCATTTTTACTAAAGTCTTCCGATGCTCTTCTTTTCTCTTCAACTCGCCCTAAAACAATCTTAATTGTTTCTCCTTCAGTTGGTATGTCTTTCGACTATACCTTTCGATTTCAGTCAGAGATCGCTTCAGTTCTGTATATAGCTCTGTCTGCACCTTTAACTGTTGCGTAAGGAGATGATTCTTTTCGATTACATTTATTTTTTGTTTCGGTAAGGGTTGAGAAGTTGATGGTTGCGCTATTTCATCACAGCTTTCTTCGTTTAAAGAAGCACCCGTATTATGATCTTCCGATTCCCTTAAAGTATTTGGTGTTATTTCAGTACCAAATGTCCGTTCTTCGAGATTAATTACGGAATTAAGTTGCAAAACGTTTGCGGCTGCTTCCTCTTTTGGCGTCAAAATATACTGTCTGTTGGTTCCTCCTCCGGTGGCTCGGCTTTCTGTTTTGTCGTGTATCATTGTTTTCTTTAACTTAAACTTGTAGTCGGTCCAAACTTTCATCCAACCTTCGCCATTACGTAGAGGAGGCCCTAGTTTATTTAGAGCTACGCTAATTTTGTCCATTCTTCTTTAATATTTAGTTTCTGCAAACCCATATTAAACCCTCTGGCCAAATGTGGATTTTTTTCCATAAACTCCACCAGCTTTTCAAATTGCTTTGGAGTCGTGATTTTTATTCTAATATTGGAAAAAAAGTAGTTAGAAATGATTTTTATTGAATGTATTAACACTTACATCTTGCCTGAACTCATTTTATTTAGTTTATTCTTTTTTTCTAACTTTGTCGTGACCAAAAATTATAAGGTCAGTTTTCGCACTATATTACTGACGAATTCGCCTTACGCGATACCGAATGTTGTAATAGATTAGAGAAACGCCAATCACAATACCATTTTGTAAAAACGCCTTATTTACGACTCGACTACGCCAACCGTAATCAGGCTGAATATATTCTGGCCCAACCTCATCGCAAACGCTAACCTGCTCTCAGTAGTAACCAAATCACGAAATCCGCCTCCGAGAATGGTCACAACGAAATGACATCGCAAACACAGGAAAGTCCAGTCTACCATGGAATACTCAAGAAAGACGGAATGTTTGACGCCAGAAAACAACCTGAGATCGGTAGAGACGAAGCATCGACAACAGGGAATAACAGGGCCGCAAGTAAGCCATATGGCACAGGATAGAACTAGCTGAAGAGCCTTCGAGGACACGTTCCACAAATTTACATAACCTTACATGAATTAATGTTTCTCTCATAAAGGAATTGTTAATTATTCAATTAATACAATTTCAGTGCCTGTATTACTAGAAGCTCCTTCTCTGGAGTAACACTCCACTGAACTTAAAAAAAAAACTTACTTAAAAGCATATCAACGAAGCAAAACATTGTATACGATTATACGATTTCAAAAAAGTTTTATGATATTATTAATACATAATTATTTTCACTCTCTAGTTATTATTTTCATTTTTTATTTTGGACAAAAAAATTCTCTTAAATTATTCGAAAAATTTCAAAAATTTTCATAAAAACCCAACCTTCGCGTTCAAATTTCACAACTTAAATGACAGTTTTTTTCTATACTTATTGGTTTATCGTTAGTTTCTCCCAAAAAGCGATTCGGCGTGGGTCTCTCATATTGCGAAAGCTTCACTTAGGTAATGGCAGACTGACAATGCAACGCAAAGGCATTGGATAAGCGATCGTACGTGCTTCTCTAATCTTGCCAAACCATCGCTTTGCTTAACCTCGCTTGGACTATCAATCTTCCAGCCATCATCCAGCTGCAAATCTATCCAACTATACGATTCGCGGAAAAGTCTAGCGGACGATCCAACATCCAACAATTATCGAATTGTTTGCAGGGCATTTGAATCTGCTCGTTTATTTGTTTTTTGTCTGTTTGTGCTCATATGCATGTATGGGTGTGTGTGTACACTGAAGTGAGTTAAATGCAACATGTATTTGTCTATGCTGAATTTTCCCCCTCATCGTCATCATCATCATGTTCATGAAGTTGTATTGGCGCAGTTACTTGAAGGTATACATATTTATGAACATATTCAGTGTTTTGCCTACTCAGCGGTAAAACTTACAAGGCCTTCTTCAGTTGGATTCATAACTGCCACCTGTAGTTCGATTGCAAATATTTTTTCACTGACAAACGAGGGGACGGACTTCGCTCTATGGTTAACATAGGGTCTATATCTTTTCCTTTTAGGCGTTGCAAATATCAGTTCTTAGTCTTAGTGTGGTGCAGGGTTTAATAAAGTATAAGTAGAACTCACTCAGCAACGCTTCATGTGTTTTCATATGAACCCATGGTTCAAAGGCAAAATAAGTAACCATGTTCTATAGCAATATAAGTATATTCGTTCTTCCATAGACCATGAAGCATTAACTCCCTCATAAGATCCATTAAGACATAAGTATCAGTGCTATTCAAAATTTTAAAGTTCAATTAAGTCTTGGTACATATGATTTTGAAAATATTTGTTGCTTCCAAAAAAGGCCAACTACAGGGCATTGCGTAAGCCTTGATTTTACCTCTAGCAGTAGACGTACATAGGTGTAAGTATGATTTCACATCTGTTTATACCTTAAAATACATTGAAAAGGGTTTTATGGAATGCGTGATGATTTTGAAGAGTTTTAGTTCAAATCTGTGCCTGCCGTTCAAAAATTCCTATTACGTTAGTACCGATGCGGTAAGCGGGATGCGCAAATATTCTAGGGAATATGTGTGTTGAATGTATAAAAGCCATCGGTAATTTGGCACAGGATAAATTCCGTACAAGAACATCTAAAATCTTGATCTGTAACTTTTCAAGTTAGAAATTTATCTTTAAGCCATGTTCAAATGTCTCTTTAAAATTAGCCATTTGGATCCACCTTGGTAAAAGAGTTTTATCGAGCAAAGCTTCTTGATTTGGGAAAGTTTTCGTTTGTGCCTTGTTGTGCTGTTGAGGAAATTGAGAAAGTTAGTTATGGCATAAAAACAATAAATAAACTGTTTATTTTTTGAAATCTTATCTGGCGGAAAGTGTTGTGGCCAGATTTATTTTGCCGTCGTTAACCTAATGTGTAGTATTCATAACTACCAATTTTCGCTTCCATAAAGGTTCGTGTTTGAGCGATGTTCTAAAATGGGATTTAGATCTAGAATTTTACACTGTCCTAATAATAAAGGTTTTAATCTACGCCCGTCAAGGCTTTTAGTAAGATCATGTAAATGCCCTTAAAAATAATAATAATAATAAAATTGGGGGAAATGACGTATTTGTGTGGGAGTTACCAAAAAGCGTGTGAAATAACCGCCCATTTTCAATCACATGAAGTGTTTTGTAATAATATGTGACTCGCAAAATAGAAAGGGACCTATGGTTAAAAACCAGTTTTGTTCAGGAGAGCCATTTTAAAGATTAGGTCTCTTTTTTTTGCGCTTAGAATCGTCGACTTCACTTTCATAAAACGCGCATATATCTGGGAGAGAACACTTTTGCGGCATGGGATCCATCTCATTTGATGCTCAGATGCTGTCCACATCAAAAAAGAAAAAAAATGAAAAATAATTTTTTACCCTTAGGTCCCTTTCTCTATGCGCTATCATATATTATGATAAGAAAAACATGCAAAACGTCTTAAGGGAAACTTTTTCCCCTATTCCGATTTCGCCTTATTACAATCATAATCAGTTTATGACCATAAGCCATCATCATGCAAATCCTTAGGATCCTCGTTTTTAACTGTTTTTCCTAAAAGTATTTCGAAAATAATCAGTAGAATATGTACCGAACCTAACATTCCAATATCATAAATAACAAATTATGACGTGTGTGGACGGTTCCATGCCCCTTTATGCAAAGTGGTTCGAAATAACCAGTTCATATCTCAAGGCCAACTATTCGTACTGTAAAAACTTCAAGACAACCATTATTATAGCTGTATTCTTTTAAAATTGGCTTGGTACCGGCCATTTTTCTACAAAAATAGTTTACGTCAAATTAGTAGTATATGAAGCCTATATATGAAACCTCATTTTTCTATAACTAACAGTGTGAAAGGTATAGTAACTTAACTAGGTGTATGTACATATCCCTAGGCCAACTGTAATATTCTTTAAAAATTTCAAGACAATCTGACTTATATGCTGGTATTTATGACGGGCTTTTAAAACTTCATATCAGTTGTGTACGCACCAAATTTAACCTTCCTACCACCAATAGACTATGAGATATATTCCTTCAAATTTAGACGTAAGTCGGTCGTGCGACGCCCCTTTTTACAAACTTGTTTTCCAATAGCCTGTTTCGATCTCTAGGCCAACTGTAACACACTGTAAAATTGTCGTGGCAATCAGACCATTATAATAGGTGTTACAACTTGTATTTTAAAAGGGACGTGTCTACGTCCATATTCCCATAACACTATTTTGAATCAAATCAGTTATGTATGTACCAAACATCACTTTTCTGCCACTTCATATATCAAAAATTTAAATACCTTATTTTTACCACCGACCACATACCTGTATCTTTTACACGTAGTCATCGAAACTTCCACACTTATGGTCTTATAATATATAAGACAAAACCATATTTAAAGGCGGCGTCACGATATGCGATACACCCTTTCTTTACATGCTCTATTTATTCTTTACCCTTGCCCTTCTGACTAAACATCAGAAAAATATTAGAAATGACATGTACACAGTGAAAAAAATAAAACATCGTTGCCGTTTAATCGGATAAAAAACCTTTGAAAGGTGCGACGAATTGCTAAACAAATGTCGGCTATAAAAAACGAAAACTGCTAGTCGACAGAAAAAAAATCTGGAATAGATAGGGACTTTTGAAACTGTCAAGCTCTATTCAAAGAACCTATCTCTGGACATAGATCGGAGGCTACCTGTTCAGTGCAGCATCTTTCAAGTAGATTTTTTTTTTTGAAAATAAGAAAATTAGGTGTAGGTAAGAAAAATACACCGTAACAGCCTAAACTCAACATCTGCACACCCGGTCGTAAATCACTTAGCAAATTTGCGCAGCAGATCGCTTTTTAGTCACCTAAATTGTGAGCCGAGTATAGCTTTCAAAAAAACCGCGGATTATAGAAAACCGGAATTTCGGGTTTATTTCAAAACCGTGTTTAGAAAAAAGCGACTGTCAGAGTAAAAAATCGGCACTAACCGACATTCCGGATTAAGCATTTTGCCTAAAACTAAAAATATTTTCCGAATCAGAAGTAAAGCATTATATTAAATACGCTCTAAACTTAACCAGATTTGTGTGAACATGTAAATTTTTTCGTACCCACATGTCAATGTTTAAATTTATCCAAACTATATAGGAAGACAGTTGTGTTCCCCCAGTCAATTTTTACGGAGACTATATAGTGTGATCTATCTGTTTTTTTTTCAAAAAAAAAATACAAAAACACAAATCAAGTGTGGCATCTTTATTGTTCATTCGAAAGGACTTTTTATGCCATTTATTTTGGATTATAATTTCCTTCAAATATTGGCCGCAGCTACGACTCAGGGTGTTCATTCCGAGGTTCCAATTTTGGATGACTCGTTCGAGCCGTAATCTGTGAAAAAACCCCTATCGAAAAAAAAACTTCTAGATTGATTCCACGTTAAAAATTTGAAACAATATAGACCGAATATTCCAGCACCCAATAAACCGTATAAAACTGTGATATTCGAGGTGTAAGTCTTTCCAAACTGAAATGGCAAAGAAAACTGCAAAGAAAAAAAAACGTTTAAAACAACTCACGCGTAATATTTGAAAAAAACCCTATTAAAAAAATACTTTTAAATTGATCACCCTATATAAAAAATGAGCCTATATGATTTAAATCGTTCCAAGCTTGGTCCATACCAAATTTGTTTGAAATTAAAATACTTGTAATATGAGTGTTCTAGAGCGGTTGTATGTTATATTGGGAGAGATCTTTGCACTGAGGCTGTATCAAACGTGGGCTGAGTACTCAAAGGGTAACGATCTGTTTCAAGTTTTATCGATATTAGATGAAATTCGGCTTCTAGCGCTGAAGATATGAAATCGGTTGAACATATGTGTGGGGGCTTTATCTAAATTTTAACCGATTATCATTAAAGTCATACTTTAGAAAAGTTCATGAAGATCGGACAACAAGTGCGACCTGTAGTTTAAAAACAAGTGGTTACGTATACCGTAGTTACGTATTCTGTACTTAAACTTTTTCTTTGTTTTACATATAACAACCAAAGAAACGGAAAACCGAACAACAAAAAACGGGTTATTACATGATTAATTCGGGTTTATGGGCTTGGGCATAAAAACCGCAATGTCGGTTTTCGATTTCGGTGTAGACACTCTTGTGCTGAGACTTAGGAACATATCAGAGAATTGTAGAAAATATCGGCCAGGACGGCTTAGAACTTATGGTTTTCAGTGGAACTCAAATCCGTGATTATGCCCCCTTTGCTATCAACATACTTCTTTCATAAAAAAATGCCCATAGGGAACCAAACTACAGGTGGCCTCGACAGGATACTATAATATAGAAAGACATATTACACATTTTCTATTGTATTTGAAGATATAAACACTACTTATGTTAATTAAAGTCTTTTTTGATTTGTAAGAAAAATACACCATTTTTTAAATTTACATTTGTGGCTTTACTTATAGTCACGCTTATGAACTACCCAGATATGTAGCCGAAAACTCAAACAAGAAATCATCCATATCTGACCGCATTTTTTATATAAATAGTCCACTGTGCACCTTTGTGTAGTAAGTAAATAGACACTTTTTTGTCAATTCATTCCATTGCCTTTGCACAAACGGTGAGCTAACTTCATTTTACTTGTGTTCACCTCGTTCCATCTCAGGTAAGGACGCTGCACATGTGTTTATGCAGCATGCCATGGAAGTGATGCGACTACACAAGTACATGGACCCCACCCCCCCCCCCCTCCCCCGAACTCATATTAAATGTTTCCAGTATATTGAATCATGTTAAGGTCCTAGTATTCGAAGTGCAGCAGGTGCAGTTACGTTGAGGACGGCGCTAGAATATTTGAAAAGTACAAACAAGTTTTGTTTTTAATTTATGTTAATGACACTTAAAGCTTAGAAAACAAACAACGATGAAAGCAATGACAACGACAACGGCAACACTGGCAATGTGGATGTAGCTCTGGCTCGGAATGATAGATGTCATGTTGCGACACATACACTTGTGACAACAAATCAACAAATGTGAATGTGAATTTATTCAAGTTTCCACTTGACTTATATTCGAATGGAGGAATTCTTCTCCATTTCAACTATAAATTTTATGGCAAAAGTATAAAAAAAAACTTAAACGGATGAAGGATAGATGTTGGAAAGTTTTCCTTCTACACTCGATGCCAGCACTTAAGTGAACGTATGAACAACGTGACACACAAAACGTGAGTGTTTTTCTATGTATTTAATTGGAAACTGTAATTCATACGTGAATATATCAGCCATTTGTCAGAGTGGCTTCTACGGGCGCCTTTAGATACAAGAAATAATCACAGACATAATGGCCTAACTCCATAGTGGGGAATTTTAAATATTTTAATATGATTTTCTATGCTCTCCACCGAAGGGTGGGTGGTACATTAAATATGTCTTTCCGTTTGTAAGCCCACTAAATATTGATCGGAGTATAAAAAGGGTGGTTCAACCATAATACCAGATATTAACATAATTTGACATATCTTTGTTTCAGTGTTTGACAAATTAAATAGCATGGATAGGTACTTAAATAAGCAGCTCGTAAAAATTTTGGAACAAAAATAGACGTTCAAATAAAAATGTATTTTATGCACTTCGTGATTTTTTTTGGTTAGAATAATCGACAAATATGTCCCAAATCGGGAGAATTGTGCTCAAAATAACTGTGAATTGTGCTCAAAATAACTGTGAAATAACTGTGAATTCTCGCCCAGTTGTTTCTGTAAAAAACACAGATATTGTTCGCGGTAGCGTGGCAGAAGTGCCGTGAACCTTGACTCGTCGTCGTGTTCAACAGTTGAAAATCTCACGAACATCACTGATTCGAGTTTTGAATAAAGATTTGAATTTCAACGCTTATAAAGTGCAATGGACCCAAGAAATGCAGCCTACAGACCATTTAAAGTGTCGTCAATACGCCGAATGGTTGGTTAAACAGACAGAAGTGAAAGGAAATCATCTTTAGCATCAAGACACACATTTGTCCGTGAATGGTGTTTGCTATGGTGAGATGATAACGAACTTCTTGTGGCCAGAAATTAAGGATATGGACCTGGACGATATGTGATTCCAACAGGATGGTACCACTTGCCACATAGCCAAGAAAACAATGGTTCACTTGCGCAAGAAGTGTAATGGTCCCGTTATCTCATGTCGTGACGATGCTAATTGGTGTGAATAGTGTACGCTATTGTGAGATAATAACGGACTTCCTACAAAGGGTTATTAATTTTGAGATTCCCTAATTTTTTAAAGAAAAAAACACAGAAAATTCAAATTGAATGGGGAATGTTTATTGTCATTTGAAAGAACATTCTTTGGCCTTTATTTTTTTAAAGATTATGTCTATCAAATGTTGGCCGCGGCTACGTCTCAGATGATCCATCCGTTGAGTCTAATTTTTGATGACTCGTTCGAGCATTTCGACTGATAACTGGCGATGGACACGCGTTATGTTTTGCTCCAAGACCTAAATAGAAGCGGGTTTGTCCGCATAAACTTAAGACTTTACATATCCCTACAGGAAAAAGTCTAACGGTGTGATTACACACGATCTTGGTGGCCAATCGACCGGCCAAAAACGTCAAATTATCTGCTAACCGAAGTGCTCTCTCAATAAATCCATTGATTGATGCGATGTGTGGGAAGTGGCGCCTTTTTCGTTGAAACCAAATGTCGCCTAGGTCACGAGCTTCAATTACAGGCATCAAATAGTCGGTTATTATGGCACAGTCGCCATTGACGGTTACGTTATCACCGGCATAATTTTTGAAGAAATATGGACCGATGATTTCACCGGCCCACAAACCACACCAAACCGTTGTTTTTCTGGATGAAGTGGCAGCTCTTGAACCTCTTCTGGTTGCTCTTAGTCCCAAATACGTCAGTTTTGCTTATTAACATACCCATTGAGCCAGAAATGGACCTCATCGCTGAACAAAATTTGGCTCGAAAACGTCGGATCTTCTTGGAACTTTTCAAGAGCCCATAGAACGAAGCGATGTCGCTTAGGAACGTCGGTCGGCTTCAGTTCTTGCACAAGCTGTATTTTGTACGCTTTCAATAAAAGATCTCGAAGTAGAATGACCCAAATCGTTTCATACGTCAGCCCGTGTTGTTGCGAACGGCGCCGAATCGACTTTCCACGGTCTTGGTGTGCACCCTCAGCTAGGGCCGCTACATTTTCTTCACTGCGTGCTGGACGTGGTCTATTCGGTCGAATATTATCCAATAAAGAATGCTGGGTCTCAAGATGGGTAATGGAGTTGCAAATAGTATGCTCAGTAGGCCGATTATGTTGACCATAAGTTGAACGATGTGCACAAAACACATTTCTCGCAGAACGTGAATTTTCGTAAAAAAGTTGAACGATTTGTAAACGTTATTCAGGCGTAAGTCTTTCCATGATGGAATGTCAAACAATACTAAACAAAAGTAACATGACAGCATGACACGACTCATACGTGATCTGTCAATAAAAGGCTATTAAAAAAAGTATCTCTACTTGAATCACCCATTATCTGGAAATTGAGCATATGGTCAAAGATATGTGGTTTCAACAGGATGGTGCAACTTGCCAAACAGCCAACGAAACAATGGCTTTTTTGTTCGAGAAATTCAATGGTCGTGTTATCTCAAGCCGCGGCGATGTTAATTGGCCGCCACGAGCATGTAATTTGACACCGTTGGACCTCTTTTGTTGGGGATATTAAAAAGAAAAAATTAACGTCAATAAGCCAGGAACAATTCAATAGCTAAAGGGTGAGATAATTCGGCATATTAAAGCCACTTTACCTCCATTATCTCTCACAGTCATTTAAAATATGAACCTTCGGACAGAGGTATGTCACCAAGTATTTGGCCAATATTTTGCTTTTCACATAATTGTAATGGCTCCTTCTATCATAACTAAAAAAGTAACAAGAAAATACCCTGAAAAATTTTTGTTTTATTTACAATTAACATCGTGCTTTTTAGTTGGACCAGAGTTTATAATATTGATTGTCCTTTTATTCTAAGACCATCTACTCTTGATCGATGGCATGATAAGGGCTTATTCTCTTAAGTTGTTTGGGATTGTAAATGGGTAGATTCGGCTCTGGAAAAGAAAGCTACCCTTTATGGGACTAAAGGTTACTCGGAAAAACGGGGTTCACTTTTTTGGCTATTTGCTTGAAAAATCATAATTTTTGTTGACGGATCATGGACCTGTTAGTTGGGAGGCACTACATACCCCAAGAAGGCATAGTTACTAGAGTTTTTGGATCATGTGGTCCAAAATACGTCCCGCATGGCCAAAGTATGCAACTGATACAGACAAATGGGTTACTCGAAATAAAGAAACTGTTGCTAATTTTTAAATTTTTTTCCGCTTTTGTAGTGTGGACGGTGGCCTAGCCGCACTAAACGACGTTTTTGCTTATTATTTTATGGACTATCAAGTATCAATTTTTAAAATCTAAATTTAAAAGACTAGAAATGTATTGTCTAGCCACCCGTTGAGTTAAACGCAGAGTCCAAAACTTCGCTCAAGACAGCCTAAGTAGTACAAAATTCGGCAGAGAATATTTAAATTTTTTTAACGATAGTTCATCACAAATTTCACCTTTTTGTACCGCTTGGTCCGTTAAGTGATTTATTTTGAATTATATGTCATGTTGAGAGTGACAGCTCTAGTCTCAAGAAAGAAATAATGACAGAACGTCAGTATTTTACGGGTATCCCTGTGGTATGACACAAATCTGACTTGTAAAACGTAAGGAAAAAATGCACACTTCTTTCTAAAGTCGAAAGCATGTAGCCCAAGCAGTGCGTTAGTGGAAAGAAATATTGCACGAAATGAGTCACACCCGCCCGCGCCTGCTATACGCTAAGATGCTCACTGACAATTCAGTCTTGGATCGGCTTGCCATCTATTTCAATGTTTGACTCAACACTCTTTGTGAGCATCATACTATGGTTGTATGAGAAACATTCTATGGTTGTGAGGATCATAATATGGTTGTGGAGATCGTAGTATGGTTGAGTGTTAATCATACTATTGTTGTGATGATCATAATGTTGCTGTGCCACAACCATATACGCAACAATAGTATGATCCACTTCGAATATTGTCACCGCAACCATTTTTTTCTGCGTTTAGAGTTCGGTTTTACTTTCAACAATTGCAGCAAAGCTTTCTAAATAGGGTTGTCATGGATCCGAAATCATGATAAAAGCAGTGTGCAGCCACGAAAATCAATGTCACTTTGTCATTTTTTTAAACCCTTGTCTTTTATTTAATTATAGATGCAAGGGGTCTTGAGCCGGTTAATCCCTGTTCAATGTGTAAAACCAGTACTTTTTTTACAGCCATTTCGAATTTAAAATATTAAATGGCCCACCCTGTATAAAATGTTCTGGTCCAAAGTCAACTGTAAAATGTCAGTCAGCCTTAAGATACTTTTAAAAAACATACCATTGATTACTCGCAGCAGCTCTACGCACATAATGTTGAGCTTCATAAAATCCGAACAGGCAGGATACGATGGAAATATTTGCTTAAATGATTAACAAAAAAAGACAATCATAAGCCTTAAGGATCTCCCACAGATAATGCTCCATTAAATATGTGTATGTATGTCAGTACAGTTATGGCTTCTTTATCCTCATACACTTTAAAATAACGTCAATTTCGTCCTTCCAGGATAATGATTGGGAAAAAACTCTTTAATTTTCCCATGCTTTTAAGTATTTAAGACCATTGGTTTTTTTCGTGCTCAGCAATGGTAATTATATAAACATTCAATTCACTTCAATTGTGTACTTATTTGCGTTTCATGGTTTACGGAATTGCCAATTTATATCACCCTCTTTATGTAAGCAGACCATTCGTGCACAAACGCAATGTACCTGACAGTGTAGTGCGTGCTAGTGATGTAGAACAAAGTATTCAATTAAATAAAAGCAAAAAATTATTCGCACCCAATCCGCATATGATTTAAAAATATTGGAAGGTGGGGGGAGAGGGAACGATAGGAAATTACTTTTCGAATTTAAGTTAGGCTCGGCCTCAGAATTTTAGAAACATAATCTCACCTGTCTTTGTTAACAGAACCTAATATCACGTACTTCTAAAATGGCAGGTGTTTCATTGTTTCAGGCAGTGCATTAACTGAGTAGTTCTCTGATGACATTGGGTATTCGGTTATCCAAAATTAATTTTGCCACAACACTGATGCTGACGCTTGCATCGATGAGTTGCTTGCACGTATTACTCGTTACTCGGACAAATTGTATGGGATTTTTATTGAAAAAAATTAACATTTAATGCCGTGCAATTTAAGCAACTCTACCGTAACCGTTGTCGCAATGGTGGCTGTAGCCTAAGCTGATGCTGTAGAAACTGCAGCCAACAGCAGCAATAAAAATGGACGAAAAATAATCACCAGCATCATCAGCAACAGCGCTGAGCATGCCCTCCACATTGTGGCAAGCTACGGAGCTCCAATTGTTGTTGCCACCGATGGTACTTACCATTCGAACTTAACGTCTATTTGTTGAACGCACTTATGGGGTATTTTAATAGTGAAGCGGCTTTCATTTTTGTTTTCATTATCATGGCATACAACAAGCGTAACCACACTTGGCGTTGTTGCATTTCCACGCTATGTTGTTGATGGCTACCTGCATTTGCACAAGTTTCCCGGTAAAACATTTTGGTTGCAGAACTTCTGGGAAATCGTAGGCAGAACATTTTTATTTGAAGCTAAGAGCCTTAACAATTATAGCTTTAATTTTGTTCTTGTATTCACTTGAGCCAATCTGATTAAATTGAAACTAGATAGTCTATAAGTTTGGCCAAGTTTTAATTTAATGTAGGATATATAGGTCAGCAGGGCTTGAAACCGAATGGGATATCATGAACCGATATGGTCGAATTTCACCAGAGTTGCGCTTTAATTAAAGCGAAACCGAATGTAAAACTGAGCTTGCAATAACTCTAAATGCGACGGCCCCATAAATGAGAGGCTGAAGGAAAACAAGGACCGATATGCTTTAATAGAGCAGGCCAGCTTGTTTCTAAATTGAAAGCTAATGGTAGTAAGCAATAGTATGGATCAAATGTAGACCCAGTTTAACAAAATTTATCATTGGTCTTAACCTACATAGGAGAGTTGCTATATATATTTCTGGCCTAGGCAACACTAAGTGTTGTCTGGCGTCATTTGACATTTCCATTGGAAAGTTTTGACATTTTTTAGCATGAACGTACCCAGAACGTTTTGACGTACGACCATCATTTGTGTTGTTTACAGTGACTTGAAAAAATCAATTTGGCAAAAAAAATTAAACTCGTGAACTTTTTCGTGCGATCATTTTTCACAACGACAAGAGTGCATTGAGAACTTAAATCTTTGTATGGCGATGAAGCACCATACTATAGCACTATGAAAAACTGGTTTAATGAATTCAATCGTGATCGACGCTCGCTCAAAATCGAAACTCGTGAAGATCGACCAAAAACGGCCGTTGTGCCAGAGAACATTGATGCCCTGCGTAAGCTGATAATGCAAGATCGCCATGTGACATACCGTGAGAAAGAAGAATCCCTGCGCTTTTCTTCCACCAGCATACATTCGATATTGCATGAACATCTGGCCGTAAAAAAGGTTTGTTCTCGTTGGATCCCGCACAATTTGACAATCGCTCAAAAAAAAGCTCATGTCGATTGGTGCAAAAAATTTTTGAAAAAATACGATCGCAGTGATTCAAAAGACGTTTATAAGATCGTCACAGGTGACGAATCATGGATCTATGCGTATGAGCCCGAAACAAAACAGCAATCGACCGTGTGGGTCCTCGAAGACGATCCAAATCCAACGAAAGTTGTTCGTGGAAGAAGCACTTTGAAGTAAATGGTAGCCTGTTTCTTCGACAAAACTGCTCATATGGCGACTGTTCCGCTTGAGCAACATAGTACGGTCAATTCTGAGTGGTACACCCCAATTTGTATGCCTGAAGTCTTCGGAGAAATTCGAAAAACGAACAAGAGAAGACGAATCATTGTGCACCATGACAATGCGAAATCTCACACATCGGCTCAAACCAGCGCCTTTTGACCGACCAAAACGACCGAATTGATGGGTCATCCGCCGTACAGCTCTGACTTGGCACCCAATGATTTCTTTTTATTCCCGCACATCAAGAATAAAATCCGTGGTCTACGATTTTCGTCGCCAGAAGATACTGTTGAAGCGTTCAAAAACCACATTTTGGAGGTGTTCCAATTGGAGTGGTAAAAGTGCTTCGACAATTGGCTTGAGCGCATGCAAAAGTGTATAAATCATGCTGGAGAATACTTTGAAAAACAATAAAACCATTTTTGATGATAAATATTCGCATTTTTATTATTAGGCCAGAAATTTAAATAGCAGCCCTCGTATAGTTGATAGCAGTGCCATGTGTACATGAACCGACGGACGTATAGCACAAAATCGACTTAAGCTATTTGAATTGAATATTCAAAAAACCTACACAAGTGTAAATTCGTTGAGTCCAGTGCCATGTGTACATGGACCGACGGACATAAAGCCCACAATCGACTTAAGCTATTGATGGCCAATCGGTTGACTAGCTATGATATCAATGTACTTTTATTTAAGATGCAACAATCATTATCAATTAGAAGGGTTTTAATAAAATAGTTTAAATCGTCAATCAATTTGGCCAAACCGAATCTAATATACGCTCTGCCATTGGTCAGCTTTAAACAGTCCTATTAGATTGAGCCTCAGCTCAAAAATTTCCTCTAAATAAATAGCTATGCTAAAATTGTACTCATACTCACTATCATTAAGGTCCCCCATCGCTAAATTAGCTCGAGACCTAATTTCAGCCTCATTATGAAAATACAGACATGTTTGGACTTAAAACAAAATTAGCTCTTATTTAAGTTTTGTTTATTTTTACCAGTGATTTTGCACTTACGACCCGCACAGTTGTCCAGGTTCGAATTCCATCGTCCAAAATTCCATATTTGATTTGATCTAGTAAATATTTTTGAGTTCTGTGAAAGGGCAATTGTAGCCAAGGAGTCAAGGTTTATTTTGAGCTTTTAACATTTAAAATCGCGCTAATGGGTATGTTCCTAAAAAAGGTGAAAATCGGCAATAAAGAGCAATTAATTGCAAATATACAAAAAATGAAAAGTAGTCAAGTTCAGGCTAATTTATAAAATATACCCAATAGAACGATTAAAAATAATAATATAATGATATAATAAATATTATAATCCTTGATTCTCTGACTACAATTTCCCTATTACACTCACTCAAAAATATACAGTAGATTAAAAATTAAAGAATTTTGGCCGATTTGTCGCTCGATTCTACAAAACAGGGTAGTATTTGGGGCCCTAAGTTCCTTCCGTCTGCACTTTAAATTTATGCTGGTTTTAAATATTAAAGCTAATATTGAATTTTTTTGTATTTTATGGTAGTTATTTGATTAACATTGAACTGCATTTTGTGCATGTGTATTACAAAGCGTTTTTATTACCAAAAACGAGTTTTGGAACTGAAAGATTCGAAACCATATCAAATGTTAAGAAGTAATTGAACAGGGATTTACCGGCTCTCGAGACCTGCAGCAAAGCTTTTTGATGATGATCGTCACGGACCGATAGAGCAGTGTGCAGCCACGGAAACCAATGTCACTTTGTAAAAAACTCTTCTATATAAGTATATATGAAAGAAATCTCGGTAAACCGGTTAATCTCTCTTCAATGCTTAACAGCAAAATACCTAAATAAACAAACTAGCTAAGAATTAAAGTGCATCTCCACTTAAGTCCCAAGTTAAGCCAAATAATTATTAAGTGGAGCTAAATTTTAATGGCGAGGAGCTTATCCTAAAAAAGTCAACATTTTCGAGATACCTACTTTTAGTTCATTTAAGGCAAACTTTGTTCTCCCTTTGCCAAATACCAACAGCGTATGGCCACAATCCATGATCGTTTAAAATTCGAGGAAGTTTGCTATTTTCGTTAGACGGCGACCGTGCTTTTAAAACACACAAATTTCAATTTGTCGATGAAAATAATACTTATGGGAACTCCGATTAATATTTTAAGTATTGCAAAGAAAACGACAAATAAAGTATACATTCCTAAGATAAAGGGTATAATGCCAGAGAAGTCCGATGTAGATTTCCTTCCAAAAATTGTAGTCAAAACTATACGTTTTACAAAAAATTAAAGGTATATAAAATACATACTTTAAATTTTAAGTGCACCACTATTCTTATAAATGCCGCTAAATATAATATTCTCTATGCCATGTAACAATTCTTCTATAAAATACATTAGTTCTTTGAAGCCAGAGTTCAACAGTAGGGCCCGGTCAGCGTTAAATACTAGGTCAGGTCAAGAATTATATCGTGCACAACTCACTTTTTCGACAGAAATTTCGTTCTTAAAAAGATGTTTAGGGAGTTTTGATTGGGAATATTTGAAAATGCGAATTTTGACAATTTAGGCATCTGCTATTCTTTGTAATTCTTGGTTTACGAGTATATATACCTCTTCCAACTTTAGATATATAGGATGATCCATCTAGAGGTATTTTTTTCAAAACAAGAAAAATATAAAAATTCAAATCAAGCGTGGAATATTTATTGGTAATTTGAAAGGATATTTTATGGCATTTATTTTTTAAAATTAATTATCTTCAGATGCTGGCCGCAACTAAGCCTCAGGGTTTCCATTACAATTTTGGATGACTCGTTCGAGCATTTCGACCGGTATGGCTTTAATGACACGCGTAATGTTGGCTTCCAAAACCTGTATGAATCGTAGCTGATTTGTCAGAATAGACTTTGGACTTTACGTAACCCCAAAGAAAAGGTCTAAAGGTGTGATATCACTCGATCTAGGCGACCAACTCACCTGCCTAAAACGTGAAATTAGCTGCTTTTCGAAATGACCTCTCAATAGATCCATTATTTGAGCAGTTGTATGGCAAGTGGCACCATCCTGTTGAAACCCAATGTCGTCAAGATTACGAGCTTCAATTTTAGGTAGCATAAAGATCGATATTATGGCGCGATAGCGACCACCATTCACGGTTACGTTCCGGCCATCATCATTTTTGAGGTGCCATTATACCCAGAGAAAACCAAACCGTGGTTTTCTCTGGGTATAATGGCACCTCTTGAACCTCTTAATGCTGCTCTTCAGCCCAAATGCGGCAATTTTGTTTATTGACTTTGCCGTTGAGCCAGAAATGGGCCTCATCACTGAACAAAATTTTAGTCGAAAACAGCTAATCGTCTCGTTATTTTACCGAACGCTTATTTCCACAATACAGTTGCCTACATTTGAAGGTAATTACCCAGTAAACCAAACTTGCCGACAATATCTGATATCAGACAATTCTGAACAATATCTGAACTCTATCGAGAATTCTTACCGAAATCGTTACAAATTCTGTTCGATTTGTCTGAGGATTTTTTATTTATTATGTTAAGAAACATCTGAACGAATTCGGCCCGAATTCTGTTAGACTTGTCTGTGGGCTTTTTATTAAGTCTTTGTTCAGACTTCTCTTATCGAACTCGGAACGAATTCTGAACTATTTATCTGAGGTAGTCTATTCGTTTAAAATTTTTGTTATTTGCTTCATATTTTACAGTTGTTGTTCTTGTGTTCAGACATGTCGGAACTAATTCTGAACGAATTCTTAACTGTTTGTCTGAGGTATTTTTATATTTCAAATTCAAATTCTGAACGTTTATTTAGCTTAGCTTATTAGCTTAGCTTTATTGTGTTTTGAGGAAAACTCTACTGCCGGCAGTTCTCGTTAAATGCAAAACTGGTTGCCCTTAAGTGTATAGCCACTAAACATAGTTACAGCATAATTATTGCTTGCAAAACTGCAGACACCCCTGCTTGTAACTAAAAGTCTTTCCGAACGCTTTTTGAAAATGTTTTACAACTTTTTTTTGTAAAACAAAAATATATTCATTTTTTTTGATTGTTTACATTCAAAATTTACCATGACATAAGCTCAGAATTCATTCAGAATTCAGTTCGTAATGTCGGTAAAAACACCAGAATTCTGGCCGAAGTCGTTCAGAATTAGTTCAGAAATCGATACGACAAATCAAAATTTCCTTTCGAATTTCCCAGGACTACAGTTCAGAATTCGGTCAGAATTCGGTTCGAAATGTCTGCAAAAACATCAGAATTTCCTCAGAGAAGTAGTTCAGAATTCGTGTCAACCCTCTCATATGTTTTTCGTTACGAACTCGGTAAGACTTCTGATCCGAAATCGGAACATTTTGCCGATTGTCGTACAGAATTCAGACCGAATTCTGAAGGTTTGGTTTGCTGGGTATTTTCAAAAAGTAAATGCCATAAAATGCCTTTTCAAATTACCAATAAAGATTTCACACTTAATTTGAATGTTTATATTTTTTTTTTGTTCTGAAAAAATATCTCTAGATGGATCAACCTATATTATAGTAAATGTGGTGTTTTTTTTATTTTCACAAATGCACACAGATTTTTAAGAGATTTTCAATCCAGGCTCTGGGAAGTATAAAATAGTACTTTTTTGGTGTTTTAAATCAACCGTTCTTTAACAATGTGGACCGAGTACTTACGATTGTCATCTGCAAAATTGAACTAAGCTATTTTTCGGATTTAAAGGCTATTGAACATTTAAGGATATTTATAAAAATAATATAAAATAACTACCAGATTTAAAAAAACCAAAGAAATGTCACATAAAAAATTTGGAAAAAAAAAAGAAAAAAAAAGAAGCGACTAAATTTCTGGTTTACTCGCTGACAAAAAAAGGAAATGCCAAATGAAAAGAATTGAGAATAATTTTCTTAAATACAAATTTTTTTGCTCACCGTATGCTAAAGTCGGTTCTAAGAAAAGTTTCCGCTATGTTCCATAATTCGAAGTTAATGGTATCAAGTAACATTGGCCGTGTTCTTAGGAAGTCGCTAAAGCGATAAATTCAAACAATTGTATTAGAAAAGAGAAAAATAAATTCACACAATTGTATTAGAAAAGAGAAATTTGTTTACAGAAAACTAAAGACAAATTGCGTTTAGCCCTGTTTGTTTTAAAGCTATATCATTTTTAAGGAAGAAACTTATTCGAGAATAACCTTTAACGAGTTTAAGCGAGATAAGCGGTAATTACATCTTTCTTAAAATCTTTCTTGAAAAACTATTTTTTTTATAAATTACAATATTTCAAATGAAAACGGCCAATTAGTTTTTGTATATAAAGAGATTTCAAACATGTCTCGTTTAGTTTTGAAGTTATCTCCTTAGCGACTTCTTACTCGTTTATAAAGCGAGTACCAAAAGAACACGCCTATTATCACTCAATTTGCATTGATTATTTATCTCATTAATAAATGCACACGGTTAATTATTGATTGAGGTTCTTACCGATTTCAAGACCATAAGCAGCTCGTCTCGAATAAATTTGGACCACCTTAATTAACTGACAAGCCTTTGAGATTAACCAACATTTACATGTACTTATTTTATTTTTTTACTTAATTGCAAAGTTTTTTCCATTCTTTTAAACTCCATAAATCTCCCTGACCAAACAACAACAACAATTGCAACAAAAGTCATTACAGAAAGTGAAGAGAATTTTCTCGGTAATTACAGCGAAGAAAAGGCTGAAAGGCTGTAATCCACTGTAACATTAACAATCATGTTCAATCATGAAAATCACATAAATTTTTCAACACTCTGTAAGAAACTGTTAAACTATTTATCACGTAAACCTCCACTTGAGCCGCGCGTGTGTGTGTGGAAACGGATGTGTACACGTAATTGCGTATGTGGTCATTAAAATACGTAACGAACCTTTTACGCGCTACGCATTACGCCACACGCGATACGAATTACGCATTAATCGCTACAAAATATGTGAGTGCGGCATGTTGTCTGTGCTGCGAAAACAAACCAATAAATCTGCATCACATACACAATTCATGGCCTCGTGATGTTGTACATGCAACACAACACAACCGTAATAAGCCGTGCTGCACAATGTAAGGAGATTGAAGAAAAGCAATGGATAAGTCAAAAATGGTCCCACAAATGCCAGCAGCAACAAAAGAGCGTAGAACGCTCACTCAGCCGCAAAGTTTTTTTGGTTTTTATGTAGCCATTCTTCAACAATCAGTGTAAAGCCATTTGCTTTTTCTTTGTGTTCAATGAATTATAGGTTAAGAATCTCTGAAAGTTCAGAAATGTGGGCAGGATTAAGCAATTCCAGACTCAGAAACAATTCTAGACGATCCCCGGAAACAGATGCAGTGATTAATGGCGTACAATCAAATCTCCAAAAAATTATTCGCAATCTCGATGTCGGTTAATATAAGTGTTATCTGAGAAATATTAAGATGAATAAAGCCGATAATGCTATTTTCTATGAAGGCTGTCTTAAGAGATGCAGCATTATTGCGATGCATATTTTACTGATTCCTGAAAATAGTCTGAGGATAGCCTATTTTACTGTTTTCTGAAAATAGTCTTTATATCCATCAAAGTATTTGACGATGGATATTTACGGATAATTTTTATAAATTTTATTTCCAATAACCATAGGCATAATCAAGGAAAAAAGTAGTTAAGTTCGGCGGCCAGAGCGGACCTTTTGTACACACTCCACCGTTCATTTGAAAAAAACACACAGAAAGTGATTCGGTTTTTACGACGATCAATAAAAGATATACTTTTCTTTTAATTAACCAACACTCAGGGGCAGCGTTGGAAAATAACAAAAGGGACACAAAAAGGTGATTTTTTTTAAAAAAAAAAAAACGGACACAGAAAGGGAGTTTTTTTAAAAAAAAAAGTCGCAAATTTTTCGTATTTATTTAAAAAAATTAATTGTATATAGATTTGACACTTTTTTACTAAAAAAAAATCCGTTAAAGCGCCATTTCGTGTGTCGCACAGGCCTCTTTACTATTGTCTTTTCTATATTAAAATAAAAAAAAAAGTTGATAATTTCCATTTAGGCCCTTTTATATCCTTCACCCTAGGATGGGCTTGAACAAATTTGGCATTTCAAAAAATATTCATTTGATACCCTATAAAGTAAATATTTTTTTGATCCGCGTCCAATCCTAAGATGCTCCAGCGTCAGTGGAAGCACGATAGAGCTCACAATAATGAACCTAGAAAATCCAAGCTTTGCAGAGAAAAATTGTTGTTGCAAGTTGCTTGAAATTTAAAATGGACCAAATCCATTCAGAGGCAAAAAAGGTTCTCTACTTAATAGGGTACTGTTACACACGTTTTACGCTGCAAAATAAAAAATACTGAATGTTTTTGGACCAAATATTTTTAATATATTTATTGATGTATATTGTATCAAAAAATAATCTACTTATTTGAAATGTCCGCCTTTTGCCTTTACACACGCCTTAAGTCGCACTGGCCAATCGTCAATAGCTGCACGAACCTCGTCCATTGGAAAATTGGCCACAGCTCGAACCAAAGCAGTCTTAAGAGATCCATTGTTGGGATATCTTTTGTGACAAACCTTGTCCTCTAAATCCGTCCACAATTTGTAATCCAATGGGTTCAAATCTGGACTGCCTGAGGGTCATTCTTCAGAGGAAATGAACGCTGGCAAATTGTTTCGAAGCCAGGCCTGGGAGGTTTTAGCCTATTGGGCCGGCGCAGAATCTAGCTGGAAAGTTCATGGCTGGTTTTGAAACAGGGAATTGTTAAGAGGATTCACAACAGCTTCCAAAACGGATTCTTGGTAAACATTGGCCGATGTTTTGACTCCTTGTTCGCAGAAATGCAGGTTTGCATTTTTCAATCCTATTTTTTTTAAAGCTGCAGTCAATAAATGTCCGTTACGTCGCTTGAAAGCCCCAAGTCCCAAGACTTTTTTAATGATTCGACTCATGGACATTTGCGTGGTATTCATCTCACGGGCCATGATTTTCTATTTTCGAAGCGGATTTCTGTGAATTCTTGATTTAACGGCTTTGATGACATGCGGTGTTCGAACAGAGCGTGGACGGCCAGACCGGTGGCGGTCTTTTACATCTCCAGTCTTCTCAAACAGTTTTATGCATCCGTAGACGAACATGCAGCTAATCCCTAGTGGCCGGAGCGTTTTTAAAATATCGCTTTTTTTATTTCACACTTGCAAAGCGTTATTACAGCCATAAGGTTCTCATCATCTGACCACTTCATGATGAAATTTGAAACAATTTTAAAATCATGTTACAGACTAACGCTATTGAGGTTAGCTTTCAAAACCCATATGACATTAACGGGGTATGCTCAGTTCTACTATTGAAATGGGTATGTTCAATGTTGTTACAGTATTTATGTCCCTACTAAGTATACAAGGACTCAAACAACATCTGCAAAAATCACACTTTTTGGGGGTACTTTGTAAAAAAGTCACTTCCAGGCTGCTGAAACGAGGTACGAAACTGTTTTTGGGTAAGGCCTACTTGGGATTGAATATAGGCCAAATCGGTAAATGCATTGATAAACCCATACAAAGTACCTTTCCGGGTTTAGGTACCGGTGCTCCAGAAACTGCATTTATAATCTGATCTTAATGGAATTTGACACGAAGTAGTTTCATAGCATGCAAATTAACTGTTTATAATTAAGACCATATCGGTTCATGATTTTATATAGCCCTAATACAAAGGTCCCTCTTGATTTTAGGTCCTGACTCTTTGGAAGCCACATTGATTGATTTGGACAATTTAGTACAAAGTAGTTCTATAGAATGACAATTAACTCTAAAGACCACATTGGCCCATGATTTAATTTAGCTAACATACAAAGACGCTGAATTATTATGATTCATACTTTAAACATAATGCCCAAACATCAAGAGCATCCGATTGTTCGATATCCATACCATCGACAAACAGTTACGACACTGTTGGATCATTGAATCGCTTGTGAGACATCAAGCTGCACTATGTCTTACGCGAATTTTAATCTTCTCTATTCACTCGACCTTATTCGTAAATGGCCAGTAAATACCGTCCAAGTGTCTCATCCATAATTCACCTTTTGTCTTCAATATCTTGAAGACTCGGCCTACGTTCGAATGAATATGAATGACAGAGGTTGATGTCATCCGCGAAAGAGTAGATTGGATTCACGGTCTGACCTAAAAGATCGTCAATGAAAATAAAAAATAAAGAGGGAGAAAGGACAGAGCCTTGCGGTATACCTGCGGTTAGCCTATGTTTATTGGATGAGAACCCATCTACAACAACTCGTATTGTGTGATCACTAAGAAAGCTCGTTATAAATCGAGCAAAAGTATTACCGACACCAAATGCGATCAGCTTTGATATAAGTGCCCTGTCAGACTCTATCAAAGGCCTTGGAGATATGCAGGGGCACTACCTTAACCTCACCAAACTGGTGGATAGACCGACTCCAACGCTCCGACAAAAAAAGCCATAAAGGTGTCCCGTAGAACGATTTCTACGTAAGCCATGCTGTCGATCACTAAGAAGGTCGTTGGACTCCAGATACCTCACAAGATGGTGGTTGACCATGCTCTCCATTACCTTGTAGAGCGCAGAGCAAATCGCGATTGGCCGATAACTCGCAGTGTTATTGGCTTCACCCTTTTTAGGGATCGGCTGGACGTTCGCAACCTTCCAACACGCTGGGAAGACTCCCGCATGATAAGCAAGGTTGAAAAGGTTGCGTAATAGCGGGCTAGCGTCGAGGAGCACTTACATAGAACTAGTGCCGTCTGAGTTGATCAAAATAGCTTTAAAGACGTTTATGACATGTTTGCCGGTACGGGACATCTTGTTACTTTCTTCGGCTCTAAATCAGTATCTGATTTTGTGTAGGCAACTGTGGCCGTACGATCTTCCGTCAGTCCAGGATGTTGTTTGCCTTGTTAAGGGACTGAATAGCATGACCGATGTGGAGCACCAGTTTCGACTGTTTCTCATCTAAAGGTGTTATTTTAGACGTTAGGTTTTCAATCTGGTCACACTTTTTTCGGAATTGGTCCTTTTGACAATTGTCACTTTATTTAAGCTCATATATGTTTGCCATTTCATAATGAATAGACTTTCTCCGAAACAAAGTTTGCAAATCGTTGTAAATGGGCCAAAAAAGAGAAAGCCGACGAGCCAGATCCTGAAATTTTGTTCGGCGATGAAGCCCACTTTTGGTTGAATGGGTACGTTAATAACCAAAATTGTGGCATTTGGAGTAATGAAATTCCACAGGCCACTGTTAAGACGCCGTTACATCTTCAAAAAGTCACTGTTCATAGAGAACAGGGCAGAGGTAATCGTTGGTCCATGCGGTCTGAGGCCAATTTTCTATAAGAAAATATTGCCTTAGACGGTCTGAGGCCAATTTTCTATAAGAAAATATTGCCTTAGACGGTCTGAGGCCAAGTTTTTGTAGGAAAATATTGCCTCAGACGGTCTGAGGCCAATTTTTTATAGAAAAATATTGCCTCAAACGGTCTGAGTCCAATTTTTTATAGGAAAATATTGCCTCAGACGGTCTGAGGCCAATTTTCTATAAGAAAATATTGCCTCAGTCGGTCTGAGGCATATTTTTAATAGGAAAATATTGCTTTTTCGTGCCTGAATTGGAGGATGTGGACGACCATTGGTTTTAATAAGACGGCGCTACATGACATACAGCCAACGAATTAATCAATTTATTGAAGGATGACCAATAAAACGAGGGTTAAAATAACGAGGGTATTTTCTTATATATAACGGGTCCTGACAATACTAGTATTCCCAGATGCAAACGGGAACTTCCATTTAGTCATTTGTTTTGTTTCCAGTGTGTTGAAAAATTCATCTCAGTCAAAAAATGGAATTATCCCTTGAACATTTTCCTGCGATGATTTTGTACAATTTTCGGCTTGGGTTATCGAGACAAGAGTGTTTAAATCAACTTGTTTCTACTTTTGGCGATGAAGCACAATCACAACCACTGTTAAACGCTGGTACCAGGAGTTCAGTCCCGGACGCCGTTCGCTCCAGGATGAATTTCGTGAAGGACGCCCAACTTCGGTCGCTTTGCCAGAAACCATTGATGCTGTGTATGAACTGATTAAACAAGTCCGACGTGTGACATACCGTGAAATTGAGGCAACCTTGGGCTTTAGTGTGACAAGTATCAATAAGATATTGCATGTTCATTTCTGAGTGATTTAACACCGCTGGACTATATTTTGTGGGATTATGTGAAGCCGCTTGTCTACGCAGATAAGCCCGTCACGATTGTCGCATTCAAAGAGAATATTCGGCGCGTTATTGCTGACATACGGCCAGAAATGCTGCAAAAAGTATTCGAAAATTGGGCCTCTCGGCTGTCTATAGTTCGAGCCAGCTACGGCGGCCACTTGCCCAAAATCATTTTTAAAACATAATGTCAAACCCTTATCTTTATAATAAAACTAAATTCGTGGTAATAACATTACGAATATGCGTTTTATTTCTTTCTGAAAATAACACGTCTGAAAAAACAACCTTTACATCGGACACCACTGAGATTAGTCAGGGAACTTTCATGTTCATCAATGAAAATGCAAGAATTATTTTTAATCGCATATACACCATTAATTGAACATATGTAAGTACAGTATAATGGGCCATGGTATGGTATGATGAGAGTGGGCATGAATAAGTGTTACCTGGCGCCATCTGACATTTTCATTGTAAAGTTTGACATTTTTTAGCATAAACGTACTTAGCACGTTTTGACGTCCGTCTATCAGCTGTACGTGACTTGAAAAATATAATTTGGCAAAAAAATGGAATTAACCCTTGAACATTTTCGTGCGATCATTTTTCACAACTTTCGACGTAGATTATCACGACAAAAGTGCATCGATGAACTTAAATCTTTGTATGGCGATGAAGCACCATCCTATAGCACTGTGAAAAAATGGTCTAATGGACTCAATCGTGGCCGACGCTCGCTCAAAGACGAAGGTCGTCTAAAAACGGCCGTTGTGCCAAAGAACATTGATGCCGTCCGTGAACTGATAATGCATGATCGTCATGTGACAAACCGTGAGATAAAGGCATTATTGGGTATTTATTCGCCAGCATAAATTCAATATCGCATGAACATCTGGTCGTAAACAAGGTTTATTCTCGTTGGATCCCGCACAATTTGACAATCTTTAAAAAAGGCTTGTGTAGATTGGTAAAAAGAAATTTTGAAAAAATAATCATCGTCACAGGTGAAGAACCATGGATCTATACGTAGGAGCCCGAAACAAAACAGCAATCGACCGTGTGGGTCTTCGAAGAGGAGCCATATCCAGCGAAAGTTGTTCGTGGAAGAAGCACTTTGAAGCACATGGTCGCCTATTTCTTCGGCAAAACTGGTCATGTGGCGACTGTTCCGCTTGAGCAACGTAGGACGGTCAATTCTGAGCGGTACACCACAGTATGTTTGCCTGAAGTCTTCGAAGAAATTCGAAAAACGAACAAGAGAAGACGAATCATTGTGGACCATGACAATGCGAGCTCTCACACGTCGGCTCAAACCAGCTCCTTTTTGACCGGCCAAAACGTCGAATTGATGGGTCAACCGCCGTACAGCCCTGACTTGGCACCCAATGACTTCTTTTTATTCCAGCACATTAAGAAAAAATGCGTGGTCAACGATTTTCGTCGCCAAAAGATGCTGTTGAAGCGTTTAAAAACCATGTTTTGGAAGTGTCTCAATCGGAGTGGAAAAAGTGCTTCGACAATTGGTTTGAGCGCGCTCAAAAGTGCAAAAATCATGCTGGAGAATACTTTGAAAAACAAAAGAACCTTTTTTGATGGTAAATATTTGCATTTTCATTATTAGACCAGAAATATATATAGCAGCGCTTGTATCACGCTGGTTACCCCAGGATAAACACCGGGCTATCCTACTCCTACACGCAGAAAAAAAGTATGGTTGGGGTGACAATATTCGAAGAGGATCATACTATTGTTGGGTATATGGTTGTGGAACAACAATATTATGATCCTCACAACAATAATATGATTCACATATAACCATACTATGATCCCCACAACTATAATATGATTCACACTCAACCATACTATGATCTTCACAACCATACTATGATCCTCACAACAATGGTATGATTCACACTAAACCATACTATTATCTCCACAACCATATTATGATTCTCACAACCATAGTATATTTCTCATACAACCATAGTATGATCCTCACAACCATAGTATGATTCACACGCAACCATACAATGATCCCCACAACCATAATATGATTTACACTCAACCATACTATTATCCCTACAACTACAGTATAATTCACTCAACCATACTATGATCCCCAAAATTATTTATTAGGATTGGGTAATGTTGTTATTCAAAAATAGAGATTTTTATCAAGCAAGTTATTATAAATCTCATTACACTTAGCTCATAGCCAGATTTGAGGCCATGCTTTTATTGAACATTTCATTCAAGAAACAAAAATATATATTCCAACGGCAGTCGATAATACTTTCACCATCCGTTATTTTTATAATGGACAACAACCATGCACTGTATCGTGTGTATGTGTTTTTTTTTACTATATCAAAAAAGAACATACGCACATACATACATATATGCTCTATAAAACCTGTTTTGTTATGTTCATAGTCGTAACCATACGGTATCATTGCCATAATCATATTATTGTCAACGTAAATTTTAAACAACAATAATTTTGTTGCACCAACCATGTTTATTTGGTAGCTACAACCATACTTTCATTTGAAAAATTGGCAATAATACTATTGTTACGTTTCAACAATATTAATATTGCCGCAATCATACTGTTGTCAAAATGAAATTCAAAAAACAATACTATGGTTGCGACAAACATGATTTTATTGTAGAGAACATATTATTGTTGCGGTGACCATTTAGCAACCATATCTTTTCTCTGCGTGTAGTATCACACTAAGAAGTGACAACAAGTCGAGTGCCTTTAAAAAGTTATTTAATTTGGCCTTTTAAGCGAATATGCAAAGTTTTTGTTCGAAATTGACATCAGGCTAAAGAATAATGTGGGTGGTATAGAACTTAGTCGCACGGCTTCAATAAACTTTGTACTTGGGCTTTATGGCGTTGATTTGGAAATAATTTCACAGTACAGTAAGGTGTTGTCAACATTTTCGTAAACGTAACACTGTGCGCGTCCAACGGTTATTAAAAAGGCATTCAACAGATTGGAGACTAAAATTTGTCTCTAAATATTTTTAAATTTAAGACTCCCCCATGGTTTGTTTCGCATAAAAAGTTTCAATGTCAATCATTGTCATGTTAATTTTTGTCAATATTCAAAGTGCCACGGTTTATTTTCACAATTTAAGAAAGGAATCTAACTTATCATGCTTCACACACTGTGCAAATCTATTTCAAACCGTAGATACTTAAGATTTCATCAACGTGATTGAGTGTTTTTCATCGTGCAACAAAAAAGATTTGGTTTTTTGTTTGACATTTCTAAGCTGCTGAATGAAAAGACATTTCATTTCGCAAAAATTCCAAATTCTTGATTCCTTAGTAAGGGCGTATTGACATTGGTGTACTTGACAAAATTTAAATATCATCAACAACTGGCAAATAATTAATGAAGCATGCTTAGCCGTACGTCTGCCTATCAAAATGATGGCAACAGCCTCAGTTGACAGAGCCTTCTCACACAACTAATGGGGCACAAAATGAAGACATTACAATTGCCAAGGAGACATGTTGGATCCTGTTATCATATGTTTTGGCAATATTGTGCAAATCATTGTTTTTCCGTGTACCACAAAAAAAAGTTATACCGCATTGGGGACAAATATTCCAAGAAAAAAAGAACAAATTATCATTTGTGAGCAACACGACACAGATGGAACTTCTCTTAAATTCTTTAATACCATGAGGCTTAGGTGGAATTAAGAAAAACAGACATTTGCTATAATGCGACAGTGACTCTGAGTTTCGTTTGCATTAATATTAGAAAAAGAACAACTTTGGCAAAATTCAATAAAATGCAAATTTGTGTTTTTAAGAAGCAACCACCAACTGCACAGTGGGGATTTGAAGCTTCTTTTTGGATTCTTAGAGTTTGATGTAACTGTAATTTTTTATTAAAAATTTAAGAACGTGTTTGGATGCAGTTTTTTGCAAAGCTTTCTATGAAGGTGATTTGTCCTATTTCCATTTACAGCTTGATCTATTGAACATATCATAAATACGTTGTTCTACTTTTACTCCTGAAACTCCTGTAGGAAATCCAAAATGAACTTCTAAAAAGTGTTAAGTGTGAAAACCCCGGTATAAATCCGACAACTCAAAGAAACCAAAACAGCATTAATAACTCTACTTTCTCAAAATTTTAACCTAATGCATGCTGACAACTGTTTAAGGCATGGTGGCTACAAGTTCCTTAAACGAATTAACAAACTAGTTTTACAATATTAGAGTTCCCGTATGAAATTTTATTACACACTGAGTTCCAGTAACTATTTTCTTTTTATTCCCCCCAACAAAGGGCATATCAATAATTCCGTGACTTTTGACTCATTTTTTTTTGCAAAAAAAAATATTTTTCAGCTTAATACACTAAGTCCAACGTTTCTCCAATTTGTTTATCCCTTCCAAAACATAGGATTTTTCGAGGTCCATAAAATAGGCATTTGTTGGATCAATAATTTTATCGTTGAATCTGAATCTCTTTCCATCGAGCCATTTCTTAGGTTTGGAAATAGAAAATATTCACAGGGGCCTAAATCCGGAGAATATGGCGGATGAGGTACCAAGTCGTAACACAATTCATGCAATTTTTGACTGCACACGTATACACCCCTGTATTATCTTAATAAAAAAAACTTATTTATTGGCCATATGGAGTCTTTTTTTTAAATCCTCGTTATATCGGTCTAATAAGTTGGCATAATATTCGCTGTTTATTGTTGTTCCTCTTTTGAAGGTAATCGATGTGGATTATCTCGCGGGCATTCCAAAAAACTGTTGCCATCACCTTATTGACCGACAAATCACCTTGGCTTTCTTCCAATTTATACCAATCAACTGTTCCCCATATAATCATTGGATAATTTTTGTTTTACGACAAATGGGCGAAGTCTTCAGATAGTGCTTAAATTGCATTGGAACGCCATTATATCATTATGAGCTTTTTCGCACCATCTTTTTACTCTCTTGTCAAGGAAACTCCAAATACAATCCTCTTCGCTGGCTTCGGAGCCTACAATCTTTTCGGCCACATCAACATCGGATAAATGGGTTTTAAAAGTTATTCGAGAATTTCTGATTTCAGTCTTTATAATTTAGCTTTACAAAATTATAAATACTGACCTGCTCATATTCTCCGGATGAATCTAAAACATTTTTGAAGGTATAGCTTTTTAACATCGGCATACGTTGCCACGACAATAAAATAAAATTTATGTATATTTCTCAATTTGCGAAACTTAATGGAAGGTCGTCTTAAATTTAAGCAACATGCTTTGTTTGGATGACAACTAAAAGTATGGTTAAATTTGAAAAAAGTCTAAAAGTCGTCTTTTAAACCTTTTTTAAAACAAAAAGTCGACTTACCTACTTTTAATTTTTTTACACCTAAAAGTCTGTTAATCTATTGGTCAAAAATCGACTTATAGATCCCAAATCTAGATATGCCTGTACCTCCGTCCGTATGTCTGTTAAAAGCACAATAGCGGTCACACGAATAAATATAGGATTTTGCATGATGATTGCTTATGGCCATAAGCTGTTTGGGATTATAAATGCACACAGGGAACAAATTCATTGCCACAACCGAATGATTGAGGTTACATGCACCCCGAGTATTCCATTAGTACAGCCGAACGTTAGTTGGTGCTCTGCAATTTTCAGTTATAGGAACTGTAGTATCGGTGCAATAACATTTTAGTCAAAGACAAAAAAATGTACGCTTACAGAATTAAAGTGCTTGAAGTTTTCATATTGAGAGCCATGACGAAGAAAAAGTGGAAATGATGATTTTACTGGAAAAAGTTTGGCTTAAAGTCGATTGGCTTAAAGTAAGTAATATACGAACTATTTTACTTTTAAAGATATTTTTAAGTAACCCGATTTTGGTTATGATGAAGATTTAGTTATCATCATTAATAATCTGTTACAACAACAAAATGTATGCAAAACTATTAGGTGCAACAACCACCAGTTGTGGCATCTTTACACCTTTTTGCGTTTAATTTGTATGACCGCTCAAATACAGTACGATGATTATTCCTTAACGATTGAAAATATTTGGTGATTGCAACCAAAATTCATCTTTTGCAATCGAATTACAGTAGTCCCAACCGATTTCCAACCAATGTTTTCTCTGGGAGTGGGCGAAATTGTTTTGCAAACAAAATGTTTGAAAAACTATTAGTTGCAACTACCACCAGTCGAGGTAACTCAATACCTTTTTCGCGTTTTATTGGTATGACCGATCAATAAGTTGTGAGTACAGTACGGTGATCATGTTTACCATCTAGTGGTAATTGGAACCTAATATCCTTTACGATTTTAAACATTAGGTGATTGCAACCAAAATTCATGCAATCGAATTATAGTAGTTCCAACCGATTTCTCTGTGAGTGTGCGAAATTGGCCTAGCGGAAAAAATTTTGTGAACGGACCGTGGCTAAAATTGGTACTGTTAATTGAGACGCACTAAATACCTCAAAAAGAGCAAAGTGTACAAAACGTACCTCATGGCTACGATTTCAAATGTAGTGTAATTTTCAAGTTTTGGCTTACATTAGGGACGGACGTTTGAGTAGAAACGGGGCAAAAAAGCGGACCATTTTTTGCGCTTTTGTAGAATAAGAACATAAGTAAAGATAAAGTCTGGCCTGGTCGAACTAAATGACGTTTTTACTTGTACAAATTTTATTTCTTAAAACTATTTCGAAAATAAAATGGCAATTCCAACCCACCGTGTACACGTAATACTCGCATACTTATTTACTTCTGTTCTTCTGTCCTCATTTACTTTCACCCTTCGCCATTCTCCCCAGCTGCAGACAACATAATACTGCCAATGTCACTTCATCTAGGGCAGAGAAGTTTTTGCAATATTTATTTCCAATTACACTCAATGGAAATATTTGAAATTTGAATCCTGTTAAGGATGAAATTCTTTTATATTGTTCTTCGTCATCGACGTTATTAAAATTTAATTTCATATTATTTTTTCACAGAAAAAAGCAATCTGTAGAAATAGATGAAAATATAAATGAAATTTAATACTATTACAAACATATTGCTTTGTCGTCTGTCTCCTGCAATTACGAGCTCTCTTATAGGTTGTGATACGTCCTTTTTTTGCTAAAAATGTAATTAAATTGAAAAATTTGTGATGGCTTTGTTTGTCATCAGCGTGCTTAAGTATAATTATTTCTCCATGTCTCCTCTAAGTACCGTGTCTTTGTCTCATTGCAGAAATATCGCCGGATGCCAAAGCCGTCATAACGGGCCAAGCCGATTTGTACTTTAAAGTTGGCAGTGCCATTATACTCACCTGTCTCGTTCATCAACCGTCTGTTAAGGACATTGGCCCCATCCACTGGTATCGCGGAGAATATCTCATTACACCGTTCGATGCCAACGAGGAGAGTACGCAACACGACAGTTTTGGCACTTCGGCTGCCCTGACAAGTAAATCAAATACTTTCGATCAGCATTCCGATACGGATATGTATGACGGCGCCCCAGACGATGAGGAGGAGCATATGTCGCAAATTCTTACCAATGAAATAACGCAAGAGTTTACGCAACGCATAGCGATGGAACAGCAACTGTGTGATACCATAAAATCAAGGTGAGTACGAGGGGAATTTGTTTAAGAAACGGAATGCGTAAACAGGATACCATAAGCACGTACATGGCATTGTACGCACTTCGATTATGGATGAACTCATGCCGATGAAAGCGAACAAATGTTGCTACAAAGAAAAAACATGAGGAAAGACTATCCATAACACAATCTCTGTTGCAGTATTCCTTTTAAATTCCAATCAAATTGAAGGTATAGAAACAAAATTTAGTCTAAAGTGACATTTTAAGATTTTGTAAGTTTTCATCTCTACACGATGATAACACGTTGCGACAGTCCATAATACCTGGGACCGGTTTTTTGGACTTGTAGGGCTTGTCGAGTAAAACAAGATTCCAATAGTGTAATATGCCGGACAAAATCCGGATTTACGGTTAAAAACCCGGTTTATGTACCTTTGCGCACTTATAAGCCTGTAATTTTGTTGATAATGATTTTCAAATTCTAGATTCGGGAAGAAGAAACTGAGATCTTTCGAATGATTTATAATTAATCTAAGAAAACTTGAGAAATTTGGGTGTTATTGTCCAGCAAACACAAATTTTGTAGATTTTTCAAAAAATTTTATACATTATTTTATTATTTTATTATATAGATAAGCAATTGACTGAGTTATTTAACTTTTCATGAAAATTGTCATTTATTTTCATTACAATTTTTTTGTGTGTTTAGAATATAATTGATTTGTAACTAAATAGAAGGTGCATAGAAACAACTCCAAAAACTTTGTGCAGGTATTTTGGTAAAAAATTTGTTTTCATGAAAAGTTATATAACTCAGTCAATCATTATCATTATCAACAAAACTATAGGTTTATAAGTGCGCAAAGGTACAAAAACCGGGTTTTTAACCGTAAATCCGGATTTTGGAGGTGTCCGGCATATTTCGCTATTGGATTCTTCTTTAACACGACAAGACCTACGAGTACAAGAAAAATAATATCACTCCCCAGGTTTTTCTATTTCATTCAATTTTGTACCACCGTGTAATTCGTGTTTAAAAAAATCCTCGTACTTCAAGGTCCACAATCACAAATTAAAAGTAAATTTAAGAAAATATAGGTCAAGCAATTCAGATTGAAAACATAGGGTAGAGCACCAACACAAGATGTAAGTTAATTCAATGTAGATTGCCTTTAATGTGATACTATCCTCTATAACAAAGTGTGAGTTCTATATTTGTCATTTCGATTGTAACATCACAAAATTCTCATCAGAAACGCAATGAAGTATATAGACGGCATTTATGATGGGACTAACAAAAGCCAGATGTTTGAAACCAAGTTTGAACGTGGAATTATCGCATTATATACTGCGTAAAACACGATGAAGGACCAATAAGTGGATCAGGTTTTTATAGACATAAAGGGTGGTTAAATTTTTAAGGCCGATATTGAATGTGAACCACAACTAAACGTCAAGTTTTTTTCTGCATTTCATTTGATGTTTCTCAATTTCAGACTAACTCAATTTGAACCAAAGAAATATACACAAGCGACACAAACTTTATCAGTGGTGGCAAGAAATAGCAACACTTATCGAAGAAAATCATCTTCAGTGATGATTCACATTTTTACCTCAGTGGATTCATCAATAAGCAGAATAGCCGCATTTAGGCTAATGATAATCCAAAAGTGATTGTCGAAAAAACAATGCACCCACAAAGAGTGACTGTTTGGTGCGGCTTTTGGGCTGGTGGCATCATTGGGCCGTATTTTTTTTTCAAAATGAGGCCGGTCAGGCCGTTAATGTGAATGGTGTTCGCTATCGTGAGATGATAACAAATTTTTTTTGGCCCGAATTGGAAGATATTAAAGTGGACGTTATGTGGTTTCAACAGGACGGTGCCGCTTGCCACACAGCGTACGAAACGATGAATCTTTTGCGCGACAAATTCAATGGCCGTGTTATCTCACGTTGTGGCTATGTTATTTGGCCGCCAAGATCATGTGATTTGACACCGTTGGACTTTTGTCTTCGGGGTTATATGAAAGAAAAAGTGTAATTCGATAAGACACCAACAATTCAAGAGCTAAAGGATGAGATAATTCGGCACATTAATGGCATAGAACCTCAATTATGCCTCAGCGTCATCGACAATTTGGACCATCGGATCGGAGGTGTGCCGCCGTGGTCGCGGTATTTTGTTCCATACATAATTGAACCATAACAATAATATCATAATAAAAAAATGATAATAATTTCCTAAATCGTTTGTGTTTTATTGAGAATCAACATCGGCTCTTAAAATGCAACCACCGTTTAGAATCTATAGCGTTGCTCACCGAAGTTGGTAAAATAGCTAAAAACCGTAAAAGTATTAGCTATGAACTCAAAGCTCAGGTCGAAACTCAGACACATATGTGACGCACAAAATAGAAAGGGACCTAAGGTTAAAAACCAGTTTTGTTCACGAGAGCCATTTTAAAGATTAGGTCCCTTTCTATTTGCGCTTAGAATCGTCGACCTCACTTTCATAAAACGCGCATATCTCTGGGAGGGAACACTTTTGGGGCATGGGATCATTCGATGCTCAGATGTTGTTCACATCAAAAAAAAAATGAAAAGTTGATGAAAAGTTTTGTTCTATTTGCGCTTAGAATCGTCGACTTCACTTTCATTAAACGCGCATATCTCTGGGAGGGAACACTTTTGGGGCATGGGATCGGTCTCATTCGATGCTCAGATGTTGTCCACATCAAAAAAGAAAAAAAATTATAATTGATTTTTTTACCCTTAGGCCCTTTCTCTATGCGCTGTCACATATATTGAAAATAAATGCCATCATTTTTGTGGCTTAATGTCCAGTAGGTCCAGGATGCATACTTAAATTCGCAAATTTAGCAAGTATTTAAAAACTACGCAAATGGACAAGGAAATAATTTATTTTTGAAATAAGACCCACATGCATAATTTTGAAGAAAGTTAGTATTTTTTCGCTCGAGTCCAGGTCCGAAATGTGCGAACATGTTCACTACTTATATGTAATGACCAAACTTTTATATCAAAATATTGCGTTTTATACGTTCCGATTAAAGACAAACTATTTCCCATATTCATAAAAACTTACAGTAGGTTTAAAGAAATGTGAATGTTTATGAAAATCTTTTCTAATTTGAGCATAAAATTTAAATTTGTATAGTTATACTAGTTATACTATACCGCACTATAGGATGAGAGTATACGAGTATATAAGTTTCTCATTCCGGTTTTAACACATCGAAAAATTTATATGCGACCATAGAAACATTTTATTTTATTGATAGTCATAAAGTTTTAAGATGATCTAGCCATGTCCGACTGTCCGATTGTTTTTCTCGTCTGTTAAAAGCACAATTTAGTCCAAACAAAAAGAGCTGCAGTCTTCAACATTACCAATATACTCGTAATATAGTCGGTGATCGATTGATGTTGAAAATGGGCCAAATGGGGAACAAGGAAAAATCTTTCCCTTTGTGGGACTACAGTCTTTACATAATAAGACAGGTTAATTAATTTTACAATCACCTTGTTTGTATATGGAAGGCATAAATTCTTTAACCTTCCCATAAATGGTCGTGGTCGTTAGGATCTGGGCTCAAAAACCGTCCCCCAACGTTCGGGGACCAAAAACCAAGAAAATCTTCCCACAAATCCATATATGTACCTATATTAGGGGTTTGAACCAATTTGGTACACTGTTCATATAAGCCCAAGCTGCCCAAAAATCGGCCTTATTCAACTATGTACATTAGGGCGTACCTCAAAAAAAAAGTTCGCCGTACACCTTCGAATATGAAGTATTATTGAAAGGTAGTTTCAAAAATTTTTTTTTTATTTTTTTATGCCGAACGTAGGGGTCGCGCTTTTACATTTTTCTATATAACTTCTGCATTTACAAACGGATGATACATCGATGTTTTTGTCTCGACGAGGCCGATTTTTTTGTCTTTGAAGTCATTGAGCTCAAGCACCCCCTTCTGGTACTTACCCATCATATCTCAGTTGCTACTACCCTAATGTACCACTCTAATATCAGAAAATTAAAGCTCGCGCGGGGTGCTTGAGCTCAACGACTTCAAAGACAAAAAAATCGGCCTCGTCGAGACAAAAACATCGATGTATCACACTTTAAAATCCGTTTATAAATGCAGAAGTTATATAGAAAAATGTAAAAGCGCGACCCCTACGTTCGGCATAAAAAAATAAAAAAAAAAATTTTGAAACTACCTTTCAATAATACTTCATATTCGAAGGTGTACGGCGAACTTTTTTTTTTTTTACTTGTAACCTGGTACGCTCTAATGTACATATGGGTATTAAAAAACAATAAACATTCATTACGAATCAGACTATCACATTAGTTTTACTATTAGAAGAAATTTGATGTCGATCCATGGGGGTAAGGCCCCAAGGGCACCCAAAAATATATCCTTTCGAACATGGACAGATGGGTACTCAGAACCAGTGGACTATTTTCTGATGAATCTGAATATAACGTAAATTTTACCAATTGGCTGATTGATGGCCTTGACCAATGGGCATGTTTTCTAAGTCCTGGGAATAAAAATACGTCCCTAAGGTTCAGGGATATATCTGTATCCAAAATCTAAATTTCCTACAAATCAAAATATGTACCTGTACTGAAGATTTATGCCAACTTGTAACTCGGACCGGCCCATATGGGACCGAAGGGTCCAGCATACGGCCTCCTTAATCTACGAACATATGGTTATTTAAAACATTAAATTTCCGCCATGGATCCAATTATCATATAAATTGTACAATTCCCTTTATTTTACGTCCTTGGCCAAAGGGTATAAGGTTCTTAGGGTATGTTGTTTTGAATTGGACATATGGGTATCTAGAAATCGTGGAATTTTAAAAAGAAACTGAATGTAACACTAATTGAACGATTTGGCTAATTTGGGGGGACTGGTCTAATGACTTGGCCTATATGCCCTGGGACCCAAAAAAACGCACGTAATTTTTGGAGACAAATGGATATCCTGCAAAATAAAATTTTCTTCTTCGTCCAAATATGTTCAAATAACGATTTTAAATTTGAACCATTTTTGCACTCGGACTTTTTAATAAAATAAAAACTAAAAAAAATCATTCTTTGGGTTTTTTGTTTCTTAATTTTAAAATAGTGAATTACTTCACACTTAAATTAGACCAGGTGTGTTTTTGTTCACATATGGAGAAAGAAAAGTAAGTCAGCGAAAGTAAACACCGTCTGGTAGAAGCACGTTTTGCCGTTGGTGTGGGACGGCTCATCGGTAACATATAATTGTGCAGCCGACATGGTCTGTACTCATTAAACAATCTACTTGGGCGACAGCAAAACTAACTGGCCTGGCATATTTTCTGTTTTACTAGCAACTTTTGTTTTTGTTTTTAAAAGCAATCTTTTATAAGCCATCTGTCAAAATTTCCGAAATATTTAATGATTATTTTCTTTGTTACAGGTGATTGAAGTAGTTTTATAATTTTTGAAACAAACGAGCTAAACATTTTTGAAAAATGGAAAATAAAGAGTTTTGTGCGGTAATTAAACACTTTTATATGAAAGGTTATACGCCACAATTAATCAAAGATGAATTGGATTCTGTTCATGGATTATGAACAATCATACTCCACCGTGAAATCCTGGGTTCAACAATTTAAAATGGGTCGTTCAAGTACGGAAGATGAATAACGCTCTGGAAGACCGAAAACTGCTACTACTATTGAAAACATTAGAAAAATATTTAATGAAGTGACTAAAGATAGACGAATAAAGCTCAGAGAACTTGCTGATATTGTTAAAATACACGAAAAACAAGTTTGGAGTATTTTACATGATGAAGTCCACATGAAAAAGCTATCCGCAAGATGGGTGCCGCGTTTGTTGACTTTGCCCCAAAAAATCGTCCGTTGGACCAATTCCGAGGAGCTTCTAGCGATTTATCAGCGTAATCCAATAGAGCTCTTGCGCCGATTCATAACTGTTGATGAAACATGGATCCATCACTACATCCCAGAATGCAAAGAACAGCCAAAACAATGGATAGAAGCTGGTAAAAAGTGGTCCCAGGAAGGCGAAAACTATTAATTTAGCAGGAAAAGTAATGGCCATAGTATTTTGGGATGCAAGGGGTATAATATTTATTGATTATCTTGAGAAAGGAAAAACTATAAATAGTGAAAAGTGTATTATTGGATCGGTTGAGTGAAGAAATCAAGATAAAACGACCGCATTTAGAAAATAAAAAAAAAGTTATTTTTCATCAAGATAATGCTCCTTCACACACTGCATTTTTAACTCAACAAAAACTGGCCGAATTACGATTTGAAATTGCTCCGCATCCATCATATAGTCCAGATTTAGCTCCTTCTGATTATCTCTTGTTGCCAAATTTAAAAAAAAATTCTCGGTGGCAACAAATTTTAGTCCAATAGCGAGGTTATTGCTGAAACTGAGGCATATTTTGCAGGTCTTGAAAAATCGTATTTTTCGGATGGAATTAAAAAACTTGAAAAACGTTTGATGAAGTGTATTGAGTTGGAAGGAGATTATGTTGAAAAATAAATAATAATAATTCCAAAAAAACGGTTCTTTTTATGTTAGGCCAGTTACTTTTGCCGTCGCCCTCGTATACATACGAAACATTGCTCTATTTAGCAAATGCGAAGTATTAAGTCGAAGATTGAGGATGGAAACAAGCAACTCACTGAAAGAATTCCTACCGTTTCTGCTGAAGTTTTTTCAGTAGATTTAAAGGCAAATACGCCTGAAGGAGAACGAAAAATTTAGAATTAAAAACCATCGTCCTAATGAAAAAGCAATAAGTGTACTCATAAATTCAATTTTGTATAAGCATAAGTATGGGTACTCACTGAAATGGCTATTTCGCTAGAATTCACAGTACGAATACAATGAGAGCCAAAAACCACACCCCTTTTTAAGAAATGTAAAAATTTAAGTCACGAATACGAAAATAGCATTATTGCTAGGATTATAGACTATATTTGAGGATCAAACGTCCCTAGAGTGCCGAAAATGGGGTCCCTTCGAACGTTAACATATGGTTACCCAGAAACAGCAGAATTTCTTCACTAATCTCAAAATGAACTGGACAAATTTAGTTCTGGCAAACATCGGCCCAGCACAAACAACCACATCCCCCAATATTGTCTACGCCAACTACTACAACTTAATCCATGGCAGAGAGTTTAAAAGCTTAGGCCTGTCCGAACTTACGAATTGTCCACTTGTTTTACATATTTCGGTAAGAAATTCATATTTTTGCTGAAAAACAATCTTTTAAGCACATTTTTTATAAATGAAAACTGTTACAACACGTAAAAAACAAAACTAACAAAAGTAATAAAATAAAAAAGCCTTAACCAAAATGCAAAACAATTTTAAATAAAATGAATCTCAAATCGGAATTTACGTCTACATAAATTAAATTATGTATTTATAGGAAATTCAAGTAAACGACAAGGGGGAGTGAAGCAATAAGCCACGGGAATGACAATAACTAAAGCTGTCAAATTAAAATGTATGGCATCAGAGACAACAGTGCTTATATGTTTTTTCCTTGTCGTCTTGGTTCTTGTTTTTTGCTCCCCCTTCAAACAATTTCCACCAGCACTATACAAATATAAGAGATTTATCTCTAAGACATGTTAAAATTTCTCTATGAGAATTATATGGTGCCCAGCTCACTAATTTAAGAAAGTGGGAATAAAGCTAGTAATTTTGTTCCCCTGTATATAACAGGCCATACCCGTCTCAAGTCCATTGAGTACCTTATAGTTCCATGATGAATTTCAAGCAACTTTAAGTTTTGCCTAGAAGAATTTAAAGTTGATGAGTGGAAATAGTTAAAAAATTATTATTTTCTTGGTGTTTCTTCTGACCAATTGACAAGGAACAATCAGAACTTATTAGTTCCTTTTCAAGGTCCAACCGAGTATCTTTTTATTTGGACTCTTACAGACATAAGGACATCTGCTAATGTTGGCGATGGTATATAATAGGCGTGTTCGATTAATTTACTTTAAAATGTTATGAGACATTTTTGTTATAGCTTTGTTTACAGGAGCTGATTGCCTTTATGTATCATAGACCGTTTGATTTAAAAATTTGTTGTTTGTAGAAAACAAAAGTTAATCAAAAATCAGCATGAGTGAGCTCGCTTAAACTAGCTAAAGGTTATGCTTAAATAACTTTCATTATAACAGTTTTTTTTTAAACCAAAAAAAAATCACTTTTATATTTTATACAATGGTGTAAAGTTATAGCCCTTCTTTGGGAGTTTCCAATTGAACACTGCCAATATATATACTTCAGATGCTTTATGATGAAGATTTGGATTTTTTACCAATGAAATGACAAACACAATTATTCTCCATCCTATGAACTAATGTCTATTTGCCATATCTGCATATGAGACTCAAGTTTGATGTGGGTGCCATAAATGTTACGAAAATGTTCTAAAGTGACTGTGATAGAAAAAGGTCAGCATACTTACTGTCATTACAATGATTTCCATTATCCCCATTCGTTTTCGGTTTGACAGGACATTATGACATAAGTCGGTATGTGCAGAGACTAATTTAGCAGGGGCTGCGAGGATGAGAACGTGTTGAAGCGTTGCCTTGACTATGGTTAGGCTGAAAGATATTTTTAAATATTTGGCTTGAACGCCTTTGTGGCTGATTCAATATGGTAGTGGAAGCTAGGGAAACGAATTTTGTCTCCCCTTTAAGTTATGGCCTAGTCTAACCTACTAAATAAATCAAGTCTGAAATGGAAAATGCTGCTCGTTTGCATGTCATTTTCTTTGACATCATGTACATACATTTTATTACAGAGCAAAAGAAAGAAAACAAAAATTATTGCAATTTGTTAAGTCCTTTTTCTGGTTAATCTTGTGTTTTCATTTTGCTTATACGTTCTGTTTGACATTCCTTATTTTCAGATTACGCATTTCGAATGCTCAAAAATCGGATTCTGGCAACTACACATGTCAGCCGACTACAGCAAGTAGTGCCAGTGTTATGGTTCATGTGATTAATGGTGAGTATCAGAGACACGCATTCCCGTTCAAGGACCCGCATCAAAAAGACGCCTTTACACACAGATACACCCATAGTTCAGCGCGCACACTCAAACGCATTTTTAAAACATACAGAGATGAGGTGCAGAACATGAATAGACATTTTCAATTCGTTTATGTTCAGATACAAATGTTGTTTACGTGTGCAGAGGTGGCAGTTTCTGTAGTCCTGTCTCGTCCTGTAGGTTTTGGTCATAAAAAAATTCTATTATGTTTTATGGCTTTTTATGCTGTTTTTAGAAATTTTAAGTAGTTTATTATTTTTATGGATTTTGTCAGCCGGGATGTGTGCCATTGTGTATGTGTGAGTGGGTGTAAGGATATACTAACACACACATAGGGATTCCTTCATAGATACGTACAACATGTTTCATGTTGGCACACCAACATCTTACATACATTCAATCGTTTGGATTGTTTATTCCATCCATTGACTCTCCTTCAATCATTTGTTTGATTGTTTGCCAGTCCGTCCGCCAGTCTGTGTGTTTTCCGGTCCTTCATCCGCAAACTGTTGTTTTATCTGCAAAACACAAATCTCTTGCACGTAAAGTCATTTTTTTAAGTGCCTCCTGTCGTACACTGTTGCTGCCGCCACTACCGCCTTCGCTCTACTTGAAGTCCTTTCATTCCGTCAGTTTGTCGTTATTGTTTTCTCTGTTGTCGTCAATTTATTATGATGATGATGAGGAAAAAGGAAATAAAATTCAATTACAAATGACTACAAATTTCAATATGGTCCTCACCTCGCCAACAACGCCACCAGCGCCTTCACCCAACGATCAGGAGAGAAAACCTCGAATCTATTTATAAGAAATTTACTACTCATAAAAAGGTGCTCGTATCTGACAAAGGGGAAAAATATTAAAACTGATAACGAATATCATTTCCGGCCTTCAGCTGGGGCGGGGGTCAGAGTAGAAGTTACACGAATGAAAAATACTAACGGAAATTGGCAAGAGATTTATATTCAATTCATTAAAATAGCTAAACGTGATAAATATTCTAGAATTTTCGAAATGTTTGCCATAAAGATTATAACGAAATGTAAATATTTCCGGTAAACCAAAAATACTTAAAAATGAAAATGTGATTTATTATTAACAGAGAGAGATAATACCTAAAGCAGAAAAATCCTTAAAGGCATATGAATGTTGAAGTAAAGTTTTTAAAAATCCCTGTTTCTTAAAAGAATTGCAAAACAGGGTGAACTGATGAGAAGTTTAGAGAAAGATTGTTCAATATCGCATCATGCAATAGCGTGCATTGACTTTGCTTTAAGGATTTTGACTTAGCATCGTTTTATAAGATAGAAGCAGCAGCAGGTTTAAGCTGACCTCGTTTACAACAATCTTAAATTTGTCGACTCCTTTTCTCTGCTAGCAAAAGGAAGCATTCAAAGATTGTAGACAGCTGCAAAAAGAGAGGCTTTTCATGCCTTCTGCATGCTTCAAAATATATCATGAGGGCTTCCCTTTAAATGCAGTCCTTATTTCAAATTTACATAAGATGCCATTGATAGGATTGAATACGTATATAAGTACATCTCCTTTCTCTTAGCAGCTTTTCTATTAGGGTTGCAAGTAATTACCTTTTACAAGCCTTTAAACCAGTATTTAAAACAAAAGTTTGATCCACGAAAGTTAATATTACTATTGCAATTTACCTAAAGTTTAACAATTATTTCAAAAATATTCATTACACATAAAAAATTGTACTTTTAAATACAAATAAATTCATACCGAAAGCTCCTGACATCCATCAAACCCACAACCTCGCATGTGCACACGCTTCAAACCACTCAGTGATGCCGGAAATTTTTTTGAAAAATCGACAAACTTGAGAGCAAAAATTTTCAAAATTGTCAAAAGTCAAAAGTTTCAAAAGAAATCTTCAAAAAATCGCCATAAAAATTAACTTTTTTAAGGTTTCGTCTAGAAGCGAAGCGAGCCTTATGTACACCATAGTGATGGTATAGAAGACCTGTTGAAAAAAATATATTATAATACATAAAAATATTTATTTATTCATTAATTTCTTTTTCGTCACCTTCAAAGTATTTTAATTGAGATGCTATACACCTGCGCTAGCATTTTTATTCAATCCTCGAAGCAGTCCTGATATGCACTTTTTGGTATGGCTTTGAGCAACTTTGTTTATATCTCCTCAAATGACGAAAAGCGTCATTCCTTCATGGATTTCTTAAATTTTGCGAACAGACAAATGTCACAGGGATTCAAATCTGGTGAATACGGTGGTTGAGGTATGATTACGGTTTGGAATCAACTTCGCTGTCACACGCTTCATGCTCAAAATTTTCGAAAATTTTCAACCGAAATGCCAACATCCTCTTAACTTCTACCGAGTGTACCGCGATAATTGGTTTATTTAAGAATGGAATAAAAAAGTTATGAATCTTAGAAAAATTTATTTTATGCTTTAAATATATTGAACAGTTAAGGATTTTTAAATTACATAGTTTTAAATAGTGTATCTGACAAATGTCGACCTTCGCTATCCACACACTGTTGCATTCGATTTTTTGAAGTTTTCATGAACTGTAACTGGTATTCTGCCAATTTTAGCCTCAATATTGTTTGTTTGGTCTTCCAAGGTATTGGGACGGTTGATATACAACTTCGACTTCAGGTAAACCCAAAGGAAAAAATCGCATGGGGCTAAGTCTGGTGAGCGAGTCGGCCAGTTCACAACACCCCCCAAATAGATAATATGTCTAAGAAACATTTACCCCAAACAATTCATTGTAACCCTCGCTGTGTGTGCAGTCGCACCATCCTGTTGGAACCATGTATCCTCTAATTGCATTGCCTCAAGAGCCGGCTTATAAAAATGCAGGAAATGCCAAGAGCAAGTGATTGCTTCCGAGCAAAGCGTTTCGGAGATTGCAGTACTGCTGCTCTTACTCTCTCGATGTTTTGTGGTGTTGTAAACCTTCTCTCAGGTCCCCTTCGTACACATGGCACATTCCCTGCTGTTCTCAATGAAGTTTCCCAATTTACAATTGATTGCAGTCCAGGAACACGTCCGCGTGGGGAAACAGCGAATCGTAAACGAAAAGCACACTGTACTGCAATGGTCGAGTGCGTATTTGAAAAATAAGCTTCAACACAAAACGACCTCCCCTCATGTGTCCAATACATGATGGCAACTTCATGGCAGACGAATACAAATCTTCCGTCAGTCGCTATAAGCTATGCACACTTTCCACTCTTTTCAAGCAACAGTGCCGCCACAGCCAGCAGTGCAAAAAGCAAAATACCGCGCTCTACCCTGTATAATAGTGACTCGCTGATTCTATAGAGCTTCAGTTTATCAATATTTATATTAGTTTTTGATGTGATGGATCTTCCAGTACGAGCATCGTCGTAATTCGAATCTTCTCGACCTTCGCAATACTGGTCGGAGTCCTCCTTAAAATAATATATATTCTACATCGTCGTAAAATTATTTGATGATCTACCTGTGTCCGTTTGCCTATCAGTCCAGTTGTCTGTCTGCGGAAACAAACTACAGCTCGCACTTTTGAAGCTGGATGGCTGAAATTTTGCAGCAACATGTTTTGATGGACTGAAACGGTTGTTATTCAAATGGGCAAGAGGTAAACATTTTTCCCCCGCAAGGACTGGATAAAACTTTGGAAAAATCAACAATCCTGAACTTAGAAATACAATATCTCATGAACTTTTAAAGATATGAGGAATATAAGATGCTGGCATGGATCGAAACACATTCTGGGAAAATGAGAGCTGTGCCACGCCCCCTTCAAAAAAAAAACGCATTTATGACCAAACTTTTGAACCGATCGTTCCAAACCTTTAACAGGATGTGCCCAATGCCTAATATTCTCAACAATATTATGAACAAAATTTGAAAGGGACGTGACGCCGGCCACACACTCCAGATCTTAAAAAGGCAATATCCCGTGAGCTATTAGAGATATGACGATAAAATTTGGAACATATAATGTTAACATTGATCGAAATACATTCCGAGCACGAATTTGAATGTGGTTTCGTTTATGTAAGCGGCACATTTTCAAAAAATTGCTTTTGTGGACAAATTGTTAGACCGATCATTCTGTCAAAATGTTAACAGAATTAAGTCATTGACAAGGCAATCATTATAAAGTAATATACTATGAAAAAAATTGGAGAAGGGGAGTATCAACGATTTTAAAAATTCGCATATAAGAGCAAAGTAATGGATTGATTATTATAGAAACTTAACAGAATGATAAGCTTATACTATGTAAAAGTTGGATAAAAGGGCGTGGTCCCGCCCACACATCCCAGAACTTTGAAAGGCTATATTTTGTAAATTAATATTGCTCTGAAGATTGTAGTTGGTATATATGATGTTGGTTGTATGGAATGAAACATACCCTTGTATAAGTAAAAGAGAAGCCGGTGCCACGAGACCTTGAGAAAAAATTTATATTGGTCCATGATTCGGCACGGCCGCATGTAATTTGTCCACTTGTTTAAATTACAGAAAGTACCACAGATTAAATTCTTTGTAAAGGGTGGTCCAACTAAAATACACGATGTTAGTTGTAAATAAAACAAAAACTTTTAAGCGAATTGTCTTAATATTTTTATTGTGATAGAAGGATCTATAACAATTATGTGTAAAAAAAATATTGGCCAAATTTTCACCAAGTCTTCTTTGGCATATCTATATCCGATGGTGCATATTTTCAATGACTCTGAGACATAATGGAGCTTCAATGTCGTTTATGTGATATTTAGCTCTTTAATTGTTTTTGGCTTATTGTCGTACACTTATTCCTTAATATATCCCCATAGAAAGTAGTTCAACGATGTCAAATCACATGATCGTGGCGGCCAATAACCATCGCCACGACGATAGATAACACGGCTATAGAATTTCTAGCGCAAAAGAGCCATTGGTGAGTTCCTGTTGCAACAATATAATATGTTCCTGTTGCAACAATATAATATTACTATTGGAACAACATATCGTCACGGTCCATATCCTCAATTTCTCTCTTCAAGAAGTCCGTTATCGTCTAGCGATAGTAAACAATTTTCACGGCAACTGCTTGGCCGATGGCAGTACTAACTGGGCAAACATGCACAGGTTTTCTTACATTTCCTACAGACCCGGTTGCTAAAATTTGTTTTTAACTCTCCCGATTGTGGACAACGTTGGTCGATTATGCTGACCAAAAAAATCTAGATGTGAACGAAATGTATTTCGATTTTAAGGCCTTTTTCTCTTTGCAAAGTTGAATTTGTCAATTACTGAAACAAGGAAATATCAAATGAAGTTGGGCAAAGAACTATACGTTATGGTGAGACTCACAATTAACATCGTGCATTACGGTTGGACCACCCTTTATAACTACTTATACTTAATTTAAATAATTTTGTCCATCGATAAAACACTGAATGATCCCGCTGTTTTAACGAACCGACATTGTCATTCAAAGATGTAACTTTTTTAAAAATTCTCAAACCTTATCATGTTTTTTTTCAATGCATAACCAATGGTAGCTTTTGTTTTTATTTTAATTAATGTTTTTCAATTGTTTTTACAACAATACATTTTTCCGCTGGCCTTTTTTATAAATAATTAATAAATAACACTAAACCATCGGGCTATTGTCTGGGCTCCAGACATAAATTACACATGTAAAGCGTAAACTGCTCGCTAAATCTCTAAAGCACGAGTACAGCCTCCGTAAAAACACAACACATTTAATTTATTTCATTGACAATATAAACACTTTTAATGAACGCCGTAATTTCGTTTTATTTTGTTTTGTGGCAATTAATTATTTTAATCATAAAACAATAACACAAACGTTGGAGTTAACAATAACAGCAGATTTTCAAATAAACCATAAAATCGAGAAACAACAACGACAACGAACGTTGTCACAAACACTTAGCAAAAAACAACACCTATTGCCAAGAGCAGGAAATGTGGATGCTGCACCATGGCGCATTCCCTGACGACCGACACCTGTGCAAATACCTCAACATTAGAGTGTCACACATGACACAATTTGCCAAAACAAATATGTACCCGCAAATAAAACAAACCGCGAGCGAACAGTGTTGTTTTCTTAAACGTTTAAACAAAATTAAAATTTTTCTTCTCAGTAAATGCCAGGCGGAGAAGAAAGGCAAAGGAAAACAGTAACAGCCGCACGCAAAATCCGAGGCACGGATAAAACAAATAAAATATTCTTTCAGAAAAATAAATTAAAAAATGAAAAGAACTCAAACCAAAACGCATAAGTGAGATTACAACGAACACAAGCCCACTACACAACATACTCCTATTTTTATTTACACAAACACGGATTCATGAACATTAGGGTGTACCGAAGGAAATCTTATGTTTTCCGCTGAAGAGATTTAAAGAAAGCAGGAAACCTTTTAATAAGTATCTATTTGAATCTAGTACAAGTATATTAACTTCCCTCAAGAGCTATGAGGATGGTACTAAAGCCATTCAGGAGGCTCAGGGTGGGCCATTTAAATTTTTAAATTTAAATCGGCTGTAAAAAAAGATTCCGGAATTTTTTTTAAATTTCTGGTTTTATTAGAAAGTTTGAACTTTTTCATTTAATTCTGGAACTATAAGTAAATATCGTCCATATGATTACCAGAAGTGGCTCGTCAGTACCTTATCCGATCAAACCATTTTGTCAGTACATTTACGATTGTTTCTGGTCAAATCTCTTTAATGGCAACTACGATAACATTCACCCGTAATGGCTCCCCCAGAAAAAAATCCAAAGGGCTCAAATCACAGCTTCAAGGCGGCAAATTAACATTACAATTTCGGCTGATAATTCGTTGACGGTGAGCGTTACATTTGCTTTTTTTGAAGAAAAATGGCCCAATGATGCCGCCAGTCCAATACCCATATCCACATTAAACACAGACTCGTTGTGGATGCATTGGCTTCTTAATAGTCACATGTGGGTTCTCTAAGCCCCATATGAGGAAATTTTGCCTAGATTGACATAGCTACCGAGATAAAAAGGGGTTTCATCCTAAAATAAGATTTTTTGGTAAAATACTTCATCCCCCGCCAAACAATCTTTTGCCCATTGGGTGAAGCGAAAATGCATAGGATGGTGTTCCATTATTAAATGACAATGTTTAACCTTGTCCAGAAAACCAGAAATTTAAAAAAAAATATGTGTAATTTTTTACAGCCGATTCAAATTTAAAATTTTAAATGGCCCACCCTATACAATTGCCAGTACAGGCGTATTCAAAACAAATAACTGCGACATAAATTACTGCTGGCATGACAGTTGACCACAATCCTCATCAAGAAAAAATAGTTCTCCATTAGCCGATTGAAGAAATATAAAGATAATGCTAAATATAGCTTTTATGAGCGCCCAAAGCCGCTGTTCTAGCAATGACATTAAACTTTTAAACCCACTGTCGGGTTATTCAGCCTTCACGAAAACACTTCCCACCAATTACGACATCCAGAAATTCAAGTCAAATGTCAACAAACATTACTCCCTCTTTCCCCCTTGAACCCCCATACTTTCCACTCATTAACGCAATGCATCGCATGTAAAGGGGAAAACCCTGAGTGTTGGTCATCAAAAAAAAACACTTAATCAAGTTGATGATTTTGTGGTAAAAGGAAGGCACACTTCTAGTATATTAGACGTTCCAGCGATCCGAGGTACCAACATAGATTCGGTTATTACTTATTAGTAGAAAAAGTTTGGGCCATATTAAGTGTAGCGAAAGCTTTACATTGTCAGTAGAGTTTCTTTCCAATCTTTTTCGTTTTCTTAGAAAGCGGGAAACATTTTAAAATTTTTTGGGATAAAAAAATGTAAATTTTCTTCAGGTTGAGCCACTGTTTATTCAAAAATACTATCCATATAGTAGGTATCACTATATAAGAACTGTTTAGTAAAGGAACTTTAATTACAACTTTCGGCACCATAAACTTCTTCAGAAATTGTTACCCTTATAAATGTTCATGACATAAGCACAAAACAAAAACAAAACAAAAAGAGGCTGAATATGGACTCTCTGTAGAGGTCGTAAGAGCGAATTGTACGACGGCTGCTATATACTTTTGGCCTAGTAATGGAAATGCGAAGATTTATCATCAAAATGGTTTTATTGTTTTTCAAAGTATTTTCATGCAAGATTTATACAATTTGCATGCGCTCAACCCAATTGTCGAAGCATGTTTTCAACTACGATTGAGACACCTCCAATACATGGTTTTTAAACGCTTCAACAGCATCTTCTGGCGAAGGAAATAGTTGACCACGCGTTTTTTTCTTGATGTGCGGGAATAAAAATAAGTCGTTGAGTGACAAGCTGTTTTGGACGGTCAAAAAGGCGCTGGTTTGAGCCGATGTGTTAGAGCTCGCATTGTCATGGTGCACAATGATTCGTCTTCTCTTGTTCGTTTTTCGAATTTTTCCAAAGACTTCAGTCAAACAAATTGTGGTGTACCACTCAGAATTGACCTCCTACGTCAATTCTGAGTGGTCGCTACATGTCCAGTTTTGTCGAAGAAACAGGCGACCATTTGCTTCGAAGAGCTTCTTCCATGAACAACTTTAGTTGGATTTGGGTCGTCTTTGAAGACCCACACGGCCGATTGCAGTTTTGTTTCGGGCTCATATGCATAGATCCATGATTCTTCACCTGTAACGATCTTCTAAACGTCTTTTGAAGCACCGCGATCATATTTTTTCAAAATTTCTTTAAACCAATCGACACGAGCCTCTTTTTGAGCGATTGTCAAATTGTGCGGGATCCAACGAGAGGAAACCTTTTTTTACGGCCAGGTGTTTATGCAATATTAAATGTATGCTGGTGGAAGAAATGACCAAGGATGCCTTTATCTCACGGTATGTCACATAACGATCTTGCATTATCAGTTTACGCACGGCATCAATGTTCTCTGGCACAACGGCCGTTTTTGGAAGACCTTCACGATCTTAATCTTTGAGCGAGCGTCGGTCTCTTTTGAATTCATTAAACCAGTTTTTCACAGTGTTATAGGATGGTGCTTTATCGCCATACAAAGATTTAAGTTCATCGATGCAGTCTTGTCGTGATAATCCACGTCGAATTTATGAAAAATGATCGCACGGAAATGTTCACAAATTAATTCTCTTTTTTGCCAAATTGTTTTTTTCAAGTCACTGTACACAACACAAATGACGGTCGTACGTCAAAACGTTCTGAGTACGTTTATGCTTAAAAATGTCAAACTTTCCAATGGAAATGTCAGATGGCGATAGGCAATACTAAGTGTTGCCTAGGCCGGAAATATATATTGCAGCCCTCGTATTGTCGTGGGCAATTGTGTGAAGAAAACATGAAAAGCTTTCCTTTTAACAACTGCTGCGAAGCTTTCTGATGAAGATCGTCACGGACCCGAAAAAATCATTGATAAAATCATTATATGTAATTCAAAAAATTTATTTAAAAAATATTACTATTAATATTAGCTGTATTTATTATATTAATGTGGCATTAACTTGGGATAGTTTTGAACATAAGAACTGATTCATTTAAATATTTTTTAAAAGTTGTCTTTTTCATGGAAACATATTACTTAAATTATAACTGCCCATTTTCACCAATTAAAAAAACGTTTTCTGCCAATCTAAGTCTAGTTCCAACGAGTTACAAGATCGAATATAAAGGGTCATCCTTTTTTTTAGACCAAAAAATATATAAAACTTCAATTCATTTTATGGCATTTATTTTTTGGAAATAATTACCTTCAAATGTTGGCAACTGTATTATGGAAATGAGCGTTCGGTGAGAAACTGGAAGATCCACTGTTTTCGACCAAAATTTTGTTCAGTGATAAGGCCCATTTCTGGCTCAACGGCAATTCAATAAACGAAATTGCCGCATTTAAGCTGAAGAGCAACAAGAAGAGGTTCAAGAGGTGCCATTATACCCAGAGAAAACCACGGTTCGGGGCGGTTTATAAGCTGGTGAAATCATCGGTGCATTTTTTTTCAAAAATGATGATGGCCGGAACGTAACCGTGAATGGTGCTCGCTATCGCGACATGATATCGATCTTAATGCTACTTGAAGTTGAAGCCCGTAATATTGACGACACTTGGTTTCTACAGGACGGTGCCACTTGCCATACAGCTGCTCAAACAATGGATCTATTGAGAGGTCATTTCGAAAAGCAGCTAATTTCACGTTTTGGACAGGAGAGTTGGTCGCCTAGATCGAGTGATATCACACCTTTAGACCTTTTTCTTTGGGGTTACGTAAACTCCAAAGTCTATGCTGACAAACCAGCTACGATTCAGGTTTTGGAAGCCAACATTATGCGTGTCATTAAAGCCATACCGGTCAAAATGCTCGAACGGGTCATACAAAATTGGACCCTCAGAATGGAAACCCTGAGGCGTAGTTGCGGCCAGCATTTGAAGGAATTTAAATTCAAAAAATAATGGCCATTCAAATTACCAATAAAGATTCCACACTTGATTTGAATTTTGATATTTTTTGTTCTAAAAAAATACCTCTAGATGGATCACCCTAAAGAATTCACCTAGTTTTGTGTTATTCCACTATGAATTTTTAAAGTAAATAGGGTCAGTGAGATTTTTAAATATTTCCGGGATTCCGGAATAAAATTCACGGGAAATCCCGAGACCCCTAATAATAATGCACAGAGTAAAACTGACGTATAGTAGAATCTGCGTGCGCATAAGACGGCCAATGTGTTCCTTACCAATCTATACCAATTGGTACGAAAACACGCCTCCGTCTTCTGATATTACTGCACAGTGGAAACATTCTTCCCACTCATTGTCGATAGCAACCAAAGAAAAAGTAGGCTACCGCACAGCGCTCCAACTAATGGGTGGTTAAATTTAAAGGGCCGACGTTGATGTTGTTGAATAAAACACAAATTATTTAGGAAATTATTGCCATTTCTTTTTATTATGATAATATTGGTATGGTTTAATAATGTATGGAACAAAATATCGGGCAACTGGCCGCCGCGACCTCGGCGTCACACCTCCATCCGATGATCCAAATTTTTGATGACGCTGATGCATAATTGAGGTTCTAAGCCGTTAATGTGCCGAATTATCTCAGCCTTTAGCTGTTGAACTATTGCTGGCTTTTTGACGTATACCTTTTCTTTCAAATAATCCCAAAGATAGAATTCTTAAGGTGTCAAATCACATTATCTTGGCGGCCAATTAACATCGCCACGACGTGAGATAACACGGCCATTAAATTTGTCCTGCAAATAAATCCATTGTTTCGTTAGCTGTGTGGCAAGTGGCACCGTCCTGTTAAAACCAAATATCGTCCACATCCATATCTTCCACTTCGGGCCATATAAAGTTCGTTATCATCTCACGATAGCGAACACCATTCACAGTAACTGCCTGACCGGCCACATTTTGGAAAAAATAACTGCCCGATGATGCCGCCAGCCCATAAACAGCACCAAACAGTCACTCTTTGTGGGTGCTTTGTTTTTCTGGCAATCACTCTTGGATTATCATTAGTCCAAATGCGGCAATTCTGCTTATTAACGAATCCACTGAGGTGAAAATGTGTCTCATCACCGAAGATGATTTTCTTCGAAAATTGATTTTCATTTTTACAACAAGCCCGAACAACTTAAACGCGTTGCTCGCTTGTGTATCTTTCCATGGTTCAAATTGAGTTAGTCATGAAATTGAGAAATATTAAATGAAATGCAGAAACAATTTGATGTTTAGGTTTGGTTTATATTTAACATCGGCCCTTAAAATGTAACCACCCTTTATGCCTATGGTACGACGAAGAGTGGCGAAAAAGGCTGCCCTTATCGCAATTCTGCAGAGTGCAGCAACGATGACAGCATGGAAGAAATATCAGGAGGTTAGAAAGAAAAAAAGCTAAAATTAATCGTGCGTCAGTAGAGATAGAAATGGAAATATGGTTAGGGGCACAAATAGTGTACTGGGTATACGGAGAGAACACTTTTTCAACCTATTGGCGCCTGATGATTCTGTTGGAGACGATGAGTACTAATCATTGACGTACTATAAGTATGTCCAAAACAAGTCAAGCACCCTATAAATGAAATATTAAGATGCATGTGCCGATAGTTTGCCGGCTTAATAACTCGTATTTAAAGCTGGAGGTGTTGACTTGGTTAAGAGCACGCACCAACTCATCTGCACAATTTAGTAAAATGTAAGCATGTCTAATGAGCTTCGTACTTCGTACTGTGTGCTGTTAATAATAAAAGGGAGATCTCACGTTTTGCGCAAACTTCTGTGGTATAAGTTTACTAATAATAACTTACAAGGTCCTCTCGTATTTAAACCAGATAAATCTTCCACTGACCAGATCTGATCCAGACATTGCGTCATATTCTGGAAAAGTCGTAAGAAAAACAATGATGTGTTATTTTTAAAGCTGCCTTCGAAGTGGACTAAAACAAAATCTGCAATTAATATAGGAAAGGACCTCTCCCAGCAATTTGATAAGAAGAGTTGCCTGTTCAATATTCTGCTTCAAAGAACTATAGAAAAATCAGCAGACTTTTTCATCTCAAAGCATGCTCATTGTGTACGCAGAAGACATCATGGGAGAACTGTTCGTTCAGCGACTCCTCTCTTTGCTAGTATAGAAAAGTAGTAGGCAAAGTAGCGATTAGTGTCGATCGACGTCAAAACAATGCCGATGGTCCACTTAACAATGTCAAAACATCACCTCAACACAGATTAAATGTAAGCTGTTTAAATTACGAGATGGTCGAAGAGTTCGCTTAACCCGGATCACCCAAAAAGAAAGAAAACTATGTCGGCCTGAAATAATAGCAAAGGATCATATTAGCTAACTGGTACTATTTTGAGCTTTACAGTTTTCTCTTACGCGCTTAAGGCGTCATTAAGCTGTGTTTTGAGCGTTTTGGAATAAGTCAGTTCGTTGTTGTTGTTGTAACAACAATATATTTATTTTGAAGTCTTGTTCGTCTATGGGGGATCTGCTTCGATATCCAGTTGAAGGAATCGCGCCATTTGAACCGGATGCGTCCACAGAGACCTGGGGGTCAGCTGAGTGGGCTTGGCCGGACAATTAAAGAGGTGCAGTACATCATGTGGTCCCTGATGGCAGACGGTAATTGTATTGCTGTAATGGTAACCATTGACGACGTTGTCAGACTTATCAATCTACCACGCTTACGGAAGGCGAGTTCGTTGCCGCTTTCAGAAGGAGCAAACCCAAGCTCCGGCGTTACGGCCCAGTTCAAAAAACCTGTACTATCTTCGAATTCATCGAAGGCACGTGCACAGATCGAAGCGCATTGAATTCTAGTCGTATCGCAGTTAAAGAACTATTATGGTTGTAAATAGTCACTTTGTATACAGTTGCCCAGCTGCACATAAATTTTATTTTACACTGATTTTGGCCCAAATCGAACAGTCAATAAAGTATGGGTTATTCTTTTGAGATGCCCAATTGAACTGATCGGCGATATTTCAGAACTTGTGTTGGATATTGGCCGTTATTACGACTATGTATTTTTCGCACCAATATATATTTTGTATATTGTTTGCTTAATGTCCAAAAAGTGTATTCTCGCATAAGGTGTTCACAGTGGCACGAAACCATAACAATCACAGAACTCACAACGAAACAGTTCTGCATTTAGGCAACTAACAACTGAGTAGCTGATGCTGTTCCTCCGACTCAACAGAAAAAAAGCATCGTTAGAGGTCATTCGAATGCACGTCTATCACACAAGTATTCCAGGTTCACATCAGTGTAGGAATATCTAATTTTTGTCAGTATAGGGTTGGTCAACCTAGTAAATGTCCACAACCTACGACTAAAATATAATTATCTAAGTTATATTAAAGTTTCTCTTCACAATGTCTTAGTAGAACAGCTTCATGTTTTCTTCCAAAATCTGTTTTTAATCTTTTTCCAAACTAGTTTTCTATAAATATTGACCACAATGTGGTTCGTTACACTCTAGTGTACACAAGCACGTATGTAAACTTACTGCAGACAGGCAGATATCTGCACAAACACATATCTACAGCATACATTTAATAAATAAAAATATGCAAAAGTGAAATATGTAATTTTCTTGACACACATTAAGAAAAGCCCGCACAATTGTTTTTCCCTTACTTATGTATGTGTGTGTGTGTATATGCATCACACACAAACACGCACATACTCGAATACACTCTAATATTGAAACATATACACGAGATTATATACTAATGTAAATGCCTACATACAAAGTAAATTGTATGTACTATAGCTGCATAAATACCCTACAGCAGTGCTTTGTATAGAATACACATGTTTTAAAAAAGCGTTGCTGTGATTTGCGTAGTAAAATGGGAAATTTCTAACCCGAGGTGTTTCTTCTGTAGCAGCATTTGTTAGGTTTGTACTTATCAAACAGAATTCTAAAATAAATTTGTGTTCGCATAATCGGGTGCTACCTACAAAGAAATTCTTAAGTTGTATCTTTATTTCCTCATAAAGAAAATGGTTGTAAAATGATTGCAAAGGAACTAGAATCGCTCATTCTTTAAACTGAATAAAAAAAAACGTTGCCGAAAAAGTAAAAATCTAGCCACATGATATCAACCAAATTACTTTACCCGAAATCTTATATTCAGGAATGTTTTAATATATTTTAGCGTTCAATTATACATGAAATTTTTAGATACCGGACGCGATACATGGTGAATTGGTATAAAACCGGTGGACAAATTAGCTGGGTCAAATTGTACAAGACCTCCATCGTAGATTCCAGTCTAAAATGATTTTTTCCTTCGTCATATCGAGATATGACATTATAAAGTTGCGTTGCCCACTTTGTATCCTATGTGTGTTTCGTTCCATGTCAATATCATATGTCCCAAATACCGTCGTCATATCTAAATTAATAAGATATAACCTAAGGGCTAATGCAGTGCCACGCCTCCATGTCCACTCTCTTAAAATGTACCCCTAACATTTAATGTGGCTTAAGAAAAGTTGGTAACGATCGGAGTTGATATTGAAGAAATATTAACAAAAACCGCCAAAGTACGACAAATAAAGCTAAGTGTATCAAGAAATTGACAGCCACTTCAACCTATTCTAACCTTCTGAGTGTCATTGAGTGCGTAGCATACAGTCTGCCCTATCTGACTGGTGCCCCATTTTTTTTTAAATTAACCAACAGTCAGGGTGATGCTATACATGCGGTGCATTGCCTCTGATACTTGCCTTGAACTTCTTGATGTCGCAGTTAGTGGAAAATACTTTTGACGCAATTCGATTCCACATACGGCCTGTACTAGCTAAAAACGAATTCACTCACTCAGATTTTGGCGTGGAGAAAATGTTTACTTCTTGACCGATCTGAACGATTTTCAATACCAACCGCCTCGGAGCACCAATACATATTTTTGGAAAACTTCATCCACTTCAATCGTGGTCCCTGTAGGTGGCTTTCTGCAGGTAGACAGATCGACATGGCTGGATCATCTCAGATTTTGCGAATACTTAAAAAATAATAAAAAAAAAAGTAAACAAATCTGCTTCCGGACTAGGCCGTCTTTATTATAACCTAAAAAAATCATCTATTATATATGGAACTGAACAAAAATCCGATTTGATCTTTAGATTGACAGCACGCACTCTGTTTGTCAATTTTTCAATCTATTATTGTGTGAAAGTTATTTTCAAATAGGTCTGACTAAGTTATACTCTACAGAACTTAGATATACAGTAGACTCGTTACATAGGTTCGTACTTTAAGCAAATTCAGAGTCACACACTAGCTTTATGTGATACTAAGACTTCAGTGGTTAGTTACACATTGCCCTACAGTATGAGCTAACTTAAATTGAATCGAAATGATGAAATTTATGAAGGTTTGATAACCGGCCAATCGAAATATACTTTGTCGAAATTAGCTCCTTGATCGCAAATTATACAAATCTGGAAGAACTCTTGTATGGGGGGAGATCATGCAAGGGTTGGCTAGTAGCCGTCGGTAAAAATAAACAATGCCAACCTTGATAAACTGTGATGTCCAGAGAAAGACTGGGACGAAATATTAATTTTTTTTAGCGGCAGGCTTTCCATCTCAATAGTAGGTCACATTATACTTATTTGAGAGAATCACCCTGGTAGTACCTAATAGAATGTCCAAGGAGGTCAGTAAGTATTAATTGACGTGATCAATATTGAACTTCAAACAAGGCTAGTGCAATCGCAAAGGGCCTGACGTTTACAAGGACCCAAATGGTCCAGTTGTGAGCCACCTAGGTGTGATGGATAGTGTGTAAGACGTGTAAGATGCTCGAGGAGGGCAGTAAGTATAAATGAGCATTCAATATTACACTTTAAACAAGGCTGAGGCATTCTTAAAAGGTGCTTACGATTACATGGAACTAAATAGTCCAGTTGTGTGCCGTAGAAGCTTGCGGTTTTCCACCTCGTAAATACCGGCTACTTTACGACTAAGAGTTTATTAATCCTGTCTTAGAGTTTCTCTATAAAATACAGTTGCAGTTGAGAACTGGTAATAAATTGTAGGTCCCAATCAGTGAGTATCAGAATACCCTCGTGAAGAGTTTACAGATTTGAAAAAACTAACTCGTGTTGCTTCAATAAAAGTAAGTGAGAAAATAAGCGACAACGAAAAATGTGGTGGGAAGTAGACATATGTAACATCTGGCATCCTTTAAGGTGTTTTTATACCCTCCCCCAAAGGGTGGAAGGTATATTAAATTTCCTATTTCGTTTTCAGCACCACAAAATGTTGATTTAGAACCATATAAAGGGTGTCCTAAGAAGAGCGCAATTTTTAACTGACTGATGCAGCAATTGAATTGTTTCTCTAGCTGTATGACATGTGGCGCCGTCTTGTTGGAACCACATGCCCTCCACATTCATTTCTTCAATTCTAGGCAAGAAAAAAACTGGTTATCATTTCACGATACCAAACACCATTGACTGTTTGCGCTTGACCTGCCTCATTTTCATTAAAAAAAGGTCCACTGATTCCTCCAGCCCAAAAACCACACCACACAGTGACACGTTGAGGATGCATTTGCTTCTCGTGAATCACTCGAGGATTTTCCGCACCCCAAATGCGACAATTCTGCCTATTGACGAAGCCATCAAGATGAAAATGGGCCTCGTCACTGAAGATGATTTTATCGGCAAAATCAGCATTTTTATGTTGTCTCTCCAATACCCAATTAACGAACTCCCTTTCGTGTAGTGCTCCATTTTTACTAACCTCGTACCTTCTACTAACAAACAATAACAATTGTTCAAATGTCAAACAATGACACTTCGAATGTTGCCAGATTTAAAAATTGCGTTCTTCTATAAGTAAAGTAAATATATTCCTGATTGTCGTTAAATGCTAAAACGATCTACCCATGTCAGTCCGTCCGTCCATGTGACTGTTGAAAGCACGAAAGCGGTCATCAAATCAAATGAATAGCTGAAGGCGAAATCGGAGCAGGGGAAACAAGTTTATCTTTAAGGGACTAAAGGTACCTATGTAAAAAGAATACTATTTTGAGTATTTGCTTTAAAAATTAGAATTTTTTGTAGACTGACAATGGTTAAAATTGGTGCTCTTAGTATTTAAAGTTGCTGGATATTTTGGTTCATATGGAACAAAAAACGAACCGCATGGTCAAAACGGGCCAAAAAACACCTCATTTTTGCGCATTAGTTGCATTAGAACGGTGGACGGGTTGGCCGAACTTAATGATGTTTTTACATGTTTTTATTTAAAACAAACACTCAGGGGATGTCCTATATACTCGTATATGCAGTGCATTGTATCGGACACTGGAAGATAGGCTAGTTAGGCAGTGAAGGAAAGAAGAAGTAGTGTTTGAGGACATTTGACATGAAACTGTTTATATCGTACGTGGCAGGAAAAAACCTCTGAGAGATGTCTGTTCCACATATGGGCAACATTGCTCAAAAACGAGTTCTCTCTAACAATTCGTCTTGCGATCAGCTGTCGAAACAATAACAAATGGATTCGAAGCTTTAGACAATAGTTCCTGGATGAGGTCACCTATTCCAGAAGATCGCATTCCGTTAAAGAACCTTTAATAAATACGCAACTAGCATTCCACCAATACTCGAACGAAACATCAGAAACATCATCATTGGTTATACCATGTTCTCTCTGTAATGCGTAGTGCAATCAATAATGAATGGATACGAACCTCTCGGTGAGGATACGGGTAACCACTTTGACCTCCTGGATAAGGTCACCAATCTCAGAAGAACACATTTTGGGCAAAGTACCTATAAAACAGTGATACCCAACTAAAATTCAGCCAATACTCGAATGAAACATCAGAGTTGGCTGCACTGCTATCTCCAACAAGCATCAGCACATTCCCTACCACTGGAATGCTGTTTTCGACACTTGAAAAATGTGTTTGTTCCAGCGAACATCACAATGAATTTTCTTGCCCAGAATATCAAGAGCGTACGACTCCTTGACAACAATGCTATTCATTAAGCCTGCGATCGTTTATGGTTTAGCAAACTGCATTGTGCCTTGCAAGCCCTACACTCGACCCTTGCATTGAGATCCACATAAAATCTTTGTTGCGTATGTCGGTCATATTTCGCCTCGTCATTTCTGTAGCCCGGTCTAAGGTGGAATAAATATGAGTGACAGATGCAGATATCGTCTGTAAGCAATCAAATAGGGTAGTGTTGTCAGATTTAGTTGGTCTTTGAAAAACTAGGCAACAGAGAGGTAGAGAGAAAAGAGCCTTGCTTTACCCTTGCATTTATAGGAATGCCCTCTCAAATAATATATCAAGTCATGAATATGGGACTATAGCCGGTCTGCTTAGAAAAGCCCTAAAACGATGTCTTTAGTTTATTTTAATGTAACGCGTAATCCATTTCAAGGTTCCCTACTTTTTTAGAAGAAAAAAAACACAGAAAGTTCAAATTGAATGGGGAATGTTTATTATCATTTGAAAGAACATTCTCTGGCAATTATATTTTTAAGGTAATGTCTATCAAATATTGGCCGCGGATACGTCTCACATGGTCCATTCGTTGAGTCCAATTTTCCATGTCTCGTTCGAGCATTGCGACTGGTAACTGGCGAATGACACGCATGATGTTTTGCTCCAAGGCCTGAATCGAAGCGGGTTTGTCCGCACAAACTTTAGACTTTACATATGCCCACAGGAAAAAGTCTAACGGTATAATATCACACGATCTTGGTGGCCATTTGACCGGCCCAAAACGTCAAACTAACTGCTCACCGAAGTGTTCTCTCAATAAATCTATTGATTGATGCAATGTGTGGGAAGTGGCACCGTCTTGTTGAAACCAAATAATGCCGAGATCACGAGCTTCAATTTCAGGCATCAAATAGTCGGTTATCATGGCACGATAACGGTCGCCATTGACGGTTACGTTCTCACCGGCATCATTTTTGAAGAAATATGGACCGATGATTTCACCGGCCCACAAACCACACCAAACCGTTGTTTTTGCTGGCTGAAGTGGCAGCTCTTCAACCTCTTCTGGTTGCTCTTCGTCCCAAATGCGGCAATTTTGCTTGTTGACATAGCCATTGAGCCAGAAATGGGCCTCATCGCTGAACAAACTTTGGCTCGAAAACGTCGGATCTTCTTGAAACTTTTCAAGAGCTCATAGAGCGAAGCGATGTCGCTTGGGAACTTTGGGCGGCTTCAGTTCTTGCACAAGCTGTATTTTGTACGCTTTCAATTTAAGATCTCGACGTAAAATGCGCCAAGTCGTTCCATACGTCAGTCTGAGTTGCTGCGAACGGCGCCGAATCGACTCTCCACGGTATTGGTGTACGCTCTCAGCTACGGACGCTACATTTTCTTCACTGCGGGCTGGACGTGGTCTATTCGATGGAATATTATGCAGTAATGAATGCTGGGTCTCAAGATGGGTGATGTTGTAGCGAATAGTACGCTTAGTAGGCCGATTATGTTAACCATAAGTTAAACGAAGTGCACAAAACACATTCCTCACAGAACGTGAATTTTCGTAATAAAGTTGAACGATATGTCAACGTTGTTCAGACGTAAGTCTTTTCATGATGAAATGGCAAACAGTACTAAACATAAATAACATGAGAGCATGACACGATACACACGTGATCTGTCAAAAAAGGGTATTGAAAAAGTATCTCTACTTGAATAACCCATTACAAAGAAATAGTTTAGATGAATATGTTTTAATCTGTTTAATTCCCCTTACACTTCAGAAAGGAACAAATTAAAAAGCTATTTCTTTAAAATCAGTGAACAAATTAAATGTTTGATCGAACTATAATTACGGGATGTATTTTAGTTGTTAGCTTTAGATGGACTCCAGATGGAGGGAAGAGTTTGGACACTATTTAACTGACTAAGCAAGTGCTTATCGGACGAATAGTAAGTATATTAAGCTAGTAAATATAATTTAACTTTTGTGATACCCTACTTGAGCTAAAAAAAAAAAATAAACATTATAATTCTCTGCTGAGTATAATAAGACATCCTTAAAGTATATTCAATTACCGATGGGTCTTTGAATAGTAGTAAATTGTTCTTGCTTCTTAAATATAATCACTTTTCCACATTTATATTTAGCATCTTGAGAAGATGCATAGCGCAGCATTCAGTGCACCCCTAAGTATCACTGAAAGTAACAGCCCAGTCACTGCGACCCTCAAGTCCTTATGTAGTGTTTTATATTTTTAGCACAAAAGGACTACATAACCCATGCTCTTAAAAGTGGACGTGTAAAGTGACAAATCATGTCGTCTTTAACCATTTTTCCACCATATTTTGCCACTGTTAGTTTGCGGTTTTAATACTGAAAATGCACGCCTTTGACTCAGATGTGAGTGAGGTTCCTTTGTGTGTGTGCGTCTTGCTATGTGAGTGTGTGTGTGTGCTGAAGAACCTTTTGAATTTTGCAAAACATGTATTTTTCTAAAGAAATAAAAAACAAACACATTAGTTTCTTTTTTCCGTTCAGAAATACAAAAAAATTACAACCACAAAAAAAACTTTTCTACTGTGTATGTTTATTCATCATTCTGTGTTTTTTTGTGTCTTTTTTCCTCTTTTTCTGCTACTTACAGATGAAAATCCAGCTGCGATGCAAAAAAGTGGATCAGCGAGCAGAAGGCATTCATGTGCTTCTGCCACTGGTATTATTGTATACTATTTACTCTGCGGTTGCTGGTGGTGCTGGCTGCTGTCATCATCGTCTTCATCATCCTCGTTGTCCTCGTTGTCGTCATCTTTGCCATCGTCGGCAGCGATGTCGTTGCTGTTGTTGTTGTTTAGTTGCCTGTGCCATGTGATCTATAAAAATGCGCTCGCAGGCATAGATTTAATAATAGAAGCGCTACAGCAGCTAGCACGCACTACACTCCGGCTCATCGTGGGCCAAGTGACTTTAAGTCTCGTTTGGCCTCTTGGTATGTTGGTGCTGATGTTGCTGATGGCTACCGAGGTCGTAATGGTTGTGAAGAACCTTAAACAGGCAGTTAATATGCCGCCACAGAAACGTGTTTTCTACGAACGCCACGACTTTTGTCGCACAAAAGAATTCCCCATGCAGATTATACAACAGCAGCAACAACAAACTGGGCCAACCAAAAGAATTGAAAAAGAAAGCGCTAATATTTCTCTTACGCTGTTTCAGTTTGCAAGTGGCACCAATGCCGCCGCCACCATCATCATCATCATCATCACTTCTACAATCATTGTCATAATCAGCAGCAATAACTACGAGAGCAGAAATTCGGTAAGCAACTGCGCTATTATAGTCGCCGTTATCGTCAAGAGCAGCGGCATGATTGCCATTAGCAGAAGCAGCCCACGCAACAACATCTCGGGAAGTCGGCGCAATGGCAACAGTAGTGCCTTTAACAGCTTTAGCTACAGCTACATCGACAACATCATTAGTATCTACCTAATTACTGTAAACATCAAAATCAGCCTCAGTGTAGATGACTTCAACAAAGGAGCCAACAATAGTAATATGAATATGAACGGCAGCGACAGCAGCAACAACACTACGAACAGCAACAGTAGCAGGAACAGCATGAATACAAGTTCCCACGTAATCACCTCTGGCGCCGCCAGCAACAATCGCCGCAGCATTAGTAGCAGCAGCAGCAACATCGTAAGCCTCATCCCCTGCACGGCCACAGACAGCATCAACACTTGCATCAGAAGTTATGTATGTAAATAGTGCTATCATTAGCGTTTGTTATGCCATGCAACAGACAGAACAACATTAAATATGTTGTAGCAACAGAGCATCATCATTAACACGCCCGCTATTCCCGCTGTAACGAACGAACTCCAAGAGCAAGATGCACAACACACCCATACATATTTCGAAACACCTACAGTCTTTGAAACCTACATCCAGGAAAAAATGTGCATCATCAACACTATCATCATCATCTTAGCAAGCTTTAAGCAACAATTTAAGTTAGAATATTAAGCAGCACAGTTTCGAAAAGTATAAAAATGTTCCATGAAACTGAAATGAAATCAACGAATCAGGTGCACAGTGGTATAATCAAACTTAGTTGTTTTTTTCAGTGGAAGGACAGTACGATTTTTTCGTTTGATAATAAAAACCCTAAGCAGTTCTAAAGATTTCTAAGGCTATTAAGAATAACTTTCTTAGTCAAAATATAAAGCAGTACGAAAATAAAAATTTGGTGATCAATCTAGAGGCGATTTTTTCAAAACAAAAGAAATACCAAAATTCGAATCAAGTGTGGAATCTTTTTAAAGCATTCGAAAGGACATTTTTTCAACTCAGAACGTTTTGACGTACGAGCATCATCTGTGCTGTTTACAGTGACTTGAAAAAATCTATTTGGCAAAAAAACTCACGTGTGAACATTTTCGTGCGATCATATTTCACAACGCGTCACAGATGACGAATCATGGATGTATGCGTATGAGCCTGAAACTAAGCAGCAATCGACCGTATGGGACTTCGAAGACGAGCCAAATCCAACAAAAGTTGTTTGTGGAAGAAACACTTCGAAGCAAATGGTCGCCTATTTCTTCGGCAAAACTGGTCATATGGCGACTGTTCCGCTTGAGCAACGTCGGACGGTCAATTCTGAGTGGTACTCGTACACCACAATTTTTGCCTGAAGTCTTAGAAAAATTCGAAAAACGAACAAGAGAAGACGAATCATTGTGCACTATGACAATGCGAGCTCTCACACATCGGCTCAAACCAGCGCCTTTTTGAGCGGCCAAACATCGAATTGATGGGTCATTCGCCGTACAGCCCTGACTTGGTACCCAATGACTTTGTATTATTCCCGCACATCAAGAAAAAAATGCGTGGTCCACGATTTTCGTCGCCAGAAGATGTTGTTGAAGAGCTCAAAAACCATGTTTTGGAGGTGTCTCAATCGGAGTGGAAAAAGTGATTCGACAATTGGTTTGAGCGTATGCAAAAGTGTATAAATCATGCTGGAGAATACTTTGAAAAACTATAAAACCATTTTTGATGATAAATATTCGCAGTTTTATTATTAGGCCAGCAATATATATAGCAGCCCTCGTACATGGGCACTTGTCTATAAGACAAAACTTAACCGACACCATTGAAATAGTCGAACAATTTCGCAGGACGCTGTTGCATACGTCCTGGTGGTTTTCACTAATGGCTTCAATGATATTGTTATTCAGTACATCAATTGTCTACTCAATGTAGCCCCAGGAAAAGCCAAATCTTAGGCACTCTAGGCGCACCGTCATGGCCTTTATTCTGTTCGCAGGCGGACAATTTAAACAAGCAATAACTCTAATGCAACTCCCAAAAAGTTTAATGTTAGTCCGTCTACTTTTAACCATATGTCGCCCAGAATCAAATTAATAACAAATTCTGAACGCTCCCAAAAGTAATACCAATCAAACAGTTCATGTCGGTGATAACAGCAATGATGATTTTTAGAGATGTTGCAGCAGCAATTGTTGCATAATTCGAATTTTGTTGGGGTACATCTTAAGGTTTACTGATTTGTTCTGTACTGTACGAAGTCATTCCATGAGTCCAGTTACATTCTGCAGAAAGAAAAAATATATTATGACATCTAATCATCTGTCAATAAAGCATTTTAATGTCCAGGCCCCTTCGTCTATGTTAGATTGGGTAACTTCGCTGGGAATAGTCAAAATTAGAATAGATTTCCTGATAAAAAAGTGCATACTTTAAAAATTTTTAAATTATCTATAAATTGATTTTAACATTTTGCAATTAAAATGCCCAATTTCTGAAAACGTTATTCTCTTTTCTAACCAACATCATATGTGCCTAATCTACAGGGTGCGGCAAAAGTCAAGAAGGGGTTTAAAATATCTATATAAAATATATATAAATAATTCATTCTTGGGGATCTCCTGACTTTAAGTGTTGCACTAACCTTGTATGGAAAAAGATATCAATTTCTCCTTAATATTCTGCGTAAAGACCTGTCAGCCATTTTTAACCGAGCAGAGCGACTTCGAGTTGATGTTTCAGGATTCTCCGAAGTTTTCTTCGAACGCGTTGAATATTTCCCTCATTTATTAAGAACGTGGTCGTCCGCTTCGTGGAAGATCCCTCAATAAGCCTTGTTCCCGAAATCGCTTCACTGAGCGTCATTGATGGGTGAATTCCGCACATTAAAATAATGACGACAGCATCGTTGAGTTTGATTTATTGATCGATAATGTCCAAAATAAAGTTCTATGATTTTGGCTCGTTGGATAACGTTGTAACTTTCCATGATTAATCTCACAGATTTATTTTACAAATCCTAAAAAGAAAAAGGGGAAAAAATACATTAGAAAAGTTATTAGATTTAAATCCCTTCGCAACTTTTACCGCACCTTGTTGTTGTCATACCATAATGGTTCTTAAGATTAGTTGTATTAAAACTCATATTTGAATCGACATTTATTTTGGCAGATTATTTTCGTGGCTCGTTTCATTCTTCCTCCAGGTTACTTTTCAATCAAACTTTAGTGTTGTCACGGTCCCGTAGTCAAAGGTGCCTAATGTTTCTTGCAATTATTTCCAGACAATAAGTAACTTAATGCGAATTTACGTGAGGAAGGAGCTTATAATGGTCGGCAGTCATAACGTCGAGGTAAAAGGTTCTCCAACTACGAGTTATTGTAAATAAAACAAAAAAAATTTCAGAAAATTATATTAATATTTTTTCTGTGATAATTATGTGTGGAGAAAATCTCGGTAAAATATGGGCCACATGCTCGCCATGGCTTCGGTCACACACTTTCCGATGGTCCATATTTTCAATAATTCTGAGACATAATAGAGGTTAAACATCGTTAATGTGCTGAATTGTCTTATTCTTTAGCTCTTGAATTGTTCTTGGGTATTGACGTCCATTTTATCTTTTAAGTGTCCGCGACAATTACTCGTGGATTCTCATTTGCCCAAATGCGGCAATTTTGTTTGTTTTTGTCAATAGGCAGACCAACAAATTCACGAAGTGTACGATATGCATTTTAATTTAAACGCCCATTTCTGTAAAACGCAATGAAATAAGCAAAGAATTTTGTTGACAAATAAATGTTATTTTCGGTTCGCTAAACAGTTTAACAATGTGCCATGGAAAGCGCAGACAGGAAGACCGAAGTATCGGTAGAAGAAGATATTGAAGGAACCTCCTTGGAATTGCAAACTAAAGGAAGCACATTCCTAAATCATTTTTTGAACATGTCAGATTCACAAAACGTTGCGGAGCCAGCCTTAATAAGTAAGGAATTGAACGTGAAGATTATAAGATTCCCCAAAAGTAATCTCATAATATGAATTGCCTACCATTTTGTTTAAAATGAAAAAAATAGTTCTGCCTTAACCAAAAGTTCATTTTAAGTGTATACGCATTACTTTTGCGTATACGGCCCGATGTGAACAAATAGGTTTCGTCCTAAGTTCCATTCTATCTATCAGATTTGTTCAGCATTCATGGCCCAGTAGGTATGTACCTGTCAACCAAACTCATCACTTCTAAAGGGCCTGGTAGCGTATGATTGATATTTAAGAATAAATCAATATAAATCATTCGCCACCATTAATCAGTGCAATAAAAGGCCCGGGCACGTTGACCCTTTTTCTACTAACATTTTTGAGCGAATAAATAAAATGATATTGCCTTGTTCGCCTAGAACAGTCTTGACATAAGGTGTAGACCACCTTAAGTTGAAATAGCGGCACAAGAAATATAGATTCAGGGCGTCCGGCTTTAATTTATGTAAATACAAATTTGAAAAAAATATACAACAAAAGGATATTCAACACCTTTTGTTTTCCCGATATTTTCGTTGATCACAAACCAATTTAATTCTTCTATTGCACAAACTTACTCACATTTACCTACTTAGGCTGGCTCTACAACCTATTGTTGGTCCGGGCCTGCTCAATAAATGATTTATAGGCACTTCGGTCTTGGGCGGAAGGACTGGAAGAAGTTTTTAGTCCCACCGGGGTCTTAGTATTCCATGTCTACGCTTTCCGTGTAAGTTATCGTCTATTACATTTTTGGCTGGAGAGCTTTTTTGCATTCGAACAACATGTCCAAGCCAGCGCAATCGTTGTAGTTTGATGCGCTTAACGACATTCAGTTGGGGATACATCTCATACAGGTAATCATAAACTTCCCGCCAACGCAGCCGTAGATTTTTCGATTGATTATTCTCCCAAAGACTGTCAATTTAATATCATCCGCTTTTGATAGCACCCATGATTTGGCTCCTTATAGAACCACAGTTAGTATGAATATATTGTAAAGTGTAATCTTCATTTTTCGGGAAAGGGCTATGTTCTTTAGATGTTTACTGAGCCCAAAATAACCTATATTTGCCAACACGATCCTTAGTTTTATTTTAGAGTTGACATCGTTCTTTTGTTTAGTGGAGACTCCGAAGTATACAGATTCCTCTTATACTACGACGTTGCGATTGCCGGCCACAACAAATTAGCCTATCTTCATCGAGGCGCATCTTTAGCAGTTTATAGCATCATTTTGGTCTTGTCCTTTTTTACCATCAAAACCATCTTAGACTATTTCAATCCTTGAAAATGTTCCAGCTCCATCTCGCCCTGTTCTACCGACAATGTTTATGCTATTTGCATAGGCGAGGAGGATGTGGCCCTTGGTGCTGCCCGTTTATTAACTTTTGGTTTTAAAGGATTTTCTCCATTAAGAAGCTACACGATAGGCTGTCACCCTCTCCGAGATCTCTTGTAGTGGTGAACGGTACGAAGAGATCACTTTCAATTTCAACTGATGATTAAGTGTCACTCAGGGTCATTCTAAAAAGGCATTCACATTTTGATGAAACCATACGCCGACCATACGAAGACATGGCTTCAAATAGTTTATCTCTTATCGGAGTGGCGAAAGCAGCCTATAGTCCACGAAGAGGTGGTATGTATCAATTTGCTTCACGTGAATCTTTTCCATGATATGTCGCAGTGTAAAAATTTGGTTTATTGTGGACTTATTTGGCCTGCAACTTCATTAATACGGCTGGATTAGGTCGGCAAGTTTGGGCTTCCATCTTTTACGCAATATAGTCGATTGTAATTTATACGCGCAAATGCTCTTGTCTCCCTTTTAGTGAATTGGGCACTAAACTTAGAGGATTAATCATTACACATTCGTACGGTATACTAGAGAGTGCAATCTAGCCAGTGCATGCACCTTATCAGCTTGTCTCCTAAGGGTTTCGACAGCTTTGCCGGAATTCCCTCGTCTTCTGCGGCTTTGTGTTTTTGATCCGGCAATTAGAAATAAAATTTTGGCCTCTTTCAGGGTAGGGGGTCGCCAATTACCTCCATCATATTCACACATACCTGTATAATGTGTAAGAAACTCAATTTCCTTTCGACAAGCATTTGACTTAAAATCAAGTGTTCAAATTAATATCGGCCGTGCCAAAACTTTTATACCCTTAACCATGCGAGCCCTAAACGCAAAAAGACGTAAGCGCCACTCGCTTTTTAATGAAGTTCAATAGGAAATCGTACTCTTACAACCCTCTTAAGCACAAGTATTAGAAATTTAATATTAACATTTACAGAGACAAAGATAATTAAATGCATATTAAAAATTCAATTTTTATATTTAAAAATTGTTTCGGAATCCTCCAAAAAAAACCCTCTCCTGTAAAATTTTCTTTTTGACGCTTACGTCTTTTTCGCGGTTAGGGCTCGCATGGATCACGGTCGAATATGAAAACTTTTAAGGGACATGGTAACGGTCTCTTTTCTATCAGAGTGTGTTTCTTTCCTTACCAGCATCATGTAAACCAACTTTTATCGTCCTATCGGCATTAGTTCGTGACGTATAGCCTTTTAAAGCAACGGCTTGAGTTGCTTTTTGACTAAACGAAAAAAACGCTAGTTCTAGCTAATTCCTGGCTTAATTGGCAATACCTGGACGTAAGAACATCTTGCAATGGTTTTTGGTCGCCGAAAAGTCATTAGTGATGGCATTACTTACCCAGTTATCTGTGAAAATTCAGCTACAGATGCCGGGATGATAAATATTTTCCTGTGAACGGAAAAATGAGGTCCTTAAGAAAAGTATCGATCAAGCTTTCCATGGGATTCGTAGTCCAAATAACGCCATTATTGTCTTGGAAAATGGGTTCACTGGGAGCAGAAATACGAAGCCAACCGAAGGAAGGCTCATGTACGAGAATCAAATTAACTTGATTTAACTTAATTTACTTTAGTTTATCGGCATAATATTGGTAAAAAGCCAATAATATGCCGACTAAAATTAATACTTGTTGTGGGCGCTAACGCAGGTCGGGTATAGCGTTTACCTTATCACAATATTTATATATTTTGGATGTGCTCTGCGGTGATATCTGAAGTCATTTCCAAGTTCAAGGTATTTTTGATCGATGAACATTTTGTTATGCTTAACGAGATTCCAAGAAATAGAAATAAAGTTTTTTATTTAAAATATTGGCTTAAAAAATCGGGAATATTTGCTCTTTTTTCTGTAATTCCACAACTGCTGTACCACTTCATCCCGAAGCGTAAACCCTTGGCAAACACGAAGTTGGTATATCCAAAGTAGGCATCTGATTGACACATAAAATGTTAAATATAAGTTTCAAATCTGTAAATATAAAAATAAACAAGGAGAAAAAAACCAATACACAATAGTGAGAACATCATGTTAATTCTGTATATGGTTTTTATGGTCAAATCACAATCCAATCGTAATAAATCATTTTAAAATTGAAAACCCACAACACCGACACTAGAGTTTTTATTGCCATTAAATTTGATAAATGTAAAGCATTTAATATCCGGCTTCAGAGAATACTACAAAACAAAGCAAACCAGAAAAAAAACATATGTTATTTATTTAAGTGTATTTGAATATGCATAACATATATAACAAATAATACATTATATATTACAGTAAGGCATACAATTGAATTAAAACCAAAACAAAACTATAATAAAGGATACCAAATAATATAAAATCCAAATAACACTAATGATAATATGATACGAGTATTTACGAAATAATACAATTTGTAGATAAACAGAAACAAAAAAACACTAAATCAACTCTCATACTAACGTAAAATGCATACATACTCGTAACATTCTTTGTTTTTTAGGTTTTGTAAGTTTACGATGTACGATTATTTAAAATATTTAACCTTAAAAGCCACACAGAACCATAAAAGCCACACAAAAATACTTTTCCCAATAGGAATTAAATCCCCCATTTTATCCTCCTCCCTGGCAAGCATTTTTTAAATGTTTTTTAGAGACCCCAAGCGATAGCCATTTCACAAATATAGAAATATAGAAATACAAAAATACATACACACATGTATGAATGTAAATGTAAGTATATATTTATGTAATTTAAAACAGCAACAACAAAAAATAAATTAAATTTTGACATCAACTATATCGAAAATTCCAAAAATGTGACACAAGCATACTCACACAAAACACACACACTCACAGACTCATGTATGTAAAAAGAAGAAACGAAGAAAATCTCTCTTAAAAACTCACCACAAACCAAACCAGAATGAAATCTAAAATAAAGATCAATAAAATACCACAATAACAAAAAAGAAATAATAAAAAAATTATCAAATGATTGTATTTTTTGGGAATGTAAACGATTGAGGGAAAGGATTGGGTTTATGGGTGGCTACTGCAGAGATTTATGCAAAAGTAATGGGACTTACGATATGCTTGATTATCCTTGCAGTGTGCTTCAGGGCCGAGTACTAAAAGTGTTCATTGATGACATGACAGAAACTGCCAAGGACAGCGAGAACTCTGTCTTTATAGGCAAAGTTCAATAATTTTAGACATTCTGGACAAGCTTACATTAAATCTAGCAAAGACCATAGAGTGGTTTATGAACTGGTTTTCTATTTTGGTACCCTACACTGAGGTACGGTGAATTACAACTTAGTGCTGATATTTTTTACATATTATAATACAGTGTCCATGATGCCTATCCAACCACCTACTGTGGTAATTAAAGTAAAGGTCACCAATATAAATCAATCTCCAAAAAGCATTGCCCACTATGCAGGTTAAACTGAGGAAGACCCCAAAAAGATACTGTCCATGTTCTTAAACAACACAAAGACTCTTCCCAATTTTAAAAGCTGCAGATATAGAACACATATCCAAATCAGCTTCAATTAAGCGTAGAATATTTAGCTAGTAACCAACTCCGGTAGTTCGGACGTTATTGACCAATGATTTTTAATCGCCCCTCGAAAATGGAATATCCGATTTTGCTTCTGCCACAGAGTCAAAAAGGAAATCCGAGTAAACAAGCCAAATTCTAAAATATCGGTCCATGTCTCTCTATAGCGGGCATGCATATGTCGCCGTCATGTGAAATTGTTCAGGTAAGGTCTTTTTTAAAACGGCAACCGCAATTAAAAAAATAGGTTTAAAAAAAATATATATAATATTTTTTGAAAAAGGAAATCCTAAGTACTGCTTTTCTTTTTTCACTACATTATAGACTTCGACGGTCCCAAAAATCTGATTTGTAGGGCTTAAATTAAAAATAAAAGTTTAAATATTAAAAAAATATACAAACATTTTATTAAAAAAATATTTATAAATTATATAGGGTGGTTAAATTTTAAAGGCCGATATTGAGCGTAAACCAAACCTTAAACCAAAACTTAAACGCCGTTTCGTTTGATATTTCTCAATCTCAGATTAATTCAATTTGTAGCATGGAAAGATACACAAGCGAGCAACGCGTTAAAGTTATTCAGGCTTATTATGAAATGAAAATAAATTTTCGAAGAAAATCATCTTCAGTGATGATTCGTCAATTCACCTCAGTGCATTCGTCAATAAGCAGAATCGCCGCATTTGGGCAAATGATAATCCAAGACTGATTGTCGAAAAACAATGCGCCCACTAAGAGTAACTGTTTGGTGCGGTTTATTGGGTGACGGCATCATCGGACCGTATCCTTCCCAAAATGAGGCCGGTCAGGCACACGCAGAACAAAAGTATGGTTGTGGTGATAATATTCGAAGAGGATAATACTATTGTTGGGTAGATGGTTGTGGTACAACAATATTATAATCCTCACAACAATAGTATTATTCAAATACAACCATTCTATGATCCTCACAACAATAATATGATTCACACATAACCATACTATGATCCCCACAACCATAGTTTGATTCACACTCAACCATACTATGATCTCCACAACCATGTTATGATCCCTACAACCGTAGTATGATCACACACAATTGTACTTTGATCCCCAATATAATTTATTAGAATTTGTTTAAGTTGTCGACAATAGATTTGAATTATGAAAATTATTAAAAAAAAAAAATATTAAATTCAAAATAATAGGAGTGATTTATTTTACAGTAGCAAAAAATAAGTTTAAATAAACGTAAGCGTTTTTACTAAAAATATTTCAATTAAACAAAGCCAAATCAGCTTCTTTAAAAAATTTTAATTTCTTTGTTCTTAAAAGCATATTTAAATGAAGAAAAATTATAATCATACAGTATGATTGCCGTAATCATATTGTTGTTAACATAAAACGCAAAACACAATACTTTTGCCGCACCAACAATATTTATATAGTTGTTATAACCATACTTTCATTTTTAAATTTGGCAATAATACTATTGTTACATTTCAACAATATTAATATTGCAGCAATTATACTATTGTCAAAACTAAATTCAGTTAACAATGCTATGGTTGCGACGAACATACTTTTATTGCGGAGAACATATTGTTATTGCCGTGACCATATAGTAACCATATTTTTTCTCTGCGTGCAGTTACTGTGAATGGTGTTCGCGATCGTGAGATCATAACGAACTTTTTACGTCCCGAATTGGAAGATATGGATGTGGACGATATGTGGTTTCAACAGGACGGTGCCACTTGCCACATAGCTAACGAAACAATGGCTTTTTTGCGCGACAAATGCAATGGCCGTGTTATCTAACGTAGAGATGTTTATTGGCCACCAAGATCATGTGATTTGACACCGTTGGACTTCTTTCATTGGGGTTATTTGCAAGAAAGGTGAACGTCAATAAGCCAGCAACAATTCAAGAGCTAAAGGAAGATATAATACGGACATTAACGGCATAGAACCTCAATTATGCCTCAGCATCATAGAAAATTTGGATGGAGGTGTGCCGCCGTGGTCGCGGTGGCCATTTGGCCGATATTTTGTTCCATACATAATTGAACCATACCAATATTATCATTACGAAAAGGAATGACAATAATTTCCTCAACAATTTACGTTTTATTCAAAATCAACATCGGCCCTTAAAATTTTACCACCCTTTAATTTGACTACATAGCATTGACGGTAGAAATTATTTTTATATGACTGAAATTTCTTACCAATCGGAAAATCCGTTCTAGAACTGCAATATTTACAAAATGAACTTTTTGGCCATTTAAAATTTTTCAAGCCTCCAAAGAAAACAAAAAAAAATAAGATTATACTACGTATTTAAAAAAGCTTTTGGTTAACCTTTTTAGCAAAAAAAATAGGTACGTATTAATTATTCTGGCCCCAAAACAACTATGAAACTTTCACACAAATTTAAAAATGCCTTTAGTTTTAAAATCTGTGTAAATTTAGAGCCGAACAAGGCTGTCCATATTCAGTTAGTGTTTCTAAACATTTAGAAATGCAGGGTATAATATAGCCGGCCAAGCTTGACTTTAGCTCTTTACTAGTTTCAAATTGGAATTGTATCCTCTATTATCGTATGCTCCCTATAGAAAGGAGGATTTACAGTCATTATACTCACTCCCACAGAAAAGAAGAATTTATAAGTTTGTCATTACGTTTGTACCACATCGAAAAAGCTATCTGCGAACATATAAAATATATATAATTATTTATCTCATAAAGTTGTAAAACGATCTAGAAATGTTCTTATGTCCGTCTGTTAAAAGCACGATTCATTCCAACCTAAAAACAGAGATAGGGCCTTTAAACTAAACTGATATATGTCTTATAGTCGGCGATCTATTGGTCTTGCAAATGAATCAAATCGAGCAAATGGGAAAAAAATTCAATTGATGAACTAACAAAAGTCCATATCAAATTTTTAATTTAAGGATATGTTCGCTATGTAATTTGTTAATTAAGCTTTCAAATCATCTTTCTTGTGAAGTGGTAGGCATAGATTATTAAATCTTCTCATAAGTGGGCGTGATAATTAGGCCCTGACCCTAATTACCCAGAAACCGTAAAAGTGAAAGTGGTGGAGTAAAAGTGGTGTATGGGTTCAGGGGCCCAAATACAATCACCTAATCTTCGGAGTCTATCCAGAAAGAGTAAAATATTCTCACAAATCTTAAACTTTAAGGTTTTAGTCAATATTGCACTTGCCCATAGGGGTCCAAAATCGGCCTCCTATAACTATAAAGACATGAGTATTAAAAAACAATAAAGATTTTTGCCACGAGTACGAACGTATAATTAGTTCTTCGATTCGACTTTATTGGCGGATATTAGAAGAGAGCGCTGAAAATGAGGTCAGCGACATATGGTTACTCAGCAACAGTATAGCCTCAATATCCTTCCACTTATAAGATTTGTCTACGTTAGTCGATGGGATCACTGGCGCCCTCACAACAATGGACATAGGTTTTCTCCTAAACAATGAAATTCAGGCAAAATGAGGTCAGCGATATATGGTTACTCAGCAATTGTCTAAGATTTGTCTAAGTTAGTCGATGGGAACACTGGCGGCCTCTCAACAATGGACATATGTTTTCTCCTAAACAATAAAATGCAGGCATCTGAACAGGACAACGGTTAATAAGGCCTAAAGAACATGGTCCACTTCCAACAAACACATCACTCAAGACTGGCAATCCCCAACTACAACGCAATCTTTGGTGGATAATACAAAAGCTTCGTTGCGGCCGAACTTACTTCTAAGATAAAAAATTGTCAGAATATTTGCCTCCTTAACATGCTGTTTCTGGTATCTCATCCAAAAATTACACTTCATAAGCATAGAACATGTTGTTCCATGTCGCGGAAACTTTTTTCGAACTTGATTGAAATAAATTCCTGCGCTGTACAGTATCTCGTGTATATCAAAAATATTCCTCGACGGCTTCTCGCCCATTACATAATCACTTTATCGTCTTGAACCGTTTTGTCTTTCAGTGTGATTTAGGTAAATCGGTCCTTTTAATGACATACTCACTGAGGAGGTTGCAAAGATTTCGAAGAATTATTTTGCAAAAAAAAAGTTGAGACCCAATGATATCTGCAACCCATGACCTTATCTTAGTTGTCAATACCAATAATTGCACTGATCGACAAGGACTTAAATCAGCTGATGTTTTGATTATTTAAAAGCCAGGGAAACCAGCGGCAGAAGTGACATATTACAAGCCAGTTTTTTTCCCATTAAATCGAAATTGTTTGAAAAAACATTTTTGAGAAGAACTAAACCTATAATAGAGCAAAAAAATCTAATCCCAAAACATCAGTTCGAATTTAGAAACAATCATTCCTCTATTGGCCAGTTTCAAAAAATAACTAATATAATCGAACAGTCTCTTGAAGAAAGAAAAATATGTTTCGCTGTTTTCCTGGATGTATCACAGGCTTTTGATAAAGTATGGCATGCAGGCCTAATAAGAAAAATTTACGGTATATTACCTTAAGTTTATGTAGACGTAATATGATCGTACTTAAAGGACCGATTCTTTAGAGTAAAAGTAGAAGACGCTTATTCGAACCTGGTAGAAATAAAATCTGGAGTTTCACAAGGAAGTGAAACTCTAATATTATATCTCTTATGCAAACAAGATATACCTCAAACCACAAATTCAGCCATTGCTACCTTTGCGGATGATACAGCAATTCTTACAGTTGCAGATACAGAAAAACAAACTAACAATCATCTTTAAAATGCGGTCAATACAATTTCTCGAATGACTTAAGATTGGCGGATAAAACTAAATAACACAAAATCCGTCCATATCAGCTTTACAAATAAATATTTACAAAATACTCCAAAATACTAAGACGAAGTTAAAATACCTTTTCAAACAATGCGAGGTATCTCGGAATCAACTTGGATGCAAATTTCTTGACTTGAGCCCTTCTTTTAAGTTTCTCAGCCGGGCACAAGGGAGAGCACTGCGGCATTTCTGGGGTTCGAAGAGTTACCAATACTGTTGAATTTGTCAACCATATGCAAAATGTGAGTTGGGACTCACAATTTTATAGGAACATCAGTAGAATGAACCCATTTAAATAGGTGGCCTCATCTCCGAGTTCAGAGTGTTGACCAGTAACACTTGCTCGTCCAGAAGTTCTCATACATTTGTTGTTGTTCAGCCAAATTATCATCATAAAGACTTTGCATTCTTAAATAGAAAGTTAAAGTTATCATTAAGCTTATTTCGAAACACCCTGTTCATCCCATGGATAAATATCTAACAATGTGCCACCACCCACAAATACCGTTGAAGTATTGGTAAATAATCGTGTACAACAAATAGAAGGAGAGTGTGAAAGGAAATATAAAGAATAAATGTGTTTCACTATATATCTACAATCCGTTGACAACTTTAAGATATATTAATGTAGAAATTTAACCCAAGGGATACATTTAAACTCTAAATGGATAACGAAGCCAGAAAAGAGAAGAAAAAAACACAACGCAAATGCCTTGCTCGTCTTGGTGCTAATGAAAAATGATACGTTTTTACTCCAAATTCAGTGGGCAGATGACATTTCAAAAGGGAATGCATTGAACGATTTTCAATTGTTTATGTGGTAAAGGTGTTGATTTCGAAAAATGTATCACAATAAAAAGTGAGAAAAGAAATCTGAGAATACAGTTTAAGTAAGAAAAAAAAGGATTTTCTTTATATCTGAAAAAAGGAAGGTGGGATGTTTTACGTTTTCTTGAGATTAGGCTACAAACAGGGAAAATTAATTGTCCAATCACTCTGAAATGTATCTGTTGTAAAGAAATATCATTGAAATTTTAATGAATTGTGTCTAAAGCTTTTTAGTACCAGTTGATATCCTAAGCCAACAGCCTAAGGCGCATTGATTGATAATGAATCCTTACAGTAATCTAATAAGTTAAGTCGTTCCCGTTTTTATTTTATGCTGTTTTTCAATTTTACCTCTTTAACCTCTTCAAGTATCAACAAACCTTGAATAACTTATCTCACTTCCAACTCTGTAACGAAAGAAAATTTGACTCAACCATAACGACAAACAATATCTCAACAACTAAACGGTTTTTTTATCCCAACGGTCATTCCAATGACAATTGGGGAAATAACATGTTAATGGCAATCGAACAAAGGATACGAGTCTTATTAATTATTGTTTGAAATAGAAAAAGTTTTTCTGTTTTATTTTAATGTTAATATAAACAATAATTACTAGTTTCGCCCCCTGCTAGTGGTCAACTTTTAAAAATCATTGAAACAACAACAGCAATAATACACATAACAAAAACGACAAACCCATCTAATAAAAACAAATAGTTATAGAGAGGGAAATGTTATTCTGAACTACACAATAATTGCTGAAATGTAACAACTACAACTTTTTGACAACTACGTCGTGACAGCAAACTTCTGCTGTTGATAGTTTTTTTGGAGGTAGCATTACAGCCAAGTTTAAATATCTGTTCGATTTAGATACTCTTTAGGATGTGCTAATGCAGACAAACATTTTTATGTTTTCAATAATACTTTGATTTATCAGGAAGTTCAAGCACCTACCTAGAATATCACAATATATTCGGACTGTTAATACAAGGGCTGCTATATATATGTCTGGCCTAATAATGAAAGTGCGAATATTTATCATCAAAATGGTTTTATTGTTTTTCAAAGTATTCTCCAGCATGATTTATACACTTTTGCATGCGCTCAAACCAATTGTCGAAGCACTTTTTCCACTTCGATTGAGACAGCTCGAAAACATGATTTTTGAAGCATCTTCTTTCTGTCAACGAAAATCGTTGACCACACGTTTTTTTCTTGATGTGTGGGAATAAAAAGAAGCCATTGGGTGCCAAGTCAGGGCTGTACGGTGGAAGACCCATCAATTCGACGTTTTGGCCGGTCAAAAAGGCACTGGTTTGAGCCGATGCGGAGAGCTCGCATTGAAATGGTGCACAATGATTCGTCTTCTCTTGTTCGTTTTTCGAGTTTCTCCGAAGACTTACGGCAAACAAATTGTAGTGCACCACTCAGAATTCGCCCTAAGAGCCCTACAGTCGTCACATGACCAGTTTTGCCGAAGAAACAGGCGACCATTTGCTTCGAAGTGCTTCTTTCACGAACAACTTTCGTTGGATTTCGCTCGTCTTCGAAGACCCACATGGTCGATTGCTGTTTTGTTTCGGGCTCATACGCATAGATCCATCATTCGTCACCTGTGACGATCTTATAAACGTATTTTGAAACACCGCGATCGCATTTTTTCAAAATTTCTTGCACCAATCGACACGAGCCTATTTTGAGCGATTGTCAAATTGTGCAGGATCCAACGAGAACAAACCTTTTTTACGGCCAGGTGTTCATGTAATATCAAATGTATGCTGGTGCAAGAAATGCCCAAGGATGCCTCTATATCACGGTATATCACATGACGATCTTGCATTAATAGTTTACGCATGGCATCAATATTCTCAGACACAACTGCCGTTTTTGGACGACCTTCACGACCTTAGTCTTTGAGCGAGCGTCGGCCACTACTGAAGTCATTAAACCAGTTTTTCACAGTGCTATAAGATGGTGGCTGCTTCATTGCCATACAACGATTTAAGTTCGTCGATGCACCCTTGTCGTGATAAACCACGCCAAAAGTTGTAAAAAATGATCGCACGAAAATGTTCACGAGTTAATTCCATTTATTGCCAAATTGATTTTTTCAAGTCACTGTAAACAACACAAATGATGATCGTACGTCAAAACGTTCTGAATGCGTTGATGCTAAAAATGTCAAACTTTCCAATGGAAATGTTAGATGGCGTCAGGGAACGCTTAGCGTTGCCTTGGCAAGAAATGTATATAGCAACCCGTATTACAATATATTCGAACTGTTAATACCCATTACTTATTTATTAGCTTAAATTAAGTAAGAGTGACTAACTATAATTAAAATTACCCGTTGCACTAATTTGACGCTAAAAACTAATAAAAAAAAGCTAAAGTCGTGCGTGGTTGACTATATTATACCCTACCTTCCGGTTGAACATATGTGTGGTAGCTATATCTTAATCAGAACCGATTTTTTCGAATATAAAAAGTTCACCCCCTTAGCACGAGGAACTTACCTGTCTCATACTTCATCATGATTAGTTGTTATATGTGACTTCTTGAGCCTAAAGCACAAAATCGGATGAACAATTTGTTTAACGTTCATCCTTGGGACGTAAAACTTTATAGTGCTAGGTTTCATCATTTAATAGTTGCGTGTGAATCATACAATGGTGGTGATGATCACATTACGGTTGTATGTAACACTTACAACGATTGTGGGATAATAATATGATTGTTGGAATCATGGTATATTTAAATGTGAATCATAATATGATTTTGAGGATCATTATATGGTTGTTTGTGAATAATACTAATATTGTGGAGATCATGAAATTGTAGAGTGTGAGTAATATGGTTGTGGCTATCATAGAATGACTGTGTGTGAATCGTAATATTGTTCTGCCACAACCATATAAGAAACTATTCAATGATGCTTTTCGAATAGTAAAATTCCAACCATTAACATGTTTTATTTACATACATTAATGCACACGCCTATATTGTAGAGAACATATAATTGTTGCCTTGACCATATAGTCAGCATATCTTTTCTCTGCGTGTGCGTGCATGTGTCTTTTACCGGCACAATCTTCAGCAGAAGAAAATTAACGTATTTGTAGTTAGCCGCAATCATACTGTTCTCAAAATAAAATTCAGAAAGCAATACTATGGTTGCGACGAACATGCTTTTATGTAGAGAACGTATTACGAGTATGGTTGCCGTGACCATATAGTCACCATATCTTTTCTCTGCGTGTGCGTGCATGTGTCTTTCATCGGCACGATCTTCAGCAGAATAAAATTTACGTATTTGTATTGCGTCTAATCGCGTATAAATTATTGTAAAGTCTTCTTAAATTGGCCTTAAACCAACAACGCTGTTTCATATCACATATTTAAGGTGGATTTGTCAGTGGAATGCCTAGTGGTACATTAATAAGTCGACATTTTTATCGAAATTGAAGTGGATTCCACGGTTGATTCTCTATGAAAGGTTTCAAAATTACTCCCATATGTATGCAGGATTTAATATGTGAAAAAGGTAGACAACCATGTCCGTATTAAATTCTATCTCATCAACTGCAATCTGTGCTATCATTTTAAGTGCCTCAACAAATTGCGCTTCATTCACGCTAGCTGCAGTTTTGCTTTAGCGATTTTCTGATCTAGTAACATTAAGGATTTCAAACCTTTTTAACTTTAATGATACAATGCTCCTCATCATTTCCACGAGTTTGTCATTTTTTGCCTGGCTGTAAACGACTAACCAAACAAACTCGTTGACTCACTGAGTGACTAACCGACTACTTAAAGAGAAACTGTATAAAATTTTAATTGAAAATAACTTTTAATGTTTTCAACCATCAACAGAGTAAAAACAGCACAAACTTTAATTTATTTTTTTTTCAGTGAACAAAATTAAAACCTTATAACACACACATGCACACGCTCGACTCACACGCTCGAAAGTAAGGTTGAAAAATCGACTATGTTTGGATTGAATAAAAACTTTGAACGAAAACAGAAAAAGGTACAACGACACACACTAATTCCACCGAGTAGTTCCAACCTACAAATATTGAAGACACACACCAAGAGCTCGAGCAGAAGCAGCCGCGCGAGAGGACTTATTGTACAATTAAAAAAGTTTGCATAACTTTTTCTGCTTGCCGCTCAATGGCGCCCTCCTCTGGATGTTTTAGTTTTAGTTAAATAATAATTAAAATGTTATCAAATAACGCCCATTTAAATAATTAATGAATTTCTTCCATCAAAAGATACCCGCTTAAGAAGACGACGCAATTTTAATGACCTTCTCTGCATTCGGCCACTCGCCCTCGCCGTCATCATGGCCTGGCGCACCGTTTCCCTTGGAGCAATGGGAACACACAACGAAAGTCATACAACTTTAATCTACAACTACAACAAGGAGCAGCACTTGTCCTAATGGCACAAAGGATGAGGAAGCAAGTGCCGACCACAGACAGAAACAGGCACAGCGTATAAAAGCCACAAGCTCAGATCACTGATTGAAATAGTTTCAGTGAGGAGGGCGACGAAGGAACTTGTGAAGTGAAAGGTTTAAAGAGATGTCAAGTGATACGCAATTTTAAAAATAAGAATTGGTAAGTATTTAAGGACATAACAAGTGTTTATGGAGATAAATTAAACCGGGCTGCAAACTGTTTTCCTAGTAAGGGCGTAAGCATTTTGAACTGCAAACTTTTGAAAAGAAAATAATTTTTTGATCAATTTCTTTTCATTTTTAAATTCAAATAAAACAGTGCGTATTAATCGAACTTTATTTATGTGGTTTTAAAGGCTTATCGATGCCTCTATGTAGTTAATATAATATTGAGCTAATGTTCGCCTCGATTCCTGGGTTTAGACCCCAATAGAAAACGAAAAAATAACAGAAAAGTGAAGGGTGTTTTTTTAGACGTGTGGTTTTCAATCTGGTCACACTTTTTTCGGGGTTGGTCGTTTTGACATCTGCCACTAGCTTTACGTTTAGTTTGCCATTTCATAATGAATACACTTACTTCGGAACAACGTTTGCAAATCGTGGTGAATGGATCCAAAACGAGATGATTTTACTAGAAAATATGTGCAGGGATGAAGCTCTCTTTTGGTTAAATGAGTACTCGTAGGTTAACTACCAAAACTATCGCATTTTTAGTTATGAAAATACACCAGCCATTGTTGAGATGCGTTACATCCGCAAAATTTCTATAATGTTACAGTCAATGGGGAACGCTATAGAGCCATTATTAATGACTGTTTCGCATTATCTTGTATCGTGGGCATGTAGCGTGGCCTCCAAGATCGTGTGATTTAACACCACTGGACAATTTTTTGTGGGCTTATGTCGAGTCACATTTTAACGCAGATAAGCCATTGAAGAGAATATTCAGCTGACATACTGCCCCAAATGCTGCAAAAAGTGGTCGAAAATTGCGCCTCTCGGCTGGAATTTAACCGAGCCAATCGCGGTAGCCTCTTTGCCGAAATCATTTTTTAAACAAAATGTCAAACCCCTATCTTTATAATAAAGCAAAATTCTTGGCCATAACATTAAATTATGTGCGTTTTATTTCTTTTTGAAAACCACACGTCTTAAAAAAACACCCTTTATAAACCATAAGATGATAAATATGATCATAGTATAGTACACACAACTAATTGTTAGGTTATACCAATGAAACACGGAGAACGTATATAGTTGCCACCGCTGGTAGATATTGCAACCAATAGTTTTTCAAATATTTTGTTGTTCTAACAAATATTTGGTGATATGACAAATTTCATCGTAATGTTATATTTTTTGGTTTTAATATCCGGTATTTACAGAAATAAATAATCAAACTAATTTTGTACTTTCCTTTATTACTGACTTTAAGCCAAACGATAAATTAATTTTTTTTTTGCAAATACCTTCCAACATCTTTTCCATTTTTTTTCTCGACACGACCCTCACTTATTTTAGAGGACTTCAACAAAAGGTTTTTTGCCTCTGGTGAAAGATAAACATTCTTTGCTTGAACAAGTGAGGCATGTTGATTTTAAAGTATACAACTTATTTTGTGGAGGTTTTACTATTCCACTTTCTAAAATTTACAGAGTACCAACTAACATTCGTTTGTACAAATAGAATACTCTAGGTGCAAGCAACCTCAATCTTTCAGTTGGCAGAAACATTCGGTTGCTGCAATGAATCTGTTTTTTATGAGTATATAAGGTTCGGCGTCGCCGAACTTAACGATTTTTAATTTGTTACTTTTATAAGAATCTAGCCGAAATGGCTGATTTCGGCATTGGCCAATCTATAATATCTCTAGGGTGCTTGAAATACTCGATGTTTAACATACACACGGAGAAAAAGCTTATTGTAAATCGGTCCACGGCCAAGAATTTCTGTTCGACTAGAAGACTTTCAGTTCACCAAAAAATAACTAATAAAATGGAAAATCGATAGGATGTACCTTAAGATGATTTATATTTACTTACCAATTGAAGACATAATATTTTATTGCTAAAAGGTTTCCACTTTGTCAGTTCCATTAATACATTTAGTTCCATTTACCGAACACTTCAGTGCATCAAACAACATCTGTTTGCACTAATGGAAACTTAAAAGTACATATAAATAACTTCAACCTTGGTTAGCATAAAAATTCGTTTGTGACAACGATTCTGTTTTCTGTGTGTAGAAATACATTCTTCAAAGATTATACTTAGTAAAGTCTCTTTTAGTCTAAAGACTGCCCCTTCAACCTTAACTCTATCTTCACGAATACTCGTACAAAAAACCATATTTCATCTACAAAATGCTGTTGTACATTGAGTGCATTCTTCTGTTTCAAAACCAACTTTTCAGTAATCGCAGCTATGATTTCATCACACAGGGAACAGATTCGTGGCCCCAACCAAATTCTTTTGCCAACAAAATAATATTGGTTGCATGCACCTCGAGTATTCCAGCAGTACAACCGAATGTTAGTTGGAGCTCTATAATTTTCAGTAATTGCAATTGAAGTTTCTTTGGAACATGCGAAGTATCCGAACCTTCAAAAAAGACTTTTGTATCTTAAAATTAATTTTAAATTTTCGTCAGAGGCAAAAATCTGTTTGCTAACACACAAAGAAAAAATCAGTTAAAAATGGGTCCGAACTACGAAAATTCGATTGGATAAACCGAATTTCTGTTGTAATAACCAACATTCCATAGTATTGGCGGTAACATGGTCCGATATGATGGTTGCTTAAACCATATCACGGCATTCACAGCGAAAAACACAGTTTTACAAACCGAATTCAGTTTAACTATTGGTTGCGACAACTGGCAGTTATAGCAACCAATCAATTGTCATGTACATTTTACTTTAATACCAATAATTGGTGGTGTCAACAGATAAGTTCATTGTAGTGACCAAACCCAGTTTAGTTGGCTATTGTAGCATAATATTGGTTATTCCAGCATCAACAAATAAACCCTATAATTATAATTAATCGGTTACAGTCACAACAAAACCTTTGTTTACGACTAAAACTTTTTTCGAAATCCGCAAAAAAATTATAAAAAAAAAACAATTTTTTTTGTGGCAAACCATTTTTCCCGAGTTACGGCCGCCCAATGCTCGACAATAAATATTGTTATGAACCTTTATAATTTTTTTTTAGTTGACCCATAGCAAGGCGGTAAAATATTACCTATACTTATATATTTTTTCAAAAAGAACTTATAACCAACAATCTATAACAAACACCAATACATTTACAAATCCAGTTCCAATAATCATCTTAGTCTGTTTAGATTACCAATACTTGTTTCCATCAACCGAAAGTGTCAATTCTCTCTACTGAAAATTGCTGTCTACCCAGCCAACACTCGGTTGTAATAATGGAATACATGGATAGTTCCTGCAACCACCAACATTCGGTTGGAAAAAATTAGTTCTCTGTGTTTAAAGTCACCTTAAACATTAAGAGGATCAATGAAAAAATGAAGGAAGATTTTTACTAAAAAAAAATGGATTAAACGATGACTGTATTGAAAACAAAACAAAATTCCATTAGAAAACTCATTTTTGGTTAAGATAACATTTTTGTGACCATCACCAATAATTGGTTACAAGAACAAAAGGTTTGTAAAGTTATTAGTTGCCGCAACCACCTGTTGCGGTAACTAAATACCCTCTCAGAATTTCATTTGTATGACCGATCCATTAGTTGTGTGTACAAAATGATTTCCATATTAATTTTTGAATAACCATTACAATTATAAATAGTTGGTGATTACAACGGAAATTCTTTTTTTGCATTGGCATTTTTTTAGTTCCAAGCGATTTCTAACTGTTTTTTCTCTGTGAGTTTTACTACTCATATTCTACTGTTGATAGTGTCATTCCATTTTAAAAATCCACCACATTTGATGATTGCAACGGAAATGTTTCTTTTGCAAACAAATGTGTGTAGTTCCAACCGATTTTCAACATTTTTTTTCTCTGTTTGTTTTTACAGCTCATATTAAACTGTTGATAGTGGTATTTTATTTAAAAAAAAATCCACCACTTTTAAACTTAAAAACTTCCGCGCAAATCACTACCTCTCATTGGCAATGTTCGACTTCCTGAAGCCCTCTGTTCCGATTGCCAAGAGCTTCATGTGTATTCCACGCATAAGTGGCATAATATGCGGCATATGGCCACAGCGCCGTCATTCCTGCATCCAATCAATTCTGTTCGTGTTCGGCAGCATTGTGGTGGCCGTGGGTGCGGTCGGCGAGAACATGTACGGTTTTGTACATTTACACGATTTGGTAAGTGCATTGGAGGCCTTCTGTCCTGGCGTGACCAAAGTCATATCGCTCTTCAAGATGTTGGTTTTCTTCGCTTACAATCGTCAGTGGTATGACATTGTGCAACGGATACGCAATCTCCTAATGGCCGGTAAGTGATTGTCAGGCGTTGCTGTGTGGTGATGCCAATAGTCTAACAATAATTAAATTTTAATTACGCATGCTAATTAGGAATACTTAAGCGATGCAACTAATACTCTTCGTTCATTTCGGATTTAATTGCAGAGCAACATAGCAGGGAGAAAATGAAAATCGTTCAAACTTTGGCATCTGTTGGCAGTGTCTTCAGTTTTATTCTCCTCGTATCTGGCAGTATAACGAATATGTTCTTCAATCTGCGCCCTATCGTGACGAATCTTTTTCGCTATCTCCAGCATGAGGAGCTGCAGCATGTGCTGCCATTTAATATTATGTAAGTGCTGTGAGTGAGTGTTTGACAGTGAATGTCTCAATTTCAACGGAAGTGCCAGTGGCGCAGAGCATTTATGCAAATATATCCAATGTAACTAAAATGTATGCAAATGAAAGAATATTTGAGAAGTCACTGTTATTGTCTCTAAACTAATATCATCTGTTATTGTTAATTGTTAAGAAAGTTTCTAAATTAAGCCATTAGCTTGGCGTTTTGGTTTCTCCGAAAACCCGATTACTCCTTATCCTAGAGCTTTATAATCGTCATTCGTTCTTTTTTTCTATAGAATGTCCGTGAAATAATTTCTCCTTGGCTGAACTATGATCAATGTGGACTCAAAGAATCGCTTCGTTTCCATTTATCGCTTAATCGTTGGACTTTAAAAATGTGGACCATTTCTTAATTTATTCTACTTTATGTTGCTCTGTGTCGTCCTTTTTTGAATGAATTTGATTGAATCCTAATGTATGGTAGTTCTTGTTTTGAGTAAAGTACTGGTAGTATTTCTTTAATGTTTTGTTTCGTTTCAATAAATACTACCCTGTTCTTACTCAAAGCCTATGTCATGGGGTCTTTACTGCCAGTATAGTAACTAAATTGTCTAAATCTATTTATTCAATTTGTATAGTTTTTTCCCTACACTTTCGAGGCTTATTTATTTGCTTTTTCAAACATTAGTGTAATATCACAGAACCTGCTCATGAGGGAAGATATTCTGACCAAATGACCAGTCAATATAAATCAGACAGGTATAGTTGACATAGAAGAAAACGTATAATTTTAATCCATCTAACCAAACGTGTAGAAATTATATCGAAAATTAGAATAGGTTACAAACACGAGGGCTGCTATATTTATTTCTGGCCTAATTATGAAAATGCGAATATTTATCATCAAAAATGGTTTATTGTTTTTCAAAGTGTTCTTCAGCATGATTTATACACTTTTGCATGCGCTTAAACCAATTGTAGAACCACTTTTTCTTCTCCGATTGAGACACCTCCAAAACATGGTTTTTGAACACTTCAACAGCATCTTCTAGCGATGAAAATCGTTGACCACACATTTTTTCTTGATGCGCAGGAATTAAAAGAAGTCATTGGGTGCCAAGTCAGGGCTGTACGGTGGATGACCCATCAATTCGACGTTTTGGCCGGTCAAAAAGGCGCTGGTTTGAGCCGATGTGTGAGAGCTCGCATTGCCATGGTGCAAATTGATTCGTCTTCTCTTGTTCGTTTTTTTTAATTTCTCTGAAGACTTCAGGCAAACAAATTGTAGCGTACCACTCAGAATTGACCGTCCTACGTTACTTAAGCGGAATAGTCCGCACATGACCAGTTTTGCCGAAGAAACGGCCATTTGATTCGAAGTGCTTCTTCCACGAACAACTTTAGTTGGATTTGGCTCGTCTTCGAAGACCCACACGGTCGATTGCCATTTTGTTTCGGGCTCATACGCATAGATCCATGATTCGTCACCTGTGACGATCTTATAAAAGACTATTGAAGCACCGCGATCGTATTTTTTTAAAATTTCTTTGCACCAATCGACCGAGCCTTTTTTTGAGCGATTGTCAAATTGTGCGGAATCAAACGTTAACAAACCTTTTTTAAAGCCATGCTGGTGTAAGAAATGCTCAAGGACGGTATGACACATGACGATCTTGCACTATCAGTTTTTTTTTTTTTTTTAAATAACCAACACTCAGGGGATGCCCCCTATACATGCGGTGCATTGCGTTGGCGAGTGGAAAGTAAAGGATCGGAGGGGGGAAAGAGGGAATAATGTTTATTGACACTTGTCTTGAACTTCTGGATGTCGCAATTAGTGGGAAACACATTTGCCGGAAGTCGCTTCCACATACGGACTGTACGAGCGAAAAACGAATTTGATCTGTAGTGTATAGTGCGGTCAACTGGCCAATCGATAACAAACGGGTGTGAATTCCTAGAAAGTCGAGTATCCCTGCCGAACATCCTCACGTCAGGAATAAGGCGACGGATGTCTGATGAACACACACCATGAAAGTAACGATAGAACAGCGTCACGCAACCCACATTCCGACGATGATCAAGGGAAACAATAGAGTTGGATACCCTACTGTCACCTATCAGCACCATCGCTCTCCTTTGAACACGGTCAAGTAGCTCTAAGGATGATTTTGGAGCACCTGCCCATATATGGGAATTATATTCCATATTCGGCCTGATGTAAGTTGTATAGATATTGTAAAGATCAGAAGGAGTGAAATATTTCTTGCACCGCTTTAAGAAGCCTATGCACTTGAGTGCTTCTTTCGACACTTCGAATACATGTCTCGCCCAACGAGCGTCACATTGTATTTTCATGCCCAGAACATCAAGAGCTTCTGATTGTTCAATATCCGTACCATCGATAGAAATTGACGATATTGTTGGGTCAACGAATCGCTTGTGAGACAACAAGCAGCACTGTGTCTTACGCGCATTAAAATCTACTCTATTCACTCGACCCCATTCGGAAATGGCCAGTAAATCCCGGCCAAGTGTCTCATCCATAATTCGCCTTTTGTCTTCAATATCTTGAAGACTCGGCCTACGGTCGAATGAATATGAATGACATAGGTTACTGTCATCCGCAAAGGAGTAGATTGGATTCACGGTCTGACCCAACAGATCATCAATGAAAATTAAAAATAAAGAGGGAGAAAGGACAGAGCCCTGTGGTACTCCTGCAGTAAGCCTATGTTTATTGGATGAGAACCCATCTACAACAACTCTTATAGTGCGATCTCTAAGAAAGCTCGATATAAAACGAGCGAAAGTATCACCGACGCCAAAAGCCATCAGCTTTGACAAGAGTGCACCGTGCCAGACTCTATCAAAGGCCTTGGAGATATCCAGAGCCACAACCTTACTCTCACCAAACTGGTGGATAGTCTTCGTCTTTGAGCGAGCGTCGGCCACGATTCCAGTTTTTCACCGTGCTATAGAATGGTGCTTCATCGCCATATAAAGATTTAAGTTCATCGATGCACTCTTGTCGTGATAATCCACGTCGAAAGTTGTAAAAAATGATCGCACGGAAATGTTCACGACTTAATTCCATTTTTTGCCAAATTGATTTTTTCAAGTCACTGTAAACAACACAAATGATGGTCGTACCTCAAAACGTTCTAAGTACGTTTATTCTAAAAAAGGCCAAATTTCCCAATGCAAATGTCAGATGGCGCCAGGCAACACTTAGTGTAGGCCAGAAATATATATAGTAACTCGTACGTAACCTGAATTTCGTGAAAAAGTGGGTCGTCCCCATAATTTTAGTGTGTACTAAATTCGTCGCACCGTGGAGAAATTCAAGCAGTAGTACGTAAACTCCTCCAGAGGTTGGTTCAAAGTGAAGATAACTTTGCACTTTAGCAGATGGTAGCTACGAAGACAGAGAAATGTGGATGCATTGCTCAATTAAGCATCGGCCTTAACTTGAGGGGAGCCATAGACAGCTGGCAGATCAGGATATAATCCTGGATTTGCAATCGGTTACGGACTTCACACACTGGGTAGCGGCTAGAGGGGCATTGACTCTAAAAATTGCTTTATATTCTACGATACTCAGTGTGGAAGGGGCAGACTTTTTAACGACAGTAACATCCAAAAGGACCAATTTTTTCTGACACGTTTCGCAGTCTACACCGATGGGTTGAAGGTAGTGGGGGGGGCAGCGACAGGTTTTCTTTATTGACTGATTTTTAAAGAAGAGTGGAATATCGATTGACTAATAAATGTTGCAGTATTTTCTAAACCGAACCACACGCAGAAAAAATGTATGGTTGGGGTAACAATAGTAGTCTTACGATGGACCAACAACCAAACGCGAATCAGATTGAACCATATGGGTCCATTTTGTGATAATGTTTCCAAACAAATTGACGGCGGGCCCAAAAATCGACTTACAATATACAGTAACATACAAGCAACAAAGGCAGATAAAAGCAATAAAGAGAGAAATGAAAAAACTATTGGGAACAATTTAATTTTACGTCGAATTCTGCCACAGCCTCTAGACTTTATGGCCTTCCGAAGATCCACAAACCGAATATTCCACTATGACCCATAGAATCATCGATAGAAGTGCCCTGATATTACGTTTCAAAATATATTGGCATTATATTGAAAAACATTATTAATATTAATAATAATAATTCTTTCCAACTGAAAGAAAAGTTGGAAAATATAACCTTAGATGACGACGAAATATTAATTTCCTTGGACGTGGTATCTTTGTTTAAAAATATACCGATAAACCTAGCAATTAACAACATAATGGCCAAGTGGAATATTTCACAAGAATTTACAAGAAAACAGTTCTAAAAATTTTACAGTTTTGTCTGAAGAGAATAACTACTTCCTATAGGAAGAAACTCTGTATAGCCCAACCTATGGAATGCCAATGGGAAACCCACTCTCCCCAACTATAGCTCGTATTAATATTGCACATATTTTTTTTTTGTATATTGCTTACATAAAGCTGAAAACCCGGTCAATTCAAAAATGTACCAAAACTGGTACCAATCAAGTAAAAATGTCATTATGGTCGACCGGGCCGTACTTTTTTCGAGGTACCTTGAATGAATTTAAAGGAAAATTTTTCCTTCTGGGAAAATTTATTCCATACAAAATCATACGATCCTTGACAAAGAGATAAAAGTACGAACGGATGAACGGCATGATATTAAAATGTTACAACGACTTTGTATTAGCTTTCCTCACTTAAACCTGTGAGTGTACAAAATTAGTTAAATTTTTCTAAGATTAACTTCCAGCAAACATATAGTGGCCTGTCTTTTTTCTACTAGCAAAACCTTACCACTGTTTGACTTACGGGGATAGAATATGTTTTCTATTGCCAGCAGCCCTTACCGTGGATATAAAATACCACATATGTAATGCGCAAAATAGAAAGGGACCTAAGGTTAAAACCAATTTTGTTCAGGAGATTCATTTTAAAGATTAGGTCCCTTTCTATTTGCGCTTATAATCGTCGACTTCACTTTCATAAAACGCGCATATCTCTGGTAGGGAACACTTTTGGGGCATGGGATCGGTCTCATTCGATGCTCAGATTTTTACCCTCAGGTCCCTTTCTCTATGCGCTGTCACATATATTCGTATTTTGGTAATAAGGAGTGGCCCTGCGATTTTGTAATATCGGTTCAATTAATTTGAATAAACGTCACTTCCAAGTCTTTATATGATCCATGCATCTAAAGCTTTTAATCAAACATCAGGTCGCAATTGTTGTCCGATTTTCATAAAATTTGGCAGAAGTAAATTTTTGGACCCAGGATGGACGCTACTGTAATGGAAGAAAATTTGTTCAAATGTTTTAGCTTCTTTGGTATTACGCCAGTAAATGCCGCTAGTGTGTATTTCCTTGTCTCTCGGTATTCAATCGCCTCCCAATATAAAGTAGCTTACATCATGTTATGCACTCCCTCAAATCTGATCTTTAAGTGAACGTATAATGCTCTGATAACAAGGGGTTTGTAAATAACGCTTGATTCATTTCGAGGTTCCCTACATTTTTAAAGAAAAAACTCAGAAAATTCACATTGAATGGGGAATGTTTATTGTCATTTGAAAGAACATTCTTTGACATTTATTTTTTTAAGATTATATCTATCAAATGTTGGCCGTGGCTACGTGTCAGATGGTCCATCATTGAGTCCAATTTTCGACGACTCGTTCGAGCATTTCGAATAAAAACTGGCGAACGACACGCGTTATGTTTAGCTCCAAGACCTGAATCGAAGCGGGTTTGTCTGCATAAAATTTAGACTTTACATATCCCCACAGGAAAAAGTCTATCACACGATCTTGGTGGCCAATTGACCGGCCCGAAACGTTAAATTATCTGCTCACAGAAGTGTTCTCTCTCAATAAATCCATTGATTGATGCGATGTATGGAAGTGGTGCCGTATTGTTGAAACCAAATGTCGCCGAGATCACGAGCTTAAATTTCAGGCATCAAATAGTTGGTTATCATGGCATGATAACGGTCGCCATTGAAGAAATATGGATTTTTGAAGAAATGCGGACCGATGATTCCACCGACCCACAAACCACACCAAACCGTTGTTTTTTCTGGACAAAGTGGCAGCTCTTGAACCTCTACTGGTTGCTCTTCGTCCCAAATGCGGCAATTTTGCTTGTTTACATAGCCATTGAGCCAGAAATAGGCCTCATTGCTGAACAAAATTTGGCTCGAAAACGTCGGATCTTCTTGGAACTTTTCAAGATCCCATAGAGCGAATAGATGTCGCTTGGGAACGTCGTGACGCTTCAGTTCTTGCACAAGCTGGACTTTGTACGCTTTCAATTTAAGATCTCGACGTAAAATGCCCCAAGTCTTTCCATACGTCAGTCCGAATTGCTGCGAACGGCGCCGAATCGGCTCTCCACGGTCTTGGTGTACACTGTCAGCTACGGCAGCTAAATTTTCTTCACTGCGTGCTGGACGTGGTCTATTCGGTCAAATATTATCTAAAAATGAATGCTGGGACTCAAGATGGGTGATGGTGTTGCGAATAGTACGCTCAGTAGTCCGATTGTGTTGGCCATAAGTTGTACGAAGTTCACGAAACATATTTCTCACAGAACGTGAATTTTCGTAATAAAATGAATGATTTGTAAACGTTGTTCAGGCGTAAGTCTTTCCACGATAAAATGCCAAACAATTCTGAACAAAACTAACATGACAGCATGAAATGACTCACACGTGATCTGTCAAAAAAGGCTATTGAAAAAAGTATCTCTAATTGGATCACCCATTAGTTTCTGAGAACTGTAACTTCGAACATTTCAATAGTCGTTAAACAAATATTTGTCAACAAATATTTGTCGATTTAGTCGAAGAGAGAAAATCGAATATCATCGTCAGATTCTTTGTGTTCTTCATCATTCTTCCTCTTCCTTCTAGACTTCAGCAGCGGGAGCCGCTTCACTGGCGGTATTTTTAAGTCGACTAACTACGCTTGCCTGCCGTAGGCATGAAGACCACCTTTACCTAGATCGAGCTCTTAGACGAACGCATTCCCAAAAAAAACTGTCAAGGTTCAATTAACATAGAGGACTCTTAAATTAGAGGTAGAAACAATACAACTTTAGTATACGAGTAAATTATATAAAAATAAGTCGTAATTACAAAATCCCCCTTCAGTGAACATAGTCTTGGTTTATTAATTGGCAGATACAGTATGTGAAGGATTTCAGGACGCCCCCTATTAAGCAGGTTTTATAGGATGTTTCCCTCTCAAACTTAGAATTTACTTACGAGTTCCTACCTCAGCTATCCTACAACTTAACTTTCCCCTCGCTCTTTTGTTCTACGTACCCCTATTCTGGATAATCTATTCATTAATTTGTTGTTAATTTAATGGAAAATTTAAGTTGTACTCAACTCATGTGAAAGAACGAACCACAACAAATCTGAACGTTTTAGTGATTCGTACATACTCGTTCGTACATATGTCGAGAGGATTAAAAGTTACACTCCTGTGAGCTGTAATCAATTTAAAAATCAGCCAAGTGTGTGCATTAGAGCGGGAGCGGTTTCGGGGATACTCGTAGCATGGCAGAGGATCAATGTTCGGAAATGTGTGTACAAGTATTAATTAAAAAATGTTACACTAATTAAACCACTCATCCACACACACAATCACATGCAGTCGCACACGCTCCCATACACACACACACACTCAGGCATTAATGACTTGACGTGTAGGTTGGTGTTTGAATTTGAATAGTTTGCAGAAGTTTAAAATATTTAATTTTTGTTTTGTTTCTCTCTCTCTCTTGCTTTTTTGTTATTTCTACTTTTGGCGATTTCATCACATCCAGCATACCGGAAATATTTGAAAAGTACCCGCTGTTTCCTCTTACATATGTCATCCTGACGGCATCCGGTGCCATGACAGTTTTCACATTCAGTTTCGTTGATGGATTCTTCGTATGTGCGTGCATGTACATGTGCGGCGTGTTTGGCATGCTGCAGCATGATATACGCAGCATATTTGCTGAACTAAGTGAATGTAAGTATCCAAATATTTACGCTTACATATACATATGTATGTATGTTTGTATGACTATGTATATGTGATCTGTGTACATATGAGTACTGCAGTCAGTGTGTTTGAATGTATGAGCACTTCAAAGTACGTTGTTAGTAACGATGAAAAGCTTTGTTGGGCGGGGCGGGGGAGTTTTAATTTATTTCGAGATTAGGGCATCATTTTAATTTAATGCCGAGCTGTTGTATGCTCTACCACACTCTACGTTATTCTTGGTTAAACCAACAAACTAATTAGATATTGCCGACGGCAGTCTTTCGAACTCAAGAAGTGCTTAGAAATATCAGCAATATAAAATAATTGAGCAAATAAAATAATTTAGTACTTAATGGATTAGAAAATTTGGCGAATGAGTAAAAGATTGGTTTCTAAATAGCTTTTCGTTTTATTTAGAAATCGACCGTTCCAAATAATCCCAAAACCCTGATACCTTGCGCCAGGAAAAACGTACAGATTTGTTACCACAGCCGAAGTTTTTGCCAACTAAATGCTGCTTGTTGCACCTACTATCCATGAAATCCATCGCTACAACCGCAGGTTGATCCAATAGGATGCGACAGTATTGATTCAAGGGGCAAAGTATCGGTAACCTCCTACTAAATAAATGATTATTGGAACTGAATTTGTACAGGGTGATTCATCTAGAGGTATTTTTCAGAACAAAAACAAACATAAAATTGCAAATCAAGTGTGGAATCTTTATTGGTAATTTGAAAGGAGATTTTATGGCATTTATTTTTTGAAAATAAGTTCCATCGAATGTTGGCAACTGTATTAAGGAAATGTGCGCTCGGTGAGAAACGGAAAGATCAGCTGTTTTCGACCAAAATTTTGCTCAGTGCTAAGGCCCATTACTGGCTGAAAGGCAAAGTCAATAAACAAAATTGCCGCATTTAGGCTGAAGAGCAAGTAGAAGAGGTTCAGGAGGTGGCATTATACCCAGAGAAAACCACGGTTGGGTGTGGTTTATAAGCTGGTGGAACCATCGGTGCCTATTTTTTCAAAAATGATGATGGCCGGAACATAACCGTGAATGGTGCTTGGTATCGCGCCTTGATATCGATCTTTATGCTACCTGAAATTGAAGCCCGTAATCTTGACGACACTTGGTTTCAACAGGACGGTGCCACTTGCCATACAACTGCTCAAACAATGGATTTATTGAGAGGTCATTTCGAAAAGCTGTTAATTTCACGTGTTGAACAGGTGAGTTGGCCGCCTAGTTCGCGTGATATCACACCTTTAGACACTTTTCTTTGGGGTTACGTAAAGTCGTATTTGTCTATACTGACAAACCAGCTACGATTCAGGTTTTGGAAGCCAACATTACGCGTGTCATTAAAGCCATACCGCTCAAAATGCTCGAACGATTCATCCAAAATTGGACTCCCAGAATGGAAACCCTGAGGCGTAGTTGCGACCAACATTTGAAGGAAATTATATTTAAAAAATAAATGCCATAAAATGTCATTTCAAATTACCAATAAAGATTCCACTTAAATTGAAGTTTTTTGTTCTGAAAAAAATCCTTTAGATGGATCACCCTATACATATATTTGTTGTTGTTATTGATTAGTGCCTATAAGAATTCTTTGAATTAGTTGTCATTACCATGAGCTTTTGACTGAAATAATAAAGTTTTTATTTATTTTTTATACAGTCGAACCTGGATAAGTGGTGTCGCAAGGTACTGCCTGTGTATTCCCACTTAAAGAGGTTCCCACTAATACAGTTTTTCACTAAGCCAGGTAATTTAATTTTATCCCACTTAAAGAGGTAAAGCATGCTTAATTTTTTGCTTTTAGAAAAACGCAGTTTGGGTAAGATATATTTTTAAATTTTGATTATTGGCATTAATTACAAATTCTGTAGTTAAATTTTAAAGAGAACAAACAGAAGAATAAGTGTTTAAAAGCATAAATAGTAAAAACAAAACCAAGCGCTCACAGCAACGCTTCAAGTTTGTCAGTTTTTTTGTCTGACGCCAAATTTTTGGTCAAAATTACCAAAAAAAATCGCCAGACTAGCTTTGTCCCTCTATCCCATATTGGATGTAGAAAAATAAATAGAATGGAGTCATTCAATCCGATATCAGCCAAAATATCAAAAAAAACTCTAAAATTTTAGACGATGAGAAGCTTTATCGGGCTACTTTTTCATAAAGACCACTAAAAATTTAGACGATGAGAAGCTTTGTGGGGCTACTTTTTTATAAAGACCTTTAAGAGTTAAATTTTGGCGTTTCCATAAAATCCGCCTTATCCTTATTCTTATAATTGCCAAATCACTAAAATATAAGTTTTCAAATTTATTCGATCTACCTATATTGGTGAGAAATCTCCTAACCTGACAACTCTGCGTCGCACTCCGCAAAAACTCCTTTAGTAAAAAGCGAAAACAAGAGAGAAAAGAGAAAAAGGCAAAAATTGTACTATTGGAGATACATCATAAAAAGGAAAATCCCACCCATACAGGAAAACTTATAGGAGTAAATTCTAAAAAATCAAGTACCACTTTAAGAGGTTTTGCTTAAAGAGGTTTTTTTTGTTCAAAGTGTGCAGGAGTCGCCAAAACTGTGCCACTTATGAAGGTTCGACTTATTCAGGTTCACTGTAATTAGCGATTGAAAATATTTATTTTGTTATTTGTCTTATTAGAAGTTTTTTTAAAACTTAGTTTTTACATTCAAATTAGTAAAGTTTGTATGATCAAGTGGAACGATGGATGGATTATGCATCAAATTGGTATAGAAAATTACATATTTCATATTTGTAAAGTGTCACAATTTTTATACAAAGCTGATTATGATACATTTTAAACCTAATAATTGCTGACTACTTTTTGTGACACAAAATACCTCAAAATAATGCTTCAAGTCTTGACTACAGAAGTCGTAAAAAACATATACACACAGAAAATATATACACACAAAACCGATTTTTTTGCCAACCGAATGACTTAGGTCACATGTACTTTGAATAGTCCATCAATACAACCGAATTTTAGTAGGTGCTCTATATTTGTTATTGTTTGGAACTGTAGTACTCGTATCGGTGCATCATACCAAGTATCCTTACTTGGTACTTGGTACTGTACTTCTATATGGATCGACTTTTTTAAGGTTATTTAAAAAAATGGATGGAAAAAAATTTAATATGCTAATCGTCTTTCTTTCTCGATTTTGTTTTCACTGTAACATAGCTTATTTCATAAATTTTATGAAAAAAAAATCGATATTCTGAAGATATTCTGATTTTATTTTAGACAATCTTTACTAAAATGATAATATTAGTAATTCAGTAGAATATTTTAACACCAAAACGACAATTTTTAAGAACATTTATACAATTTCATAAAAAACGACACAAACCAACTAAAATTAATTGCATATTTTTCTTCACTTTTCCGAAAAAAGGACAAAACGACTACAATCTTAGAGCTAGAATGTTAAAATTGTCTCACGGTAATTCGGTAAAACTAAGGAATAGTTACTACTTCTAAACTAATTTCGTATGGTATAGCGTTACAAATAAAAATTACCTTGGCCGTCAGTTTGCGAATTTACTAGACTAGTACCTAAGTCTTTTATTTTTAGAAGAAATCATTCACTCCCCGAGAAAGTCCGAAATTACTTTGCATAGTCTAATATGATACGAGTACAACAGCGAATTTAACACGGTTTGGTTACTACCAAGAATTTATTTGTTGTCACCACGAATTATTGGTACCAAAGCAGCATGTACTTTATAATTGGTTATCATAACCACTAGTTGTAACAACCAATAGTTTTACTAAAATCGGTTGGTAAAACCGGCAACATATTTTGGGTCTTTCTCATTCCTAATACCATTTAGTTAAAAGTACAATGCATAGGAAATATATGACAGCGCATAGAGAATGGGACCTAAGGGTAAAAAAACAATTTTCACTTTTATTTTTGATGTGGACAATATCTGAGCATCGAATGAGACCGATCCCATGCCCCAAAAGTGTTCCCTCCCAGAGATATGCGCGTTTTATGAAAGTGATGGTACACCAAAGATACACATATTTAAATCTTTAAAATGGCTCTCCTGAACAAAACTGGTTTTTACCATTAGGTCTCTTTCTCTATGCGCTGTCACATATATATTACATGACTTTTTAAGTCATTTGACCCGCCTGTAAGGCTGGCACGCACTACAATTTTCAATAGGAATTATCAATATTCACCACATTTTTCAATAAATTTCCAATTTTTTAATTAACAAATGCAATTTTTAACTTACCTTTCATATTGCCCACGTTACACAGTGCTACGCTTCATTGACAAAAATCAGCAAACTGAACTGCTTCGAATTTAAATTGGTACCATTTTAAAGGTAATAGCCCAACTAAGATAACTCCAGAAATATTTTTTCATGGATTTTTTTTGGCCTCCGAAGCCATTCAAAGTGAGCTATTTTTCTTCAGAATTATTAATATTGGAATTTCGTTTTCGAATGAAAATATTTGTCAAAGACACATTTTTAAAATCGAATCGAATTGCCTAATTATTTTTGATTATGAAGGAGTAGTACAAATTTAGGTTTTTTAGTTTTTTTATAGCTTGTAAATATTTTTTTTTTAGCTCGTTTGTTTTATTTCGGTCTGTTGCTTTTACACATTGAACAGGGATTAACCGGCTCAAGACCGAAAATCAATGTCACTTTGCCATTTTGTTAAAAACTTGTCTTCTATTTAAATATAGAAGCAAGAGGTCTTGAGCCGGTTAATACCTGTTCAATGTGTAAAAGCAACAGACCGAAATAAAACAAACGAGCTAAACATACGTACTCGTACATGCACGGCATGGCACACAATTTGACATAGTCAACTAAACTCTTTTTACAACACACACACACACGTTGTAAAAGAAATCTATGGATGGCTCTCGATGTGGAGTCTCTTTAGAGGTGGCAAGAGTGAGTTGTATTTTCGTGGGCAATTGTGTGAAGACAACTTGAAAAGTAAGGTTTACAGCAGTAGTTTTCATTCGTTTGAGGAGAGCCTGGCCTTATAGATTCCGGTTTTACTTTCAACAATTGCAGCAAAGCTTTCTGAAGAGGGTTGTCACGGACCCGAAATCATGATAAAAGTAGCGTGCAGCCATGAAAATAAATATCACTTTGCAATTTTGTTAAAAACTTGTCTTCTATTTAAATATAGAAGCAAGTGGCCTTGAGCCGGTCAATTAGTGTTCACTTTTTTTTATTAATATTTTGATATGTAACTTTTTTAGATGAATATGTGAAAAATTTTAAAATTTTTATGGTTAAATAAACAATACATCATAAAATTCGGTGAAATTTTTTAGCTTAATAAATTAGTTTGGACTTTCGTCTATTAGAAAAGACCGAAATCTTTGCCAATTTGTTCAGATTCCTTTTGATTTTCAGTTTTTAAAAACTTTCCATGATAAATTTTTTATTCGAAAAATTCTCAATTTTTAATGCCAAAAAAATACTCGTACATCGAAAAAATTCAGTGAATTTTTTTTGCCCAATAACTGTTCGTCTATTGGAAAAATCGAAATCTTCGCCGATTTTTTATTTTAATTTTTTTAAGAGACTAAATTTTTTTTTACTTTTAGTCAAATATAATTTTACATTTTACAAGAAAACCGCGAATGTTACATAAAACCCGATTACACCGATAATTTTAAAATCAGAGTATCTTACCTACATTTAGAAATGAAGTTTCATTATATGTGACAGCGCATAGAGAAAGGGACCTACGGGTAAAAATCAATTTTATTTTTTTTTTCTTTTTTGATGTGGACAACATCTGAGCATCGAATAAGACCGATCCCATGCCCCAAAAGTGTTCCCTTCCAGAGATATGCGCGTTTTATGAAAGTAAAGTCGACGATTCTAAGCGCAAATAGAAAGGGACATAATCTTTAAAATGGCTCTCCTGAACAAAAACGGTTTTTAACCTTAGGTCCCTTTCTATTTTGTGCGTCACATATTCTGAAAACTCCTTCTATTTTTGTCCTATGCTAGTATGGAAACAGAGCACTGTGCGTAAGTTCAAATTTCCAAGAAATCCTTTCAATAAAACTACTATACTGACTGTCATCCCGGTAAAGTGGTTCAAACAGAAAGGGAAATATTGATGATGTACAACAAAAAGAACAACATGATGAATGGCTTCAACACTGTAAGTATGTATGTACGTATGTGTGTGTGTGTGTTGGTTTGACTTCATTGTTTTCAAGCCAAAGAATAGAAAAACAACGAGGAAATATGAAAAGAAAACCAATAAAATTTTTATTATCATCATTTCTTTGTCTTGAACAAACTCAATTATGTTCAGCAAATACAAACAGACATCTTCTCAACGTGTTGCCATTTGACGTTGAAGCAGTGAGAAAAAAAGATTATTTTTCAAGCTACCATTTCATAGTTTATGGCTAAAATGACAAAAAAAAGTCCAAATAAAATCGTGTTCTTCAACCATTTGGGGCAAAAACGGATTTAAACAAAAGAAACAAGAAATATTTTTAATATTTTCATCGTTCGTTTTGATTTTTGTTTTTAAATCGTGCTTCAATTTATCTGTAAGTCGTTTCGGTATTGCTATCAATTGCTCCATTTTGGGCAGTGGGCCAATACGGAGTATGTTATAGTTATGTTAAAAAAGCGCTGGGATTAAACAAAGAAACAAAGCAATACGTTATGTAAGAAAACCAAATGATATGTAACAACAATTGAATAATTTAAATTTAGGTAGATATTATCATCAGCCTAGGGGTATTGATATGTATGCTCTTCGCCCTTAGCTACTCGATATTTATAATTATGATTTACTAGTGTATTTCCGTAAAAAAAATAAATTTTAGATGGGGCTACAATCGGAACTAAATATAGTTTGAAACCATTACCTCATCTTCCGAAAATATTTATTCAATGATGACATAGAGCGATAATTAAATGCCGAAAAGATGTCATAAACCAATTACCAAAAAGTATGTGTCTTTTGAATTATAACTTACTGAAATATTAGACATTTTCATTTATCTTTAAACAAGGGTGATAGCCCATAATGTCCGGAGGCGATTACTGAGGCTAATTCGATCAAAAAAATTCCTAGCCTATCTCCGCTTAGCTTAATGACAGTTTGAGTTGGACCAAAAGTGAACGACCAAGGCTTCGATAGAATGACCAAGTTCGATGATACAAAATCAAAAAGCGTGATAATCTACTTGAACACTGCAGAAGACCTACTAAGATATGTAGTGTACAGTCATTACGGTGGGCCGTAAGTACACAAATTTGTCGATATTATGAAATCAATTTTTCGATAGATTTGGCCTGAGGACAAAAAAATGTAACCACGACATATCAAAAAAATTATTTCAAGGCGCCAAAATTTAAATTTTTTGATTATTTCTTATTTTGAAGTTTTTTTTAGTAGGTAATAAAAAATATTTTTTTTAAATATTACCTTTCCGAGGTGACATACAAATATACATTGCCAAATAAGTACAATACAATATAAAATATCAGCGAGTGAGAATTGAAAAACAAATAATTTGATTCTCCATGATTCTCTCAGTTGTACTTCTATTCTCACGCGGCCAAATGTTATATTGTATAGTATGTGACACTGTATATTTTTATGTAAAAGAGGTTAAATTTATTTTCTTTAAATTAATAAAAAAAACCCTAAAAATAAAAGTTGGGAAAAATCAAACATATTCAAATTTTTGTCGCTTCGAAAATGATTTTTTGATATGATTTTTTTGTATGTGGGTGAAAATAAAAAATGCTGCACTCAACGGTCACAGCTATATAATTTTATACGTAAATGAAAAATCTATAATATGATATTTTATTTTCTGTTTCATATAAATTATCAAGCATTTCCATACATTCGCAAACCCAACGGTGACCATTTTTGAAAGAAAATTGCTTTTAAACATGTAAAATGTAAACTCCGTCCGCTGTCACCTGCTATAGGCATGGGTTTTCACTAAGTTTTTTCCATTAATATTACGTTATTTTCAAACAAACCAACGACCCTATCCCATAAAGTAACTCAAAATCTTCACATTCCCGGAAAATTGAAACAATTGAGAAACGTTTAACAACGATAAAAAGAAATTTACCATTGTCCCTTGATTTAGACTAAATATTGTGCTCCTAAAGTTTGCTTCAAGTTTGAAATAAAAAAGCTTCGTCGATCCTGTTCAACTATACTAGGTAAATGCTAAAATACCACATAATTATTATACTTAAATATGTTTAAGAATATTATTTACAAAATATTATTTGTATTTTTAATTCATCGTGAAGTTTACATGACAGTTTCAATGAATTTAATGAATTGACTTACATTCATGTAAACTCTGTCCCTATACAATTGATTAAAATTAACTTAAAATTTTTTTAACGAAACTTGTAGTTGCAATATTTATAATTTATACTTATTCTGGTCCCATCTCTCGATTCTGATCGAAAAATAACTTAAAAAACCATATTTGAAATTGCCGAGTTTGAGAATCAAAAAGTGCAACATTTTTTATTTTCACCCATGTCTAGTAGAACAATTTTTGTCTCATGCTAAAAGCTAACAAAACTCGATGGCAAAGTATCGATTGCTAAATCGATCCACCCCAAAAAAATCATAGATGAAAGTAAGCATGCAAAGATCAAGGGCATACCGCAGAACCAACCAATTTAAAGTCAAATGTTCTATACTCTTAAATTGTAGGAGACAGTGAAATTATTACAGCCGAAATGAAACCAAACCAAACAAAAATATCAAAAAACTGTCTCAGATTTTGAGCAAACCAGTTTGGTCATCCTATTTTCAGTAGCAGCATTGCTGCAGCTATTGATTGAGGCTGAAAGCCTTACTTTTCTACCATGTTACAGTTTGAAGGGGATTTCCTTTTGCCTATTGAGCTTAGTGACTAAAGTGTATACCAAAACAACAAGCCATGGAGTCCATTTGTACAAGGCTATATTAAGACTTAGTACTGAGGTTTGGAACAGCTTACAGGATCGTGTTTGAATAATTATCGGAATCCATTGAAAGATGTTGGTCTGTATGTCGTTGTAATAAAAAATAAAAGAAATAAAAAGAAAGAAATGGCGAGTTCAATCGGAGGCCCTATAGACCCATAGTGTAACACTGATTAAAAGAAAAGAACGAGAGAGAGAGAGAGAGAGAGAGAGTGCAGAGTTATACTAAGGAGAGAGAGAGAGGGTACATTTATAAATGTTTTTTTATATCGATGAAACTTGACACATTTGTCAGGTCATAGCCAACTGAAAATGAGCCATATCGGCCCATGTTTTATTACAATAAAAAATTATTTTCGGATTTTTGACCCTATAGCACTAGAATCTAAATATCACATTCGATTCTAACTACATTTTGCCTTAAACGTTTTGAGCAACAAAAACTCTGGCAAAATAGGATTGCTCCAAAATTTCGAGTAACCCATACATAAAAGTCTCTCACTTTCGATTTCCTTTAAATTAAATAAAGTGCATTATATGAAATATTTAACAAAGTCGTACCATACCTGTTCATGTTTTAATAAAGCCCTCATTTGAAGGTTCTTTACGATTAAAAACCCCTGCTGCCAAAATGAAATCCGATTTTGTTTTAATATTCAAATCGGCCCATGTTGTTATATAGCCCTATACAAAGGTAATTCCCGATTTATGGCAAATCGATTATCATGACACTTAATGAGCGAGCACGAAATAACTCTAGTAAAATTGGGATATATTGGTCCATGTTTACCTTCATTCCCTAGGCAAACATCCCTCCTGATGTTCGTTCTGCATCTCTGCAAACCACAATTTGTTTTCATATTAGATCACTTGTAGTAAAGTACATTCTTGAAGATCTATAATTTAATCTTCTAAAATTGGACAATATCCGTCCATGTTTTCATATAGCAGCCATAGGAAAGTTTTTCCTGATTTTGGTCCCTGCAACTCTAGAAGTGTAATCTGGTAGTTGTCTTTTACCCAAACACTGTAAAAATTCACTCCTTAAAGTGGGCGAGCCCTCAGCGCTCGTAGACAACCCTTACAAAAATATTAAACACCTTTTACTATTAAAGGTTCAAAAGATTCAAACAGAACAAACTTTACACATTTCTCCATGCCAAATGGTGGCAAACAAATTGAACCTCCCTCGAAACACTTTCTTTCTTTATGCTTTCTTTTGAACATCATTATCATATTTTTCGCAACTTTATAATAACTTGGATTTCCATAAAAAGGGTGAGCCATATATGGTCTTTCTTTCACCTATGCAGTTAATAGATCGAATCAATCGCTGGAGTATAAGACGTTTGGATTCCAAATAATTCACAAGATGGTTATTCGTAGTACAAACTACAGTTGTGTGGTACTCACTTGCTTAAGTTCCTCAACATCTCAATAAAAAAACACGAGTGGCTCAGACCTACTTTTTAATGAATTGTATTCAGAAGTTTTTACACGGCTTAAAGATTAATCTCTTACTCTTAAAACCACCGGCATTTTAAACGTAGAAACCCACCTTTAAGTAATATGAGACGTCCTTATCGGAATTTGAACCTAAGTTTACTTGTGGAATAGTCGTGGACTTGTCTTACTCGTATTACAGCACGGCAGTCCACAATTATGCGGTAATTATCAGCGTAACTAGTATAACCCATTTTTATGGGGATAACATACAGGGTGAAGCGCGCCAGTTCACTTCACCCCTCAAAGAGATAAGGCGCCCAGGAAACATGTGCCTCAAACAATTCATGGAAACCCTTGCAGTGTTTGCAGTGGCACTATCCTGTTAGAACCAAGTATCCTCTTATTACATTGCCTTAAGAACCGGTTGAAAAAATCCAGGAAATGCCAATAGCAAGTGATTGCTTTCGAGCAGAGCGTTTCGGAGATTGCTGTACTGCTTCTCTAGCGCTCTCGATGTTTTGTGGTGATGTAATCCTTCTTTCAGGTCCCCTTCTTACACATGACACACTCCCTACTGTTCTCAATAAAGTTACCCAATTTACAATTGATTGCCGTCCTGAAATACGTCCGCGTGGGGGAACAGCAAATCGTAAACGAAAAGCACGCTGCACTGCAATGATCGAGTGCGCATTTGAAAAAATACGCTTCAACTCAAAATGACCTCTCCTCACTTGTCCAACTCATGATGGCAACTAAAAGGCAGACGAATACAAATCTCCTGTCAGCCACTATAAGCCACATACACACTCCACTCTCTTCGACCAACAGTGCCGCCACTGCCTGTAGTGCGAAAAAGCAAATTTTCGCGCTCCACCCTGTAGTTAATCTTCAAACACAAAGAAAAGACTCCGCCACGGTATGAGAGGTTGAAAATATTTGGCGATGGACGAGTAGAGTTGACAAAGACCTATCTAATTTCAAGCGTTTCTGGGGGATTTCTTTAAATTGAGCTTTACAAGAACTCTTCTAAGACTCCTCCAAAAAATATTCGAAGAGTACTTGGTTGCCATTTAGCAAGTACGAGTTCCAGGCAAAAATGCTATCAACCGCGAAAGTGAAAAACTTGTAGTCATTAAGAAGAGTAGGGATCGAGTAAGATTTGTAACAAATCTAAACTACAATTTACCACATTTGATTTATCCACTCCCAAAGATTTTTATCGCGATTGTTCATTTAAGCAAGAAAATTTTAAGAAGTTATTCCTTGTTCCTAAATGGGCTGTTGTGGAACTTAAGAGAGTAGTAGGAAAATTGATAGGGCCAATTTGTATTAGAAAGTTCCCATTCCCGATAGGCAACCTTACTTGCCGCAACTTTCAGTTTGTTGAAATCCATCGCACTTACCTCTCTCCAACAAGCTGAAAATTGTGGTAAGTAAAGTTGCTTAGTGTGAATGGAGACAAACTGTAAAATTGTATAAGAAACTATAGCGGTGTTAGCGAATTTTGCTATACTTATATACTAATGCTTGATACTCACGGCAATCGTCGAGAGCAACGTGTTGCAGCAACATGTATTGTTTGTACATGTGGCAACACCGCTACACACGAAGAAACGTTTGCATCATCATTACTGTGTTATTGCAACGGTTGTCTCGTAAATATCTATCATTATACCTTCGGGAAGTATAGGATAAGTTAGGTTGAATGGATAGGTTAGTTTAAAAAGGTAAGAGGAATGCTTAAATGGCAGAGCAATAGAGAGTAGGAGGTGAAGAGTTATAGTAAGGAAATTTGGTATATAGGCACCTAGTTTGATTTGTTAGTCTGGGTAGAATGTCATAGATAATAAAAAAACATTTTAGACCCTACATATATTTTGTTTTGACTATCTTAAGCATGATTTAGTACTTGCAACGCACCAATGTAGGGAAGGTACCCCAATGCAACAATTCCAAACTTTTTTAGCATAGGTAGAATATTTTTTCTCTACTTTTAACATATAGAGTCAAAGCCCGCTACCTCTGATCTTGTAAACAACAGTAGATAGCTAATTTCGCCTTAATTATGATTTCTGCAATATGCCGTTCTGTAAGTTGAAAGTAGTTGCAACGCCACTTCCAGGTGGCTTCCATAAAAATAATCCTTTACGAGATTTCATTAAAACACAACTTTTCGAATAATCTTAAAAAAAATTGAGTGGTCGAAAGATAGTCTCTTTAATTTTGTATATCCTAAGAAAGGTGCTAGAGATGCTTTTAAAATTAACCATGTACGGGTGGGGGTAAATGTTGAATTACTCGTACTATGGATCAATCAGCAAGTTGCCTTGCCTAAACACAATTTATTGAATGACATTTTGGAAGTTTGTTTGGTTTTTAAAAAATACATTCTGCATCCTTCTGAATACATCTAAAAGGACATGTCTTTCTGCATCAAAATAACGTTTAAATCAAAAGCCAATCTGGTCATAAAGAGTTCAGTTTTCTTTTCAACAATTGCAGCTTAGCTTCTTATTAAGTCGTGAATGACCTAATATAGCGATATTACACGTCACTTTCCCTTTAAAAAAAAAGTTATCTTCTATTAAGTAGATGCAATAGGTCGCGAGCCGGTTATAATACCAGTTTAATTTGAAACCCCTCTAAAAAGTCCACCATTTATTTATGCTTGCGTATTCTCTGTTTCGTTCATAGGTGAAACTTCAACATTGGCACAGAATCGACGAATTCGCATGCAACTTTCCGCCATTGTGGAACGTCATAATGCGATCATCGATTTATGTACGGATTTTACAACAAACTTCACCCTTATCGTTTTGTTGCACTTCCTGTCGGCAGCATTAGTTTTATGCTCCAGTCTTTTGGATTTAATGTTGGTAAGTGTTGCAGCAACAACAACAGCAATCAGCGAGCAAAAACTGCTCATAAGCAGAGTCATAAGGATTGGAGGTGGCAAGTCGATATCGATATGCAACTACCAACTAGTTCTACTGCTTTAACTTTCTACGCGGGTAAAGGACCATTCGCGATGGCACACGTATCGATAGCTTCCCCTACACCGCACTTGGTTGGGAATCAAGTGTAAGAAGGGAGGGGGGCGAATGCGGTTCGAGAGGACGAAAGAAGTTATGGCTTACATAGTGAACCAATTTCTCTGCTCCCTCCTTGGTGGGTTGTTTTCGTTTCCAGTCTTTTCTTTTTGGCTTCCTCATATACTTATAATGTGTTCTTTTTTGCATTCTCCTTTCGCACATTTTGCCACTTTCATTACACTTCGCTTTGGCTTTTTTTCTGTTTTCGCTCATGTTTGGCTTACTTTGTGAAAAAGTTATGTTTGTTCGCTTTCTTTTTGTTTTTGTTGCGTTCCCACTTATTTTCTTATTATGGCATTTTCCCTGTTCTTGGATTTTTTCTGTTGTTTGTGTAACGGTGGCGAAAGAAATCGTGTCGGCAAAAGAAAAAGAAGAAGAAAAAAATCAACTTTAAATTACTTTAACTTTTTTAATCCCATTTTTTTTTTGTATTGGCCAGCAGCAACATTAGTTAAGCGTTCTCCACCACTTTTTAATGATGGCTTCGTCGATGAATTTGTGGAGTGCACACGCCGCGCTCCTATTAAACGTTGAAAAGTTTATTGAAATTAGCTATTTGTTTTGAATCCTTAACAGCGGCGGCGGCAGCAGCAGCAACAACACTAACAACAATAATAACAGCTCAAGTAAAAGTACAATAAAAATATCGTTAAATTAGATTGAGCCGGAAAGTTTCATAAAATTTTATATAGAATGATTTTACTTTCTTTTTTGCCATTATATCCCATATTGCTGTAATTTCGATTTCTCTTGTTCTGCTTGCGTATATTTTCGGAAGTGGCTACTTCCAAAGGTCAAGAGATTTTGCAGATACTAAAGAGAGAAAAACTTTTGTAATATTGAAGTGATAGGCTATTCGTTGACCCCAACTACAGCCAATACGAACATGTTAACAATCGCCTTAACTAGGTCTAATTGGAATCAATGATGCGTAGGCAAATAATCTTAAAATTTTGTTGCTCAATACTACAGGCAGTTTTTAATAAGCCGGAGAGAAAGGCATGTCCGAATAAACGTAAGTTCATTTGGGTGGATATCTGCCCACCTGCAATATTTTGCAGATTAAATGGATTTCTGACAATGTTTTTTTTATTGTTTGGGAATATTAAGACGACAACATTATGATCGGGGCTTACAGCTTAAAAACGCTTCAACAGCTGCTTCGGGCGATGAAAAACGTTGACCACGCATTTTTTTCATGATGATAGGGAATAAAAAGAAGTCGTTGGATGCCAAATCAGGCTGTACGGTGGATGGCCCATCAATTCGACATCTTGAGTGGTCAAATAGCTCATCGTTTCAGCTGATGTGTGAGAGCCCGCATTGTCGTGATGCAAAATGATCCGTTTTCTCCTATTATCCTCATTTCTTCAAACACTGTTGGCAAACAGATGGTTGTACGTATGCCACTCAGAATTGACCTCCTACGTTCCAATAAAGGTACTGTGGCAACATGACCGGTTATACCGTAAAAAAACGCAATTGATGATTCGATGTATTTCTTCCAGGATTAATTTTGTTGGATGTGGCTCGTCTTAAAAGACCCATACGGTCGATTGCTGTTTTGTTTCAGGTTCATACGAGTATGCATAGATCCATGATTTGTCACCTGTGAAAATGTTATACACTGCCTTTGAGCTGCCACTGTTATACTTTTTCAACATCTCTTTGCACCTATACGAGCCTATTTTGAGCATTCATCAAATTATGTGGGATCCAACGAGAACAATTTTTTTTCATGGTCAAATGTACATGCAATATCTTTTTGATGCTTGTCTTACTAATGTCCAGGGATGCCTCAATCTCACGGCATGTCACATGTCGGTCTTGCTCAGTTCACGCACAGCATCGATGGTTTCTGGCAAAGTGACCGCAGTTGGACGTCCTTTACGAAATTCATCCTGGAGCGAACGGCGTCCGAGACTGAACTCTTGGTACCAGCGACTAACATTGGTTTTTGATGGCTTTTCACCTTTAAAAGTCGAAACAAGTTGATTTAAACACTCTTGTCTCGATACCCCACGCCAAAAATCGTAAAAAATCATCGCACGAAAATGTTCACGGGGTAATTCCATTTTTTGACTGAGGTGAATTTCAAATGGAAGTTCCAGTTTGCATCTGGGAAAACTAATATTGTCAGGACCCCAAATATAAAAGCAACTCTTGTAACGTACTAAAATATTTGAAATTTGTATTCCTACTACGAGTAAGAAGGGCAGATAAGGCCGACACAATTGACGCCTTGCAAGAAAATATTCGGCGCGTTACTGACATACGGCCCCCAATATTGTTAAAGTGGTCGGAAATTGGGACTCTCGGCTGGGTTTTATTCAAGCCAACCGCGGCAGCCACTTGCCCGAAATCATTTTCAAAACATAATGGCAACCCCTTATCTTTATAATAAAGCTAAATTTTTGGCTATAACTTTAAATAATATGCGTTTATTTGGTCTTTAAAACCACACGTCTGATAGAAAACCCTTTATATAGCAACTCTTGCCATACCCAATGCACACTAGACTGGATTGACTTGTGTGGAGCCTATGTGTTACAAATGACACCTTCCAAAAGTTATGATTGCTTTGCGAATCGTAAAAGATTTTGGCTCTATGTTTAAATCGTTTGTTTATTTCGATGTTTTGAACATCAACAAAATAAAAAGGTTTTATAAACGGCTCTGGCCTTTGGCATCTTTATCTGCATATAGAAGATAATTTTATGTCAAAATCTCAAAGCTGCCCACTGAGTTTACCGCGAGTTCGGTTCGTTGACGAGCTTAATACTTGGCTGCAATTGTTCAAGGGAAAACATAACTCTTTAAGACCAGGTTCTCACCAAACGTGTATGAAGTACTTTTGTTAGTCAAACTTTTCTTAAAAAAATTGTCCACGAAAAAACAATATGTTCAATTTAATCGAGACTTTATATGGAAACCATAAATGTATGGCTCTAGCTGGCAGCATACTTAAGGTAGACCACTTTCAATACTTCATAAAAATTGACGTTTTTTCAATAACATTCTTATTTTTATAATTTTGGGAAAATAAATGCCACTATGAACACTATGCATTATAATATTTTAGAAATTTGGGGTTTTTGATCGAGTAATCAAGAGTTTAGCGCACTTTTTTCGTTTTGTTTTAAATTTTTATGAAATTCAAAATAAATCGTGTTAATTTTCTTTTCGGGTTATAGTGATTATTCCTGTACTAATTAAGAAACATAAGAAATGTGTGCAAAATTGCACGAAACTGTTAGAATCTCATGTGTAAAACAAGTTTTACAATTATTTAAATGCAAAGTTTAACCAAAAGTATAATTCGAGAATGTTATTGACGGATAATTTATGGTGTTTTGAAGCTGGTCCAGTTCACGCTAGAGCTGAAGTAGAAATACGACTGGTTCTATTCTTTACGATTATCGAAATATCAATGGCACAGTATCGACTGGTAAATCTACCCACCTTAATGAATTTTAATGTTATTCGCACTGTTACAGAAATTAATTTTTTAAAATGGATCTCCTAAAAATTTTAATAATTCAATAAAAAGGACAAACGATCATGAAATAAAAAACTGAGTACGCAGTTTTGCTGCTGGTGGCTCATACTTTTATTTGTATGTAGTCTTGTTCTTAGGGAAAGAACATGTCTTATGTTATAACCAACCATCGTGACATTATACCATATCGGCATATACATTCATATATGATCCCTTTAATAGAGTATTCCTGCATTGCGGCTTTAATATCCGATTTGGATATATTTTGGTAAATTCTATTTAAAAAAACAAATTGGATTGCAAGTACAATTTCAAACTTTAGAATAACACACCAAAATGGCAGGACCCGTAATCTAAATTTTGGTCGATAAACTCCAGAAGCATACACCATTTTAAAAAATCATGTCAAAAAATGACACATTACTTTTCACAGAATTAGGCAATACAAGCTTCAAAGCGCAATATCTCCTTAACCACGATTTTAAACGACCTACGGGTGTAGAAACAACTTCCACACACGATGTTAGATTCTTACGTTATAAGAACCTACCGATCAAGAAGCCATATTTTAAGTTCAATCTCGATTACATTTCATACAGTTTATTTGTGCAACCATCCCTGGAAAATAGATACCATATTGACAGGTTCATATTAATATATAGCCCATTCCAAAATCTCTCTGACCGACAATTCTAAGACCACATTTCGACTAGAGTGTCGAAACCCCAAAACCGACAATTCGGTTTTTATGTTCAAGCCCCACAGTCGGGGTTTAAAAAAGAGTTTAAACCCGACATGTCAGATTACCCGGTTTTTTGTCGGGTTTTTCGGAATTCTGGTTGTTGTACGGTTGTCTTATACGTAACTACCAAAAATATTTAAGCTAGACCCAACTTAAGTTTATCGATCGACTAACTTATCAGTTGATTCGATTAACGATATCCGTCCTTCCTTCCCTCTGTCCGTCTGATGTCTATCTCCAGCTTGTTTCCAAGCAACAAGTCAACAGGTTTGACCTTCCGTCCGATTCTCAGGGAATTTGGCAGAAGTAAGTGTTTTGTTCAAACGTCGGAGGTTGTTGACTTTTAGGAAAAAAACAATTAAGGTACAGCTACACATAAATTTAGATGGCTCTAGAAGCCACATATTTTATCTAAACTGTATGAAATTGGGCACAGATCATAACAACCAGTAACAAGCTCAGATTATCATATCGGTCCACATTTTACCATAGCCTTAGTACGAAGATCGCTTTCTTTATTACAACCGCTTCAGAACAATCATATTCATTACGATTTCGATCATATATGGTATAGTATATAACGATGGACAACCACCAATCTTGGACAGATTTTGATAATAACGACTCATTTATTGGCATTAAATGCAATCCTGTGTGGCTAAATTTGGTAGTCCAGCCCTACGTCCAAAAATCTGTCCTATTTCAACATGGACTTATGGGCAACAAAAACAATGAAATTCTTGAACAAATTCAAATATGAGCTTATTTTTAAAATATGGGTAAATTAAAAGCTCTTTAAAGGGGCTTTTCTGCACATCCAGAAGTGGAGGGTATATGAGGAGGTACTTTTCAAAACATGATTATTCCACTTTTTGTGTTTTTGCACAAATTGAGAAAATAGTTTCTTGGGTATGCCCCTATATATTTTACCCGAAATTTTGGTGCATTATTAAAGGCGTAAAGATTAGTCATTGTTTTGTGTAGGATGTAAAAAGTTGGCACTTCTATATTTGGAATAAATGCATGATTTAAAATGGAATAATCTTGTTTTGATGCGGCTGGTTGGAATAATCATGTTTTGATTCAAACCACTGTGGATTAATCTTTTTTTGCTGACACTAATTAGGTATCAGATATATTAAGTTCAAATAAAACAACATTAGGTTCATTTTAATCTAAAGAAATTAAAATTTTTTTTTTATTTTTTCTTCTGGATTAATCATATTTTGTTCCAAAAATGTATATTTGAAATGGATAATGTCATTCTGAAGTGGAATAATCTACTTTTGATGAAATCATGCATTTTTCAATTATTTTCCTGGTGTAATTATTGACATTTTGAAACATTTTATTTTCGCAGAGTATTCAATTCAATGCTACCAAACAAAAAAAATTTTTTTTCAAAAGTGGAATAATCATGTTTTGAAAAGTACCTCCTCATATAAGTAATATAGTCGGACACGCTCGACTTATTTTTATTTTTGAATAAAAGGCTAAAACTTCTACTTCTAAAAAAACGAAAGACGACGACCCCAAATTCAGTGTTTCAGACATAATGAAGCAAGATTACTCGTATCTTTGAATCACCATATGTGACGCGCAAAATAGAAAGGGACCTAAAGTTAAAAACCAGTTTTGTTCAGGAGAGCCTTTTTAAAGATTTAAATACGTGTATCTTTGGTGTACCATCACTTTCATAAAACGCGAATATCTCTGGGAGGGATCAATTTTTTGACATGGGATCAGTCTCATTCGATGCTCAGTAAAAGAAAAAAATGAAAATTGATTTTTTTACCCTTAGACCCCTTTCTCTATGCGCCGTCACATATGTTACTGTTAATTAATACGTATTTAGTCTACAGGATCCATTTGTTGGTCACTTAATCGCACAGGTCATAAGACCAATCACATTCTGTATGTGTAAAGTGCGTCTTCACCAATAATCTCAGGTTAAGCCATACTCAAAACGAGTACTTTTTTGTATTAATGAATTTTGTTCACATTATTCTATGGCTTAGGGTAATCTGCATAATGCTAAAAAATAATAGATTTGAAATAAGTGCATTGTACCTTTTGATTGACTTTGCCCTGAAATGAAATGCACTGGTAAAAATAGTTCGATTTTGAATTGTAAGGATCTTGCATGAAATGGGTGAGATAAAAGACTCACTCGTCTTTAACTTTGTTACTTTAGTCCTTACTTAGTCTATTATCCGTTTTAACTGAGGATATTTTTAAATCGATTTTTAAAGTTTTTACCGGTCTCAGGGTAAATTTCAGGACACTCTTTAAAAGAAGGTAGTTTTCGTAGGTAAAGATACTCTCGTGTGCCAATTTAAATTTGAAATAAAGATAACTACCACTCAGTCGTTGGTTAGTACCCAATATCACCCATAATAACTTCCCAAAAAATTCACAGTTTTTGGCCAACATTTATCTTTCCAATACTCAAACTGTACCCGAAACCATTCATAATTATTAAACCAAAAACCAAATATGCACTACGGCAGATCATTTATATGACACAAATATAATAAAAGTCAAACCAAGCATTTGATCCCAATAAATTGCCATCTATTTACGACATATCTCTGATTTCACAGTCACCTTAAAACCTTCATTAAATTTAATTATGCTATCTCAAATAACTTTTAGCAACGTTACAAACTCAATATTTCATTCGAAATAGGTAACATTGTTTAACAGTTGCCACAAGTTCTACAACTTGGCAATTGTTGGCAATGAATAAGAAATAGTAGAATTTAAACTTGAGACCGATAAATTTGTTACTTTTCCGAGAAACAAATCCAAAAGCTTATCGCTATATGTACTTATTTACAACATCTGCAAGACTCTGTGAAACAAATGTATCGTAAATTTCAATTATTCAGATCATTACTTGAATTTGTATTCGGCGTTGCTGTTGTAGTCGCCGCTGTTCAACTTCATTTGCAAACGTAACGAAATATCCTTGAACGAGAGTGTCGTCATGCCCACAATTCACATTCACAAATTACAAAAGATAACAATTAAAAGATAAAAATAATAATAATATTTCAGTATAATTTCAACATTTTTTTGTGTTTGTTGCTGTGTCCTGGCTGCTTTCATTTTAATGGCGGATCATAATTTTTATTTGTATAAGGATGACACACTTCGTTGGGCAGGCCAAGGAATAAGGATGTGGCGGCGGAGTTGGCGGTGCAGTGCAAGAGCACAATGGTTTTTGATTACTTCGCCGGGCAGCTGAACACGAAGAATAAGACAATTTCATCACACCTTTAATGCTGTTTTAAAATTAATATTACCTTTCAGGACAGCCAGCCAGCCATGCTATTGTCAGCAATTAGACATCCGTCCTCGCCATCCCGCCACACGGCAGACAAAGAAGAAATCGTTGTGGCACGAATTGTAAAAGTTGATTATATTTTATTTCTTATTTTCGCACTTTCCCATTCTTTGTTGGGCCCTTTTGTTTTAACCTAATTTTCAGCATTGAAAGTAAAGTAGCAACAATTGCAGCGCGGACAAGGACTATGCCGCACAGCGGTACGAGTTTTGTAGAAGGTATTCAAAAAAAAAAATTAATCGAAAAGGCATGAACTCGTTTAAATGATTTTTGAAAGAGTGAATTACTCCACAAGCGAAGAAAATCAGGTTTGTTGTTGTTTGTCATAGGGTTAAGGAAAAGGAAGTCAGCGAGTTAAAGAAAATACATCACCGTCTGGTGCACGTTTCGCCGCTGTTCTTTAAATTTTTATTTCGAAAAAAAGTATTGCTCAAAACATACCAGATCTATCAAGATACTCAAAATTTTATGATCTAATGATGGATTTAATGATTCCTCAAGACCTTCTGAAAGAATTTCGTTCAAAATATTTGCGACAATTATGAAAATAAATATGTCTGCATATTTATTTCGCATATTTATTTGCGATCAATGAAATACAGGGTGGCGCATCAATTGTGCTACAATAACAAATTCAAATAACTTTTTTTTTTATCCGACGTACGAGTATTTTATTTATTTTTATTGTATAGAATTTGTATGATTTATTTTTATTATATGACTAACTGTGTTTGAAGATAATAGACCGTAATTGACCTCCATGCTATATGCATGAATATATGCGAATCCTGATTTATTCAAACTATTCTTTGCGGCCTGAAGGGTTGAAGTTGGAATCACTTCAGTTATTATTTTAATGGACTCAATTTAATAAAATTCCTTGGTTTCGTTTTGAACACCTCTTGATTGGCATATCCCTATAAAAAAATCTGGTGTGGTCAGGTCCGGTGGCCTTATGGGCCAGCGGAAAGTAGAATTTCTGGGTATTAATTTTTGGGAATTTTCTTTGGAGCTCTGCCATAACTGGTCTGGCTGTATGAGCAGTTGTTCCATCTTGCTGGAACCAAATGCTTTTGAATCGGATACATCTTCGGCGCAGATCTGGGTAAAAAACTCCCTCAACATCTTTAAATGACGATTCCTATTGGCGGCCCCTGTAACACCGTATTCTTAAAAGAAATATGGCCCACTATGCAGCTTGATGAAAGTGTGCACAACACAGTAACTAGTTCTGGTTCCACAAATACTCCGTTACATGGAGTATTAGATTCACGACATGTAGGGCAATTTGGTTTGTTTATATTGCCGATTAGATCAAATTGGGCCTCATCAGACATAAACAAGCAATTTATAAAGTTGTTGTCTCTTCGGCCATTTCAATAATTTTTTGGCAAAATTCCATTCAAATAGGCAAATCCAGAGGGTTTAACTTGCTTGTAATTTAGACTTTGTACAGAAAAAAGTCATCATGAGTTATCCGTTGTAATGACCGTCTGCTAGCTGCGATTTGCGCCGATAAGTTTCGACAATGCTACAGCCGAGATGGTGTCTTGAACATAGGGATCTCGATGGTACGGTTTTTGTGCGCTGCATCGAGATTCAGCAGACAAGTTTACCAGCCTTGTAATGGTCCATGTAAAGGGGGGGGGGGGCCAAACTCCCTCCTAAATTCCCATTGGACGGAAATGCAGGACTGCAAAGCCAGGTACCAAGGCACTATTTAAATCCTCTTTTCGGTATCCTAAGCGTTCATTTCAATAAATCGATATACTAACCTTTCAAATAATTTAAGAATAAGCTGACTGCTTACGCAAAAAAAAGTTATGACGTTTTGTTTTTGTAGCGATTCGTGCTCCACCCTGTATTTACATAAGATTTAATCAATAAAATGTTTGATACATATTTTTTCTTGAATACAAAATTTTAAAAATTCAGTTAAATTTAATTAAATCATCAACAAAATATCTTTTTATAAGTAGATATTATGAATATACTTAGAAATAAAGATCTACTGGATAAAAATCAATTCGAAATGTACGCAGAATAAAAGAAATTCGTATCAAAAAAATGTTCTGCCGCATGCTCGTCTTGCTATACTTATATATTCGGTTGGATGAAAGTTTTTGCTATATAATAAAACAAAGAAACATTAAACTGGCTAGACGATTTATTCAAAAAAAAATAATAGTAATGGGTGATCAATTTGAAGGCATTTTTTTTTCAATATAAAAAAGAAATACAAAAGTTCAAGTCAAGTGTGGAATCTTTATGGCTAATTCAAAAGGATATTTAATGCAATTTATTTTGTTACCATAATTTATTTCAAATGTTGGCCGCAACTACGCCTCAGGGTCCAACTTTGGATGACTCGTGGTTTTCGCGGTGTACTTCTTTCCATGATGAAATGGCAAACAATACTGACAAAAAAAACAGTTCAACACAACTCACGTTAAATCTGTGAAATAAAACCTCTAGATTGATCACCCGTTACAAATTTGAAAAGATATGGACCTATGATTCTACGAGCCCATAAACCGCACCAAACCGTAGTTTTCGCGTTGTAAGTCTTTCGCTGATGAAATGGCAAACAATTTTGAAAAGAACAAAAATAAAGTTAAACACAACTTACGCGTAATCTTTGAAAATCCCCCATTGAATAAATACCTCTAGATTGATTAACCTATTTTACTTTAGTAGCACATTGTAACACAAGAAAGACCACATTTATGCAATTCCTTCAACAAAAGGACCAAAAAGGACACACTAAAAATAGTGATATCGATTTTACGTCTTCGGTGACTCCCACTGAAATTAAACATTTTTGTAGGACATAAAAATACTCAAAATCCTTTTTTCACTTTTCTCGAAAAATGGTCGAAAAGAACACATTGATATTTCAATGTGTTCTTTTCGAATGTAAAAAAATTAGAATGTAAAAAAATTGTACGAAAATATTATCCATACGGTTTAACTTAAGACACCTCATCTGGAAAATTCACTAAAATTTACATATATCTTTAATTAGTTTTTAAATTCTTGCATGCGGCATTGCATTGCAAAATGAAAAAAACTTCCGCAGCCCATATATAATACTTGACCTAGCAGAACCCTGTCCTTTTGGGGTTTACTATACCCATCTATGTCTTTCAATTGCAAAAAGAATCATACATTTATAGTTGTACGAGTTGGTTGCCCGGGAGTTGGGTGCCCATAACGATATCTGAATTTTTTTCTAAAATCGTATCTATAATTGTTTAAAACTGATACCAAACATGGACTGATATGGATAGATTTTAATGGCATTCGTTTTTGGTTTAAACCTGAAAAATGCTCAAGAATTCGCTCAGAAAATTCAGATGGAGAAACGGAATCGTTCGGTATACTTTACATGGTGTCTACCTCCATTCCTTTAAAGTGTAACAAATGTCAGCTGAAAATACTATACCACTATACCACAGTGTGTTGTCCTGTATACTTTGTAGGGACATAAATACTGTTACACACGTTTTATGCTGTAAAATAAAAAGTACTGAATGTTTTTGGACCTTTTTTTTTAATATATTTATTGGCGTATATTGTATCCAAAAAGAATCTACTTATAGGAAATGTGCGCCTTTAGCCTTTACACACGCCTTAAGTCGCACTGGTCAATCGTCAATAGCTGCACGAACCTCGTCCATTGGAAAATTGGGCACAGCTCGAACCAAAGCAGTCTTAAGAGATCCAATGTTGGGGTATCTTTTGTGACAAACCTTGTCCTCTAAAACCATCCACAATTTGTAATCCAATGGGTCCAAATCTGGACTGCCTAAGGGCCATTCTTCAGAGGAAATGAACGCTGGCAAATTGTTTCGAAGCCAGGCCTGGGACGTTTTAGCCTTATGGGACGGCGCAGAATCCTGCTAGAAAGTCCATGGCTGGTTTTGAAACAGAGAATTGTTAAGAGGCTTCACAACAGTTTCCAAAACGGTTTCTTGGTAAACTTTGTCCGATTTTTTGACTCCTTGTTCGCAGAAATGCAGGTTAGTGACCCCATCGTAAGATACAATCCCCCCAAACCCTGACTGAAACTGGGTGATGACCCTTTTCCACCCTTGGGATCAGTCCAGATGCTTCCTTAGATGACCGCGCATACACTTTTTCCTGAACGCTACAAATTTTTTCATCGGTGAACAAAATTTTTCTGTGCAAGTTATTAGCGTGCTTCACCAAAAGGAGTGGCATTTTTCAATCCTATTTTTTTTAAAGCTGCAGTCAATAAATGTCCGATACGTCGTTTGAAAGCCCCAAGTCTTTTTTAATGATTCGACTCATGAACTTTTGCGTGATATTCATCTCACGGACCATGATTTTCTGTTTTCGAAGCGGATTTCTGTGAATTCTTGATTTAACGGCTTTGATGACATGCGGTGTTCGAACAGAGCGTGGGCGGCCCGACCGGTGGCGGTCTTTTACATCTCCAGTCTGCTCACAGTTTTATGCATCGGTAGACGAACATGTGGCTAATCCCTAGTGGCCGGAGCGTTTTGAAAATATTGCTTTTTTTCATTTCACACTTGAAAAGCGCTATTACAGCGATACGGTTCTCATTATCTGATAATTATCAGACCACTCCATGATGAAAGTTGGAACAATTTTAAAATCCCGTTACAGACTAACGCTATTGAGGTTAGCTTTCAAAACCCATATGACATTAACGGGGTATATTCAGTTCTACTATTGAAATGGGTGTGTTCACTGTTGTAACAGTATTTATGTCCCTACTAAGTAAATATATTTACTTGACAGCCCAAGACTTCCCATAAATCAGCAAGGGCTCACAAACCATCCCATAATGTTCTGGGACATATGTGTATCACTACAGATTTTTTTATAAATGCAAATATGAACCTATATTAAGGTTCTGAACCAATTTGGGGCTCGGCCAGGATCATATGGGTTCTGGGGGCCCTAAACCGGCCCAGTAAATCGTGGATGTATGAAATATAACAAATATAGCTATAATTTTATGATTCGACTTAAAGGACCCTTGACACATGGGGTAGGGTCCCTAGGATCTCAAAATATGAGTACTCAGAAACACTGGAATTTAGTAATTAATCTAAATATGTACTTCCTTTCTACAAATTTTTTAAGCTTTGGGTAAATTTTAGCTAGGTGTTAGAGGCCTAAATATCAGCATATGTTAATGTGGAATAATAATTGCAACCATTGAATTCATTTTTAAAAGAAAAAACATAAATAAGTGACAGCGCATAGAGAAAGGGACCTAGTGGTTTTTTTTGATGTGGACAACATCTGAGCATCGAATGAGATCGATCCCATGCCCCAAAAGCGTTCCCTTCCAGAGATATGCGCGTTTATGAAAGTGATGGTACACCAAAGATACATTAATGGCTCTCCTGAACAAAACTGGTTTTTACCCTTAGGTCCCTTTCTATTTTGAGCATCACATATGTGCTTATCTTGAAAACTTCCTACTGGACCGAGTCATAAAAGTCCAAAAATCTTTCCCCTTCAGTGAATAATGTGCGACTAATTTAGAACAATAGTGGTGTTTCAGGCTAAGTCTCGATAAATAAGACTGTATGTACTCGTAGAAGCGACCATACTTAATTCATTTGGTAACAAAAAATGCCAATATGGATTATGCCTATAGAAAAAGTACTGCTTTACTCGAATCTTAAATTTTTTTACAAAAACAATATGTTGTTACCGTTTTAGTACATAGCCTGGCTAGACACTAACAACTACTAAAATATGTAAAAAGAAATAGTTTCTAATTTTTTTAAACACTAATTTTTGCCATTTTTAGTTAACAGATGACCTAACTATTGCGATTGTCCTATGAAGCTTAATAATCGAGGCATACCTAAAACACTGATAATATCTCTCTAAGATATTAACATGGTTATATTATTCCAAGCTCCAGGGAAAATAACCCATACAAATGAACAGAAAGCCGAAAAACGGCAAAAAAACTGATTAAAAGGTTGCAAAACATCAATTTATTTTTTAATTATTTATTGAAGTTACGACGGTGTAAATAACTCATCTAGTATCTATTTCTTTTTAATTAATTACAGTAGTTTAAAAAAGGTTTAGAGAGTGAACTTAAAAAGCTACCCTCTCAGAAATATCTTATCTAGTTGGAATATCATACAGACTTCCTCATTATAGTATGTCTTTATTTCGAAAAAGTTTTTGGACTTTATACCGAACTTATATTCCTATAACTTAAGATACATTTTTACTTATAAACGCAATAAACTTTATTTAGTTCACGTATTTTTGACCGCCTTCCCTAAAAAATATGTACCACTGTGCATAAGCAAAACCATAAAATTTTTGAAACCGCAGTATTTGAAGTTTGTGGCATTGAAATGGTTGAACTGGTCGGTAGTTTGCAACATCTCCAAGTCCGTCTCTCTGCCTGTCTGTCGGTCGTGCAACATGTAGACGTGGCATTGGAACAGCAGCCACCACCACAACAACAACTGCTGCAAAATATTATAATAATGAAATTGCAACAGTATCTAAACAACGTACATCAACGTCATCATCGTCATCATTGAGAATAACAAATTTTCTCATTTCGTTTTTATGCTTTTAGAATTCTGCATCGCTGGGTCTGCTAATTTATGTGTTCTACAGTGTTGCGGCATTGACGCAACTATTTCTGTACTGCATTGGAGGCAGTTATATCAGCGAAAGTGTAAGTACTCTATGCATAGTTAAGAGTTTTTGGCCACATGGTCGGGGATGGTGCTATATTATTATTAAAAGGGTTGTGGTGTTTTGGTTAGTTTAATGATTACGTTTTTTTATCGCCAGAATCAGCGGGGTTGAAAATAAGGCAGCATGGTTAGATATTATTTTTTCTTAATGTTTTAATAGAAACCATTTTAATCACTAGAAGCTCTTGTATTATATATTTGCCAATTATGTAAGAAAAATTAGAACAGGATATAATTAAGGAAAATGAGATTAAAAAGTGTCTAGTTCGATTAAATTTGTATATACTTTTCAACTCCACTCGGATAATCAACAGGGAATACAGCTGGTAAAGCGAGCAAAATGAAAGTGTATAACTATATTCATTAACAGAATTGCAGTTGGTTGCTTATTTACCTTTGCGGACCCCTACTAGAGTTAAGCGTGTTTTCAAAAGTATTAAGTATATGCGGCCATACGAGGGCGGTTCGGAAACTTCTCAGCCTAGCACAAAAAGCGCGGTATAAACAGAAAAAAGTTAAGTGTTTTGAAAACTGCCATCTCTGCTATGAACACATGTTTCGATCTGGCAACTCCTTCATATAGAAATAGGTGTTCACAAAAGACGCATCCGCGATTTTTTTACAATGGAAAAATTAGAAATGCGTGGTGTCATTAAATATTTACATAAAAAAAAAAGGTTTATCGGGTGAAAGTGCTCCTTCATATGCAACAGTAAAAAATTGGGTTGCTGAATTTAAACGTGGACGTACAAGCATTGAAGATGAACCACGTAGTGGACATCCAAAAACAGCAACAACAACAGAAATTGTAGCCAAAGTGCATGATATGGTATTAAATGATCGACGAATAAAAGTGCGTGAAATAGCTAATATCATGGGCATCTCAAATGATCGAGTCCATTTAATTTTGCATGAAGAACTACAGATGAAAAAGCTTTCTGCAAGATGGGTGCCGCACTTGTTAACAGTCGACCAAAAACGCATAAGAATGAACATTTCTCAAGCTTGTTTGGATCGTTTTCAGCGAAATAAAATGGATTTTAAGCGTCGTTTCATAACTGCTGATGAGACATGGATCCACCACTATACTCCGGAGACAAAAGAACAATCCAAACAATGGACTGAAGCTGGAGGAAGTGCCCCAAAGAAGGCAAAAACAATTCAATCGGCTGGTAAGGTTATGGCAACGGTTTTTTAAGACCTCAAAGGTATTTTATTGATTGACTATCTGCAAAAGGGTAAAACAATAAATTCAGAGTACTATTGCAACCTTTTAGATCAATTAAATGTACAAATTCGAGAAAAACGTTCTGGCTTACAACACAAAAAAATAATTTTTCATCAAGACAACGCACCAGCGCACAAGAGTGTTTTAACAATGGCTTAAGTCAACGAATTAAAGTACGAATTGCTTGACCACCCACCTTATTCTCCTGATTTAGCTCCCAGTGACTTTTACCTGTTCCCAAATTTAAAAAAAAAAATCCTTGCTGGCAAGCGTTTTACCTCAAATGAAGATGCAATTACAGTTGTAAACCACTATTTTGAAGACATTGAGGAAAACTATTTTAATCAAGGGATAGAATTGCTAGATAAGCGTTGGACTAACTGTATTGAAGTTTCAGGAGATTATATTGAAAAATAAAAATATTTTTGAAAAACTAACTATTCTCTTTCATTGATAGGCTAAGAACTTTCCGGCCGTACACTTTCAAAAATATGCTCGGCCAAGCAGTTACCGTTAATGGTGTTCGCTATCGCGAGCTTATAAAGAACTTCTTGTGGCTAAAAATTGAAGATACGGTTCTGGACGATATGTGCTTCTAACAGGATGGATCCACTTGCCACACAACCAACGAAACGGTGGCTCTATTGTGCGAGAAATTCAATGGCCGTTTTCTCTCACGACGTTAATTGGCCGCCACAATTATGTGATTTGATACCGTTGGAATTCTTTCTTTTGATATATTTAAAAAAAAGTCTACGTCAAAAACAATTCAAAAGGGTTAAGTGTGAGATAATTCGGCACATTAACGACATTAAACCTTCAATAGGTCTCAGAGTCATTGATAATATAGACCATCGGATAGAGGTATGCCACCGAAGCCGTCGAGACCATTTAGCCGTTGTTTTGTTTTACGCATAATTGCCATAGGTCCTCATATTATAATATAAAATACAGGGTGTCCGCCGGGAAGGTATACCACTTTGTTTCTTTATAATTTTTGATTAAATAAAAGAGAATCGATCTTATATTGATAAATGTTTTATTTAATGCCGGCAATTATGTATGGAATACAATATAAGATAAATGTCCGCCTCTGTTAGCCTGACAAATGCGAGCCCTTTTGAGCATACCTATACTTTTCATTACATTCAGCACGGCGTCGAGTTGAGGTTGATGGATTGTTTTGACCGCGTTGCTGGTCCTAAAAACTGTTGCTACAACATGCATTTATATATTAACTAAGCGTCATTGTAAATTCATGTTGAACCGGCGACTGGACCAGCTTGAATCAAAACGGAAAGTCGGTTGGGGTCAGAACATTCACGATTCGTAAAATATAAAATCCGACTTTAAGCTAACCTGCCTAGCAATCAGTTCTTAATAACGCCGAGTTTTGTCTTTATCGCTCGAAAGTTTGCTTAGGCCACGCCTACAGTTAACAAAAACTAGTATTCTTACAGATAATGTTACGAGTACACAGTGTAACAATTTATAGGTAAACGTAATAGGGAAAAATAGAACAAATAGTGTACAGGATGATTCATTCACGACTGGACAAGTTTTACCAGCGTATTCCTTGGCTCATTTCATGAAAATAAGTCCACCTACGACCATGCCCGAAAATGCAAGGGAGGTAATGGCAGCGAGTTGAAAATTTTCGGTTTGGTGGGTAAAATTGCTAAATTCTGTTTTCAGCCAATCTTGCAGTACGTTGTGGTCCATACTTGGACCAATCACCTACAGACCCTCTTTCTTCGAAATCATTCACAACACGATAAATAGTGCGTTTTGTTGGCACGTTGTTTCTCCCAACAATTTCACGTAACTTTCTTATCCTCACAGTAATCGATGATTGAGTTTGATAAAAAAAATTTAACGGTTTGTCGAATATTTTTCCATAATAAATTTGCCACGTCTCTACTTCAACAGCCAAATATGAATTGCCAAGACTTATGTTTTATTTACAACTAACATCGTGCGTTTTAGTTGGACCACCCTATATATTAAGATAAATTAAATATTAAGTTAATCTTTACATTACGAGTCCTTTTTGGCTCCAGGAGAAATGAATTTAGCTCGATGTTCAATTCAGCTGGGTGTTGGTATCATTCTCTTCATCCTAAATCGCAAATAACGAACTATTTTTTTTCTTTAACCACTTTTGGAATAAGAAATTCTATCAAAGGACCGCCACTTCTTCAAGCTTTAACAGCAATAGCTATTTTTCCAACATGGTGTTCTGACACAACTGACCTCTTAAAATATTTAATTTCATATCGCATTATGAATTAAAATGAAACCCCCCATGAATTCATTTAAAAATCCGACAAATTGCAATCTTAAATATGTATTTTCGAAATCCTTGAAATTCACGTATTTTCACGTTTCAAATACCTTGACCTTGATTCTCCCGCCTCACCAGCGCACCACGTCACTGGGAAAACAGTAGAAAAAAGACACCCTGGCAGGAAAGTGAAACAAAAAGTACACAGCGGAATTAAAACAATTACTTCAACTTGTAGATACACAAGGACCAGTAGAAATTCACACATGTATTATACATACATATGTATGTACGAGTATGTAATTACACTTGTATTTATTAGAGTGGTCAAAAAATAAAACTTAAGTTCGGGAAATGCAAACCACTGGCGAGCAAAATGGCGTGGCACCGTAAATTTAACTCTAAACTGTGAAAAGTGGTATCTCGTGAACTCTACGAAGGTATTAGATGGGAAAAATGGTGGTGGTGTAAAACACAACCTGGTGGAAAATTGGAAGGTAACACGTCTCCTTGAACACATTTTCATTTTTTATCGCAATCCATGATTCAGGGTATATAAGCTTCGCCCCTGCCGAACTTAATTTTTCCAGTTCTCCTTGAATTTTTCCATATTTGAAGTAGATGCGCTATAAAATTTTTCCATATTTAGATCGTATTCACTCAGAATGAAGAACATAATTCTGTCATCTTTCATTCAGCCTGCTGTCTAAATATTTCAACCACCCTAATGTACATATCCAGAGGAATGTGTGTGTAAACTACGGAATTTGTCGGTGTTTCCTTAGCTGTGAAACGTGATTTTACTCTTGTACTTCTTTACAGCATGACAATATTTTAATTACTCTTTCACGAGAACTACGACGATGAAGCTAACAACAACATCAGCAAATGAAATAACAAAACGCCCAAACGACAACAAACAAGAATGGCTGTGCAGCAAATCAGATACATTCATTTAATAAAAAACTACGAACACTACCTGAATGAGTTACGGTAACATACGACACTGACAGCAGAACGGACGGACGGACGGACGGACAAGAGTATCCAGCAAATACTTATGCACTTGAGAATATGTCGCCAAACATATGAGGGTAGTGTAATTGAAGGGCAACAACAAATGTTCGTTACTTATTTATATTAAAATTATCGTACAATTTAAATTAACCGTATCCACGTCCCACTGCAGGTGGACTAGCATGGCATCATCTATGAATTATTTGTTGATAGGTGTATTTTAATGAAAAGCATCTTTAAAGATTCTGCATTAGAACTTTTATATCAGTATTTAAAATCGATCTTTCGTATCGTCAACAATTCTAAAGGGTGGTCCAACCATAGTGCATGATATTAATTGTGAGTCACACCTTAACGTCAAGTTTTTGGACCAACATACTTTAACAATTCTTTGTTTCAGTGTTTGATAAATTTACCTACTCGTATAGAGAGTTACAAAAATGAGCAGCGCGTAAAGATTGTTGAAGCCTTTTACGAAAATTGGCGTTAAAATCAAAGTGCACTTCGTGATTTTTTTGGTGAGCATAATCGCCTAAAGGTGTCCACAAGCGGAAAAATTGTGCTCAAAATTTCAGCAAATTAGCTTCAGCCAACAGGTGTAAAAATATCTTGATGGTGTTCGCTGCAGAAGAGCCGTCAACCACTACTTATGAATTATGTTTTGCTATTGCGAGACGAAAACAGACTTTTTTTTGGAAAATTTAGAATATGGACGGCCAATTGAGGTCAATACACCCGAAAATTTCGAAAAAAAAATCCACGATATAGTGCTGGCCGATCGAAGAGTAAAAGTGCGTATGATTGTTGATGCCATAGGCATTCCATATGGAAGAGTGGTTTCGATTTTACATAAGTTGGATTAAGGAGAGCTGTCTGCCAGATGCGTGCTGCGTTTACTCTCAATTGACCATAAACGTAATCGTGCGATAACTTCAAATGATTGTCTGGAGTTGTTTAATCGCAATTCGAATAAGTTTTTGTGGCACTTTGTAACTATGGATAAAACATGGATCCATTACAACACTCCGAAGACCAAGCAGCAGTCTAAATAATGGGTTTCTCCGGGTAAACCGGCTTCGAGAAAGGCCGAGGTGACTTTTTCAGCCAATAAGATGATGGCAACAGTTTTTTGGGATAAACGTAACGACTATACGCCTTAGAGTTGTGCTACTTAGCGTATGATTGAATGGCGTTTTGGTATGTGAAAACAAACGCTTCCTCGTTTCGTCTCCATTGTCCTATCTTAAAACAGACGACTGGAAGACAGATGGGCTTTGAGACTTCCCCCTAGATTTAACACCACAAGATTAATATATATATATATATATATATATATATATATATATATATATATATATATATATATATATATATATATATATATATATATATATATATATATATATATATATATATATATATATATATATATATATATATATATATATATATATATATATATATATATATATATATATATATATATATATATATATATATATATATATATATATATATATATATATATATATATATATATATATGTATATATATATATATATATATATATATATATATATATATATATAATATAAAAAAAGTGTTGGGAATGATAAGTAAAATGCAACAGTGGAGAATTTGTGGACCGGTGGTATAGGGTAGGCCATTTAAAATTTGAACTTTTAATCGGCTGTAAAAAAAGTACTGTTATTTTATAAAATTTCTGGTTTAATTGCAAAGTTCGAACTTTGTCATTTAATCAAGGATACTATCCGATGCGTTTTCGCGTCGCCTAATGGGCTGAATATTGTTTATAATGAGATGAAGAATTTTTCGGAAAAATTGTGTTTTTAGATAGAGCTCATTTTTACTTGGTGGCTATGGTAATATGCAAAATTGCCACTTGCAAGTGACTATTGAGAAGCCAATGCATTTACAACGAGTCACCATCTGGTGTGGATTTTGGGGTGGAGCATATTGGGCCATTTTTCTTCGCAAATGAGCAAGAAGCCGCCATTATCGTCAACGGTGAACTTTACCGCGCCATACTCAACGAATTTTTGTTTCCAAAAATTCAAGAGAATGACATGGCAGACACTTCGTTTCACCAAGACAGGGTCACATGTCACAGAGCCAACGCAATCATTGATATTTTACGAACTTTGAAAATCTAATAATCAGCCGAAATTTGCAGTTTGGCTTATTTTCTGGGGGAGCCATTTAGGATAAATGTTACGCAAAACATTCACAGACTATTGAAGAGTTGAAACATGAAATCGATGTTGTCGACCCGAAACAATCGCAAATTCACCGTAAAATTGGGTTGATCGGATAAATGATATCGTGTTCCATTATTTAATGACAAAGTTCACACTTTCCAATAAAACCAGAAATTCGGAAAAATTATCAGTACTTTTTTTACAGCCGATTCAAATTTAAAATGTTAAATCGCCCATCCTATATAATAGTTGGTGTGCTTGACTGCCCACAAATCGGGATGTGAAGATGTTAAATTTTTTGAGGAGGAAATTTGCTTTCTCATAAATGCTTTAAAAAAAGTAAAATCTGTGAGCAATGTAAAAGTTTCTCTGAAAAATTATATTTATCTCTCTTCAGCCGATATTTAACTAGGTCTCGGTCTGCAAGTAGCACCATTCTGTTGGAACCACATATCGATATTCTTAATTTCTGGCTACAAGAAGTTCGTTTTCATATCGCGATCGTGATAGTTGATGGCTCTTCTTGTGCACTATAACGAATAACATCTATGTTTTTCGCAGAACAAACTGGGCAAACATGCACAGGTATTTTCGCAATTCCAAGAGACGCAGTTTGCTGAAATTTTCTCACACTTCTCCCTATTGTAGATACATAAGTCCAAAGAAATCACGAAGTGCACGACATGCATTTTGATTTGAACGCATATTTTCGTAAAAGGCTTAAACAGTCTTAACACGTTGCTCACTTGTGTACCTCTCTTTGGTTGAATTTGTCAAAAACTGAAACAAAGAAATGTCAAATTAAGTATGGCAAAAACTATGACGGTTGGACCACCCTTTATAAGATACTCGTATGTCACCAATGTAAAAGCTTTTCTGAAAAATACGTTATCTGTCTTTAGACGACATTTTACAGTAGGTCCCGGTCAGTGAGAATAAGGATCAATTATATCGAGTACAGCTCAATAATTCCAGAGAAGTTCCATGTTTCATGGAATTTTTAGGGAAACCTAATAGTTTATGGGTTTTTGTTCTGTTATGAATATTTGTTGTTGTTATTTTGAAAAAATAGTGAATTACTCCACAAGCTAATTGCTGTTGTGTGTCATATGGGTAAAGAAAAGTAAGTCAGGCAAAGTTGAGGTAAAGACATCTATATATCTATCTAGATCTATACATAGTAGGGACATAAATACTGGTACACACCATTTATGCTGTAAAATAAAATGTACTGAATGTTTTTTGGCCAATTTTTTTTTAATATATTCATTGATGTACTTATATATTGTATTCAAACAGAATCTACTTATTCGAAAAGTCCACCTTTACACACGTCTTAAGTTGCACTGGCCAATCGTCAATAGCTGCACGAAACTCGTTCATTGGAAAATTGGCCACAGCTCGAACCAAAGCTGTCTTAAGAGATCCAATGTTGGGGTATCTTTTGTGACAAACCTTGTCATCTAAAACCGTCCACGATTTGTAATCCAACGGGTTTAAATCTGGACTGCCTGAGGGTCATTCTTCAGAGGAAATGAACGCTGGCAAATTGTTTCGCAGCCAGGCCTGGGAGGTTTTAGCCATAGTGTCCGGCGCAGAATACTGCTGGGAAGTCCATGGCTGGTTTTGGAACAGGAAATTGTTAAAAGGCTTCACAACAGCTTCCAACCAGGTTTCTTGGTAAACTTTGGCCGATGTTTTCGCTCCTTGTTCGTAGAAATGCAGTTCAGTGACCCCATCGTAAGGGAGGCCCCACCAAACAATGACTGAAGCTTTGTGATGACTCTTTTCCACCCTTGGGATCAGTTCAGATGCTTCCTTAGATGACCGCTCATATACGCATACACTCTATCATTTTGCTTGTTAATTTTTTCCTGAACGTTAAAAATTTTTTCATCGGTGAACAAAATTTTTCTGTGCAAGTTATCAGCGTGCTTCACCAAAAGACGTTTGCATTTTCCAAATCTATTTTTTTTAAAGCTGCAGTCAATAAACGTCCGGTACGTCGTTTGAAAGCCCCAAGTCCCAAGTCTTTTTTATTGATTCGACTCATACACTTTTACGTGATATTCAAATCACGGGCAATGATTATCTGTTTTTGGAGCGGAATTCTATGAATTCTTGATTTAACGGCTTTGATGACATGCGGTGTTCGAAGAGTGCTTGGGCGGCCCGACCGGTGGCGGTCTTTTACATCTCCAGTCACCTCAAACAGTTTTATGCATCGGTAGACGAACATGCGGCTAATCCCTAGTGGCCGGAGCGTTTTGAAAATATCGCTTTTTTTCATTTCACACTTGCAAAGCGCTATTACAGCCATAAGGTTCTATTTATCTGACCACTCCATAATGAAAGTTGAAACAATTTTAAAATCCCGTTACAGACTAACGCTATTGAGGTTAGCTTTCAAAACCCATATGACATTAACGGGGTATGTACATTTCTACTATTGAAATGGGTGTGTTCAATGTTGTAACAGTATTTATGTCCCTACTAAGTATATACGAATTATTGATAGGCTTAGATTAGATTTTGCATATGAGAAGCATACACCGAAGAGAGTGAGGACAAAGGCGACTCACTGGAACAATTCCTGCCATATTGACAGACTTCCCAACTAACGATTTTTTAGTACGAGAACATTTACTTTCGTTCTTACACACATGTATGTCGATGATTTGAATGTTTCTAGAGATATAGAAAAATTACTTATATATTGTCGCCTCTACAATGAAGGAGGGCTTTCCTTTGTCCCCATGCACACTAGGCAACTTTACTTGCCGAAACTCTCAGTTTGTAAAAGAAAGTGGTAAGGGAGTGGAGAAATTTGCTACAAACTAAGAGTTGCAGCAAGTAAAGTTGTCTACTATAAATACCGACTTATGTTAAATTTTTTTGGGTTTTTGTTCTGTTATGATCAAATAGTTTAAAACTTAGAAGAAACTCAATCGGTAGGCAACTAACTTTCACCTTCGTAATTGGCAAACTTGATTGCTCCACGTTCAGAGAGATGCCATATGGTACGCTAGCAGTTGTAGCCTTTCCTAATTCACCAACTTATTAAACTACTCGTCTTCCACCTTAGGTATTTTTAGCTATATTTTCCAAAGCATTTTTTGTGCCATCTCCTCTTGAGCCATTTCACACTCTCTTGTAATCTTCACCATTTTCCTTGTCTTCTTTCCGTTTCACATGTGTCTATCTTCTTACGGCGGTTGGGTTTTGTTCTACCACGCGTGCTTACATTTGTGTCATCATTCGTCCGCCCCCACCGTCCGCAGAGCATGGCAGTGGCAGATACGTTGTATGACATCGAGTGGTACAAGTGCGATGTTAAAACTAGAAAAATGATTTTAATGATGTTGCACCGCTCTCAAAAGGCAACAGCGATTGCAGTACCATTTTTTACACCATCACTGTCGGCCTTCAGTTCGGTAAGTGGAAATGTAAATAACAGACGGAGAGAGGAGAGAAAAAAATAGCAAAAAAGAACACAAAATGACGATAATGGAACGAGCCTTCTTTAATGTCGGTCTCTCCCTCTCTCCTTAAACAATCACAAATGTAGAAAAAAACAACACACGCACATACTCATGCACGAATACGGAGATACCAGGTCCTATGTATGTCTATGTGTAGGTGAGTCTATAGACACTGAGAAAACATTTACTCAGGTTGACGATACTGTTGATGACGGTGACGTTGATAGTGACTGCGGCGCACACATTGGACATTGGCGAGGAGGATTTTCAGATGTCAAAGAGGGGGAAAGGGGTGGTTGTTTGCTTGGTTAGTTACTTTATTTCAAGGAATTTTATGTCATTTTTGCACCCATTGTCTGTCTATTTTTATGCGTGTGTGTGACCAACATTTACCGACGGTAAATTATGTTTTACTTACAGCAAATTACCACGGATACGAACGAAGGTTGCTGGAGATTGTAACGACTTTTAAAAACCCCTTCCTTCAAACCAAAACGCTAATGACGGGAAAACGGGGTTTTCTACCGTAAAAACCATTGAGAAAGTATTTTTTGCATAGTCGGGAACATTATTTTGTATATAAGTACACGTTAGCACATTCGCTGTACTTCTAAGTGACTTCCTTGGTATGAGTCTTATGAATGCATATTGCATAGCTAGACTACAAATTGTCTCCAGTGGAGGCGAGATGATCATTCTTTGTTTCTGCATGAACACATTTCTTTAAATATCAAAGGATAAAGATAATTTAGAAGAACTTGTATCTGATTTAAGATGGAAAAATGACACGGTGTACATCAATTATGTGACGGGTACATGGTCAATTGTATGTATATATTTAGTCCTTTAATTCCTCCAAGGAACATAGGGCCAGCTATCGGATTTATTTTATCCCAGCTACGTTCAGTTGGTCCTATTTTTTTCTCGAGCTGCCTTCCCATGTATTTATAAGTATGCGGGTTTCAGTTCTAGACAGTTCTGGATGTTGTTGTTATAACAACAACATATTTTGTTTTGGAGTCCTGTTCGTCTACGGGGGATCTCCTTCAATATCCAGGTAAGGGAAACGCGCCATTTCGACTGAATGCGTCCAAAAAGACCTGGGGGTCAGCTGAGTGGGCATGGCCGGACAATTGAAAAGGTGCATTCCGTGTGGTCCCTGATGGCAGGCGGGACAAACGTCAATAACGTAAGCATGCGTTCGCGCACAATACGAGCGGCTGCACCATAAATAACTCAGCTGAGCCAGAAACACGCGCGTCTGCCGAGGTAGCGTCTTCTCCTCTGGTGAATTCTCCGAGGGATGTTCACTTTTTCGCACTAAGATACTGACGTATCTGGGGATCGGAGAATGTGAGCCATTTAATAATTCTATACCATAAATAAAGGGATTACTTGCCCTTTTGAATAAGCCAGTAATGCGCGTGTTTTGGTAACACTTCTAGCGCATATATTCGCTCAGTTTATTAGAAGATCCTAATAGCTTTAAGATACATTTCAAATTGTAGTTTCATTAAACATAATGTGGATTCATCAAATATTTTGAAATCGTGTTTTATACGACTTTCAGAACATCGCATGATTTAGAGATTCTTTTAATTTGTGAAGAAGACTCAGAGATTTCAAACGGCATTTTCTCTTGTCGCCTTAATTCAATACAAAAAAGCAAACAGTTTAAAGAAAGTGACATATAATACCTCCAAAGTGTTGTCAAAATGCATTTTTCCATTTCATTTTATATAAAACTTTTAACATTTTCGGTACTTTTAAAAAGCAAGCGTTAATCTAAGCTAGCAGTGCAACCACAACATGCCTTATATACGGAAAAACCACTTCTGTTGTTTTTTGTACTTTTCCAAAACAAACATGGTTGAAAAATTATGGACCGAATGTCGCGTTTTTGTTTACACTTCGTTTAAGTCCGCCGTGGGACTTTACATAACTTTCCTATACTGACTTTAATGCGAAAATAAAAGACATGTAAAAACTTCCTCTTATTAGAAGTTCGGCAACGCTTTTAAACAAGCTATCCGTGATCTGTTAGTATATAATTTAAGCCATGCGAAACACACATATCGAGCCATAAGCGCTAACCTATCGTAAGTCAAATTTTTGGAAAAAAAATTTTATTGCTGAAAAATAATCGTTAGGACAAGCCTCATCGTTTTGTATTTTTAAAATGACAAAATTGTTAGTAAAACATCAAAAAAAAAGCTTTTGCATTTTATCGTAAATGATTGTTTAAATTTTATTGTGTAGCAATTTTATCGTAAGTCACACATCAAATTGCTGCAGCAATCGCAAATGTGTTCAGATTTTTTTTTTGTTTTTTGATACAGTTATATGAGTAGGTAGAAATCTTAAATTTTTGCATTAAAACATTTGCATTTTTAATAAAGTTGTTTGAAATAAATAATAAAAACCGTCTCCTGTAAAATTTGCATTTTTTCACTTACGATAGGTTAGCGCTTATGGCTCGATATATATGGACTCATATTAACTTTAAACAAATTTATTACTTAACTCTTTACGCAACATTAAAGTCCAGCATCATCAACAACCAAAACTACCTACCGCAATGTAAATGTTTTAAAGACACCACATAAATTTCACAAAAAAGAAACACTCTCCCTTTCATTCAGCATCTGAAGCATACACAAACATCGTGCACACAGAATCCTTATTATTATATAATTATAGTATAATAAGTAAATGTTTATTTTTCATTTTCGTTTTTTAATGTTTGTGCTATTTTTCTCTCTTATCAAATGCCACGTTGTTGTAAGCATTCGTCCTTTCAGCCCATCATCAGCTCGACTGATGCTGTGTCAACCCTCTTTATCTGTTGTTTCTGCTTACACTCTCTTTCACAGATTATAAGCACAACCGGTTCGTATATTGCTTTATTAAAGACATTTCTCTGAAAGGAGAAAAAAACACAGATGAAAAACCGCCACACACAACAAAAAAAAAAACACAACGAACCAACATCAAATTAAACAAACAAAGAAACCCCATAACAGCCGCAGAAAATGGATGGAAACTGGAAAATGAACTAATGACAGTGGATTTACATTTGTTTGGTTTCGCTCGACAAGCGAGTAAAGAACAGACAGAGCACCCAGGGCCATGGCCAGCAACAGCACCATCACCAAGCACCATCGCCACAATGGCCGCCCACTCCACCGTGGATGGGACAACAGCAATGACATCGCTGGGAAACAATTCCACACTAAGCGCAAATATAGTATTTAAATCCTGAATGACATATTGTTGGATTTTGTTGATTTGATTGATATGTTCTATTTTCGGTGGCTAAAGACCAAAGCAAGCGAGTGTCTGGTTATGCACGCTGAAGGTTCCGTTTGCCGCACGGTTATTGTGAGTGGTACAAATGTCCGTTGCATGGTTTCCGCTGGCGGAATATGAACAATTTATTACTTTTGAGATTTTGAAATTAATGATGTTTTTCCGGCTTCCTTTTTATTTTTGTTTCAACTATATTAAGGGCTAGATGTATGTAAGTGCCCGCGAGTGTGTGTGTGTTTGTTAACTGGCTATGGAAAACCGAAACTGAAATAAATGAAGAAAGAAGAAAAAAGAACCATCGCCCGAGAAAGGAAAGCCAAATCATTTCATTTTCTTCTAATCTCAGTCGTCAACAGAAGGTTCTCAATCATAAATGCTGACAGGCTTTCGGAAGGGTGCGCGAGTGCAATTTTCGGGGTTGGCGCTATTAATCAACTCTTTTTGTGAGGGCATTCACGGCGTATGCGTATCATTAGCGGCATATTTAATATTAATCATACGCTTCGGTGTACACATTATATGTATTTTCCCATTCTCAGTCAACGGCTGTCGTAATTTTTTGGAGAAAGTTGATTCAAATTTTAGAAAATATGGTCCCATTTTAATCACTAGGCCAAACTAAAACAAGCAAACAAATGAGTGGTTGTGAGAAATTCGCAATAAATTGCGAGATATGACAGCTACTGAAAGGGAATTAAGAACTACTCCTTTTTTAAGAAAGACGTCTATATCAAGCCTTTGTCCACAATGCGGGATGGTTTATAAATGGGTAAATGTAAGTCATTTGTGGTTTATGGGTATCATTAGAGACCTGAATCATGTGAAATGTAGAACACTTCAACTTGTTTCCGGCAAGCGTCATTGTAAGTATTGAGAAAAAAAAATCTAAAATATATGAATTAAACGTGAGTACGCACATGTGAAAGGCAATTACTTTATATGCTGGAATTATGCTAAACAACAGCCAAAAAAAAAGTAAGACCACCCTTGTTTGGGATTTGAAAGCCAATAAGACTCCGTAAATATAGAGAGCACTTCAAATAGTTTCCGGTGAGCATAACGGCAAGAATTGAGGATAAAATCTTAAACATCCAACAAAAGTTTTGGCTCGTTAATTAAACGTAATACAAACCGATGGGAGGTAATAATAAACTGGAAAGATAGGCTGGTTCAGAACTTAGCCATTTTACTCTAGTACCCTCCGACCACCAATCCGAAAATTTTAAAACCACTGCTCCTTCGCTCACTTGCAATTTGGGGAATGGTCGTAGATAGACATATTTTTATGAAATCAGCCAAGGTGAATTTATGTAGTCGTGAATGAATCACCCTGTGTATACACTTTATTGGGCCTCCAAAGGAACAATTAAGATCGACGGATTTCGGATTTCAGAACAATTAAGACCAAAAATATCCATAACTCTACTGACAACTAAAGGCACCGTACACTGCTGTCTCCTCGTCAATACTTAAATTGGATACAGTTAAGTTTCTAAATAGCTAAATTGTCTAAAATAAATAAATTTGATGGAGCATTTTAGAGTTGCGAACATTAAAATTCGGTTTGTTCAACTTGTATAAAATATGATTTTGAAGAAATATCTTTTAGTGGAATGGAGAACAACACCCTTTATCAGTTTAACAATTTTGATTAAATAGAATTAGAAATAGGTTAAGGTCATCGGCCCAAGTAATTAAACCCTGTACAACAGTATGGTGCTGTTCAGAACATTTGTAAAATGTATCAAATAAGCCCGCAAATTTGTCAAAAAGTTAAAATGATCAATTTTTTCATCTAAGTTGTTAGATATCATAACGACTTAGTTTCCCGCTACTTTTCGTTAACTCAATTCAAACGAATAAAAAACCGAGATTCGAACTGGTTTGAAGTACAAAATCGATTAACATATGAAGCTGCTACGTCTCGAAACTCAAAAATTAGACCGATTGTCGGAAATAATTATGCCGAATTTGAGATACATAGTACCAACCAGCGTCTAACTGACGCTGGTTTCAGAACGTGAAGAAAAACTGCGGAACAAAGTCATACATACATATTTCTCTCAACATCCCGTTAGGAAACAAACGGGGAACTTCTCTCAAATTAATGCGCCTTGCACGATATAATTTTTATAATTACTAACCGAAAGATACTGTTTAATGCCGGCTGCAAACGGATTGGTGTTTGGAGGGCACTAGGGTAAAATTGGTAAGTTCTGAGCCAGTGGTCGAAGCCCAGAGGTCGTACTGTTCCAAAGTTATGACTATTTGACTAAGATGTAAACAAATTTTTTGTGTTAGAACAAATAAAAGTGTACTGTTATTTCGCTTCCAAAAAAAGCAAAAGTCAAGGGATAAAATAGACATATGCATACTCAAACAAAAGCATATTTTGCTAGAAATTCAAATACAGAGTTATCTTGTTTTTGCTGAGATTAGGATTAGGGCCGAAAGAAAGTACTCGTAGCATAGAGATGGGGAAGGCAAGGAATTTAACGACTTTTATACTTGTTAATGTTAAAAAGGCTGTTAACTAAAAATGAATAATAAATAAATAAATTATGTAAAAAACTTTCTTCTTGTAGACAATATTCCCACAAATATGGAGGTAATGTATAAGTATTTATACAACAGGTGATCAATACAGAGGTATTTTTTTATATTAAATAATAATCTAAAAATTTAAATCAAGTATGGAATCTTTATTGATCATTCAAAAGGACATTTTAAGCCTTTTACTTTTTTAAGATAATTTCCTTTAAATGTAGGCAACTGTGTTATGGAAATTAGCACTCTCTGGGAAACGGGAAGATCAGCTGTTTTTGACCAACATTTTGTTCAGTGATCAGCCCCATTTCTGGCGCAACGGCAACGGCAATAAACAAAATTTCCGCAATTGGGCTAAAGAGCAACTATAAGAGGTTCAAGAGGTGCCATTATACCCAGAGAAAACCACGGTTTGGTGCGGTTTATGGTATGGTGGAATCATCGGTCCATATTTTTCAAAAATAATGGTACGTTACCAAGAATGGTGCCCGATATCGGACTTTTTGCTACGTGCTGCATGCCAAACAGTGAACGAAAAAATCACTTTATTAAAGGAAACTTTTGATGAGCACATTAGCTCGCGTCGTAGGCCAGTGACGTGGCCTCCAACATCATGCGATTTAACATCGCTGGATTATTTTCTGTGGGTATATGTGAAGTCGGTTGTTTTCGCAGATAATCCTGATATGATTGACGCCGTGGAAGAGAATATTTGCTGCACAAAATTTTCGAAAATTGAGACTTGCCCGAAATCATTTTAAGAACATAATGCCAAACCCTTATCTTTGTAATAGAGCCAAATTCTTGGCCATAACACTATTCTTTTTATTTCTTCTTGAAAACCACACGTCTACAAAAACACCGCTTATATACATCGGGTGATTTTTTTTCAAAATAAAAAAATACAAAAATTTAAATCAAGTGTGGAATCTTTAATGTTTATTCGAAGGGACATTTTATGCCATTTATTTTTTTAATATAATTTCCTTCAAAGTATGGCCACAACAACGTCCCAGGGTGTCTATTCTGAGGGTCCAATTTTGAATAATCATTCGAGCACTTCGACCGGTATGGTGTTAATGACACGCGTAATGTTGGCTTTGGACTTTACATAGCCCCAAAGAAAAAAGTCTCAATGTGTGACCCTTGAGACTCCAAAACGTGAAATTTGCTGCTTTTCGAAATGACCTCTCAATATATCCATTGTTTGAGCAGCTGTATGGCAAGTGGCACCGTCCTGTTGAAACCAAGTGTCGTCAAGAAACAATATGCACCGATGATTTCACCAGCTTATAAACTGCACCAAAACGTGGTCCCCTTGGACCTCTTCAGATTGCTCTTCAGCCCAAATGTGGCAATTTTGTTTACTGACGTTGCTGTTGAGCCAGAAATGGGCCTCATCACTGAGCAAAATTTTGGCCGAAGCCTCATTTCCATTATACAGTTGCACAGTTAGGAGAAGTTGTGTAAGTCTTTCCATGATGAAATTTCGAACAGTTCTGAAAAAAGATAAAAAATAAAGTTTAATATAACTCACGCGTAATCTGTAAAAAACCCCTATTGAAAAAATACCTCTAGATGGATCACTTAGATACTTATTTGGCACAACATTGGATCAAACGAGGTACTAGTCTTGAATTAGAGCGCTCTTTACAATAAATATCTCACATTTAATGAACTAGGCATACTGTTTAATGCTGGCTGACAAAGCCAGAGATAAATCTCCAAGCTGACTTGGAGATTTAGCTTTTACTCCTTTGCTGGTGTTGACGAGTAAGAAACCCCGCTTCTAAAATGTGAAAAAGATTGTTTTGTGGGTGAAAACCTGAAATTTGTGTAATATTTATGCACACTGGCAAAATGCAACTGCGGTATTTATCAAAAAGTGAGTATTCATCAAAATATAATAAAGAAAATATTAGCCATATCTTCCAGCTTGATTCAATCATTCACTTTTTATTGGCTAAATGGAAAAAAACTAAATCTAGAAATGCTTCGATTAACAGTTGGTCCAAATAGAAAAATCTCTAGATTTCTTTTTTGTTTGCGAAAACCCGTCACGAACTTTAAGTACAGGGTGGCGCAAAACTACCATTGTGTTTTGAATGTTTAATAACTTTTTTATTTATTTGTTAATTATAATTATTATTATTATTTCTTATATAGTATATATAGTATATTAATGGCTTACGTATGAAAATTATATTCCGCAAGTGGTGTCCATTTTTGGCTGAGCACCTTCGTGCTCTTTCCGCGATAGCCCCAGTTGTGCGAACGTCTTCTTGTTGATGTTTTTGGACTGCCTGCTTGCTATCCAGGACACGTTGGATATTTTCATCCATGTAGACAGTACGTAGTCTTCCGGTACAAGGAAGATGTATTACTGTACCATGTGGTCGAAAATTTTCAACCAAGAGGTTTATTGTTGGTTCTGAAGGTTCAGATAAGTGTCGAATTTACGTGAGTTATCGCCATAACGGTTCTCAATTGCACTGGCGTAAGCTATAATGCGGCTACCAACGCCCCCAGTAAACTGGAGGTACCAATTCGAGGATGAGCTGTGCGGGCTTCACCTTCCTCTAGGTGGCCTCTGTGCACGCGGAGAAAAAACATGGTTACTATATGGTCACGGCAATAATAATTTGTTCGTCGCAACCATAGCATTGTTTACTAAATTTAATTTTGACAATATTAATGCCGCAACATTAATATTTTTTAAACGTAACAATAGTATTATTACCATATTAAAAAAAGAAAATATGGTTGTAGCAACAATATTAATATGGTTGGTCGACAAAGGTATTATTTTTTGAGTTTTATCATACTGTATGATTGTAATTATTCTCAATTTAAATATGCTTTTTAAGAACAATGTTATTGTTTGTTACGGATCTAATGCAATTATCATATTTTTATGTGGAAATTAAAATTTTTCAAACAAACAGCTTTGGCTTTCTTTAACGAGAATATTTTCAATAAAAATGCTTACGTTTTTTTAAATTAATTTTTTTTACTGTTAAAAAATCACTCCTATTATTTAAAATTTAATGTATTTTTAAGAAATTTTCATAATCAAATCTTTTGTAGACAACCTTACCTAATTCTAATAAATTTTATTGGGAATCATAGTGTAATTGTGTGATCATACTATGGTTGTGGAGATCCTAAAATGGTTGCGTGTGAATTATACTATGGTTGTAAGGATCATACCATGGTTGTATGTGAAACATACTATGGTTGTGAGGATCATAATATGTTTGTGGAGACCATAGTATGGTTGAGTGCGAATTATACTATGGTTGTGAGGATCATAGTATAGTTATGTGTGAATAATACTATTGTTGTGAGGATCATAATATATTTGTGACGATCATAGTATTGTTGTGACGATCATAGTATGGTTGAATGTGAATCATACTATTGCTGTGACGATCATAATATTGTTGGACCACAACCATATACCCAACAATAGTATGATGCTATTCGAATATTGGTATCCCAACCACACTTTTTTTCTACGTGTGGGTCGTAGTAACCGGCTGCTACGCAACTCCATGCCAAGCATATACTTTGCCTGCGTTTTAGGAATAAACCACAGCCAACGCGAAACTCCCGAAGGACCGTTTCCAGCAGATCAGGCTAGAACAAAGTTCTAGGGCTCGTGATCACCCGCGGCACCAGACTTGAGTCTCTGGTCCGACCTCGTATCACACGTCTACTTGCAGTTTCAGCTCCGCACACTCTGACTGGTTGCTTCAATGTCTATACCAAGAAATCGCTCTATGCCACCATCAAACATAGAGGATGAATAAGATTAATTTGAGATGTATTTTAATCTAGCAGGGGAGCTCTTGGGTTCACCTAAGGAAATTCAGGTGACCCCACTCATCCCCTGCGGGAGTTCTGAAGGTCCAGTACGCACATTAAAAAAGCAAAGATAAACACCCTGCGTCAAAACAATTGACTCTTGACTTTTAAAAAATGCAATAATTGCTGATCGTTTGCTTCATTAAAATTCTGAAATAAAAAATATAAATAAATTTAAAAAGTTATTAAACATTCAACCACAACAGTAGTTTTGTATTTTAAAGTAAAGAATTATCATCAAAAGCCCCAACAAGCTCATATCCATTTATTCCAAACACTTCCACTCTAACCGTGTGACATGCGCAATTGAACTGGAAAAAAAAAGTTCGAGTTCATAGCTCTGCAGAACTCACCGGCAACTAAAACGCTGCACCCAGTGGAGTTTTCGAAAAGAATTTTAGCAATGATTTTTCTATTCCTCACTAAATTGACACTGTTTGACGATAAATTGTCTTCTCGACAATCGCAATGGGGGCAGAGAACATGAATGGGTCAAAATAAGGAAAACAATACCCAGATTGGCAAAAATTTAAGCTCCCATAGCTGAGCACAATAATCTCTTTAATAACTGTAGAATTGAATTCATCTAAACAATATTAAGATGTCATTTTAGTATCCACTGTCTGCCGAGCAGTTAGAGGAACAAAGCTAAGTCGTTCCAGAACAACATGAGTTTATAAATATCGGCTCCATCTCGCTTTCTTTTAGATCATTCAAACCCTGACGTCATAGACAATAATCTATCCTACATTGTTTTGTAGTACTTACGTATTTTTTTTTGTGAAATATAACTCCAGATTTCTAATAAAGCATCCTTAAACCACAGGACTCGCACAAAGCTATCCAAAGTAATTGCTAGTTTCAGATTTTGTCTTTTATTTAACAATACCTCAAAGAATAAATTCTATCAAAGTCTAAACTAATCACAAATATGCAGTTGTAGTTTTTTTGGAATTTTAAACAAATAGTCATTGGAAGACAACCATTCATGTTTTGCTTACACGAGTGTAAAGAAATTTATGGAATTTTCATTAAATCTCCTGATGTCCTTTCAAATGCCATCTATCGTGTGTGTGTGTAAAATTTTATAAATACACATTTTTTTATTCCATTTAAATTTTTTTACTTCCCAGAATTTTGTTTTGCTGTCAAAGGTTCAATTACTTCAGTGTGAAGTACACTTTCTTGGCTTGACTCTGGGAAAAATACTTCATGTGGCCGACCATTGTCCGGAGCAACGAGAGACAATTGTGTGATGATATCTCTATCCATAAGGACATGCATTCAATTTGCATTTATAATTTTAGAATCCTGTAAGCAATTTCCAGAAATTAAATAAAAAGTGTGCCATATTCTTTAAGCTTTAATAAAAATATTTAACATTTACTTCAGTACACACACAAACGCACACAGGATTTAGAAATATAAATATACACTCACTCACACACACAGATATAAACTGGCACTAAGAAACAAACAAACATTCATCAAAAAATATGTGAGATATCCCTTAAGTCATCACAAACTGTTCACTGGAGTAATGACTCCAACAACAACAACAATATAAGTAGCTACAACAATGGTAAATATTAAAAGAAAGACCCACCCACATCTACACACCCACGCATACAAACATATGTATTTGTGTAGCGCTATACACACCCCGCCCCAAAAATATGCAAGAAACGGAAAATTGTGCTTTCTTGTCACTTTTCTTATGTTATGTCCATGTTTAATAGTGTATTTACATAAGACCGGGTCGAACTGAGAGAATACCAAAAGTTGCAACAGCTTAAAACACCGCGAACGTGTTAAGTGCGTATCCACTAACGTTCTTAATTTGATCAAGTACTTAAAAACTCCACTTTTTCACAGGCACGTAAAGCCCGTTTATGGGAAATGGGCTATTAGACTTTGTCGAACGATAATTTAGAGTCCTAGCTTAAGGACGGATGGACGGTCAGAAGAATGGACAGAAGGACGGACGGAAGGAAGGACGGCCGAACGGACTGAGCGATGAAAGGACAGAAATATGGATATAAGTACAGACGGATAAACGAACAGAAAGTACGGAATTAGAAAAAATATTCAAAAATTTACGACGATCAATAATATAAAGTGGGTGGTTCAGCCATAATACAATGTAACGCTATGTTTTGGCCCATCTTAATTTAAGATTTCTTTGTTTCAGTGTTTGACAAATTCAACCATGGTACCTCTCGATCAGCGCGTTAAGAATGTTGAAGCCTTTTACGAAAATGGGTGTTTAAATCAAAATTCATTTCGGGAACATCGTGATTTTTTGATCAGTCTAATCGAATTCAGTATATTGAATTCGTTTACAAAGTCTTGAAAAGTTGATGCTACCACAAAATGTGACTTTTGATAGGGTGTCTGGGTTAGCGGCGTCATCGGGCCGTACTTTTCCGAAAATGAGGTCGGCCAAGCAGTTAGCTTGAATAGTGTTCGTTATTGCGAGGAGATAACGGGATTTTTGTGGTGAGAAATTGAGGATATGGACCTGGATGATAATGGCTATTTTGCGCGAGAAACTCAAGGCCCGTGTTATCTCACGCCGTGGCGATGCTAATAAGTTGCCACCATCGTGTGATTTGCCACCGTTGGATTTCTTTCTTTGGGAATATTTAAAAGAAAATGTAGGTCAATAAGCCAAGAACAACTTAAGAGCAAAAGGATGATAATGTCTCAGAGTCATTGATAATATGGACCACCGGATAGAAGTATGCCACCAAAGCCCTGGCGTGCATTTTTAATAAAAAATATACAGGTAATTCTCTGAAAACATTTTGTTTTATTTACAATTACCATCGTGCGTTTTAGTTAGACCACCCTTTACATACTTTACAGGGTAACCGTTTAATATATAGAGGTGTTGCAAACCGAATGACAAATTCAGTTTACACCCCGTTCTTTGGCGGACGGTTATAAAACGAATATATGCAAACATTTGGGTGAAATTTATTCTGTCCCCGTACTGTAAGATTTTCCCAAAGGGGGAATTCAGAAGGCCTTTTCATAAAAAACCTGCTTTTTAAATCCCATACACATTAGTTAAAGCTTTCAAAAATTAGACACAGCAATTAAAGGATGTATGCTTATAATTTTTCGCACAAATTTAAGTGATTATAAACGGGATATATATTTATAAAAACTCGATTATTTGCATCGGCAGTGCTTATAGCCAAAACTCATTTAGTGACAAAGATGGTGCAGATATAACGCGTGATCCATTTCGAGGTTCCCTACTTTTTTAAAGATAAAAAAAAACACAGAAAATTCAAATTGAATGGGGAATGTTTATTATCATTTGAAAGAACATTCTTTGGCATTTATTTTTTGAAGGTTATGGCTACGTCTCAGATGGTGCAACCGTTGAGTCCAATTTTCGATGACTCGTCGAGCATTTCGACTTGTAACTGGCGAATGACACGCGTGATATTTTGCTCCAAGGCCTGGAAAGAGTCTAACGGTGTGATATCACACGATATTGGTGGCCATTCGACCGGCCCAAAATGTGAAATTATCTGCTCACCGAAGTGTTCTCTCAATAAATCCTTTGATTGATGCGATGTGTGAGAAGTGGCGCCGTCTTGTTGAAACCAAATGTCGCCGAGATCACGAGCTTCAATTTCAGGCATCAAATAGTCGATTATCATGGCACCATTGATGGTTACGTTCTCACCGTCATCATTTCTGAATGATGACGGTGATTGTACCGTTCCACAAACCACACAAAACCGTTGTTTTTTCTGTATGAAGTAGCAGCTCTTGAACCTCTTCTGATTGCTTTCGTCCCGAATGTGGCATTTTGCTTGTAGCATACATACCCATTGAGCCAGAAATGAGCTAAACAAAATTTGGCTCGAAAACGTCGGCTTTTCTTGGAACTTTTCAAGATCCCACAGAGCAAAGCGATGTCGGGCGGCTTCAGTTCTTGCACAAGCTGTATTTTGTACGCTTTCAACTTAAGAACTCGACGTAAAATGCGCCAAGTCGTTCCATACGTCAGTCCGAGTTGCTGCGAACGGCGCTAAATCAACTCTCCACGGTCTTGGTGTACACTCTCAGCTACGGCCGCTACATTTTCTTCACTGCGTGCTGGACGTGGTCTATTCGGTCAAATAGTACGCTCAGTAGGCGATTAGGTTGACCAACGAAGTGCACGAAACACATTCCCCACAGAACGTGAATTTTCGTTATAAAATTGAACGATTTGTAAACGTTATTCAGGCGTTAGTTTTTCCATAATGAAATGCCAAACAATACTAAACAAAAATAACATGACAGCATGACACGACTCACACATGATCTGTCAAAAAAGGCTATTGAAAAAAGTATCTCTACTTGGATCACCCATAAAAAATATCATTCTAAAAACGGAATGAGTACACAATTTCTTTTTTTTATCCTTTCAAACTATTCTAAAACGAAAAATAACGTAAATTCAACCTTTTTATACGTATGCGAATTCTCCAGTTACAATTTTATTTTATTGAGATCAGTGCATATGACTACGTAAATAAATAAAATAATGAAGGCTTAAAATGTTGGTTCACCACGCTTATCAAGGAGCTAATTACCTAAATTTCCCAACATCATATTAAGGAGCAAAGGGAAACTTCTTTCAAATCAGTAAGCTATGCGCCATATAATAATTATACTGATAACACAGGGTGACAAAATTTCGATTATTTTCTGCGGTTCAACTTTTTGGAGTCAATTTAGTTGTATGAGATAGTGATATTCTTATCCTATAATTCACTTTTTTTGAATTGACTCTGGTTCTCGAGATAAACCGCTGTTTTAAAAATGAAGGAGGTTTCATCATATATTTTAGCATAACTCAGGAACAGTTTTTCCGATTTGGTTAAAAAAAAAATTTAAAAATCCGCAACTAAATTACATTCAAGTTACCCTTACAATGTTTTTTGATAAAGTCAATAATTTCGAAAATATTCAAAAACTTCTTCCAAAAAAAAATTTTTTTCATGGAAAATTGAAAACTTTTTTCTATTTGTTAAATGCATATAAAATCAAAAAAGTCACAAATGCCAATTTTTGATCTTTAATTATAAACAGATATGTTACAAATAAAAGTAGCCATATTTCAATAAAATCGATTAATAAGTTTTGGATTAATTCACAATTTAGTGATGGTATATCATTGTGATAAATTTTTTAAATGAACATTAATAACAGAAATATTCCATAATTATAAGAAACACGAGTTAAGAAAACCGTTTTGTATGGGATTTTCTTTGGTACTTTTTGTTGGGACAGTCCCGTTGTAGGTTCCAACAGTAGTCTGCCATCATATGGCTATCCCACCGTCCTTGGTATCTTTCCTCCATGATCTTGATGTCCTGGTGGAATCGTTCCCCTTGTTCTTCACTATAATCGCCGAGGTTGTCAGGAAATTTATCCAAATGACTGTGCAGATAATGCACTTTTATACTAATATTAGCTCCTAGTTTTTGGAAATTCTGGAGCATTTTGCTAACAATTTCTGCATAGTTCTTAGCTTTGTTATTCCCCAAAAAATTGTTGACAACTGATACAAAGCTTATCCATGCTTCCACTTCCATCTGAGTCATGTGATTTGTGAAATCATCGTTGTTTATAAGAGTACGGATTTGTGGCCCGTCAAAAACACCTGCTTTTTAACTTTTCTGTACTAAGACCAGGAAATGTTTGACAAATATATTTAAAGCGATCGCCATTCGTATCGAGTGCTCTTACAAACTGTTTCATAAGGCCAAGTTTAATGTGGAGTGGTGGAAGAATGATTTTTTCTCGACTTATCAAAGGTTCATGAACGATGTTATCTTTTCCTACAGTCATGTTCAGTCTTGACGGCCAGTCTGTCCTGCTCCAGTGTTCATTTTTTGCACGACTGTCCCATAGAAATAGAAAACAGGGATATTTATTGTATCCACTTTGCTGGCCCAATAAATAGTTTACCATCTTTAAATCTACACAGACGGACCACTTGTGTTGATAATATGAAATCTTCTCTAACACCAGCTTGACGTTTTCATAGTCTTCTTTAAGTTTAGTCGAATGACCTACTGGAATCGAAGCCACTTTATTTCCATTATGTAGTAACACACACTTTAAACTTTTTTTTGAGCTGTCTATAAAAAGTCTCCAGTCTTTTGGTTGGTATATTGGAAGGCCCATTAAATTCAAAAGCCCAGAAATATCATTACAATATACAATATCATTCGCTTCGGTAAAGAATAGAAGAATGTCTCGCTCTCTGTTTCGGTAAGTAGTTATTCTTACGCCAGGCTGAATGCAACGTTTTTCTTTTAGTCTTGATGCAAGAAGTTCAGCTGATTTTTTCGATAAATTTAAAATTTAAATTACTTAAGTTGTTATAATTATGTGTCGTGTTTTCTATAGCTATGGAATATTTCTGTTATTAATGTTCATTTAAAAAATTTATCACAATGAGATACCATCACTAAATTGTGAATTAATCCAAAACTTGTTAATCAATTTTATTGAAATATGGCTACTTTTATTTGTAACATATCTATGTTTATAATTAAAGATTAAAAATTGGCATTTGTGACTTTTTTGATTTTTTATGCATTTAACAAATAGAAAAAAGTTTTCAATTTTGCATGAAAAAAAAAATTTTTTGAAAAAGTTTCTCAATATTTTCGAAACTATTGACTATATCAAAAAACATTGTAGGTGTAACCTGAAGGTAATTTAGCTGCGGATTTTTAGTTTTTTACTTAACCAAATCGGACAAACTATTCCTTAGTTATGCTAAAATATGTGGTCAAACCTCCTTCATTTTTAAAATAACGGTTTATCTCGAGAACCAGAGTCAATTTAAAAAAAGTAAATTATAGCCTTAGATCTTCATCAACATATCCACCAAAATTTCCTTACAAACACCGCACCGTTGAATCACTGTTGCCCTGTGTAATTAGTTTTAAAAAATTACTTGTACTGGGACCTACTGTTTAACTCCGGCTTCGATCAGCTAATGCATTTCATAAAGAAGTTATTACTTGTCTAAAAGATTAGTCTCTTACTCATTAATTCGCCGGCATAACCGAGGTTGAAACTCCCGCAGAAAATTTGTTTGATGTTCTGAGCTGGAATTGAAGCTGGATTTACTGTTGTGATAATCGTGCTAACCACCCCACCAAGCTAACCACCCCACCAAGACGGCCTACAATATTGACTGAGCTATTGATGTTTTTGTTAAAGCGGAATTTGTGCAAAAATACATGCTTTGGCCATTCTACTTAACAATGCTTAATTGCGCCTTTTCTTTTGTTAATTCAGCATTTTCAGTTTCTCTGTGGAGCGTATAAAAATTAGTCAGAAAATTATTTAATTTATTTTTTAAGAATATCTCGTATGTGATGAAAGCCTTGGTCTGCAGTCCAGCAAGCATCTAGCGTAAGAATAGATGCATTAAGTATATTAAGGCGCTACTACTTTTTAAATAATTGACAATAAATGACTTTTTAAATAAATGCCGCATATAATGATACAACGACATTTTATTTTAAGGGATCGTATAACCGATTAATCTTATCTTTACCAACGTAAACAATATTATCTTTTTTCAGATTAGACGGCCACTTTGCATTCGACCCACCCTAATGTACATTTGTGTACTAATCGTGTCAGTTGTTGTATTAGTAGTCAAACACATTTTGTATCCGTGCCTGTGTGCATGCAGTTCGTCTTGAAGCTGGTCTTTGTAAATATAAAAATTTAAAATTTGCATATTTTATAAGGAGCTTAATTAGCATTTGTTATTTCCCCGCTAGTGCACGCGCGGGGAAGGGACGATAGAGACACAAAGTGTGTACGAGTGTGTGCGTGTGTCCGTGTATCTTACAACAACTACTACAACTAACCAACGCCAACTTTGACATCAGCAACAACTAAAACTACATCAAATGTAATACAAAGAAGAAGAACGACAACCACAACAACAACAGCATGCTCATAACCGGGAATGCCTTAAATATTTTCGGTCCTTTTTGTGAAGTATTAAGATCTTATCATGCTGTAGTTACAAGCTATTGTTGCTCCTAATGTTGTTGTTAAATTATGACAGTGATGGAGGTGGTGGCTGTCGGTTGTTGTAGTTACAAACAGTTACATAAACTTACGAATTTGCATATTATGCGGGCTATTCCACTTGAAATGTCTTTAGTTACAACAGCTAGATATTTATGGCTGTGTAAACTTAAAATTAATTGTGAACGTGTGGACGACGCACGTAGAGCGAGCTGAAATAGGCATATTCTGATGTACGTATGCGACAGGACTTGTAGGCCGCAAGTACAACAACTAAAAGTTTATGATTTTTTGCGTGTGAAATGCGCTACTTACCCTACCTATTGGCATAGGTATAGGAAGAAGTCACATTCTTTATAATCTGATTCATTGGACTAGATCCTCCCGACGAACCATTTTGAGCGCCATAAACAGCTCTAAAAAAAAGGCATATGTGACACGCAAAATAGAAAGGGACCTAAGGGTAAAAATCAGTTTTGTGCAGGAGAGCCATTTTAAAGATTAGGTCCCTTTCTATTTGCGCTTAGATTCGTTTACTTCACTTTCATAAAGCGCGCATATATCTGGGAGGGAACACTTTTGGGGCATGGGATCGGTCTCATTCGATACTCCACATCAAAAAAAGAAAACGAAAATATTTTTTTACCCTTAGGCCCCTTTCTCTATGCGCTGTAACATATGCCAATATTAGATCCGTTCATTTATTCGAATCGGTCCACGCGAAAAGAGCTAGAGTCTTCAAACTTACCAGATAAGTGTCAAGTAATTGGCGATGGGATGGTATTAAAAATGGGTCAAATCGGGAAAATAGGAAAAAAGTCCTCTTTAAAGGACTAAGAAAGTCCTGAATTTTTTTTTGATTTTTGAAATTTTACGATGGAGTTTTATTAAAGTAAATAACTTCTAAAACTTTTTTTAAAGAGAAATATGGGTAATGTTCAAAGACATATGGGTATCCAAAACGGTGAAATCTTCGCACTTATCCAACTACAAGGGCTGCTATATATATTTATGGCCTAATAATGAAAATGCGAATATTTATCATCAAAAATGATTTTATTGTTTTTCAAATAAAACATTTTTCAATGCGCTCAAACCAATTGTTTCATCCCGACCTTATAGGCTCAAAAATCGGCCACCTTGAGCTATGGAAATATGGGTATTAAAACAAAATAATGGCCGTGTTCTATTGGCAACTCGCTTAGGAGGTTGCTCATTTTTCATTCATTTCATTTTATAAACATCTTTATTAACAGTCTTATTTACTTATATACATACATTATCGAGATTTTATCTATAGATATTACAGCGAATGAGATTTCTAATTACACATATTGAAGGATTTTAATTTATTAAGAATATTTAAAGGAAACATAGGAAAACCTTTATATGACAACAAAAGGGGTTTCAAATATCTTTAGAAAATATATATGTTCCAATGTATTATCCTGAAGGAATATTATATTAGATACATATCGTTTCTATTTGGTGAATTTTCGGAGTTGCTATCAAGCAAAATCTCTACATTCTCTTATCAGTTGATAAGAAAGATTCTCATTGTTCTCAAAATACTTATTATTCATTCTCTGTGTGAAGTCATCTAAGAGTTCGTATCGGTTTCGTCGTGAAGGAGTTGCGTTGAGTATCGCCACTGCTTATTATTTATGATCTTGAAACATTTATTTTGTATTATCTGGAGTTTCTTCCGATGGGTTCTTGCCGCTTTAGACCAGATGGGGCTTGCATAAGTCAATGTTGGTCTTATGACGCTTTTATATATCAAATTTTTATTTTTACAAACTGCCGAGCGTTTATTTAGTATGGGCCAAAGAGCTCTTAACGTTCTGAGCGATTTTTACAAGTTTCGCTGATGTGTTTTGCGAAATTTAGTTTCTTATCCAAATACACCTCGAGATATTTACATCTTTTGAATACTAAGGCTATCATTTTCAAAACGTAATTGACGATTTGGTAATCTTTTTGGGGAGTTGTTATATGGAAATATAATGCTCTAGGGTTAATTTGATTTTCCATTTAAAGAAGTATTTTCTACATGCAACAAACCCCTTTTCCATTTTATTTAAAAGTGTCTTTGTCAGCTTGCTCGACAAAATGAGTGCAGTATCGTCTGCATAGTATGCAACTCGTAAGTATGGAGGGGGAGAAAAATCGGATATGTAAATAGAGTATAGTAGTGGAGATAGTATCGATCCTTGGGGAAGGCCTGTACTGATAGATTTAGGGGAAGATAGTATGTCGTTTACAGCGACAACAAATGATCTATCTTCAAGGAAGTTTGCGATCAGTCCGCAAAGATATTTCGGCATATTACTCTGAAGCAATTTATATACTAAACCATTTGCCAGACGATGTCAAAGGCTTTTTCAATATCTAAGATAATAAGGCCTGTTGATTGTTTCATCTGTTTATTAGCCTTTACTATGTTTACAATGCGATTTACTTGGTGCACAGCGTTGTGTTGTTTTTTGAAACCAAACTGTTCCTTGGCTATTACCGAGGACATGTGAGTAAAAACAGAAAGTCGATTATGTATAACTTTTTCAAATATTTTACCCAAATTACTCAATAAGCTTATTGGCCGATAGCTATTGGGGTTATTCTTGGGCTTGTTTGGTTTCAAAATTGCTATAACTTTTGCCTTTTTAAAGTGTTTTGGGAAATAGTGTAACTGTAAGCAGCTATTGAAGATTAATTCTATTGCTTGAGTTGGTAAATTTTTGATCAGAATATGGGATACATCATGAATACCTGGTGATTTGGTTGCCTTAAGGAAGCAATTATTGTGCATATTTCCCCAAACGACGTGAAATCCAAGTCAGCACAGTCTATGTCATTAGACTTAAAGTGATTAACTTCGGTGTTGACAATTTGATCGATTTTGTGTTTATATGAGGAAGTAAGGTTGTTCGAGGCGTAAAATGTATTAGATAATTTTTCTACTTTCTCCCAGTCAGTCACAATTTTTATGCTTCCCTGTTGGAAATAAGGTATTGTTTTATTGCCTTTTCCTCTTAAACATCTGCTAATTTTCCAGAACGATTTGTCACCTGGTTTTAGTTTCGACAGCATTTTGTTCCACTTATCGTTTCGGTGGGCTTTAATTTTGTTGTTTATCATAGTCGTTAGGAGTTTGCAACATTGTTCGTAAACATTAGCTTTGGATGCAATTGATGTTCTTTGACTCTTTCGTTTGTATGTTCTACGAGTTTTTATAAGCTTGAGAATATCTGTAGGTAACATTGTTTTCCCATAGATATTGCATTTCGGAGTACAGTGATTTCGTGCATTCAGAACCAATTGTATAAATCTGTCGATTTCGTTGTCAATAGTAAATCTCGAAGAAAAAATAACCACATTTCTTGAAATTCTGTTAGTTATTGTGTTTCTAAATGCTACCCAGTCAGTAAGTTTATAGTTATAGTGACTAGGATCAAACTCGAAGCCAGAAGTGTTATATAGTTTACAAACAACGGCTCGGTGGTCTGATGGAATGTCGCTATCAAGTACACTCAAATCCATATCAAACGTACTGTTGCTTAGTACAAGGTCAATAGTTCGATTTTGTTGGTATGGATAAAAAGTTGGGGTGTTGGAGATTATGCAGTGTGTTTCCAGCCGTGTTGGCAGTAACGCAGTTCCAAGCAGAGTGTTTTGCTTTAAAATCTCCCCGTGTTCTATTGGCAACTCGCTTAGGAGGTTGCTAACTTCATACCATTGTACAAGAATAGAGAAGTGATTTTGTTTACAGAAAACTATAAACAATTTGCGATAAACCCTTTTTTTAAATAATAAACACATTTTTGGACAGAAAGTTATTTAAGAATAACCTTAAGCGATTTTAAGCGAGCTTATTACTTACTTATAGTATTTCTTGAATAACGTTCTTTCTACAATTTATAAATTTTTAAATCAAACGGTTTATGATGCATACGAGTAAGACCAATCATATAAGTATACTGTATGTAAAGAAATTTCAAAATCTCTTGTAAAGTTTTGAAGTTATCGCATTAATGACCACTTACTCGTCTAATAGGCAAGTACCAAGAGAACACGCCTAATATTTCACATTAATTCTATGAATCGAAGAAATTTGAGTTAAAGTTACTAAGAAACAGATTAATTTATAAAGAAGCTGATTATACCATTTATCTTACAATTTGGCTGAATTGGAGGCCTGGTTTACGTGGTCGCCAATGGGCGATGTCTATGTGCTGTGGGGCTCAAAAACCGTCCCGTAATGTTCATAGACATCCAGCAATAGTGAATTTTGCTTTCGAATCAAAATATGTACCTAGATTTAAGGTCTAGGTACTTTAACTATGGGCATGAGGTTATTAATAAAAAAATGTAAAAAATGAAAATGAATCCAAATTTGACATGAGTTCTACGTTTGTACTACATTTGTGGTCTTGTCCCATTGGTCAAAGGTCCCTAGAGTGCCGAAAGTGTTGTCGAATATTGACATACTGGTTCTAGGAAATAGTGGTATTTTCTCACTAATCTCAGTACAGCTTTATTTTAAAGTCTTATCTACATTTACAGCCCGAATTTATGGGCTCCCTAATGCAATGGATATATGGGTTCTCCACAATAATGAAATTTAAAAATCTTAATAGGACAACGGTCCATAGACCAAATGTTGTTCTGTCATATATGGACCGACCACCAACAATCATATCGTCCAATCATGTCAATGCATCCACAACACAATCCATAGTGGTCGATCCACAATGCAATCCATGGTTGTGATTAAAAAAGCTTTAGCCAGTCCAAACTTAAGAATGGTCTATTTGTTTTTCGTAAACTCTTTACATGGGTGCAATATTCCCTCGCTATCAATTTTAGGAATGTTATTTTGATGCAAGTACAATTCAAAACAACATTTCATAAATTGATCCTTTTGCTACCTATTATTCCCGCCTTTGGCTAACAGGACATTTTCCATCTGTGAAATCATCGCCGCTGTTGTATATGAACGACTTGTCGCTTCTGTTTGGAATTCAAAAAGCTCTGATTTTAAACTTTACTGCGAGAGTGAAAGGATCCACTCTGAGGTACTAGTTTTGTTTATAAATCAACTGAAATGACATCTGACATAAAAACGAAGAAGATCGTATATTGAATATGGCTTATAGGGCGGAATGATCTAAAACCGGGGAGGGGGAGGGTGATGCATTTATATGAGGCAATACTTATATAGTCGAATTTCTCCAGGGTAAATTTTTAATTTCATAACTTACATTACTAAATTTAAGTAAGAACCGATGTCAAATATTACGTGAATTGAAGGGCGGCAGCACCTCTGATCGGGAGGGTCATTTGAATGAAAATTATTGAAAAATATGGAAAATAGTCCGTTTTCACCAGCGATGATTAAAAGTTAAACTTAAAGCAAAATCGTATTTAGTTTGTAATTTCTGAAGAAGCTAGCCTTAAATCAGCTGAGATCTTTGTGTGAAACCTATTCGAAAATATGGGACAATAAGGTCCAATTCAAAATTCAAAGATAAAAAAGTGGAAATATTTTTGGAAAAAATTTACCAAAAAAGTCGTAAAGACATCCCTCTTTTATTTTACGACACAATTTCTTCGATCAAATCATATTTTTTTTGTCAAAGATATTCAGTCGTTTTGGGATCGCCTCGCATAAAAATATTCTGATATTCGGTTATATAAAATAGAAACCCAGATTGCCTGTGATTTCCTGGAACGTTTAGAAATTATGAGAATCGATTGGATGATGATAACAAGCGACCCTTTAATGGTAACTTCGGCAATCTATTATTAGCAAATTACCAATAAATATCGACCTTCGTGTTTAATGGGCAATTCGCAAATTGTATCAAAATGCTTATGTATAAAATAGAAATTTCCGCATCCATCTCCGGCAATGTGTCCTTTCTTAAAACGGCACAACTATTGTACAAAATGACCCGCACGTATGCGGGTGTAGTCGACTGTTTGATTGGTGGCCTTCCCTTAAAATTGTAAGTGTGTCTTTTGGATGTAAAATGACTTTTAAACACATGCCCGAACGTGTTTCATACATTATAGCACTATAAATATAAAACTTTTCCCATGCCCCGATAGAAATGAAGCCCGTCCATCCCTGTCAAAGACATCTGGTGTATTTTGTAAGTTCCACATATTTGCTTTGTTTACTGTTGCAGAAGATTACCAGAAATAATTTGTAATTTAAAAGATTTATTTTGAAACTAAAACATATTGTGGTTGCTGGCATAATATTGTTGTTGTTGTAGTAGCTACGGCTGCTTTGTATGCCCGGCAGCACGCAGTGAAAAGGGAAAATAGATGTTAGTTTAATGTCTAATGTTTGTAACGCCTCGGCATAAGTGAAGTGGACCCAACATTTTATTAAGGCGATGGACAGTGAATCGTTAAAGGATTTGGAAATTACTATTCCTCTCTTATACTTAAGAGTGTAGGGCATATTTGGGTTGTTCTTGTCGTTTGGAATAAATGATTAACAAAAACAGTTTGGAGTCATGGCGGTCTTGGTCAAATTTGTTTAAATACTATTAAATCCATAATCGTTGTTATTAAAAAATATAATCTTCAAATTTGAATATTTACCGTTAAAATTGTCAGATGTTCCTACCCGGATTTAAAATTGTGTTTCGGGGTAGAGTGTCAGTCGCGACTAAATTCATTTTACATTGTGGTAAGCGCATAACAAAACCAGATGCTAAAATCCTTAGATCGACAGCGGTTTTAGATGGTGACCGATCTCTTACCAAAAATATTACTTCAAATTGAAACTGGCGGGTGTATCTCAGTTTGATAATGCAGGAGAACTGACTGTCGCAGCGTAGCGAATTACTGTAAGATGAAATATCACGATTAAATCTATCATCACGATAATGTCTTAAAATACTTTCTTTGGTCACTTTACTAAATCATGGTACTGGAAGACAATTCCTCTAAACCTAGTTCCCCAAACATTACCATGATGACCCCGTCCCAAATAGCAGCAAAAGAGCGAACAACAAGAAAAACACCACAACAACATAAATTTAAACACCTACAATTGAATCTACTTTACTGAAACGGTTCCAAATCAATCTTATACTTTACACTATTGAATAGAGTGTATGTATAAAATTATAATTTCGGTTGTAACATTACGAAAAACTTTACTGCTTAAAATATGTTAAAATTCTAAGACGAGTTAGCCATTTTCGTCTATTTGAAAAAAGTCCAGCAAATATGCACTTTTTTGAGGTAGTTAGTGCGTCCCATCCAACAGTTTCCATTAATTTTACAACAAATGATGACTTGTTAGGCAAATACTAAAAAATTTAACTATTCCCGAGGAACCATTAGAACTTTAAAGGGGATCTTTTTTCCTCCTGGGCCGATTTTGCCCATGTTCAACCTAACCTACGGTGGAAGGTATAAAAAAATAGTAAAACAAAGCTTAAGTCCATCTTGGAGGGATCTAAATAAACAGATTTTAAAAACTATTTTACGGCGACCGCAAAACTAACTGGCCTGGCACATTTTCTGTTTTAATAGCAACTTTTTTTTTGTTTTCGTTTTTTTAAAGCAATCTTTTATAAGCCATCTGTCAAAATTTCCGAAATATTTAATGATTATTTTCTTTGTTACAGGTGATTGAAGTAAACAAGATTTATAATTTTTGAAAAATGGAAAATAAAGAGTTTCGTGCGGTAATTAAAAACTTTTATATAAAAGGTTATACGCCAAAATTAATCAAAGATGAATTTTATTCTGTTCATGGTAATAATGCACCATTATACTCCACCGTGAAATCCTGGGTTCAACAATTTGAAATGGGTCGTTAAGGTACGGAAGATGAACAACGCTCTGGAAGACCGAAAATTGCTACTACTGTTGAAAACAATAGAAAAATATTTAATGAAGTGACTAAAGATAGACGAATAAAGCTCAGAGAACTAGCTAATATTATTGAAATACACGAAAAACAAGTTTGGAGTATTTTACATGATGAACTCCACATGAAAAAGCTATCCGCAAGTAGGGTGCCGCGTTTGATGACTTTGCCCCAAAAAATCGTCCGTTGGACCAATTCCGAGGAGCTTTTAGCGATTTATGAGCCTAATCCAATAGAGTTCTTGCGCCGATTCATAACTGTTGATGAAACATGGATCCATCACTACATCCTAGAATGCAAAGAACAGTCAAAACAATGGATAGAAGCTGGTAAAAGTGGTCCCAAGAAGGCGAAAACTGTTAAGTCAGCAGGAAAAGTAATGGCAACAGTATTTTGGGATGCAAGGGGTATAATATTTATTGCTTATCTTGAGAAAGGAAAAGCTATAAATAGTGAATATTATTGTGCATTATTGGATCGGTTGAGTGAAGAAATCAAGATAAAACGACCGCATTTAGAAAAAAAGTTCTTTTTCATCAAGATAATGCTCCTTCATACACTGCATTTTTAACTCAACAAAAACTGACCGAATTACGATTTGAAATTGCTCCGCATCCACCATATAGTCCAGATTTAGCTCCTTCTGATTATTTCCTGTTTCCAAATTTAAAAAAAAATTAGGTGGCAAAAAAATTTTCGTCCAATAGCGAGGTTATTGCTGAAACTGAGGCATATTTTAAAGGTCTTGAAAAATCTTATTTTTCGGGTGGAAGGAAGGAAATTATGTTGAAAAATAAATAATAATAATTCCAAAAAACGGTTCTTTTTATGTTAGGCCAGTTACTTTTGCGGTCGCCCTCTATGTCATATTAAAATTGTTGATAAAAATTTATTGTGTTTGGTAAAATCGTTTGAAAATATATGTGGGAGCCATATCTAAGTCGAACAAATTTGAACAGTTTTGGTATTAATTCACGAGACATAGCTTTTCAAAGTTTTAAGGGTGAGGCCACGCCCTTTTTCTAAACTTTAACACAATATTGTCTTAGTTATTATGCTTTTATATGGTTTTATTCTGTTAAAATTTTATGACGATCGGTCCGATAGGGGTTTGCCGCCGCGGCTAGCTCGAATAAATTCCAGCCCAAAAGTCCAATTTTCGACCACTTTTAACAGTATTTGGGGCCGTATGGCAGCAAACACGAGCCGAATATTCTCTTCCAAGACATCAATTATGGCGGGCTTATCTGTTAGGCAAGTGACTTTACATAACCTCACAAAATAGTCCAGCGGTGTTAAAGGCCCACAGCGCTAGATAATGTGTTCACCAACAGTTTCCTTCAATAAATTGATTATTTCGTTGCCATGCGGCGTCGTTTTGTTGGATCCTAATGTCGTCAAGATTACGGGTTTCAATTTTAGATAGCAAAAAATCCGATATCATGGAGCGATAGCGAGCACCATTCACGGTAACGTTCTGGCCATTATCATTTTTGAATAAATATGGACCGATGATTCCACCAGCCTAAAAACCGCACCAAACCGTTGTTATCTCTGGATATAATAACACCTCTTGAACCTCTTCTAGTTGTTCTTTAGCCCAAATGCGGTAACTTTGTTTATTTACGTTGCTGTTGCGCCAGAAATGGGCCTCATCACTGAACCAAATTTTGGTCAAAAACAGCGGATCTTCCTGCTTCTCATCGAAACGCACATTTCCATAATACAGCTGGCATCATTTGAAGGAAATTATATTCAACAAATAAATGACATAAAATGTCCTTTTGAATGATTTGAATTTGTTTATTTTGAAAAAATACCTCTATATTGGTCACCCGATATATTGGGCCTTCAAACAGAATGACAAAGTGGATACGAAGGCTGCTATATATAATTATGGCCTAATAATGAAAATTCGAATATTTATCATCAACAATGGTTTTATTGTTTTTTTGCATGAGCTCAAATTAATTGTCGAAGCACATTTTTCGCTCCGATTGAGACACCTACAAACCATGGTCTTTGAACGCTTCATCTTCTGGCGACGAAAATCGTTGACCACGCACTTTTTTCTTGATGTGCGGGAATAAAAAGAAGTCATTGGGTGCCAAGTCGGCGGATGACCCATCAATTCGACGTTTTGGCCGGTCAAAAAGGCGCTGGTTTGAGACGATGTGTGAGAGCTCGCATGGCCATGGTGCACAATGATTCGACTTCAAAGACTTCAGGCAAACAAATTGTGGTGTACCACTCAGAATCGACCGTCCTACGTTACCACATTATCAGTTTTCCCAAACAAACAGGCGACCATTTGCTGCGAAGTGCTTCTTCCACAAACAACTTTTGTTCAAAGACCCACACGGTCTTCGAAGACCCACACGGTCGATTGCTGTTTTGTTTAGGGCTCATACGCATAGATCCATGATTCGACATCTGTGACGATTTTATTAAAGTCTTTTGAAGCACCGCGATCGTATTTTTTCAAAATTTCTTTGCACCAACCGACACGTGCCTTTTTTGAGCGATTACCAAATTGTGGAGAATACAACGAGAACAAACCTTTTTTACGGCCAGGTGTTCATGCAATATCGAATGTATGCTGGTGGAAGAAATGCCAAGGGTGCATGACGACTTTGCATTTTCAGTTCACGTACGGCATCAATGTTCTTTGGCACAACGGCCGTTTTTGGGCGACCTTCACGACCTTCGTGTTTGAGCGAGCGTCGGCCACGATTGAACTCATTAAACTAGTTTTTCACAGTGCTAGAGGATGGTGCTTCATCGATGCACTCTTGTCGTGGTAATCCACGACGAAAATTGTAAAAAAATTATCGCAGGAAAATGTTCACGAGTTAATTCCATTTTTTTCCCAAATTGATTTTTTCAAGTGATGGTCGTACGTCAAAACGTTCTAAGTACATTAAGTATGATAGAGGATATATATTTTCTTCAATTATATTAGGATCTGTCCTTGGTCAAAAAAACTTACCTAATTCAGTCATGTAGCTTGGTTGAGGGACTAAGGAATAGATAGAAGAACATCGTTAAAAGGAATTATCTTTTGATTTTTTGTCGATTGGTATACCTAAAGACCGGTCTAGCTCATTTATTTTTATTTCTTACAAACATTTGCAATGAAACTAACCTATAATACCCCCTTTCCCAGAGTGGTACAGGGTAGAAAAACATCAAAATGTTCCTCCCGGCTCATAGGCGTAATATGCCTTTGGGCCCGAATACCAGTCTTATTTAACATGAGTGTTGAGATGCTGGGGTTCTGGAAGATGTCCTTGGATGATGGCAGCTGTTCCGGGTGTTCGGGTACTGCACAGGTGCTTTGTGTCGCCGGCAAAGTTCCTTCTTCTTTTTCCTGGGACTCTTGGGGGTTTCGGCCTTTTCCCACGGATTTCCGCAATAAAAACAAGTTTAATTCAGTTTGTGCCCACGGTACAATTTTATTTATTTAAATTTATAATTACTATAAAATTATAAATTTTGATGATTTTGCTGTGGCTGGTATTGTGTTGCTTGCTTTACGATTTTGAACTTATGAAACTGGTTTGGCTGTGACAAACTTTTAAACGGTTAAGCCCGCCAAGCCAGTAGTAACGGCGATATAACACAAAAGTGTTGTCGAACCCCTGTAGCGAGTAAAAAATATCGTCGTCCTACGACGATCTCAAAATGAAATCGTTGACGACCCTCATCGATCCCTCATCTCAATAACTAGGGCAACGTAAACAATGGGCATTTGCTTACCCCGAAAGGTAAAAAGAATTTCCTTGAAAATCCAAATATGTACTTATCCTAAAGATATAGCTGACTGTGGTGTTCCCAGAAATATTAGACTTAGAGGCCCCAAAATAGGTCTGATATGTATATAAGTATATGGGCAAATACTTTTATGATTTTCTCCCAACTTAAGGAAATCTCAGTTATTAAGGAGGAATCTCCTTGCAACAACTCAAATTCATTGACATTAATGCACCTTTTTTAAAATTCCTAAAACATCGCGTTACGGATTCAAGGGCCTTTGGTACATTATGAACAAACAGGTACTCACCAATCAAGACATTTCCTTTACATTCAAATTAAAGTCATATTTACTAAAATCATGCTTAATTTAGGTCCCTCATTCGAAGTTTTTTTAAGCCCTAATAATCCTTGTTAAGGCATAAATCGTTCACATCCAAAATCAAGGAGTTGAACAAATACTCTAAGAATGTTATCATTCACAGATACTTTCACAATTTTCTTTTGTTAAAGCCCAGATGAAAGGACGGTCTAACTAGCTTGATCGATTTATTTATCAAAGTGTTGCAAACGGACACAAAAACCTTGGATTTGTTTTTAAAATATTGAAAATTATAAGAAATAAATTCATCCTTACAAATCCAATTTGATATGCTTACAAATGATTTAACTCAAAGCTAAAACATACCTGGAGTCGTCCATCACTTTTGGGGCGGCTGATCCCAGTAGACACTATCTTTGCCTGACCCTTTTTCAAATACTCTCAGAAGAATACTGCTTTAGCTTCTAAGTTAATCTTTATTTTTGTTTCATAAATATTAAAAATCAAAGTGTTTGTTTTGTTGGATTTGCATCTCAATATTGTTATTTTGTAGCTACACATACTCGTGCATACGTGCCTACTCGTATATTTACATTTCATATTATTTAGAAGTTAATGTAAACTTTTTATAATGTGTATCATTTGTTTTATTGAGATTTGTCTATCCGGATATTCTCGTTTCATTCTCCTCATCCGCATTTGCATAATCTTCATCAGCTTCGGGATTCAGCTTGGCCTGTGCCAGTTGTTGCCTTAGTTATTTGTCTTCATTTCTTTATTTTAATTTGATTAAAAGTGTGGCTGGGCCTACGTGTGTTTGTTGTTGAAAAATCAAGATAAATATTCTCAAAAATTTAGGGAATCTTTTATTGGATGGCTTTGTAGGATTGGAGTACCTTTTGGGAAGTGTAACATTTGGCATTTGGATTTTCCTTATCTTTAAATTCGCACACAAAGTCGTTTAATGTGAAACATTCATGAGCTGTGTAGGCCATTGAGAATGAAAGTGGCCTAAGTTACATTTAATAAAATCAAATAAAATGGAGAAAGTTGGCTCATGCAAACACGATCTTGTCACTGTGTTCTTAAAGAATTCCAAGAAACCTGCAACGAATTTACACCAAATTATTTTTCAATATTTGTATCTGCACCAGCATTTCTATATAGATTTGACTTATACCACTTTCATACTCACTGGCTCGGTTAAGTCAGAGAGTGCTTATATGTGCTTGACTTGGTCAATGACTTATATTAACTTTCATCAGGTTTTGACTTTGATAAGGATCACATTTTAGTTTCGTTTTTGCTTGACCACCCACTATGGAAATTGGCAGATGTGCAATAAAACAATAAATGCTACAAAGACGTTGATTAGTATACAAAAGCATAGATTATTTTGGGGTTAATTTAAACATATTAAATTCATCAACCTTAAGCTTCTGGACCACGGAGCGTATGAATATTATATGAGAATTTCTACATATATCACTTATACGCCCGGAAGAACAAGTAGGGGTTAATTTAGATTGGTGATTTCGGCTTGTAACCTGTATATTATTATAACCTGGACGGGAAGATGTGTTTTCTCCAGAAAATCAGATCTTTCCCAATTTTCCACTTCAGTCTAAGCACTTCACACCCCATAGTATAGAAAAATGTATCTGCTTATCATTTTATAGGTTAGGTGCAGCTAAACAAAAACGCTGGGTAAATTAAATTAAGAAACATAACTAAGTTAGTACAAGGGCTGCTATATATACTTCTGGCCTAATAATAAAAATGCGAATATTTATCATCAAAAATGGTTTTATTGTTTTTCATGTTCAAACCAATTGTCGAAGCACTTTTTCCACTCCGATTGAGACACCTCCAAAACATGGTTTTTGAACGCTTCAACAGCATCTTCTGGCGTCGAAAATCGTTGTCCAAGCATTTTTTTCTTGTTGTGCGAGAATACAAAGAAGTCATTGGGTGCCATGTCAGGGCTGTACGGCGGATGATCCATCAATTTGCCGGTCAAAAAGGCGCTGGTTTGAACCGGTGTGTGAGAGCTCGCATTGTCATGGTGCACAATGATTTGTCTTCTCTTGTTCGTTTTTCGAATTTCTCGACTTCAGGCAAAAAAATTGTGGTGTACCACTCAAAATGAACCGTTTCTACGTTGCTCAAGTGGAACAGTCGCCACATGACCAGTTTTGCGGAAGAAACAGGCGAACATTTGCTTCGAAGTGCTTCTTCCACAAATAACTTTCGTTGAATTTGGTTCATCTTCGAAGACCCACACGGTCGACTGTTGTTTTGTTTCGGGCTCATATGCACAGCTCCATGATTCGTCACCTGTGACGATCTTACAAACGTCTTTTGAAGCACCGCGATCGTATTTTTCCAAATTTCTTTGCACAAATCGACAAGAGCCTTTTTCTGACTGATTGTCAAATTGTGCGACGAAAACAAACCTTTTTTACGGCCAGGTGTTCATGCAATATCGAATGTATTCTGAAATGCCAAAAGATGTCTCTATCTAACGGTGTGTTACATGACGATCTTGCTTTATCAGTTCACGTTCAATGTTCTCTGGCACAACGGCCGTTTTTAGACGACCTTCGTCTTTGAGCGAGCGTCGGCCACGATTAAATTCATTAAACCAGTTTTTCACAGTGCTAAAGGATGCTGCTTCACCGCCATACATAGATTTAAGTTATTCAATGCACTCCTGTTGTGATAATCCACGTCGAAAGTTGTGAACAATTATCGCACGAAAATGTTCACGAGTTAATTCCATTTGTTGTCAAATTGATTTTTTTAAGTCACTGTAAACAACGTCAAAACGTTTTGAGTACATTCATGCTAAAAAATGTTAAACTCTGCAATGGAAATGTCAGATGGCGCCAGGCAACACTTAGTGTTGTCTAGGCCAGAAACATATACAGCAACCCTTGTACTGAGTTGAAACAGACCTGCAGCAAATGGCTAGCTCCGCCGAATATACCCAAACTTGCACCTCCGATGTAGACGAAGCTCCTAACATAATTACCAAGTTTTCTTTTTTTTCAAAAAGAACAAAATTACTAAAATTATTCAAGTCGAAAGAATGTAAAATATTTAAGTTACTCGTAGTTTATCATTTTAAATTTTCTATAAAATATCGCTATTGAAACTATGGCTTTACCTCAAAGCTAAACGTTAGCCTTTCGGCGGCCGACCATCGTTAGGGAATATGCAATTAAGCCAGACCACTCCAACGGGATACTCAAACAAACATTTATCCTTTAAATGAATAAAAGCATCTGTTATGATTGTAAATTAATTGTACCAAATATTTTATGTGTCCAACGACTATTTGCGTCAATATGCATATGTGCGTATTTGGAAGGACATTCACATACACACTCATGTGTATGTGAAGGTATGGGTGTACAACGTACATACACATGAATGTATGCAAGGATATGTTCATGAATTGGTTGGCTGGTGTATGATTTAAGTGGTATTACCCAATTCATGGAGAAGAGCAAGCACTTTCTGCAATGCGGTAAGTAATATTTGTCGAGTTTTATTGGTATGACCAAAAAATTCATACGTGAGCCTTTATTCCCCAGTAACGAATCCAAAGCACCAAAATAACAGCAACGCAACTGTGAAAAAAGGGTTCCAGCGGTATAATAAAAGGCCTTTTGTGGAAAAGAAGCGGACACACAAGATAGAGAGACTCGCCAAGCAGCATACGAATAGATTAACTTACTTGAATATCCTCACAATATGTGACGCGGAAAATAGAAAGGGACCTTAGGTTAAAAACCAGTTTTGTTCAGGAGAGCCATTTTATTGATTAGGTCCCTTTCAATTTGCACTTAGAATCGTCGACTTCACTTTCATAAAATGTGCACATCTCTAGGAGGGAACGCTTTTTGGACATGGAATCGGTCTCATTCGATGCTCAGATGTTGTCCACATCAAAAAAAAAGTGAAAAGTTGATGAAAAGTTTTGTTCAGGAGAGCCATTTTAATGATCCCTTTCTATTTGAGCTTAGAATCGTCGACTTCACTTTCATAAAACGCGCATATCTCTGGGAGGGAACACTTTTGGGGCATGGGATCGGTCTCCTTCGATGTTGTCCACATCAAAAAAAGAAAAAAAAATGAAAATTGATTTTTTTACCCTTAGGTCCCTTTCTCTATGCGCTGTCACATATGTATATTTAATTTTAAAAGTTTCTTGGGGACATTGCTGGTCAAATTTCGAAAACATAAGTGTAAGCTTTGCATTTTTCGTCGCTGTGTTAATATTATCTATAGGGTGATCCATCTAAAGGTATTTTTTCAGAACAAAAAAAATCTAAAAATTCAAATCAAGTGTGGAATCGTTTTTATCATTCGAAGGAAATTGTATGCCATTTATTTTTGAATATAATTTCCTTCAAATGTTGGCCGCAACTACGCCTCAGTGTTTCCATTCTGAGGGTCCAATTTTGGATGACTCGTTCGACCATTTCGACCGGTATGGCTTTAATGACACACGTAATATTGGCTTCCAAAACTTGAATCGTAGCTGGTTTGTCAGCATAGACTTTGGACTTTACGTAACCTCCAAAAAAATGTCTAAAGGTATGATATCACTCGACCTAGGCGGCCAACTCGCCGAAATGACCCCTCAATAGATCCATTGTTTGAGCAGCTGTATGGCAAGCGGCAGCGTCCTATTGAAACCAAGTGTCGTCAAGATTACGGGCTTAAATTTCAGGTAGCATAAAGATCGATATCATGGCGTGATAGCGAGCACCATTCATGATTACGTTCCGGCCATCATCATTTTTGAAAAAAAATATGCATCGATGAATCCACCAGCTATAAACCATGGTTTTCTCTGGGAATAATGGCATTGTGTCATTTGTGTGCAAGGTACCAAATGGGTCGTGGTTCAGTCTTAATTTTACCATATGCTAGTATATCTTATAATAATTTTTCTAATTTTTGTGTGAATAATACAGAAGGTTACCAGATAGGGAGCTGAGACTGGGTCATTTGTTATGAGAAATGGTGTGGTAAGAAATACAAATTTCCTGTTCATTTTATCTTTTAAAATTTTTAGGGAATATCCTATGAACAGTACTAAACAAATTATAAAAATAATTAAAATGGGCGAAATGGTACATTTAGTTGACGTTGCTAGAATAGGTGAATTAAAAACCGACTATATCTCCTTTCGAAAGTCACCTCTCAAAGAGGCTGTGTTGATGGACAAGAATTAAACTAGATTAGTTCAAAACATATGAAGCACCTAAAACGCTTCTATAGATTTCTTCCTAAAAAAAGTGAAAAGTAAATAAGAGCTAAAATTGAATAGTGTAATTTATTTATTGATTTGTTTCCAAAGTTATTTGTTTACCCAACCACACTTTGATACAGGGTATTATAAAGTAGAGCTGAAGACGTAATTCTAAGAACATTAGGAGCCTAACCCCACAATCAGAGAGAATTTATCTGACGCGCAAAATAGAAAGGAACCTAAGGTTAAAAACCAGTTTTGTTCAGGAGAGCCATTTTAAAGATTAGGGGCCTTTCTATTTGCGCTTAGAATCGTCGATTTTACTTTCATAAAACGCGCATATCTCTGGGAGGGAACACTTTTGGGGCATGGGATCGGTCTCATTCGATGCTCAGATGATGTCCACATCAAAAAAAATAAAAAAGCGAAAAGTTGATGAAAATTTTTGTTTAGGAGAGCCATTTTAAAGATTACGTCCCTTTTCATTTCCGCTTAGAATCGTCGACTTCACTTTCATAAAACGCGCATATCTTTGGGAGGGAACACTTTTGGGACATGGGATCGGTCTTATTCGATGCTCAGATGTTGTCCACATCAAAAAAAGAAAAAAAACATGAAAACTGATTTATTTACCCTTAGTTCCCTTTCTCTGTTCGCTGTAACATATGGTGAATATGTGGGCACGGCAACAATAATATGTTATCAGCAATAAAAGCATAATCGTCGCAACTATAGTACTTTTTATTTTAATATCATTTGGACAATTGTATGATTGCGGCAATGTTGATATTGTTGAAGTGCAACAATAGTATAATTTGGAAATTCAAATAAGGTTGTAGCAACCATATACTCGTGCATGTGGTTGCTGCGACAAAAGTATTGTTTTTTGGTTTTGTTTTAACATTGATATGATTACGACAATCATACCGTATGATTGTGACTTTTAACTTAGCACAAGCGTTTTTATACCCTGCACCACTCTGTGGAACGGTAAGTTTTATAGCAAATGTTTGTACCAAGCAAAAATATTTAAGTGTACCGATCGACATAAAATTACTAGCTAATTCGATTTAACGATGTCTGGCTGTCCGTTCTCCGTCCATTTAAAGCTTGTAATCAGACTACAGGTCGCTATTGTAGTCCGCTTTCATGAAATTTTCCAAAAGTAAGTTTCTTGCACCAAGTACGGGCGCTATTCAAATTGAAGAAGATCGATTCAGATTAAGATATAGATCCCACACATACATTCCACCGATTTAATGTTTTTATATCTTAAAGCCATATTAACTCCAATCTTAAAAAATTTGGCATAGGTGAGTTTTATAGACAATGTGAGGGAGCGATAGAATTTAAAAAAAATCGGGTTAAATTTAGATGTAGCTTCCACACATATTTTCATTCGATTTCACGCTTTAAGCTCTATAAACCAATTATGACATCCAATCTCGATGAAATTCGGTACATGTTAGTTCCTTGGGCCAAGGGCGGACGCTGTTGAAATTGAAGAAAATTTGCTCAAATTTATATATATCTCCCACATACATGTTTTACCGATTTTACCAAAATAAAAATTCGAATATAACATTAGTGTTAAAATCTGGGTAAATTAAGAGCCCGTCCAAAGTGCCCAAAAGCCTTTTTATAGTTGGCTTTCCTGTACATCCTGAAGTGCAGGTTAAATATCGGTCAGGACCAACATTAGTTATTTTTACAAATTTAAAATCATACAAAGACCTTCTCGCTTAAATACCCTCAATTAACATTTTGTAAGCAATCTACCTCTACCACCACTCCCTATAGGACTGCCATTCTTACCATGTAGTACCTAAAATGACAGTTTGGCAGGAAGTACCACAAATTATTAATATCGACCTATATTTACGAATATCCACTATACAAAGTACCTCGCAACCTGAGGTCTTGGTGCTCTTAAACATACAAGTTAAATATAAGTATACTCTTGTACGTTTGGAACATTAAAAGCGACTAAAAACACCGTTAATGGAATTCAACCTTATTTATCGATGTTTCCGGAAAGCCTACATACAAATGTGTCTCCCGATATAACCCCTTGTCGCTCTAGAAGGCACATATTAAATCCTAAGTTACACAAATTAAATATGTTATGAGCATCTTATATGACCTATAAAAGACCCTTCTTAACAAATTGCATTAAACGTTCAGAGCCTACAGTAAACAGAAGATTCTTGTCAGTTATTACAAGGATTATACAGTGACTTATACAGTGATAGAGTTTCGGGGGAAATATGTATTTGTTATGGGCGACTTTTAACCTTTTCAACGAAGTAATTTATTGGCCCATTTCTTGTGCTATCCCCTATATAAATGGTGATTTGGATTTAAGTCCTGCACTAAAAAAAATAAATTAAAATTTCGATTCAGCTTATAGCACCTTTAATTCAAACTATGTATAACAACGCCTGGTGAAATTGAACCAATCGGTCTATGTTATTTTCATACATCCTCAAAGAAAAAGCGTCTCTTCCACTCCAGAATTCGTATATAAACTCCAGCCTTGCCTAAACTTCAAAGAGAGGCTCGTTCTTTTCTCAATAGCAGAGTGGTGTAGCGTACGAGGGCGGTTCGGAAACTTCTTAGCCTAGCGCAAAAAGCGCGGCATAAACAGAAAAAAGTTAAGTGTCTTGGAAACTGCCATCTCTGCTATGAACACATGTTAAATTTCGATCTCGCAACTCCTTCATATAGAAACAGGTGTTCACAAAAGACGCATCCGCGATTTTTTTACAATGGAAAAATTAGAAATGCGTGGTGTCATTAAATATTTACATAAAAAAGGTTTATCGGGACAAGAAATTCATAATGATATGGTGAATGTGTTAGGTGAAAGTGCTCCTTCATATGCAACAGTAAAAAATTGAGTTGCTGAATTTAGACGTGGTAGTACAAGCATTGAAGATGAACCACGTAGTGGACGTCCAAAAACAGCAACAACAACAGAAATCGTAGCCAAAGTGCATGATATGGTATTGAATGATCGACGAATAAAAGTGCGTGAAATAGCTAATATCATGGGCATCTCAAATGATCGAGTCCATTTAATTTTGCATGAAGAACTACAGATGAAAAAGCTTTCTGCAAGATGGGTGCCGCACTTGTTAACAGTCGACCAAAAACGCATAAGAATGAACATTTCTCAAGCTTGTTTGGATCGTTTTCAGCGAAATAAAATGGATTTTAAGCGTCGTTTCATAACTGTTGATGAGACATGGAGCCACCACTATACTCCAGAGACAAAAGAACAATCCAAACAATGGACTGAAGCTGGAGGAAGTGCCCCAAAGAAGGCAAAAACAATTCAATCGGCTGGTAAGGTTATGGCAACGGTTTTTTGGGACTTCAAAGGTATTTTATTGATTGACTATCTGCAAAAGGGTAAAACAATAAATTCAGAGTATTATTGCAACCCTTTATATCAATTAAATGTACAAATTCGAGAAAAACGTCCTGGCTTACAAGACAACGCACCAGCGCACAAGAGTGTTTTAACAATGGCTAAAATCAACGAATTAAAGTACAAGTTGCTTGACCACCCACCTTATTCTCCTGATTTAGCTCCCAGTGACTTTTACCTGTTCCCAAATCTAAAAAAAAATCCTTGCTGGCAAGCGTTTTACCTCAAATGAAGATGCAATTACAGTTGTAAACCACTATTTTGAAGACCTTGAGGAAAACTATTTTAATCAAGGGATAGAATTGCTAGATAAGCTATGTGTATTGAAGTTTCAGGAGATTATATTGAAAAATAAAAATATTTTTGAAAAACTAACTATTCTCTTTCATTAATAGGCTAAGAACTTTCCGAACCGCCCTCGTATCTTATAGCCTGCTTCGCCGACTTTAACTTATTTTAAAGGTTTAATCTATAATTATATTTTCTTGTGAAAAATTGTCGTTTTTCCTTAAATAGCAACATTGCATTTCTAGAGTGCTATTTTAAGGCCAGCCCATATGAGTCGAGAGTCCGCTAGGTACTTTTCTTAAAAATTTTGTAACATTCACGATTAAATCCAGGTGAGATTTTATAATATTTCATAAACATATTTTAGAACTTCCAAAAGTCTATTTTATGATGATTCTTTGAAGGGCCTCCAAATTCCACCTCCTTGATACATAGTGTTACATATTTCAATGTAACTACACATTTATGCATACATATACGTATATATATATGTGAGCTACTAGTATGTATGTATGCTTGTTTATGTAAATATGGGCATGAGTGTGTGTGTGGAATTTTGTTTATGCCACAACTCTCTTTTGCACACAGGACCAAAACCCAAAACTCACAACAACTACTGTAGGATAAACATTCAATTTGCATATTACATAATTTTCCCATCGGCTTAAACGCACTTTTTCCCGGAAAACGAACGAACACCAACAGAACCTACCACTACACTTGCAAACACTCTCACACACACACAAATACATCCACACAGCTAAAAACCATCATTCATTACGTTTACTGTGCACATCAAATATGCCTATACGTGTGTATGTGTAAGTATGTGCTCGCACTCCGCTGCACCCAATCCATATGGGAGGGGAGAAACAAGCTGAGATTTTTTGTTTCCAGAACAGCCTTCGTGGTACTATCTTCAATTACTGTGGTTTACGGCTTCATCGTAGGCTCTGTATGAGGCCGACAAATAACGCTCGACACAAACACAGTCCTTTGCATGGGCCAAAAACACTTGCATGCATTTTTCAAAAATTTACAAACAATTTTCTAACTAACAATTCGTAAAAGCAAGTAAGGACCCTGATGCCTCCCAGCATAAACCATGTATGAAAACTCTATTATTTGCGATTCGACCAGAGATGAACGGCATGTCGTTGTTGTTTCAGTTTGTGTCTGCACGAGACACTGGTTTGACCAGCTTGTTTTGAGTGCGTTTGAATGAAGCAGACGCTGGGTGTTTCAAGCTCATTGTGATCCCTTAGGTCTTGATGGTGGTCGTCAATTCTTCTTCTTTTTTTCGCTATGAAGGGGGAAAAGCAAAGTGCAGACAAAAGTAATAGCCACTTTGCACAGTGATGTGGGTGATTAGGTGGGATGTTAATTGAGGTTTAAGTAGAAATGAACGTAAATAAAATGCTAAAAGCGAGAGCGGTTTAACCGACAGTCGGGATTTCGATTTTACACTTTTTAGCTCGTGAAAAATGTATTGATAATGAAGGCAAAACGAAATTAAAAAAAAAACCCTGGAAAATAAAAACTTATGAAGTGATGGCATTGAGGCAACAGCAGCAAACATTTTATGTATGTTGAAATTTCCCTTTAAGATTTTAAAAAATCTAATTTTTTCTTTTATTTTGTGAAATATACATATTCAGAGGTAAAAATTAACTCATAATATATTTTGTAATATTTACTTTAATATGTTAAATTCAGCCAAATCGGAAAATATCAAAATATTTGTGTGCCATTAATATTCGGTTTCCCCCTAACTCTAAAATAAAACGCAGTAAATCTTCAATGCTACATTTTTTCTTTGGAAAGTGGGGAATCACACGTAAACAAAACACAAAGAAAGCAAATCATGTGAATTAACAGCATTCGAAAAAACCCTTTGTGAATTTGGTCAATAGAAGAAATCGCCTCAATTTTGCGAAGGAACATATTCAGAAGGATGTAACTTGGTGGGATGATGTAATTTTCCTTGATGAAAGCAAATTCAACATATTTGGAAGTGATGGAAAGACCATGGTTTGGCGTAAGCCGACTGAGGAGCTGAAAGGGGAAATATCACTCCAACAGTAAAGCTCGGAGGTTAAAGTGACATGGTGTGGGGATGCATATAGGCACAAGGTGTGGGAAACCTGGTTTTTATCGATGGTATAATAAACAAGGAATCTTATTTAACAATTTTAAAACAAAATTTGTATCAATCTGCTAAAAAAAAATGTGTATTTCATCTACATTCAAGTTATACCAAGACAATGATCCTAAGCATTAAGCCCACGTGGTCCATGAATGGTTACTATCCAATTGCCCAAAAGTCATAAATACGCCATCACAATCACCCGACACGAATCCGATTGAAAATCTGTGGGATCATTTGGATCGGCGTGTTCGTGAGAAGCCAGTTTCTTCGAAAAGTGAACTTAAAAATAGGCTTCAAGAAGAGTGGAGTAAAATCGGAGTTGAATATTTACAAAAATGCATAAAGAATATGCAAAATCGCCTTTCTGAGGTTCTAAAAAATAAGGGCTGTGCTACAAGATATTAATTTTTATGAGTTTTTTTTAATAGTAATCTATATTATAACTTAAAAACCGAATATAAATGGCAGATGAATTATTATAGTTTTTTATTTATGTGTTTTTTTTTGTATTTTCATTAATAGCAATGAATGTTATATGATTTAATTTTGATTTCTAAATATATATATTACATTACCAAAAATAAGAAGTTAGATTTTTTTATAATTTTAAAAATCAACGAAAAACCGAATATTAATGGCATTCACTGTAGCTTGTATTCGCATTTACTTTAAGGTACCTTTATTTTTTGAACTAGAATTTTTTGAAGAAATGCCTAAAAAACCCATTATATCAAATTTTACCAACATCATTTTTAATAAGTGGACAAATTAAGTTCGGCCGTGCCGAAGCTTATATAAGACAGCGCATAGAGAAAGGGACCTAAGGGTAAAAAAATCAATTTTAATTTTTTTCTTTTTTTGATGTGGACAACATCTGAGCATCGAATGAGATCGATCCCAAGCCCCAAAAGTGTTCCCTCCCAGAGAAGTGCGCGTTTTATGAAAGCGAAGTCGACGATTCTAAGCGCAAATAAAAAGGGACCTAATCTTTAAAATGACTCTCCTAAACAAAACTGGTTCTTACCCTTAGGTCCCTTTCTATTTTGCGCGTCACATATTGAAAATGCGAATATTTATCATCAAAAATGGTTTTATGGTTTTTCAAAGTATGCATGATTTATACACTTTTGCATGTGCTCTAACCAATTGCCGAAGCACTTCTTCCACTCCGATTGAGACACCTCCAAAATATGGTTTTTGAACGCTTTAACAGCGACGCTTCTGGCGACGAAAACCGTTGATCACGCATTTTTTTCTTGATGTGTGGGAATAAAACGAAGTCATTGGGTGCCAAATCAGGGCTCTACGGCGGACGAACCATCAATTCGACGTTTTGCCCGGTCAAAAAGACGCTGGTAGGAGCCAATGTATGAGAGCTCGCATTGTCATGGTGCACAATAAATCGTCTTCTCTTGTTCGTTTTTCCAAAGACTTCAGGCAAACAAATTGTGGTGTACCACTCAGAATTGACCATCCTACGTTTCTTAAGCGGAACTGTCGCCACATGACCTGTTTTGCCAAAGAAAGAGGCGACCATTTGCTTCGAAGTGCTTCTTCTTCTTTGGTTGGATTTGGCTCATCTTCGAAGACCCACACGGTCGATTGCTGTTTTGTTTCGGGCTCATACGCATAAAGCCATGATTCGTCACCTGTGAAGATCTTATAAACGTCTTTTGAAGCACCACGAAAGTTTTTTTTTTAAATTTCTTTGCACCAATCGACACGAGCCATTTTTGAGCGATTGTAAATTGTGCGGGATCCAACGAGAACAAACCTTTTTTACGGCCAGATGTTCATGCCATATCGTATGTATGCTATTGGAATGCCTCTATCTCACGGTATGTCACATGACGATCTTGCATTATCAGTTCACGCACGGCATCAACGTTCTCTGGCACAACGGCCGTTTTTGGACGACCTTCACGAATTTCGTCTTTAAGCGAGCGTCGGCCACGATTGAATTTATTAAACCAGTTTTTCACAGTGCTATAGGATGGTGCTTCATCGCCATACAAAGATTTAAGTTCATCCATGAACTCTTGTTCTGATAATCCACTTCGAAAGATGTGAAAAATGATCGCACGAAAATGTTCACGAGTTAATTCCATTTTTTTTGCCAAATTGATTTTTTTAAGTCAGTGTAAACAACACAAATGATGGTCGTACGTCAAAACGTTCTGAGTCAGATAGCTCCAGGCAACACTAAGTGTTATAAGTAATATATAAGTAATATAAAGAAAGATGGTGCAGATTTCTGTAAAACGCCCACTATGTTTGCCAGTTTTAACTCTAAAAGCCACATCTTATATCCACTCTTGATGAAATTTAACACCAGTAAGTTTTTTAGGCCAAAGAAGGTCGTTGCTGAAATTAAGGAAAAGCGCATAGAGAAAGGGACCTAAGGGTAAAAAATCAATTTTCATTTCTTTTTTTTTTTGATGTGGGCAACATCTTAGCATCGAATGAGACCGATCCCATGCCCCAAAAGTGTTCCCTCCCAGAGATATGCGCGTTTTATGAAAGTGAAGTCGACGATTCTAAGCGCAAATAGAAAGGGACCTAATCTTTAAAATGGCTCTCCTGAACCAAACTGGTTTTTAACCTTAGGTCCGTTTCTATTTTGCGAGTCATATAAAGCTTTCACGCATATATGTTCATCCGTTTTATGTCTTTAGATCTAGAAGCCTATAACATCCAATATTATTGAAATTTTGCAAACGTTAGTTTCATGGTCCGAAGAAGGATTGAAGAAATCAGTTCAGATTTAGATTTAGCTTCTACATATATGTTCATGCGATTTTTCAATTTTTAGCTCCAGAAGCCACTTCTTGCACCCAATCTTAATGAGTAAATTTTTGAGGCCAAGGAAAGACGTTGTTGAAGTTAAACCAAATCGGTTTAGATGTAGATACAGCTCCCATACATATGTTTAACCGATTTTACCAAAAAATATAAAATTTTCTCACAAATTCAAATATTACATTAGATATTAAATCTGTGTAAATTTAGAGTCCGTCGAAGAGGGTTCAAAAACCTATAAAAGGGGGTGCCAAATCCTAAACCACGCCCGAATTGAGATTTTGTAATAGATTACTTATGCTCAATTTACATTTACTTGAATAGTAGTTCACTTATTGTGATTAGTTAAGAGACCGTTTAAGAGTTTTCTGTAAAGATTCGAAAACCTTTACTTTAAATTAGTGTAAACGGTGTTTTTCGAAAGACAAGAAAAACCCAATATTTTAAATTTACATATTTTTTTAATTCGCTTATCTCTGGTTAAGTTATATAATCGGGAAGAGTTTTCTATAGTGTTAAAGTCTAAACAGGACTCAAAAAATACAGCAGTCATTGAGCCCTATTTACTTCTTTTCACTCTAAAACCCGCCATTTGAAAAAGCGGTTTCTTTTTTAAATACACGCAGAGAAAAACATGGTTACTACATGGTCACGGCAATAATAATATGTTCTCCACAACAAAAGTATGCTAGTCGCCATACCATAGCATTGTTAACTGAATTTATTTTGAAATGCAATGAAAATATGGTTATAGCAACAATATAAATATGGTTAGTGCGACAAAAGTATAACAATTATATGATTACAACAATCATATTGTATGATTGTAACTTTTCATCATTTAAATATGCTTTTTAGAACAAATGTTATTGGTACGGATCTAATGCAATAATAGTACTTTTTTATCGAAATTAAAATTTTTTAAACAAGCTGCTTTGGCTTTGTTTATCTGAAATATTTTTAATAAAAACGCTTACGTTTGTTTAAACTTATTTTTTCTACTGTGAAATAAATCACTCCTAATATTTTGAATTTAATGTATTTTTGAATAATATTCATAATTGACAGCTTAAACCAATTTTAATAAATAATATTGGGGATCAAAGCTATTGTCGACAACTCAAACAAATTGTATTAAATAACATTGGGGATCATAGTTTAATTGTGTGTGATCATAATATGGTTGTTGGGATCATAACATGGTTGCGTTTTGAGTGACTAAAAAGTGTGCTATAAATGTGTCGAACTCGAGTAGTTTAATAGACTTCAAAGACTGTAAAATGTATTTCATACACGCAGAAAAAAAGTATGGTTGTGGTGACAATATTCGAAGAGGATCATACTATTGTTGGGTATATGGTTATGCCACAACAATATTATGATCCTCACAACAATAGTATTATTCACACACAACCATACTATGATCCTCACAACCATAGTATGATCCACACTCAACCATATTATGATCTCTACAACCATACTATGATCCTCACAACAATAGTATTTTTCTCAAACAACCATAGTATGATTTTCACAACCATAGTATGATTCACACGCAACCATGCAATTATTCATACAACCATAGTATGATTCACTCAACCATACTATGATCCCCAAAATTATTTATTAGGATTGGGTAATGTTGTTATTCAAAAATAGAGATTTTAATCAAGCAAGTTATTTTACAATTTTATTACAATTAGTTCATAGCCAAATTTGCGGCCTTGCTTTTATTAAACATTTCATTCAAGAAACAAAAATATATATTCCAACGGCAGTCGAAAATACTTTTAGTTGCCAGCTGGGGAAAATGCTACTTCACCAACCGTAGACACCAAGTAACGAATGTGATTAAACCATCAATGGCTATATTCTTAAGTGCAGTCAGATTTTAAAAAAAACGAGAGCCAATCGGCAGTAGAGTATTTTACCAAACAAAATAAACACAATAAAAATCCCTCGAACGACCTTCCGATTGTTGTTGTTTAAAATGGACAACAACCATGCACTGTATCGTGTGCATGCGTTTTTTTTGGCATACCAAAAAAAAACATACGCACACACATATATGTTTGCTCTATACAACCTGTTTTGTTATGTTTATAGTCGCAACCATACGGTATGATTGCCGTAATCATATTATTGTTAACGTAAATTTTAAACAACAATAATTTTGTTACATCAACCATGTTTATATGGTTGCTACAAACATATTTTCATTTCTAAATTTGGCAATAATACTATTGTTACATTTCAACAATATGAATATTGCGGCAATCACACCATTGTCAAAATTTTATTCAGAAAACAGTACTTTGGTTGCGACGAACATACTTTTATTGCGGAGAACATATTATTATTGCCGTGACCATATACTAACAATATTTTTTCTCTGCGTGTGTAACTTGAAGCAAGTATATTTGGCGGAGAAAATTTCCTCACCAAATACGACACAATTAGGGCGCTAAATTGATATCGTGTGTGATGATTTTCATCCAAATAGCGTAACTTTAAAGTAACGAAATGGATAGAAAATGTTTGCAGGGCTGTGTCATGTGCATGCATGAATGGATTTTTGCGACCTTGGTCCATGAGTGTGAGCGCAGCGAGTACTTCTCTGGTCATTTGCTAATGCTTTATGACCACTCATTGGATTATGCTACACTTTGTTGCTCACTTTTCTCACTCTCCCTTCCTCCCTCCCTCCCGCTCTCTATGGCATCGTCTTGTTTTTTCACCGAACAGACTACAACATTTTCATGTTCATCCGAATGTACATGTATTCGTGTGTGTAATAACATGTGTGAGTGCAAATACAAATACATGTGCACACTACATGCAAGTATAGGATATGTACGTGTGAATGGACGTACGATCCATGCTTGTTCATTTGTGTATTTGCAAGATTTCATGCAAAATTCACCATTTTTATTGGCATTACATGATAATTTATATGCACTTGGTCCGTCTCGCTTCGAGCGTACACATACACACTCGTACGCGAATGTGTGGAAAATTGAGTGTTTATGCAAAAAGGGATTTTCGTTTTGGAAAATTGTGTTTTTAACACTTGCAACTGTGTCTGTCCGTCTCCCTCAAAGTGTGTGTTTGTGTGCGTGTATGGGTATGGGTATATGACCATTAAACATCGTTTTGACCCACTCACCCTATCCGTTGCTTCTGCAGCAGCAGCTTCAGCATGGCTATCCTCATCATGTGCAGCAGCCATGGTACATATCATTGGTTACTTGTTGTTGTTACCACATCTAACATATTTTTAACAAAATTTTCATGTTATTAACGTCTACGTCACTGTACTCTGTGTTGGTATTTGTGGACACGAGGATAAGTATGAGAGGAATAGTTTACCCTTTGCTGGGTCAATGTGAATTTACACATTTGCATTTGGCATGGATGGAATACCATACTGTCATTTCGATCAATACGATTATACCAAAGCATATACATGCATTTATAATAATGATCTATTTTGGCCCGACTGTCTACAAGTCATTTTGTTTAATTCGGATAGCGATTCTAGATTGAGCTGTGTACTTAACGTAGGATCTATTTCCATTCCTTTTAGGTGTTGAAACGTCAGCACTTAATCATAATTCCCTAGGTCAACAAATCGATAGAAATGGGTTCGAACATAGTGATTAACAGCAGATTACCCGAAATTAAGTATCAAATGTATCACTTAATCAAGATATTATCGAAGAATAAACTATCAAAAGCAAGTAAAAAGCCCTCACCCATTATATTTGTTTTAAATTCACTATCGTTCCTTCCACCACTGCCTAATGCGTACCGACTTTATTCAAATCGCATAAACGGTCGTTTGTTAGGGAGATACTAAAATGGGCGTGGTATAACACTAAGTGTTTCCTGTCGCCATCTGACATTTCCATTGGAGAGTTTGAACGTTTTGATGTTAGAAGTGACTTGAAAAAATCAATTTGGCAAAAAAAAACAGAACTAACTTGTGAATATTTTCGTGCAATCATTTTTCACAACTTTCGACGTTGAGTATCACGACAAGAGTGCATCGATGAACTTAAATATTTGTATGGCGATGAAGCACCATCCTATAGTACTGTGAAAAACTGGTTTAATGAATTCAATGGTGGCCGACGCTCCCTCAAAGGCGGAGGTTGTCGAAAAACGGCCGTTGTGCCAGCGAACATTGATGCCGTGCGTGAACTGATAATGCAACATCGTCATGCGACATACCGTGAGATAGAGGCATCCTTGGGCATTTCTTTCACTAGCATACATACGACATCGCATGAACACCTGGCCGTAAAAAAGGTTTGTTCTCGTTGGATCCCGCACAATTTGACAATCGCGCAAAAAAAGCCTCATGTCGATTGGTGCAAAGAAATTTTAAAAAAAATACGATCACGTTGCTTCAAAAGACGTTTATAAGATCGTCACAGGTGACGAATCATGAATCTATACGTATGAGCCCGAAACGAAACAGAAAACGAGCCATATCCAACGAAATTTGTTTGTGAATGAAGCACTTCGAAGCAAATGGTCGCCTGTTTCTTCGCCAAAACTGGTCATGTGGCGACTATTCCGCCTGAGCAACATAGGACGGTTTATTCTGAGTGGTACACCACAATTTGTTTGCCTGAAGTCTTCGGAGAAATTTGATCAACGAGCAAGAGAAGACGAATCATTGTGCACCATGACAATGCGAGCTCTCACACATCGGCTCAAAACAGCGCCGTTTTGACCGGCCAAAACGTCGAATTTATGGGTCATCCGCCGTAAAGCCCTGACTTGGCACCCAATGGCTTCTTCTAATTCACTCACCTCAAGAAAAAAATGCGTGTTCAACGATTTTCATCGCCAGAAGATGCTGTTGAAGCTTTCAAAAACCATGTTTTGGAAGTGTTTCAATCGGAGTGGAAAAATTGCTTCGACAATTGGTTTGAGCGCATGCAAATGGAAAATACTTTAAAAAACAATAAAACCATTTTTGATAATAAATATTCGCATTTTCATTATTAGGCCAGAAATATATATAGCAGCTCTCGTAAATGCATGTTTGAGAGCGTTTGGGTGTCAAATCAAAGGGACCTTTGTAGTGCCGCAAAATCAAAACCTGGATCGAAATCATCCACTCTTATGAGTTGGTAACTCTTTGATCGTAACGAACTGTGTTTCATTTCATCCAGATTGGATGTTTTACGTGGCCTCGAGAGCAAAACACTTGATATCGCTTGAACATATGCATGGGAGCTTCATCTAACACCAATTTTTTCCAAATTCAAAATCGACCGTCCAAGGTCAATTTAAGATGGATGTAATATGTGGCTTCTACAGCTAACAATTTAAAATCGGATGAATATATATGTGTAAAAGCTGTACTTAATTTTAAACCATTTTCTTTAATTTCAATAAGGTCCTTTCTTGGTCCAAAAAACTTACTTGTACTTAATTTCATTAAAATCAGACAACAATTGCAACATGTAGTTTGATTAGGACCTTTTCATGGACAGACAGAGAAAGGGGTATAATAATAATAGACTTTGTTATACTTGAAAGGAGGCTAATACTTATTTGCCATCTAGGCTAAGTACACTCAGAAAAAAAGTATGGTTGGGGCGACAATATTGGAAGAGCATCATACTATTGTTGGGTATATGGTTGCGGCACAACAATATCATGATCATCACAAAAATAGTATGGTTCACACACAACCATAGTATGATCACCACAACAATAATTTGGTCCTCACAACAATAGAATTATTCACACACAACCATACTATGATCCTCACAACCATATAATTATTCTCACTCAACCATACTATGATTCCCACAACCATATTATGATCCTCATAACCATAGTATGTTTAACATACAACTTAGTATGATCCGCACAACCATAGTATGACTCACACACAACCATAATATGATCCCCAAAGTTCTTTGTAAGGATTGGGTTAAGTTACTATTGAACAATAGAGATTGTTATTAAGTAAATTATGTTAAACTCTTAATAATAGAAGTGACATATGTAACAGTAGAAACAAATTACTTATTCAAAATATATCAGTTAAACTAATCCAAAGTAGTTTGTTTTGAAAAAAAAATAATTTACATATAAAATATACTATTATTTCGTAAGGTTCGTCACAATAACATTGTCAAATTTAAAAAAAATACGATTTTGCCGTTATTTTTGATGTAATCATATTATTGTTAACAAAAAAACCAACCAAACAATACTTTTGTCGCACCAACCATACTTATATTGTTGCTACAACCATATTTTCATTTTTAAATATGGCAACAATACTATTGTTACAATTCAACAATATTCGTATTGCAGCAATCATGCTACTGTCAACATAAAATTCAAAAAACAATACTATGGTTGCGACGACCATACTTTTATTGCAGATAACATACTAGTGTTGCCGTGACCATATAGTAATCATATCTTTTCTCTGCGTGTACCAAAAGGGCTACATTTAATTACTCTCTAAAATTTAGCTCAACGGCGGATATAAATTTAGCTGGTCGGCTATTCGGATCAAAAACAGTATCAAGCTCCATATGCCCACTAATACATTTGTATTTCAGTCAATACAATATTCATTCTGATCATTTTTAATAACTCGTACAAAAAATTAATGAAATTTGCCTAGAAATTCCAATAGCTTTGTCAAATTCTGGTTATCTGGCCAACAGCGCTAATGGACGAAAAAATAGTCATCTAAAAAAAGGTAACATAAAGGGTTTTCCATTAAGGACATAGAAATTTTATATATTAATAAAATACAGAATACTTAAGACAGAGAGTTCAATTTATTCCAGGTTCAGTGAATATGTTACATTTTAAGAATGAAATTCGATTTTGGTCATTGGACTATCACGAGTCCGTATCCAGCGATTTTTTCTTTGGACCCGAATTTCCATCACTCTTGCACACATTTCGAACGGAACGTTAGCAATTTCGCGTTGGATGTTATCACAGACCAATGACTTAATGGGGTCCCAGAATCAAGTTCGACCGGAGCAATTCTTGAGATAACACCTTCACCGAATTTGCCTTGTATCGATTGTAACGAGTGCTGTATGGCTAGTGGCACCGTCTTGTTGAAACCACATATCGGCAATGTCAAGCTCATCCAAATCAGGCCAAAAATAATTTTCTAACTTGGCACGATAATGATCTCCATTGACGGTATTTTCATCGACGATTGTTTTCATCGACGAAAATATGTGGCCCAAAGACACCTCTGGCATAAAAACCACGCAGTAATTTTTGCGGATGCAATTGTGTCTTTTGAAGCATATGTGGGGTTTTGCTGTTCAATAACCCATATTTTTTTATTGACAAAACCACTCAAGCAGAAATGAGCTTCTTCGCTGAAGATGAATAAAATTGGAGTAAGCGCTCTTTAAGTTGCGACCCCCGATTTATAATTTCCGTAGTAATTTTTAATGATTTCCAAACGTTGCTCGTAAGTAACCTTTGCCATGATGAAAATGTTGACTTCGACTAACGTTTTGTTACTGAAAGATCATTAAAAATGTTTGAGGGTGCGTTGACCTGTTGGAAAACCAGCTAGATTTACATTATAACTGAAAATTCGACTTTATGTATGCACTTATTTCAAATTTGGCTGCACCTACCGAACCTAAAACCCATCGCTGGCAACTTTTATATTTGGCCATTTTTTAGCGATGAATTTGGTTCACCCCGTTAATGCCTGCATATTTACGTGTAAGAGATTCATCTAAGCTTTTCTTTAAATTGTTTTTAGAGAAGTTGTCCGTTTTTTTTCTTAATGAGCTCTTGAAGAAGGCATGGAAGTATTAGTCCATTAAAGAGTAACTTATTTCCCCACTATACCAATAACAAATATTTACAATCCAGCCCATGATTACAAGCTCATCTCCATAACAGAAACAGGATAATAACTGCTTTCTCACTATATGCCAAGATTCACTAGCCTTAAACCTTTCCAATCTTATCATAACTCCCTCCAGTATTCATTCACTTCTCAACATTTCTATAATGCTTGATAGTTTTCCTCCAGCAGCTCTCGAATGTTTAACCAGTTAAAATTTCATGCAAATACAGTTTATGGCGGATTTTGCGTGCACGCGCTCCGTTTCCATGTGTATATTTTGTTGTGCAGTTTAAAATGATTTTCCCAATTTCAAGCGTCGAACCACTTTTACGCTTTGCGCTCTCCGCCAAAGCAAACACCCACCCGTAAAGTTGTGTTCTCCCACAACGTTTTTGATGTGGCTTAGTTTTTGAATGCGTGGTTTTTACGGAAAATTCACTTCAATTTTTCGCCATTAATACTTTGGCTGGTATCAAAAGGGACATTGAAGTCCACGTGTGTGTGTTTAAGTGAATATCAGTGGTTGTGGGAGTGTGTGCGTGGGTGATAGAGTCGTTATGAACTAGTATTTAACGCCAAAGGTCCTGCTTATTTACCTTGGCTTAGCAAACACGTACACACACACACCAACTAAGATTAAGCGTATTCCGCTTAATCTTATTACGTATTCAAATGAGTTTTGACCCATTTTTAGGTATTTCTATGAACCGCCAACATCTAATTTCAAAAGTGGCCATTGGCCCGAAACTATTTACAGCTGTAGGACACAACCCCATGGTCGAGGTTTCTTTGCGTAGGATAAGGGCAATATTTGCAATTGGAATGTGGCAAAGACTTCAAACGCACACTTTCTATCTTCAGGTAATCTTTGATGGGCTCCTACAATACTACACCATTTCCAATTTAAATTGAGAAAATTCAAATTGAAATTGAGAAGCGTAAATTGAAATTCAGAGAATACAAAATGAAATTAAGAGTATACAAGGAAAATTGATATTGAAAATTTCTCTTTGACAGGCATTTCCTCCAATTCGAAATTGAGAAACGCAAGTTTAAATTCAGAAAATATAAATTAAAATTAAGAAACTTTATTTGAAATGAAGAAAATACAAATTGAATTTAGAAAAGCAAATTGAAATTGAGAAAATCCAAATTGAAATTAAGTAAATTCCAATTGAAATTAAGAAAGTTCAAATTAATATAAAAAAGAACAAAAATTTAAACTGAGAAAATTTAATTTTAACAAGTAAAAAATGTTAAGTTTGGCTGTGCCGAACTTTGGATACCCTCCACCAGATTCCCAAATAAAACCAAATTTGGTGCGGAAGTGTGTTCTATATAGAAATCTTTATGTGCAAAATATAATTTCGATAGGTCAAGCTTGTAGTGAGTTATCGTCATATTATTTCTCAAAGCCCATGAGACCGTTTGTGTAAGAGGTACCAGTAGGACTTTTCCGTTCTCAACAGAATTTGGCGCAGATGTGTATTCTATAAAAAAATCTTTATGTAGAAAATTTCATCTCGATAGGTAGTGTAGTGAGTTATTGTCATATCATTTTTCAAGGCCCATGAGACCGTTTGTGTGGGAGGTACCAGTAGGGCCTTTCCGATCTTAGCAAAATTTAGCGCAAAAGTCTGTTCTCTATATATTAATCTCTATGCCGAAAATTTCGACTTGATGGGTCAAGTGTGTGGTGAGTTATTGTCATATTATTTTTCAAGGCCCATGAGACCGTTAGTGTGGGAAGTACCAGTAGGAATTTTCCGATTCAGCGCAGAAGTGTTTTGTATATAGAAATCTTGATGTGTAAAATTTCATTTCGATAGGTCAAGTTTGTGGTGAGTTATAGTCATATTATTTCTCAAGGCCCATAAGGCCGTTTGTATGGGAGGTACAAGACATGGTTGCCCAATCTAAACCATTTTTACAGAGATAACTGCGCCTATAGAGAGATTATTATTTGCAAAATTTCAGTGATTTTGCTCAAGAAACTGGACGGATATTTCCAAATAAAAAACTAATTTTTATGAGGTAGTGTCGGTTGAGGGTCTCCAACACCAACTTTCCGTAAAGCTATATAGCCCATTTTCAATACCAACTATGCTAGGTTAACTACACATGTTTGTGCCAAATTTCAGCTACCTAGCTGTTTTCATGCAGGCTCTATCTTGTTTTTAACAACATGTCTAGATCGTCTTAGAATTTTACGAAGATCAAGAATATATATACTTTGTTAGGTCTCCGATGATTATTTCAAGGTGTTACAGACAGAATGACAAAACTAATATACCCTCCATTGTATGGTGGAGGGTATACGAGTAAAAAGAGAAATTGATTTGGAAAATTTCAACATGCATATCCTCCAATTCAAACGCTCTTTGGAAAAACTTGTTAAATGTTGTACTGCTCTGAGTCATTATTCGCAAAATCTTGAGCAGACACATTTATTTTACGGTGATACTTTTTTAGAATAAGGCATGATTTTTTATATGCGTTTACTGGTCGAAGCCTAATATGTGTATTTGTATTTTTAAACACGGTTTCAATTCCGCTCTTGTGAATCTCCCAGCCCTTCCCATTTACCAATTATCCTATCCGATCAGTGACATCCTGCTCTATACAGGATCCACAATTGAAATTTACAAAAAGAAACTTCATTAAAAGGCAAGAAGAAATCATTATGACAAGAACCACGTTTCGATAAAGACAAAAATCTTTAATAAAGGGCTGTCCAAACATAGTGCACGATGTTAATTGTGAGTCACACCTTAATGTCAGGTTTTTTTCCCAACTTCATTTGAATTTTTTTATTTCACTATTTGACAAATTTAACCATGGAGAGGTAATCAATTAGGCAGTGCGTTAAGATTGTCGAAGCCTTTTTCTAAACTGGGTGAAATGATAATGGACTTCAGGATATGGACCTGGGCGATATAGGGAACATTTTACCGATATTTTGTTTCACTCATAAATGTCATAGATCCTTTTATCATAATAAAAGATATACTAAGATATTTCGTTCTCAAAGAATCTCTGCTTTTTTTATAATTAACATCGTGCGTTTTAGTTGGACCACCCCTGACAATGGTTTCTTATTTTCTTCAACATTAATTTGAATATCAATATGTATTTTTTAATATCAATTTACTTTCCTCAATTTTAATTTGGATTTTCTCAATTTCAATTTGTATTTTCTCAATTTCTTTAAGAAATGGTGTAGAACGCACGAGGACAGGAAATACTTTATAACATACTTATATAGGTGTAGGTATTATGTGTCGCACCTTAAATTGAAGCATAAATATTAGACTTAAATCCAAGGATATGAGTTGCATGTGACTATAACTCGGATTAAATAAGGATACGTTTTATATGTAATTGGAAATTGACCTCCAAGTCAGAATATGCAAGTGGAAAAGAGCAAAGAAAAACAATTTTTTTGTCGAACAAAAAACTTGCTAGAAGAAATAAATTTGTGGACAAGGTTTTCATAGGGATGTATTTTTAAAACTCAGTGCCTAAAGGCAGTTGTTACCGAAATGATAAAACGTGGTTCATATTTTAATTTCTACAATATATTGCGCATAGTCCTTTTGGTTTATCACTCGCACTACTTTTCATACTGTGGAACTGCGTAAGGTGCTCTTGGCCTTTTTTACAAGCAAATCTTTTTAACCCGCACTGGCTATCCTTCTAAAAGGAACGTTTCTTAAAGAATGATGAATTTTTGTTGACAATTTTTGGATCGTTTCAAGTCACGTTGTGACGATGTTAATTGGCCGCTACGATCATGTGATTTAACACCATTGGACTTCTTGTTAGGGGAAATTTAAAAGAAAGAGACAGTTTTACGTCAATAAGCCGATTGAAGAGCTAAAGGATGAGGTAATTATGTACATTAACGATATTGAACCTTCATTATGTCTCAGATTGATTGAAACTATGGACCATCAGAAAGAGGTATGCCACCGAAGCTGTGTCGATAGTCGATTATTTTGCTTCACACGTAACTGTCATAGATTTTTCTACCATAATAAAAAATATCAAGAGAATTCTCTGAAAACTTTTTATTTTATTTACAATTAACATCGTGCGTTTTATTATGACTGAGCAAGGACAATTTGTTTGAAAATTTTGCAGTAAGCCATATTTTATTTGAATGAATAGACATAAACGGGTGGGCATTTCGGCATGTTTATTCCACTTTGCCAAGCTATTATTCGGTGTACTAAAAAAGATACCTTAGACATTGCGAACTTTAATTCGGCCCGGGCGAACTTCATAGCGTGTGATTAGTCTAGAGGAGTTATTTTCAATAGGATTTTTTTTACAGATTACTCGCGAGTTGTGTTAAACTTTTTGTCAGCCATTTAATCATGGAAAGACTTACACCGCGGTTTATAGGCTGGTGGAGTTAACGGTCCATATGTTTTTAAAAATGATGATGGCTGAAACGCAACCGTGAATTGTGCACGCTATCACGCCATGATATCTGACTTACGAGGGCGACCGCAAAAGTAACTGGCCTAACAAAAAAGAACCGTTTTTTTGGAATTATTATTATTTACTTTTCAACATAATCTCCTTCATACACAATACACTTCATCAAACGTTTCTCAAGTTTTTAATTCCATCCGAAAAATAAGATTTTTCAAGACCTTCAAAATATGCCTCAGTTTCAGCAATAACCTCGCTATTGGACGAACATTTTTTGCCACCGAGAATTTTTTTTTAAATTTTGAAACAAGAAATAATCAGAAGGAGCTATATCTGGACTATATGGTGGATGCGGAGCAATTTCAAATCGTAATTCGGCCAGTTTTTGTTGAGTTAAAAATGCAATGTGTGAAGGAGCATTATCTTGATTAAAAAGAACATTTTTTGTCTAAATGCGGTCGTTTTATCTTGATTTCTTCACTCAACCGATCCAATAATGCACAATAATATTCACTATTTATAGTTTTTCCTTTCTCCAGATAATCAATAAATATTAAACCCCTTGCATCCCAAAATACTGTGGCCATTACTTTTCCTGCTGACTTAACAGTTTTCGCCTTCTTGGACCACTTTTACCAGCTTCTATCCATTGTTTTGACTGTTCTTTGCATTCTGGGATGTAGTGATGGATCCATCAACAGTTATGAATCGGCGCAAGAACTCTATTGGATTACGCTGATAAATCGCTAAAAGCTCCTCTGAATTGGTCCAACGGACGATTTTTTTGGGGCAAAGTCAACAAACGCATAGCGCATAACGGCATAGCTTTTGCGGATAGCTTTTTCGTGTGGTGTTCATCATGTAAAATACTCCAAACTTGTTTTTCGAGTATTTTAGCAATATCAGCAAGTTCTCTGAGCTTTATTCGTCTATCTTTAGTCACTTCATTAAATATTTTTCTAATGTTTTCAATAGTAGTAGCAGTTTTCGGTCTTCCAGAGCGTTGTTCATCTTCCGTACTTGAACGACCCATTTTAAATTGTTGAACCCAGGATTTCACGGTGGAGTATGATGGTGCATTATCACCATGAACAGAATCCAATTCATCTTTGATTAATTGTGGCGTATAACCTTTCATATAAAAGTGTTTAATTACCGCACGAAACTCTTTATTTTTCCATTTTTCAAAAATTATAAAACTTGTTTACTTCAATCACCTTTAACAAAGAAAATAATCATAAAATATTTGGGAAATTTTGACAGATGGCTTATAAAAGATTGCTTTTAAAAAAACAAAAGGTTGCTAGTAAAACATAAAATGTGCAAGGCCAATTAGTTTTGCGGTCGCCCTCGTATTGCTACCTGAAACTGAAGCCCGTAATCTTGGCGACATTCGGTTTCAACAGGACGGTGTCGCTTTCCATACAGCTGCCTAAACAATAGATCTATTGAGAGGTAATTTCAATGAGCAGCTTATTTCAAATTTTGGACCGGTGAGTTGGCCGCCTAAACCGTGTGATATCACACCTTTAAACGTTTTTCCTTGAGGCTACGTAAAGTCCAAATGTTATGCTGACAAACCAGCTACGATTCAGGTTTTGCAAGCCAACATTACGCGTGTCATTAACGCCATACAAGTCGAAATGCTCGAACGAGTCATCCAAAATTGGCCCCTTAGAATGGACACCCTGAAGCGTAGTTGCGACCAACATTTGAAGAAAATAATATTAAAAAATAAGTGGCATAAAATGCCCTTTCGAATAAAAAATAAAGATTCCACACTTGATATGAATTTTTGTATTTTTTTTATTTTAAAAAAAAATATTTCTAGATTGATCACCCAATAGTTCACATATTTGGTTCAATCAATAAATTGAAAAGGACTTGATCTAAGACTCTTTTGGTGTTTTGTTTACTTTTGGTTTCAGAACAACATTGGTATAAAATTCAGTGTACACAATTATCATAAAAGTAAACTCAAATTCAACCATTTAGGATAGTTTATCATTAATAACAGGTCGGTCTTCCACCTCACAAATACCTGAGCCCACTGCTTTTAGAGGAGTTCCCCGTTTGTTTCTTAATAGAATGTTAAAGGAATTAAGTAGGACAAAACAAACATATGAACATATTTTCACGACATATTCCGCCATTTTCAGATCTCTTAGGCATCTTTGTCTACTGAATCTTAAAGTAAGGCCCTGCATAAATTGCTATAATTAAAATCTTCATTTATTTCAAGTGCCTTTTGAAGAAATGGCCCATGAATACGAAATAAAGACACCATCATTGTCTGTTTGTGTGTGCGTGTGTTCGTGTACATTTCCAAGGACCAACTTTTAGTGGTTTATACATATTTACAACAACATCATCATCGTCGGCATTGTCATTCCCATTCCGATCACCATCATTCATGAGATTGTTTGGGGGCTGTTGTTGTCATTGACATCGTCGTCAACCTCATATTAAAACAATACTTGTCAAACAATGAAGCACTGTCTAAACTAATGTTCGGTAACAACAACAGCTACTACAATAACAACACCTACTGCTACAACCACCAGCGACAATGAGTATTTCCACGAAAGCGCCGCCACGAACAAAGGAGCAACACAGACATTGCCCCAACGCCAATAACGAGAAAGTGTGCCCGGCATTTTGTGTGCCGAAATAAATCATGTTTCACGGTGATACGTTCGTTACTTTTGCTGGTTTTAATTTGTAAACCCACCCACCCATTCCACCAATTGAAACGTGAGTTCAATGGCTCTGAACCTTCTCTCGCCCACTGCAATGCAATCGAATCTTCGACACACATGCTACACCTTAACCCATATGCCCATGGATAAAGTCCTGGTTAACGTTGTGCCGTGTCCTTGTTACCGGCATGTAGACCGATGTAAAAACTACTAACAAGAATGACTTAATACTGCCAATGACGAAAAATTCCTTCGGCTTTCACGTTTTTCAATTTTGACTATTGGACGTGTAGATTCCTCTTTTTGATGGGACTGTGAGCTAATCTTGTTTTCTCCAGGCTGGTGGTACAAATCGAAATTACGTAAACCTAATAAGAGACAAAATGGCACAAGTGCGTTTTAATGAGTCGCACAAAGCCAGAGAGTGAAAATCTCAAGTCATAGATGGGGCAAATAATGCATTTACGAATTCAGTGCAGAGTCAGTATTTCTAGGCAACCCTTAAAAAAATTCTAAAAACCAAATAAGGATAAAACAGGACCATGCAAACTTAATGTGGTAAAAAGAACGACGACTTTTAAAAATGAAAAAAACGAAAGAAGCAAAAGCTTCTTTAATACGCCCAACACTCAAAGGCCTAAAGCCCAAAATCCCTTTCGAACACTAACACTTAGATGCAGTGAATAGCAAAACTTGAACAAACAACAGCTTCGCAAAACAAGGATGACTACATAGACACATGCGTCTTACACCATGGAGGCCTAGTATTTGTAATTGTAAATTTGAAAAGCCATTTACACATACCCACTTGGTTTGCATGCGCCGTAACGCAAGGAAACGGAAGTGATAACTTGAAAATTGTTGCCATTACGAAATGACAGCATGGTCGAATACATAGCTACACAACACTGACAAATGTGCCCAGAATCGAAGAAAAACTAATAGAGAGATACGGTGAACATCGAAAAAATATTCAGCAGAGAAAAAGAAGAAACAAGAAGAGGGACCGTATATGAGCCAACAAAGACAATTGAAAAGGGTGCTTAATTGTATGCACTTATCAGATAAGATGCCTTTTGCATACTAGGGCTTTTCTGTCATTTGCTACTTTCTCTTGAACTGGTCTTCTGTAGCTAAAATCTTAGGCATACCTTGCCGCTTTTTGCTGGACATGGAAAATGGGGTCGCCTAATGTTTCTCAGTTGAAACCAAAGTTCCTTTGCCAGTTTACACTAACCTCAGATAGTGTTTTTCATTCTCAGAGTCTAGACGGTGACTTAGGGCGTAGATTTAAATTTTACAAATTTTCAAATGAAGCCTGAAAAACATATTTAAAAATTTCCTAGAATTCAATTTATTTAAGATCATAGAAAGTTAAACATTAAGTAAGCTTCATTAAAGTTATAAGCTGCAAAATAAGAGTCCTTTCTATTAAGGGCTTCTTTTTCCTCACGTTGTTACATACAAAATACTTAACGACTCTAATATTCAAAAAATGTGGCCCCTCTTTCTGTATTTTTAGCCGTTCGGACTTAATTTAAAGGAATATACTTCATTGCGATTTTTAGAAAACATTGATCCATATGGGCAATTTCAACAGGTGTAGTTCTAGGTCGTTCATAATACGTTTTGCTGTGATCGAGTTTTGGTAGGAATAACTATTAGTCGTTCAAAACTATAAGTCGTTCATGACGTTCTGCGCTAAATTTTGTTTGAATCGGATGTCATACGTGGCTTCTAAAAGGTGGTCCAAACATAATGCACGATGGTTATTGTGAGTCATACCTTAACGTCAAGATTTTTTGCCCTATTTAATCTGACATTTCTTTTTTTCAGTGTTTAAGAAATTGAACCATGGAGAGGTAGCCTTTTGCAAAAATGGGCGTTTAAATCAAAATGCAGTTCGTAATTTTTTTTGGTCAGCATAATCGACCACAGTGTATTTGTTAACAAGTTGAATTGTCGCACGTGAGCAAATCGGAATCCCCGATGATTGTAAAAATGCCGATGCCTACACAATAAGTGACAGTTTGTTGTGGTTTATGAGCTGGCGGCGTCATCGGGCCGTACTTCTTCAAAGACGAGGTCGGTCAAGCAGTTACCGTAAATGGCGTTCGCTATCGTTAGATGATAACGGACTTCTAGTGTTGGGATAGGGTAATTCCAAAAATTTTCAATCCATTCTGGATTTTGACCATTGCCGATTTTACTGAAACTCTGCACATATAATCTCCTAGTTGCTGCCTGTCATATCACACCTAGTTTTGGTTCAGATTCGATATGGTTCAAATCTTATATATCGACAATGTGGGCCTAGTCGAGCATTTTTCGTAAAAGTTGCTGTGTTAGATGTTAAATATATTAGAAACGTGACATCAGAAATTAGCAAGACATAAAACTCTAAAGGGATATATCCTTAATTCTTAAATATTTCGAAAAAGGATATTTTTTTTTCTAAAAATTTTTCAGGAAATAGTTTGTAATTTGGTCTACTATATGTGAAATTTCAGAGTGGGTTCGCCATGGGTTCAAAAGTTATGTTTTTTTTTTTTTGAATGCAGCAATCACTACTTTTGAAAGGTTTTTTTTCTTCACCTTATTCATTTAAGCAAATATTAATTACAGCATGTATACTAAAAATTTTTGTAGGATTGAACCTTAGATCTGAATAAATTAAACCATATAGCAAGGGTGCCCATAGTGCATCCCACGTGATTTTTTTTTTTCGTGATGTTTCCGGTCTTTTCGAATATTTTTTAATACCCGATTTATATCAAATAACTTAGAAAATAATTTCTAGTGGTTCGGTATACTTAGTATGTGGACAATCTGCCTTCCTATGATGGTTTAAAAGCTGTGCGAGCTGATGCACCGAAAATAATTTAATTTTAGCGCCATATTATGTCAATGAAGAATACATAATCAACACTCAGCAAAGCGGATATGTGCCTTCAGAGGCTTTTATTTACCAAAATAGAGAAGGATTTTTACAAAACGAAAGCGGTATTCCCATATTTTACCACATCTATAGAAGAGCTAATGTAAAAGCTATACAGTGCAAAGAGATTACCCCAGAAAATCGAAGATTTGATACAAACATATACTCAGATGATAAAAACTTACTAACACATTTAAATAAAAACAGGTACTGGTGGCTTGCCGAATAAAATCACCAATCTTTCTCTTTTATCCCCCTGACAGTAGCTTTGATCACATCCTTGCAAAAAGAGAGTTACTTTTTTCACCTTTTCCGTTACATTAATTATAACTAGAACCCGAGTATCGGGTAAAAACCAATCAACAAAAATTATTTAAAAATTATAAACTATTAGCAACGCAAAAAAAGTATACTTCAGAGTCCGTTTAAGGGTATATTTTAGTGTATAATTATAATGTATACTACACACTGTTTGTTTATTAACTGGTTTAAGCATGTACATTAATTTACAAAAAAACAAAAAAGCTGTGCGAGCCGCTATTCGAAATAAACACCCCTGCCATACTGCAGTAAAAAAGTTTTAAGAAAAAACTTCGTGCTGAGATATTTCTGTATACATGCAACATTTTTTTTTTACTTTTTATATTGTATTAAGTTAGCCTGGCATTCAAGGAATATATGTAATTCTGTCAATGTGCAAATTTTCTATACTCGTATATTACTCAACCCGCGTAAAACTTTTCGTCAATAAACATTTTTATCGTTTTTAGAAAAACCTCGAAATTTTTTATTTAATACACAGCCAATGAAACTATGTCTCTTTCAAGCGAGTAATTCAATGGCCGCGCTTCTCGTGCCATGGCGATGTTAATTTGCCGCCACGATCATTAGATTTCACACCATTAGAGTTCTTTGTTTGGGGAAGTTTAAAAGAAAAGGTTACGTCAATAAGCTTAGAACAATTCATGAGCTAAAGAATGAAATAATTCGGCACATTAACGACATTAAACCTCCATTATGTCTCAGTGTCATTAAAAATATGGATCATCGGGCAGAGGTATGCCGCCGAAGCCGTGGTGAGCGTTTGGCCAATATTTTGTTTTACGCATGATTGCCATAGGTCCTTCTATCATAATAAAGCATATTAAGATAATTTTATGAAAACTTTTTGTTTTTTTTTACAATTAACATCATGCGTTTTCGTTGGCTTAACTTTTGTTTTCGAAATCGTCGTGAAATACTAAGTTGACCTTACCATGTCCGTCTGTCTGTGAAAAGAAAACTACAGGTCGCATTATTTATGATAGGTAGCTAAAATTTGTGTTGATGGACAAAAACGGTTGGTGCCGAAAATGGGACAGATCGGTCAAGAGCTCTAAAATTTCCCCTCACAGGGACATGGTCAACCAGTGTAATTTAAAAACTAAATATCTTATGGATTATTTGAGATATGAGGCTGATCGAAACAGCATGGATCGAAACACATTCCGAAGGAAAAAAGCCACGTGCCGTGCTACGCCCCCTTTAAAAATCGCATTTATGGCCAAACTAATAGACCGATCGTTATAAAATTTTAACAAGATAAAACCAATGACTAGGCAATTATTCTAGACTATGTTATAATAAAATATGACATGTAGGCGGGCACCGCTAATACAATAATGAACTTAAAAGGCTATATCTCATGAACTTTTGGAGATGTGACGATGATATTTGGAATATATGGTGGCATATGGCATAGATCGACACACACTATGAAGGAAAAGTGGGCGATGCCACGCACCTTGTCAAAATCGCATTGCTGACCAAAGTAATAGACCGTTATACATTCTTAACAGAATATACATTTTTTACAGAATATACGAGTATTTAAATATTAGCTCATTAATGTGGATTATGTGTACAAAAGGGCGTGGCCCTGCCTATACAATCCAGAATTTTAAAAGGCTATATCTCGGTAATAAATACCGACTGTGACGATAAAAGTTTAGGTATATGATGTTGGTATGAAAAGAACCGCATCCTGAAAGTAAAGAGGCCGATGCCATGGCCCTCTAGACCTTATCCATGATGGTGAGTATATAAGCATCGTAAGGTGGAAATTAGTTTCTTCACTTGTTAAGTTGGGATTGCTGATTATTCCGGAGTTTTAGCCAGTCCTTGTGATGAGAAAATGTTTACCTCTTGACGGATCCTGAGCATTTTTAATATCAAACTTTAAAGTCCATTAATACATGTTTCTGCAAAACTTGCCTAGATCATGTAAGAACTTTACAACGATTCAGAATTAAAATATTTGTTTTTGGCGTCTCCGACCGGTATTTCAATGTGACAAAGAGAATATTCCCTTAATTTTATGATCAAGGTTATAAAAACGTATAAGTAAAGTTATTGCACCAGTTCCTATTGATGTTCAGGTCGAATAATATCAAATATTTTTTAACCAGAAATGCCAAAATGCAGTTCCTCAAAAGGCTGTTAATTTAGTTCACACATTTCTAGTTAAAAGATTTGTTTTATTTATCTAGAATACAATATGCTCATAACAAAGTTCCATCCCACTGTGCAATGCCCATATCTCCAGCAGTTTAGGAACTTTGTGACGAAAGTTTCCATGCCAAGTGTGATGCAAAATTGCTTGCAAATTGCATCTGTGATATTCTCGATGGCGCATGTATGAGTTAGAATGACAGCGTCCTGTCCGTAAATGCCACTGAATGTGCGATTATTTGCCTTCATTTCAAAGTGCAACAAATCCCAGCCATTGCCAAGAAGAAACAACAAAATCTTTTGTATACCCGCGCCCGGCTAAGGATGATTTGTTGTTTCGACAATTCCGTTGCACGGGAATGTTCATTCCAACAGGAACATGCTGCTAATGAAGTTCATGTTGATGTTGTCATTGCTGCTGGTGATGGCGACGCCGTTGACGTTGATGCGGACTAAAGACGGATGACGGTACCAGCAGTGGCAGCAGCATCCGAAACAACCGAAAAATGTGTATGAACTAACGAAACAACTCCTAACAACATCGGAACACTAGAAGCATTTGAAAGCGACTATGCGCTGAAACAACAGAATGCCACGCCAGCAACTATCCGAAATTGCCGGAATCTTAATGAACATGTAAATTGTTTGACGATGAAAAGAAAAACTTTTCCAAGTATCACTGCGACAACAATGGAACGCTGAAGAAATTTGCACTTAGTGCCTTTTTCGCTTAGGACAGTCGATGCTGCTGAATTTGGTATTTGTATTCAACGGAATTTGGCAACGAACTAGAAAGCTGCAGTATAAACATTTTAGAAGGTCTTGCAAATTAGCTGTTTAGAATTTAAAAACTTTTGCAATAGAACAATTTATAAATGCGGGTGATGAGGGGAAGGGAAGCTGCAACTTAACATTTACATGAAAAGGTAGAACATAAAACAACAAATCAAAGATAAGACGAATATTTTTTGAAGAAAACTTACTCTGCGTGGTAGTCGAAGGCAGGACTATATTCAGGGATACAAAAACCGGTTCTTTTTGTTCGAGGACCGGGTATAAGAAATAGGGTATTCAGAAATAGAGTTGTTTTCTCGCAAGTCCAAAAAGATTCCTGTTTAGATTATGATTTAAAAATTACAAGTAAAAGTGTAGTTTAGTTCGGCCAGGCCTAGCCTTATGTACCCTCCACCCAATCCACGCTATAAAAGCGACTAAAATTGGTCTGTTATTTGGACTCTTTCGGCCTACACGTCAAATCTCAGTTAAAACTTTAAAATTATATTTGAACTCGTAGCAAAAGTTTCTTCAATTTGTGTAACCAAATTAACTATGCGAGTTCGTCCGTTTACAATTCCAAACAGCTTACAGCCAAACAGCAGTCATCATGCAAAATTTCATAAGTACATTCGTTTGGCCGATATCGAGTTTTGAACGAATACACGGACGGCGGAAGTATATGGCTAGATTGTCTTATAATTTTAGGAAGGTCAATAATATATATGTATTTTGAAGAGTCTCCGACGAATATTTCGTGGTGTTGCAAACGGAGTGACAAATTGAATATACCATCCACCCTTCGGTGGAAGGTATAAATTACCTAAGACCCCCACGGTGCACAAAAATCACCTGAAAGAATAGTTTAAATGTCTGACAAAGTTTATCAAAATCGAATCAGAGGGTGCTTAAAACATTGATCAAATCTAATGACCTAAAGAATGAAATAATTCGGCAACTTAAAGACATTAAACCTCCATTATGTTTCAGTATCATTAAAAATATGGATCATCGGGCAGAGAGGTGAGCATTTGGCCAATATTTTGTTTCACGCATGATTGCCATAGGTCCTTCTATCATAACACAGTACGACAAAATCAATTTTTTTTGAGTACACATGAGAAATGTTAACAGAATATGAAAATAGGCTTAAAATAAAGAAATACGTGTCTCGGCGTTTTGCTGTAGCACTTCAGAATTTTGAGAAAATCGATTTTAAAGATTCGAAGGACCGTGGAGGTTTACTTGTAACGTAGTACTATTATAAAAAGTTCTATAAAAACAGAATGGGTGAACCGATTTAAGTGCTTGAGCCCGTTTTGAAAAGGGAATTAAGTTTGGATTTGTTTTTAATTTTCTTGTAAAATTAAAAAATATCCAAAAATGTAATGTAATTCAATGTAATGTAAATGTAATGTAAAAATACAAAAATTAATATCCAAAAATGTAATGTAATTCAATGTAAGGTAAATGTAATGTAAAAATACAAAAATTAATATGATATCTTAACTATTATTTTGTGTCAAAAATGTTGGTCGTTTAGTTTTTCGTGTGTAAACTTCAGGTTTTGAGAGAAGACTGCAATTAGTGACAAAGTAAAAAGTTTGGTCGTTGGCTTAGAACGTTAAGGCGCAGATAAGAAGTAATGACAATCTTCGAAACAATCGACCGCCATATGGTTCAAATCCCAGACGACTTGTTTTAATTTTTTCTAATTGCAGAAACCCCGATCTGTAAGCTCGTTGAAATTGAATAATAATATTTTTAGTTTGATCTGGCTCGGAGCCCCGAATCGCTGAATCAAGCAATTCCCGGCCAGCGAAAAAGATTCTACTTTAGTTATTGGATTTCAAATCAACAACATTGTATTTTTAATGAATTTCGTACATTTTTTGGATATTTTTTAATTTTGCATGAAATTTGTTTTTGCATGAAATTTGTTTTTTTTTAATAAAAACAAATCCAAATTTAATTCCCTTTTTAAAACTGGCTCAAGCACTTAAATCGGTTCACACATTCTGTTTTTATAGAACTTTTTATAATAGTACTACGTTACAAGTGAACCTCCAAGGTCCTTCGAATCTTTAAAATCGATTTTCTTAAAATTCTGACGTGCTACAGCAAATCGCCGAGACACGTATTTCTTTATTTTAAGCCTATTTTCATATTCTGTTAACATTTCTCATGTGTACCAACTACTGTCGTACTGTGTAATAAAGCATATTAATATAATTTTATGAAAATTTTTTGTTTTTTTTTACAATTAACATCATGCGTTTTTGTTGGCCCAACTTATCAAAATCGAATCAGAAGGTGCCTAAAACATTGATCAAATCTAATTATAGATGACGGGTTTAAGATACGTGTTCTTTCGAACGGAATTGCAAATTCATTATACTAGTAAATTTAATTATACAGGGTGGAACGCGGTAGTTTGCTTTTTTGCACTGCAGGCTGTGGCGGCACCGTTGGTCGAAAAGATTGTGCGTGGCTTACAGTGGCTGACGGGAGATTCGTCTGCCTTTCAGTCCCATTATGCATTGGACACGTCAGGAGAGTGGATTTTGTGTTGAAGCGTATTTCTCAAATGCGCACTCGATCATTGCAGTGTAGCGTGCTTTTCGTTTACGATTCGTTGTTCCCCCACGCGGACGTGTTCCTGGACGATTATAAATTGTAAATTGGGTAACTTTATTGAGAACAGCAGGGCATGTGTCATGTGTACGAAGGGGACCTGAGAGAAGGATTACAACACCACAAAGCATCGAGAGAGTTAGAGCAATCTGCAATCTCCGAAACGCTCTGCTCGGAAGAAATCACTTGCTCTGGGCATTTTCCAGACTTTTGTTCACCCGGCTCTAAAGGCAATGCAATTAAGGCAATCCGACAAGATGGTGGCACTGCACACACAGCTAGGGAAACTATGAATTGTTTGATTCAAATATTTCCTGGACGGCTTTTCTCTTTGAGGGGTAATGTGAACTGGCCGGCTTGCTCACCAGACTTAGCCCCATGCGATTTTTTCCTTTGGTTAGCTGAAGTCGAAGGTGTATATCAACCGTCCCAACGCCTATGAAGACCTAATTAACAATATTGAGGCTGAAATTGGCAGACATGCTTGTTAGAGTTCATGAAAACGTGCACGGCACGGCACACAAGTTGACATAGTCAACTAAACTCTTTTTACAACACGCACACGTTGTTGTAAAAGAAATCTATTGATGGCTCTCGATGTGAAGTCTCTTTAGAGGTGGCAAGAGTGAGTTGTATTTTCGAGGGCAATTGTGTGAAGAAAACTTGAAAAGTAAGGTTTACAACAGTAGTTCTCATTCGTTTGGGGAGAGCCTGGCCTTAAAGAGTTCGCTTTTACTTTCAACAATTGCAGCAAAGCTTTCTGAAGAGGGTTGTCACGGACCCGAAATCATGATAAAAGCAGTGTGCAGCCACGAAAATCGATGTCACTTTGCCATTTTGTTAAAAACTTGTCTTCTATTTAAATATAGAAGCAAGAGGTCTTGAGCCGGTTAATCCCTGTTCAATGAGTTCATGAAAACTTCAGAAAACGTAAGCAGTGTGCAGATAGCGAAGATCGACATTTGCCAGATACACTATTTAAAACCATGTAATTTAAAAATACACTTACTGTTCAATAAAAAATAAATTTTTCTAAAGTTTATAATTTTTTTATTTCATTCCCAAATAAGTAATTTCCACGCTCCACCCTGTATATATATCGTCAATTAATAACTTTCTTTGTAGTTTTAGGAATAATGTTTTGAATCACAAAAAATTTCATGTCAGAAAACTGGAGCTAAAAATTGTATTTAAGTTGTTTGTCGCTTTAATTTTATGAAAGTTTGCGCCTAAAATTGTGTGCAATTTATTAAAGGATGTGTGAAAACTCGTACTCGTATGAAGTGAAGACGATTGCAGTATCAATTACAGAGAAACTGTGAAAAAGAACGAAAAGGGAAAACCCACATAACCAACGAAAATCAATAAACCACAGAAATACTTTGAAAATCTTCTTCACAGACATGCCAATAACAGGCAGCGTACGATAAAATATTCGTAAATTACACATATGCTTTTGCATAAAACATGAAAAGCTTCATGCAATATCTCACTTAAAAGTAGGGTTGTATTATACTTATAAATTAGACACAGTAGGCACCGGATGCAGGGCTTTCGTTCTACGAGTCAACGAAGGGCTACAAACGATTTTACATTACTGGATTTCCGTTTTGATTAGCAACAACAGATTTTAAAGATTTTCGAACTCAGAAATTCATTCCCAACTTTAATTAGTCCTCGAAATAGTAGTCACATAGGGTAAACGAACATACGTTTTACAAAAAAAAGCGTGGTCTAAAACGACCTTAAAGCGTCCAGTTTATAAGTATGTTGGTCGTTTTTGATAAAAAATTAAAACCTGACCAATTTCTGTTCATGTCCATTTTACTTCTGAATCAAGGACATAGATTAGCTTGAAGTTTTTATACTGTCTAATTGGGAATATATTTTTACAAGTAATTTTTTTAGTCGATAAACTAATTTGACAGATTTTTCCTTTTTTATTAAAAAAAACTATGAGATTAAACAGAAAAATACGGGAACACTGATATTATGAGAGAGATGTGAGAGTTTTGGAACACCGAATACTTAAGCTAACATTTAGTATTAATCGCTTACAAGGTAGTGCAGTTAACTTAGAACTTGAAGGGACATGACAAACTTGAAGGGACCGATCAAAAGTCAAAATTTTCCCTCACAAGGACTGACTACACCTCTGGAAAAATCAACAACGCAGAACTTAAAAACACAATACCGTGTGAACTATCAAACATATGACGATGATATTTAGAACATATGTGCCTTCTCCGAGAAAAGGGACCTAGTGTGTGAAAATTAAGTTTTGAGAAAAACGCTTTTAATGTTTCATAACGCATTATCACTGTGAACACACCTTCAGTTGGGAGATGCGATTTGGTAAGGTTCTTTATGATTGGGTGCCGCATTTGGTAACGTCATGCCTATGTGGTGAAGTATTTTTTTCGCTTTTAGTGGACAATACCTTTGCTATTGTTGCTACCAAACGAATTACCTCCGCTCATTGCACCATGCAGTTTATCGTTAGATAGCAAATGGTATTTGTATGAGAATGTCAGGTCCTATGTCCTGAGAAACGGGATTTTGTAGCTCCTAAACCGAGTGAACCAAAAGTGAAAAAAAAATCGAAAAATACATCTGAACCTGCCAGCAAGAAAAAAAAGTTGAAGCACCGGATCACGAAAAAAAGAAAGCTGAAGTCAAAGCCCCGAAAAGAAAAAAAACTGAAATTGTCAAACGGAATAAAATCGAAGTACCAGATCACGAAACTTCGAAAAAAAAAGTCCAAACTACAAAAAAATTCGAAGACTGACGAAAAAAAAAACAATTAAAAACGAAAAAACTCAAAAAAGTAAAATTTTAATGTTTTTCTCATTTTTATCGATTTTCGTTTTGTACGTTTTATGGGGTAAATAAATTTTTATCGGAAATCTAACTCATTTCATCTTATTCTACACCCTTTTAGGTACCAGAATCCACTCTTAAGGCTAAACCCTTTTTTTGACACACTAGGTCCCTTTTCTCGGAGATGGTCACATATGCTGTTGGTATGTATCAAAACACATCCTGGAGGAAAAGTACGAAGGATAGGCCACAGTCCCTTAAAATATCGCCAAATAATGCCCCAATCGTTCTAAAGTTTTAGCTGAATGAAATCAATGACTAAGAAATTATTAGAAACATTGTTATGGTAAAATTTAACAAGGGGGAGTGGCACCGCCCACACTGTCCTGGACATAAAAAGACAGTATATCATAAACTATTAGAGACAATGTCACGCACCCTTTAAAAAAATCACATGTATGGGCAAAGTTATGAACCAATCATTATAAAATTTTAGTAGTATGAAATCAATATTATAGGATATTTGACAAAAGGCCCATGTTACGTTGAAATTTTAAAGGTATGACTCGAAAACAAATACCAGTATGAGAATAAAGTTGGTATATCTGATGTTGGTATGAAAACAACACACCCTGACGGCCGAACTTTATTTGTCAACTGTTTTTCTTTGGAAATAAACGTCTTTTTTATTAATGAAGCGTTACAGAAACATCATATAAAATCAGAGACTAAAGTCAATGAGATTTTTGGATTCAGTAAGATGTCACTACATGAAACCACACCAAGTTCGGAGAAAATTTTGTAGCGGGATATGCTACTGCAATGCCAACCTAGGAGGCCAAATAAATTGTGTTCTAAAATGATAGGAATGTTTCTTCCTGCGAAAAGGCAATCAGAGGCGGAAAAAATAGTATCAGTTTATTCCTTAAATTTTAAAAATAAACCTAATGTGAGGTACTCAAATGGGAGTAGTTAGATTTTCGGAAAATTTCGTAAAAGGTCGTTTTCATAGGAGCTACCAGAATGAGGTTTTGTATTACCAACAACACCAATTACGCTGTTTAAGCAGTGATTTACTTACTTACAAGGGTCCCACAACATGCCGTTCGGAGACGGCTAATGCGTTTTATAGCAAAGTTCTTACATGACTTAGAGATAAATCTCTAACTATTATAGTCGCCGGAATTTACGTGGAAACTGCTGAATTATTGTTAGATGTCCTTACTAGGCATTCATCCTAGCTTTATTGATATGATAATCCTGCATTCTTCATCCACACAACAGAGGCCAACAAGCTACGAGTATAATTAAGACCATTATTTTTGTCCCCTATACAACATATTTTTCAAATATTTTAAAATATTTTGGATACTCGTACTTCTACTTAATAAATGACGCCCTCCAACGCCAAGCAATTTGTGTCATTACTTTAACCTTCAACCTTATTGGAAATAAGTTGTGGATTAGCTAAACGCCGAAAATGGAATCAGAGTCCGTTTCGATCCTGCATATACTTCTCTAGTTACGTCGCGAAGCACCTTTTGAAGACTTTACAAGTTCTTATTTTAAATAAAGGTAGTCTAAATAAAACGCACGGTGTTAATTGTAAATAAAACAAGAAGTTTTCAGAAAATTATCATTATATTTTTTTATTAATAGGATCTATGACAATTATGCGTGAAACAAAAAAATGTTCGGCTTCGATAGCATACCTCTATCCGATGGTTCATATTTTTAATTACATTATGGAGGTTCAATTAATTATGTCGGTATTGTACCAAATTATCTTTAACTCATGAATTGTTCTTAGCTTATTGACTTACACTTTTTTCTTTTAAATATCCCCAAAGAAAGAAGCCCAACGGTGTCAAATCACATTATCGTGGCGGCGAATTAACATCGCCAAGACGTGTCGCGCAAAAGAGCCATTGCATCATTGTTTGCTGTGTGCAAAGTGGCACCGTTCTGTCGGAACCGCATATCGTCTAGGCCCATATCCTCAAGTTCTGGCCTCATGAAGTCTGTTGTCATCTCGCGTTAGCGAACAATATTAACAGTAGATGCATGAACCACACCAAACAATCACTCTTTGTGAATACATTGGCTTTTCAACAATCACTCGTGGATTCTCATTTGCCCAAATGCGGCAAGTTTGCTTGCTAAAGAATCCACTTTAGCCACATTTAGTCTATTATGCTGATCAAAAAATCACAAAGTGCTCGAAATGCATTTTGATTTGAACACCCCATTTTCGTAAAATGCTTCAACAATCTTAGGGTGCTGCTCAATTGTTAACCTGTCCGTGGTTAAATTTGTCGAAAACCGAAACAAAGAAATTTTAAATTAAGTTAGGCTAAAACTTGACCTTAAGGTGTGACTCACAATTAACTTGGTGCCTTATGGTTGTACCACCCTTTATAAAAAATATTGTAATATGAGTTTCTAATGAAACGAGTTTGAGGTAAAATATGAAAAAATATTCAGGTAATCACAGATTAATGTTAAAGAATCGATATTTAAAAAACCTTTTGTATTCCAACATTCAGTTGAAAATTTCAGAATTTTTTCTAAAAAATGGTTAAATAGGATGTATAATAGGATTTTTTTTAAAACATGGTAACCAGCTAATGCAGCTTTTAATGTACAAAGGATTTGAACAAAAATATTACGACCTTAAGAGTATTCGCCTTAAAATGTTTTGCTCCCTCGAAATTTTGCTCATGGCAACTTTTTGACAAATTTGGAACATGACGGTTTATGGTTTTAAGCCTTAAAAACAAAAGACATCTTAGCGATCACAGACTTATAACTTATGTTTTTAACTTAATTACATAAGCAACTCTAACAAAATGATGCGATTTGAGCTGATTTCGAAAGTTGAGTTCGTTTTACGGTAGAGTATGACTCTTTTGCCCCATTTTAGGACAAAACGTTTTTTATGAACGTAATTTATTCCCTATTCGGTATTTGAAACTCGATATCAAAATACCATTGAATCCTTAACCAAGACTTTAAATCAAACTTCCCTGCTTTATGTTTTCCAATGTAGTTAAACGGAATTTTATTGATGGCAGTGAAAAACTTTTAAACACACACACAGAGACACATTCCCTCAAACACACAGTTGCCGACATACACAAACACCATGGGACGAGGCACATGATGCACATGTGTAGGTAATGACGTATTTAGATTATTTCCACAGCAAATGTTTAATTTCATAAACACTCGGAGTTTTTTTTATACTTATATTTTCCAAATGAACAAGTTTAAGATTGAGGGCAATAAAACCGCAAAATATTTCACAATAACTGTAAAAGACAGATGGTTTTAATGATGCCATCCAGGAAAACATGAATAAACGAACGAACGACCGAATAAATTCAATGAATGAAACGTTTATAGCATATGAATGAATACAGACCGAATACAATAAAGGTTTTAATCAGTTAAGGAAAGGAAACGGAAATAAACGATATATTTCCTCTGTCGACAGAGAGAGATCGAGAAAGTGAAAGGAGCGAGACTGCCTTACGACACCACGAAGGCTTCAAGGTTTCCTTATGACAGCGAACTCATTGCAACAAATTTATACGCTGGTTTTTAAACTGGCGGAGCATCAAATATTTCGTTTGCCATTTATTATAGAGTGCGGTTTAGAGTTTTGTACTTGGCAGAGGCTTAAATTAATCAACATGCTGCACAGTGGTTCCTTACAGTAAGAAAAAGAATAAATAAGAACAAGAATGTAGAAGTGGTTGACTACTACTGTTTGGGAATTTGAGAACTGTAGAGATAGACAGTAAATAAAGTTCTCTATATCATTGGGAGTGCAAAATCTTTGATATTTGGATATCTGAATATTCAGGGAGCATCATTACCAGAATCCACTTAGTAGGGACATAAATACTGTTACACACGCTTTATGCTATAAAATAAAAAGTACTGAATGTTTTTGGACCAAATATTTTTTAATATATTTATTGATGTATGTTGTATCCCAAAAGAATTTACTTATTCGAAATGTCCGCCCTTTGCCTTTACACACGCCTTAAGTCGCACTGGCCAATCGTCAATAGCTGCACGAACCTCGTCCATTGGAAAATTGGCCACAGCTCGAACCAAAGCAGTCTTAAGAGATACAATGTTGAGGTATCTTTTGTGACAAAACTTGTCCTCTAAAACCGTCCACAATTTGTAATCCAATGGGTTCAAATCGGGACTGACTGAGGGCCATTCTTCAGAGGAAATGAACGCAAATTGCTTCGAAGCCAGGTCTGGGACGTTTTAGCCTTATGGGCCGGCGCAGAATCCTGCTGGAAAGTCCATGGCTGGTTCTGGAACAGATAAAAACAGTTAAGAACAGTTAAGAAGCTTCACAACAGCTTCCAAAACGATCCTTGTTCGCAGAAATGCAGGTCAGTGACCCCATCGTAAGAGACACTCTACCAAACCATGACTGAAGCTTGGTGATGCCCCTTTTCCAACCTTGGGATCAGTTCAGATGCTTCCTTAGATGACCGCGCATACACTTTACCATTTTGCTTGTTTAATTTTTCCTGAACGGTAAAAATTTTTTCATCGGTGAACACAATTTTTCTGTGCAAGTTATCAGCGTGCTTCACCAAAAGACGTTTGCATTTTTCAATCATACTTTTTTACAGCTGCAGTCAATAAATGTCCGGTACGTCGTTTAAAAGCCTCAAGTCCCAAGTCTTTTTTATGATTCGACTCATGGACTTTTGAGTGATATTCATCTCACGGGCCATTATTTTCTGTTTTCGGAGCGGATTTCTGTGAGTTCTTTATTTAACGTCTTTGATGACATGCGGTGTTCGAACAGAGCGTGCACGGCCCGACCAGTGACCGTCTTTTACATCTCCAGTATCCTCAAACAGTTTTATGCATTGGTAGACGAACATACGGCTAATCCCTAGTGGCCGGAACGTTTTGAAAATATCGCTTTTTTATTTCACACTTGAAATGCGCTATTACAGCGATACGGTTCTCATTATCTGACCACTCCATGATGAAAGTTGAAACAATTTTAAAATCCCGTTACAGACTAACGCTATTGAGGTTAGCTTTCAAAACCCATATGACATTAACGGGGTATGTTCAGTTCTACTATTGAAATGGGTGTGTTCAATGTTGCAACAGTATTTATGTCCCTTCTAAGTAGAATAAAAAATATTAATTAACCGAGCCTAACAAGTTAATAGAATTGTTAATTGCAGAATTGTTCTTTTTTGTACAAAAAAAACTGATTGACGATGTACGTTATAAACAGTTTCATTTGTAAATTTGGATTTTATAGAAGAAAGTTTTAGAAAAACACAAACACTAGAAGAGAGTAATAACTCAGTTAGTTTTAAATACCTTTTCCCAAAACCTTAAATTTTCAAAACAAACGGGTTTGGACGCAAATTGTTAAGAGTGATTACAAACGAAAATGTAAAGGGTGGTCCAACAACGACGCACGATGATAACTGTAAGTAAAACAAAAAGTTTTCAGAGAATTATTAATATTTTAATTATGATAGAAGGATCTATGACAATTATGTGTAAAACAAAAAATGTCATGTCTTTGGTGGCATACCTCTATCCAATGGTCCATATTTTCAGTGACTCGGAGATATAATGAAGGTGCAATTTCGTTAGTGTGCGAATTATCTCATACTTTAGCTCTTGAAGTGTTCTAAGATTATCTTAGATTATTTTAAAAATTCCCAAAGAAAGAAGTCCAATGGTGTTAAATCACATGATAGTAGCCGCCAATTAACCTCGGCACGATGTGTGATAACATGGCCATTGATCTTCCCTGTGCGGTTAGCGGCACCATCCTGTTGGAACCGCATATCTTCCAGGTTCATGTCCTCAGTTTTTGGCCACAAGAAGTGCATTATCATCTCCTGATAACGGACACCATTCCGGACCCGGGGTTGACGGCTGGTAGCACACTACCAACAACATCAAAGTTTCCGCAGAACAAACTTGGCGAACATGTACTGGTATTCTCTCGAACATGTACTGGTCGATGTTTGCAACACATTAAATGGAGGTAGAACCTATCGATTCAGAACTTCTATCCGATTCTATTGAGCAATGTCCATCTGTCATTGAAATCTAGTTAAGTAAAACATTTACATCAGTAAAAACAAATCAGATTATATAGCGGCTATATCAGATGATGGATTGAAGCGGTTTCTCTTTGGGACAAAATGTCATTCATTAACATAAATTTGTAATCCTCCAATCCGGAAACCCCTTGAGCTCAATTTTCATGAACTCAAGTCGGCCATAGCTTGTGTACCCTCCATCAAGGTTTTCCATCCAAAATAATTTTTTTCAAGGGGTTGTGGCACCGCTCTCGTTTCTATCAAGGTATGCTCTTCCCATTAGAATATCATATATGCTAACTACTACTGTCATACCGATATTAGTTCACGAGATATGGCCTTTCAAAGTTCAGAGCGGAAAGGACATGCTCTTTTGTCAAAGATTAACATAACGCAGTCTTAAATAATTTGTTAATTTAATTAATTAAATTTGCTAAATTAATAGCAAAGTGGTAAGATTTTATAACGATTGTAATTTAATACTTGTATCGGGTATATGAGGTATTTTTTCAAAATAAAAAAAAAACAAAAATTCAAATCAAGTGTGGAATCTTTGTTGTTCATTCGAAAGGACATTATATGCCCTTAATTTTTTAAATATAATTTCCTTCAAATGTTAACCGCGACTAAGTTTCCGCGTGTCAATTCGGATTTTGTAAGACTCGTTCGAGCATTTCGACTGGTATGGCATTCATGACACGCCTAATGTTGGCTTCGAAACCTGAATCATAGCTGGTTTGTCAGCGTAGACTTTTTATTTAGACTTTACGTGGCCCCAAAGAAAAATGTCTAAACTCGTGATATCACACGACCGGTCAAATACTTGAAATTAGCTGCTCTTTGAAATGATCTCTCAATAAATCCATTGTTTGAGCAGCAAATGGCTCCGTTCTGTTGAAACCAAATACCGTCAAGATTACGGGCTTTAATTTTAGGTAGCAAAAAGTCCGATATCAAAGAGCGATAGCGGACACCATTCACGGTTACGTTCCGGCCATCATCATTTTTCAAAAAATATGGACCGATGATTCAACCAGCCCATTAACTGTACCAAACCATGGTTTTCTCTGGGTATAATGACAGCACTTGAACCTCTTCTGGTAGTGCATCAGCCCAAATGCAGATATTTCATTTACTGACGTTGCCGTTGAGCCAGAAAAGGGCCTCATTACTGAAAAACCGTTGTTCGAAAACAGTGGATCTTCTCGTTTCTCATTTCCATAATTCAATTGCACAATTTGGAGAGTTGTTGCAGTGTTAGTCTTTCTAATTTAAAATGGCAAACAATACTGAAAAGGAAAAAAAAGTTTAACGCAACTCAGGCGTAAACTCTGAAAAAACCCCTATGGAAAAAATACCTCTAGATGGATCACCCTGTATATGGATCACCCTAGAGATATCGTCTATCTAAGTTCAAGATAATATGTTTTAAATAGCATTGTAAAGTTTTAATCGCTTAGCTTCAAAAGTGCGACGTGTGGTGGTTTCTTCAGACATACAGCTGGAGATAGCTAGATCGCCTAATATATCAACGACCATTTAGAATATACATACTTCAAAGGGCTCCCGACTAGTATTAAATACAAAACTCACTGCTACTAAGAGCATGTCTCAAAATAAATGCCAAAATTCAATGGTGAGGGTTTAAATCTTTACAGCTGGGCTCTACATGTAATAAAAATCGAAATACTGACGTCCTCAACATAATTTCTCCTTCAATAATTAAAATAGCTTGGTTTAGTGCCACTGTGCATTTGAAACCCATAAGTGAGTATTTAAATTATAAAATATTAACACGACTACAGTAACATTAAATGTATTGGATTAATTAGGGCTTACCTCTTCTCTACACGCAGAGAAAAAATATGGTTAGTTAGTATATGGTCACGGCAATAATAATATGTTCTCCGCAATAAAAGTATATTCGTCGCAACCATAGTATTGTTTTCTGAATTTAATTTTGACAATGGTATGATTGCCGCAATATTCATATTGTTGAAATGTAACAATAGTATTATTGCGAAATTTAGATATGAAAATATGGTTATAGCATATTTTAGCAATAATATGATTACGGCATCATACCGTACGGTTGCGACTATAAACATAACAAAACAGGTTGTATAGAGCACACATATATGTGTGTGCGTATGTTTTTTTTTGGTATACCCAAAAAAAAAACACATGCACACTATACAGTGCATGGTTGTTGTCCATTTTAAAAAACAACAATCGGAAGGTCGTTCGAGGGATTTTTATTGTGTTTATTTTTTTTGATGAGCCGATTGGCTCTCGTTTTTTTAAAATCTGACTGCACTTAAGTATATAGCCATTGATCATGGTTTAATCACATTCGTTTCTTGGGGTCTACGGTTGGTGAAGTAGCATTTTCCCCAGCTGGCAACTAAAAGTATTTTCGACTGCCGTTGGAATATATATTTTTGCTTCTTGAATGAAATGTTCAATAAAAGCAAGGCCTCAAATTTGGCTATGAACTAATTGTAATGAAATTTAAAATAACTTGCTTGATTAAAATCTATATTTTTGAATAACAACATTACCCAATCCTAATAAATAATTTTGGGGATCATAGTATGGTTGAGTGAATCATCTATGGTTGTATGAATAATAGCATGGTTGCGTGTGAATCATACTATGGTTGTGAAGATCATACTATGGTTGTTTGAGAAAAATACTATGGTTGTGAGGATCATAATATAATTGTGGAGATAATAGTGTGGTTGAGTGTGAATCATACTATGGTTGTGAGGATCATAGTATGGTTGTGTGTGAATAATACTATTGTTGTGAGGATCATAATATTGTTGTGACACAACCATATATCCAACAATAGTATGATCTTCTTCGAATATTGTTACCACACCATACTTTTTTTCTGCGTGTACCCTCCACTTTACTCAATGTGTTAATTTAAATTCCGTAACATTTCATATTCGTAATAATCACAATTTTACCAACAGCGACAACGTCTAGTGCGAGTTTCAACCCAACACATTCACACATTATAATCTGACTTAGTTATGATTACATTGTAAAATTATCCTGTGCCTCGCACTGAAATTCCCCAAAACTTGTAATTACTTTATGATCGGATACATTTTACTTAAACAACAGCAGAAATTCAAAACAGGATGGAATTAGACTGAACTAACATCGTATATTCAATAAATTGCAATACTCGTATATGTATGAAAGTAAGTATAAAATGAATATTATTGACAGACTGTACTCTACGTCAGGGCTTGCAAAATGATATCAATCGGTTGGTTTGTGAGCTCTACCTCTATATATGTACTTATAGAATTTATTATGTTTGGTTACTGTTTAGAGGAGCCAAAACTACTGAACCGATGTTCCTGAAATTTCATACAATATAGATGTATGGTCAGTGGTTATCATAAGCTACTTAGATTTGTAATATCTCAAGTGGGAAGTACCACGCCCACACCACTAACAAATTGTAATGACTATAACTGAAGAACTATTAGAGCTATTAACATGAGGTTTAGTATACGAGCGTATAAGCTGTTCGTATGTAACCAGAAATAGATATGGAGAAAAGTGGGCGTTGCCATGGACCTTTTTTAAAGCGTTGTTACGCCTATAAAAATATTCCGATCGTCTTGAAATTTTAACAGAACAGTTCTGTGAACCGGAAGAATGTCACATGCTTTAAAGGGATACGATTAAAAAGGGGTCGTAGCACCGCCTACATACCCAAAAATATAAAACATCTAAAGCTCAAAAACTACACGTGTAGGAAACATTAGATTCGATATAACGCTTGATCCATTTCGAGTTTCCCTACTTTTATAAAAACAGAAAAAAAAACAGAAAATTTTAATTGAATGGGGAAGGTTTATTAACCTTTGAAAGAAAATTCTTTGGTTTTAATTTTTTGAAGATAATGTCTATCAAATGTTGGTCGCGGCCACGTCTTAAATGGTCCATCCGTTGAGTCCAATTTTCGATGACTCGTTCGAGAATTTCGACTAGTAATTGGCGAATGACACGCGTGATGTTTTGCTCCAAGGCCTGAATCGAAGCGGGTCTGTCCGCATAAACTTGAGACTTTACATATCCCCACAGGAAAAAGTCTAACAGTGTGATATCACATGATCTTGGTGGCCAATCGACCGGCCCAAAACGTCAAATTATCTGCTCACCGAAGTGTTCTCTCAATAAATCCATTGATTGATGCGATGTGTTGAAACCAAATGTCGCCGAGATCACGAGCTTCAATTTCAGGCATCAAATAGTCGCACGATAACAGTCGCCATTGACATTGAACCTCTTCTGGTTGCTCTTCGCCCCAAATGCTGCAATTTTGCTCTCACCGGCTTCATTTTTTGAAGAAATATGGGCCGATGTTTCCACCGGCCCCCAAACCACACCAAACCGTTGTTTTTTCTGGATGAAGTGACAGCTCTTGAACCTCTTCTGATTGCTCTAAGTCCCAAATGCGGCAATTTTGCTTGCTAACATACCTATTGAGCTAGATATGCCCCTCATCGCTGAACAAAATTTGTCTCGAAAACGTCCGATCTTCTTGGAACTTTTCAAGAGCCCATAGAGCGAAGCGATGTCGCTTGGTAACGTCGGTCGGCTTCAGTTCTTGCACAAGCTGTATTCTGTATGTAAGATCTCGACGTAAAATGCGCCAAGTCGTTCCATGCGTTTGTCCGAGTTGCTGCGAACGGCGCCGAATCGACTCTCCACGGTCTTGTTGTACACTCTCAGCTATGGCCACTACATTTTCTTTACTGCGTGCTGGACGTGGTCTATTCGGTTGGAAATTATCCAATAATTAATGCTGGGTCTCAATATGGATGATGGTGTTGCGAATAGTACGCTCAGTAGGCCTATTATATTGACCATAAGTTAAACGCAGTGCACGAAACACATTCCTCACAGAACGTGAATTTTCGTAATAAAGTTGAACGATTTGTAAACATTGTTCAGGCGTAAGTCTTTCCATGAGGAAATGCCAAACAATACTAAACAAAAATAACATGACAGCATGACACGACTCACACGTGATCAAAGAAAGGCTATTGAAAAAAGTATCCCTACTTGGATCACCCATTATATACTATTAGTGTGTAACAAAATTTCTTCGGATAAAAGTGGGCGGTGGCACGCCCCTTTCTTTAAAGCACTGTAAAGCCTTTTATAGCAGCACAATCATTTGTTATGCTACTGAGGTCCATTAGATTGTCACATGGTATACACGGATACCAATTTAAAAGAAGGCGTGACACCGCCTACATATCCAAAAAACGTAACACATGCAAGCTTACAAACTATTAGATTTACTCGGGGGAAAAATGGGTGGTGCCACGCCCTTTTTTAAAGCAACACAATAAACATAATAAGAATCCGATTGATTTAAAATTTACACTGTATGCTACTGTGTGTCAGGAATTACTGTAGTTTATGATTTAAAAATTGGAGTCATCCGACAACAGTTCTGCAAAAATAAACTTTTGCAGCATTTCCAAAGTGGTATTGTTTGATAATCCGATGAAAATGGCCTAATTTATAGCAGTTTTTGTAAAACGTCATAGTATTTTTTCTCACTGTAAGAAGGAAATTTAAAACTAAAAATGTAATTTCTTTACAACTTCTGTGTAAAAAAAAATCCGATAATTTTTTTAAAAAACTGCAATAACTCAGGCAGTTTTCGTCAGATTTTTAAAAAAACACTACGAAGAAAACGTTGCATTACGTTATTTATGATTTTGTGCAAAAACTAATGGGAGCGCTCCAGAATTTAGTACAATTGGCAGAGGAAAACAGCATTTTACAACAAAAAAAAAACAAACTTTGATTTCTTTTGGCTGTTATTTTTTACAATATTTATTAAATTTTTATAAGTTACGGATACGAATTGCCAAAGCTTCAGGCAAATGAATGAAAAAGTCAGAAAAATTTCATATTCACTATATCTCGAAAACTATACGTGATGAGGCACTCAATTTGGATTCAGAAGATCATTTAAGAGGAGCTTCCATTAAGGACATAACAGTTTAATATATTAAGAAAAATAGAATATTTAAGACAGCGCATAGAGAAAGGGACCTAAGGGTAAAAAAATCAATTTTAATTTTTTTTTTCTTTTTTTGATGTGGACAACATCTGAGCACCGAATGAGACCGATCCCATGCCCCAAAAGTGTTCCCTCCCAGAGATATGCGCGTTTTATGAAAGTGAAGTCGGCGGTTCTAAGCGCAAATAGAAAGGGACCTAATCTTTAAAATGGCTTCCCTGAACCAAATTGGTTAGGCCCCTTTCTATTTTGCGCGTCACATATAGAGTTCAAATTTATTCCAGGTGTAGTGCAAATGTTACATTTTAAGAATGAAATTCGATTTCGGCCATATGTTCACCACGAGGCCGTGTACCGCGGTATATTCTTTGGACCAAATTTTCCACCATTCTTGCACACATTTCGACCGGAACGTTGACAACTTTTCGTTGGATATAGACGCTGAGCTCATCTAACATTGTTGGCCTAGACTTCATTTTGACCTATAAAAAAGTCCAATGTCGTTAAATCGCATGAACGAGGTGGCCATTCGACCATATCTCGAGAAAACACGTTTACCGTAGTTGCCTTTCGGTAAAACGATTGTGACGCGTGCTGTGTGACTAGCAGCACCGTCATGTTGAAACCACATATCGGCCATGTCAACCTCATTCAATTCTGACCAAGAATTTCTAAAATGCACGATAGCGCTCTTCTTTCATGGTAGCAAGACGATTGTTTTCATCGACGAAAAAATACGGCACAATCACACCTCCGGCATGAAGCCACAGCACACAGTAATTTTTTGCAAATGCAATTGTGTCTCTTAAAGCACATGAGGGTTTATTGCCGTCCAATAACGCATATTTTTTTATTGACAAAACCACTCAGCCAGAAATGAACTTTATCGCTATAAAATTCTGGAAACTTTGCCAGAGCCACCGACTCAGAATTTTGGCAGTAATTTTAAAGACTTCCAAACGTTGCTCGTAAGTGACCTTTGCCATGATGAAAATGTTGACTGACGTTAAAAATGTTTGAGGGTGCGTTGACATAAAGATACGAAATTGCTATGTCCCTATTGGAAAACCCTTTATAAGAAAGACGAATTTCTTACCAATTAATAGTGCCCCTTCTCAAGTGAACCGGAACGATTTGCGAAGTTTTAGGTAAATTAATGAAAAATTGTATACTCACGATTTCACGAAAAATACGTGATGGGGCAAAACTGACACTCAATTCGGACCCAGAAGATCATTTTACGTAAGGATAAGTTGGTTTCGTCTAAAGGAGGATTTTGTTGCACAACAGTGTAAGTGGCGGATATGAAATGAAATCCACTTTTTAAAAAAAAAAAATTTTGGAGTTTTTTATCACACACTGACAATACTATTGTTCTCAGATGCAAACTGGAACTTCCATTGGAAACTTTGACATTTTTTAGCATAACTTTACTCAGAACGTTCTGTCATTTGAGGGAGAATTGTTTTGTTTACAGTGTGTTGAAAAATTCATCTCAGTCAAAAAATGGAATTATCCCGTGAACATTTTCGTGCGATGATTTCTTACGATTTTCGGCTGTGTTATCGAGACGAGAGTGTTTAAAACAACTTGTTTCGACTTTTGGCGATGAAGCACCATCAAAAACCACTGTTAATCGCTGGTACTAAGAGTTCAGTCTCGGACGCCGTTCGCTTCAGGGTGAATTTCGTGAAGGACGTCCAACTTCGGTCACTTTGCCAGAAATCATCGACAGACATGTGACATACCGTGAGATAGAGGTATCAAGATTTCATTCTCGGACGCCGTTCGCTCCAGCGTGAATTTGGTGAAGGACGTCCAACTTCGGTCACTTTGCCAGAAAACATCGATGCTGTGCGTAAACTGTTTAAGCAATACCGACATGTGACATACCGTGAGATTAGGGCATCATTGGGCATTAGTGAGGCAAGCATCAATAAGATATTGCATGTTCATTTGGCCTTGATACAAATTTGTTTGCGTTGTATCCCACTTAATTTGACGAATGTTAAAAAAAACTCTCGTATGAATTGATGCAAAGAGATGTTGAAAAAGTGTAATTGCGATAGCTCAAAGGCAGTGTATAACATTGCCACAGGTGACGAATCATAAATGTATGCATATGAACACGAAACAAAACAGCAATCGACCGTATGAGTCCTTCAAGACGAGCCAAATCCAACAAAAGTTGTTCGTGGAAGAAGTACATCAAAGCAAATGATTGCGGTTTTTTCGGTATAACAGGCCATGTTGCCATAGTGCCTTTAGTGGAATGTAGGACGGTCAATTCTGAGTGATATACAACCATCTGCTTGGCAACAGTGTTCGAAGAAATGAGGGAAGATCAATAGAGAAGACGGAACATTTTGCATCACGACAATGCGAGCTCTCACATATCAGCTGCAACGATGAGCTATTGACCACTTAAGATGTCGAATTGATGGGCCATCCGCCGTACAGCCCTGATTTGGCACCCAATGACTTGTTCTTATTCCATGCGAGCTCTCACACATCAGCTAAAACGATGAGCTATTTGACCACTCAAGATGCCGAATTGATGGGTCATCCGCCTTACAGCCCTGACTTGGCACCCAATGATTGCTTCTTATTCCATGCGAGCTCTCACACATCAGCTGAAACGATGAGCTTTTTGATCACTCAAGATGTCGAATTGATGTGCCATCCACTGTGCTTTTTATTCCCTAGCATCAAGTAAAGAATGCACAGTCAACGTTTTTCATCGCAGCTTATGAAGCGTTCAAAAATCATGTTTTGGAGGTGTCTCAATCGGAGTGGAAAAAGTGCTTCGACAATTGGTTTGTGCGCTTGCAAAAGTCTATTGATCTTAAAGGAGAATATTTTGAAAAACAATAAAACCATTTCGAATGATATTATTGTGTTTTTATTGCCGCACCCGAAATATAAATAGCAACCCTCGTATATGAAAAAAATTACTTTTGTTCCGACTCGATCTTATATACCCTTCTCACTCCATGTAATACAGTTGGCTTAATTCTACGAAATTAATTTATTCTTCTCCCTTTTTGCCTTTTACTTCTTAATTCACATTTGTTTATTCGTTTTTGCCCGGTGTTTTTGCCTACAATCCCTTTAATTGCATTTTATAATTAGCAGTATTATGTATGTAGTCCTGTACTCGTACAGGACTCGGGCGAACGAATTCTGAGTTTTTTACGGTGGTTTTCATTAAAGGAATGCCATAAATTACGGTTTGTAAACTACTGGGAGCAAAAAAAACCCGTTCGTACAGAAGTACAATTTGTACGGTCGTTATAAATCGACCTCGTCTTGCACTTACAGGCCGGTACAAGGAGGTGCCCAGCGGTACACATACACTGGCGTGTGTGTGAGTGTGTGTAGTTGGCTCAATGTATGCGTATATGAATTTATGAGCATGCAACTGTTATAAAATGTATAAAATGCAACTTTGTTTTGCATGCGGATGAGTAGTGCATGTGGCACTCTCTGAGTGTGTGTGTATGTGTGAGTATTTCATATGCATTTTCATGTGCCGGCTTGTGTATGTGTAATAATTGTAAAATGGCATAAATAATCGCCAAATATGAAAAACATGCTTATAATGCATAAACAAATAGAGCATGCACTCATGCCTGTATGTGAGGACATACCGATGTGTGTATGTGTGTTTGTGAGTATGAATGTGAGTATGTCTCAATCTACAGAAATGATTGCGCCATACTCGAATGAATGTTCAAATGAATCCATATCCATGCACATGCATATTTTCGTTTGGTTACTGGTGGTAGTCATGCGACAGTTCCACTTTTTGACATTAGTCAGCTTATATACATACATATGTAGGTACGTTTGTCGGTATGTTTGACGGCATGAAGCTGTTAATCAAAATGAAGCTCACAAAACACAATCGAGTAACGGGGGCAATATTGAATACGTGTTCACAAATAACAAAACAAAGGCGGGAACTCTGAACTTAAAGGCCACGGAATAGAGGCCTTATTTTCCAAAAAAAAAAAACACACTAGTAGGTAAGGCGATCTTCTGAGACAGAGTTAAATGGAACTTAGGTTATCTAATATAACATCAATTAGAAGCAGCTACATTGAAAATATTTCGCTATAACAGCTGTTTATGAAACATGTATTTTGTGTGCGTATACGAGGTCTTCTTATATATTTCTGGCCTAATAATGAAAATGCTAATATTTATCATCAAAAATGGTTTTATTGTTTTTCAAAGTATTTTCCAGCATGATTTATACACTTCTGCATGAGCTCAAACCAATTGTCGAAGCACTTTTTCCACTCCAATTGAGACACCTCCAAAACATGGTTTTTGAACACTTCAACAGCATCTTCTGGCGACGAAAATTCTTGACCACGCATTTTTTTCTTGATGTGCGGGAATTAAAAGAAGTCATTGGGTGCCAAGTCAGGGCTGTAAGGCAGATGACCCATCAATTCGACGTTTTGGCCGGTCAAAAAGGCGCTGGTTTGAGCCGATGTGTGAGAGCTCGCATTGCCATGGCGCACAATGATTCGTCTTCTCTTGTTCGTTTTTCGAATTTCTCCGAAGACTTCAGGCAAGCAAATTGTGGTGTACCACTCAGAATTGACCTTCCTACGTTGCTTAAGCGGAACAGTCGCCACATGACCAGTTTTGCCGAAGCAACAGGCTACCATTTGCTTCGAAGTGTTTTCTCCACGAATTTGTTGGATTTGGCTAGTCTTCGAAGTCCCACACTGACGATTGTTGTTTTGTTTTGGGCTCGTACGCACAGATCCATGTTTCGTCACCTGTGACGATCTTATAAACGTCTTTTGAAGCACCGCGATCGTAATTTTTCAAAATTTCTTTGCATCAATAGACACTAGCCGTTTTTTGAACGATTGTTGTCAAATTGTGCGGGATCGAACGAGAACAAACCTTTTTTACGGCCAGGTGTTCATGCAATATCGAATGTATGCTGGCGGGGGAAATGCCCAAGGACGCCTCTATCGCACGGTATGTAACATGACGATCTTGCATAATCAGTTCACGCACGGCATCAATTTTTTCTGCCACAACTGCCGTTTTTGGACGACCTTCACGAAATTTGTGCTTTGAGCGAGCGTCGGCCACGATTGAATTCATTAAACCAGTTTTTCACAGTGCTATAGGATAGTGCTTCATCGCCGTACAAAGATTTAAGTTCGTCGATGCACTCTTGTCGTGATATTCCACGTCGAACGTAGTGAAAAAGAATCGCACGAAAATGATCACGAGTTAATTTCATTTTTCGCCAAATTGATTTTTTCAAGTCACTGTAAACAACACAAATGGTGGTCGTATGTCAAAACGTTCTGAAAACGTTTAAGCTAAAAAATGTCAAACTTTCCAATGGAAATGTCAGATGGCGCCAGGCACTTAGTGTTGCCTAGGCCAGAAATAAATATAGCAACCCACGTAATAGTGAGAGAATTTTATTAGGTCTAGCAGTAGTTAGTCTTTGTGGGCGTTAATTAAAATCTCTTACAGGTAAAAAGGGGCGACGAATTTGTAATGGGTGGAAATTTTCATTGTGCGCATGGGCAACACATGGTGCTTGACTATCACGACACACATGCGTGTGGCAGGCATTTATCGGTTGTTTGTTTAGGGTTGCAAGGATTAGTTAAAGTATAACATGTCATACGCTAATTGGCTGATTTATAAATAAGGAAAATTATTAGAATGGATAAGATATATTAAATAATACAGTGGTCTCTGTCACGTAGTCATAGATACGAGCATAAGTTCGTAATTATTATTTGTTAAAATAAAATGTCAGTGTCTTACAAACATTCAAACCGCTCGGGTGTTTTATTACTTATAATATCTTGAAAAAAAGCTTTAATCGTGCTACCTTTTTGAACTATTGGGTGATCCAAGTAGAGATACTTTTTTCAATAGCCTTTTTTACAGAGCACGTGTGAGTCGTGTCATGCTGTCATGTTATTTTTGTTTAGTATTGTTTGGCATTTCATCATGGAAAGACTTACGCCTGAACAACGTTTACAAATCATTCAACTTTATTACGAAAATTCACGTTCTGTGAGGAATGTGTATCGTTTACTTCGTTCAACTTATGGTCAACATAATCGGCCTACTGAGCGTACTATTCGCAACACCATCATCCATATTGAGACCCAGCATTCATTATTGGATAATTTTCGACCGAATAGACCACGTCCAGCACGCAGTAAAGAAAATGTAGCGGCCGTAGCTAAGAGTGTACACCAAGACCGTGGAGAGTGGATTTGGCGCCGTTCGCAGCAACTCGGACTGACGTATGGAATGACTTGGCACACTTTACGTCGAGATCTTAAATTTAAAGAGTACAAAATACAGCTTGTGCAAGAACGGAAGCCGTCTGACGTTTCCAAGCGACATCGCTTCGGTCAGATCCACGAAAATCCGATGTTTCCGAGCCAAATTTTGTTCAGCGATGAGGCCCATTTCTGGCTCATTGGGCATGTAAACAAGCAAAATTGCCGCATTTGGGACGAAAAGCAACCAGTAGCCGGTGAGAACGTAACTGTCAATGTCGACCGTTATCGCCATTGCCTGAAATTGAAGCTCGCGATCTCGGCGACATTTGGTTTCAACAAGACGGCGCCACTTCCCACACATCGCATCAATCAATGGATTTATTGAGAGAACACTTCGGTGAGCAGATAATTTCACATTTTGGGCCGGTCGATTGGCCACCAAGATCGTGTGATATCACACCGTTAGACTTTTTCCTATAATGATATGTAAAGTCTAAAATTTATGCGGACAACCCTGCTTCGATTCAGGACTTGGAGGTAAACATCACGCGTGTCATTCACCAGTTACCAGTAGAAGTGCTCGAACGAGTCATCAAAAATTGGACTAAACGGAGGGACCATCTGAGACGTTTGATAGACATAATCTTCAAAAAATAAATGTCAAAGAATGTTCTTTCAAATGATAACAAACATTTCCCATTCAATTTGAATTTCCTGTGTTTTTTTCATTAAAAAAGTAGGGAACCTCGAAATGGATTACGCGTTAGACTGCATTACCATTAGATATGCTAATCATACTGCCCTTAGCCGATACCGTCGAAGCTAATTCGAAGCGTGATGTATTTACATACATTCCCTGTTGAAGGGGAACCTATTTACGAGCTCTATTAATTTCTTACGAGTATCTTCTATAACCTCTAATTATCTTTGTGTTTCAGCTGATTATAATGGGGATTGACATCACTACTTATTGCACAAGTTAAAACTGTATTAAATAAATTCTACGACAAAATGTTTGCTTTTAAAATACTGGACCAATCGTTATTTAATTTAATAAGCATGCCTTTGAGTGGCTTTCTGACTAGTGCTTGCAAGCCCTCTCCATTCCTTTTCTGGGAATTTCAAATGATACATGTTCGTATGTTTGCACAATATTTTTGTGAGTTTCTGACTTTTACTTGCTTTCAAGAGACTGGACCTTAGGGGTCCTTTCTGACGTTTACTTGCAGGCCCTGTCCATTGCTTTTCTGGGAATTTGAAATGATATGTTGTACAATGTATGTTTGCACAATATTAAGATGAAATTTCGAACGATAATTACTGGTTATCTTCGACAACCTCTTATTATCTTTGTGTTTTAGCTGAATCCAATAAGGGTTTATATCACCACTTATTGCACAGTTTACAACTGCATTCAATAGATTATATGAGAAATTGTTTCTGTCAAAAGACTGGAGCAAACCTTTTTTAAATTTTAAAAGCTTGCCTTAGAAGGCCTTTCTGACTATTGCTTGTAGGCCCTGCCCATTTCTTTTCTGGAAATTTGAAATGATAAATGTTCGTGTATATATAATTGACACAATATTTTTTGTGATTTTGTATAAAACTTTGAACGAATATAATTCGAAGTATTTGAAACAAAATTGAAAGCGATTTTATTTCAAAATTGATTTTTTTTTGCAATTAAGGACTGGAAAATATTATTGCCCTACATCATTTAGCACCCAAAAAGATGGGAGTAGGAATATTTTAGGAAATATGCAATGAAAATCACACTATTAAAAGTGTTCTTTATCTTCTATCTTGAGTCATTCAAATCTACTTGATTGGTTTTCTTTAACATTTCTATCATAGCAATCACAGCCTAGCGATATCGGCTACATTCATTTTCAAAGATTGTACTGCAAAACATACGATGTGGAAGACAACCCACAACTAATTCTTACTTACTTCTTTATATATTTACAATCCTAATGGTAAGAAAACGCATAAGATGGCGAGAACGAATACATGTCACCCTCACCATACGCCATTTTTGACATATGTATACGAGGTTTTCTATATACAGTGAATCAAAAATGTATTGGCACAGACGACATTGTTAAATAAATGTACAAAAAAAAACTACCCTTTAATATTTAAATCTGATTTTTTTTGTGTGTAATTAGTGTAATTAATTACTTTACAATGCAAAACTTAAAAAAATGTCCGTTTCATTTAAACCAAGACCAAAATACAAGAAAAAATAGAAAAAAAGTCACGAAAACAAATCAAAAAATATTGGCACAGTGTGAATGTATGTTATGTTATTGTGCTTATAGCGGTGTTTGTACCGTTACTTTTGCACAACTTGTTTACTTATTGTTTGTTTACTGCGTAGTAAACAACTTCCATACCTTCCCAATTAGTGTTGGATCTGTTTTTATTAAGAAAGGACTAAAATGGGCAGAGGAACTGAAATTTCGCCAGAAATACGAAAAATGATCATAAATCTGTATATTAAAAATAAAAGTTACAGCGAAATTGGCGTTTTAGTCGACAGGCCGTGGTCAAGCTGCCGAAAAATTATTAAACATTATATAAATACTGCAAAATTAGACCCAGAGAGACGATCTGGTCGTCCAAAGATTTTGACACCACGCCAGGAGCGTATTGTAGTGGCCGCAGATATCGGCTGTCAAACTATGCCGGGAAATAGAAGAGGCATTTAATAAATATTTAAATCCATAAACTGTAAGAAATACGCTACATAAAGCTGGGTATCATGGACGAGTACCTCGACGCAAGCCTTTCATTTCGAAGGTCAACAAAAAGAAGCGTCTTGAGTTCGCTAAACTGTATGTAAATGAGCACGAATCTTTTTGGAATAGTGTCATATTTAGCAATGAATCGAAATTCAATCTATTTGGATCAGATGGTGCCCAGAAAGTTTGGCGGAAAGCAAATAAAGAGCTGCAGGAGAATAATGTGATAAAACCCGTGAAGCATGCAGGCGGAAATGTAATGGTGTGGGGGTGTTTTGCGGCAGCTGGAGTGGAAAATTTGGAATTTATCGACGAGAAAATGGATAAGAAAATTTATATGAATATATTAAAGAAACACTTAGCTCCCAGCGTTGCAAAGTTGGGCCTAAATGGCAAGAAATGGTTGTTCCAACAAGATAATGACCCCAAACACTCATCTTATCTTGTGCAAGAGTGGTTAATATATCATTGCAAGCAGCTGAAAACTCCTCCACAATCACCGGACATGAACCCCATCGAACATATTTGGCACTTGTTGGAAAGAAAAATTCGATTTCATTGTATAACGTCGAAAGAATCTCTAAAATAGGCCATACGTACTGAGTGGGAAAAAATAACACCTGAAGAGACAGCCAAACTAGTCGGTAGTATGCGAAGGCGTTTAGAGGCTGTCATTCAAGCTAAGGTAGGCCTTACAAAGTACTAAGTCCTTAAGTATTAGTCATACAGTTGTCCTTTTCTCATGTGTGCCAAAACTTTTTTGATGTAAAATTGTGCCTTTTTTACTTTTTCTTGTATTGAACTGAATTAAATATAAAGTGAGTCCTTTTAGTTTTGTTTAAATACGTAACAAATAGTATATTCTTAAATATAACGTTTTCTCTCACTTTGTATATTAGGACAGGTGTGCCAAAACTATTTTGCCCTATGATATTTGCATTGGAAATTTTGACATTTTTTAGCATAAACGTACTCAGAACTTTTTGACGTACGATCATCATTTGTATTGTTTACAGTGACTAGACAAAATTAATTTGGCAAACAAAATGGAATTAACTCGTGAACATTTTCGTGCGATCATTTTTACAACTCTCGACATGGATTATCACGACAAGAGTGCATCGATGAACTTAAATCTTTGTATAGCGATGAAGCACCATCCTATAGCACTATGAAAAAACTGGTTTAATGAATTCAATCGTGGCCGACGCTCGCTCAAAGACGAAGGTCGTGAAGGTCGTCCAAAAACGGCAGTTGTACCAGAGAACATTGATGTCGTGCATGAACTGATAATGCATGAACACCTGGCCGTAAACAAGGTTTGTTCTCGTTGGATCCCGCGCAATTTGACAATCGCTCAAAAAAAATGGCTTGTGTCGATTGGTGCAAAGAAATTTTGAAAAAATACGATCGCGGTGCTTCAGAAGACGTTTATAAGATCGTCACAGGTGACGAATCATAGATCTATTCGTATGAGCTCAAAACAAAACAGCAATCGATAGTGTGGGACTTCGAAGACGAGCCAAATCCAACAAAAGTTGTTCGTGGAAGAAGCACTTCAAAGCTGTTTCTTCGGCAAAACTAGTCATGTGGCGACTGTTTCGCTTGAGTAACGTAGGATGGTCAATTCTGAGTGATACATTAAAATTTGTTTACCTGAAGTCTTCGGAGTAATTCGAAAAACGAACAGAGAAGATGAATCATTGCGCACCATTAAAATGCGAGCTCTCACACGAATTGATGGGTCATCCGCCGTACAGCCCTGACTCGGCACCCAATGACTTCTTTTTATTCTCGCACATCAAGAAAAAAAGACGTGGTCAACGATTTTCGTTGCCCGAAGAAGCTGTTGAAGCGTTCAAAAACCATGTTTTGAAGGTGTCTAAATCGGAGTGGAAACAGTGCTTCTACAATTGGTTGGAGCGCATGCAAAAGTGTATAAATCATGCTGGAGAATACTTTGAAAAACAATAAAACTATTTTTAATGATAAATATTCGCATTTTCTTTATTAGGCCAGAAATAAATATAGCATGGACTCCAATGCCACACATTAAATATTATTGAAGTTGCATTTAAATAGACTGATCGCGTTAATTTTCAATAATGTTTTTCTTGTGTGCCAAATAACCCTACAAAACAAATTTCAGTGAAATCAGCTGAAATTTGCCGCTTGGTTGTTTCATATTTACGACCTACAGCTTTATTACAAGATTAGATAGACAATAAAATAATTCTAAGTCGGTCTGTATAATTTTTTGTGGGTCAATCACACTTTCTTCTGGGCGTTAAAAACATCAGCACAAACGTACAATACCCCTGTACGACAGTATGGTGATGGTACAAAGAAACACAGGAAGCATTTTTAGTATACTACCTTGCGCATAAATTTCGTGGGTTAAAAAATTCCTCCAGTTAACTACACTAAGGGCTTTTTGGAAAATAGCCTTTTATACAGGATGTCCCTAGGCAAGGTATACAACTTTGTTTGTTTATAATTTTTGATAAAAATGAAGGAGAACGATATTGATAAATGTTTTATTAAATGTAAGTAATTATGTATGGAATGCAATGTTAGATAAATGTCCGCCATGCGAGCCCTTTTGAGCACATTTTTCATTACATTCAGCACGGCGTCGAATTGAGGTTAATAAATTGTTTTTAACACTTTCTTGAGCAGCTGTAATGTTTTCAGCCGATCTTGCAGTATGTTGTGATCCATGCTTGGCCTGTCAGCTACAGACCATCTTTCTTCGAAATCATTCACTACACGATAAATAGTGCGTTTTGTTGGCACGTTGTTTCTTCCAAAAACTTTACCTAACTTTCTCATCTTCACAGTAATCGATGATTGATTTTGATAAAATGTTTAACGATTTATCGAATATTTTTCCATAATAAATTTGCCATGTCTCTACTTCACGACTGACAAATATAAACTGTCAGGACTAATGTTTACCAAAATGGCGACAAAACAAAGTTATATACCTTCCCGGCGGACACCCTGAATTAGTTGGACTAAATAAATATACTATATATACTAAATAAATACCTATTTTTTTTCATGTTCCAAAACTAACTGTGAGCTGTGCAGGCTATAAGCAGACGGTTTGACGAGTGCGACTAGTAAAAAAATAAGTTCTGCCGGGCAGAAGCTTATATACCCTTAATTATGAACTACGGAAATTGAGTCTCTCAACAAATCGGTATTAGTTCACTAGATATATCCTTTTAAAGCTCAAGGTTGTATGGACGAGCCACGCCCTTCTATCATTTGATCATATGCATATCATTGATATTATTCTGATAAATTTTATAACGATCGGTCCATAACATTGACCAAAAATTTTTGATATATAAAAGAGGCGAGGCACCGCCTACTACAGTATGTGTTTCGATCCATCCCAACATATATATAGGGTGATCAATCTAGAAATTTTTTTTTCAAAATAAAAAAAATACAAAAATTCAAATCAAGTTTGGAATCTTTATTGTTCAATTCGAAGGAAATTTTATGTCATTTAGTTTTTAAAAAAAATTCCTACAAATGTTGAAAGTAACTACACCTCAGGGTGTGCATTCTAAAGGTCCAATTTTGGTTGACTCGTTTGAGCACTTCTACCAGTATGGCGCTAATGACACGCGTAATGTTGGCTTCCAAAACCCGAATCCTAGCTGCTTTGTCCCAAAGACAAAAGTCTAAAGGTGTGATATCACATGATCTGCACTTCGAAATGATCTCGCAATAGATTCATTGTTTGAGCAGCTGATTACGGGCTTCAACTTCAGGTAGCAAAAAGTCCGATATCATGGCGCGATAGCAAGCACCATTCACGGTTACTTTCCGGCCATCATCATTTTTTTAAAAAATATAGACCGATGACTCCACCAGCCCATAAACCGCACCAAAATGTGGTTTTTTCTAGGTATTACACCTCTTGAACCTCTTCTGGTCGCTCTTCAGCCCAAATGCGACAATTTTGTTTATTGACGTGGCCGTTATGCCAGAAATGCGCCTCATCACTGAACAAAATTTTGGTCGAAAACAGCGGATTTTTTTCCAGCTTTGGGGAGGCACAACAACTTAAACGGCGACGCACAGTTACATCGTTAGACTTCAATTCCTGCAGGAGCTGTATTTTGTAGGCTTTTTAACCAAGATCCTTCCGTAAATGCTCCATGTTGTTCCAAGCCATATTGTTGAAAACGGTGCTGAATCGATTCCTGGGGCTTTTTACGTACACCTTTAGCTACTGCCGCTATGTTGAGGGTCGAGTATTATCCAATAGTAAAAATTGGATTTCAATGTTGGCAATGTTTATCCGAATAGTGCTTTCGGTAGGCCGCCAATATCGACCATAAAAAGGTCTAGTCACACGAAAAACGTTTCTCATTGAACGATCATTTTCATAATAAGGTTGCACAATATGAAGGCGTGTTGCGGTATAAGCCTTTCCATGATGAAAACGCAAACAATACTAAAAAGACAAAAAAGAAAAATTTAAAACAACTCAAGCGTAACCTGTTCAAAAACTCCTTTTGAAAAAATAGCTCAAGATAAATCATCAGTTATCTGAGGTCTCCGACTAATATTTTAAGATGTTGCAAACGGCACGTCAGAGTGAATATTCTATGATCGAGGGTACAAAAATATGGCTACATTTCAAGGGTTGAATATTTGTGCTAAATTCTATAAACCAAAAATAATTAAGCTAGACCCAAACTTAGGAGCATTGTTCGGCTTAGAAACACTAGCTGATTCGATATAACGAAGTCTGCCATTCGACAAGTCGACAACTGTTGGAATTTGGATTGGTACAAAGCAACATATTGGCAGTACTGACCCAAGCAAATCTCGCTCTAATTATTGTTGTTTATCGACTAAGACTAAACATACATGCACATGTAGCGTACATTTGCATATGTGTGTATGTATCGTATAGAGTCGATGAATTAAAAACAATCATACGCACCAGTGGTAACCAAAAAAATAAGAGAAGAAGAAAGCCCAGATACTCGTACAACTTCAAAGGATACAATTTTCAATAAAGTTGTAAATAAAAATATATGTATGGTTTATTTTTCTTTCGAACTTACAAATCAAAGCACTTTCCACTGAAGCCATGCAATTACATTTAGAATTGAATAGTGAAAAGTTTCAAAGCAATTTGGGCCATATCAAAGGAATTGAATTTTGTGAATTTACACGGATAACAATGATTGTAGGATGTCCTGCAGCTCCGATGAATATGGTTCAGAATATTGAAATAATTGCTATATATATGCAGAGCAAAATGTTTGTGCATTGGTGAAAAATATAAATGCTGTTAATTTATTATAGTTCAGTTAACTTATTAAGTCGAATTATGCTCTGAAAGATAAAATCATAAATACCTCTTTCTGCTACTAAGGACCTGGTGATTTTTTGGGAGGCTTTAATACAGAAGTGCCCAAATCGGAGGAGACTGTCGCGAGTTGTGTATTCTTCTTGTAGCATATGCAAAATATCGTGCCACAGCAGGTCACAATTTTCGTTATTGCTTATAAATGCTTATGCTTAGCAGGGACATAAATACTGTAACAAAATTGAACACACCTATTTCTATAGTAGAACAGAACATACCCCGTTAATGTCATATGGGTTTTAAAAGCTAACCTCAATAGCGTTAGTCTGTAATGGGATTTTAAAATTGTTTCAACTTTCATCATGGTGTGGCCAGATAATGAGAACCGTATCGCTGTAATAGCGCTTTTCAAGTGTGAAATGAAAAAAGCGTTATTTTTAAAACGCTCCGGCCACTTGGGATAAGCCGCATGTTCGTCTACCGATGAATAAAACTGTTTGAGGAGACTGGAGATCTATCTGGCTTATTTGAACTTCTAAATCACATGATGGTGACGGTTTCTGGCTTTTTCTTACGAATGGCTTGGTCGATATTCACATTAAGGGCCTGACTTGTTAAAAGATTGTTAGCATAATATCGGTCCTCGAAGGTACCCGACAAAGTCACAGCAGTGACGTTGGTTTTTTGACATGCATTCTATGCTGCTGTAATTAATGATCTCCAAGTGCATACTCTTATATACCCATACCCTCTTCGGTCACCGAAAATGCTATAACATGCCTCTATTTCAACTTAATTTCCACAACATCTCATTAAGGAACAAGGAGATTGACCTGTGCACGATATAATTCATATAGTTACTGTCCGGCACCTACGGTTTAGAAGTTCTAGAGAAGTTTTTACATGAGATAAATCTCTTACTCGTAAAGTCGTCAGCATTTACGAGGTGGAGAACCAGACGCTGAAAATTGTTAGATGTTCTTAACCGCATTTGAACCTGGGTTCACTGACATGATAGTCGTGCACACTCCCATTACGGCCAACATCATGCCTCTGTAGCATATACCTTTAACCGAAATGGCGGTTAAAGGTAAGGCGGTTATTTAAAGAATAATGCGCCCATGATATCACCGCCTCAAACTCCCCCCCCCCAACCTGTAGCATCGTAAGGATGAATTGTCCTCTTAGCGTTACCGGGTGGGTTTTTTATCCTCAATTGGCGTGTTAACATATCTGCCGAGAAGCGATAACATAGCTGATGACTGTCTGTTTGTTATTTCTAAGTCAAGTATAACTCTTAAGCGGATAACGACAGATCTTTGTGAAAAATTGGCATCGGGCTGGTGCACGAGGAAAGTCGATGTTCCACGACAAAGTTGCAAACTCTGGACTTCGACCGCCACATTCTCGTCTGTGCGCATCGTACGACGTTTGTGGGTCTTGTGCAGTAGCAAGCCAGTTAGAAGACCTTGTTGCACTAAATTTCGTACATCGTGCGCGTTGAGTGAGTCATTTTGTCGGAAAGTTTTATTTTAAAAACGCAAGGTTTGGGATACACATCAAAGCGTAGAGGGTTGCTATTTATATTTTGGGTCCGGTAATAAAAACACAATTATTTATCATTGAAAATAGTTTTATTGTTTTTCAAAATATTCTCCTTTAAGATCAATACACTTTTGCATGCACACAAACCAATTTTCGAAGCACTTTTTCCATTCCGATTGAGGCACCTCCACAACATGATTTTTGAACGCTTCAACCAACAGCTGCTTCAAGCGATGAAAGACGTTGACTACGCACTTTTTTCTTGATGCTAGGGAATAAGAAAAATTCATTGGGTGCCAAATCAGGCTTTACGGTCGATGGCCCATTAATTCGACATCTTGAGTGGTCAAATAGCTCATCGTTTCAGCTGATGTGTGAGAGCTCGCATTGTCGTGATGTAAAATGATCCGTCTTCTCTTATTATATTTCCTCATTTCTTCGAACACTGTTGGCAAACAGATGGTTGTATACGACTCAGAATTCACCTTCCTACGTTTCACTTAAGGCACTGTGCCAACATGACCGGTTATACCGAAAAAAACGCAAGCATTTGCCTCGATGTACTTCTTCCACGAACAACTTTTGTTGGATTTGGCTCGTCTTGAAAGACCCATACTGTCGATTGCTGTTTTGTTTCGGTTTCATATGCATAGATCCATGATTCGTCACCTGTGACAATATTATACACTGCCTTTGAGCTACCGCAGTTATACTTTTTCAATATCTCTTTGCACCAATGCATACGAGCCTTTTTTGAGCATTCGTCAAATTATGTGGGATCCAACGAGAACAAATTTTTTTCGCAGCCAAAAAAACATGCAATATCTTATTGATGCTTTTCATACTAATGTCCAAGGATGCCTCAATCTCACTGTATGTCACATGTCGGTCTTGCCTAATCAGTTCACGCGCAGCATCGATGGTTTCTGGCAAAGTGACCGGAGTTGGACGTACTTCACAAAATTCGTCCTGGAGCGGACGGCGTCCGAGACTGAATTCTTGGTACCAGCGATTTACAGTGGTTTTAAATGGTGCTTCATCGCCAAAAGTCGAAACATTTTGATTGTAATACTTTTGTCTCAATAGCCCACGCCGAAAATCGTAAAAAATCATCGTACGAAAATGTTCACGGGATAACTCCATTTGTTGACTGAGATAAATTTTTCAACGCACTGTAAACAAAGCAATTCGCCCTCAAATGACAAAACGTTCTGAGTGAAGTTATGCTAAAAAATGGCAAAGTTTCCAATGGTAGTTCCAGTTTGCATCTGGGAACACTAGTACTGTCAGAACCCGATATATAAATAGCAACCCTAACAGCGATTTCTTTCGATCTACTGACTTTATCTTAAAATTTCGATCAGCAAAAGGCAAAATGACTTATATTCCAAAAGAAACTACTAGATGGACCACCCGGTATAATGCTTACCATGTCCTTACCATGTTTTCTATAAGAGAAAGTGATGTTTTTTCCGCAAGAAAGAACATCAAAATAACTTTTTCTCTAAATACGAGTAGCTGCCAGACACACAATAATTGAAGAACAGCTTCCAAAATTGAACTTTAGTTGAACACCAGATGATACTTTAGGATATTGATTTTTAATCAGATACGTGGAAAATATAAAAAAACCTTTTCAATCTTATGTGGAAGTCGTTAATAGCTACAACCTGAAAACAACTCCAAAGTTACGTCTCGAACATATGGGACTAAAGCTTTATCTTGTGAAGGCCGCTCCTCTTTTTTGAGTTTTCCCTTGTTGCTGCTGCATGCCAAGTTCAATTGCGCCTTCTACCATTACCAAAATTACACATTTTCTGTCCTTTTCCCGGAAATTGCCTGTTTACAAGAATCACCTCCGTTCATTGACCGGTGTCTTTTTGTAACCCAAATACATATTTCATAAAAACTTGCGATCAACATCAACAATTTCCCCATTAACCTCTCAATATTTACATTTTAAATTTCCGCCGTATTTAGCTGAAAATAATTGGTTTTCGGGGCAAAAAAATAACAACAAAATTACATTTTTCATGTTAATCGAAATTCCAAAAAAAAACAGAAAAGTGGTATTTTATTAACCACAAAAACAAACACAATATTTGGACACTTCTGCTTTGGGCACAAATAAATTTGCTGGTGTCCAAAACAAAGTCCCTCTGAAATTATTGACACATACACAGACGTACATATGTACGTGGGCAACCAAAAATGTGTCACTGTTCACACACACGCACACAGCCGCACACCAACTCTCAAATTTACACTTGTCCGAATGCAAAGGGTGCATGGGCCATGTTCATATTTTATAGACAATTAAAACATAATTAAACTTTGGGAAAAAATAAATTTTATATTAAAACCACAATTAAAATACATGAATGGAAGGCTATTTTGTTGTTGTTGTTTTGTGTTGTTTTTGGTAGCCACCACAAGGACCACCAGGTCATCATCAACCACCAACCAAATAAACAACCACTAACAAACACACTCATACATAAATAACAACGTATGTAGTGTGTAAGTGTGTGTGTGCGTGGATTTTGTGCCTTTATCTGTGTGTGCGAACCGGAAATAAATATGCAGCAGAATATGAACACATTTATTTTTCATGTAGATACACACATGGGTACACATAAACCCCGACTTATGTAAGAGGTGCGACAAGTTTGGTATAACGTCAAAGGAAAGTTTGCATCTGCTCAATTTGAAATTAGTATCGGGCTTTAATTTTTAGTTTCATCGCAAATAATAAAAAAAAATGTATCAAAGTTAACAACGGAATACAAATATTCAAATAAAAACAATTATTCAAAAATGCAGTGATGAAGAAATGTTCCCAATAAACCACAGAAAATTGTAATCCGCTTATGGAAAATATTTTTATATTATACGGTTTAAGACTTCTTGTCTTTATTACAATTGCGGGGGAAAAATACAAAATGGCTTTATCCTCTACTTATATGTTGATTTTGGGTTCAATTGTTTGAATGAAAGAAAACCCTTCAACCCCCCTAGATTATTTGATTATATCCATCCGCCTAGTCCCATACTGTTGAGTACAAACTGATCTAGATGAAATGTACAATATTGAGCTAAGGAAACGCCATTATGAACCTGCTTCGTATCTGCCCATGTTTTATTAAAAATCATCCCAAATCAGCCCATGTTTTTTTAAAAAAAAATGATTATCAATGATTTAGGATCATCTGCTTCAGTAGCCAAAATGTGGCACAGAGAACGTTATGACCAAGGACTACCAACCTAATCCAGTGAGAGTTAATCATCCATAGAATTTTGAAAATCAGACGCTTTAAAAGCCACATATGGAATATAAAAAGTAGATCCTGATCAGTGAGTATACGTATTGAATCGTGCACAGCTCACTGATTTGAGAGTTCCCCCTGGGGAACTACACTTTTTTAAAGAAAAATAACAGAAAATTCTAATTGAATGGGGAATGTTTATTATCATACGAAAGAACATTCTTTGGCATTTACTTTTTGAAGATCATGTCTATTAAAAGTTGGCCGCGGCTACGTCTCAGATGGTCCATCCGTTGAGTCCAATTTACGATGACTCGTTCGAGCATTTCGACTGGTAACTGGCGATTGACACGAGTGAAGTTTTGCTCCCAGGCCTGAATCGAAGCCCGCTTGTCCGCATAAACTTTAGACTTTACATTGCCCCAAAGGAAAAAGTCTAACGGTGTCATATCACACGATCTTGGTGGCCAATTGACCGGCCCAAAACGTGAAATTATCTGCTCACCGAAGTGTTCTCTCAATAAATCCATTGATTTTTGCGATGTGTGGAAATGGCACCGTCTTGTTGAAACCAAATGTCGCCAAGATCACGAGCTTCAATTTTAGGCATCAAATAATCAGTTACCATGGCGCGATAACGGTCGCCATTGACGGTTACGTTCTCACCGGCATCATTTTTGGAGAAATATGGACCGATGACTCCACCCGCCCACAAACCACACCAAACCGTTGTTTTTTCTGGATGAAGTGACAGCTCTTGAATCTCTTCTGGTTGCTCTTCGTCCCAAATGCGGCAATTTTGCTTGTTAACATGCCCATTGAGCCAGAAATGGGCCTCATCGCTGAACAAAATTTGGCTCGAAAACGTCGGATTTTCTTGGAACTTTTTAAGAGCCCATAGAGCGAAGCGATGTCGCTTGGGAACGCCGGACGGCTTCAGTTCTTGCACAATCTGTATTTTGTACGCTTTCAATTTAAGATCTCGACATAAAATGCGCCAAGTCGTTCCATACGTCACCGAGTTGCTGCGAACGGTGCCGAATCGACTCTCCACGGTATTGGTGTACACTCTTAGCTACGGCCGCTCTCTAGTCGGTCGAATATTATCCAATAGCAAATGCTGGGTCTCAAGATGGGTGATGGTGTTGCGAATAGTACGCTTAGTAGACCGATTATGTTGACCATAAGTTGAACAAAGTGCACGAAACACATTCCTTGCAGAACGTGGATTATCGTAATAAAGTTGAACGATTTGTAAACGTTGTTCAGGCGTAAGTCCTTCCATGATGAAATGCCAAACAATACTAAACAAAAATAACATGACAGCATGACATGACTCACACTTGATTTGTCAAAAAAGGCAAAACTATACAAAATGAATGAAATTGGTTTATATCTAGAAAAAGCTCCTAAAATATATTTATTCGATTTTACGTTTTTGATCTTAAAAATACATATCTTATTTAATCTTGATGAACTTGTCACAAGTAAGTAACTTATATTTAAATCTTGTAACATTTAAATATAGCTCTCACGTAATAATCCAACATTAATGGCATTTGGCACAGTTCATTTCGATCGATCAGCTTCAATTAAAACAGGTATACCGGTACTTTGTGCGACTATTAATATTTCTTCAGGTTACAATGAACCATCTTGAACCAATTTTGGTCATATAGGTTTATTATTTGATGTAGTCCCCGTACAAATTGTCTGGGAGCCCATATACAAGGACATATGGCTTTAAAAAAACTATAAAATTTTCTCACGAAGATGAGAATAAAAGTATTTCTACAGATTGACTAAGTTTTAGTGACCCTATTTACCAAAAACAATAAAATGTTCACACAATTTCAACTATGGCAATGTTTTCAAAATTTGGCTAAGTTAAGAGCCTGTCTTCGTGTTATCGGGAAAGTATATTACATTCTGAGGCATAAGGCTCAATCCGGAATGAGAGTTTGTGCAAAATAAACCCGATTGTCGGTTGTTTCAAATAGTTTTGAAAAATACACGAAATTCCTTTTTATTTCAAAACACGGTATTGAAAACAGCACGATATGCCGCCGTTCTAACAAAACAAGTTTTTTTTTGGTCCTTCCGCTAAAGTAATAGTTTCTCTAAACCCACACCCAAAATATAACTCTCTTGCTTATTTCCCTAAACTAATTCCATATTTCCCTAAACTTTACCAAATAACCTCGTCAACGCACTCTCCCCCTACGTGGAAACCAAAATGAAATCCGCCACGATGCGGATGAAAGCGAAATAACACTTGAATTATTTGTTAAATGTTAATTTCGAATGAATGAACCAAATCAGGAGCGAATGAACAAAAACAAATCGAGAATCCGAAACCAACAAAAAACTCTTAAATTTATACAAAAAGTGTGTAGATAAAAACAACGCACAAATGCATGTGTGTGTGTGTTTAAACAAATAAAAACACTAACACCAACAACAGCCATGTTAAATATCACAAAAAATATCAACAAACAAAAACATTTAACACAGAAAACAGGCAAATACACACACACAAACACACACCGCTTTAATAATGGCAACAAAACACCGACGTTAACGTTGGTGGTGATGCTGACGACGATGGCGACAAAGGCTCAACACACACCCCCCGTGGTGGTGGGAGGTTCGTTGGCATACCCCCGCTAGGGAAGCGTCCGTGTTAAAAACCACAATAACAGCGGCAACATAACCGCAACAATGGATAACAATAACACAAACACATATGCCGAACAAACGCTTACTCGCACACACACACACACGAGCAGATAATCCCACTCTAACCGTAAAACACTGTAACCATCAGCGGCAACAAAATGCGAAACAGCAGCAACAACAAGGCAGGGAGCAAAACAACAACTGGCAATATTATGCAGAAACAAATACAAAAACAACAAACAGCGGAAGTTTCAAAAACTTGCAACTTCCGTTGAATCTCCAAAGGCCACGAGAGTAGAGAGAGTGTGTCCACCGAAACAATGGGCTTTAAGCATGTGCGTTCTAATGGTTAGTTCCTGTTCGTGTTGTTGTATATAAAATAGGAGCCACCTCAAACATTATATACCCTACGCTATGGCATTTCATACCGAATATATTCAAATGTCTACTCATTAAAGAGTTCAGTGAAATTCATCAAATGTTTGTGAGTTGGGTGCGTTTTATTAAGAAAAATCAATTTTAACTAAATTACAAAAGCTATCATTAGATGAAACTTTAATTATGAATTCGATTGAAACAAAAACTATGACCGCTGCCAAGTTTAAAGTTAAAACAGCTGAGAATTAACTGATGAAGCTTAAATACCCTCCATCATAGATTAAGGCCAAATTTGAAAATATGTCAAGTAGGCTTGGCATTGGCCTCTTTTCTTTCAGGATGTGGTTCTTTTCGTACTAACGTACTTCACGAAGTATAGCCTTTCAAAATTCATGGTTGCATAGGCGGGGCCACGCCCTTTCGTCTAATTTATCCCAATAAAGTCTATAATAATATGCTTAAAATTCATTTCATTTTGTTATATTTCTATAACGATCAGTCCTTTACTTTGGCCATAAATTCGATATTTTAAGGGGGTGTTAACGCCCACTCTTCCTTCAGGATGTGTTTCAATCTATGCATACATCATATGTTTCGAATATCATAGTCATATATCGCATAGTTCATGAGATATTATCTTTAAGATTATGGTTGTGTGGGCGGTGCCACGCCTCCTTCTCTGGTATGTAGTCATTATATAGTGTATTGTAATTGCCTAGTCATTGCTTTCATGCTGTTAGAATTTAAAAACGATCGTTCCAATAATTTGGCCACAAATGGATTTGTTGACGGGTGCATGGCCCGCCCACTATTAATTTCTATACATTCCAACATCATGTGTTCAATGTATGATCGTCATATAGTTAATTAGATTCAGGATTGTTGATTTTCCCAAAGTTCGACCTTGTCCTTGCGAGAGAAAAATTTTTACTTCTTGACCAATACGAGGGCTGCTATATATATTTCTGGTCTAATAATGAAAATGCGAATATTTATCATCAAAAATGGTGGTATTGCTTTTCAAAGTATTCTCCAGAGTCATTTATATACTTTTGCATGCGCTCAAACCAATTGTTGAAGCACTTTTTCCACTCCGATTGAGACACCTCCAAAACAGGGTTTTTGAAAGCTTCAACAGCATCTTCTGGCGATAAGAATAGTTGAACACGCATTTTTTTCTTGAAAAGCGGCAATAAAAATAAGTCATTGGGTGCCAATTCAGGGCTGTACGGTGGATGATTCAACAATTCGACGTTTTTGCCGGTCAAAAAGGCGCTGGTTTGAGCCGATGTGTGAGAGCTGGCATTGTCATGGTGCACATTAAACCCGTTTTTATTCCAATTTTTGCGGGAAAATAAAACAAATTGTGACGATGTTCAAATTAATAAAAAAAAAATCGTTAGGTGGGCTGGCCTCAGGTCATTTATTTATAAAATAAAACTTACAAATTCTATGTAAATACTATGTATGTTAGAAAAAATATGTATAAGATAGACTTAAAATCTGTATTACAAACAAACTTATGGGAAATAAACAAGCAAGCAAGGTCATGGTGCACAATGATTCGTCTTCTCTTTTTCGAATTTCTCCGAAGACAAATTGTGCTGCATCACTCGAATTGACCGTCCATCGTTGCTCAAGCGGAACAGTCGCCACATGACCTGTTTTGTCGAAGAAACAGGCGACCATTTGCTTCGAAGTGCTTCTTCCACGAACAACTTTCGTTGGATTTGGCTTGCCTTCGAAGACCCACACGGTCGATTGTTGTTTTGTTTCAGGCTCATACGCTTAGATCCATGATTCGTCACCTGTGGCGATCTTATAAACGTCTTTTGAAGCACCGCGATCGTATTTTTTCAAAATTTCTTTGCAGCAATCGACACGAGCCTCTTTTGAGCGATTGTCATTCGTTAAATTGATGGTAATTGAGCTAAAGGATGAGATAATTCGGCACATTAACTGCAATGAACCTCTATGTCTCTGAGTCATTGAAAATATGGACTATCGGATAGAGGTATGAGCATTTTATCTTTCACACATATTTGTCATAGATCCTTCTATCATACTAAATTCTCTGAAAACTTTTTGTTATATTTACAATTAACATCGAGCGTTTTAGTTGGAACACCCTTTATGGGTCTTCGACCAAAATTTCGGTGTGTTGCAAATGGAATGACAAAAGGATTGTTATATCCTCCATTTTATGTTAGAGGGTAGTCAAACAACACTGTACTAACATTAGTTTTTAGATATAAGATAACGTTACCCTCACTCATATTAATGATTTGTTTAATTTCTTGAGTCTTGTTGGTTTTTGGCGGCTATACCAACACTGACAATTTTTCTTATTTTTACAACCTCACGTACAAGTGTTCCATTCCTTACTATTCGTATGATATTAATATCTATCATACGATTGACGTTAAAATGAATAATACTGGGTGGAGCTCGAAAATTTTCTATTTTGCACTGCAGGCTGTGGAGGCTCTGTTGGTCGAAGAGAGTGGAGAGTGTGCGTGGCTTATAGTGGCTTTCAGTGTCCATCATGCATTTGACACGTGAGGAGAGGTCATTTTGTGTTGAAGCATATTTTTCAAATGCGCACTCGATCAGTGCAGTTCAGCGTTCCTTTCGTTTACGATTCGCTGTTCCCCTACGCGGACGTGTTCCTGAAAGCAATCAATTGTAAATTCGGTAACTTCATTGAAAACAGCATGGAATGTGTCATGTGTACGAAGGGGACCTGAGAGAAGGATTACAACACCACAAAACTTCGAGAGAGTTGGAGCAGCAGTTCTGCAATCTCCGAAACGCTCTGATCAGAAGCAATCACTAGCTCTAGGCATTTCCAGACTTCTTTTCAGCCGGCTCTTGAGGCAATGCAATTAGAGGATACATGGTTCCAATAGGATGTTGCCAATAGATGTGTGCCTCGCACACACAGCAAGAGTTTGAGACAAATGTTTCCTGAACGACTTATCTCTTTGAGGGGTGATGTTAACTGACCGGCACGCTCAAAAAACTTAGCTCCATTTGATTTTTTACTTTGGGGTTACCTGGAGTCGAATGTGTATATCAACCGTCTCAACACCTTGGAAGAGCTAATTAACAGTATTAAGGCTGAAATTGGCAGAATACTAGCCAACATGCTTGTTAGAGTTCATGAAAACTTCAGAAAACGTATGCAGCAGTATGAGGATAGCGAAGGTCGACATTTGTCAGATACACTATTTAAAATCATGTAATATAAAAACTCCTTTTCTGTTCATTATAATTAAAATATATAATACATTTTTCTAAAGTTTATAATTTTTTTATTTCATTTCCAAATAAGCAAATAAGCTTGCTCTATCCTGTATTATTAGCTAATTTAGGTTAACCATAACCTTTCTACAGTGTTCAGCATCCATCTTCCGCACATTTTTTTTAACCTCCACCGAAGGGTATAGGGGCTAAATGCCTCAAAAATGGCATATTTGCTGTACTTTTTAGCTCATGTGATGCAAAAATGTCCCGCTTGGTCAAAACGATCTATTTATAGTCAATATGGAAATTAATTAAAGCAACTTTGCTTATAATCCTAATACGAATGGGGATACATATTAGTGTCTTGTGGACGGTGGAGGGTATATAAGGTTCGGTCAGGGCGAGCTTTACGACGTTTTACTTCTACTACTATCTTCGCAGTAGGTAAAAGGAAGCCGTCTACATTTTGTACAAAAAACTAAAACTCATTAAAGGCTAAAAATGAATTCTAGCCAGAATTTTGGGACTCCCTTTAGAAAGATTCTGCATTCTGATATTAGACTTATTACTTTCCTCTTCTGCAAATAATAGACCATTACTTGAAGAATTTAGGTCATGCATATTCATATACTTACAGAATAGCCAGTGGATATTTCAAGGTGTTACCAACAAATTATTAAACTTAGTGCACCCCCAATCTAAAGGATATGCACATGGGGTACGCTCGAAATAAATTATGAATTCACTAAACAACCGCATATTGTTGCAATTGTACACACAAACTCACACACATCTGTAGAACCCCCGCGCACACCTACACACACATTGAAGGATTCAGTATGCACATTCACACACACACATACACACTGACTTGCAAAATTTATGGGGTTAACCTCGGAAACAAAACAACAACAAAAACCGGGTTAAAAAAACACCTACTCATGGCGTTTGTCTACACACGAGAGCGGCTCTCGTTATTGTTGCTGGTGTTGGCTGCCAATGGTGTTGTTGCTCTTATTATGATTATTATTATTGTTGGTGTTGCTGTTTTCATTATTATGTTGTTTGTTCGCTTTCAACAATACAAAAAAGACCGCCGACGCAGGCGGCGATGTGGAAGAGAAAAATGAAGGAGGAGGAAAAATAACATCATAACAAAACACCGGTAAAATTATTTATAATTAACACACAATAATGCACGCCATCTCAGCACATACATGCAGGCACGCAAGTACTCTCTTGCATACATACGTATAAAAATAAGAGACGCAGGAACGAATATACAGACAACCACATCTTAACACACTGACATACTGACTCTTACAGCGGTGCAAAAAAAAACTTTTAGAGTCTGGGCTATAAAAAATGCATTTGTGTGGCAGTGTGTGGCAGTGAGGGGAGCCATGCATTATTCCAATGTAATTTGTGGCATACTGTGTGGTATAATTAGACAGGAATCGAGATAAACTTCTTGACCAAAATAAAAAAATGTCGGAGCGGAATCTTATTGAGCCTATTACGGTGTGTTCTTTTTTATTCAGTCTTCATGTATTAACAAGCAAAATAAAATAAGAAAAAAATAAGCAATGGTTTGTAGAATTTTCCCTTACTTTTGAAGTCGATTAAGCGAGGGCTAAATCGACCTTCAGCTAAAGAATAATCAATCAAAGTGGTCAACATTTCATGTTTTTGTTAAAACTACAATGTACCTTAACTTTTACTGAAGCAAATTGTTTTATGTTGTCTCTGCTCTTTTATGGAAAAATAAGTGAAAAGGCTAAAATCAAGCCTGACTGACTATGAGATTCCTCGGCCTTTTCAAGAGTTTGGCAATATCTGACTTAATATGTAGAGGACTTTAAGAAAGACACCAGTCCTAGTTTATCCGCGATAGTTATCGGTCGCATATAATGTACAAAGGTTGCTATATATATATCTGGCCTAGGCAACACTAAGTGTTGCTCGGCGACTGACATTTCCATTGAAAAGTTTGACATATTTTAGCATAAACGTACTCAGAACGTTTTGACGTACAACCATCTTTTGTGTTGTTTACAGTGACTTGGCAAAAAAATGGAATTAACTCGTGAACATTTTCGTGTGATCATTTTTCACAACTTTCGACGTGGATTATCACGACAAGAGTGCATCGATGAAATTTAATCTTTGTGTGGCAATGAAGCACCATCCTATAGCACTGTGAAAAACTGGTTTAATGAATTCGTTCAAAGACGAATGTCGTCCAAAAACGGCCGTTGTGCCAGAGAACATTGATGCCGTATGTGGACTGATAACGCAAGATCGTCAAGAGACATACCGTGAGATAGAGGCATCATTGGGAATTTCTACTACCAGCATACACCTGGTCGTAAAAAAGGTTTGTTCTCGTTGGATCCCGTACAATTTGACAATCGCTCAAAAAAAGGCTCGTGTCGATTGGTACAAAGAAATTTTTAAAAAATACGACCGCGTTGCTTCAAAAGACGTTCATAAGATTGTAACCGGTGACGAATCATGGATCTATGTGTGTGAGCCCGAAACAAAACAGCAATCGACCATGTGGGTCTTCGAAGACGAGCCAAATTCAACGAAAGTTGTTCGTGGAAGAAACACTTCGAAGCAAATGGTCGCCTGATTTGTTAGGCAAACCTGGTCATGTGGCGACTGTTCCGCTTGAGAAACGTAGGACGGTCAATTCTGAGCGGTACACCACAATTTGTTTAACTGAAGTCTTTTGAGAAACGAACAAGAGAAGACGAATCATTGTGCACCATGACAATGCGAGCTCTCACACATCGGCTCAAACCAGCGTCTTTTGACCGGCCAAAACGTCGAATTGATGGGTCATCCGCCGTACAACCCCGACTTGGCACCCAATGACTTCTTTTTATTCCCGCACATCAAGAAAAAAATGCGTGGTCAACGATTTTCGTCGCCAGAAGATGCTGTTAAAGCGTTCAAATACCATGTTTTGGAAGTGTCTCAATCGGAGTGGAAAATGTTCTTCGACAATTGGTTTGAGCGCGTGAAAAGTTATAAATAATGCTGGAGAATACCAGTACTTTGAAAAACAATAAAATCATTTTTGATGATAAAAACTCGCATTTTCATTACTAGGCCAGAAATATATATAGCAGCCCTCGTATAGTCATTTTAATTAGTTGGGACTTAAAATGTGGCTTCAATAGCGGCTCACTTACACTTAGCGCTTCTAACTGAGTCTTGGTCCTCCCTGTGTACACTTGCTGTTGTGGTTTTCGCCCTGTACCTTTCAAGCTTAAGCGTTTTTATCCGTTACATCGACACGTTGGTGTATTTTGATATAATTTTTTACATTAATTCAGGATAACTCTTATACATTTACATATATATAGGATGATCCATCTAAAGGTATTTTTTTCAGAACAAAAAAAGAGTATAATAATTTAAATCAAGTGTGGAATCTTTATTGGTACTTTAAAAGGACATTTTATGGCATTTATTTTTTTAAAATAATTTCCTTCAAATGTTATGAAATGAGCGTTCGTTGAGAAACGGGTAGATCCGCTGCTTTCGACCAAAATTTTGTCCAGTGATAAGGCCCATTTCTGGCTCAACGGCAAAGTCCATAAACAAAATTGACGCATTTAGGCTGAAGAGCAACACGAAGAGGTTCAAAAGTTGCCATTATACCCAGAGAAAACCACGGTTTGGTGCGGTTTATAAGCTGGTGTAATCATCGGTGCATATTTTTTCAAAAATGATGACGGGCGGAATGTAACCGTGAATGGTGCGCGCCTTGATATCGATCTTTATGCTACCTGAAATTGAAGCCCGTAATCTTGACGACACTCGGTTTCAACAGGACGGTGCCACTTGCCATTCAGCTGCTCAAACAATGGATCTATTGAGAGGTCAATTCGAAAAGCAGCTAATTTCACGTTTTGGACAAGTGAGTTGGCCGCCTAGCTCGAGTGATTGCACACCTTTAGACATTTTCCTGTGGGGTTACGTAAAGCCCAAGTTCTATGCTGACAAACCAGCTACGATTCAGGATTTGGAAGCCAAGATTACGACATACCGGTCGAACTGATCGAACGAGTCATCCAAAATTGGACCCCCAGAATGGAAACCCTGAGACGTAGTTGCGGCCAATTATATTCAAAAAATAAATGCAATAATATGCCCTTTCAAATTACCAATAAAGATTTTACACTTGATCTAAATTTTTATATTTTTTTTTTGTTCTGAAAAAATACCTCTAGATGGATCACCCATTATTATGGTGTTGCAAATGGAATGGCAAATTTACGATACCATCCACTCTTTGGTGGAGGATATAATAAATGTATTCGTTTAAGATTTTGCTAAGTTTCATTTCCGGTCCCAAGGGCCAAAAGCCAAGCAGCTCTTTTGTGAATGCGATCTAAGGTTTTTATACAACCAAGTTGTTGAAAACATGGTAATTCCACATTTAGGCGATGTATCGCGAAGATTAGGGTCGGTCATTGGCTACATTTCGGCATAACACCAAAACAGCTTGATTAGTAGCCAACCGTTCTACATTCGGCTTGGCTTTTGCTCTCATATAATTTATAACATGATAATTAACAACATGATTTTGTAAATTCTCTAGTGCAGGGTAACTTTTTTTGCTTACAATTTGTCAATTGAGCTGTCATACTGTGCTCACGTTTTGTAAATAATCATTCCGGCAAATGACTATGAAAAGATTTACGTTTGAACAACGCTATCCAAATTTACTTTGAAAATCATTCACCAATCGATTCTTCTAATATATCCCAAAAAAAGTTTCGTTAATAAACCACCCGCTAATGATGGTTCACTCAAATCTGAGTTTTTTGCCAACTAAAATTAATTAACAAATTTTTTTTTTTTTTGTTCACTTATCTTAACTTTTATCATTTAAAAGGTGCTAAGAAACTGTTAATGTACAATTTAACTTGTTATCCCCAGTTGTGCCCCACACATATGCCCACTGTGTTGCGCTCTTGGTGTATTAAAAAAATGTTGCACAAAGTTCAAACTGCATGAATGTGTGAGAATTCATTTAATTTCGTTGCCTGGCAAAGCGCTCGCGGCGTAAAAAGCTTCAGAGACCTCCCCGAGGTTCAGATCTCATCATAATACGTCCGGAGACACGAAGCGCATTTGGGGAAACACAATGTTACTAAATGTACAGCAGCGTTATTTTTCACATCATCGTCGTCGTCGCAGTCATCATCATAAATAATAAAAAAAAACCATTAAATTGGTTATATGAACTTCGAAACTATCAACAGCCACTGTGGCAAATATCCACGCACACAGTTGCCACATTAAGGCACACACAGGCACATAGGCGGATGCATATATAGAGAGAGGATAGGAATTTCCATAAGGGCCTTATTGAGCTTAGTTGCCAGCTTACTGGATATTTCTTAAATCTGGATATTTTCTTTTGGAAGTGGGAACTTTTATTTTGATTTTGGTATCTAAAGTTTTAAAGTAGGTTGCAATAATTTTTTATGAAACTTTTGGGGCAAGTGCGAATATACGTTACTATACGAAGTATTTGAATAATGAATTATAAACAGATCAATTAAGAAAATTTTTATAAATGTTAAATGACATTGAGCAACCATTTCATATATAGAAGCCATCATTTAATACTGGTGGTGGAAGCGAACCAATTTTGGTCTAAGCTAAATCTAACGTGAAAAAACTTTGTTAACCCCCTTATGGGGGTTATACAAAAATATGGATAAATATTGTCCAATTTCACCAGAGTAACGTACAAAGTAAAATGTTAGTACGATTCCCGGTAAACTGTGACATCTAAAGCGACTGGGCCTAAAATCTGGAAGTACTTTTGTATGGGGTCTATATAAATATGTCACGCGAAAAATAGAAAGAGACCTAAGGTTAAAAACAAGTTTTGTTCAGGAGAGCCATTTTAAAGATTAGGTCCCTTTCTATTTGCGCTTAGAATCGTCGACTTCACTTTCATAAAACGAGCATATCTCTGGGAGGGAACACTTTTGGGGCATGGGATCGTTCTCATTCGATGCTCAGATGTTGTCCACATCAAAAAAAGAAAAGAAAAATGAAAATTGATTTTTTTTTACCCTTAGGTCCCTTTCTCTATGCGCTGTCACATATATGAAATGATATGGTCCAATTTCGACAGGCTTATTATCTGTAATTCATAAAAAAAATTAAGCTTGCTCCGATTTAATTTGTTGCTTCTAGAGTGACAAGAACACAAATCGGGGTGCTACGAGTATTCGAAAATATTGACCGATAAGATCAAGTTTTTTCATGGCTAGCTAAATTTCAATCGTTACGCTTTAGGCAAAATTGGTTTATAATTGCTTCTGAAATCGGGAAAGACTTTTGTATTATGAAGGGTGGTTAAATTGTAAGGGCCGATGTTGATTATGAATTAAATGCAATTTTTTTTAGAAAATTATTGTCATTTCTTTTTATAATGATAATATTGGTATGGTTCAATTATGTATGGAACAAAATATCGGCCAAACGGCCGCCGGGACCTCGGCGGCACACCTCCATCCGATGGTCCAAATTTTCGATGACGCTGAGGCATAATTGAGGTTCTATGTCGTTAATGTGCCGAATTATCCCATCCTTTAGGTCTTGAATTGTTGCTGGCTTATCGACGTACACCTTTTCTTTCAAATAACCTCAAAGAAAGAAGTCCAACGGTGTCAAATCACATTGTCTTGGCGGCCAATTAACATCGCCACGACTTGAGATAACACGGTCATTGAATTTGTCACGCAAAAGACCCATTGTTTCGTTAGCTGCGTGGCAAGTGGCACCGTCCTGTTGAAACCACATATCGTCCACACCCATATCTTTCAATTCGGGCCATAAAAAGTTCGTTATCATCTCACGATAGCAAACACCATTCACAGTAACTGCCTGACCGGTCTCATTTTAGAAAAAGTACAGTCACTCTTTGTGGGTGCATTGTTTTTTCGGCAATCACCTTGGATTATCATTCGCCCAAATGCGGCAATTCTGCTTATTGACGAATCCACTGAGATGAAAATGTGCCTAATCACTGAAGATGATTTTCTTCGAAAATTGATTATCCACTGTTGCCATTTCTTGCCACCATTCTGACCATTGATGACGTTTGTGACGTGTATCTTTCCACGGTTCAAATTGCGTAAGTCTGAAATTGAGAAATATCAAATGAAATGCAGAAAAAAACTGAACATTTAGTTGTGGTTCACATTTAACATCGACTATTAAAATTAACCCACCCTTTTTTAAAACATGGGCCGATATAGACCAATTTCCATATGGTTCGTCCTTGGCCCAAACCTAAACAATGCACCTAGTTTTGTTAAAATAGGTGAATTGGTGATTGCAACGGTAGATGGACAGACAGCCGGACTGACTTCGCTCAATGAAATCAAATAGGCATTCTGAATTATAAACATGTATTATAAACATGTAGTATTGTTCTTTCCTTTGAGAAGTGACCATTATCAAAACTTAGTCTTAACATAAAAATAGTTTTGGCAAGATCTTCTACGAAAAGAACAAATTTGAAAAAAAATGAAATTAATACCATACCATGTAAAGGCCTACGAGTACCAATCCCCTTCATTTCGCCCGTGGGTAAGCCATGTAATAACCAGTATCTGAGTGTGTGTGTATAAACGATATCTTGAAAAAAAAAACTCATTCTCCAGTGACGTATCACAAAAGCGGTTGTTTGTTATTTTTCCCTCCCCCAGGAACAAAAGTGAACCACAATGGGAGGCTGAAGACAACAAACGTAAATTACAAAATAAATTAAAGGTGGAGCGAGAGGGAGGAAGACAAGTACTGCAAACATTTTGTTAACAAAGATTAATTGTAGGTGGTGCGTGAGAAATGACATAGAGAAAAGTTCTAAAAAAATAAATGTTTTATACTCCACAAACCCGCGAAAGTGATAAATAAAAACTCGCTGTAAAAAGGATGATTTTTGCTATATTATGGACCGGTTGTAACTACTATAGTATAATTGTGCCTTGTTATGCAGTACACTGAATGAAATTAAAACTTATGTTAAAGTGCTTTAAATGTTTTTTTTTTGTATTGTTGCTCTGGAAAAATATTTCTGAAGTTTAAAATTATCATTAGTTTTTTTAAGATTCCCTTTTTTAGCCCCTGAAAGGGACCATTTTTTCCTGTGCCGATATCCTTCCCTTATAAGCAGTGTGTGACATAATTATACACTATTTCGGAATGCTAATTTCATTCGTCTGCTGTCTTCATTCACGCAGAAAAAAAGTATGGTTGAGGTAACAATATTCAAAGAGCACCATACTATTGTTGGTTATATGATTGTGGCACAACAATATTATGATTATCACAACAATAGTATGGTTCACACACAACCATACTATGATCCCCATAACAATATTATGGTCCTCACAACAATAGAATTATTCACACACAACCATACTATGATCCCCACAACCATGTTATTATTCACATTCAACCATACTATGATCCCCACAACCATATTATGATCCTCATAACCATAGTATGTTCAACGTACAGTATGATCCTCACAACCATAGTTTGACTTACGCACACATACTATGATTCCCAAAATTGTTGGTAAAGACTGGAATACGTTGTTATTCAACAATAAAGAATTTTATTAAGTAGGTTATGTAACAATAGGAGTAATTTTTTTAACAGTAAAAAAATTCATTTATTAAAAATATTTTAGTTATACTAAGCCGTAGTTTTTTTTTTAAATGTAACTTTTATTACTTATTGCGTAAGAATCGTAAAAATAATATTGTCAAATTAAAAAAAAATTAAGGTTTTGCCAGTATGATTGTCGTAATCATGTTATTGTTAACATAAAAACCATGAAAACTATACTTTTGTCCCACCAACCATATTTATATTGTTGCTACAACCATATTTTCATTTTTAAATTTGGCAACAATACTTTTGTTACATTTGAACAATATTAATATTGCCGCAATCATACTATTGTCAAAATGAAATTCAAAAAACAATACTATGGTTGCGACGACCATACTTTTACTGCAGAGAACATACTATTGTTGCCGTGACCATATAGTAACCATATATTTTCTCTGCTTGTTTCAACTTACCGACGTGGCTAGATCATTTTAGAATAGATATACTTTATACATTGAATACATGGGTCAGAATAATTAATATGTACCTAAACGTTTGTTTGTGGCTTTTTTTATAATTTTTTTGTTAAAAATTTAATGTTGAAGACATAATATAAATCATGGTGTTTTCTTTCATATGACTTAAATTTCGAACACATAACTCAATCCCTTCTAGAAGAACAATACTTTTAGTAAAGCCCAAAAAATTATTTTAGGATTATACAGAAGGTTTTTATAAACAGTTCGGCAAAAATATTTTGGAACGTATTAAATATTCTGACCCATATTTACAAACCAGAAGGAAACTTATGTTTACATGTTGTCTTTATGTCTAACTGTTTGTAATAGAATGCTGGTGCCTAACTTTTGAATTTCCATAACACGCATGGTGAACAGGAAAATGCTATTCCAAATTAAATTTCGTTTTATTCTGCTACACACACAAGCTCAATATGGAACAAGTAAAAAACGGTCTAGTCGGCCGCAACCCCTATGATATATACAACATTAATCTGTTGCTCAAAATATTCCTAGCTTATTTTAAAGTTTGAGATTTGTTAGACTTAGAAAGTGACTTTTAGAGCGGGCGAGACATATTTATTGGGGCTATATGAAAAAAATTGACCGATCGATATGGTCGAATTTCACCAGCAATATTTATAAATCACAATTAAAGCTATATGCTCCATTTTAACTAGATTGAGTTAAAAATGTTTTCTGTAATGCTCCAGGACTTTTAATTGGAAAGGGCATTTGTATGGAGATTTTTTTAGAGCAGACCGTCCGTACGAACGGTTATGAGTCACTATATGGAAAGTAAGCTTTAAAGCGAATAATTGCTTGGTACAGGGTATATATGAATATACGAGCCAACACAGTCCAGTCCAAATGTACTATGTGATTGTTCAGAGCCATCAGATTTAATTTGTGACTTGTAGAATAATAGAACCACAAATCATGAGGGAGATATGGTGAAATTTCATCAATGGTTTTGGTCGCTCGTAGCGCTCCATGGGAAATTTGCTCGGAATTGGATGTTATATGTGGTTTTTCAAGCGCCAAATTTTGAAATCGGGGCTTAACGAAATTATGGTCTTAATTATTGGGCGCTCATAACGCAAAATTTGATTATGATAGTGTTTAATTTGTGGCTATTAGAGTTGCAGGTTTTGAAATCGGCAGGGACGTTTGCATTGGGCCTTTCAATATAATGGATCGGTTTGGTACAATTTCACCTGTTTTTTAAGAGACGGGTGGACAGACACGCATTAATGAAATCAGACAGTGATTCTGAATAGATCGATACGAGGGTTGCTATTTATATTTCGGGTCCTGGCAATACTAGTGCTCCCAGATGCAAACTGGAACTTCCATTGGAAATTTTGAAATTTTTTAGCATTACTTCACTCAGAATGTTTTGTCATTTGAGGGCTAATTGTTCTGCTTACATTGACAGTGTGTTGAAAAATTAATCTCAGTCAAAAAATGAAATTATCCCGTGAACATTTTCGTGAGATGACTTTTTACGATTTTCGGCGTGGGTTATTGAGACAAAAGTATTAAAATCAAATTGTTTCGTCTTTTGACGATAAAGCACCATTTAAAACCACTGTTAATCGCTGGTACCAAGAATTCAATCTCGGACGCCGTTCGCTCCAGGACGAATTTCGTGAAGTACGTCCAACTTCGGTCTCTTTGCCAGAAACCATCGATGCTGTGCGTGAACTGATTAAACAAGACCGACATGTGACATACCGTGAGATTGAGGCATCCTTGGGCATTAGTATGAAAAGCATCAATAAGATATTGCATGTTTTTTTGGCTGTGAAAAAAATGTTTTCTCATTGGATCCCACATAATTTGACGAATGCTCAATAAAGGCTCGTATGCATTGGTGCAAAGAGATGTTGAAAAAGTATAACTGCGGTAGCTCAAAGGCAGTGTATAACATTGTCACAGGTGACGAATCATGGATCTATGCATATGAACCCGAAACAAACAGCAATCGACCGTATGGGTCATTCAAGACGAGCCAAATCCAGCAAAAGTTGTTCGTGGAAGAAGTACATCGAAGCAAATGATTGCACAGTGCCTTTAGTGGGACGTAGGAGGTCAATCCTGAGTGGTATACAACCATCTGTTTGCCAACACTGTTCGAAGAAATGAGGAAAGATAATAAGAAAAGACGGATCATTTTGCATCACGACAATGCGAGCTCTCACACATCAGCTGAAACGATGAGCTATTTGACCACTCAAGATGTCGAACTGATGGGCCATCCACCGTATAGCCCCGAGTTGGCACCCAATGAGTTCTTATTATTACCTAGAATCAAGAAAAATACGTAGTCAACGTTCTTCATCGCCCGAAGCAGCTGTTGGAGCGTTCAAAAATCATGTTTTGGAGGTGCCTCAATCGGAGTGGGAAAGGTGCTTCGAAAATTGGTTTTTGCGCATGCAAAAGTGTATTGATATTAAAGGAGAATATTTGGAAAAACAATAAAAACCATTACCACTAATAGATTATTCTGTTTTTATTACCGGACCCAACATATAAATAGCAACCCTCGTGTACATAACATGGGATCTATTTTCATTACTTTAAGGTGATACAAACATCATCACCTTGTACTACTGTATCACAAAGGGTATCATAATATAAGTGTGGGTATAAGGTTAAAAAACTCAGAGTATGGGAAATAAAGCGTATAATTAATATTGAATACATTGATAATATCAATCATACGCCTCGTTGAACCAATTGAGTAAATAACTGCAGTGAAAAGAGAACTATCGAAAAGGTAAACAACCAGATTTGAGAACACACAAGAACCTGAACAATCCTACTACTAAAATACCTCTTCTCAAACGCAAACAAAGTCTGGACAAGTTTACAAGGTGATTCAATTATAATGCGGATCTTTGACAGCAAATTTTTGTAATACTCGTATGGTAATGATGTGTATAACCTCCACCGAAGGATGGATGGTTTATAAAATTTGTCACCATGAAATACTAATCTAAGACCCTATCAAGTATATATATTATTGATCGTTCTAAAATTCGTTGCCGATACAGCCATGTCCGTCCGTTTGTTTATCCGTCCATATGTGTGTCTGTTAAAAGCACGATAGCAGTTGAATGAATCAACCTAGGATTCAAAACTTTTGCATGACAGTGGCTTATTGAAATAGCTTGCTTGGGATTGTAAATGGATAAAATCGCCAAGGGGGGAAATAAGTTCCCCTTTAAGGGCCAAAATGTACCTCGGTAAATAGTACACCATTTTGAGCATCTGTTAAACAAATTATAATGATTTTGAACAGACAATGATTCAAATGTGTACTGTTGGTCATTAAGCACCAAATACCTCAAAAAGGTGCATAGGTGCTAGTCTTTTTGGCTCACATGGCCCAAGAAACGTTCCGTCCATGGTCAAAATGGGCGATTATTAGTCAATATAAGTACTCATATAAAATCAAATGTAGCTACTTATCCAAATAAAAAAATGAGTAGTATATTGAACAGGAACTAACCGGATCGAGATCTCTTGCATGTTGATTATTTTAATAGAAGACACGTTTTTTACAAAATGATAAAGTGACATTGGCTACACACTGTATTTATCACGACTTCGGCTCCATGACGACCTTCATCAGAAAGCTTCGCAGCGATTGTTGAAAAAAAAACTGAACTTTTTAAGACCAGGTTCTGACCAAACGTATGAGAACTTCTGTTGTAAATCTAACTATTCAAGTTTTGTCTAGAAAATCGGCAGTACATGCAGACTACTCATATTGCTTTTCAATATAACTCTAATAATTACATCGGACTTTCTGTTGCAATCGCCAAATGGAAATACAATTTAACATACGATAATGTAATAGCTATACAAATATTAGGGTTAAACAAGTAACTAAGTTTTCAATTATGCTAGTAGAATTAAGTCTTAAGTTGTATTAAGGTTTTAATTAAATAAAATGTATTCAAAATAGAACATCAATATTAGCTGTTCTATAGGGTGTCCTAAGAAGAGCGCAATTTTTAAATTTTAAATAAAACACAGATATTTAAGAAAAAATCGTGAAACTTTATTATATCGTAAAGTAGACAGAATGAGGTTATGTATGGAACAATATATCGTGCAGATGGCCGCCGCGGCTTTGTTGGCATGCACGCGATCTTTTAATGAAATTTTCAATGACCGTTTTGCATGAATGCTGCGGTATTTCATTAATGCAGCGTCCAATTTCGTCTTTTAAGGCTTGAGTCGTCGTCGGCTTATTCGCGTAAACCATCGACTTCAAAAAACCCCAAAGAAAAAAATCTAATGGTGTTAAATCGCACGATCTAGACGGCCAATTCTGATCTCCAAATGCGAAATAACACGACCGGGAAATGACTGATGCAGCAATTGAATTGTTTCTCTGGCTGTATGACATGTGGTGCCGTCTTATTGGAACCACATGCCCTCCACATTCATTTCTTCAATTCTAGGCAAGAAAAAACTGGTTATCATTTCACGATACCAAACACCATTGACTGTTTGCGCTTGACCTGCCTCATTTTCATAAAAAAAAGGTCCAATGATTCCTCCAGCCCAAAAACCACAGCACACAGTGACACGTTAAGGATGCATTTGCTTCTCGTGAATCACTCGAGGATTTTCCGCACCCCAAATGCGACGATTCTGCCTATTGACGAAACCATCTAGATGAAAATGGGCCTCGTCACTGAAGATGATTTTATCGGCAAAATCAGCATTTTCATGTTGTCTCTCCAATACCCAATTAAAGAACTCCCTTTCGTGTAGCGCTCCATTTTTACTAACCTCGTACCTTCTACTAACAAACAATAACAATTGTTCAAATGTCAAACAATGACACTTCGAATGTTGCCAGATTTAAAAATTGCGTAATGCTAGTGCACCAACTTACATTCGGTTGTACTGACGAAATACTTTAGGTTCCAGCAACCTCAATCTTCTAATGCAAAAAAATATTTGGATGTTGCAACGAATTTGTTTTCGCTGTTTGTACCGTTTGTAATAGTCCCAAAGTCAATAATCAATAATCAATTGGTGAAGCTAAGTAAAAAGTTGTTTGAGAGTATCAATGCGTATCACTCTTAAAAGAGTCGATACGTCTCACATTCATCGCTACTTTCAGTTCCTTCCTCTAAATAATGCGGGGCACCAAAATAATTTCTATTTTACTGATAAAATACTTGAATTGCACAAGCAAGTACAAATGAAAAAAATATCCAAATCCATCCTCTAAGTGTACAAACTGTGAAGTCCCAACTGCCGCAGAAACTATTTACACAGAAGATGGAACATGGACCAGTGTCCGTTAACTGTTACTTTTCTTTTTTACATAAGTTTCAATGAAATGTTATAAGTGAATAGTTGACTTTTAGTGTTGTTATTTTATGAAATTATTTTTCGGCTTGAGGTCTTTTATTTAAACTCGTTGTTCTATGTGTTGTTTAATTTTTTTATTTATCCCAATATTTCGATTGACTTTGTCAATCATCTTCAGGGGTTGTCACTAACAAAATACAAAACATGATTACATTTAATAAACAAAACATTAACACAGTATTTGAAAAATAATTACATTAACAAAACAATGTCGTCCGTCTGATTATCGATGTCAACTGATTTTTGTGTTACTCTTCAGCTTGCGTCTGTGCTTATGCACCACATTTCTATATATGTGTGCGAACCCATCTGTGTCCGTTTCGTAATTAATTCTCCTCTCATTAGGTACGTCAATAAGGTTAAGCATTTCGAGAGTGTATTTTCTTCTATAATTTCTCTCTTGCGCTACAATTTTTACGTCGGTAAAGTCAGGCTTATATCCAGTCAATGTACAGTGGGCCGCAAGTGCGGTCATTGTGGTTTAGGTCAGATTTGTGGGACGAAATTCTTGTCTTAAGTTTAGTTTTAGTAGTGCCGACATATACCTTTTGGCATATGTCGGACTTGTCACCATTGCACTTTATTTGGTATACAACGTCTGATTTATCTTCGTTATTTATTCGAGATTTTGTCCTGCTAAATAAACCGTTTACTGAACTGTGTGTCTTTAGTGCAAGTTGATATTTGTCTTTGTTATAAATGTTGCAATGGCAAAGCCTTTCTGAAAAACCCGGTATATATTGGTTTATTTATTTTTATTACAGGGTCTGCGATGACATCTGAGGAATTGGATTTTGATTTCCATTTGTTTAGCAGGTCTGTGATGGTTTTGTGTGGGAAGTCATTTTGCCTTAAAATGGTTCTAATTTTTACTAAATTATGTTTGTGAAACTCTATGTCGCTAATATCTAAAATTCTATTGATGAAATATCATCTCGACGAGAGATTAAAAGAATATCACTCGAAGTTAGAACGTTTCGTGACAGTCAAAATCATATCAAAAGCACTCTCTATAATAACACACATTAGAGGTTAATTTAAGGTTTTGTAATTTTTCTCTCCTCCTTCTCATTAGCGCTACCCTAATAACCACACACCTGAGCACATGTGGCAAGGAAGGCTTGTGGGCCAAAGGTGCCAACATAAAACCTTAATTTCTATAATAAATTCAACACATTTATGTAACCTCAAACTACGTAAGCGCGTACGAACGAGAGCGTGCAGCGTACAAAAACTTATGGTAGTTTTTTATCGCTATAACTCAATATTATGTTTTCTTCCTCTTTTTGCCCCGAATGCAAGCAAAACAAAGTAAAGCACTGCGAGTATGGCAGCGAAAAAAAACACATATTGTTTTTGATTCCTGTTGAAAAATAATGAGTTCGACATTTTTACAAAACAATGCAAAAAATAATAACTTCTCATTGACATTGTGCGTTTTTTTCGCCACATGCGTATGGCCAAAGGTTTACTTCCCCGCCTACCGCTGCAACATTGGCTCCGGACTATTGGAGGCAATACAACCACACACAATGATGTTATTGTACCTCTGTTTTTTAAGCGCACTTGACAATGTCAGTTAAGACAATAACGCGTTTTGATAGTGCCAGTGCTTAACAGTGTTCGAAGTCAATATCATTTTGGGGAACAAAGGGTTTTTGTATTCGCAATATGTGTCGATTGAGCAATTAAAATTTTACTGCTGTAAATATTTACGTGATTATAGTTGGGCCAGTGAGAATAATAGTAGTCTAAGTCATTCGGAATATGGTCAGCAATATTATACATAATTTGTCCCAGAAATTTGACAGAAATTTCCCGGGAAATAAGAGAAAAGCAGACTCTTCTTTAAAAATTCCATTTTTCTTTCTGTTTGAAAAAAAATTGTTTGCTCATTACAATACAAGCCTCAGACCGGCCGGATTTTGAACACTATCACTCCTTTAGGCACTTTTGCAGTTTCTCAGCCATCATATATAAACAGAGAATAACTCGATTGGTAATTGGTCCGAACTACAATATTTCCGTTAGACCTGAAAACTTTTAGGAGCAGTAGCCAATTGTTAATTATCTTGATGGAAATTCGGTTCGACATATATTGAGCCTCTTGCAACAACTAATACTTTTAAATTTAATTCTACATTGTTATCAACAATGGGAATTGACAATACTTTTAATTTCTTAACCAAAAACTAAATCGTTCTAAAGCAAAAGGATTGCTTACCCAAAAAAACTTTAAAACTATTTATAAACTTCACTCCTTGGAGTGTGTACTAAATTTCTCATTTACCGTGTAATACTCCGAGTTATAGATCGGAGACTCTAAAAGTAATAGGTTCTCAATCTAAAGGTATTTTTTAAAATAAAATGTGGAATATTTGTGGTTCTTTCGAACGGACATTTTATGTCTTTATTTTTGAATATATTTTCCTTTAAATGTTGGCCGCAACTACGCTTCAGGGTGTCCATTCTGGGGGTCCAATTTTGGATGACTTGTTCGAGCATTTCGACCGGTATGGCTTTAATGACACGCATAATGTTGGCTTCCAAAACCTGAATCGTAGCGGGTTTGTCAGCATAGAATTTGGACTTAGCGTAGCCTCAAAGAAAAAAGTCTATAGCTGAGATATTACACGATCTAGGCGGCCAACTCACCGGTCCAAAACGTGAAATTACCTGCTCTTCGTAATGACCTCTTAATAGAACCATTGCTTGAGCAGCAGTATGGCAAGCGGAGCCGTCCTGTTAAATCCAAATGTCGTCAAGATTACGAGCTTCAATTTTAGGAAGCAAAAAGTCCGAAGTCCGGTTACGTTCCGACCATCATCATTTTTGAAAAAATATGGACAATTTTGAGACGTTGTTTCGGTGTAAGTCTTTTCCTGATGAAATGGAAAACAATACTGAAAAGAAAAAAAAATAAAGTTGAACACAACTCACGCAAAATCTGTGAAAATGGCTATTTAAAAAAAAAATACCTCAAAATGGATCACCCATTATATGTTATTTATCATCGCAAAATTTCTTAAATATATAGCCGCGTCTGTTCGTGCTTCTGCCGATTGTGACAACTATTTTTTTTTCGTAAAGAACTGTTCGATGCGAACAAGAATTGGTAACCACAACAAATTATTTCGCTCTAATAACCCAAAACGGGTGAATCTTTGAAACAATTTAATTGTAAAATAAAATTTAAAACCAAATTATAAGAAAATATACTGCAGCGGAATTTCAAGGTATCTCGTAAAATTCTGTCGTTGGAAACGAAATTAATATATAATTTTCGTCTGAAAGCCAAGCGGTACCGAAACAGTTAATCAATGTGTTCCATTGATTCATTTAGCTCCATTTACCGAACAATTCAGTTTAACAACGATTATTCGGTTGCACTAACCTCGATTCAATAACCTCAATCCTCATTAAAAAAATCAGTTGTGCCAACTAATCTGTTTTCTGTGTGTTTTTAAAAAATTACACTTTTGAGTGTTTGCTCATCATATCTCCAACGAACAATATTTATATTTTAAAATAGAGGAGGCGCACTTATCACATCCAAAATGGGGAAGGTTTAAGGACCTGGGCACTAGGCAGGATTGCCACATTTTGGATAAAATGAATAATTTAAAACTTTTTTAATTATTTCAACTTTTAACTCAGTTTGCTCTAGAGTCTTATGTTTAATAACTTTAGTTTATTCGAACAAAATTAATGTTTGGTGGCTGGTCCAAGTCCCAAATTGGTCCAAATCTGAAATATAGGTCGTTATCTTAGACATAAGTCCATATTTGTTTTTGTAAGAAAAGTCTTCTGGATGGAACTGTCCCCGCACATAAAGAGACGGTCTGTGCCCCAAAAGCCAAACGAACGTGCCCATTTATGGAAAGGTTATAGTATCAATGCTTTCACTTCCAAATAAAGCTGATCTAAAATTAATAATTTAAATAAAATAAAGAAAATGTCAACAAAAATTGATCAGGACTTTTTAAGTTCCTCAAAGGGGACCTTTTTTCTGTTTTGCCCGCCTATAAGTCATACGTATATCTGGAGACATACGTACCGTACCGTGATATACCGTATATCTGAAGACTCCAGCGCTTTCTGTTTTGACTTTTTAAAGGCCGGACATAACTAGATCCTCTAAGAATTTTATGTCGATAAACAATATCTATACTTTGTATATTCGCAGATAAGTATTTCGAGATGTTCCAAACAGAATCACATACTTATATTTAGGGTGATCCATCTAGAGGTATTATTTCAAAACAAAAAAAAATATAAAAATTCAAATCAAGTGTGGAATCTTTATTGGTAATTTGAAAGTACATTTTATGGCATTTATTTTTTAAGTATATTTTCCTTCAAATGTTCGCCGCAACTACGCCTCAGGGTTTCCATTCTGAGGGTCCAATTTTAGACGACTCGTTCGAGCATTTCGAACGGTATGACTTAAATGACACGTGTGATGTTGTTAACGCTAGTTTGTCATCATAGACTTTTGGACTTTAAGTAACCACAAAGAAAAATGTCTAAAGGTGTAATATCACTCGATCTAGGCGGCCAACTCGCCTGTCCAAAACGTGAAATTAGCTGATTTTCGAAATGACCTCTCAATAGATCCATTGTTTGTGGATCAGCGGCATGTGGCGCCGTCCAGTTGAAACCAAGTATCGTCAAGATTATGGGCTTCAATTTTAGGTAGCATAAAGATCGATATCATGGCACGATAGCGAGCACCATTCACGGTTTCGCCCATGATCATTTTTGAAAAAATATGCACCGATGATTCCACCAGCTTATAAACCATACCAAACCGTGGTTTTCTCTGGCTATGGCACCTCTTCAACCTCTTCTTGTTGATCTTCAGCCCAAATGCGACAATTTTGTTTATTGATTTTACCGTTAAGCCAGAAATGGGCCTCATTACTGAACAAAATTTTGGTCAAAAACAGCGGATCTTCCCGTTTCTCACCGAACGCTCATTTCCATAATACAGTTGCCAACATTTGAAGAAAATGATTTTCAAAAAATAAATGCCATAAAATGTCCTTTTAAATTACCAATAAAGATTCTATACTTGATTTGAATTTTTATATTTTTTTTTGTTCTTAAAAAATACCTCTAGATGGATCAACCTATATAATCCCATACTATGATGAACAGTTTAAAAAGTCTGGCGGCACGGAGTTTAACTCAGTCGTGCAATAGGCTACCTCAGTATTGGCGGGGCTCTGGTTGAAAATGCACTCTGAAGAGGCAACCGGAGTAGGTGTCTGTTGACCTTGTAGCTAGAGAGTTGAAAAGAATATATAAAAGAAACCGTAGAGTACATTAACCCAAATCGTCCCCTGTCAATGACACTGAAGTACGTACAAGAAAGCAAGATGGATACTCCAGCTCATCCTTAACTTTGCAGTAAAACACTGCCTAATACCGTTACTATCTGGTCATGAGTGTTTTCGGAAGTTTCTGCACTGAACACTTAATCTATGTGCAGACCATGTGGTGTTCTACTGTACTCAATTTAAACTGCAGGTTCTTCCTGTAACTGACTCAGCATAAGGTGGAGTTCATGCTTTAATGTAAGAGGAATTGGAAAAACACAGGCTACAAAAAGCTTAGACGTTTAAAACAAAGACGTTCTGAGTAAAACATAACAGAGTGAACACAGGGAGATAGAATGATTCCAGACCTAACGGCAGTCTCATGGGGCGGAATAGTTTAAGTGTGAGGGGGTGTGGCTTAGTACGTACTCGTAAGCCCCAAAATAGTTAACTGTATATGCCAATGATTCGACCCACTGACCCACTATCAGTCCGCAAACAAGAAAAATACCTTTAAACTCAAGAATGTATGCCCAAAATCGAAGTACTTGGAAGACATTTCATATGCAGGCCAACACCACGATCGAATAATTAGTCAAATTCCACATTTTCAAAATGTTGACTTATTTTAAACACTGTACCGAGCACCCTGCGATTTCGGCTCACCCCCAAACAATGATTGCATCCTTGCCCACCCCACTTGAATACATTTTTAATGACGATGATCATCAGCATTACTATCATTATCTAGCTGTGTGTTGAGAGCACCCGCAGCGAAGGAGCGGACACTTTTGTCGTTGCCATTGTTGCAGCTCCTGCTGCAATTGCCATTGTTCTTGTCGCTCTTCAGCGTTAGTGTTGGCATTGTTCGCCCCATACAATGCATCACGTTCTACACCTTTGGGAAAAAAAGAAAACATGAAAAGCGTTGGAATGGCATGCATGGGGTGCTGCTCACTCCATTTTTTCCTGTTTGTAGCAACTTTTTATTTAACGATATTTTAAATGAAACAATTTCCCATTTTTTTGTAATCGTAATAATTTTCTTGTTCTTGTTGTTTTTTTTACAAGCACATCTCTCCACTTCTTTTTTTTTGTTCCTGTAGATATGATGCAGCGCAAGTCATGAAGTCAGGCGGCGAAAGTGTTTTTACCACATCCTATTTGGTTGCATCCTCTTTTTGATTCATTCTGCTGCCACTGCCGCTTGCTGCTGGTGTCCGTGTGGATGATGTAGCTGATGCCGGTGGAAGTGTCGGTGTTGGTTTGGTTGGTGTTGGCTATAACGTCGGCGTTGGTGTTGCCATCGCAACGACTGCTGCTGCCGATGATGAGGATGCCAATGAGGCTGCGGCTGCTGTCGCCGCTGTTCCTGTTGATTTTTGCTCAAGGGGGAAATGCTCGTTTTTTGCTTATTTTATATACTTATGCATACTTATGTTGTATATTTTTTGGATTTATTGCACATAAAAGCATCCATTGTGAGTACGTGTATGAAGAGGATATGAGTGAACGCATACAACGGCCATACAAACCTATGGCTCTGTGTATGTTCTCAATCGAGTACGAGTATGTGTGAGTTGTTATCCACACATATTTTCAATAATAAAACCGGAAGTGCCTTGAAGTTAATTTAATTTGCCACTAAAGCATGCAGATGCTTTAAATTTACTCTTGCCATAACCAAACGAAAAAAAGAAAAACAGAAAAATGCAAATTAACTTCAATTTATTCCAGTTTTCTCATACTACCAAAGAAAAAAAAACGTGAATGCGTGCAATCAATACATTTCGATGACATCGCAATATAGGAAATGACTGTGAATGAGTGTCAGACAGACAGTTTTGGACGTTCTGAAACGGAAATAGTTTCGATAAATAAAATACAATTTATTTGCTGCATGCTTAATTGATTTATTGGCATTGTTTGCATCCACATACAAAAGAGTGCCTGCATTTTAAAATACTCGGAATAATTGAATATTTTTAATGTGTTTAATAATTTTGGAAATATTTGTACAATACCAAATAGCATGTGACTAATGCAACGAGATATTTAAGCCTTTTATGCGAGTAGGTCCAACTAGCAGGCCAATGAATATTTTTGTTAGAAAGGCAATCAAAGAAAAAACGTTAAAAAACATAGACAGCAAAACAATCAATAATACCACCTTTTTATCCTTTTCTAATCTTGTGAAAGAATGGTCTTGCTACACAAGCAGTATTGGATCTAAACATGCTACCTTCAAACATCTGAGATGCTTTAAAATTTACAATGACAGATAGCGAGAGATCATGATGTGAGCTTTTAAACGTCAGGATGAAGTCTTCATCGACAAAATTGCATGTGGTTAATAAGACTAAAGCCGTGAATGATGCCTGGGACCCCAGTGTCTCGCTTTCCCTCACATTTCTTATCGCCGCTTTTACAATAATTGACTATTTTGTGTGGCTTATGACAAGGCGACATTATCGGTCCTTATTGCTTGAAATGATAATGGAGGCACGGATATCCCAACAAGTGGTCATAAAAAGATTTAATAGAGAAATTTTCATAGAATTTTTTTGTTTGTACTCGAATTGGAAGATTAGTTACGTGTGTGATAATCTCGTATTCGAGCCAGCATGACACGGCAACCCTTGTAAGCAGGTAAAGTAAAACATATTTCGGTAAGATTTTTAATAATCTTATTTGATTTTATATTAGTATTAAAGAATTGTAATGCACGGTCTACGAAATGCTTATCTAAAGACTAGGATAATTAAAGAATCGGCCGACAATAATTCGTGCGGCAACTTTGGAGCGAAGTATACAAGTGGACAAAAAAAACTTGTCAAGGGCTCGTTGTATCGGCCTCTATCTATCAGGGCATGTTTCTTACCATACCAACATCATATATACCTATTACTGTAAGGACTTAACTCAACAGCAACAATCGTGCTACTGATGCTTCAGGGGTTTCTCAGCGTAAATTCAACTAAACCCACAACAAAATCATTGAACATTCTAATAAATCTTCATTTAGAAGTTATACTTCGTTTCGTACTACTATAACCGATGCATTAGTGGTTTCGCATCATTGATTCAAAAGAGCTCTAGCCCAAAAAGAGTGATCATGAGTTATGATCGGACGCCGATTTTCAGATGTTAGCCTTCTCGTCATATAGCGGATTACATTACAAATGATACCACTTAAAAGTTCTGTGGCGAAAGTTAAATTTAAATTCTTTTGACGTACTTCAGGAGTTACAACTTGTGTGGAGTTTTGTGAATTTTTTTCACAGCTTTTCAACCTTTGTTTACTTTAAGGCTTAGCTTTGATATTTTAATCTAATTTATTCATAATCAAGGAGGCGATCTAGGGTTTTAGTCCTATTTGTGTTTAAATGATCAGAGAAGGAGCTAAAGCCGTTTTACAGTGATCTCAAAATGTAATCATTTGTTTTTTACGTAGCTACCAATAACTCTATGTTTATATAAGAAGGGTGGGCCGATTTGTAAGGACAACATTTTTCGATATTATGCCATCGATTTTTCGATGTCTTTGGCATGATGAATAAAGTTTTTCACTACGACATTTCAAAGAAATCAGCTTCCATGCTCTAAAGTTAATTTTTTTGATTTTTTTCTCCATTTTTATTTTATGAATATTTTGTAGGTAATAAAAAAAATAAGTGACTGGTTCGATTCTCTCAGTTGTATTTCTATTCTTTCGCGATCATATGTTATATTTTATGTGGCAATGTATACGTATGTATTGAACTCATAGATATCGCATACTACGCTGACGATACAGCTTTAATAACAACCAGCAAACTAACCAGTGCACTATTGAAAAAACTGGAACACAGCTTGACTGCTTGCAATAAATATCTCAGAAAATGTAAATTAAAATAAATCGGGAAAAAAAAAACTCAGTCTATTATATTCCCATTCAACAAATCTCCAAAGCGAACACCAACACGTCAACTGAACTATGAAAACACCTTTATAAGTATCAAAGATCACGTCAAATATCTTGGCGTGACTCTGGACAAAAAACTCAACTACAGGAAGCACATTGAAGAAGTATGCCAAAAAACTACCAAGTCATTAAGGGCACTGTGGCCCTTCTTAAACAGAAGATCTCCACTACACCAATGTAATAAGAACTTACTTTTTAAATGTGTTATTAGACCTATCATGACATATGCCTCGCCAGTATGGTACAAAGCAGCCAAAAGCAACCTAAAGAAACTACAAATCATTCAAAATAAATGTGTAAAAATAATTAATAATAAGAACTGGAGATACTCAACCAGGTTATTACATTTGGAAACCGGATACGAGAAGTTTACAGACTTTATAAACAGACTGAATGATAACTATTTTAATAAAATTTAAAATTCTTCTTATGACATCATAAGATAATGCAGAGATATAAATGAATAAAACAGTAAATTAGCAAATTGAAAAAATTCTGTTCTATATTAGATTATTTTAGTTAATAACCTTGTATAAACAATTACTTTTTCTATAAATATTTGAATTTACAATTTGTGTGTTAAATACATAAAGGTTTTACCCCCTTTTCCTTTAATGTTACCATAATATCCCCTCAACTTGTTATACCCCTTTATAAGATTTATTTGTTGAAAAATCATACTGATTAAACCCATAAAACTGTTATTATTATACTTATGTAAAACGAAATATTGGAAGAATAAAATTGAAATTGAAAATGTATTGAACTTTTATCTTACCTTGGAAAGGTAATATTAAAAAAATAGTTTTTATTACCTACTAAAAAAAAACCTTAATAATGTTGTAGTGGACATTTTTTTTTCTCATGCCAAAAGCCATCGAAAAATCAATGGCACAAGTTCGATTGCTTAATCATCCTGCCCTACAGGGTGCGGCAAAAGTCGCGAAGGGATTCAAAAAATTAATAACTTCTCTAATGTAATTTTTTCCCCTTTTTCTTTTTATGACTTGTAAAACAAATCTGGGAGATTAATCATGGAGTGTTACAACGTTATGTAACGAGCCAAATTCATAGAATTTTATTTTGAACATCATCGATCAATACTTCAAACTCAACGAGCCTATCGTCGTCATTTTAATGTGTGGAATTCACCCTCCAAATCAATGATTCGACGCTTAGTGACGCGATTTCGTTCTGCAATTATTGTAGGAAGTATTCATCGTGTCCAGGAGAATAATAAGGAGAACCCTAAAACATCAACTCGAAGGCGCTCTGCTCAGCTGCAAATATCTGATAGGTCTTTACGCAGAATATTAAGGAGAACCTTACATCTTTCTCCATACAAGGTGCAGTTAGTGCAACACTTACAGCCAGTAGATCCCTAAGAACGAATAATTATGCTCTACGCTTCCAAGAATTGGCTAGAGAACATTTCCACTTAAACGGTTTTGTAAACAAACAGAACTGAATAATATGTGGTACTGAGAACCCAAGGGTGCTACATAAGCGACAGTTACATCCAATTAAATGTACAGTATGGTGCGCAATTACGTCCCAAAGAATTATTGGACCATTCTTTTTCGAAGATAACAATGGCAGTGCTGTAACTGAAAATGACGAGCGATACCGAGATATGATCCAAAATTTTTTAAGGCCAGCTCTTTCTGACAATCCAGAGATGTGATTTCAACAAGATGGGCCACTGCATACACAGCTCGATCCACTATGCACCTCCAAAGCTAGATTTTTGGCGAAAGTTTTATTTCCAAAAATTCAGCATTTAATTGGCCTGCCCGTTTGCCAGATTTAACAGCACCTGATTATTTCTTTTGGGGATATTTAAAAGAGAGGGTGTATATCAATAAACCAAGAACCCTTCAACATCTAAAGTAGAATATTCGGGCCGAAATAAGAGCGTTGCAGCCAGATACTCTTATTCGTGTCATGGAAAATGCTCTTGAAAGAGCTCAACTTTGCGCGGCTGAAAATGCTGGTCACTTACGTAACGTAACCTTTCACACATAAATTAAAAAAATCTACAGATATTATGTTTTATTATTTTGTAAGAAAAATAAATTTAAATTAAAGATTAAATAAGTTATAATTGTTTTAAACCCCTTCGCGACTTTTGCCGCACCCTGTATATAATTTATTTATAAACTTTACAACAAAAATTGGTTGCAACTTAAAAAAAAGATAGCGAAGAACAAAGGGCATCCTAAAATTCTCTTTACTATACTCGATCATAAACTAGTTTCTTTACTTGATCCCAAGTCATATTAAGAGATTTACATTAGTTTTTGCGTATATATATACATGTATTACGTGGTCTTCAAGGATTTCTATGGCCGTGCGGGTCTAGTGCATAACTTGCAATTTCATCAGGCGACCTTTACAAGATATTACCACTCCAAGTTCATATGTGTCTGTAGATTTCAGATCAATTGGTTTGCAGTTAGCCATCAGGAGCAGTTGTTTGGTGGTTATCCAGTTTGACCAGAAAATACAAAGGATATGTTTTAGGTTCTTATCTTCCTGCGTGTAGATTGTGTTGCGATCCAGTTGCTGGAGCCGTACAGCAATACCAATTTTCCACTTTAGTTGAAGATTTTTTGCTTTACATTTTTCGTTCTCCTTATTCCGTGCTGGGAGTGGAATGCTGTCAGGGCTTGTTCTATCCTTAGAGTAGAAGATGATTCGTATTGCTATTACCAATCCGCTCCGGTTTGGTCTTATTTATCTTGAGGCCAACTTTATTAGCATTGGCTGATTAGCGCTGTAGCTTCTACGCTATATCATCGAAGCGGTGGTAAAACGGCAGATGTCGTCCGCATTGTCGATATCACATATGAATGCCATACGGCAGTTCGGAGTTTGTTTTCTGAAGCAAGCAAACCAGCAGCAATAGAAAAAGTGTAGGAGATAAAACTCTGCCCTATTTTACACTGCGCTTATCGCAAATGAAGGACTTTCTCGACATGGTAAACAAAGAAAAAAAGTATGTATCCCCACAACCGTAGAATGATTCACACTCAACCATACTATGATCCCCACAACTATTTTATGATCCTCGCAACCTCAGTATGTTTCACATACCACCATAGTATGATCCCTAGAAGCATAGTATGATTCACACGCAACTATGTTATGATCCCCACAACCATAGTATGATCCTACTCAACCACACTATGATCTCCAAAATTATTTACTTAGATTAGGATATGTTGTTATTCAACAATAGAAATTTTTTTTAGTAAAATTATTTTAAAATAACATTAAATTCTAAATAATAGGAGAAATTAATTTAAAAATAAAAAAAAATCCGTTTAAAAAGCTTATGTTTTTTTCTAATTTTCAAATAAAGGTTTTCCCTATTTTTCCTTTAAAAAATCACATAAACAAAACTCCTTTATCAATATATAATTTTAAAATATTATTCGCTGTAATATATATTTATAATATCTCGAAACTGTGTAAATACTTCCTAAGATAAGTAAATAAAGATGATTCCAAAAATTGAAATTGAAACTTTTGATATATTTTAGTTATAAAAATCGAATAAAGCTTGTTTTGGAAAACTTTAATTCACAGATAAAAAATAATTTTAATGCGTAAGATTCGTAACAATAATATTGTTCTAAAAACAATATTGAAATTTATAAAAATTACAATCATGCGGTAACATAAACTCCAAAAAATAATACTTTTGTTGCACCAACCATACTTATAGTATTGCTACAACCATATTTTAATTTTTCAATTTGGCAATATTAATATTGTTACATAGCAATAATTAATATTCATATTGCGTTAATCAAAATGAAACTATGGTTGAGATGATAATGATAATATTAGTGATGTTATAAGTAATATGTACAATACTTGTATCATGCTGCTTTTTTTGCTACATCCTGCATCATGGTTTCATGAGCAACATTATTTTCACCTTTTACCTGTATGTGAAACATATTATAGTTGTGAAGATCACACTATGGTTGTATGTGAAACATACTATGTCTTTGATGATCATAATTTGGTGTGCACTCTACTGTTTTTCGCATATCGAGCCCAAACCGCAAAAAAGACTTAAGAGCCACTCGCTTTTTAATTAAATCCGATAGAAACTTCAATAGTATAGAAATCTTCCAGATGAATAAGACAAAAAACAAAACAAAAACCTTGTCCTGCAAAATGTTCTTTTTGGCGCTTACGTCTTTAGGGCTAAATATATATGACGAACCCCTATTAGCTACCTCTTGTGGTCTGATGCCACCATGTGTTTAATGATCCAAATCAATGTTCTCACCTCAGATCAAGCAATCATCATTCACACTACAGCCATGCCTTCCTGTCAAATATAAATTTAGCTTTTTAATTTCGGGACAATGAATTAGCCTTAACGGAGTTCCAGAGTTGCTTACTATCAGATTACTTGTTGCGACATAATCTATTAAGCGCACACCATTTTGGTGATGAATTTTCGACACTGGTTCCAAGCATGCTTTCAAAACTTAAAACAAAACTATATCGGAGCTTCAAGAATGATGAACCGCTTTTGGGACACGCCTTTAAAGCACTTCTCAAACAGAGAACAATATACTTAGTAGGGACATAAATACTGTTACAACATTGAATACACCTATTTCAATAGTAGAACTGAACATACCCCGTTTATGTTTTGAAAGCTAACCTCAATAGCGTTAGTCTGTAATGAGATTTTAAAATTGTTTCAACTTTCATCATGGGGTGGTCAGATAATGAGAACCGTATCGCTGTAATAGCGCTTTTCAAGTGTGAAATGAAAAAACGATATTTTCAAAACGCTCCGGCGACTAGGGATTAGCCGCATGTTCGTCTACCGATGCGTAAAACTGTTTGAGGAGACTGGAGATGTAAAAGACCGCCACCGGCCTACGCTCTGTTCGAATACCGCGTGTCATCAAAGCCGTTAAATCAAGAATTTACAGAAATCCGCTCCGAAAACAGAAAATCATGGCCCGTGAGATGAATATCGCGCAAAAGTCTATGAGTCGAATCCTTAAAACAGACTTGGGGCTTTCAAACGACGTACCGGACATTTATTGACTGCAGCTTAAAAAAAAAGGATTGTAAAATGCAAACGTCTTTTGGTGAAGCACGCTGATAACTTGCACAGAAAAACTTTGTTCGCCGATGAACAAAATTTTTAGCGTTCAGACAAAATGTAACAAGCAAAATGAAAGTGTATGCGCGGTCATCTAAGGAAGCATCTGAACTGATCCCAAGGATGGAAAAGGGTCATCACCCAGCTTCAGTCATGGTTTGGTGGGGTGTCCTTTACGATAGGGTCACCGACCTGCATTTCTGCGAACAAGGAGTCAAAACATCGGCCAAAGTTTACCAAGAAACCGTTTCGGAAGCTGTTGTGACAGTTCGATACTAACTCTCTTTGAGAACGGTCGTGTTTTGTTACGCTCTACACAGTTTGCATTAACTTTGTCATATAAACATCACGCTTAATAAACAAAATAAATATCTGTGCTTTTGTCTCTGTTGTTGTTCTTATTGAACTCCTCGTATAAGGGACAATAAACACTCCTGCATTTAAAACAATTAAACGAGATGCCCTCTGCGGCAAAAGCTCCGTTAACGACCGTGAAAAGGTCATCTAATTTCAAAAGGCAGAAGAGGTACCAACCTACTGCCATGAACTTTTTTGCCAATTTACCATCAACGTCGGGAAACCGATTTAGTGCACTGGCAGACACCCCTGAAATGGATTTAGAAGCCGAATCCAACATTGTCGAATCCAAGGTTGTAAAACCACCACCAGTTGTAGTGGATTCCAGCACTACTCTCACGGAATTACAGATGATGTTTGGTAAAGACTACATCTACAAAAGTTGTTCTATTGGCACAAAAATATTTTCTCAAAACAACGAAAAGTTGGAACATTGTAAGAAATTGTTGCTTGATAAAAATATTTCTTTCCACTCATTTCGCTCTAAAGAACATCGTTTATATACCACATTCCTGTACGGTTTACCCAAAATCAGCATCAATGAAATTGTAAATGATTTAAAGGGGTACAATTTAACCCCGGATTTAGTTACCGAAATTGAAACTAAATACAGTTCGCCTAACAATGCTGTGTATAAAGTCCAGTTTGTTAGAAAATCATTCAACCCCAAGTCATTGCAAAACGTAAAGAACATATCGAGCCATAAGCGCTAACCTATCGTAAGTAAAAAAATGCAAATTTTACAGGAGACGGTTTTTATTATTTATTTCAAACAACTTTATTAAAAATGCAAATGTTTTAATGCAAAAATTTAAGATTTCTACCTACTCATATAACTGTATCAAAAAACAAAAAAAAAATCTGAACACATTTGCGATTGCTGCAGCAATTTGATGTGTGACTTACGATAAAATTGCTACACAATAAAATTTAAACAATCATTTACGATAAAATGCAAAAGCTTTTTTTTGATGTTTTACTAACAATTTTGTCATTTTAAAAATACAAAACGATGAGGCTTGTCCTAACGATTATTTTTCAGCAATAAAATTTTTTTTCCAAAAATTTGACTTACGATAGGTTAGCGCTTATGGCTCGATATGCAATGTAATTATCTCTTGGAGAAAATATAAGCAGAGAAAGACCAACAACCCAACTCAATGCTGGAACTGCCTCATGTACGGCCATGGCGGGGAGAATTGTCATCGTCTGCCAGCATGTATGATATGTGCAAGTAAACATCACACCAGTGTCTGCCCACTAAACAAACAAGAACGAAAACCAGCTGTGTTCACGTGTTTTAACTGTAAGAAAGATGGGAGAGAACGCACCGATCACTCTGCAAACGATATCAACTGTCCGTCCAGATCTACATACTTGGCGAATAGAGCCAAAGCAACATCCAATAACTCTCGCAGAAATGTTGTTCGTAGACAAGCAGTGCATCAATCCCCCCTCCCGCACACTCCGCTTACAACTGATCATAATAGGCAGAGTTTTGTAAATGGAAACTCTTACGCATCGTGCTTAAGAGAAAATACCGATCTCTTTAGCATCGATGAATTGTTTCAAATATTTATGTCGGCACTTAATGACCTGCAGCAATGTACAAACAAAATACAACAAATACAGGTTGTCATGTCATTGGTGAAACATGCTCATGGTTTGCGATAAGACAAACATCTTCAAAATGCTTCATTGGAATGCACACGGCATTTCCAACCATTCTCATCTCAAACAATTTGAATACCTACTTGAGATTGAATCCGTTCACATCGCTTCGTTAAATGAAACCCATTTGAATTTAAGCCATAAATTATTTCTACGAAATTATTTCATCTATAGGAACGATAGAGAGAGCGTTAGAGGAGGTGGCGTCGCTCTTATAGTCAGAAAAAGTATTCAACATAAACTTCTATCACCTACAAATACGAAGTCGATAGAAAATTTGTCAGTAGAAGTCTCTATTAACAATAGAAAATTAATAATTACAACGGCTTATTCGCCCAGATATACCTCTGATTTTAAAAAAGATATTATGCTTCTCACAGCTCCAGATAAAGAATTCTTCATTTTAGGAGACCTAAACGCCAAACATTTATCATGGAATTGCTTATCCAACAACACCGCTGGCAACGTTCTCTTTAATATCCAACAGAACCAAAACTTTTTTATACATCACACTGTGGAACCTACGTATTATCCGTACCAACAAAATCGCAACCCGTCAGTAATCGATGTCATTTTGTCAAATGCTTCATTTTCCATGCCTTTGAGCGTCCTTGGGTATGACATTCCGTCTGACCACCGTCCAATTGTTTGTACACTACAACACTCAACACCACGCACAGTAGACACTAGATATTTTGATTACAAATCAACAAACTGGACTGTTTTCCGAAACTACGTCGAATGTCGAATATATGATCTTAATATACTATATTCTACCAGTGAGGCGATTGACCATGATATCAACAAACTTGTTGCAATTATTTTAGAAGCACGAAATATTTCCACCCCAATGCTTAGTTCAGATAACAATTATGTAATCTCAAAAGATACAATCAAACTAATAAAGACAAGAAGATATCTCGACAGAAAAATGAAAAGGGTGCCCAATCAAAACGAGTATAATATACACAAAAAGTGTATTCAACTTATAAGTACAATTATCGACAACAGGATACGTAATGAACGCAATGAAAAATGGAACAAATTCTTATCAAGGTTAAAACCGGGTGACAAATCGTTCTGGAAAGTAAGCAGAAGTTTGAGAGGTAAATCTAACAAAAATACCCCACATTTACAAAAGGATAACAAGGATATTTGTTCAGATGATGAGAAGGCCCAATTGTTAGCCGATACATTCTTTAAAGCAAACTGCATAACTTCAAATTATACCCATTCCATAGATAAGATAGTTAATAGCAAAGTAAACCGTTTTAAAAAGGAAACTTTCAGCTCTAATGGTGTAATTTTTGTAACGCTGGAAGAACTTTGTTTATTAAGTAATAAGCTAAAAGCTTCCAAGTCACCGGGGTTGGATAATATATCCAATTTATTATTAAAAAATTTGCCATCAAAAGCGTTGAAACTATTAGTGGTTGTTTTCAACAGTTGCATCCATCTTAACTACTTTCCGAAACACTTTAAATCATCAAAAATTATTGCTATACCAAAACCGAATAAACCTAAAAAGGATCCAAACAGTTATAGACCAATAAGTCTCCTCAGCAACTTAGGAAAACTTTACGAGAAATTAATCCACACAAGAATTAATGAATTTGTAACAAACAACAATTTGGTTGTTGAGGAACAATTTGGGTTTAAAAAAGAGCACAACTGTATTCAACAAGTTAACCGAGTAAAGAATATTATTCTGGAAAACCGCCGCAAGAAACTTTCGACCGGGATAATTCTTTTGGATATAGAAAAAGCGTTTGATACCGTTTGGCACAGCGGCCTAATTTACAAGATGCTTCGGGCAGATATACCCAAATACCTGTGTAAAATAATTGCTGATTTTCTCGATGAAAGACAATTCGTTGTATGTGTAAATATAAGCCTTTCTTCACCAAAAACAACGATTGCAGGTCTACCCCAAGGGTCGGTCCTCTCCCCGTACTTTATTCTCTTTACACATCCGATTTTTCCCCACCTCAACATGTTCAGACAGCATACTATGCAGATGATACTGCACTACTGACCTCCAGCAAGTTAACCTCAGCGCTGCTCAAGAAAATGGAAAAAGGATTAATAAGTTGCAATAAATATTTCCATAAATGGAAAGTTAAAATCAACCCTACGAAAACTCAAGCAATTATATTCCCTTATAACAAGTCTCCCAAACGGCTACCTAATCGTAATTTGAATTTTGGAAATGATGAAATCCCCATTCTAAACGATGTAAAATACCTGGGAGTCACAATGGACAAAAAACTAAATTTCAGCAAACACATCGATGAAACTTCTAAAAAAAGTTCAAAAGTTTTAAAAGCTCTTTGGCCGTTGATCAATCACAGATCCTCACTAAGTTTCAAAAATAAAATTTTGATTTTTAAAAATGTAGTTAGACCTACACTTACATTCGCATGCCCTTTATGGTACAAATCTGCCAAAACACACATACAAAAATTGCAGATAATTCAAAATAAATGCCTAAAAATAATTTATAATCTGCGATGGAGGTATCCTACGGATCTTCTTCATAGCAGAAGTGGTTTTGAAAAAATTATGGAATTCATGTCCAGACTTAGCGTAAATTATTATAATACAAACACACATTCTACTTTTCCTATGATAAGAGCATGTCGAGAAATATCAATATAATTTAAAATTTAGTAAATGAAATTACCAAATTGAAAACGCTCTGTATAAGTAGGCTTACTCCCCCGTAAACTTTATTTTATACATTATTGTTTTCTACCTATATTTGAAATTACAAAAATTCAAAATAAGGTTTTTCCTATTTTTCCTTGAAATGTTCAAATACTCCATAAAATGTTACAAATTAATAACTGATCTCATTTGTTGTAATATCCTATATAATATCTCAAACAATGTAAATATGTATATAAAATAAATGTGAATAAAGATGTTTTTATAAATTGAAAAAAAAAAAAAAAAAAAAAAAAGCTGTTGTGAAACCTCTTAAGCCATGGGCTTTCCAGCAGATTCTGCACCGGCCCATAAGGCTAAAACGACCCAGGCCTGGCTTCGAAACAATTTGCCAGCTTTCATTTCCTCTGAAGAATGGCCCTCAGGCAGTTCAGATTTAAACCCATTGGATTAAAAATTGTGGATGGTTTTAGAGGACAAGGTTTGTCACAAAAGATACCCCAACATTGGATCTCTTAAGACTGCTTTGGCTCGAACTGTAGCCAATTTTCCAATGGACGAGGTTCGTGCAGCCATTTACGATTGGCCGGTGCGACTTAAGGCGTGTGTAAAGGCAGAAGGCGGACATTTCGAATAAGTAGATTCTTTTTTGAACCAATATACAACAATAAATATATTAAAAAATATTTGGTCCAAAAACATTCAGTACTTTATATTTTACAGCATATAACGTGTGTAACAGTATTTATGCCCCTACTAAGTATAGGCATTTAAATACTAATGATGGTTTCCTATACAGGGAGCTTTGGTTTCTTACTACCAAGAAACATTAAATGTTCCTTTTTAATGATAAACTTGTATACTTTATATTCTCCAAAATAATCCTCTAAGCCTCTAGATTAATGTGGCGTATGATTGATATTAATATTCAATTAAATATAAAGCATACGCCACAATGCATGCCTAAGGTCGCCCAACACTTTTCTCTGCAATTCATTAAGTCAGTTCAAAATTATTGCATATTTTATAGACTGAGTGTATGGAAATAATTGCAATTTTCAACAACATTTAGCAGCAGAGAATATTCAATTTAAGAATGCTTAGTGCAAAATCCCCTTCTCAGTAACAAAAAGATAACATTTCTTGATCGTCATCACCAGTCATTTTAGTAATTCATTATAGTGTCCCTCTAACTCTCTCTGTCGGTGTCTTCCCTAGCGTTTGAAACAATTGTTCACAGCAGTAGAGGAAATCTTCCAAACATAATCCAAAGAGGAAGCAAAATATCATGTTTTGTCGAATCTCCATGGGATAAAATGCCTAAACAGCAACGATGCCACGGGCAGTAGCACTAGCATCAACACCAATACAAGCACTAATGCCAACACCAACAACATGGCCTCAACGGTACAAAGAATGTATGGGTGTGTGTGTGTGTATGAGCTTGAAGCAAGCGGAATGGAGCAACGAACCATTTAACATAGTGAAAAATACAGGCAGACGGACATACGCACACACACACTCAGGATCTGAGTGTTTCGTGGAGGCGAGGACAGCACGCAATTTCCTCTGGTGACCCAGAACTGCCACATTCGGATGGTAGAAATCATAATTTCTAATGCATGGCAACTTAAACCCACACACAAACGCACAACACACACAAGCATTCTCCGCAGTTTATTGCTATTGCATAGTCCTGCACGGACGGTTTGAACGTTGAAATCCTACCAGCAGTTTCATTTTTCAATGAGATTCCATATAAAGGAGCAGCCTGGAAAATGGCCCAACGAAACAAACATTTTTCGGAAATGACGACATGACATGTGCAATGGAATGCAATGCAACTCGACATAAAACCAAGAAATGGTGGGTGTCCATTTCAGACGCACACACACACACATAAAACCACCAGCTCACCACCAGCATCACGCACAATATTAAACATATGTCAGATATAACAAACACACACACACTCGCTCTTACATTTCTGATTAGGAGCAGGAAGTTTAAGTTGCAGCGCAACTAAACTTCCACCGGGATAGTTGAGCTCATCAGAGGCCATTTGGTTTAACTTCGCTACACAACAGGTGAACAAGTTTAAGCAATTTAAGCGATTTTGGTTAATTTTTTTAACCTTCAAGAAATCCACTTTTTGAACTTAAAGTTTGTTGTTTTTGATACTATCCGCCGCAGGTAATATTTTTAAGTGTTGAGTACTAAAGAGAGATTAAAGCTGGTTTGACGTCGCCACCAGCTCAGCTCAGCGACTTGTCATGGCTCAATGCTTAAAAAAATAAAAAAAAATTAAGAAAATTTTAGTTTTTCTTGTACCTGCAAAGAAATCTGTAACACGCAGAAAAAAACTCTCAATAAAATAAAGTCTGACAGCATTTGTTGGGAAAATAAAACGAAATAAATATTCATCCGTGAAAGTATAAAGGCGTTTGAAAAATTATTAGCATAGACCGCCACATTTTTGCATAACTAACTTTTTGTATCCTGCTCCACATCTGGCATAGATTATTTTTTAAAAAAGCCCATCTTTATTGTCTGATTTGGTTGAGCGATGTCCGCCTGTCCCAATTTGCGATGTCCGACCTGTCTCAAATTCCGAACAGAAGTGATGAGTCTTCTGTATACCAAAGTGGTGTAGCGCAAAGAGTCCAACCATAGACTTTTGAATTCTTTATTTATTAAAGGGTGGCCCAACCATAATGCATGACATTAATTGTAAGTCACAACTTAATGTCAAGTTTTTTGTCCAACTTTTCTTTGACATTTCTTAGTTTCAGTGTCTGACAAATAATCGACCAACTGCAAACTGGGTCACCGTCCGAGTGTTTTACATGATTCTCGCTGTGATAGATTTAACCATAGTGCGCCATCGCTCAGCAGCCATTCGCAAGCAACGGCCAGCGCCCCTTAAGGCCAGTCCCGCTTGTACCAATTCGAAGCGTGTTTTATGGAAACAACTTTTCCCTTGGTAAGGGGCCGAGGCCTATCTAAAACCTCTGCTATTCTATGGCTCACAGCACCCGGTTGCAATGCAACTCCATACAGAGCCAAAACACTCCCCGCTATTGGGGTTTAAACCACAGCCACCATGATACTTCCTGAAGGGCCAAACCGGCTAGCCAGTCCAGAACTACAATTCTGGGGGCTCCATACTACACGAGGTACCCGACTTTAGTCTCCGGTCAGACCTCGTAGCCTAGCTACTACTAGTTTGCGAACCATACATCGCGGGACTGGTCACCCAAAGTTAAAGGCATCGGTCATGAGATAGTACAGGGTGGAACGCGGAAATTCGCTTTTTTACACTGCAGGCTGTGGCGGCACTGTTGGTCGAAGAGAGTGAAGAGTATGTGTGGCTTATAGTGGCTGATAGGAGATTCGTATTCGTCTATCTTTCAGTTGCCATCATGCATTGAACACGTGAGGAGAGGTCATTTTGTGTTAAGCGGATTTTTAATATGCGAACTCGATCATCGCAGTGCAGCGTGCTTTTCGTTAACGATTCGCCGTTCTCCCACGCGGACGTGTTGCTAGGCGGCAATCAATTGTAAATTGGGTAACTTCATTGAGGGAATGTGTCATATGTACGAAGGGGACCTGAGAGAAGGATTACAACACCACAAAACATCGAGCGAGTTAGAGCAGAAAAACTGCAATCTCCGAAACGACCAGAGCAGGTCTTTTTTCTTGAGGCAATACAATTATAGGATACATGGTTCCAACAGGATGCTGCCACTGCACACACAGTGAGGGTTACAATGAACTGTTTGAGGCAAATGTTTCCTGGACGGCTTATCTCTTTGATAGGTGGTGTGAACTGGCCGGCACTCTCACCAGACTTAGCCCCATGCGATTTTTTCCTTTGGGGTTACCAAAAGTTACCTGAAGTTACCTTTGGGGTTACCTAAAGTCGAAGGTGTATATCAACCGTCCCAACACCTTGGAAGACCTAATTACCAATACTGAGGCTGAAATTGGCAGAATACCAGTCGACATGCTTGTAAGAGATCATGAAAACTTCACAAATCGTAAGGAGCAGTGTGTGGATATCGAACATCGACATTTGCCAGATACACTATTTAAAACTATGTAATTTAAAAATTCCCTTAATTGTTCACTATAAATGAAATATAAAAATAATTTTTCTAATGTTCACAATTTTTTTATTGCACTCCCAATATAAGCATAAATATGCAGACACAAAGTGCCTACATATAAATGTTACAGTCTAAAACCATACTGTACATGCGCATGGCTTGTTCACCGCTCAGAGCGAGGTCTAACTCTACCTCTTCCGTTCGATGACGGTGAACGGCAACCATGCTTCAAGGCTAGGCCCGACCGACCCTCAACAAGGCCCGAAAGCCTTCATTAACTAGGTCTTGAGAAAACTCCATTATTCTCAGTCACCCGTAGTACCGGACAACCTCCGGCCAGGTTCCGTAACCAAATTTACTTCCAGTTTCAGTCCCATGAACCAGGAAACTAATAGCCCCAGTAGCAGCAGGTATCGATGGACAATAGAAAACCAACCACCGGTTATAGCGGAAACGAGATCACCCAACGACAACACGATGCCTAGAAAAGACCTGACAGGCGAACTGACTAATTCAATCTTAAAATGCGCTTGTGGAGAGCACCCCACTGACGTCAACCTGACCACCAGAAGAAACAACGCCCATGGCGTCCACGTCCCGTATATTCTTATAGAGAGGGCATTCAAACAGACAATGCAGCAGCTCCTGGACTGGCGCCTGACTACTGCATGCCTGACTATCGCTCAAGGCCCTCTTATGCAAAAAGCATTAAAAGAACATTGCAAACTGGGTCTGTAGAACATGTAAAAAAAACTGTGCAATTTCGCTTAGTTAGTTTTGCGGAAAACATTGTTGTTGTTAACAATAGTGTGGCAGAAAAGCTGTCAACCTCGACTCGTCGTCGTGCCCCACAATTGAACATCTCACGATCCACTGGTGCAGATTTTGAATACAAATTTACGCTCTTACAAGGTTCAATTAAATCAAGAGCTGAAGTCAACTGACTATTTCATGCGTCGTCAATACGCCGAATAGAATTTCGTTTGGTACGCAATTAATAACCAAGCCTTGTTATATGGGTTTATATCGGTTTTTGGTTGCCAATAGAACATTTTCCCAGGGCCCCCTCCGTACGAGTACTTGCCGCATCACAAGCCACAAAGCATAGTGCGTAATTTGCAAACACACCAACACTGGTGAAGTTGGACCATTACGGCCTATTTTACACATAGTTATACTTCTGATTTTACGTCCTAAAACTCTATAAGGCATACAGAGGTGATGTACTCGTATGGTAAAGCGTCTCAAATAGTCGGCCATGGGCGACGGTAGATTTATTTACTTGTTTAACTTCCGTAATGTGAATGCGTGGGACGAGGGCGACCGGAAAAGTAACTGGCCTAACATAAAAAGAACCGTTAA